>OY829326.1:49107958-50489773 GCA_963691655.1 Toxonevra muliebris | reverse complement strand
ATCAAGGTGGGTTTTGCAAATTTATACCGAATACTATTGTTAGAATTAAAAACAAAAGATACCACCAGTAGAGTGAAAAGTTAATATAGTTAGCATCTGGAATTTTTATGATAGTGACGGCCATTTTACACCATTTGCGAATTTTGAAATGCATTAATACTTCAAAAAGCTTTGACTCTGAAATATGTGAGAAAAAAAAAGACAGGCGACAGGTGCGCAACTCTTTGCAAGTTCTACAAACTTACATAATAAAGCTCATTTGGCCGTTTTTGCTTTATCAAAACGAAGTTCTAAACTTCAGCTATTCACAGCTGATTGTAAATCTTTCGTACAGGTCGCGGTACAATCGACATTAACCTCTATGAATATACAATTTCGTGTATCATAAAATTAAAAAAAAAAAAAAATTAATATTCAGAACCTGAAGCAAATAGAATTAAATTGATGTTACTCCACTAATAACTTTCTTTCAATTTTCTCAACAAACTCTTCCAAAACAATTCTCCTACAGGCGACAATATTTTTTTTAAATTAAATTTTAAAAATTTCTGAAATTTTCTTTGTATATTATTGTAGTAAAATCATTCTAATCATTCCAATGAAGTATAATTTTAGGCGTAAATAAATCGTATCGCTGGGAAACAATTTTCAATTATAATTTATTAATTGAGAATAAATTCAGTACAAGAACAAATGTTAAATGGTAGAAATAATTTTATATATGAAAGAAAATTCAAGTAAGAAATGAAGAGAGAATGCGACTTAACGCTTGTAAGATTTCAAAAAGAATCAAATATCAAATTCGTATATACTTATCGGTACCTATAATTACATAAATTCAAAAAAAAGTAGTAATACTATACATTTTTACATATTTGGGCTCTGGAGTTGCCACAATTCAAAAATTTATAAAGGAAAAAAAATGAAGTACGCCGCACATTAGACGCATCACAAAACTATTAAATCCATGTCTTCAACATGGCGCGCCCCTTGCATCGATGCAACTTGGAGGGAGCTTTGAACTCTTTGCAAGGTGGCGACAGCGGTGGCAACCAGATCACGGAGTTGGCGTTCTCGTGCGCTTCTGCTTTGCAATTCGCTACGCGTTGGAGTGTGGTATTTGCGATGGCGATGATGTGCGATAGACGCGGTTGCTGATGAACGTTTTAGATTAGCCTTCACCGACGTACGGGATATGCGTGCTGGATGTAGTAAGGTATGATGTGCCAAACCACACTTGTAGCAACTCCAATTCGAGGTGCATGCACCTGTCACATGTGATGTAGCCAGACAGTTGATACAATATCGATGCGATCGGGCTGCCTGTTTCCGCTCGTCGACGGTCATTGCTCGAAACACTCGACAGTAGCGCAAAGGATGAAATCGGCTACATAATCGGCATTGATGTGGAGGTGGGGACCGACTTTGCGGGGAACTGCAAAAATAAAGGAATTAGTAATTGTATATATAAATGAAATGAATCATTGAGCGCAAGTAGGGTTTACAGTAGTTTAGAGCAAGCTTTAAAAGATGTAGGAGAGAAAGTAGTTTAGAGAAAACTAGAAGAGAGGTCGGGGATAAAGTTTCTACTTAGAAGGTAGTACACACAGCTTTACAATGGGCCGTACCAGCATGCCATTCTGAGTGCGAACATCAGCCACTCTTACATTTTTGTCGGGACCAAGATGTAATTTGACTATTCGACCGAGCCGCCATTCATTAGGCGGAAGTAAATCATCTCGGATGACTACCATATCTCCTTCGGAAATATTACTTTGTGGGCACTTCCATTTGTACCTTTTATGGAGTTCTTTTAGATATTCGTTCTTCCACCGGTTACTGAACTGGTGGTGCAGTACCTTTAGTTTCTGCCAACGACTTGCCAGCGATAGATTTTCAACATTTGGTTCTGGGAGTGAGAGAAGAGGAGCACCCCGAAGAAAATGTCCTGGTGTAAGAGCGAGGAGATCGTTTGGGTCTTGAGACATCGAAGAGAGAGGCCGAGAGTTCAACACTGCCTCTATACGAATGAGAAGGGTAGTGAACTCTTCAAAGGTGAAGTTATGGGTTCCTGCAACTTTCCTGAGGTGTAGTTTGAAACTTTTAACACCTGCTTCCCACAGACCGCCCATATGTGGGGCATGTGGAGGGATAAATTGCCAATTGACACCTTGAGAAGCGTACTTTGTGGAAATGGTTGTTGGAATGGTTTTGAGAAAAAGAGAAAAGTCGTTACGTAAGGCGCGTTGCGCCCCAACGAAAGTTTTGCCATTATCTGACATCATCTTATTGGGTAATCCTCGACGGCCTACGAATCGGGCAAAAGCTGCACAGAAAGCTTCCGTGGTAAGATCCGAGCACACTTCCAGATGAATGGCTTTGGTTGAAAAGCACACAAAAACGCAAACATATGCTTTAAGAAGTGAGGCACGACGTAATATGGAGGATTTGACTTGGAAGGGGCCCGCAAAATCAACCCCGGTCGTGTGAAATGGTAACGAATAGGAAGAGCGCTCTGGAGGGAGTGCTGCCATGATTTGAGATCGTAATTTTTGTTTATAGATGGTGCATATTTTACACTGAAAGATACACTTTTTTATTTTGGGTTTCAGTCTCGGAATATAGAATTCTTGCTGTATCATGCGAATCATGAGTTGTTTCTCCGCATGTAAGAGATTTGAATGGAGGAACTCAAGATACAAAATCTGGAGTTTTCGGGGATTATGATGGGATGGCGCTCATTGTAACTCAAAGCAGAGTAAGTGAGACGCCCATTAACTCTCAGAACACCAGTTGTGTCCAGAAGTGGGTTGAGGGGTAGCAGGGAGCTCTTTTTACTTATGGGTTTAGAGGTAACCAATGCTTCATACTCTCGACTGAAATGAGTCGACTGAGTAAGCACAATTAAACGAAGCTTAACAAATTTGACTTCCTCCTGTGTTAGGGAATCAGTCTGTGGAATTGCGAGCTTTCGTAATTTTCGGAAAAAGCGGAACATATATGCGATGACTCGCAATGCTCGGGGAAATGAAGAGAACCGGTCGAGAATGTCGGGGTATTCTGACGCGTGGAACGTTTTTACTGCTTTCTGCTCTGGAGGAGATGAACTTGACGCAGACGTCTTAGGCCATAAATGAGGCGATTGTTGCAACCAGTGTGGGCCATTCCACCAAAGTGTGCGGGAAATGAGGTCTTGGGGTTTGCAACCTCGGGTTCCTAAATCTGCAGGGTTGTCAGCACTGGCCACATGGCGCCAAGTTGTGTTGCCGACATTTGCCAGAATTTGGGACGTTCTATTTGCTACATAGGTTTTCCAAATACAGGGGGGCTTTTCCAACCAAGCGAGCACAATAGAAGAATCAGACCATAGAGTGAGTTCGTGGGGCTGCAAATCTAGTTGTAAACGGATTTGTTTTACTAACTTAGAAAGGAGGACTGCGCCACATAGTTCTAAGCGAGGGAGGCTTATTGTTTGAAGGGGAGCTACTTTTCCTTTCGCTACAAGTAAATGCGAAGTTATAGAATTGCTCTTATCTTGGGCCCGTATGTACACACAAGCACAATACGCTTTTTCCGAGGCATCACAGAATCCATGAAGTTGAATCTGTGCACCTGGCGAGAATTTAACCCAGCGAGGAATCTCGATCTTTTCGATCATATTCATATTTTCGTTGAAAGCGTTCCATTTTTGCAACGAATTGGCCTTAACGCATTCATCCCAGTCGGTTCCTTCCAACCAGAGTTGTTGGAGAAGGATCTTCGCCTGAATCATTATTGGCGATAGCCATCCTGCCGGATCAAAAAGTTTCGCCACCGCAGAGAGGATTTGGCGCTTTGTGGCAGAATTTAATATAGGTATCGTTTGGAAAGAGTAAGAGAAAGAGTCTTGCAATGCATTCCAGCGAATTCCAAGGGTTTTTGTGGAACTAGTACTCTGGAATCGTAAAAAATCAGAGTCTAACAGATCCTTTTTTGGGATTTTTTCGAGAATTTTGGGATCATTGGAAGTCATTTTTCTGAGTGGAAATCCTGCTGAGTTCAGAGCTTGAATGACTTGAGACATTGAGTTAATAGTGGATTGGCGATCATGTCCACCGGAAAGTATGTCATCCACATACGTTTCTTGCAGGAGGATTTTCGAAGCTCGAGGGAATTGCTCTCTTGAGTCCTGTGCCAATTGATGCAGGGTTCTTATGGCCAAGTAGGGAGCGCAATTTACTCCAAATGTGACAGTTTTTAACTGGAAGTCTTCTATGGGTTGGTGGGGCGCTCTACGAAAGAGGATTCGTTGAAAATCTTGATCCTCTTTGTGGATGAGAATTTGGCGATACATTTTTTCAATGTCGCCATTGAAAACAAATTTATATAGTCTCCATTTGAGAATTAAAAGCATCAAGTCATTTTGAAGGGTAGGGCCAGTGTGGAGAACATCATTTAAAGAGAGACCCGAACTAGAGTTTCTAGAGGCGTTAAACACTACTCGAACTTTGGTAGTTTTACTTTCGGGACGGATGACTGCGTGATGCGGCAAATAAAAGGAGAAATATTTTCCGTCACGGACTATCTCACGAGGAGGTGTGAGTTTCATGTGATCTAGGGATATGTATTCCGTTAAGACATCGGAGTATGTATTTTTTAACTCGCCCTTCTTCTCTAAATTTCGCTCAATACTAAGAAATTGTTGTTGAGCTGCGGGTCTTGAGTGTCCTAACGCTGCTATTTTAGGAAAAGTGGATTTAAAAGGGAGCCTTACCACATAACGACCATCAGGTCTTCGTGTTGTAGTGTCTTGATAAAATCTTTCACAAACTTCATCGTTTTCAGAAAGATATGGGGAATCAGTAATCTCCTCTTGCTCCCAGAATTTTCTTAACAGGGTGTTAAGGGAGTCATTTGATGACTCAATCACCTGAGTGGTGAAGGTGGATATCTTCTCTGGAATCGGGCCGCTGAGGATCCAGCCAAATATGGTGTTCTGTGCTAAGAGACTGCCACCAAGGCTGGGTAGAAGGCCTTGCAAGATAATTTGGGGGATCAGATCACTGCCTATTACCATATCAATCCGCGCTGTCGTAAAACAACTTGGATCTGCAAGTGTGAGAGAAGAATACTTTTCTATCTCTGTTTCGTTTACCCTAAATGTTGGTAGGAAATGTGTGAGTTGAGGGAGAACTATTGCTTGTGTTTCCACCTTAAATTCGAGATTAGTGGAACATAGGGTCAGGAAACAAATTTGATTGGAGGTTTGAACTACTTTCCCACCCATGCCTGAGATTTCGTAATGAAGCTTTTTTGTGGGTAATTGAAGAAGGTTTTTAACCTTTGATGAGATAAAGGTTTTTTGTGATCCTTGATCAATTAGAGCACGAACATTATAAGTTCCACCTAAGTGTAGGATGGGAACTATAGCGGTAGGTAACAATGTTTTTTCTTTATTGCATGCGTAATGCATAAGGACTTGATTGTTACTACTTGAGTGAGAATCCCTAGGATCGTCAGTAATCGGAGAGGTTATTTGATTATTGACAGAATTTTCGTCAGCGATATGGTGTGAAATTGTTGTCTGTACCGTTGTCCTTTGAGGTTTTGAGGTAGCTTTGTAGTTTTGATAGTGTTTGGGAGTGAAATGTAGCAGAGAATGATGCCTTTTTTGGCAATAAACGCAATGGAAGTTGCTTTTACACTCTACAGTTCTGTGAGAATAAGCTAAACAATTTCCACAATAATTGTTTTCTTTTACGAACTTGTGCCGATCTTGCACTGATAGGGCTTGAAATTTTACGCAACTTTTAAGAGCATGATTGGAGTTGCATAATTTACAAGATGAACTTCTTTGAGGTTCTGGGGTGAATGATTGAACCCTACTTTGGTTTTTATTTTGAAAATACGAGTAATTTTGAACGGGTCTTTGGGAAAGGGTAGTAGGGTTTACTTTGGGTTTGACTGGCCGGTAAGTGCTCAGTCTTTCCACGATTTCATAGCGATTCGTCAAAAATGTGTCCATCTCTGACCAGAGTGGTAATTCCCTTCTTGAAGTGAGAGACTGTTCCCACAGTGATAGAGTTTCCTCAGGAAGTTTTGAAGAGCATAAGTATATTAGGATTGGGTCCCAGGTATCCACCGACACCCCTTGTGTGATGAGGATCGACAAGCAATTGTTGATCGTTGTCTGGATTCTTTGGATAGCCTCACTATTTTCTGTGCTAATAGCTGGGATGTTCAAAAGAGTTTTCAGCTGGTTGTCCACTAAGATTCTCCGGTTCTCATATCGCGACTTCAAAGCATTCCAAGCAAGATCGAAATTCTCATTGCTCAGGGGGTAATGCTTCACGATGGCTCCAGCTGTGCCCTTTGTTTTATATCGAAGATGATATAATTTTTGTGCTGGGGTTAACTTGGGGTGGTTAATATATACTGCTGTGAACATATCTCGGAAAGATGGCCATTCTTCATAGCCTCCATAAAATATGTCAGTATCACAGGGTGGTATTTTTATACAAATACCTGAGGGATCTGAAGCGAAGTGGGGTTGAGACGAGATTTGTGGATCTAGTGGGGGTGATGAATGAGTGGGAATGGGTTTCAGCATTTTTAAATTATCGCTTATTTGCGCTTTACACCTTTTGAAATTTTCACTACAGGTGTTGTATTTTCTGTCCACTGATCTTTGGGATTGAGCTGTCATACAAGCCATGAAAACTCCTTCGTATGACTGCACTACTAGGGTCCAGTGTTGATTGAGTTCTTGTAGATCTACTTCGAGAAGGGACTCAGTATGTTCTTCTATTGGGGTTCCTGACCATTTTGTGACAAAAGCGATTAAGCGATCCGATTCAAATATGAATTTGCGTAATATCCTTGGATCATCTTCGCTTTGCAATTTGGAGCGTGTTGTGGGACCTGGCTGGGTTTGGGGTTTATCTAAATTTTCACCTTCCATTTTTATTTATTTTTTGTAAAAAACTATATATAACTTAGAGAAAATTGCTGAATGACAGTTTTGAATAAGATTTTGTTGTCGAGACTATCAAATTCTTATACTACTCTTGAAACCGAATGTTTTCCAACTGGGTAGGGTATTTTAAAGTAAATAATGTTAAAAAATAATTGGATACTGAAGACCGATTACACAAGCGGGAGGTTGTTGTGCACTTATATATCCAATAAACGACAATAGAAAGTCGAATGAGAGAAATATTAAAATTATTTCTTAAATTATTGAATACCAAAGATTTCACAAGCGAGGGGGTGCTTCGAACTTAGATATTCAATCAATGATTAGAGAAAACCAATCATTTTGTTAGAGATTGAGAAAAAATTAAAAATATTCCTTAAAGTATTGAATACCTAAAATTGATTTCACAAACGGGGGGATGCTGTGTACTTAGATATTCAATCAATGAGTAGAGAAAATCCAAAATTTTTATTAGAGATTGAGAACAAATTAACAATATTTCTTAAATTTCTTACAATATTGGATACCTAAGACCGATTACACAAACGGGAGGCTGTTGTGCACTTAGATACCCAATTAATAATAAAAAGAAATATTGAGCGAGCAGAGAGAAAAAAAAAAAATTTTTTTTTTTTTTTTTTTTTTTAAATTAGATACCAAAGTCAGATTACACAAGCGAGGGGTTGCTGTGTACTTAAATATTCAATTAATGAGAAAACTTTACAATATATACTACCAATGGCATGTTCCAATGCTCACTGGGTTGTATTATATGAATTAAAGAAAGTTAAATTTGGTTATACAAACTTATATGCACAAATAAAATTATGCTTCTTCTTTAATTTTTCTGTGTGAGAGAATTTAGAAATCATAAAGATTCTTTATTTTTTATTTTCGGCGAATTCAAATTATGTTTGGAGCGAATATTGAAACTGCAAATTATTTTGTACTATCAACTGTTTGAAAGTCACTTTGCAATATTTTGCGTGTGAAGTTTCGATAAAAGTTTGAAGCGAAAAAGATCGAGGTGAATTTTAATTTGACTGAGAGAATTTGTGATATATATATTTTGAGAGCGAATATATATGTGAGATAGAAAATGCGCGGAAAAGAGAACGATATATAAAAATTATGCGCCAAAATGTTATGTACTGAATTATATATATTAAATGTATATAAGTTCCGCAATTGCGGTTCTCATGTATATGTATACCGCAATTTTTGGAAAATTCGAGATTGAGAATAAATGTTATAATATGAGATGGGTTTTTTATTTTTTTTTGTTTTATTTCCAACTTAAATAATAAATTTTGTTAGAATATGAGATGGCTTTTTCTGTTTCCAACTTACTCCGACTTTTCCACCTGGGTGTGTTTTGTCTTACGTGCTGTTGTTCTTGCCATTATTTAGGGTTTTATGCGGATGTTGTTAGACTATGTATTCCCTCGTAGGTCACCGTTTGCTGTTGTGGTTATTTTGAACTATGCTACTATGATTTCTGCGGTAGTTGTTGGTGCTGCTACTAGTTATTCTGCTGCGGCTGCTGCTAGGGTTGTGGTGGTGGTGACGACGCTGATAGATGCTGGTGGTGCTCCTATTGACGGTGGTGATGCTTTTGATGGTGGTGATGCTGGCGGTGCTGCTATTGACGGTGGTGGTAAAGTTGATGCTGATGATTCTGCGGTAGCTTTTCCCGTCGATGTAGTGCTGTGTATATCGCTCTGGTTTTGCACTCGCTCTGCGCACACTGATTTTTTTTTTATTTTTTCACAATGTGCGTTAGCTTTCACACAATTTTACTTTTGAATGTCTTTTTTAATTTTTAATTATATGTAAAATTTTATTTTTCCGCACAGCAGCTTCCCTGTTTGATGGTTTTTTCACCACAAGATTATTTTCTTGGTTATGTACTTAGTAGAGATCGGTGCCGATTCGTTTTTTCGGACGGCTCGAAGGACCATGTGCAAGTATGTGATACTTGCTCGATGAGATAAATGAAAACTGCGCGAGTTGAATGTAATTGTTCAGGAACAATTTTCAATTATAATTTATTAATTGAGAATAAATTCAGTACAAGAACAAATGTTAAATGGTAGAAATAATTTTATATATGAAAGAAAATTCAAGTAAGAAATGAAGAGAGAATGCGACTTAACGCTTGTAAGATTTCAAAAAGAATCAAATATCAAATTCGTATATACTTATCGGTACCTATAATTACATAAATTCAAAAAAAAGTAGTAATACTATACATTTTTACATATTTGGGCTCTGGAGTTGCCACAATTCAAAAATTTATAAAGGAAAAAAAATGAAGTACGCCGCACATTAGACGCATCACAAAACTATTAAATCCATGTCTTCAACAACTTTTCAATTAAATTTTTAAAAATTTCTGAAATTTTCTTTTTATATATTCTTTTAATAAAATCATTGAAATCATTCTAATGAAGTATAATTTTAAACATAAATAAATATTGGTAAATACTTGAGTGTCAATTCCACAATACAAGTTTTGGTGGTAAATATTTTATAGCTCTGACTTAAAATAATTTTAGCAAACAAATTTTATTCATTTTCCATTGAATAAACTTGGATTGGGTAAACTTTCATTTATCATTAGTAACCAACATTAGTTCATTTAGTTCAAATTTATGTTTTGCACTGCAAAAACAGAAAAAAAAAACTTATAAATTCATTGATTAAATTAATTTTGCATGCATATGTAAATACAAGTGTATGGGTTTTTGTGTGTATGTGTGTTTATATAGATGAGTGTAAACAACAGAAAATTTACTCTATTACTATATTATCAATATTTTAAACATGCAGCAAACAAAAGCAATAACAACAAAAACAACAGCATCACCAACAGCAGCATAATTTTCTATAAACTCAAAATTTGTGGATAGTAAATATTTACTATTATTTTAGATGAAAATTTTGATTACAATAACAACAAATTTGTTGAGCATATTTTCGCACTACTTCTTCTCAGCCCACTCTTCCCTACGCTCTTGTACTCTTACTGATTTACTGACAGCAGCAATGCACATACTAGGTATGTGTGTGTGTCTGTGTATGTTTACAAATACATGTATATGCACATATAATATTATGTAAATTTAAATTATGATAATGGTAACCAATTATGCAATATTTACTCTTTCCTCACGTTATCACACCAAGTGTTTTCACACTCTCTGCCTCTCTGCCTATTTTGATCTATGTAAAGTTATAATAATAATAAAAAGAAAAACAATCACCAGCAACAAACACAAATGAGCAGTAAGTGTCAATAGTAGTTGGTTGCATGTGTGAAATGTGTAGCTATTTTGTTATTGTTACTTTTAGCTGATGTTGCTGTGGCACACGAGAAAACGCACGCGAGAGATCAATTCAATTTAGTTGCTGTGTTTTTTGTTTTTTTTTGCTCCTTTTCCTCTTTTAGAAATTGTGTATATTGCCAGGCAACTGTTTTAATGTATTTATGTTGCATATATATATCTGCATCTGCAAATGCATTCATACATATACAAATACATGCATACATAAACATAAATACATGCATACAAACAAATATTTGCAAAGTGTTTTCAAATAATGTTAGGTATTCAAGTATTCGTCGTTGTGTGTTACTGTTGCCTGTAGTATATATTACGCGGCTTTCTGCTCTCTCATGCAGCAAAAGTAACAATTGAACAAATGCACACTGTATAAACACGAATGCATCATAAAATCATCGGCAGCAGCGGCAACTGGAGTAGCAGCAGTATAGTAATGCAATCAACGCACACGTATGCACATTCATTCAAATGCATGCACTCATACATACATAGATTGCATCAGTGTATGTGTGTGTGTGTGTATATAAGTGCAAATATAAGTAAGCAGGCAAGGCGTATACAACACAACTACACAAATTGTTTAAATGAAATTGAAGCGAATTGTTAATGTTGCACGAAGCAACATACCAATAGGTACTCACTCACACATATGTAGATTTGTGTACATATGTATATGTGTTTATTTGTCTACATATATGAGTAAGCTGTATTTGTGTATGCATGTGTGTGTGTGTGTGTGTGTGCGTGTGCAACATAATAATATTGCAATTTTTGCTCATTTGCATTTTAGTAATAACAATAATAATAACAATAATAATCGTTCTCATCATCACCATGCACATCATGATTATCAACAACATCAACTGCATCAAAAGCAGAAACAACTACAGCAACGGCAGCATTACATCATCAGCATTTTCAATGGATGTTGTTGTCATTGGAAGGCATCATAAACATTTACATCGTTTTCATTAACATTTGTATAATTGTATTGGAATTATGTATTTCACGCACACACACGCACGTACACAGAGAAAGAGGCACATTCACTCACTCGCTGATTTTCTCATGTATGCATACTTCACATCTTTCCATATGTGTAACTGAGAGTCTTTATTATTATAACTATAGTACGAGTATGTATCTATGTATATTTGTACTAAAACAAAAAAAATTCGTTAAATGATTATAGCATACATAAAATAATATAAATATTCTTTCTCTCACTCTTCTTATAACTCATTTATGCACACACAAACATGCATACCTACATACATATATGCGCATTTTATTTAAAAATTTATTATTTAAATGTAATATTCAATATGCAATGTATGCGTGCGTGCGTGCATGCGTTCTCGTAAATATATGTACATATTTTGACAGCTGCACTTTTAAATTTTTGACAATTCTGTTTAAAAATTCATTCATTAATTTTTCACGTATTTTTTTTCTCGGCTGACCGTATATGCACTTGTCAATATATGAACTCATTGAAAATGGACTTTAATCTTTTTAATAATGTTGCAGAAAAAATAGAAAACATAGCCAAATAATTTCTTTACATCAACCAATGGCTGAAGTCTTGTGTAATCATTTTTTTGCTATGCATTGTACTAAGAGAAGGCAGCGAATATATTTCGAAATTTAACGCTTAAGGGGACATTCCAGTTTAAAATTAGAAAAAAATTGTCTTTTCGGGGAATTTTTTTTTTTTGACTATGATATTTTATAATAAATACAAAGTTTCTTAAAGATGTTATAAGTATCTTAATGATGAGCAAAAAAAAAAAAACTTTGGACACTTTTAATCCAACATGGCGGCGATAGAGGTCATCTCCAAAAAAGTAAATTTTTGGTGGTAGGATGGATTCCGATCTTCTTAATAAAGATAAAGACTTAAACTAAAAAAGAAGAAGCCAGGCATTTTACTATACACTGAATCACAAGAAAGTGAAATTTTTCCCTTTACCTTTTTTTATGGTCTTTTTTCTCCAAGAAATACGAAGAAACACATCGTCGCCGTAGAATTGATTTGGCGTATGTGTATACGTATTCGTATACCTATACGCCAAATTAATTCTCAGAAAACGACATATTTTTACTTGGAGTTTAAAGAAAAAAAAGGAGGAGAAGTATTCCAATTTTTAAGGTTCCATTTATAGCCAAGATGCTAGCGAAATCATTTCAGTAGAAATCAGTGACCCCGAAAATCTTCTAGTAATGAGTTTCAAGTCGGAAAATGAAAAAATTGAATGCACCTATTTTTATCCACTCAACTTCTTAAAGATCAGCTTTATCTTGGGAAAATAAGAGTTATCGCTGAATCGTTGTCTTTGCAGCTATTGACAATAGAATTTTAATAAGGCATGATAGAAACCGTTTGTACCTAAATACTTAAGACTTCCACAATCATGATACCAAACTTCATACCTCTGTATATGTACAATGTTTATTTGCCCTTTAGCTATAGACAACCACTGGAAAATCATTTTTCTCCATTTCTTTTTTTGATTTTCATATTTTCTTATGTTACATAAACAAATTTAATAAAAAAAAACTTCCTAGAGGCTACGAAAACAAGTTCTAAGCCCTCATGCATTTTTGTTCCGTTCAATAATTAAAAGCATTTTTTTTTTTGTGAAAAAAAGAAGAAATACGCATGAAACTTCAAATATTGAGCTGGAGCAAAAATGAAGAATACATAAAGAATAATAAAAAATTGTATGCCCCATAAAAGTAAATGTCGCTTATTGCAACATCGGGTATGAAAGAGTTAATTGGATAAAGCTCATTATGGACTAAGAGAGTAAAGTCCATCTCCAGAGTGCTGGTCTTTCATATAAACTAAAAAATTGGTTGATTTCCCTTTTTTATCTTCCATCACGATCTGTTTCAAGAAAAACCTTCTTCATATACATTGTTGATCCAGATACTAATCCAAATGGGGTTTAGGCATAAATCCGATAAAAAACTCAGTCATTGTGATCATTACACTTGAAAGAATCTAAGTAAGAATAAAAAGCCTATTCCACCTATTTCTTTCTCTTTTCCCATCTCTTCAAATAAATGCAAATGCATACCTTAAAAATTCATTTAAAGTTATAATAAATTATGCTGCTTAGTCTATTCTTAATCTATGATCTCTGGCCAACCAACAAGAATACAAACACACACAAAGAATTTAAATAGTCCATTTTAATTACAAAACTCAAATATTTGTCAACAATTTGCTTTTTATCACGACAACTTTTTTCGAGCTGGTCCTTACAATTTATTCCTTTTTTTTTGCTTTTTTTTTGCTATGCATAAAAATTTAACTCTTTTTTTCTGTTTGACCAACGACAAAATAAAAACTCAATTTCTTTCTTTCAGTTTTTCATTTGTTGCTTTTATTTTTTTTTTTTTATATATTAATAATTCAGCTTCAGAATATGATGATGATGACCCTCAGAGCTTTAACGTCGTTTTTGTGCTCTCAATACAAAGAGCGCTCTAACAAAAGACAAAAGAACCACATAGACAAAAACAAAAAGGCAAAAAAGCAAATAAAAAAAAAAATAAAAAAAACAAATATAAAAATATTGAAACCTTTTGGCATTTTGCAGACGTTTGAACTTGATGCAACTTTGTTTGTCCGTATGTCTGTAGGTGTATGTGTCATTCTCTGTTTTTGTATATATATATATATATATATGTATATATGTATGCGTACAATACTATAGAAAAATGATATCAATCTGCGGTTTATGCAAAATTCAGAAGACTGAAAAAAGCACGACAAGAATATAAACGAGTGAGTGAGACGAATGACTGGCAGAGATAGAGATATAAAAAGAGAGCATGTGGATGTACAATAGGTAAAATTTAAAGATTGTCTTTTGTACAAATAATAAGCTCGACTACAAGAACAACAGCACGGCTATAGAACGAAAAATGTACGTGCACTGATAAGCGTTAAAGTTCAGCAGTAACAGAAGTGCAACCAAAATCTTAAAAAAAACACAACAGTAAAATTTGAGAATAACGAAGGACGTAGTAAAAAACTTAGTAAAAAACGTATCAAAAATGTTTGTATTATTTACTTTCGCCTTAGCGCTTAGCGGGTGGTCGTCATCCGAAGGTGAAAAGCCAGTGTTTCTTTGAATAGTATTTAAGTAACGTGAACAACAACAACAGCCATATGAAAAAAAGTAATTAGTAGAGAAAAATTTTACCAAAAATATTTTACAAACATACATACATGTAAATTAAAACATTTAAATTTGTACAAATTGTTACAAAAAAGTACCAAAAAAAGTACCAAAAACTACCAAAAAAGTACTAAAAAGTACTTTTTTTTTATAAGTTCTATGTGTAAATATAGTTAAATTGAAAAGTTTGAAAAGCTTTTATTCCAAAAAAACTTTAGTTTTCATAAGTAAACTTACTTTTCGAAAAAAGTACTTTTTTTTTATACATATTTTCAATTCATTTAGAGATTAAGGTACTCTAAATATGCCCAAAGTAGTGTACTATATTCGAATACAAAAACTTTTCCAAAAAACAAAAAGAAAAAATATATCTATCTCATCAGCTTCCTACTTACTTAAAATTGTATGCACAAAAAAAGGAAGAAAAATTCTATTGCATTCTACTACTATTTTTTTTAATCACTTCATCAGTTTTATTGTCTACTCCTAATGCAAACAAAGACAGCATTTAATAGATTGCTACTACATACATACTAACAGAAAAAGTAAGAAAAGTGTTGGCATTGTAACAAAAAAAAAAAAAAATTGACAG
The DNA here is from genome assembly GCA_963691655.1 of Toxonevra muliebris. Lineage (NCBI taxonomy): Eukaryota > Metazoa > Arthropoda > Insecta > Diptera > Pallopteridae > Toxonevra > Toxonevra muliebris. Next base: position 50,474,686 of record OY829326.1, on the reverse strand, counting down.
GTTAAAAAAAAAAACAAAAAAATAGTGAATGCAGAGTGATGCCTCTTTTATACTTCTCCCTACTTCGTTTTTTTTTTTCTAATTTTTGTTTTGTTGCTTTTTCAGTGTTGTATGTATGCATACCATAACGTACATGCTGAAAAGGTTACGATTATGTTGATGGAAGTTGAAGTTGTGATAAAAAGAAATAATTTTTTAAAAGCTTCAACATCATCATCAACCATGATGATGCCAGGGATAGATAGATTGAAGAATTGCAGTTTGAATAATAACAAAAAATACAAAGATAAACAAAAAAAAAAAGAAGAAAAAAAGCGAAAATGTAATAGAAGTTAGAAAACAAAACACACACACATACAGTCAAACAAAAAGTAAAAAAAAGTACTAAAACAGTACTTTATACAGAAGGGTAAGCATTTTTGTTTGAACTATGTTCATGTTGTTGGTGTTGATGATGATGCTTGTTGTTGCTACTGTTTCTATTTCGGTTGATGATGATGAATTCGATAAGCATGAAAAGAAGTTATTATGCTTGATTGTTGTTGGAGCTTTTATGCAAATGAAGTTTTGAAAAGAAAACCAATCGTGAAATTCTAAGAAATATATGCAAAAATACCTGTATATTTAAGTATGGATGTGCAATATTTGCGGTTGGTTCGAAAAATGCAAGGTGTAAAATATTGACATTTTTAGAAAAGCTATTACTAAACTCTGAAATAAGTACAGGAAATCTGATAGGTCCTCTCTGTTTCAATTGGATGATGCTTAAAATGTTATTTGAAAAAAAACCAAAAATTAATTCGTGATTTAAGAAGATATTCGTCCAATTTTCGAAAATTTTATTCGCTTGCATGGTTAACATTTTGTAAAGTGAATGCTCGATCAAAATGACTGAGCCAATCCGTAACCTCAGCATACCAACTGACTTATTTAGTGGTGTGCAAACGAAATTGAAAAAATAGCATTAACCCTCCAGTAGGCCAATTTTTTTCAACAGTGAAAAATATAAGTATTGGTTGATTCAAACTGGAGTCATTATTTTTGCTCGAGGTGAGAAATTAAGTAGTCCGTTTAAAAGCTTATAGTCCCTATAAATGAAAAAGAAAAAAATTATTAAGTTATCAAAATACATAAGCATAAAAATATAACCAATGCCAAGAAAAAAAAACAACTACAAATTTTTTTTATTAATGCATAAAATTATCACAAATAATTTTAGTTTTAAGTAAAATATTTTTTTTCGTTTACACTTGACTACACTTTAACTAGCGACCAAATCAAAACAAAACTAAACACAGAGTACTAAAACTATTTGGCGTATAGCTTCAATTTTCATCTATCGACTTTTAAATTGTATAAAGGTGTTGTCCGTTTAGAGACGGTGTTACCTTCTAAAGGGTTAAATGGTAGCATTTTAGATTATCAGCCGCCAAAACTATAATAAAATCGTTTTATTTGTATATTTTTCTAATTTTTTCCATCTAGTATAGCTGGTTCATTTAATAACATTTGCTAGTCTCGAAGAATGTTATTAAAAATTTATTTTATACAGCATGTGGAGATCTAAAAGCTTTCTTTTTTAGCACAAAATCCTATTGCACTTAAATTAATTTTCAATGAAAATCAAAACATCAAAAAAACAAAAATGGACATAACGATACAATTCTATTTACTTCCATTCAGTTCTCTGTGACAATAAATATTTAGAAAAAAAAAAAGAAACATAAAAAAATGAAGCTGCAAAATGCAAATAACTCTCTGCACTTAACACAATTTCACACACACACATATACATATATACAAATAAATAAAATTTTTTTTACAACTGACATTTCAAAAACAAAATGTCAAATGCAAAATTGATGCGGCAATGTTGTAAAATATTATAACTTGTCATAATAAAGTTATCAGCAAAACAAAAATTCTATTACTCCTAGGTATCTATATATATAAAAATGCTATAGAAAAGCAGACAGTGAAGGACAAAAGTCCGCATACGCGGCACCAGATTTTTAGTTGCTATATTTTTGTCCTTCACTATATACTATGAATAACAAGAGTAGAATGTAAAATAAAACCAGCAAGTAAAATGCACATAAGAATATCACTTTTGGATCACTATTCTGTTTGTCAGGACAATGAAGTCTCTTTACGTTGAGTCCCTGGACACGTAGGAATTGAGGCGATTGAGACTAGATTGCTAAAAAAAGGACAACCAACCTTTTTTGTGGAATAGGAGACAGCGAAGTCATCAGGCAAGAAGAGATAACGAAGAGGTAAGAACTCTTTATTAAGCTTCCGAGTCTGAAACAATCGGTTTGAGGCAATTATAATAAGAGCCTATAAATGATTTTCGTATTGGTCTTAACAAAAAAAGTCTACGTATATTAGTTGGTATCCTGACTGAGCACTGCGGACTCAGAGCAGAACACCTCTATAAAATCTGCATTAGGGGGCCCAATATGTAGGTCATTGCAAAACCTAGGAGGAAGAGGGATGATTAGAACACATTTTAACTGATTGTTGTAGCACTGACCCACAAAAGAATGAAGTATCTGGGCATGCACTGGGCAGAACTAGTAACCATAGATCCGATCGTTGTACTCAAATTCCTGAGAAGGACTGGATGAGGTACTCTCGGCGGAGAAAAAGGCCGTACAATAGATTTTACAGTTCCCAGTACAACATTAACCTCAGGTTTTCATTTCTCCTTGACAAACATAGCGCAGTTACATTTTTTTTTAGCCGAATGAGCTGATCACTTTGACACAAGTGATAAGGCGCGTTGAAGATCCAAGTTGAATTGAGTTAAAAATCGAAAGTAGCAACCACAAGTGTTGGCGGAAATGTTATGATCAAATGAAACAAACTAGTTTCCTTTCAATGAAAAAGCACTAACTTCAACTTGCTTTAAGTAGCTATGTAAAAGTCAGTATGTTATATTTCATATTTCTTTGGTAAGCGTTTCAAATGATTACCACTGGGATGTGTAATCCGCAACAACTACTTATTTTCCTATGTACACATATAAACAAAATTTCTGAATTTATATGCAATCTGCAACACACACACACACAAACATATATACACGTACGCTCAATATTTAACTTACAACAATCAGTCAACAGTCAGTCAGTGAAGTCAGCCCATTAGCAATTCAGGTAAAAGGATCAGATACAGATATTCAACGTTTAGAGGCGCTCTCTAGTTAGTTATGTATGTATGTGCATACTACGAATATCTGTATGTACATATGTACCTATATTTAAAATGTATATGTGTATTAACTACTACTAACAGCAACAAATTCATATGAAATTCAAAGCACCTAATGCAATTTACATTTCATTTTGTATGCGTTGCATGCCACAGACACAGGAACACACACAAGTTAACACACGTATATAAATACATATATATAAAAAAAATTTAACTTTTATAAAATTAGTTCGAATTTTTGACTTTCTATTACATACCGATAAGAATACATAAAACTTTCAAAGTAACACGTAAAAATTTTAGTAGATTATTTTGTTATAGTTTTGTACATATTACCTAGTAATATTTACATATGTTGTTGTTGTTGCTGTTGTTGTTGGTACTTGGGAATATTTGAATGATTTTATACATTGAAAAATCTGTTGATATTGCAGAGCACGATGTTGACGATGATTTTGATGACTTTGATTGTATGCACTCGTAAATACGTAAATCTTGCAAATTGCATAAAATTTATCAACAATATTTAAAATACGTTCGAAATTTTTGTTCGTATGTTTAGCAAATTTTGTTTTTTCTAAAATTTGCTTCAATTGAATTACATAATTTAATATTTTTAAAGTGCATATAGCTCGAATTATTGGGCCTTCATCGTATTGAGTTGTAGTAATACTATAGTTAGGAGAGCATATAATGAAGTGAGCGAAATTGGAAACTAAAATCATTTTTTACTTACTGCGTTAATGGCGTTGGATAAAAACAGCTCTTTACATCAACTTATTTTATCCGTAGTGTAAATTTGAAAACATTTAGAAATATAGTTCTAGTAACTTTGAGTTTATATAACAGTAAGCTCCCCAAATGACCTTATTAATTAATCAGGCTCGAAACTCCATTCAGTTTTAATGACAAACCTTTCTACCCTTTCACTTTTCCACTCTCTCTTACTTTCTCTTTCTCTGCTTGATTAATCTGGTTGATACTAATCATAGATAACACTGCCACACAAGAAAAAATGTTTGTTCGAGGCCGGGGGCTAGACCATGTATATTATATGGTTTTGCGGTCGATAAATCAGAATCCGAAGTCTAAAAAAAACGCAACACGTCAGAGTTCTGACATAACCTCAAAAAACTTCACAAATAAATTTTTTTTTTCGGATCTGGAGATCAGATTATGTTTACTATATGTTCTTGGGGTCGCTGAATCTGAATGTTAGGTTCAAAAACCCCAGCACGTCAGAGTTCTGACATAATAATGTATGTTTTAGGGATCGCAGAATCCGAATCCGAGGTCCAAAAAACTCCAGCATGTCAGGGTTTTGACTTAGCTTATATAACGAGGTATTTTGCAGGTTATTTTGAAAACCTGACATGCTGGGGGTTTTCAGACCTCGGATTCGGATTTAGTAGCCCCAAAAACATATACATATTAATTATAGGTCTGACCTCCAGACCCGAAAAAACATTTTGTTTGTGTGCCTGTGTAATTTATGAATACAACTCTGTGTGTCTTACATTGAAGCAACCAGCGACATTTAGTACTAAAAACAGCCAAATAGATTTATAAATTAAATGAAATAATTTAAAATAAGGAAGAAATATGGATCTGATAGAGCATTGCTTGATTACAGAGCAACAGATTTGAAAATAAAAGGAAGCAGACAAAAAATTTCTTAAAATTTGGTGAAAAGCGAAGTAAATATAAACAAAAAACATAAGTAGCAACGCAAATTCAAAAACACATAGATAGCAGACCCAGAGCACCCAAATATCTAATTAGTATCAGAAGCTAGAGCTTATTTAAAGGCTTATTTATGAACTGTAAAAAAAATTTTAAAAATGTACGAATTTTGATTACAAGTCAATTTTTCTTCCCCCAGTTTTATTATGGCTGAATATGCTCTTGGCTATGAGTAATTCTAGTAAAATAGTAAACTTCATTTGAATTTAATACAATTCTAAATATAAAAATCACAAAAAATTTCTTGCAACAAAATCCAATGAAGCGCACACCCTAAGGTATTGAAATTTAAGTATGCAGTACATAAAATTCAAAATAATTACTGTTAAAATTCAGAAGCAAAGATATGTACAAAAAAAAAAAGGGAAACGTAGTATTTAAATGTGACTTTTTGGTTTGTTTTATCTTGAAAATTTCTTACCCTAAACGTAGAAATATATACACACCCAAAAAACCCATTTAAATTGATTAATTTGCTGCTTTTTATCAAAATCCAAATTGAAATTCATTTAACAGATAAAAAGATATTTGTTACCTTACCTTTTTTTTTTATATAAATTTCTCACTCCACTACACATTTTTCTGTTACATTTTGTAATTTTACTTTTTTTTAATACGTTTTTTACTTCTTTCCAAAAAAAAAAAAAACATTTACAAATGCGTTAAATACGTAAAAAGTAGTAGCGGGAAAAAAGTAATACTTATAAATCACTTCTTACAGTAATTTGCTACCATTTTTTTTTTTTTTGGATTTTGTTTTACACAGGTTGTCTTTCACTCCTCTTTTTTTTCACTACCTGCAGGCAAGTAATTAGCTTTACGTACAAGCCACTCATACACACACACACATAAACTAATCCAATTTCTTGTAGGCATTTTATGCGTAAATAATCAAAATTAAATACTAAATGTAAATTTTAAGTAAGTACTCATTCCACATACTTTTTTGTTGTGTTACTGTTAGGTGGCGGTGGTGTTGTATTGTGACGAAAAAAGTAAGAAAGATTTTTTCCCAGTGGGAGGAAAAACATTGAGGGAAAACTTCCGGTTGCAATTCTTCGTCAGCAGACATGTGGCGTTGATCCAGCGTGAGATATTTTCTATTTTTTGCTTTCGTTCTCAAGAAACGTTGAGAAATCACAGCATGTGCTATGAGAAAGTAGAGCTGAAATGTGCTAGTTTGAACTGAGAGAGAATTGATTTCGTGATTTGTTTTAATTACTACCATGTGCAAAAATTCGTCAATATTTCTAATGACCAATCGTAATCGGTTATTTGCAATTAAGTGAGAGTGAAATTCAGTTAATACATGCACTAAATATATCTAGTGGTTTGAAACAAACTATAAGAAGAAGTCTGCTAAGAAACGCTTCAAATCTTTCCCATTTTCCCATTGGGTGTTAGACACGCACACACACACACACACACAAATATAAATATAGACACCTGTGTGTGAAAATTATTTTCAAATTAAGCATTAAAATTACGATTTCAGAAAAGAGCCAAAAAAAAAGCACAAAATCTGTGAAACTAAAAAGGGAAAGAAGAAAAAAATAAGAAGCTGAGACCGAAGCGTAAAGGGACGATGAAAGTACATTTTATAATTAAATTCAATTTATCCAAGGCAACAAATCAAACCCTCATCTGTCACATCCCATCACATACTACAATACTCACTAACTACAGTATTTCTACCTACTACGTTTTCCAAACACATCATATACTCGTACTAAAACTGAAGTAGAAACTGAAGACGGAAACCAACTGAAGTAGAATCCGAAGAGGAAGTGTGTATGAGTGTGTGTGTAAAAAAAAGTGTAAAATCCTAAAGAAATTAGCAGAAATTAAGCACTAAAAATGCGGTTAAGCTTAGTATGAGTACTTTTTTACCTACTTTTTTTCGGTATTTATTTTTTTGCGGTAATAAATCTTAGATACTACGTTTTTTTTTCTTTTGCTGGATTCCTTATTTTTTTTTTTTTTTTTTTTTTTTTTGTAAAGGCTCAAAGCAATTAGTACTTTTTTACGTGCTGACGTCTTGAATTTAATTAAAATGATTTTTGTTATTTTTTTTATATTTATATTTGCCCCTTTTCGTTTTACATTTCGCTTTTCGTTTTGCTACTTTTCTACACTTGTTTTGGCTTTTTAAGAAAAGAGATGGGGTAAAAGCATTGCTAAGTTACTGTTATTAGTGTGATTTTTTTTTTTTTGTTTGTTACCTAACGTTAAATAAGGCTTCATATATTTGCGGTAATTAAAATGGCATTACTCAAAGAAACACCGAAGTTTTTCATACTCAATTTTTCGTAGTACATAGCAAGAAAAAAAAGCAAGCAGACTTTAACGGAGAAATCGGAGTACTAAAGTAGAGGGGAATAGTATTTCTTTTATTTTTTTCATCTAATTTTATTATAAATAGCTATGAATAAAATTCTGTAAATTATTACAACCTTTCTAATATTTTTTTAATATTGATTTTGACCCTTATCTTTTTTTATTGACTGGTTTTTTATTTTTATTAATTACAAAAGTTGAAGCTTTACTCTTAAACTGGACAGGTGCATAGAAAGAGAATGAGGGTCTCCTTCTGATCTAGGTTTCAGAACCTGCAGGAATGGTTTTCGTCGAAAATATACAACCTGACCGCTGGTCTACTATTTTTGTTTTAAAAAGTAACCTTTGTACCTATTTTCTCATTTCTTTATTTAGAAATAGAACAAATCTAATTTTAAAGTACCTTAGTGTAAAATGAAATAAAATATTTGAGGTAATTACGATTTTAAACGATTTTTATTATTCTGCCGTTTTTTGTTGCTTTTGCTGGTTTTCCTTACTTGGTAAGCCTTGAAGTTTGGTGCTTTTTACTTCAGTAACATAAATGTAGGCTTGATTGAACTATAATCACAAGAATTCTTGACCTTTTTGCTTTCCTTCCTGATAGTATTGTCGGTTTACGTTTTTTAGCCAGAGTTACCAAATTTTGCGTAATTTTCAAGAGAAAAAAATTAGTATTTTATGCTTAAGTTTACACTTTGAGAATCCATTATGCTTTGGGAACCTATACAGCAAGGCCGTATTTAGGGGGGGGAGGTTGGGGTTTTGGGGGTTCTGTTTAACGATATTTTTTACTTCCATCGGTTTTTTATCTAAAAAGTCAAATATAAAAAATAAATTTGAAATCTCAGTTACACTAAGCGATCAAATCCGATTTGTTTTCTTCGACATGAGGTTTGACTACGGATTCAAAAAGAGAAGGTGATACTGAGCACTCCTGCATTCATAGTTTTTCTGGGTCAGTAACTGTTTTTGATTTAAGGTTTCGTCCTGAATAAGTTTGAAAAGTTTAAAAATTAATAAAAAATAGAAAAAATTATCGGATCCTTGTAAAATTAGACTTGCTTGAACCCTATTTTTTTTCCTAAAACGTGACGTGATGGGAAGTTTTTGACCTCAGATTCGTGTTCAACGTGAAAAATTATTTCGCAAAAACTCCATCTTATTAGCAAAACCCATCTTAAAATTAATTTTATAACGCATTATTGCTCAGAGCACCACGACTAGAAAGATCTCTTTCAATGCTGTGACTTCATGAATTTAGGGAATATAAGCCAACCTCATCTGGGTTCCTTATCATTGATAATGGCTCAAATTCCCAATCATCAGAAGTGAGAAGTAAATGAGTTAATGAAATTATGTCAATCACGATAAAAAAAATGCTCTAGAATGCACATTGAATAATATTTATTTGAAAAAATTTAATTTGATTATTCTGGGAATTTTTTGTCACTTTTGGCCATTTTTTTGAGGTTTGAGGTTCTGGCTACGGCCCTGCTATACAGTACTTTTCGCGTATAACGTACTCCCAGAAAACTAACTTTCGATTGTACCAAAGTTACTTATAACTTTCGGTTATATATTCGGTTATATTTCCAATTGGACGTTGATACTTCGCATACAATTTATTTTCACATAAGCCGTACTGATCTAAAGTGAACTTTCGATTATAATGAAATTTAATATTAAAACATTATAAATGGCTATAGAATCTGGTTATAGCAAACTAAAAACAAAAACTAACTTTGGGAAAGCAATTTGAGCAACAAGGAAATATTGTACTCGTCAAGACGTTTACAACAATGTATCATTTATGAATATCGGGCATCAAATACCAAAGTTATGATAAAAAATTCATTTTGGATGTTTTTAGGGCGGTCCAAAAATTTTTTTTTTTTGTTTCGAGATATTTTCCACATAAACTTTCAAATAGGAGGTGGACTTTTAAAACTTTTTTTTTATATGGGGACCGACCCGGTCTAATGCACTTTACTGATGTTAAATTTCATATGAACCGAATTTATAGCGAACTATTTTTGTCGATACCTTAAAGTTTTCTTTAAACGCAAAGTACTGCATATTGAGTTTCAAATATTTTACTCTGATCATAACTAAAAACAAACTAAGAGTAATACCAGGAAAGATGGAACCCCTGCGCTATCTCTTGAAGCTGCTCATTAACTATTACTAATTTTAGTGTGCGTCGATTCATACAGGGACAAAATATAAAGCGTGCTTCTGTTAATCACAAACTAGAAACCAAATTTTTTCGTGATCGCATGTGAGAGCCAAAACTTTTCTCGCACTAAATTTGTCCCTTAATTGTCCCTAAATTTATCCCTTAATAATCATTTAATCGCTTAAGAATATAGCTAGAGTGCTTACCTTGATGCCTGTGTACCTTTTGAAAGATAAGTACAAGTTGTAGGTAATGAATTTTTTGTGATTGTGGCAATGAGTTCTTAATTTTGTTAAATTTTTCATTTTTCCCTTACAAATGGTAGAGATGGAACCTTTTCGTGAGATGGAGTAGTCACGGTCTTACAAATTAATTGTCTTTTTTCGATATAACACTGGAAAAAATCATAGTTAGCTAAACGCGACGTGTTTCTTTATTAAAAGTTTTTATAAACACTCAGACAACCTCGATAGTCCTGTGGGTAGTGCACTAGACTTTCATTCGAAAGTATCGGGTTCTATTCCAATCTTCGTCTAGTGGTTAATTCCCATAACCTTCTTATATTCACTATCAATATATAGTGTATGAGAATTATTAGAAAGTATACAAGTACAAGTGGTAATGGCAAAACTACCGAGCTGATAAAAAATTTAAACTGTAAGTTCAACTATGTGGTATCACAATTGGCCGTTCAGTCTTAAGTGTGTCTCTCGACAGCCACTCCAACCTAATTTTCTTTTAATGTTTTATCATTTAAAAGTTTGTTTCATGACAGTTTTTCCGAATATTTACAGAAAATTCTATATCAATTCTCTAGGAAAGAAATGATAAGGTAACAGAAGAAGTCGACGCAATAGAATCTTTTGTGAAGTGTAACGCATCAATTCAAGTAACTTGCTTTATTTTTGATGCAAGTTGGATTCGTTGCGGAAGAAACTCTTCGAAAATCTTTCCAAAATAAGATGCACTGATCATCTTTAAGATGCACTGAACTTTTTATTCCATTTTCAATCATCGGATTTTCTTAAATGTATTTTTAATTGTTTTTCGATTATTCTTAATGCTTTAAAGAATTGTTTTGATTGTATTTAATGTTTTTAACAAATTGGTTTATTGCTCTCAAAAATATTATCGATGAAAATAAACTGATTTACAGTATTTAGCTCTTATATATCAATTTCGGAGCATATTTTTTTCATTTTATGGAAAAAATTGCACCCTAAAGATTTCACCTCTCCCCGAATCATCAATTTTTTTTTATTTGATAAAACAACGAAACCAATCCGCGTACTTATAGACAACAGTTCGAACTAAAGTTTGGACTATCTTTGCAATTCCCTTTAAATTTGTGATGATATAGAAAAGCGGTTCCATCTCTCCCAGAATTGCCCTATTCAATATAGTTATAAAAATTGTCTAATATTCAATCAAAAGATATCTCTAAAAAAAATGCCAAAAGTACCTAAAAGTATGCTGAAAAATTTAAAAAAATGTTTTCAACACTAATTGTGTTACGTATACAAATATATTGAATTCAAATCCGCACACATACCCTCAAACTATTCATAGCTCATGAAGTTAATAAATTTGCGCATTATACTGAAACTCTTTTGATTCTGGGTGCATTATTATTTTACAAAATTTAATATATCCATAAATCAAAATAAGCGTACGTATATTTTTCATAATTTTATGACAAATATACAAAAATAAAATCCTTGCTTCAACTTGTTTCCCACAACTTTTCTGCTATTAAGGAGAGTTCAATACATGTATACTATATATGAAATGCATATATGTACGTATGTAAATGCCTTAAAGCGGCAATACTCGCAAAAAAATAAAAAATAAGACTTTAGCCAAAGCTATCAAGCTACTACCCTTAAACAAACACAAATTTCCATTAAGCAAGTAATTTATTTTAATAAAAAAAAAGAAGAAATATATAAAAGAGTAAAAAAGTAGCGCAGCAAAACAGCAAAGCCTCAACTACATATATGGTTGTGTATGTGGTAGTTGTAGTAAAAACATAGTAAACGGCAATACTATTGCATTAAATACACACACACACACACATATACATATGCACTGATATAGCCAACTAACTTTGTTAGCTGCCATAAAGCATAACATGGCAAAGGCAACATCAGAGTAACAGCAGCATAAGCGACTACGAATACACATACGCATATAAATACATATGCCTGTATGCATGTATGTGTATGTAGATGTGTAAGCACATGAGTAAAAGGCAGAAAACGTCCAAACAATCTGAACATAAAACCCACAAATTTATAACGGCACCACTTGATAGTCAGTCAGTCTTTCTTTTATCCTTTCGCGTTGTACATTTTACCAAACCTCATCATGATCATCAACATCATCATCATCATTATCATTTTCATAGACAGCCAGCTAGCCAGCCAGTCAGCCAGTTTAAAGCTCCCGTAATGCCACCCATACAGAGTACAATAATTCACACATACACACACACTTGTATGCACTCCCTTTGGCATGGTTGGACGGACATTGGACTACTGTCTGTCAGCTGGGGCGATAACTACATACGCCTGAAAGGCGTAGTATTATTATTTTTTTATAGTATATCATTGGCGCGTATTTAAAAAATATGTACATACACATACATATATGCATATCTCTGTGTCAGTCTATGCTTTTGTGTGTGCGTGTGTGTGCGAAATCTCTTTCTCTCTCTCTCTTGTTCGTTTTATGTTGTTGTGTTGTTTTTGGCGGGAAAAGCGAATTCATCAATTACTTAATATAATTACTTTTGGCTTTTGGATTAAGCACCACTATATTCATGCACAAATATTTATTTCGCTTTTGTATGTGTTTGAGTTTATGTGGGCGTGTATCTGTGTTTGTGTGTGTATACACACAGACAACATTAATTTGTAATGTAATAAATTGTTGCAACAATTTCCTGCTTTTTTTTCTGCACTTCTGTCGTACTTTTCGCTATTTTGATTGCACCAGTAGTACTGCTACACATATGCAAAAAGCGAAACTACACACACACAAATATACATACATGTATAAAAACTTATGCACATATATGCAAATGCATGCATGTATGCACTGCAATATCCATAGATAAATACACAAGAAGTTGTATGAAAAATAGCAATTTTTCCTAGCATGATTTTAATGCCTTTTAAGTGCAATAACATTTTGTAATTAATGCAAACAAGAAATAGTTAAAAAAAAAATAGTATTTTGCAAAGCAACTCTGTTTTTTAAAGTAGAAGAGCACTTTTCTTTTGTAAAAAAAAAAAGACGATATGTATTTATTTTAAAGTTATTTAAGTTTCAGTTGAATTTAAAACAATTTATCCAAAGTTTTTCCACTTTGACCACGATATTTTCATATTTAGTTAAAGTGAAATTTATTGTTTCGACGTTAATTTTCTGAGAGTAAACGATACAAAAATTTAAATTCTTGACCTTTTTCGTTTGAAAATCAAAAATAAAACACTTTCGAAATAGAACACAAGCAAAGGAACCCCGCACTAGACATATGAAAATGTGTTCCACGTGGTAACGGTTGAAAATAGTAATACTGACGCTCCTGATAAGAAGTCTATATGGACATATGTAACTCCTGAAAGTTACTAGTTTTCGAGATTTTAATTTTTTTAATTGAAAGCCCCCAGCAAACGCCGTTTGGGAATGTTTCTGGCCAATATTTCGACTTTCAAATCGAAATATCTAACAACATATTACATTCTCGGCTGATTCCTTTCCTTTGTTACTTCGTTAATTGATTTGATTTTATTGAAAGACGAAAGTTTTGATGGTCTAAATTTAGATTTAGGCACTCCCAAGAAACCCAACATATTCAATAAGTAGCACAGACTCACATCAATAAAATGTGATTTTTCTTGTTTCAGTTCGAGATTTTCGGTATACTTCTTATTGATTTTTACTGGCATTATTCGAATATGGAAGTAAAATTTCTTCATCTGTTTTTAACATCAAATTTGAGTTGAACACTTACACTAGTCTACAAAATTTTATAAAGTTTTAAATTTTTTGCTAACTCTGAAAATCAGAACTAATTTTCATAATTAAACTGAAAATTCAAAAAAAAGGGCACTGGCGCGGTGTACGATCGATTCTTAATCTGAATAAAAATTAACAAAAATTTTAAGCTATCATACTTAAAAGTTTAGTCCAAAGCAAGTTATGTAATAAATAGAAAAAATCCTATATGACCTTGAAGCATATCGAATTTTTAATACTTTTCTTTTAATTATTTCCACACTCATTTCGAAAGCAACTAATAATGCAAAAATAATCGTTCACATTAATGACCCAAACCAAATAAATACCATTTTTGTAATGCAAAATTACCAAAGTAATTAAGTAGAATTTTTATTTCGCCAAAAAGTATACTAAAGTTTATACATTTTAAGAAATTTATTACATTCCTTTCAAGAAGTCAAGGCTTAGTAAACATGTATGTGAGTGTAGAAATCAAAACATATATTCGCACTTAAATTTTAGTTATAACATAAGCAACGATATGCCTGTCAAAAAAAAGCAATTCATACATAAAATAAATTTCAAAAACACATTTACACTAATGCTTAAAAATATGCTACACACATTTTTTTTTTTTGTGTGTTTTAATACACAATTAACACTATTTTTACGCTTTGCAATCGCATGTGCGTGTAAATTAAGTGCTTCTCATTTGCATAAGGTTACATTTCTTGGTTTATTTGTTACTATTTCATCAAATACTAATGTACACTACTATTTAGTTACAACTTTCTACCCTTTTTTGTTTTTAAATATAAATAGTAACACCCCTCTTCAAAACACGCAAATGTCATTTTATTTTTATACTTACTGCTATTTTTAAAGTTATTTAGTTATTTTAATAAATAAATAATAATAAATTTTACTATAATTTCTTATTCTTAAAATGTCACGAGCTATTTTTATATTTTCGATATCATATGTCAAATATCTTTCAACTACAAATTTAAATCAAATAAATGTCGTTTCTGTTTTTGTTTTAAAGGTGGCGCTATTTACATTAAATTTCAAATGTTTTATAGTTATATTTAAAAGAAAAGTAAAAATAGTATTAGATATTAAAGCCGCACCAAAAATACAAATTGACATGCAAGCTTAAATCGGATTGGTAAAAGAGGAGGGAGGAAAGAGAGCGAAGGAATACATATCGTATAGTTAACGTAGGTAACCAAAGAAAAATGACATTAATCAGTGAAACTGAAAAAAAAACTGAAACCTACTAAAAGAAAAGCGAAAATAGCACGCAAACATTGGCGCAAGAAAATTGGAAAAACGTTAGTGAATAAAAGTGGAGCAAATCGTATGTTGAGAAGGAAGGGAGTAAATTGAGAAGGAAGGTAGTGAGTGGCAGTAGTGAACTTATAGGGAGTGTCAAAGTGTAAAAAAGGAAGCGAAGAAGCGAAACGACGAAATGGAAAATCATTAAAAAACTTGTAAAAATCATTAGAAAATGCAATGAGCACAAATACATGGAAAAAGAAGAAGAAAAGACAAAGGGTTGCCAAATGGGAGTTTTTTTTACTTTTTTTTACTGTTTTTTTAATTTTTAATTTCTAGAACTCCTGCTTTACGATGAAGAGCTCTTAAAGAAAGTATAGATAAAGTGAACAAAAAAACTAAATTTGTCTTTAATCCATTAAGGACAAGCGGGAACTAAAGTAGATAGATCAAGAAACTTGAGAAAAAAATTGTTTTTGAACCTGGTTCAGGAACGGCTCAGCGACAAGGTGCTTACTGGCTTATTCACGAACCATTTTTAAGAATAATAAAAACTAAATTTAAATCTTAACTTAAACTTTCAAATACAGTACTTTAACCCTTCCCTGTCCATGCTGCCATGTATGGTCCCAACTCTCTGGACGGTAATAGTGGCGCCATTTTGCGTCCAACATCCAAACCACAATAAAGGATACGTAGATTTCAGCTTTCTGTATCGATGCGCATATATAACGGTATTAGAAAACGCCAGTTGCCAAAAGTTATTGCCATTTTTATGAGAAAAAATTCGTTTTTCACATAAAAATAAAATAAAATTAAATTTTTGTTTTTCTATTGTATGTAGCCGAAAGATATAGTTTCTATAAATTTCACACTGAATAATTTGTACAAAATTTCATTTTTGGTTATTTTTCTCAATAATGCGATTAAAAAAAAAAAAACAGTTATATGTGCATTTATATTTTACTTGATACTGCCCAACGAACTATATCTGGCCAACTTGGTAATTTCAGATTTTTACACTTGTAATTGAGATATTGAAAAAGTTATAGAACAAAAGTTGTTCAGGGGCCGAATCGTCTGATCCATGAACGTAGTACTCGTCACGTAATTTTCTCAAAAATACTCGCTTTTACGTGACGAGTTGTACGTTCACGGATCGGACGATTCGACCCCAGAATGAAGAATGCTGTCCCTTAATATTTTTTTAAACAAAATTTGCGTCATTGGGCAGGGAAGGGTTAAGCTTAATATGAATTTCAAACGACTGACAAAAATGTTTTGTTACAAGACAAGTTTACATTAATGAAATTTTAAAGTTTTAACAGAAGTGCGTTCATATCTGAAGTGGCGAAACCAGGGAAGAATTTGGATCAAGTTTATTATAATTTTATTTACAAAAATACAATAAATTTCAGTGATGTTGTGTGTTAAAACTCACATATTGTATTTTCCACAAATTTGAATTAGATATAAAGAAACTCTTAAAACTTGTAGAAAAATTTCGGTAGTGATTCACAGTCTTTCTCCCCCTTACCAGTCCCATTTATTTATTTATAGAATATGTAAATAAATCAGTAAAAATTAAATGGATGTGTTTTTTACATCTACGCTAAAATCAAAGAAAGTGATTAGATAGTTAAGAGTGAGATGTTGTCATGAAAATCTGTTGAGTCACACATATCCTTCAATCTATTTATGATGGATGGCCCTAAACTAATAAATTAACATTTTAGTGATTTCATTGATACGAGAACTACCCACTTCCTATTAAATAAATATTGAAACAGTGGCGTAGCTAAGATGGAAAATCCTGGATTCACATTCCTTCCATTCAGATAAGCTCAGAACCAATTTTGAAAATTAAAAAAGACCTTCCTTGCTGTATTTGTAGATCTGGAAAATCAAAAAAAGAAAAGGATTTCAAAAATTTTTCGG
Organism: Toxonevra muliebris; assembly: GCA_963691655.1. Lineage (NCBI taxonomy): Eukaryota > Metazoa > Arthropoda > Insecta > Diptera > Pallopteridae > Toxonevra > Toxonevra muliebris. Next base: position 50,457,987 of record OY829326.1, on the reverse strand, counting down.
CTTATCGTTTTTGAGCCCTGAATCTTCATTTCATTTATTGCTTTTATTAAAGGTTTTTTCTTAAAATTATTTGTTATATGTTTACTACATGTTTTTGAGATCGCTGAATCCGAATCTGAGGTCCAAAAAATCGCAGCACGTCAGGGTTCTGACATAACCTCAAAAAACTTCATAAAATTTTTTTCGAGCTCTTTTTATTACATATTTTTGGGGTCGCTGAATCCTAATACGAGGTCCGAAGAACCCCAGCATGTCAAGTTTTCGACTTAGCTTAGATAATGAGGTATTTTGCTGGTTTTTTAAGCTTCGGACTCGGATTCAGCGGCCCCAAAAACATATTATAAACATGGTATGACTCCCGGGCTCGAAAATAACTTTTATGAGATTGCTTGAGGTTATGTCAGAACCCTGACGTGCTGGGGTTTTTCGGACCTCGGACTCGGATTCAACGATCCCAAAATCATACAGTTAACATGATCTGCCCTCCAGACCCGAAAAAATTTTTTTTTTGTGTGGCTGTGTTATTTAGTTAATTTAATTTCACAGAAATTTATTCAATGTTTGTGCTCTTTTTAATGTATTGATTTTAATACCCGAGGGGTATGCAACCCTACGCCTCTGTATTGAATATATTTAACCAAATTTTGTTGGTACTGGAATAGATTGATTGTTAAAATAAAAAAAAGTGTTCTCACAAATTTATTTTGCATACTTTTAGGCGTGATAATAATTTTTTTTTAAAGTAAAAACTAAAAAAAATTATTTATTTATTTTGGTAAATTGATTTATTTATTTCTTAGTAAATTGATTTTAGACATAAAAAAATAGATTTATTAATGGCTTGCACATCTTTGTCCATCAAAGCTCGTCAATATTCCCAAAACTATCGAAATCAATTAATTGGTTCCGAAGAAAATGCCCAAAATTGTTCTAAAGTCAATTAAGTAAATTATATATATAATAATGAGGCGTATAAAAAATAAAAAAAATAAAGTATTTTCAATTATGAAATCAGTTAAAGCTTCTAAATTCGAAAAATTAAAATTTTAAAGGTTTAATTAAAAAGTGATTCATTCCAAAGAAGATTAGGTATTTACCAGAAATCAGCAATGAGTACTGATGACAAACAAAGTATATTCAAGTCTTGATTTACAATTTTTCGTATTTATACGCATCCATACTTACTAGATATTAAACCAAACAGTGCAGAGAAGCCAATCAAACAAGGAATATATCATACTCATATGCATGCCGACTTTTACTTATACAAAAACATTGTTCTGCATAAGCATACTTCAGAGCAATGCCATTTCAATGATCTGTACGTATTCATATAAAATTATAATTTTATGTTTGTCTATGAATAGCGAAAAAGCGGTTTATTGCAGATCTCTAGTACTCACACTAAACCAATTTTGCTCTTATTACTTACTTTATACCAACTTCAGCAATTTAACTACAATATTAACAAATATGTACTTAATAACTTTCCAGTAAAATAAAAAAAAAACCGAACACACACATAATTTCACAATAATTTGCTGTAAATTTTCATTTAAAATCCATACGAATACACAAAATATACATTAACTATTTATAGTCATTTTCTCATCGTACTAACTACTTTCACATCATTATCAAAAAGTAAAAATGTCTGCACACAATTCTTGTGAAATTTCCCCGATAATGGCGCAATTTATAAACTTTCTCGAAAGCAAGCACCTTTTGCAAAACAATAAACGCCATTATTATTGTAGAAATTCTACCAACAACCAAAAACAGAAATATTGTACATCGTCGTAAGAATTTTATTTTTGGCAACAAAAAAAAAAAAAAAACAAAATAATAATAATGAAGAAGCAACAACAGCAATCGAAGTACTTTATACTTTTCATAGCAATATAAATTTTATACGAGTATAAGTATATTGTATATCAAGTATTTTTGGTAGAGTAACAAAGAAACGCCAAAAAAGGAAGAAAAAAAAAGAAGAAATATTATGCCTTATCTATGAAATTGAGCTTTATTACAGAAATGACCCTTTTGGGGCAGCAGCACTAGTAGTGGCAGCAGCAATATCACAATATCTGCAAAAGAAATTATTGTATTATATCAGCAAAAAAAAAAGTACACACATACATATATGTAGTACTTTTCATTGCCGTTCGACTACTGGCATTACTACTACTCCTAAACATTTGCTAATACAAAGCTACAAAAATTGAACATTATTTATTTTGAAGTACTTTTTGTTGTTGTATTTTTTTCTATTTGTATTTTCTTTGCGCCATTTTTGTTACACCCATTTGAAAGCAAAAATTCACAATTTACAAAATTATTTTGCCAAAATGCAATAAAAAAAAGAAACAACAACACAAAAGTGGCAAACAAGTGAGTAAAGTTATGCTACACTTATCGTATCTTTTATTTCTGGGTATTAATAGCAACTTTTCAGAATAACTTCGAATGTTGTGGTATAGCTGTAAAACATCTACAGCTGGCTGCGGTCAGAAAAGTGCTAATCTATAATTCCTTAGTCGTCGCTGAGAATTTATTTGGCGTATGTGTGTACAAAATTCGTATACCTATACGCCAAATCAATTCTCAGGTGATGTAGTATAGGTTTCAAATGTTTCTTATATGTTTACCCGATAAATATTTAGTTCAACAATTGCTTCTGAATTAGAGGATTTGGAATAATAGATCATTCAAAACATGTTTTTTTGAACCATCAGGGATCCTGATAAAAATAAATACTAAATTTCACTGCTATCCCTGAATCGGTTTTAGATTGTTGAGTATACCAGTTTTTAGTTCTTATGACGGGTTAAATAATCCACATAATGGTCTGGTGAGTTTTATTATCAGTCAGCTGGATTCAATAAATTTAACAATTTAACAATCGAAAGCTGAGTAAATATTAAAAACTTTAGAATAATTTTGCTTAAATTAGAGGAAAAGTTCCGATCGAAACATTTTTTAGTAAAGAAACTTAATTGTTCTTCGGCATGTTAAATTCCGCCACAGAACAAAAAATCTTGTTGCCCAATTCATGCTACATATAAAATTATATGCGAACCCACTTCTTGTTTTTGATATCCTCTAAGTCTTTATGGAGCATAGCCAACGATTAACTCCTTCCATTTTCTTTTAGTATCTGCTGCTAGGTATTTGAGCTAAAATTACGACTCACTTACCTTGTGGTTTTGCCAATTCTCTTGCCATCGAGAGCATATACTTCTACATTGCGAGGCACTTACTCACAGGAGGAAGAGATATTTGGGACACCACTGGCCAGACAATTTGGGCATCCGAAGCCGAAACCGCTACTAAGATTTCTCAGGGATATCAGCTTATCTGACAGCTTATAATAAGCATAAACTGGGGGTATAATAAACCAAATTTGTTACTGGTTCTGGAAACTTGGAGATTTTATTCCAATGCCTGATCTAAAAATTTATGGTTTTGTTATCTGATCCTTCCCGATTCGAGATAGTGGTTTCCCATCGTATCCTCTGTATGCATCTTAAGCAAAGATTTCCGTACACTCAAAAAAAAAAGTACATGAAACAGCCAACATTAAAAAATATCAAAACTGACATTACAAAATGTAATTATAACATTACTGAAGAATGTATAAATGATATGAAAACAATGCAATTTTAACATTAAAAATGTAAAAGAAATACATTATTTTAATGTAATATTGATATGACAATAATGTTGAATTGACATGACAACAATGTATAACTGATATTGCAAAATGTAAATTTGATATAAATTTAACGTAGAATTGAAAACTTAAAATGTTAAATAAAACACAATAAAAAAGTTTTTTGCATTTTATATAATTTTATTTCTGTAATAATAATTATTAATAATAATATATAAATGAAAATAATTCAGAAAAAGTAAAATTTTTAAAACACGTTTTAGTTTATTTTATTAAATTTTATTATTATTTGAACACTTTTTATTAAATTGAACACTTTTTATTAATTTTATTAAATTTTATTATTATTTGAACACTTTTTCACAATTTTTTTTTCACACTGTTTTTATTTAAACTATTATTGTGACTGCAAATAAATAGATACGTTCACTCTTACCCGACGAAACGGAAAACTATTTCACAACTAAAAAGTATTGTCAGTTTAAATTTTTTTTATACATATTCAAAAAGTATTACCAGTCTTAATTTTTAATGTTATACTAGCCTGTTTACATTTTGAATGTTAAATTTACACAGAATAATATCAATTTTACATAAAAAACCTATTAAGTAATGAGAAAATTTTTAATGTAATTTTAACATTATAATTTGACATTACAATGTAAAACGAATTATTATCAATATGATAGTTTTAATGTTAATACAACACAAAACAGATCAATCAGATATTTTTTGCCGTAAAACTAACATTTTGGTTTTTATATTGAAAATAACATTACAAAAATATCAATTTTACAATGCACTTTTTATGAGTGTACATTTGGAACTTTATATCCTGTTCTTAAAATTTTTGATGGAATGTTTGCAAAACCTTTTTGGAATTTTTTTTCATGAACACATCACAAGTTCGAGGAAGATTATTTTGATGGATTTAAATTAATGTCAGCGCCAGATCAAGAATTTTTTCTCTCGCATAAAATAATATATAAGAACTCAACAAACCAGACAAATTCGTTTCTAATTCAAAACGAATTCGTTGTGACGATAAAATGTTTCGAATGCGAATATCATTAACGATTCATTGACGAATTCGTTTTTTTTGGGAAATTGCCTCTTCATTAACGAATTCGTTTTTGATTCGTTTATGAATTTATCCCGAACTCGAGAATTTCTTCGCAAACAAGCATCATTAGCGAAACTTTTTTTTTGTTTTTTAACGAACCAAACGAATATCTAAAGTTATTTTATTAAAACATTTAAAAGTCTTTTTTAACAAATTTTTATTTAATAATATTTCCAAGAAACAAAAGGAGCATGTACTTCTAATTGCAGTTGTAGTGATTGTATTTTTTAAGACGAGCTTATTAGCAGCCCCAACACAGTCATCCAAAATTTCACGCTAGCTTCTGAATACGAAGTCGCGACTTCGTGACTTCAACCTATTACATACAAGTAAAATATATTATTTATATTATTTTTCGAGTCCATTAATTTGTCTTCACCAGTTTTTCAAAGTTATTAGTTTCTTATTCAAATTTTAAGAAATCACATTTTTCTTTGAAACAAATTTTTGATAAATAAATAATTGTTTTGATTTCGTTTCTACTCTTTCTACTTAACTAAATCGAGTTCGTTTCGAAAGCTATAACGATGACTCGTTACCGGGTTCATTTTCGAATTCGTTTCAAATGCTAAAATGATGGTACTAATTTTTATGGAAGTTCCTTTATTCAGCGGCAAAGTATCGAAACGATTCAAAATAGCTTCTTTTTTTTAATTCATTTCACATTCTCCAATAAAACTTAAGCCATTCAAAGTTCTATAAATTGAACTGTAGCAGTTGTAGGATTTTAGGCACACGTTTCTTGACAAAAAAAATTTGGACAAACTTAATTCGTCTAGGCTAAGCAAATTTGCAAAAGCTGAAACTATAGCCTAACTAACTAAATTGTAGTTTCCTTCTTCGCCAAAGAGCTTTTAAGTGGCTAGCTGATTTTAATAATAATAAAGGCAAATAAGGTTTAAATAACTATTCCGCAATACCCGAAATTCTTCTTCACCTACAGACTTTTGTATTGCAAAGTATATTCTTTCACTACTTTCATATATACATACTTACTTTTTCTACTACTTCATACCATTCCACATATACGACCAACAACGTACTTTATTACTCTATTACAAAACCATCAAATTCAAAAGATAAATGAAACTGATAAGTGTGTAATTTATGTTTGGATTTCGTTTTATTTTGTCATTAGCAAAAAAAAAAAAAAACAAAAAAAAAAAGCACATAATAATAAAAGAAGCCAAAGTAGAAAGAAAAAAGAAAGAAAGAAAAAAAAGTAGTAACTTTAATGTACATTAAAAACGTACTGTTTTCCTCTTCTTTTTCTCCGCATGGAAGTTGGACGTTAAGATATAATAGCCAAAGAAACAAATAAACAAAAAAAAATAATTTTTTGCGTAATTTTTGAAATTGAGAATTCATTTAATTTTAATTTCTATTTTTGTAGGAGCGAGCGACGGAGAGAGTGAGTTCGAAAAAATTAAACGGAAATTGATTTCTATTTTAATTTGATTTGATTCAATTTTGAAGTATGTATTTAGTAGTATTGGTATTTACATTAGTAAATACCTGTACCTATATACCCCATGCACAAAAAATTAGCCATTCAATAATAGCAGTATAGTAATATACTAATTATAAACAACATTGTCATTTAATGTGTTTTTGTTGTACTTTAAAAACTTATTGTTTTACACATACTTTCAAAACGGATATGAGTATTGCAAAATATAAATCATATAAAATACATATTTTCATTACAACGGAAATGAAATTTTATATTAAGAAGAAACAAAACACAAATACATTTGACAGTGTTGCTAATGCAACAACATTTTAAATAATTAAACATAAGGTAGAAGTAGAAATTATCGACTGCCTTGATTTCCGTGGTATACGAAACCAAGTAAATAACTAGTTTTTTTTGAAAATTGTGGGGTTTTGAGTAACTAGTAATTGCTTGGTTCTATTATATCACAAGAGAATTTCTATTTGGTTTTATTTTCAGATGCTAAAAGTATTTGAAATGCCGATTGGTTTTTGGTTTGAGTTTTGGTGTAAGTTTTGATTTGCTTTTAGTTTGAATTATAATCTAAATACTGATCTGAGTTTTGGTCTGAATATCGATCATATTTTTGGTTCGAAATTTTGAATTTTAGAAGACTTTTAGTATGAATTTGGTCTACTAATTGTTCTGAGTTTTGGTCTGTACTTAAACTGAAATTTGGTATCGGAATTTTGGTTTGAAATTTTGTCCGAATTTTGCTCTCTCATGGGTCTGAGTTCTTATCTGAATATCGGATTGGTTTTTTCATCTGAATTTTGATTTGAATATTGGTCTTAGTTTTAGTCTGAGTTTTAATCTGAATTTTAGTACGTATATCGCTCTGATTTCAGAAACGGTTTCTGGTTAATTTAATGCTTTCCCTTAATACAGCAAAACCATTCTATATCCCCCACTACCGAGAACAACATATTTTTTATCTTAACTTACAAAATAACGAATACTTTTCTCACGTAAATCGCATTTTGATATCACATTACCTTAAAGCGATAATTACTAATAGATGTATCAAAATTTGGAAATTATACCTTATGCCAATATCCAGGCAAACATATAGAATTACCTCATGCATACATGCATGAATGCAAAACTGTATGTTTGTGAATGCAACACATACAAATACTCGTCAAAATGAATGTATTATACTGCGGATATTGCATTATGTGGTTATGTTTTGTGTAGGATTAAATTGAAAATGATTGTACTTGTAATACATGCATAGCAGTAATAGTAGATGTTGTTGTTATTGGCAACAAATTGACAAGTGATCGTTGTAGTTTTCATTAGTATATGTAATTGTCAATATTTTTGTTGATTTTTTATTTAATTTTTTTTTTATTCCTTTTTGTTCACAAAAATATGAATATCTAATGAATTTTACATTCATGATTAATGGAATTTGATAAGCATCCCTCATACCACTCTTTACCATTCAGTAAGCACGTGTTTTATTTTGTATTTGTGTGTGTTAATATTCGTAAATATCAATGTATGCGTATGTATAATATTCTTGTTATATTTTACTAAACCGGATATAAATTGAAATTGTCAGTGAAATAATAGCAGGAAATGTAATTAATGTCAGCATGTATGCATCTCTCTGTCGGTGTAATATGTGCGTATTTTGTGTGTGTATTTTTTGCATATATTTTGCGTATAAAATAATATTATTTTCCAATGGCTTTTTGTCAGCCTACCTGTTTTTTATACGTAGTTTTGAATATATGAATGATTTTTAATAAAATACTTGAACAAGATATTTATAATTTCCTTACTTAAATTCTTTATTTATGAATAAGAGCAAACACATTAATTTCGTTTCGTTTTTTCTTTAGAAACTGTTGCTAATTTCTGCCTCACTCATTTGGCCATTCGTAATTTCCCACTTCTTGCTTGTGTTCCTTGCTCTCTGACCCAACGGCAGTTGACATGAGAAATCGAAAGTCTAAATTTGCTCTTTTTTTCTTTGGTCTTAAAATTGTCATGATCATTAAACGTTTCTTTTTTGCATACAACGCTCTCACTCTCATTTCTTCTCAGTTGAAAATAGGTATGTCAATTAAAATATCGTTGATGAAAAGGTTGTTGACGAAAACTTGTATCCTATAGTAAGCGAAAAGGTTATTAATTTCGCCAAGGCCCCTCCTTTCATATTTCGCAACTAGATGAAAGCAGGTGAGTGCTAACAAGAACAAACAAAAACGATTGTTCTCTGATTTCTAACTTCCTTTCTGGCTCCCCTGGTTTCTTACTAAATTGTTTTTCAAATGTCATTCTCTTTTGCTGCTTAAATGAAAAAAATGTATGGGGAAAATTAAATATATGGGGTGAGAAATCTTTTTTAACTTTTTAAATGTTAGAGGTATTCATCTATGTAGGAAAAATGTTCGTCTAATTTTAATTTTCGCAATGAAAAGTAAAAATACTTGAAACAGACAATTGCCAATAACGAAAAATAATTGCAAAAACAAAACCCAAAAAAATAATTATAAGTAAAGCATGAATTAAAAAGTTAACAGAAATAAATAAAAAAAAGACATTCAGCCGGAAAAGGCTTAAAACTTCGCATATGTGTGGGTAATTTAAAAAATGTCGAAAAGGCTACCACCAGTTTATCTGTTTGAGTCCTGACTACAACCTGCGCAACTTGGCTGCCTTCTACTCCTCTTTCTCTCTCTCTTCCTCACTCCGTCTCTCTTTGTTTTCTGCAACAACAGTTTGACACTTGGAAACTCATTTCACATTATTGTAAGCATGAAAATTGTGAAGCACAAGTGACAGCTACAACAATAACAACAATGACTATTGTCAATTGTCATTGCAAATTTACGTTTTTTTATTATTTCCAATTATTATATTAACACACAGGCAAAATGGCATTCACCATTTAAACTCAGAGAAAGATAGAGTGAGAGAAAAGGGCAAGCGAACAAAAAAAAAAAAAAACAAAAAAAAGCACAAATGGTTATTAAACGTGGGAGAAACTGAAGAAAGAGAGACTGAGAGTGCGAAAATTGGTCTCAAGTTTGTCATGTGGGCATCATCAATTATTGGCACATACAGAAGTGCATATATAATTATAAAAAAGTAATTTATATTAAAATCAAACTACTTAAATAATAATTTTATTATGATGATAATAATTCAACAATGGCGTGAAAAAAAGTAAATAAAATTACAACATTTTGATTGCATATAAAACAAAAAATTACAAAAATAAGAAAATAAAGCTGACGCGACATGCAGCAGAAGCAATGAGCGGGTATTGTATTACAATAACAACAACTACAATATCCTGTGCGCAATCAGTTGTGAAAAAAGCTTAATTACATACACATACAAATGCATACTATATAAAATATAAATGTGTATATTACTGTTATTCGCACCCGATAATTATAACGCATAAAACAACAACATTATTATATCTGCTGTTGTTTTTTTTCTTTTCTCTTTTTACAATTTTTTATGATTATTACTGTATTCAATTGCTTTTTACTAACTTTTTATATACTTTACACATACATATGTTTTTATGTATGCTTTTTGTATGCATTTAAGTATTATTACCTTCTTTTTTTTATTTGCTTGTTGTGATTATTTTTATTACTTTTTTTTTTGTATTCACGCACAATTAATGAACCGAATATTTAAATTCACATTTATACATTCATAATTTTAATTGCAATTTTCAATGCAATACAGTAATGCGCATGAAAAAAAAACCCGCATCGGCAACGCCTCAAAGTATGCAATATAAATCTGTATATGTGTGTATGTGCCCTTCAAGCTTTATAATTAAATTTACGCTAATATGACAAACAAAAAAAAATGATAGAGAAGAGAGGAGGGAAGTATAGGTAGTAAGTAGATAGCAGCTTGTTTAAATTATAATCACAACAAAAAATTAAAAAAAAAAAAAAAAAATTCACATTTTTTGTTTCTAGGTACAGTTTATCTATAGGGTGTGACAGGTGCATTGTATGTCGTTGCTCGTATATGGGCAGGGCTGTTCTATAAACAGATGCCATTGTAATTTTATACACAATTTATTTATTTATAGCTACGCTACATTCGATCAGCGTTCAGATTATGTATGTATATTAAGATTTGCAAGATTTTATGAGATGCAAATCGAAGTTAAAAATAAATCAATAGTAGTGCGTTTACTACTACCTGCCGATTGTCTAAAGCGACAAGATAAATCGTTACAGTCAACCATTTTCTGAGACAATTCGGTATAAGAGAATTGGGCCTAGAAGGTGATGCAACAGTAGGACATTTCATTTACAATTGTTTTGCTTTCTCTCTGTTTTTAGCTAACCTAAGCAAACATTTCTTAACAAAAGAAAATTTGTCTAGCTTAAATCAAATTAATCAATTTAGTTTAAGCAAATTCACGAAAGCTTCGGGTGGATTTAAGGCTATGATCATATTTGAAAAGAGGAAGTAGTAGCATAGTGGTTTGTGTATTTGAGTTTTTTCTACACGTCCCAACCTTTTGACTGACAAAGAAAACCTTTTCACTTCACCGTTCGTGTTCGACAAACAACATGAACAGATGCAAAAAACTTAAAATTAGTTTTTTGCATAAAATGAGAAGAAAAAGAAATATTTGAACCTAATCATAGTAAATTATGGAAGTGCGCCTTCGGATAGATAGATAGATAGATTAAAAATGGTGTGACGTACGTCGACCTTAAGAAATCTATTGTCCCCCCCCCCCCCTTCCCACTTGGGAGACTCTAATTATTAATGCTATATTTAAATTATGAATAAATCTATGAAGCTTTTGACTGGGGAAGTAGATCGATGTATAAGTTTTGAAGTGCAAGACCTACAAACTTCTTTAAAACCCGGTCGAGTATGCGAACTCATTTTAGTTCATATTGGTATCTGAATATGATAGATGATCGGGAAACCATTACGGCAAGGTTCAAAGAAGAATTTTTTCCAATATCAAAACCAGACAAATATTTCAACCCTAGAGTATCTTTCTGTGCTTCATGTAAATTTAATTCCATGATCTTAAAAGTATAGGAAATTCAGTTTCGTTATAAATAGCAATGGTTGGCAATGGATTTTATGACTACTTTTCCTTCACGTTATCCGACTTCAAGGGCTGATGCGAAACATAACAACTATTTTCAAAGTTGAGATTCTAGTAAAGGAGGAGTTTTGGTGTTTACATATCGCCCCCTGCCCCTTCTCGTTGATTCTGAATCAATATAATTTTTTTCATAGTTACGCCTTCATTTGACGACCTTGATAGCCTATTAGATAGTGCACTAGACTTTCATCTGGGAGGTTCGGGTTCGATTCCCGTCTTCGTCTGGTGGTTAATTTTCATTACTTTTTTATATTCACTATCAATATGAAGTGTATGAGAATTCTAAGATAGTGTACAAGTACACACCTTGGTTGGTAATGGCAAAACCACCAAGCCGATAAAAAATTGCCACACCGCCATTCGGAATCGGCGTTAAACTGTAGGTCCAACTATGTGGTATCACAATGGGCCGTTCAGGGCTAAGTGTGTCTCTCGACAGCCACTCCAACCTAACCTAACCTACGCCTTCATTTACTTTAATAAAGATGTTCATAAATCAGCAAAAATAAGAGAAGTGGGACAAGTTAGTCTAGGGATGTAATTGAGAATTAGGAGAACAAACAAATGTTCTCCTCTTCCCAAGACATGCTATACTTGCTCTCACAAAGGAGGTGAACAGCCAGCTTTAACTCTTTCTCACTCTCTCTTTCTCGTAGAACTATTATTTTCTATATATGAAACTTAAAATTACGGTTGCATTTTCTTTTATTTTCATTGCTCGCCCTTCAATAAACTATTAATGTGAAGAAGTGCTATTACTGTTACACTCAGAATTTTTTAATTTTGTAATAAATGCTTAACCTTTTTATTCCATCAAGTCATAGGAGATCTCCGATTCGTGGAAGTTTCTACGCATAATTTTATATAATTGTATACAGTATTTTTTTTTTTTTTTTTGTTTATAGTGACAAAATTTCTTTCTTTATCCCTGCATAATTAATAAAATTTGTATCCAGTAGAAAAAAAGAAAGAAATAGTAAGCAAAAAAAATATAGTAAATAATATTGAATTTATGTGTTTTTATTATGTTTTGTGCGTTTGTTTTTGTTTCTGTCAAAATAGACATGCATAAAATTTAATTAAATTGTATATAATTTAAGTTGTAAATTTAATCACTTTTTGTTTTTAAAATAAAACCATGGAATATTTTTAATGAATATCAAGAGGAAAAATTATACCCAATAGGGAAATGCGATTAACTAAATAAGGTTAAAATACACGGCAGTTGAGACTAAGTAATAATAGAGAGTAATTTGAGTTGTATCCTTGTGAACTCGACTGATCAAGTAAAACAGCATACATCTAAACGCATAACTATGTCATATAAAATTTAAATCCAGCTCTGTAAAAGCTGTATTGTTGACGGGTCATACTGATACCACCCGCGTTATAAAATATTTTTTCTAGCACTTTCCAGGTTCAAAATTTCAATTGATAACCTCATTAGTGAATTTAAATGATTGACTTTATTGTCACTAGTTAATTTTCCTTAATGGAAATTAACACATTACTCACACACACACACATCTATACCATCTTTAATTGATAAAATTTTCATCAATTTAAGTTTTATATGTATATATAAAAAAAAAAAAATAAATAAAATATATTAAAAAGGTAGCAAAAATATTTATTTAACATTATAATTGATGCTAATATGAAAACGTTTGCCATTGTTGTCGGTCGTTGCGGCGTATGGTACGCGAATGTATAAAAGTGCAATAGATAGATACTTAATTGTCATTTAATTAAATTATGATGAAATTTTAATATAAAATGTCATTTTATTTAAATAAATTACTTATTTACCTATATTTTTTTTTTAATATCAAATCATAATTTGTTGGATTTTTTTTGTAATAGAAATTTGTGTTGTTATAATTTTGACACTAATTGCTTTTAATGCCTTTATAATTTGTTTTTTTTATATAATTCTTTTGATTTAATAAAATTATTTTGATAAATTTTTATATTTGCATATTTGTTTTTTTTTGTAATTTTTATTTTGTAAATAATTAATTAAAGTAATATGTACGTGTGAATAAAATTAGTAATTTTCGATGATTTTGACATGCCAAAAATCAAATATTAATAACACCTTATTAATATATTTATATTAAAATATAATTATTAAATATTTACTTTGAGATATAGTTTAATTTAAGCTAGTATAAAATATGCAAACACTTTTCTCTATAAATATTCTTTTCTGAATTATATTTCGATTTTCAATTTCTTCATAAATCTCATATTCTGTATTGATATTCTACATAGGAATATTTTGTTTGAATAATTTTTTTTGATTCCTGTATCTCCTATTGGAAAATGGTTTTGTTTTTAGCTACAACATTTCATTTCATAACTTACATATTTTTAAATTTTCTTCAGGACGACGTTTTTCGGTCACCGTCTTTTACGACTGTCTTCAACAATCCAGTCAGTCTAAGGTTTGACGACATAGTTAAAATTATAATACATATTTACATTTTAGTTAGGTAATTCCGAATTAAATTAACAATATACGGATGCACATATCGTTGGGTTCGAGCAACCACATTTTGAAGACTCAAAAATAATTTAAATCGCCCTGAAATATTATTATACTAACCCATACAAAATATATATACTCATTTATTTAAACACATAAATATATTAATTATTTTCAAATAAATACCTAAATATTTATATAATAACAATTTTTTTTAATTTTTTTTCAGGTACGTACTCAAAATCTTCAATTAAATTATTGGGTAAGAAAAAATAATTGACTTAAGAGAGAGAGAGAGAGAGATGCAAAGTTAACACTCTCATAAATAAAGTGTTTCACAACCTACGGTTCAGTTTAGTTTTTTGTGTATAGTTACGCTCATTACTTGATTCCCCCAAAGTATAGAAAATTGTTGGTTTTATTATTTATTCACAACCATTTTCTTTTCTGGAAGTAAAAATAATTACAAGCAATCACTGTACAATTAATGAGTGCTTCCTTCTCCAATGAAGAATTTTATTTTCTAGTATGAAATTTCATACATTTTTTTAATACTTTAAAAATACTATTGCCAAACACACCTATTTAAAAATTAAATTGAAAAAAAAATTGTCACTTACAAATTTGTACATTTATCATAAATTCAATTTGGAATTAGAAAAAAAAATAAAATGAGTTATATTAAATTTAATAAAATTCATAAATTCTTTAACATTTCATACATGCATATATAATATACCTACATAAATATGTATGTATGCATATACCTATATATTCCATTTGTAGTTTTATGTGTATTTTATTGTAAAAAAAGCAAACCAATACTCTCAATTAAATAAATTGAAATGCCAATTGAAAAGAAAATAAAATCAAAAACAAACCAAAAAAAAACAAACTTTTATGTTTTAGAAATCACTCAATGCCATTGAATTAATTTAAATACAATTATGAAATATTTGGAAAAATTTAAAATAAAAACAAAATAAATGCTGTTGTAAAATTTAAATTAAAATTCATGCAAATTTAATATGTGTAGTATGAGAACATTTGAAATAGGGATAATATTGCACACACAGAAATTCCAATAGTTTATTAAAAAAACAAAAAAAAAAAAACCCCAAAAAAAAACAGCAATTGAAAACCAATAACAACAACACCAATAACATTTAAAACATTAATTTTAATTAATTTTGATAATGTGCGCAGCATATACCCAGCATAAATGGAGTTTTAAGTTCAAAAATAATAAGTACTTTGCATAAAGTTGATAATAATAATAAAATATAATATTGAATAAAAACTTTTGTAATAGATTACTATTTAAAATAAAGTGAAATTTTGTCCTACATGCAGTTCATTAAATATGAAATAAAAACATTATAATATTTTCACAAAAATATGCCGAAAATTAGTTTATTACATAATTATTTATAATAGTTATTAAAAATTCTTTGAAAATTGCATACAGTAGATTTAAATTTAAACAGAATTTTTAATTAGTACTTATTTGCTTATATGCACATTGTCCTCATATTATATATTTCTCATACATGTGATGGCAAAAATAGTTTGGGAACCCCATTATTTTTTATTGTCATATACTCCCTTTCTCTCTCTTTCTCTCTCTGCAAACCAAATACCCAAAGATTTTTTATTTTTCATGCGCTCTCTTTTTGCAATTCTAGATCAGAGAGTTTAAACCGTAACATAAGTTATTTCAAATAATTACAACAACGAAAAGTGCATGTAATAGAAATGAACATTGGGAGAAACGGATAATAAGTGCTTTATGTGCGGGGGAATTTTGAAGGGTTTTGTCCCAAAATAACCGTAATTAAATTAGCGATTTTTAAGGATTTAGTCTGGTATTCGAGTTTCAAAAAATCAATTTTTTTTATTATGTATTTCGAAAGTACAATATATTGTAAGTATACTGTCAAAATTTCATACCAAAATATTAACGAAGTTATAGCATATAGTCGAGAGCGCCTCTTAGTTAAACTCTATGTGTTGTTAAAACTTTAAAAGCATTTTTCTTGAAACAACGTTTTTTTGATCGGTCCAGGGGTTTGAAAATATTATATAATACCGATTGGGCTAAAATTTTAAAATATTATTTTACACGCCAATGGCTCTCGCAGGTAGTAGAATTGCTTAGTTTCAATCAATTTTTTGAAATTTTTTTTTTAGAAGTCTGCTATTTTGTGATAAAAATGTTTAAATCTACTACCTGTTAGAATGGCAAGTTTGCAGAACGATATTCTTTTTAAATTTGTTGTCTTAGATGACTTCAAGTGCCACAATCACCCGGGCCAGCCACACACCTTTTTTTTATGTATCCACTTTGGGCGTTAAAAACACTAGAAAAATATCGTAAAATAAACTCCCAACATTTTTTTTTGTACAGTTCAATAATAACATAAAAAATTTAAATGATTGAATTTTATTTTTTTATAATAAAAAATTCCTGAAAAAAACCTTGAAAATCTTTCCCTTAAAACAAAATAAAATACTTTTAAGATATTTTGAAGTATAACATTTGCCATAATGCGTTCATTTATCCGTTTCCAAATTTTTGCCAAATTAATTAAAATAATTAACTCTTTCTTACCCAATGTTGCGTATATGCAACATCCATTTTATGTGGCATAAATAAAATGTTTAACAGATATTACTATTAAAGTTATTTGTATTCGGTTCTGTTAGGTATTCTTCACGTTTTTTTTTTTTTTAATTTTTGCCTTTGAAGTTCAGTAAAAAACCTAAGTGCAAAAATTTTTAATAAAATCTTCTGCACTATTTTTTGAAAAATAATGCATTAAATTATAACTAACCGGATAAGAGGATCTGAAAATAAAAAAATTGGAGAAAAGGAGTTATCCAGTGGTTGCCTACAGCTTCACAGCTCTGTTTTTTTAACCTTTAATAAAGGACAAACAAATCAATGTAGAAGCAAGAAATTTGGTGTCATGATTGTGGAAGACCTGAGTAATCATAATTTCATAACAAAAGGTTTCTCTCAAGTCCCATTATAATTCGGGCGTCAAAGGGTTAAATAGTCTTCGAAACACATTAGCCAAAAAGTAATAAATGCTAACAGAGCAGTGGATAGATTTAAACTGGAATATGTAAACTTGAACTAGCTCGTGTAGAAAAATTTATTTTTTATTATTGTTGGCTATAAGTTCGATGATGTATTAAATTATTTTTAATTCATTTAGTTTATGTATGCTTTATTCATTCAATACCACCGAAAATGTGTCTCTTCAAAACTACACCCTTGTGGACAGGACAATTTTTCTTTGAAAATATGTTTAATTCATACAAAAAAAGAAAAAAACCCTTGGCTTCCAGCATCATCTGAATACGTTTTGGCATGGATACTACCAACAATTTACAGGTGTTGTTGATTTTCTCATCACATTACCACACTTTATTCACTGCTCCATTACCTTGATTTTGCTTGTGCAATCCATCTTTCTGAGTCTCGCTTTGTAGATTTACCATAAATTCTCGATTGAATTGAAAATCGGCGAATCCAAAATGCTTACTCCGCTGTCAGCGAAGAATATTTCCACAATCTTCGATGAATGGCAGTGTGTCAGATCTTGTTAAAAAATCGTGTTTGTCAAATGTATCTTTGAGAGTTCAGGCAGCATTCGAACTTGCAAATCTCTGTTGTTGGTACGAATGATCCTGTCCCAAAACATTTGTTTCTTGGGATGTTTGTATGACTGCTGAATGTGAGCTGTTGAAAGTTACTCATCATCGGGCTAGCGAACAAATTGGTGACGAATGCCTTGAACAAAGACAGCTGGGAAACCCTTTTGTATTTACTTGGAAAATTTCCGGACTTCAATCGAAAATTTGCGGTTCCTCTGCCAGGCGAGACTTAGAAAAATGGATTGGGCAAACGAAATAAAGTTCCTCGAACAGTGAATCAAGCTACCGAGATGAGAAAATGTTTAACACTTGTAAATTGTTCGTAGAATCATGCCAAAATGGCTAAAGATGATGCTGGCAGTCAAGGGTGAACACAATAAATATTAATTCTTCCGATTTGTTACTGATTTTATTTTTGAATGAATTAAAAGCATTTTCAAAGAAAATTTTTTTTTTGTCCACATTAATTTACAGGGGGGTGTAGCTCGCTTTTATATAACAATTTTCATACTCCTCAAGTTCTAAAGATTTCGCAGCACAATATTTTCTTTTTCTATTTCATTTCGATTTCAATTGTTGTTGCTGTTGGTTTTGGTTGATTCGTGTATTATAAAATTTCATACACGCACGTAAAAACTTTATTTTGCAATAATTGACATTTTCACACAAAATTGAGCACGCCCCTGATAAACCGCCCCTGATGTGGTGATTACACAGATACACACGTGAATTGCTTAGCAAAAATCGTTTAAATAAATACAATTGTAAAAAAAAACACGAAATAAAATGAAATGTAAAAAGAGAATCGGAAAAAAATACATTCATATAAACTTCTCAAATAATTTAACAAAAGTAAAACTTTTTCAATAAAATCCCAACAATCCCAACAAAAATAAAAAGTAAACTCTCACTCATTCTCTCTCTCACACACATATACTCTATTTGTGTAATGTAAAATATAGAAAGAAAAGGAAACAAATGTAAAAAAACCAGAAATACCAAAACTAAAATGTGACCAAAATGTTAAAATAACTTTTTAAATAAAATTTTCAGTATTGTTGACGTGCAATTTTGACCAATTAAATGTATACATACAAGCAAAACGAACAAACATACATTCAAGCACACACAAGCATATGAATGTGTGCGTGTATGTGTATGTGTACACATGAGACTTGGGTATTTTTATGCGATGGTACATGTGCGAAAATTGCTAGAGGGCAGTGTAAAAATTTGTTGGGTGTGAGTTGTGCGTTGATTATCATTGAAAATTAAAATATTTATATAACTGTACAGCGCATCTATGGAGAGTGAGCAGAGAGAAGGGAAAGAGATATGGAAGAAACAGTGTACAAAATGAAAATTTATTTTAATTGTTGGAAATTTGTTAGATGTTTTTTTTTTGCAGCTTATGTATACATTTTCTTGCATTTTTATTTTGTTTTGTAAATGTGCAAATATTGAACTATTTCGCATTTGTATAAAATTTATTTATTTTTTAGATTTGTATTTTTAATTTCAAAGTTAAATGAAAATGTACTATGGTATTATAGGGTACAAAAATTAATTACTAACAAGAGGAAATACGTATGCAAGAAGAAATGTTAATGAGAAAAAATGTGGGAGAGGAGAGGGGAATTGCAGAGAGGAGAGAGGAGTTTTGTAGTACTTTTAATCAAAATTATGAATAAAATATTTTTATACAGTCACTTAGATTTGAAATAGTTTCACCTTTAGCAGCAATTAGTGTACCAAAAATTTATTATACATACTCGTAAAGGAACTGGTTTTTTGGTTATGCAATGGTTGAACACGGATACTGGAAATATCCTTGTAGATTATAAAATGTTCAGTGATTAAACAGAAAATGATTAACCTGCTCTTCATGAATTTACCTTTATAAAAAAAGAGGCTCTCTCCATTCATAACTCCTACTGGTATTTTCAATTATTTTTCTCCGAAAAATTTATCTTCATCCAGAGAGATGAGTGCCTGAGCATCAATGCAACACTTCTCAGAAAAGAGAGATGCATCTCACTTGCCTGGTTTTCAGTATGTCAAATTCAATCAGATTTGCCAGCGAGTTGGCAAATTTCATATAGGAAATTTTCTCTTTCTCTCTCTTTGACAGGGAATATGACATAGTAAAAACCAAGCATAACGAAAAAACTACAACTATTCTCATCACAACCAATCGTAATCCAAAAGGGAGTTCTATACAACGGTCATTCAATTATCTCTCATTTATGAACCTTTTTTTATATGAAATAGAAAACCAATTTTAATTTTCAACCTATTTAAAGATTTTCACTGAAAATGGCCTTCAGGCTGGGAAGCCGAAATTGATAAAACTATGCCGCAAATATTTAAAGTGAAATCGACATTCCTAATCAACATTTGATAATATCATACAATCGATTAGGGAATATATCGTGGTTAGAAAAACCGGAAGCACTCCTCTTTTATTTTCCAAAATACAAATGTAATTATAGTCCAACATGAATTTTAAATTGGTTTGATAAAATTTGATTTGGCTTATAGTATATGTAAAATACATTTTAATTTGCTCTAAACATTTTTCGCCAAAATGTCAATTATATACTTAACTACATACACAATAACAAATCACAAAAATTATGCAGTTAATTTACGCTTTAAATGTTTTAAACAATATAACATAAATGACAAATAAATTAATTTTAATTTAAAACTATACAATAAAATATATGTATGTATGAAATGTAGGTATATAATTTATGCATATGAACCACGATTGACTTTCTGTACATATGTACCTACAAACATTTTTATTGTTCAGCAACCCAGCAAAAAATATCAAATATACTTACTAAAATATAATTTGTTTTAGAAAAAAAAACAAATCACAATCAGCACAGCTGTATATAATTGGTTTTGTGGTTGAATTCATCTAACCAAAAGAAGGAGTGAAAGAAAAACAGACAGGAAAAAAATGGCAGCTTATGATATCCAAATGTCATACAGATTTCCCCAAAAACAACCATAAGAACAGTAATAATGCTGACAACAATAATAATATTAATGGTGAGAGAATATGAGAGAGTAAGAACCCAGGGTAACCCAGCAATAAAATCGAAGAATTATTTCTCTTAATATACATATCTAACGTAAGCTGCACATTTTTAGTGTTAAGGGTTGATTATAAAAACGTAACATAGAGTATCGTAACGTTTCCATTCAGTGATAGACGCGTGTTTGTAAGTTATCACCGAAATTGTAAGACTACGTAGAGATATTTCTTCAATAGATTTCTACGTTATGTTTGCATAATGAAGCCTTAAGCCATTAGATCTAATTATAGAGAAATATACTTCTATGATTTGTCAAGTAACGTTATGTTTCTTCAATGAGGCACACGCAAATTGCATTAAGCTGATTTCTATCACTTTAAAGTTGTATGATTTTAATCCGGGTACCATCCTTTTAAATTACTTACTGTAGTCCGTTTTGAGTACATACTACCTGACCTGAAATAGTTGATTAAGAATTCATTCGTTTTTCAGAAGTTCTATCAATTCATGTTAGCATCTGATGCTCTAAACCTTTTACTCGGATAATTTTTAACTCAGGGTGGCTCAAGTTAAAATTATAAGCATACCAAACCATAGCTATATATTCAGCCATATATGCCTAAGTATATATATATTTTTATATTTTTAATAAAACATTTTATGGCCTGCCTCAAAACGAAACAAACAAACAAAAATGCAAGCAGCTATTAAGGTAAAGCATACATACAACTAAGTATTTGTTAGCTCAATGTAGAAAGGGAATGGGGCGTGTAAGGTGTGTGTGTGTGTGTGTGGATGATTGCTACTACATTTTCAAAGAAATTTATTTGCTTGCTTTATGTTATAACTACGTTTTACAAATAATTTATACCTTTTGTTTTATGAAATTAAGCAAAAGTTTTTATCAAATCTTTTATAGCCCATTCACTCGGCACCCCTTACAATACTCCCGCTCCTTCGCTTTCTGTTACAATCTATTTTAACTCATTAACTACCTTTTACAAACGACGCTCAAGCTTAATGAATCGTTTACAACATAACCTATTTCTAAAGAATATACACAAACAAAATTTGTTGTCTTGTTGTTGTTGTTGTTGTTTAAGCAAGAAATAAAATAAAGTTGAGAAAATCTTTTTTACTTTCCACTACACTCCTTTCATTCTCAAATAACTATACTATAAAGTCTTATTTTCACACTTGCATAAACTCGTTTAGATTTCTGCAGAAGAACTAAGAAACAATTTTCAAATACATAACCCAACTCAATTCAACTCAACTGTTTTGGCGCTGCTGTTACTCCTCGCGCCTTTCTGCCCTTTCCGTTCATGCACGCAAAACGTACTGATGACATAAAATTAATGCCCAACCGACAATTTTAATCGGCAACAATTTTTGCCTTAGAGTATCTTAAGATATTTTTCAAAAGTTTGCCTTGAAGGGTAAGCTTTATTTTTCGTCGTCTTCTTCTTCCGTTTGTCTTCTACTGTGTATTTGTGTTTGTGCATGGATGCTTCTTTCCCTTTCTATACTTCTTTCTCTGTAGTCTTTTTTTCCTGCATTGTAGACTGCTGCTGCTACAGCTACTGCTACTTTTTCTTTGGAAGTTTGCCTTAGTTTTCGCCTTGGGTTACACAAATGTCAACCCTGCGCAAAGCAATATAACTTACATACAGTTCAAAAAGGTTGCCCCCATCTCCCTTAAAAAAAAAACACACACACACACAGCTAAAACGAAGATGTAGAAAGTATACAAAATTGCAGTAGAAAGAAAATATATAAGAAAAAGGAAATGTTATGCAAAAGGTTAGCTAGCATTAACGTTAGCTAGCTGGCTGGATAGCTCACTGACTGGTTATATGGTTGTCTTGGTTTCGTTTGGCTTGGTCTAACTACATGTAGATGCTATGCCGGATACGGATGCGTATATTTAAAACTTATTAAATTGCTATAATTTATACGACTTATCGCTCTCTCCCTTTCTCTACACTCACTCACTCACTCCCTTCTGCATATCTGCTATGTAGTCATACCTTCAGGAGAAGGTGACGTTACAAAAAGAAAAAAACCCTCTCTCCTTTTATATCTCTCAATTGCTACTTTTTCGTTTTCTTATACTCAAATGCGTGTGTTGTATTTGTATTGTTTTTGTTGAGCTTAAAACAGTGATGGCCACCTATATACTAAATGCACGACTATCGGCTTGAACTCTTTTTGTATGAGATTGAGCACTGTACGTGTGAAATTGCTCATACTCCTGTGCACGCGTGCTACTCTTTGGCTCACGCTGGCATAGAGAACTAGTCTCTGGTTTCGGTGGTAGATATAGCTCTCCATTCGCTCATTCCCTCGCAAGTATACACCGGAAGAAGTGCTAAGACAGCAGACAATTAATTTGCATGCAAATCATTTAAAACTTTTGTTACAAAATAATACCAAAAAACAAACGCTCTCAGTTTTAAGGGAAAGAGGAAGCAGAAGCAATGCAAAAAACAATTCGGCACTTTACTTATATCTTACTTTTGGTTACTGGGCTGTGTGTGATAAGTTTTTCATTGCGCACCCCTCACCTTCATTTGAGTTTCTGTGATTTTTTGTAAGGGTAAGGGAAAATGGTGCATTTTAGATTGTTAGATATTTTATTACTTGTTCCTTTTCCACTTATCCAAAACTTTTTTTTCGTTTTCGTGCAAAAATTACTTGATTTATGTGATTTTTAATGACTTTTCATCAATCTCGACACTTTATTTAGTAAAGTTTTATACCTAAAGTTTTTGTTATAGGTACCTAAAGTTAAGCTATCAATGACAGTATTTGTTATTTAAGTGAAAAATATTCTCTAAAATTTTTAGAATTTGAGGTTAGGTGCGTTTAGGTTTCATAGCAAACAGGAAATAATGAAATATTAAAAAGGTCAATCAGAGAGAGAGAGAGAGAGAGAGAGAGAGAGGGGAAGTGGATGAGAGAGATGTGGTTTGATATCGACATCTTCCTGTTGATAATGGAAACTTGTCAGTGGTGCTTATGAGAAGCGTGTGGAGAAAAGTGAGATTGTGTTCATTAATTTTTGTGTGCTATAATAAAAGATATTCTATTTTAGCAATTTATTTAATGTAATAAAAGTTTTTTCATTATACAAATCACTTCAAGAAGGCCAATGATTAACCTTAAAATCGTAATGTTGAGGTTATGTGCAATTCCGATATTAGGAGAAATTTTATTTCTTGTTAAAAATTATAAATAACATTTAGATTAGAGCTACAGAAAATAGTTACTTCTAAACTGAAACTCGAATATTCGAATTTACATATTTTTGTTATTTTGAATCTTTCATTTTATTTGAAAAAAAAGTTTTATAAATTATTTTTCAAAAATATGCAAAATCAGGATTATGTGTTAAAAAGTTAGATTGTAGTTGAAGTTCTACACCTAAAATATATAACTTTATTTGGAAAAATGGTCCTTAACTTCTGCTTTAGTACCCCAGCAATACCAATGATACTTAATTGCGAAGAACAGGAACTGTAACTGGAAAATTGTCGTTCTATAACGGGGCAATTATTTTATTATAATCTTGTAGATGATGCTTTGTTGCCATCAATTTTTGTTTTTTCTCGATAGCCCGCTTTATTCATTAGTTCGTGCACCTCAAGACCTGGTGCTATTCAGATAACTCGAATTTATTATCTGTAATTTGGGTCCATTTCATATATCTGAATCTCTACATGAATCTATCCTAATATCTATGTAGATAATAGATAATCTTTTAAAACTTGCATTTTATTAAACAAAAATGATCATTTTTTGTAATTAAAGCCCCATATATATTTAAAGTCCAAATAGTCCTATAATATACGAATAAGATCAGATCTATCTCAGTACCGCATCTATCTCGTTTCCTATATACGAATCTGTATTGGATACCGGGATCAAAAAAAGTCCAACACTACTCGAAGTACAAAAAAAAAATACTATCGATTGGGTCAAGCTGACTTGGACGGCTTATTGAACCAGTGACTTTATTAGTAATTTGAGGCAAAATTTGTAACTGTTTTTTTTTTCAATTTGGCTCATTTTTGAAGAGGACGTCACTGAAATCTTTCTTAAAATTACTTTTTTATGGATTAAAACTCAGCTGTCCATTTTTAGGAGGATGTAATTTATTTAAAAAAAATATTTGAAAGAATTTCACAAAAAAGGGAGCCAAAAATGGACTAATTTGAATATAAAATATCTCAAGAGTGTGTGGGAAAAACTGAATACACCGTCGGATTCTACGGCTGGAAATTGATTTTACGTGTTTCGGTTTTCAAAAATTTAAATTTTACCTACAGTGTAATCTAAGAAACTGACCAGAGCCTTGATCTTACCAGAAATATTTTCGTATTTTATATAACTATCGGTTGAATCGATACTAGTTACACATGTTTTATCTTAACTTTAGCGATTAATTTCTACAGAAACTTGACAAGAATTTTTCCTTTAAAAATATTATGCAAATCAAATTTTTCAGTAGGTAAAAGTCTCCGGATAGATTCTTCAAATATGATAGTCTTGCTACATCGATTTGCAGGTAAAAGAATATTTCCTATCCCGACCCGAAAACTCGTGAAGACCCTTCAGAATTACCGATTTTCAACAATATATTTTCTATACAGCAAAAACACAGCTTCGGCCGTTGAAGATTTAGACAGAGATTTTTGCTTTTTTCGATTTAGATTTATTAGATTTTTTGTGAACTGCATATTTTCTACTTAATTTTAAGTCAGATCATGTACTATGTTAGTTATGAAATGACATCACACACATTTTCTAAGTACAAAAATTGCAACCCCAATCTTTTCAAAATAAAAATTTAAATTTCTTTTTTTTTTTTTAAATCACGCATACACTTTCATTTCATACACACACACACTTACTCGTTGTAAAAAAAAATCTGCAATTGAAAATTGTGTACTTTTATTACCTCATAAAATTGTGTATACGAGTAAAAACGGAGCAAAAATTATTATCAACATAACACTTTAAATCAATTAAATTTATTACACAACTTAAGGCAACATTGCTAACAAACAACAACACACACAGGCAAACACCTACACTCAGTCACTGATGCATACACACACACACACACATCCATACACGCACAAATTCACCCTGATTTCCGCTTCAGCGAAAGTAACTTTTATTAACTCCTTCAGTGAAAATAAAAAGTGAAAAAAGGAGGCAACCAACGTAGAAACGTAGTAGAAACTGAAGAAGACGAAGACTGGCAGATGTAGAAGCAAAAAGGCGAAAAAGCAGACGCTATTAAAAAAAAATCATCGCCTGTAGTACCTACTTATTGTAAAATTTAAATGCTTTGCACATAACATTTTAATACGCATACATATGTACATACAAATATACGAATACGAAATTGCTACTCCTACTACTATTTTTTTTTTTTTTTTTTTTTGTATTCAATACAACCTTCTACGTTTTAGCAAATCGTAGTATGTATGTATGAATGTGTATTTGCGTACTAAAAATACCTTTACTATGCATACACAATTTTACATTAAAATAGCATGTTTTTTATTATGCTCTACTTCGTAAATACATACATATGTGCCACTCCCACTGCCTTCTTTCCCTTTAACTCCCACTCTTTTCGAAAAACTGAAAAACATGTTAAAATTCGTGTAAATTACGTGATTTCTCCCTAAGGCCATATTTGATCTGTAAACATTTGAATTATACATTTATTTATGTCATCAGCGTCAGTGCAAATGTTTTCTCAATTCAGAAAATACAGGAAAAATATTACAAACAAACAAACAAAAAACAAAAACAAAAAACGGTATGAAATTATAACATTGTACTTATTATTTGCACAACACAGAACACTGGAAGAGTAAAAAAAAAAGTACTTAACCATAAAATTTCAATAAAAATATGTACTTACATTTAGTAAAAGTTCATATACCATAGGTATTGAAGTTTGTTATAAAAATTGCATGGCAATCCTTTTGTGCGTTTTTAAATACACACACACACACTCATATGGATGTGAATTTACTGATACACCTACACTCACCCAGAATTATATACCCAATGAGAAAGGTAGAGTCGTTTTAGTGCGTTTCTTTGAAAGCAGCTTGGTTGAAGCAATTATTGTAGATTACAAACACTTTCAGAAAAGGTTAAAAAAATTAAAAATAAAGTAATTTAAACATAGGTCACTTCCAGATTATCTAAAAATCCAACCCATATATTTAACGGGGAGTGGGCGTGGTTATTATACGATTTTGATGGTATGAAATATTTTAATAATCACCATAACTTTATCCCAAACCTTTTTGATTTGTGCCAATATTTCTTTTATTTTTATTTGATGCAGTCGCTGATATGGGAGGTAGGCGTGGCTACTGCTCAATATATGTAGTTAATTTTAACTAAAGTTATTCTAAGACTATTTTAACCGTGGGTACTATTCCTCTAAGCTTCAAAAGCCCAGTAAAGTAAACGCTTCATTTTTGTTTCTATGGAAAAGTGCTTCAGCATTTAACCACTGGGTATATGTGTGCACGTAGGTCTTTTTGCTATTTTAGCTTGCAGCGCTTTTCTTAACACTGTTAATGCTGTTATTTTTTTATATTTAAAAAGTATATTTTTTGCACCATAAAATCGTTTTATGCAAATAAGTACGAGTATTTTTACTGTGTTCCATTCAAGCATAAAACCACAAAAACAGTAGGTGCTAACCTACTTTTTTAATATTATTATTAAAAATTATGTTTGTGGCTTGTGTTCTTTGCTGTGCACTTTTTAAAACGATAACAAAAAGTTAGCCAAAAAAACAATGAAAAAGTTGATGTAATTCCAAAACTTCTACTAGGATCACTGCATTTCAGGAAATTGGTACTTAGTAGCAAAAAAATCCCATTCTACTATTCTATTCCATTTCTTGACAATTAACTTTTGACTGCATGAATATGATCCTCCTAGAAATCACAAAATTTTCGAAGAAATCATGCCATATTATTTTTTCAAAAGAAAATATATTTCAAACTTAACATTTTCAAGTTCTCAGAAACATCAATGTGCATACTTTTAATAAAAATTAAAAATTGTATATTTATAAAAGATAATATCGTTCAAGTGTATGGCTTAATTTCAAAGCATTGAACAATTTTTTTTTTTCAAACTACGCCCTTTTTCTATTACAATTTCACACTCATACTCATATAATAGAGTAACCCATCATGCCGTTTCATTATACGTAAACGATCCCATTTCATATCAAACGAACTCATGCTCCAAAGTTGCATTTAAAAGAAATACTCAAACTTTTTTTTCAACATCTTCTTGCTATAATTTTTTAATTATCTGTTTATATATGTACAGCAACATTTTTGGTTGCCTTCTTTTTATTTGTGCGTTCCTGCGTGCCCTTTATTCTCTCTGCCTGGTTTGCCTTGTCTTTTCAGTGATTCGGTATACTAAAAGTATGCAATATATATAAATTATTTTTGTTAATCGTACTTATATTAACTGAAGCGTTGTTAAATTTTCGTTACAAAAATAATCATTCAAATGGAAAATAAATTAAACTTAAATTTCATTTCCTCTCATATAAATAAATATCTACTGCTTTGGTGTACACATGAGAGCCGCTTGAGAATCTTTACATACTGCGCACGTATGACGCAATGTTTTACGTACGCATATCTACTACATACTTTTGCTACTAGTAAATATATCGCTATAAAAAAGTACACATTTAATTCAGTGTGTAATGAGTGTATATGAGTTCAAAAATAGCGCAAAATTTCTTAATAGAAATTTTATCATAATATTCTTCGAAAAATTGTTCGTCTTTACTTCTTACTGAAGAGTAGAAAAGTTTTAGTACAGAAAAAATTCAAGAAAGTTCTGGTTTTGTTGTGCATTGTAGTAGAAATTATTAGCAAATTTTTTGTTATAGTTACTTCAAAAACTTTAATATCCGCATATTTTGTAGAATAACTTAGACTTTAGTATTTATTTTTATTTTTTTATTAAATTAAAATAATAAATCGGTGAATTCACTTAACTGTTACCTGCCAATAGTTAAAAGAAGTAAAGCGCGGTTCACGCAAAATTGGCACGCAGGAAAGTTGCTGTATCTTTTTAACCAGAACACTCAGAATAACAGATAATGCATTAAATGATAAGTTTAATATTGTGTTTTAATACTATAATATTAAAAGATTTAAATTTCTTTGTTGTGCAAAAAGTTTCGGGTTTTCCTTTTAATGGACCCCATCAACCTCTGAACATCCGCTTTGGATACTTTTGCGGCTATTTGGTTCCATTTTAGTAACATTGAATTCACATTTTTGACAATACCTGTATTTTTCTTCTACTTATATTTTGTAATAGCCCAGTATTTTTCGATCGGTCGAAGCTGGGGGCAATTGGGTGGATTCATATATTTGGGCACTACATCTACTTTATTTGTCTGATACCAATCCATGGTTTTCTTAGAGAAGTGGCAACTGGCTAAATCAGGCCAAAACTTCACTG
Source organism: Toxonevra muliebris (assembly GCA_963691655.1). NCBI lineage: Eukaryota > Metazoa > Arthropoda > Insecta > Diptera > Pallopteridae > Toxonevra > Toxonevra muliebris. The sequence continues at coordinate 50,428,823 of OY829326.1, read as the reverse complement.
GCGAATGGTGGTGACGAACAAATGGCAATAGTCGTTTCGAAAGGCACTCTTTGATGTAAATATCAGACGTCATAGAAGAGGATGCCCTGGATGACAAATGCCCTGGATTTGAGACCACAGCTGCAAATACCCTGCCACGCCATTGCTTTCTTTGCAAATTTATCCATTTTTATGTACTTGAATTTTGAGGGTACATTACCACGATTCGTTGCCATATAAATATTTTTGACCTGGAAGCTGTTTAAGATCAAATTTTACGTATGATTCGTCATCCACAATAATGCATCCATTGAATTTGATCAAAACATTATTATAAAGAAGACGAGCACGTTTTTTGGCCAGCAAATTCTGCTTGTCTGTTCTATTTGGATATTTTATAGCACGATAGCACTTTAGCCCAGCTTTTATGCGTATTCATCTAGCAGTACTTTTGCTGGTATTGAATTTTTTGGCACGATCGCTATCCGATAGTCCGGGATTGCTTTTGATGGACCTCAAGATCTTTGCCTTTAATTTTAGGTTGGTGGTTCCCGTTTTGTTCACAACTTTTTTAGCTCTTTCAACACTAAGAGTTTCTTTATATCGTTTTATAACTCTACATACCGTTCTTTTGGAGATATTTAACACTTTCGCAATCTTTGAACCAGACCACGATCACGGTCACAATCAATTTTCTATTTGCAGCTTCCATTGTGCACACAATCACCAACTTGCCATCAATTAATATGAAAAATTTATCAACTAACGGTAACGGTATTGCAAACAAATCCCAGTAAATTTTTTGTTCTTATGACTAGGGGCGACGTGGTGACCACAACAAAGCGTGCCAATTTGGCGTGAACCGCGCTTTATCTAGAGTTCTAAAAAAAAAACTCCCGATAGAGCGATAAAAGCTTTCCCTGAAACTTCATAAAATTCTCCAAGCATTTGCTTTAATTTTTTCTATAATGTGGATTGTGAACTTTTCTTCCTACACAACTCCTACTTCTAAGAAACATACTAAGTCGTAGTTTCCATTCTAATAATGATTTGCCTGTAAAATCTCTTATATTCTTACGATCTGATATCTTGAATAGACACATAAATATTAACTTCCCAAATGCAATATAAATATAACACCCCGACAAAAGTTTTGGAAAAAAACTTAAAATACGTCAATTCCATTGAGAGGTCAAAAACAAAAAAACCAAAAAAAAAAAAAAGCGTTCCAATAGTTTTCAACAACAATAAATTTCAAAACTTTCTAGTAATTTACTTCGCTTTTCCACACTCTCTCTCTCTTTCTCTCTTCACTTCTCACTTTGCTCTTGCAATTTTAATTCCCCACACAACTGTCACAATTAAAAAGTACACAAAATTGACAGCTGTCATAATTACTCCAACTACTGGTACCACAGCAGACTAAGCAAAACATAAAATTTTTCCAAAAAAAAAAAAAAATGAAACAAAACAGCAACAAAAAAAAAAAAAAAAACAGGAAAAACTTTCAAACTGCAGTTAAGACAAAATTGCAGTTTGAAAAAAAGTTAATGTTCCACCAACCACAAATTTGAGAAATAAAATTTGATTTACTGTAGCGAAAAAGTTTTTTATTCAGAAACCAAAAAGAAAAGGAATAGCAATATAAGTGCATAAGTATAACAGCAACTATCTCTTTTCTACGCAATTATTGCTAATCGAACACCCGCCACCATCGCTATTCTACTTTTACTACTACAACTACAAAATCTACTACGAAAAGTATTTAAAGTTGAACACAACGCTAGAGAATTGGCAAAAACGATAACTGAGAACTGGAAAACCTTTTTCAAAGTTCATTGAAATGTTATCTAATTGCAATTAAGCACATTTATCAAACTCAATTGAACATTTATGCGGCACTTTATGCACATTACTACTATTATTTACCACTAAAGAAACTATCTACATATTTTTGCTTATATAAAAGTATCTTAGTAGTTTATAAATATAGTTTTGTCAGTGGCGAAAAAGTATAGAGCAAGCAAGTACCCTTACAGATTTGGCTATGATCAAAGAATCAATTAATAGCATAGAAAAGGATTATTGCGTATAAGAAAATGTTAGCGGGTCGTAGCATTATGGCTTAGATGTAACAAAATTTAACTCAGATTTACATTTAATTAGATGTAGTTCTTTAGTCAGCTCTTAGACGGTGAGATTAATCTTTTTGCATTGCCTTTTGAAGTTTCATGTAGCTCTTACACAATGAGATGAGACTTTCGCTGTATAGTTTTCGTTGCTATGGGAAAACATTGAACTAAGAAAATGTAAAAGAAGAAACGTCAAAAAATTTCAACAAAATGCTGTCGTGCGATTTTGTCTATTCCCCTGTCGTTTCTTCCCTCTTCCGTACATTTATTCAAGTTGCATGAGACAAATCTAATCGTCTAAGAGCAGACTTACATAAATACTCGAGCTAAAAATGTATTCAATTGTAGCTTTCGGATGAGGATCGTCATAACTTGATCGCTTGGATCAATGCAGCACCTTTTCTTTCTTCACAGCTTTTACAAACTAAAGAGCAATTAAATAAAAAAGTTCTAACCAAAACATCTAATATGTAGTGCCCAACCAAACTTGAACCCGAAACCGAACCTGGCTTTTTTTTCAACTCGACTAAAACCAAAGTTTTTAATTACTTTTTGCAAATAACAAATAACTTTTTCTTCATATAAAATTCCATAATACACATAGAAATAGGGAAAAACAAAGATGTTTATTATTGGTACAGATTACGTAGCTCAACAAAAGCCCACTTGAAATCAACATACAAAAAATCAATATGTCCATAACAGTAGGGGTAAAACAAAGCTTTTACATAAAATATCATAGCTTCAAAGTTTAGAGAAAGTTACTTGATCCAAAAAATTATTAAAAATATTATAGATTCTCAAAATATGGGGGGAATTATGCAATTCGCTATGATCGCCCTCTGTAGATTGGAGCTTTAACAAAAATTGAATAGAATTTGAGCAATTATTAATCCCGCTGGAGCAAATGCTTTTTTAGCATTTGTTACGAGTACTGTTAGCCGATGAAGTCAACATACACCTTGTGCGGGTTTCAGGCCACAGTGATTTACATGGAAATAGTGAAGCTGTTGAATTAGTTAGATCAGGTACAAAAATGCCGCTTTTACAATTTAAAAACTACCCGAATATCCCACTGACAACTTGGAAGCTTAATGTTCAAAAGGAGTTCTTAAACCAGGCGACGAAACACACGTGCAAAATCACCAAACAGGTATGGCCTGAGTATAACCCCAAACGCTCTAGGAAGCTATTATCATTCGGTAAAACGCAAATAGATATACAAAGACGTGGTCACTTATCTTATAGGCGTGCACGCCTCTCGATTGGGTGCGCTTAAAAAACAACTATTACAGAAGTTGTAAAGATAAAGAAGAGAAGGAATCCATTTCTAACTATTCATGCTTCTGCCCAGCCTTGGCTATCTGTAGAAAAAATGCCTTAGGTCAATATTTTCTAGACGACTTGTCCGACTTGGATTTAACTGATCTAGGGGACCTACATATATGTATAAAAAAGTCTAATTGACTCGATAATTCGGGTTTCGTTCAAAAGGGGTGGATGTAACACCCACTTGGTAACACAATAGGCCATATTTAGCCTAAGTGTGTCCTGATGGACAGCCACTTAACCTAACCTACAAGTACTGAGAAATTTCATTAAATAAATTAAAGCTGCCTCTGGCTAAAGTGCTTAAATTCCAGTTTCAGTTTTTTAATTGTAGCCATTTATTCTTCTGTTGCGAACAACCCACAGTAGATTGTGGAATTAACCCCAATATTTGTAGGACAGTTGTGAAGAAATAATTTGTTCTATTTCCTTCAGCAGTATTGAATTGACAGGTTGAGAGAAAAAGCGGGCTAAAATTAATATAAGAGCAAAAGGGAAATAATTTAGTATCTCAGTGTGAGAATGGCACAAGTAATAAAGCTTGGAATGAAAATGAAACGACTTAAAAGTAAGAGTAAATGGTATAACAATTCTTTCAGAGCAAAAAAACAGCATAGTTTTTTATACCGTTTCTGCTCTGAATATATTTCGTTTCACTTTTGCTCTGAACATCTTTCGTTTTGTTTCTGGCCTTAAGTAAAATTATTACACTTTTTTCGGAACGTAGAAATTATACAACTTTTCAGCCTCTCAATTATGCCTTTTGTTTTTATAATGCTTACACAAAAGTAAAGAAATTTTTCTTATAATAAAAAAATCTTCATTATGATCCCGAGCCCAAACGTGTGATTTTTCAACAAACGTGTTCGAAACCGGAATCAAACCTGAGCCGTCGTTCGGACACTGACTTCTATTACGAAATTGCTATTCATCAGTCTAATGTGAAAAGTAATGTTAACGTTAAACTCTGTATATCCAAATCGTATTGCCTTAGTTAACCTCTCTAACAATGGCGATTAGCTGTGATTTAATTAGCTTCCCCCTTTACTCATTCATTTCTGTGTCTTAAAAATCAGAGAACCATGATTTCATTTTTCAGACCTATCACATTTAGTTTCCCTAGGTATTGCCAGACAACCTTCTAATATTACAAATTTTACATTGCTGAATTGGGTGCTTTAATCACCACCTGAGGCAGTTTATTTTTAAGCCAGTTACACACCTTAACGCAAAAAGAGCTCTGAACTCTTTAAAACTTTTGGCTTTCTTGTAAAAAGCAGTTCGCTTATTGGAGTCTTTTTATCCAAACATATTTCAATGCAAAAGTCTTTATCAGCACAAAAGCTTTTAAAGCCGTCACTGTTTTAAGCCCATACCATCCTAAACGTTATTATGATCTTTGAAGAAATTGCACACTTGAGAATAGAACAAGATTATCTACCGGGTTGAATGAATGCTTTAATGAGTTAAAACTATACTGGATATACATAAATAAACTTACAATGACCAAGTTAAATTCCAACAAAAAAAAAACTTAATTTTATCAAACCAAAAACTAATGTTATTTGCGGTTATTGAGAAAACTATTACAACTAAAACTATAATAAAATTCACAAATACCTGCATAAATACAAACATACACAATCAGACTTTATTACAAAGACGTGTAATTGAGCATAATTTCATTTTAACCAAAAATCATTTAACTGCTATTATTTAACTGTTATTACTATACTATATTTAGTAATATGTAAGTAGTAGTTGAATGATATCAATTTCATTTTTATTTATATACGAATATGTAGACATATGTACATATACAATAATTTTTATTGGTAGATAAGTAAATAGTTTGAGAAAACTTTTCCACATACTTGAAATTAATTTTATCATTACAGTTTATTCAATCAATTAAATACGTTTTTTCTGTCTTTCCAACGTTCTTGATTTTGGTGTTTTCAACTGCTCCTTACTTTACGACTACTATTTTTAACATTTTTTCTTAAGTAATACATACTTACATTCACACAGACACATACATATATGTATGTATATGTATGTATGCATATGTACATAAGTATGTATAGGAAATACTAGTAGTTAACAGTTCATTCATTATTCAGTTATAATCAATAGCGCATGTACGTAAGTAAGTAGTTATTTGGTAAGTAGTATAAAGCAGCAGTAAATACATGGTATCTAAAAATAGTAGTAGTAGTGGTAGTAGTAATAGTAGTAGCTGCGTAGCAAGTTTAGTATTTTTCTTCCTTTTTTCGTTTACATTTCCGCACATCCTTGTGAAAGAAGAAGTATTTATGCTATAATTTGTTACAAATTGTATGTGGCACATCTGCGTTTATTTGGTTGTTTGAGTTTTCAACCATACACACACATACATAGACAAACACATAAGGACAGCAAAGCAGCACACGTTCACATAATTGCGTACATACAAACGCAATAGAAGAAGTATTTGTTTTTATGTATGGATGTGTATTCTATGCACGAGTAGAGCAGTGCGCATTAAAAAAACAAGCGCCTTTTTTCATGAGCATGAGGATGATTTGGTATACTGGGTGATAGATGAGGGCGAGTCTCGATCGTTCGTTCTTATTGCAAATTAAATACAAATTAGTATAAATTAAAAGCATTTTTCTTCTGTTTATTTATTTTGTTCTTTTTTTTCTTGTCGTTTTTGCTATTATTCGAAAAAAAAAGAACGTGCAAAGAACTTAGATTGATTTCAAATTCAATTTTTATTTTTAGTTTCCTTTTTTTATCGCAAAGATGTTAATTATGATAATGATAAATCAATTAAAGGCGGTGCGAATGAACACAGAATGCGTTTAAAACGAAAATAAAAATAAAAAAATATATATAATTTTTATTTTTCGATAATGAATAAAAATTAAAAGTTTAAATTTTCTTTTTACTGTGTACCTATACATATTTTAAGTGATTTATGCAATATATATTTTTTTTTAACAATTTTTGATAAATCTCTAAGGTTTTTGTTGCTGTCTTTTAGTTATTTAATCAATGTATCTCACTACTTCTCATTTTTCTTTTATTATCCTGAATTAAGTTTTTTGAGAAACAAAAAAAAACTTAACCCTCTCTCCTCTCCTCAGTTGCTTCTTTCGTCACTCATTCCCTTTCCGTCACCTCTAGATTAGATTTTTTTAACCGAAAGTAAAAACCATCAAAAACAGTGTTATGGGACTCCACAAAAACCCACTAAAAAATATCCTCGCCTCATATTCGTCCCCCCCCCCCTGCATTGCCCCTAAGTATTACCACTTGTGGCAGATTGGGCATCACATTTCAACAGTCATTGCTGTTAAATATGTAGTCTCGGTACATTGTAGGTGTGTCTCCTATCTGCTTCTACTCTTCTGAGTACATACTGTACTTTAGTGATCGTTTTGCTGACGGCATCCCTTACTTCTTGAGATACCTATGTTTTATAAAGCCAGAGCCGTTCCTTTCTATTTGAAATCAATGCATTCCAGAAATATGTATTCCAAATCTTTCTTAGTTTCCGTACACACTGAGCAAAATGGAACCGTGTCTGAGTGAACTTGTACGTCCAGGATTCATTTTTTGAAACCTCCCAACTAGCCAACCACCTGATGATGAACTTTACTATGCAGAATAATGTTGATATTATTGGTTAAGTGGAGAAGACCCAATAGCCCGGCACTGCAACCAAAAAGATCTCTTGTACCAATCCCCAATTAGACGATCTGACATCCTAATCAGAGCTAGAACATAATTTGTAGAACAGAAAGACTTATTGAAAAATCTCCTTCTGTGTAGAGTCAGGGCAGGACATTCACATAGAATGTGACTTGTCATCTTATAGTTTTCTATACATAAGTGACACTCTGTCGCATGGAACAAACCTAACTTATTTGAGTCATACCTTAGCACATGATGCCCAGCTATGTAGACAATCAGCAGCCTAATGTCCTTTTCGGTTCAAGCGATGAACCGCTAATTAAAAGAGGAATTAAAAGTTTTTTGTATTTATAATGTCTACAACAAGTACGTAATATGTGAATAATTGTTGCCTACTCCTTAATGATTACAAAAAGGATTGAAGCCAAGGTGTATAACCGATGAACCCTTTCGAGCTAGTTCTTCGGCAAATAACCGTTGCTTTGTTATGGGTAAACAAGCACCGGAAACTATCAAAACCCCTTTCACCAGTTTCGTGAAAAAATTTATGACGAAAGTGTCTAGCCGCCTGGCTATTATAGCAAATAATTATAACTGCTGTTTCTTACTCCTTTTGAAGATTTATTTTAGCGCAAGTCTTAATTGCGTAGATTTCGATCTGAAAAAGGTTGAGCCAATTGCCCAATAGGATTGAAAACCTAGTGATGTTTTCAAAGATACCAACACCTGAAACACAAAACATTTTTGAAACTCCTGCATACTACGTTATTCCTCTGCGATAAGGTTGATCGGGAGTTAGTTAAGTTAAGAATTTAGGACGGGCTGGAAAAAACCATAATAGTAATCTCAGCTCCTTCCTTCTTAATTTTAGAAGAAACTCTGCTTAATTTTCTGTTGTTCACGAAACACTTAGCAGTTCTGCTAGTATCAAGCTCGGATCATCTATTTCTGTGGATAGAACCCACAATTTCAGTAATCCAACGCATGATTTCTACAGAACTGATTCCAAAAAAAGATTCCGGACTTCATAGTGAAATCGCAGAGCCATTGTGACCAGGATCTTTCCGGTCATTATACAAGCAGATTTGTCCCAGGTAGTCCTATATGCCCTGATAACTTCAAGCTAGTCGGGTCTATATGTAAAAGCGACGATTTCGATTTAAGCAACTGAACTCAAACCGTTAAACCAAGCTCAGCACTGATTGGATATTGCATGAGTTTCAGAAGGGATTTGTTTAGATGTAAAATATTTTATAAATTTGATACAACACTTAAAACTCAAATAACATTTACCACTTTAATACATACATAAATACGAATACTTTAAGTAAAATCTTATCAAGTATCAATTTACGCTATAAAAAAAAGAAATAAAAACAAAAAACCAATTAAATCAGCTGACCATGAAAAAGTACAAACAAAAATGGCAATAGCTATTAAAAGCACACCTAATTTTCGAAAGAAAGCTACGTACACTTTTTAGAGAGTTTGTATTTGTATATGCAGAAAAAAAACGTAGTAGAAAAATCAGCACAGAAAAATTGTATATTTTTACATACTTTTCTATGGGTTTTTTCTTCTTCTTTTTTTTTGTCGTTTTGCTGCTTATCGCCTTTGCTCAAATTTCATTTATATAAAAGGATTTGCAAAAGGATAACAAAATGACAACGAACATAACCTCACAAAAAAAGAAAGAAAAATGCAAAAAAAAAAACCTTACAAAACAAAAACAGAATGAAAACGTAATCAAAGTGTTTTCTTTCACTGATATCATTTTTTACAAAACAAAATACCAAAAACCTAATGCGAAAGGAGCATGAGTGAGTGAAGAATGTAGCAGACAAAAAAAAAAGTGAGAAAGAGACATAAAAAAAAATCATTTGTTGACGCCATGATGATAATTCGATTATGTGACGTGTAAGCTTTAAAAAAAAAACGCACAGAACGAAGAAGCAGTAGTGTTAATAGAATGAGGAGTATGGAAAGTAAAATCCGGGAATAAATGAGGGCAAACCAAAAACTAAGGTAAGGGTGTGTGCGTTTTCATACAACAAACAAACAGAAGCCAGTAAATATAAAAAAAAAAAAAATGGAAAGGAAGTAACATTGTCAGACAGGAACCAACATATCGATAGCATTTATAATAACTTATACATACGTACGTATACATACATACATGCTGACTGACAGATAGACAGACATATTTCAATGCATGTATGTAGATATTCATTCACTTATATGTTACTATATACTTGTATGTCTATATTACTATATAGATATAAACTAATAAAGTGACATGACAATTTTCATACTCAAAAAAAACAAAAAATTTGATTTGACATACGCAGAAATCATCGACGGAAGTTGTACCCAGACACATTTGCCATTCCTTTCTACCGCTATTTCTATGCGTTGCATATGGCTTTTTACTATGGTTGGATCTTTATATGGGGTCATAGCAATTTTTCATACTTATACACTCGCTCACACAAAGAAGAGCAAAGTCTAGCAAAAAAAAAATAAAAAATGCAAACGCTCTGACTGATATTTCATTGAAATAACATGAATTTCACATTTGCACAAAATGATGAATTTGGGTATTATTTATTTTTAGAGTGACTCTTTTTCAGCATTTCGACTCTCATCCTCCTCCTTCTCCTGCTACTGCTACTGCTGCTTCTTTCACCGCTACACTTAAGACGACAATTGATACCTAGCTCTGCTACTTTCTGCAATGCATAAAAAACACCTAAAAATCATTAAATGTCTGACAGATTCATTGCGTGCATTTTTATAATATAAGTATATAGTATAAAATGAAATATCCCAAAAAACGAATGAGAAATAGAAATAAAGTAAAGTACCTAAAAAGCTGAAAAAGTAGAATAGAGAAAAAGAAACTAAACCAAATTTTTTTTCTTTTTTTCAACTTGCCTCACCTTCTTCACTGTCTTCTCTTCCTACAAACTTCTCATCTTTCTCTCACTTATTTTTTTTTCATAATGTGTTTCATGCTAAAAAGTAAACTGTAAATTTGTCCTTCGTACAAGGTTGAGGTTATTGCTGCATACATACATACATAGACACATACTTATGTACATAAACGGGCCAAGGAGGGGATTTTGTGGAGAAAACGTCTCCTTTGCCAATAAGTATTTTGTTGTATTTATTATGCAACACCAACCTCTTGATGGACTAAGTCGAAGTTCTCACATCTCATAGTGGACCATAGAGCCCATAATTATTTTGGATTTCACTCGGCTTAATGTTTCACGGAATACTTACGTATATCACTCCAATTGTAGGATTTGCAGGAGCACCACGATAACATGAACTTTAACGGTTTTAGCGTAGGTCGGAGGAGTATGGCCGATCCATTGTCAATTTCGCTTTTTGATTCCCTTACTGCTATTGCTTGACTTGATTGAACCAAAAATTGTGCATTTTATTCATTTTGAGAATGTATTTTTCATTGTAACAATGAATTTTTTATGAATCTGTACATTACTTTCCTATAACTCTATGAAACAGTATATTGAGATAATGAATCTCATTTTATTGATTATATTTTAGAACAAATTTTTTTTCCCCCCTAAAATTGTACTAATTTTAATGTACAATAAACTTATTAATAGCAGCGTTTTATTCACCAACTAGTTTATATTGTAGTTGTACCGCGACCTATAAGATCTATTGTACGTCCATAGTTTAACACGTGCAAATGAAACGTTAAGTCTCTTCTTCGTTATATTGTTATTCGCAATGAAACTGCTCAGCAGCTGGAGGTGAAACATTTTAATGGATGTTTTTACTTTTTACTCTTTGTGAGAATATTAACGATGATTTTAACTTCTTTTCGTCGGCAGGCAGTTCAAATCTTTTTTGTTTTTTTGCAAAACTGTCATGCTTCTTCTTTCACTATTGGCAGTTCACAATAGAATGCGATGAAGTGAAACAACTTGTTATGTATACATAACAACAATAATTATACGTATTATCTCTGCGGCTTTGTTTTTGTTTTCCCATGCAATTATCGCTGCTAGTTATACATAACTAGAATCAAGTGGTAAATAAAACGCAGCCAATGTAATCTCTACATCGATTTCTTGTTCATAATTTATGTCGAAATTCGGTACAACGAATTCTTCCTTGTCTGCTTATTATGAAATGAATTTGAATTTGTACAATGATTCAAAGTAAATTTCATAAGCATTACTTAAGTATCGTTAATTTTCCGTTACTATTTAAAATTTTTGTAAAGATACATTGATCGAATGAATTGTTCATTAAATTTTTTCATAAATTCCGGCATCTTACATGTTTTGCTCTTAATTCATGTTTTTCATAAAACAATTTTAAAAATTTCATTGCATTTATGAAAAATTATACTGGATCAATGAAAAAATTTTATATAAATTGATTCATTGGCTTAATGCACATTAATAGATTTTTACATTAGTTAGAAATTCTAAAACAGCGATACATTCTCATGGTATTAGACTGGGTTCAAATCTCGGAACGCTTCAAAAATCACAAAAAGATAATAAAAATTTCTTTATGCAAGACCAATTCGTGGCTGACAATGGCAAACCTCTAAGAGTATAAATTATCCATGAAAAGCTTCTCACTTTGCCGTTCAGATTCGACAGAAAACTGTTGGTCCTTTCCATTCCCGATAGGTTGACTTTAAAAGCTTTTTGAAGGAATAAAATAACATATAACCCCTCTTCAGTAACCTCTGAATATACTAGTGCTTACCAGCTGGAATACGATACATATATATGTACATATACATACATAAATCTATATGTATACATGTAGCGCCACAGTCAGTCAAACAGTCTGATATATTTTGTTCAAAGTAGCAGGCAAACAGAGTATGCTCTAACGGTTAGAGAGAGAATTTCGGGGGGTCTATGGAGTATAGTGAAATTACTCGAAATTGGGGGTTGCTTGCTAGTTTGCAGCAGTTTCGACGATGTGGTGATTTGTGGTGAGAAATTGTTTGCACTGTAACAAACGAACGTTTTCGTTTTGTGTGCTTCCGTTCCGTGCTTTTTTTCTTGTATAGAGCAGCGCAGAAAAAAATCAAATCGTAGTAGTAACATGAAAAATGTCTGTGTCGTGTCTTCTATCTTTCAACTACAACTTCTGTTTCTTCTCTCTACGGGTGTATGCAAGACGTGGGGCATCTTTTGTGGGGAAAGATAGTATGTTAGATTTATTTCATATAAAAATTTAAACGCATATATTTTCGGTTTTATTCCATGTGATAAAATGGTATAAAATGCTTTAATTTCGTTCAGGATTTAAGAGATTGGAATTTTTATATATATGTTCATATAAATATTCGTTTCGTGCTATGTCTTTATGTGTATTGGGGTATTCCTTCCTCATTCTTTTTTCATACATTTTGCTGTTTCTTTTTTTTTTGGTTTTTGCATAAAATTTTATTGCCAAAACGTGTTAAAGTTATTTATGCATGCGTGAATAATTAACATGGTTCATGTGTTTTGCTATTTTATGTAGAATTTCATGTAGATTTTATAGAGAAATTAGCATTGATATCATGGCATACATAATGTGCATGAAAATTTCAAGGTTTCGTGTGACCTTAAAAAAAATAGGAAGTTAACTTTTGGAATAACTAATTTCGGAGTGTACAAATATGCAAAAAAAAAAAAAAAGCGCGTTAATGGGTTAAGTTAGATCGAAAATATTGAAGCTTCAACTAGAAGAACGTAAGAGAGAGAATAGCTGAATATAATGAGAGCATCTGATGATGATCCTTAATTGAGTTGTGCTCTTGAAGTAAAGCAAATAATGGAATACTTACTTAAAAAGTGAAAACTCTCTTAACGGACACACCTCTTGCACATATACATATCTCTCTTGGACGTTTTTTGTATGCTTTTCAGAACAATTTACTAACTCTTAACCGGAGGCGTATTTTATACCCTTCACCAATCCAAGACACAGAACAAAAAAATGTCAGCGCCCTATTGACCGGGTACCCCCCATGAGTAGATAAAAATTGTCTGACGGTGAGTGTCTTTTCAAAAAAGTTTCACTTTATTAAAGAAAAAAGAGTAAGAGAAAGAGAAGAAATGTTCACTTAACTTTTAGGAGAAACCCTATAGATCTGAAAATACCTAGCAGTGAGATTATGTTTGTAAAAAAATATTATTTCAGAGGACAAGAGAATTCAAAAGAGGGTTGGAGGATTGGTCAAAAACCCCCATTTCCGATAAATATTTCAGCCAATTTAACATTTGTAGAGAATTGTAGGATGAGTTGAAATATTTCGAAAATTATTGTAATAGAACACATCCTTTGAAACTTCAAAGACCGTAAAAAAAAATTCTGACGTTCTAGAGAAAAACTGAAAACGCACCTTTTCTACAGTTTTTCGAGATCTGGAGGGTTATATTAGAAACAAATTTTCAATAGAAAATTAACCAAGAACATTTAGGATTGTGAAGCAAACTTCACTCTTAAATATATAACTATACAATATTAAATAATATTTGGACTAAAAACGTTATACTAAATAAATGCGCAACAACAAATACTCTACTATAATCTCGTTTTCCCCTAACAATTTTTTTTACATACATACTTCTATCCTTACTTATTTAACTTTACCAAATATATTCTAACTTTAAACTATTTTACTAAATCAAACTATTGATTTCTCTTTCCTCTACAGATATCAATAAAGGCTCTCCCATCGATTATAAAAGTGGATCCGCCTGCTCAACACCCACAAAAGACACACTCAAAGGTTACGAGCGCAGCATAGGTTCTGTACTTCCACAACGTAGTATACCGCAACATCACTATTCAGCCCCAATGAATATTCGCAAAGATTTAGCGGAGCGTTGCTCAGCCAAATGCGTTGCCATTGTGTCGCTATCGGTGTTTGTGGCGTTATGTGTGCTTTTAATAATTTTAACAGGTAAATATATTCAACTTCAATAATCTTCTAATCTACTTGTATACCTCCACCCTACACATTATTATATTTCTTTTCTTTTCTTTACAATTAATTAAAATCTATATTCTTCTATTTCCTTCTCTACCATTTAGGATTTGGTGTCCTGCACTGGTCTCCCTCTGCACCCTGTACAGTTCTAGTCGGCAATGAGGCATCCGAAGTGACGGCTGCCAAAAGTACTAACACGGATCTATCGAAATTTGGTCAACCAGTAACAGCATCAACATCGGCAACCTCATCGTTATCCTCATCGTCAGCAGCAGCAGCAGCGGCGGCGGCGGCTGCAGCAGCGGGAGTTGCTGCGGCACCATCTTCAGCCTTCCAATCGACATCAGCATCATCGGTCGCATTATCTTCGTCGTCGTCAGCGACTGCTGCTTCATCGCCAACGTCTTCGTTGTCATCATCGTTGGCAAATGCCAATAATAATGGAGGTAATTATACTCTCTCAAGTTTTAATTATTTTTAAATGAGTTTTTCGAACTCAAATAAATTCGAACATTAGCAACAAAAACCACTGTGCACTGGCATTGTGAAAAGACGACGGCACCGACAACAACAACAACAACGACAACGACTATGATGAAGACAACAACGCGTTTGATAATTTAACGCGCGAAAAACGCCCACACCAACACACACAAACACATACATTCACAGAAGCAAATTATAAGGAACCATCAAATACGAATGCTTTGAAAAATAAAACGCTAGTAGTAATGAAAGCATTGGAAATACTACAAAAAAAATTCATTGAATGGTTTTACTGTTGTTGGTGGACGAATATGTGTGTGTGTTTTGGTATAGGTGGTGGCAAGGACACTTTGTCGTATAGAGTTTTTTACTCCCTTTTTGTTTTTGCGTTTTTTTTTTTCACCCAATCCTCTTCTTTTTGCTGCTTGTTTGTTTGTATGTATGTACGGATATTATATGAAATCACTGCTAGTGACAGCTCCAAACAAAGTTGTAGTATAAGTTCAATTAAAGGTCAACTTAAGCCGGAAGTTGGAGAATTCCCTTTTTTCATTATTTCCCTTTCTCTCTATTTGCTTCTTTTTGATAACCTCTCGACGTCAGAAAAAAAAACAAACAGGAAAAAGAGAAATCGAAAAAACAAATTGGTAGTAGAGTTTTAATTTTTTAATATTAATTACTTTTTTGAAGTTGACTGCTGACTGCTGTCAATGCAAGCAAAACTTTAATTTAATTCTTTCCTTTTTTTAACACGATCAATAACAAATCAGTGAGAAATTTCTTATCAAAGTAAACTGGAAATATTTGTTTTTTCTTTTCTATTTGTATACACTTTTTTAATCTAGCATAGTTACGAATACCAATCGAACTTTAAAAAAAAAAGTAAAATAAAACATAGTTCAAGAAAACTGCATATTGCGTTTAACCCTTAAATGTTCACAGTATCTTTAAAGATTCAACCATTTTTTTTAGCAAACTTTACCCTCTAGTTCTCAAGCCCGCCTCTAGACAGCCTTCACCAAAACAATTTTCTGTTGCTACAATTTATCATATCGTTTACGGAATTTCCCAAGCTTTTTAAAAAATCAGTTGTGAGCTATGAAGTGTATTACAGAAGTTAGGAAAGAAGAAGGAAAATTAATTATTTTGATTGTATTTGAGATAAAAGTGAAAAAATAAATAAAATACTTCCCGTCATACTATCCAGATAAAAAAAAACTAGTTTCGTATAGCTGAGAATTTAAATTTTTTATATAAATATTTAATTACTTAAAACAAATTGATAAAAAGCTTATTCAGCAACAAATAATTTTAGGCGTTCAAACTTTCCCACTTCATAAAACCACGCCCATTAGTTTTTTTTTGGGGTTTTAAATCAGTTTATGATTTTTACGCCAATATTAATAAATTCCGTTTTTTTTTTTATCAATTAAAAATTTAGGAACTAGAGCTTTAATACCACTTCGATAGTCTAGTGGGTAGTGCACTAGACTTTTATCTGGGAGGTTCGGGTTCGATTCCCGTCTTCGTGTGGTGGTTAATTTTTATAACTTTCTTCTATTCACTATCAGTATGAAATGTATGAGAATTATAAGATAGTGTACAAGTACACACCTTGGTTGGTAATGGCAAAACCAAAAAGCCGATAAAAAATTGCCACACCGCCAACGTAACCAACCTAACCTAATACCAATACCTTTTTATGGATTTTATAATAACATCACCTTTCATTTGAAATCAGTTTTCTTCTTACAAATTAATAACTTCAGAACGAGTTTAAAGATTTACAAACATGGTACTTACAAATGATGTAACTTACGGTTAATCAGCAATTCCAGGACGATACATTGTCCCTTCTCATAAAACTCGTTGTCTACATCAAAAATGTTAAAGAAAAAAAAATCGATTTTTCGGACCATCTTGGGTAGAATACCCCCTTAAACACTTCATATAAAACAAAAATGAGAAAAGAGACGATACTGGATCGATAGATCCACCTTTAACACGTTCGCGGACACTCAAAACTGTATAGAGGTGCAAAAAGAGACGCATGGCGGCTCTCTTAAAGTAATCGTAATATTTAAATTTTGATTATACACGTTTTTCTCAAGTTCTAACAATATCACATTTTATTAGTAATATACTCAGAATACTAAAGCATTTACTTCGATATATAGATCGGTTCTGTTGTGGATTATGTGGACGCTATATGTATAGAATTGAAAGCCGAAATTTGTATTATTGATTTTAATGCTATAGCATTCACGTCATATTGTGACACCATGAAAATGAATGTTATAGCATTCACGCCTGTGAACGAGTTAACTCATTTTGGCCCGGTACTAGTTGCCATGATCTAATTTTGAAAATTTTCAAAATTCAATTTCCATATGTCT
Organism: Toxonevra muliebris; assembly: GCA_963691655.1. Lineage (NCBI taxonomy): Eukaryota > Metazoa > Arthropoda > Insecta > Diptera > Pallopteridae > Toxonevra > Toxonevra muliebris. The sequence continues at coordinate 50,411,835 of OY829326.1, read as the reverse complement.
TCGGTAAGAAACTTGAGTACTTTAAAAACTAAAATAAATGTGTTTCTGATTTTTAGAGGTTGTAGTAGTTTTTGGCTTACCCCAAGAAAATAAGATAACCTGGTGTAAAAAAAACTAAACATATTTCTACAATACATCATGAACAATAAGTATTCCCTAAGACCAAATATAGTATTTAACACTGTTTTTTAGAAATTATTTTGAGTTAAAGACAGCGAAATGTGGAAAATATGTATGCAGTTTTTCTTAAGTTTTGCCTATTTCTCTATATGTTTTCTACAAAAGTTCGGTCAGCTGTAGCCTCTTAAAAATGTTTGAGGACCTGTTAAGCTATAATTTCTACATCAAGTTTGTTATTATATCTAGGTTAATTTCTCATTTCAAATGCAAAATAATTAATTTTGCTATTTTTTGTTGATTTTTTAAACCAACTTCCAAAAGTCTGTTCTCGTGGCCTTTAAGTCAGGTAAAATGTAATATTTTAAAATTATCTAAATGCAATTTTAAGGTCAGTATGTATAGAAATGTTAAACAGTCATTACTTTTGGAAAAAAATTATAAATGTATTTTTGACGAATTTTTTAAGTTGCTTGTCGTTAAATCGAATGGTCAGGCCATTTTGGGGCTAATTTTTCGATAAGTTGGACGTGTGTTTTATGGTATTAAACCCAGTAATCAAACTGCAAAAATTTTTCGCTATGAACGTTACTCAGTGACACGTTAGTCCATTGTCCAGGGACGCACTTAGGTCAGAACGCCCCATCGTATTATCATGTGGTTGAAGATACAGTTTAACGCCAGTTCCGAATGGCGGTGCACCACCCGCTAAACTATCAAGGCTGTCTATGTACTCATTGGATTTTCAGCTGAGCCTTGGTTGACCAAATCATCAGGCCTTCCTTTACCAGGCACAAAATATTTTTCTTGAACCCATATTAGTCTTGTGACATTAAAATCTCTGACTTTGAAAAATTGGCGGGACTTCCCAGGGTCTTTAGTGCAGCCTTTCCATACATATTTTTACTGTTTGAAAAATTTTCATAATGCTCTTATTGTTCAAATACAAATTAGAACCGTTTTTGATTATTTTTTTAACCCGTCTGTATAAAAAACACCCATAAGGTAGGTTTTAGCTCAGAATGTTTCACAACATGCAGTGAAGGACAAAAGCCTACATGCGTCACCGGATTTTCAGTTTCTCTAAACCTAGGAATCTAAAGAAAAATTAAGTTTGCAGTTTTATAAAAGTTTCATAAATAAATAAAAAAAACAAAATATTTTCAAAGTAGCTTGTCATAAGTCAAAAAAAAATTTGTTTTTGAGAAAATCCCATTCAAAGTTTTCAATTCTAAATGTGGAACGCAATAGCGAAAACTACTCGTCTCATGATAAAATTTATTTCTATATAGTCAGCATTTTTTTTCTCGACTTAATAATCGAGAGAAACATTTTCTTCATTTTTCTGCCATGGAACGATTCCCAAAATTTCTTATTCTTTTTCGGAACTTAAGAAGCCAAGGAACAATAAAAAATCCATAAAGAAAATGTTCTAATCTTTCCAAAAAAAATTCTTTCCTCCGACTCTGAAAAGTTCTTTGGTTTCGTTTCGTTCTCTACCGAAGTTTTGCCAATTGGTCGGTAATAAATTAAAGTCTATTCAACATTTTAAAATCTGTATTTTTGCGGGTATTTTTGTTCTTTCGGCTGGTAGATAGAATCCGAGCTTAATTTCTTTATACCCTTCATCTACTACATATACTACAATTAAAGCTTATTAAAAGCTTAGTCTGAGCTTTTTACGTCCATTCTGGTTATGCGTGTAGTATTTGTACACGTTTAAAAGAAAGTTACCATGAAAATTTATTTATAAATCATATTCTATCCACTCTTCAAGTTAGCAACAAATTTCATACTAAAAAAAAAAACAAATTAACTCTACTCTTTCTTTGTTTCATCCTCTGCCACGAAACATGACATATCATTGAAACTGTCATTGAATCGTCAAAAAGTATAAAACAAACAAACAAATTGCTAACAAACATCAATTAAAAGCCAAAAATAAGATATTTTCAAAGCAAAAACAAAAAGCAGGAAAGTAAAAAAAGGAAAAAACACTAAATGAAAATGCTTAAGTCAGCCCACGCTTATCCCTTATAAATATAACGAACAAATATAGAAATCTGCACTTCTCTTACACTTTTCACCTTTTGAACAAAAATCGAATTAAAAACACATTTTACACTTAATTTACGCGCAAAATCTCCCCTCCTACTCACACACACCAACCAAACATTTTTTTTAACCAAACCAGTCTCTAACCCACCCACCTACCCTAACACTGTCTTCCAGACAATACCTACTTGTACGAAAGTGTGTGTGTATAACCCAACCACCCCATGAAAATGTGCTTTACTTTTACACAGACACACTCACACACACACACACCCCCTTAAAATAAATATAGAAAAATTATTATCAAATGTTTGAGGTAAAATAAATATATAAAAAAATGTGTATATGTGTATGTTATCTGTCTGTCTGTCTGTGTAGACAAAGTCAGTGCCATACGACAACGGCAGCAGCAAAGACAACAACAGCAACAACAACAGAGACTTGCACAACAGCACACAAAAGAAATGTTAAATACGGGCGACAAAGCATCAGAGACACACCTGTCGGAAAGACAACGACAGGAACAGCAACAACAAACAAAACAACAACAAAAACGACAGCATCAGCAGAAACAACGTTATCGTCGAAGTTTAACGCCAGTCGTTGACGAAAGTTTCATCGACTTAATTACTAAAAACGTAACGAAACTCAATGAAAAGGAGTTTTCGACGACACAAACAGCAGCAACAACAACAACAGCCACAACAACAGCTGAGTTGAAAAATATTTTCGAATTTATGATAAATACAACAACAGCTACAGATGCAGCAGTAAAAAAGTTAGCAACAACAAATATGGCGACAACATCACGTCAAATAGAAAAAGCAGCAGCAACTGTCAGTTTGAAAGCAAAAAGTAATTATGATGAACATGATGATGAAAATTATGATAACAACAATAATGAAGATGGTGACTATGACTATAATACTGAGCAGGATTACCAGCAGGAGCATCACCAACACCAATACAGGAACAACAGCAGCAGCAGCAGCGGCGGCGGCAGTGGAGATGAGGGCAAAAAACTGAATAACAGCAACAACAATATGTATGGAAATGTTGTTGTTGTTAATGTTGAAAGTTTCAAAATCAATAACGTATTAAATCTCAATCAAAGTAATAATGACAAAGAAATTGATGACTATGATGATACGGATGCCACCGATGATAGAAATGATAAAGATGATAATGATGTTGCTAACGTTGATGCTGTTGCTGTTCATGTTGAGAGTGATAAGTCTAAGGAAAAGATTTATAAAGTTTTGTCAAAAGATTTTATGGATAATAACAGCAACAGCAGCAACAACAACAGCGATTATAATACTCAAGTCAAAGTAGAAGTAGAAAATGCAAAAAAGAAATTCGTCAAAGAAAATTTTGTCAAAGAAGAAGGTAAAGATGCAACTGATGAGGAAGTAGATCATAAAGATAAGAGAAAAGTTGTTAATAATATGCTTGAAATTTACAAACGAAATATTGAAGTAGAAGTAGAAGATGTAGTCAAGGTATTTGTTGAAGGCGGTGATGATGACGACGAAAATGACACGCGCATACATCATAAAAAGCAGCAGGAGGAAGTCGTTGTCGCTTCAACTAAAAGGGCAACAACACAGAAGACGACGAAGGATATTGCTATTACAGAGAAGCAGGATATTGATAAAATATCAGTAAGAAAACAGGAGAAGCAGAAGAGCAAGGAGCTGCGAATTTCAAAGACTACTTCAAAACAAGAAAAAATTATTGTTTCAAAAAAGACTACTCCAAAATATGTAAACAAATCTATTGTCACTAAATCTCCGGACTTCGCAATTCCAAAGACTTCACAAATTCCAAAAACTTTAAGATACTCTTCAGTCTCACAAACTTCTCAAATTCTTAAGCCGAAATCTTTCAATAATAATTTAGCTAAAAAAATAATAATAAAATCAGGTAAAACTCTAAGGAAACACAATAAAATACAAGCAAAAGACTATGAGGATATTGGTAATGATAATAATGCAGATGATATTGACGATGATGATAATGATGCCTTGAATGTTGGTGATAGTATTATTGATGAGTATAATCAAATTGACAGGCCTACTACTAAAAAACGAAACCTGCAACACAAAAAGGTTGAAGCAGCAAATGATAAAGCGGAAGATGTCGCTGAATTTGATGACAATATTGAAGACGATGGTGGTATTAATATTGTTAACAATGCTGGTGATATTTCTACTACGAGTTCTGCTGCTGCTGGTATTGACGCTAATGATGACAAGAAAAATATAACTGCTAGGGAAAAGAAAATAGTACATCAAGTACAAAATAATGATTTTCAAATCAATCGCAATCGCCATAATAATAATAACAATAATGATGATGTTGACATTGATGTTGATAATAGTGAAATTGATGCTGTTGTTGTTGCTGCCACTACCGAAAATGATAGCACTGGCAATGCGAATGATTTAGCTGACAACTATGATGATGTCGATTTAACAACTGGAAGAGCAAGAGCAGCAATCGCAGTCACTGCTGAAACCACCACCATCCATGCCACTAAATTTGATAAATTCAAATTGAATGACCGCCATAAGTATGCGCCAATGTTAGACAAAGATGATGAAGCAGAAGAAACGACGGAAACGGAAATCATAGAAAACGGAAGTTTAGCTAGAAAAGTGATGGTAGAAGCAGTTGAAGCAGCAACAAAAGAAATTACAACAATAAAACGACAAACGATGGAGATAAATGAGCAAATGACAACAGCAAGAATGAGAAGGATAAGACCACCATCGCTAGAAATAATAACAACAACAACGCCAGCGACTATCAGAGGGGTTGCGGTAGAAGCATTAACTGAATGGTACGCTGATGAAACTGAAAATGAAAGCATTAAAAAAGCCACGCCAACATCAACAGTAGCAACAGCAACAGCAGCAGCCAAAACATCACAAACTGACAGCTTGGCTGATGATGATACTGATGCTGATGATGATGAGCTTATGCTTAATGATGGTTTAATACATACACAATATTCCAACATTCCTAACGCGACCATCATCACCACCTCTACCACCACCGCCAGCACTATTAGTGGAAAAACTTTAAGCGAAACGAATTATGCACAAAATTTAGATGATATTGATATTGTGAAATTAGGAGATACACCCTCAAATGAAGATGAAATCTATAAAACAATTAATAATAGAAATCAATCGAAAGCAAAAACGACTTCAACTAAAAATAGCACAACACCATCATCCGTTGCAGTCTCTTCTATTTCCAATAATATATCACTATCAACATCTTCAACAATGAAAACTTTAAAAAAATCACCACCAACTTCAGCACCAACCTCAAGTGCCGAAAATGAAGTTTTGAAAAAAAGCGAAATGTTTGACGTTAGCAAAAAACAATTACCTTTCCCATTGAAACCACCAGTGGTCAGTGAAACATATGACAAATCAAATAAACATATTCTTGTCAATTTAACTATAGCCACCGATGGTGATATCAACTCGGTTTATACACTGCATGTTGCTGTACCAGTTGGAGGCGGTAATCATCAGAATTTAGAGCAAGTTTTAACGCATGAAAGACCAAATTTGGAAACTAATCAACTCGAGCATAATAATTTTAAAACAAGCCCTTACTGTATACCGGAACCACCGCCTCCAATACCCGATTGTCCATGCAAATGTGGAGATTTTGTAAGAGAAGATATTGAAAATGAAGCTTCAAATGCTAACGATAAAAATGCTAATATTATTAATGATGATAACTTTGACAATCATAAGACTTTAAGTTCATATCTTGCTATTAAATCCACTGCACAACCATTTACATCATACACTCGTCCTCGTTCTACTGTTAATATTAACGATACTGATAATGATAATGATATTTTGCCTACTGATGATAATGATGATGGTGATAATGCAACTAGCACTGCTACTTCTATTACTACTACTGCAAGCACTGTTGTTACTAATATCTTTGGTGAAAATGTTGCTAATGACGAGGTTAATAATAATGTTGATGTTCTTGCAAATAATAATGATGTTGATGTTAAAAAGTTTGCATGCCCTGATGTTATGCCTATTCTAATACTTGAAGGTGATTGTTTTAATTTTATTTGGTGAAAAATACATGCTTTAATCTTTTTTAACATACTACTAAGGCTATAAAATCATTTACTAACTTTTACTGTTAATTGCATTTAACCATCAACAGCTTTTACTAACAATGTGCTATACAAAGTTGGTATAAAGAATGATATGATACGATTATTTACTGATATAATTGCAATTTTGTATATAAAATAATATAAATATTAGAATAATTAATATTAGAATTGAATATCAAATCAGTAACAACTAAATATCATATTTAAAGTGAGAATTAACTGAATCAAAGTGGGCAATAGAAGAGTGAATCAATTAAAGATTAGTTTATGTTTATAAATTATGAAAACGAATTCTAGATGTTCATTTTGACATAGAGTTCATGTCTTTAATTTGTTTGATTGATTTTAAATTTTTCAAAGTGAGAATGTGTCAAAGTGACAAAATCACAACAGTGTATATAGGATAGGCAAATCATACGGTAGTTTCGGAATTCGCCACGATTTATTTATACTGCAGATAGTTAATTACATTGTTCTACAAATAGAAACTTTTGAAAACGAGCAGAGACAGGACAAACGCACTTAGGGTAATTGAGGGTAGCTGAGTCCGTTTTTTGACATCAAAATTTTTAAAATTGAAAATTGTGACGTAGTAGAGCAAAATGGACCACGGACTCGGATTCAGCAACCCTCAATTACCCTAAGTGCGTTTGTCCTGTCTCTGTTCATTTTTGGCTGTTAAACAGTGTTAATGATTGGTTTATTCCCAACTTCCCATAAATTCACATCACGAACTTTTCTTTCAAGTGTACGCTTCCATTAAGTTTTTTCGCCTACCTTGCTATTTATTGCCTTGGAGATTCTATTTTAAGGTCTGCCATTGGCAGATCTAAAGCAGAATTGACTAAACGCTAGATTTGAAGATACGAATTTTCGCTATGATGTTACCATGTAATATCAATAATTTTATTTTTTTTTGAAAAAAGCTGGCATAGAATCGCAGTAATAAATAGGATACATCAGAGATCTGAACTTTATTGAAAGCTATTAGGTTAGTTTATGTTAGACTGGCTGTCGAAAGGCATACTTAAGCCTGAACGACCCATTGTGAACTATTGAGTGACTCTAAAAAAATACATTGTGAAGAAAAGCTTGAAAAACAAATCTGAGTAGAAGCCGACAATATAACAGAAGATCGGAATAGCAAAATAAAGATCGAATGCTGCCTTGATAAAATCGATGCCACGCCTGTTACCTAAACATGAGGTCGATACAACAAACATAAAAGTATTTATTTTTTGTCATTTTATCGCTCGCATGTCCATAATTGAAAAAAATGTACTTAAAAAGTAAATTTTTGAACAACTACATGTTCATCATATGCACCGTTGAAAATTGAGGCTTTTGCTTTGAAATTGAAAAAATATTAAAAACGGATTTTCTTCAAGTACTTAAAGGATATTTTTGTCAAATAATAAGACTCCTAAGTTATCAACTAGTTAAAACTAGGGTACAAAATAGAATTTTCAACTTTTGAAATCAATTTCACATGATTTCCAAAATGTATGAGGAGTTAACTTTTATCTGGCTACTACGGGAAATATGTAAAAATTAATACATTTTTTACGTTGATTCAGGAACAGAACCTTTGAATATATATGTAGAATTGACAATTTAATATATCTGTTTGAAAAAGAAATTAAAATAGTATTTTAAAAATATAAGACAATTGATATGTTTGTGTGTTAGCCTGTTACTCGATTTACTTTTAGTAGTAGTGGCAATTGAAACTACTCTTTAGTAAATTGTTGAAAAAGTCAGTTTTCCACACCCTATTTTGGGACCATTAGAGCTAAAAATTTAATTTGATATAGAATTAAAAATGTATTAACACTTATAATTAGTAAATACGGAAATAATGCATACAAATTTCTTCAAATACATTCAATCACATGTATATAAATTATAACACCATAATCCAAAATCACCTCCAAGTAAGAATTGGCATTAGAATTCATCAAATTTAACACACACTTACCTTTAGATACATATGTACATATATTTGACTCCAAACAAGTCGAAAACATAACCTCCCAAAATTTTTCTAATTATAACCTCATATCTTACTTTGACATTAATCACTGAGTTAATATTCCATTAAGTTTTAAGATTAATTTGGTGCACGATAAAACTTTCACTGCTAACTATTAACAGTGATATTCAAAACTGAGAAATAACAAATTTCAGAGGCCTGCTATAAGAAAGAAAAAGACAGAAATAAGTACCTAAAAAATTGTTATGAGGTCTTTCTGTCCTTTCCTTCATATAACAGAAATGTTAACTATGGTTAAAAAATGAAACTATGCAGGAAATTTGCATTCCTAATAATAATTAACCCCATGCACTCCAATTAATTTTGTTTAATATTATCTACCAGGAATTTAAAATATCGACGAGATGTAACCAATGGACTGCAAAAATCGGAAGGCTGACTAATAAATAGAATCCACCATTCCATTATATAATGTACACAAATGTTAGACCAATAAAATCAAACATATGTAAAATTATCATACGTCAACCTCATTAAGATCGGAATTACTTCGATATATATGTATATATATATATTTTATGAATACTTATAAATTGCCAATAACCTAAAACTGTACATTATTGCTCACTGCTCATGCCAATGTTTAAAATCGCCTCTCTTTCTCTCTCTCTCTCTCTCTCTCTTGTTTTTGTATTTGTATCACTCATTCGCTCGTTCGCCCGCCCGCTCGCTTGCTCGCAAAAATAGGTGCACGCACATTTCCAGCACGGAGTTTTCCACCAGATGGCACTACATTCGGGCAAATAACACTGGGACAAAAGCTGACCAAGGAAATTCAACCGTATAGCTATTGGAATATGCAATTCTATCAATCGGAACCGGCATATGTGAAATTTGATTATACAATACCACGTGGTGCATCGATTGGGGTTTATGGACGCCGTAATGCATTACCCACTCATACTCAATATCATTTTAAAGAAGTATTAAGTGGATTTAGTGCTAGTACGAGAACAGCTAGAGCAGCACATGTAAGTACATTCATACTTACATAGATACATATGTATGTATGTACATATAGTAAATGGGATATGAAATATCGGGATTTATGGCTTAAATATTTTATGTTTTTATTTTATATTTATAATGATATTGTACTAAACAAACTAACTAATGCGCTTAATTAACTAATTTCTATGTTTTCTTGTTTTTTGTCTTTATCTGTGACTTCATCACAAATACACTCACACACATACACACACACACAAACAAAAAACCACATGCAAATCATCATCAATCTGCCTCAAATTTTCCATCCTTCACACATCACTCAACCCCACACTCCACCATCCGCTCCCATCATTTTGGACTGCCTTACCGACTACACAGTTATCGATTACCCGCGAGGTGACACGCTACATGGAACCCGGTCATTGGTTTGTTTCTTTGTATAACGATGATGGTGATGTCCAAGATGTAACATTCTATGCTGCAATCGCTGAAGATATGACCCAGAACTGCCCGAATGGTTGCTCTGGGAACGGACAATGTCTGCTTGGGCATTGCCAGTGTAATCCCGGTTTTGGTGGTGATGATTGCAGTGAAAGTGTATGCCCGGTGCTATGCTCACAACATGGTGAATACATAAATGGTGAATGTATTTGTAATCCCGGTTGGAAGGGCAAAGAATGCTCGTTGCGTCATGATGAATGTGAGGTGGCAGATTGCAATGGACACGGGCATTGTGTGAGCGGAAAATGTCAATGTATGCGCGGCTATAAGGGAAAATTCTGTGAAGAAGGTAAAATAGTTATTAGAAAAAGAAACAAAGCATCAAAAAACATACCCCAAACTGATTTGTCTAACCACAAAATTCATTTGTGAAACTTGGAACCTTTTCGTGACCTTACACGCTCAATATCATAACATTTCTTTAACGTATTCTTTTCCCTCAACAGTTGATTGTCCTCATCCCACATGTTCGGGGCATGGCTTCTGTGCCGATGGTACTTGCATCTGTAAGAAAGGATGGAAAGGAACCGATTGCGCTACCATGGATCAAGATGCTCTACAATGTCTGCCTGATTGCTCGGGACATGGCAATTTCGATTTGGATACACAGACATGTACCTGCGAATCTAAATGGAGCGGTGATGATTGCTCTAAGGAGTTATGTGATTTAGATTGTGGACAACATGGTCGCTGCGTGGGTGATGCATGTGCATGCGATGCCGATTGGGGCGGCGAATATTGTAATACGAAGCTGTGCGATACACGTTGTAATGAACATGGTCAATGCAAGAATGGCACATGCCTGTGTGTAACCGGCTGGAATGGAAAACATTGTACAATTGAGGGTTGCCCGAACGGTTGCTCAGCGCACGGACAGTGTCGTGTAAGCGGTGAAGGGCAATGGGAATGTCGCTGTTATGAGGGTTGGGATGGCCCAGATTGTGGCATTGCTTTGGAATTAAATTGTGGTGACAGCAAAGATAATGATAAAGGTAAGTGAATGTAGTTTGAAGAACATTTTACATTTTAATAATCACCTTCAAACCATTTTCGCAGATGGTCTCGTTGACTGTGAAGATCCTGAATGTTGTGCCAGTCACGTTTGCAAAACTTCACAACTCTGCGTCTCAGCTCCAAAACCTATTGATGTTCTACTACGCAAACAACCACCGGCAATTACTGCATCATTTTTTGAACGCATGAAATTCTTAATTGATGAGAGTAGTTTACAAAATTATGCCAAATTAGAGACCTTCAACGAGAGGTTTGTTCATTCATGTTTCCAATTCTTATCTAAGCATACGTACCTAATTTTATTTTGAAGTTATATACACAAAAAAAAAACCAAAACATTTTAAAAATAATTGGGTCGATTTTTAAGTTAACGAAATTTTTCATTGAATCTATTTGCAAATAAGCTGAGTGTGTATAGAGGATATAAATATCCTAGCAAAAAAAAAACAAAACTAGTTTGCATTATTAGTTTATATGTTAATTTAAGTTTTATAATTTTTTGTGCCCACGTCTAAAACATCCCTAAAAAATCCCACACCTATCCTTAAGACTTTGTAAATAAGTATCCCCAAATTGTCCTTTGTTTAAAATGTACCTATCAAATGAGTAAAAAAAAATTAAGAAAACATTCATTCAGTAAAAAAAATACTGCATCTCAAACATTTTAGACAGCACCGTATTCATCTAGATCCAGTGTAAGGTATTTGAAAAGCACAGTAATAGGGAATACTGATATAGTAGGTTATCCATATATAAATACATACATGCATACATAGTACATACATATAATTGATGGTTCTAAAATTTATCGGTAATGTCAATGAAAGAAAATAATTTTAATACCAAGACCGAGCCGGAGAATCTGCACAAAAGTAATATTCAGATTTTTGATACATCATCGAAGATTTCAATGACATGACCCACCAATATCGGGAAAAAATCAAACATTGCTTCTGGTCGATTAGCTTTTATCTTCGTTTTTTGGATTGCTGCACATAGTTGAACAAGAATTGGTTATAATGTAAAATCCAAACATAACCTAAACTTTAACACAATTCTATACTTTATAGAATCTACCTGTCATTATTACCTATTGAGAATCTTTACTGAACCTGTCTTAATTAGATAAAGTACATAGAAGTTTGTCTACAACTAATAAATGCTCATTTACCTATTGCTAAGTAGTTCTACATTCAGAAATACTGGCTCAAAAATTTGCGTTTAATTTATCATTCAATTTTTCCATAGCGAATGGTTTTTTTTTCGTCTTTCTCAGTAGCCTCAGTTTGGCTTTCCTCAGGGGCAGATTTATAATTTTAAGGCCCTATTTTTATAATTTTGAGGCTCCCAGAATTTCTAAATTTTTTTAAATCTCCGAAAAATAAAACTCCACAGTAATTTTTGTATGTTTTTTATAATTGTGCTTACGTTTAAACTCTTTGAAGTTTAAAACTAGAGGAACTTCACGCGACTTCTTATTTGCAAAAGTAGCTATGAGATCATCAAAACTCAAATCGTGAAGAATCAAATTTGTCCAGCGATCTTGTTTCATACTCGTTCACCATCTGTTTTTGATGAACTTTAGTTTTAAAAAAGATTTCTTCCCACTGTAGTTCGGCACCTTCATCTGTGTTGCAAAATATGGACTGACCATTATTTTGTAAAATTATACGATGAAGAAAAATTTCCATCGATTCTTCTTCTTTCTTCTCGTATTGTTTCGAAAAATTTATAAGATGCATCAATTCGTTGCCTAAATAAACTTCTAAATCTTGAGGAGAAAAATCGTCTAGTTTCTCTGTTTTAAGTTTTAACTGAGAGATTCTATAATGTCAGCTAAAAAACCGAATCGTTCATCAACGATACAATGAGTTGGTCGATAACAGGGAGAACAAATTCCGGATGAAATTTTCCTTAATAATTGAATCGCATTTGTTTTCCCATAAGCGATGGCTTCAAGTCGTACATTGAGAAATCGAATACGTACACCACAGATGCCAATTAATTTTTTCTGTTTCCCCGATAGCCTTCGCGAAATTCCCCGATTTTCGATCACATTCCCCGCACCAGTATAATTTTATATTATAACAGCACGATACGCACTTTCCATATAAACATTTTATAAAAACGAAAAATTGATCTCGGTGACTGTCATTTTAAAGCGGCCCTGCACTATCTCGGTCCAAACCTTAACCATTTTTTATAGGACTTAATAGAAATTTTCTTTCTGACTTCGGCGTTTTTTTGATGAGTGATTTCATCTCAAGGGGACCCACTCGCAAAATCTATCGGGCTCAAACTTGCACAAAGTTTTTTTATTAGTTACCACACCAAATTTCAACGAGATGGGGTGTTTCGAGTTACTAGACGTTGGTTTTGATGGATAAACACTTCCACCCACTTTTGGACATCAAAATTCTCAAAAGAAAAGGCATGGACTTTCTTTTGGCTCAAATAAAAAATGGTAGAATCCTTGTTTTGAGGAAAACGGGTTCAAAGTTTTAACTATCGGTTTTTAACATTTAAAATATTCTTCATTTTCTTTGACCGTAGTTTGTAAGTTTACGGATTAGTCAGCAAGGATTAAGAGTTATTAATCAAGAAGTGCTGGACCAAGGCATAGCTAAGCCTTCCTACTCCGTGCATAAAATAGCATAGCGAGCAATAGCGAGTAGTACTTATTACTTTTGGAATTAATAATATGTATCCAAAACAACTGTTACTAGATGGTTACAATTTATGTAACTTTTGTTACGGTAACAGGAATTCAGAATGCCGATTTGTTACGTTTATCACCAAATTATTCAATTGTAATTGAGGTGACTCTTGTAACCACATTGCCCAACATTTATAGTGCAATTTAATGTAAAGTACGAGCGTAAAAGTGATTAAAATTATACGGAATTGCACGGTGACAACAATCGCACGATATAACTCAATCTCAATTTTCATCCTGATTTTTTGAATTTTTTCGAATTTCGTTTTAATTGGAAAGCTACGTTGCATTGGTGGAGGCACCGATGCCCCATGCTAAAACTGACCCTGAATTTACTCTCTTTCACCACAACAGAATTTTTTGTTACTCGGCCTAAATTAAATTTTGTTTAAGGTTGGCCAATCTACCCCAAAAGAAGGTTCAGTTCTCTCGCCAGTTCTTGCGAAAACATATGCTCACAATATAAAAAGCATAGTTTTCAGACCAGCGTTTGATTAAACATGCAATTAGTGCGCAAAAAGCTTTAAGCTCCAGAACACGTATACGTGTTGACGTGCCGCACAGATGTCGCAGTTTTTTTTATACATATTACAGTGCAAAATCTTGAATTTTGATGTAGAATAACAGTGACTGTTTTAGACAGATTGCTAGCAAAAATACCAATTATATTCTTTCAATATAGCATAGTTTCTGGAATAAAATATGTTAACTTTAGCTGATGTTTGCTAAAAAAAAAAATGAACACTACCGAAAAATTTTAGAGCCCTCTTCTCAAATACATACATTTCCTCTAACCCACATATAAACTAAAATTTATTTGGGAGCAGTGTCGTTTTTGTGTATTATGCTACTACTACAAATTTAGTAGAATAATTAATTAATTAATTTTTACTACAACTACCACAACAACTAATTTACAAAAGTAACAAAACAAAACAAAAAAAAAAAATCATCATTCAATCAACGCTAATTCAAATATTTTTCTCTACTCTTTTTTTTCTTCTCTTACACGCGCGCCCTAATAAACTACTAAGCTACTACTACTCATAAAATCTACTACTACCACCACCACCATTACTACTACTACTACTAATAATAATAATGAAAAAACATGCATTATATGCTACTAAAATGTAACATAATTTGCTTTATAAAAAAAAAAAAACTCGTTCATTCGCAAAATTTTCGCATTCCATAAAAAATAATAACATAAACAAAAATAAAAATAAAATAACTAACAGCATTTTCTGGAACTATTTCAATGCAAGGTAAGCAAAACAAAAAAGTGAAAAGGATCAAAAAATAACTACTACTAACTACTAATTCGATGGTTGTTTGGTAAAATACTTTTATCATTTCATTAAACTTTTTTGTTATTTTTTTTTTTTCAACAAATTTTTTCTGTTTGTCATTGAAAATATTTATCTACATTTTATTTTCTACTTTAAACTCTACTCGAACTACAATTTTAGTTACTTTTATTACTTAAATCTACAAATTTATTTGAACTATAAATATTAGTTGAATTTCATCAAAAAATATATAATAATTAGAAGAATGCAACAGCGAGTCGTTGCTTTTCGACACGTTTTTATAGAAATGTTGATCCAATAGAGCGGTTCGCAATCAAATGAATCTCCCATTAAACACTCTCTCAGTAATGAATGATTATTTGAGAGGCTCAAAGTAAAATTACTCTCACCAAGTGCACTCTCATCGTCACAATGAAACTTTCATTTATTATGTATTATTTGATCTTTCATATAACAAAAATCTAGTTCAATCAATTTTACAGTTAGAAGTTCTTTGAATTTTCAGTTACTATATCCAAATACTTACACACATATTTTCCCCGTATTTCATTTTCATAAATTTCCAAGCAACCTAGTATTTAAATTATCACATCATTGGGTTTATTTTTAAGCTAAACTTAACAATAAAATTATTAAAAATAAACAAATACAATAGGTACCACAATAGGTTACGTTCAAAAAATCTTTAACTCGTACTTATACCTTATGTGTTGAAAACAATGAAAAAAAGAAAAAAACAAAAAATAATAAGTAAAACTTTTATGTTTTGTGCGTGTGAATTTTTATAAAATTTATGTTATTTTGTTAAATGTTCAACATTTGTTCATTTTTATTTTTAAGTAGTGTATTTTATTGTATTATAATTTTATTTTAAGTTTTTACGTTCTTTTTTTTTTTTTTAACTGCTTGTTAGAAATTACTTAGTTACCAAATAGCTTTCAGTCTCTCTTGCTCTCTTTCTGATTTCTCTCGTTTAGTACAATATAAAACTAACTCAAATTTCTCTTTTTTCCTCTCACTAGTCGTTCGGCTGTTATACGCGGTCGCGTGGTAACCTCACTCGGCATGGGTCTTGTTGGTGTACGCGTTTCGACAACCACACTCCTAGAAGGTTTTACACTCACACGTGATGACGGTTGGTTCGATTTGATGGTAAATGGCGGTGGTGCGGTCACTCTACAATTCGGACGGTCACCTTTCCGTCCACAATCACGAATTGTACAAGTGCCCTGGAATGAAGTAATTATAATTGATGTGGTCGTTATGTCAATGTCAGAGGAAAAAAGTTTGGCGCCTACGGCGCACACGTGTTTTTCACATGATTATGATCTCATGAAGCCAGTGGTGCTGGCATCTTGGAAACATGGTTTTCAAGGAGCTTGTCCCGATCGCAGCGCTATCTTGGCTGAGTCACAAGTTATACAAGAGTCACTGCAAATACCAGGTACGGGTTTGAATTTGGTATACCACTCATCACGTGCGGCGGGTTATTTATCAACGATAAAACTCCAGCTTACACCTGAAACTATACCCGATACTCTGCATCTCATAAACTTGCGCATTACTATTGAGGGTATTCTCTTTGAACGTGTATTCGAGGCAGATCCCGGCATTAAATTCACTTACGCTTGGAATCGCTTGAATATCTATCGTCAACGAGTTTACGGTGTCACGACTGCTGTTGTTAAAGTGGGCTATCAATACACCGATTGCAAAGATATTATCTGGGATATACAGACCACAAAACTTTCCGGACACGACATGTCTATATCTGAGGTGGGTGGCTGGAATTTAGATATACATCATCGATATAATTTCCACGAAGGCATACTACAGAAGGGTGATGGCTCTAATATTTATCTGAAGAATAAACCACGTATTATACTCACTACAATGGGTGATGGTCATCAGCGGCCACTCGATTGCAATGATTGTGATGGCTTTGCCATAAAACAACGTTTACTCGCACCTGTCGCTTTGGCCTCCTCTCCAGATGGTAGCTTGTATGTCGGTGATTTCAACTATATACGGCGCATTATGACTGATGGCACAATACGCACTGTTGTCAAACTGAATGCCACACGCGTCTCTTATCGCTATCATATGGCGTTAAGTCCTTTAGATGGTACACTATACATTTCTGATCCTGAATCGCACCAAATTATTCGAGTGCGTGACACCAATGATTTTTCGCAACCGGAAAAGAATTGGGAGCCGATCGTTGGTTCGGGTGAACGTTGTCTGCCTGGTGATGAGGCTCATTGTGGTGATGGCGCCTTGGCCAAGGATGCAAAGCTCGCTTATCCCAAGGGAATTGCCATATCTAGCGATAATATTTTGTACTTTGCTGATGGCACTAACATCCGCATGGTCGATCGTGATGGCATTGTCACGACTTTGATTGGCAATCACATGCATAAGTCACACTGGAAACCGATACCATGTGAAGGCACTTTGAAACTAGAGGAAATGCACCTACGATGGCCAACGGAGTTGGCTGTCAATCCACTGGATAATACTTTGCATATCATCGATGATCATATGATTCTGCGAATGACTCCAGATGGGCGTGTGCGCGTCATTTCCGGACGTCCTTTGCATTGTGCAACAACTTCTACCGCCTATGATTCTGATTTGGCTACACATGCTACACTCGTCATGCCACAGTCGATATCCTTCGGACCGATGGGTGAACTTTATGTGGCGGAAAGTGATTCTCAGCGAATTAATCGCGTACGTGTCATTGGCACTGATGGGCGCATTGCGCCATTCGCTGGTGCTGAATCTAAGTGCAATTGCTTAGAACGTGGCTGTGATTGTTTTGAAGCTGAGCATTTCTTAGCCACTAGTGCTAAATTCAATACAATCGCTGCTTTATCGGTAACACCTGATGGGCACGTGCATATCGCCGATCAGGCTAACTATCGCATACGTTCAGTTATGTCGAGCATTCCTGAAGCGAGCACCTCACGTGAATACGAAATATATGCACCGGATATGCAAGAGATTTACATTTTCAATCGATTCGGGCAACATGTTTCCACCAAGAACATACTAACCGGCGAGACTACATACGTTTTCACCTACAACGTTAACACTTCCAATGGTAAATTGAGCACAGTCACCGATGCCGCTGGCAATAAGGTTTTCCTGTTACGTGACTATACTTCACAAGTGAACTCCATTGAGAACACAAAGGGCCAAAAGTGCCGTTTGCGTATGACACGCATGAAAATGTTGCATGAGCTGAGTACTCCCGACAATTACAACGTCACATTTGAGTATCATGGCCCCACAGGACTATTGAAAACTAAATTGGATTCCACAGGACGCTCTTATGTTTATAACTACGATGAATTTGGTCGCCTCACCTCAGCCGTAACACCCACTGGTCGTGTTATTGATTTGGTCTTCGATCTTAGTGTTAAGGGTGCACAAGTGAAAGTGTCCGAAAACTCACAGAAGGAAATTTCAATGCTAATACAAGGTTCATCAGTTATTGTGCGCAATGGCGAAGCTGAACAGAAAACATCAGTTGAAATGGATGGTTCTACCACAAGCATCACACCATGGGGGCACACGATACAAATGGAGGTCGTGCCTTATGCCATCTTAACGGAAATCAATGCAGTAATTGGTGAAAGTTATCCCGTTCCGGCTAAACAACGCACCGAAATCGCTGGCGATCTTGCTAATCGTTTCGAATGGCGTTACTTTGTGCGTCGCATGCAGCAGGGCAAACAAGGCAAAGGGCAGCGTCCCGTCTCGCAAGTGGGCCGCAAATTGCGAGTGAATGGTGATAATGTGCTAACGTTGGAATATGATCGCGATACACAATCAGTTGTGGTAGTGGTCGATGACAAGCAAGAATTGCTTAATGTTACTTACGATCGCACCGCACGTCCGGTAAGCTTCCGTCCACAATCGGGTGATTATGCCGATGTCGATTTGGAATACGATCGCTTTGGTCGCTTGGTCAGCTGGAAATGGGGTGTGCTGCAAGAGGCATACAGTTTCGATCGCAATGGACGACTCAATGAAATCAAGTATGGTGATGGTTCTTCGATGGTTTATGCATTCAAGGATATGTTTGGTTCGTTGCCATTGAAAGTGACTACACCACGAAGATCGGACTATCTGTTGCAATATGATGATGCTGGCGCATTGCAGAGTCTAACAACACCGCGTGGTCACATACATTCATTCTCCTTGCAAACATCATTGGGCTTCTTCAAGTATCAATATTTCTCACCCATCAATCGCCATCCTTTTGAAATACTCTACAATGATGAAGGCCAAATACTGGCAAAGATACATCCACATCAATCGGGCAAGGTTGCTTTCGTACATGATTCAGCGTCACGCTTAGAAACAATTCTGGCGGGCTTATCAAGCACACATTACACGTATCAGGATATCACAAGTCTAATTAAATCAGTTGAAGTGCAAGAACCTGGATTTGAGTTGAGACGCGAGTTCAAATATCATGCTGGTATCTTGAAGGATGAAAAACTACGTTTTGGATCAAAGACATCATTTGCTTCAGCACATTATAAATACTCTTACGATGGCAATGCACGCCTTAGCGGCATTGAGATGTCCATTGATGATAAGGAAATGCCAACGACACGGTACAAGTATAGCCAGAATATGGGTCAGCTAGAAGTGGTGCAAGATTTAAAAATAACACGCAACGCCTTCAATCGCACCGTCATTCAGGATTCTGCCAAGCAATTCTTTACCATTGTTGATTACGACCAGCATGGACGCGTCAAGAGCGTGCTAATGAACATCAAGAGCTTTGACGTCTTCCGACTCGAATTAGACTACGATCTGCGTAATCGCATAAAGTCACAGAAAACCACATTCGGACGCTCCACCGCATTCGACAAGATCAACTACAACGCCGACGGACATGTTATTGAAATTGTGGGCACTAATAACTGGAAATACTTGTACGATGAGAACGGCAACACTGTGGGCGTCGTAGATCAGGGCGAGAAGATCAATCTCGGCTATGATATTGGCGATCGCGTAATACAGGTGGGAGATGTTGAGTTCAATAATTATGATGCACGTGGTTTTGTTGTCCGTCACGGAGAGCAAAAATACCGATACAACAATCGTGGACAACTCATACACGCCTTCGAACGTGAGCGTTATGAGACATGGTATTATTATGATGACCGCAGTCGTTTGGTAGCGTGGCATGACAGCAAGGGAAATGTCACTCAATATTACTATGCAAACCCGAAAACTCCAAAGCTTTTGACACACGTACACTTCCCGAAAACAAGCAAAACATTGAAATTCTTCTATGATGATCGTGATATGCTGATAGCAATTGAGAATGCCGAATTGCGTTACTATGTTGCCACCGATCAAAATGGCTCACCATTAGCATTCTTCGATATAAATGGCAGCATTGTAAAGGAGGTAAAGCGCACACCATTCGGGCGCATTATCAAAGATACCAATCCCGATTTCTTCGTACCGATTGACTTCCATGGAGGATTGCTTGATCCAAACACCAAACTAATATACACTGAAAATAGACTATATGACCCCACAGTGGGGCAATGGATGACACCACTCTGGGAGACATTAGCCACCGAAATGTCCAACCCCACAGACGTCTTCATATATCGCTATCACAACAACGATCCCGTCAACCCGAATAAACCACAAAACTATATGATTGATTTGGAATCATGGCTGCAACTCTTCGGTTATGACTTGAGAAATATGCAAAGCTCCAAATATACCAAAGATTCACAATATATACCACAAGCCTCCATCAAATCGAATTCACTAGCGCCAGACTTCGGTGTCATCTCTGGACTGGAATGTATCGTTGAGAAGATGAATGAGAAATTCAGTGATTTTGACTTTGTGCCCAAGCCTCTCTTGAAAATGGAACCTAAAATGCGTAATTTACTGCCTCGTGTCAGCTATCGGCGTGGCGTCTTCGGCGAGGGTGTACTGCTATCCCGCATTGCAGGACGGGCATTAGTTAGCGTTGTCGATGGCTCGAATAGCGTTGTGCAGGACGTTGTGTCATCCGTATTCAACAACTCGTACTTCCTCGATCTACACTTCAGCATACACGACCAAGATGTATTCTACTTTGTCAAAGACAATGTGCTCAAACTACGCGATGACAATGAAGAACTGAGACGTCTTGGCGGCATGTTTAACATATCAACTCATGAAATAACCGATCATGGCGGTACTGCTGCTAAAGAGTTACGGCTACATGGTCCCGACGCCGTTGTTATCATTAAATATGGTGTTGATCCAGAACAGGAACGGCATCGCATATTGAAACATGCGCACAAACGTGCGGTAGAAAGAGCTTGGGAATTGGAGAAACAACTGGTAGCTGCAGGCTTCCAGGGTCGAGGTGACTGGACCGAAGAAGAGAAAGAAGAACTAGTCTCACATGGGGATGTTGATGGTTGGATTGGCATCGATATACATAGTATACATAAATATCCACAGCTGGCAGATGATCCAGGTAATGTAGCTTTTCAACGTGATGCCAAGCGAAAACGCAGAAAGATTGGCAGTAGTCATCATATGGGAGGAAAATCACGCAGACAACAGAAATTGATGGATTTGAGTGCGTGAGTAAATGAGAAAAATCAAGAGAAACCGCAATTGGGAAACAACAACAATAACAACAGTGATGAGGAGCTGTCATCATTATCTTCATCAGACGAATATGATAGAAATGAAGACTACTATAACTATTACAACTACTATCGCGACTACTATAAAAATTCAGACGAAGACGACTTATTTTATTAGGAATACGAAGAACTAAAGAAACAAAAACCCAAACAAACATACATATTTGTAAAATGAAAATAAGGTATTTGAACACATAAATTTAGAGTCTAGTTATTAAGCTAAGTAAAAAATTAAAAAATTAAGAAAAAAGTAAGCAAAATCATAAAGAGAATCCAAATTCTTTTCCAAACAAAGATACACAAACATCCCTTAACAAAAAACCTTATAAATGTGTGAAAACTTTATAAATGTGAAGCAAAAACTTCTTAACCTTAAAACAAAAAATGTGAAAATACTCGTTTGTGTGAAGTAATGACAAAAAGAAAAAACCCATTACACTTTATATAAGTACATGCATACAGTATATAAAGTATATAGTAGATACATACATAAAGAAAATAAAAGGAAAATAAAGTTAGTAAGAAAAGAAAAAAAAAATTACAAATTTCGTGCACTATAAATATAGTTTTGTATAAAATATAAAATTATGTAAACATTTAAGCTGAAAAAGTAATATTTAAAACTATTAAAGTAATAATTGGCAAGAAAAAATCTCGTCTGAGTTTTGTTTTTGTATACAAAAATCAAAAGATTATAAAAAACAAAATAAAAATTTAATGTTAAGTTAAATGAAAAACAAAAATTTAACACAATTATTAAAAGAAAACTAATTAATTATTTGAAACAGTATACCTATAAATAATTAAATTAAAAATAAATTAATATAAATAGCGCCAGTTTAAGTTTAACAATAAAGAAAACAGTGAAAGAAGTTATGAAATTTAATACAAAAAACAAAGAAATGAAATTAAGTAAAATAAAATGAAACAACAAAAGAAATAAGATCTTAGGTAAACGCCGCCGTTATAATACAAAATTTGTTGTAAAAAATATCAAAAAACAAAAAATTACAATGGAGATCTATATATGTATGTAGGAAAAAATCTCACGATATACATATTTATACTTACCCATATGTTTTCTTTACAATTCTCTAATTAACTGATTGATATCTTACTACTCAAATACATAAATTTTTATTTTGTTTATTTTTAATCATACATAATTTTAAATGATTTTGATATCAAAAACAAAAAACTCAGTTTTTCATGATCTATAACGCCAAAAAGCTCACTAATGCGAAACTCACATTGAAATTTTCACCGTGGCACAAGAATTGCAAGAAATTTTCTATCATGCAATTTTTATGTCATGCACGTAAATTTCATACATTTTAAGTCATACCAGTTATTATAGTAAATACAAAAATCTCTTTGAACTCGCATCAAATATTAAAAATTATTTTTGAGATCAGAAAAACTTTGCCCAGTTTCACTCAAACTATTACTGTTCACAATAATTCTCTCCATAGTATACTCCATATAAACTCAATATTATAAAGAATCTCGAATTTAAATAGAATTTCTAGTTTTAGAAAACGAATTCAAATATTTATTATTGGAACTCAAAATTTTTCAATAAAGTTCAACTAAATCAGAAACAATTTTCAATTTTCTATTGTGTTTCTCATTTTGAAATTGACTTAAATTGATTTCTCAAGAACTTCCCTTTCCAACAAATGGAGTTAAAAGTTTTCAATGAAGTTATATGATCTTAAACAAACATTAAACTCCCATCGAACATGAAATTAAAATTACTTCAAACTGGAAATACCAAATAAAATAAAATATTTCAAGAATTATTAAAAGGAAAAAACTCACCAAAATCGAGGCAATTATCACCTCAAATATTTGTCTAAGTTCATGCAATTGTTACAACTTAATATATATATATATATATCGCTACCTTAATTTGCGAAAGCCCGAGAGCCCTAATACGCATTTTTTAAATTTTACAGGAGGAGCAAAAACCATTTTGATATTTTGCCCTTTCGGTACCAAGGTGACACCGATATCACTAGATTAATTTTTGCGATTTTTTAAAAGCTATCTAATCAATTTGTTTTTAATTTAGGGTTTTTGGAAAGAGAATTGATGGTTCTTTAATTTCAATTAAAAAAATTTGCAAAGATTTTTTTGGTAACGGTACTGTAGCGGATCAAAGTGAAAAAATTGTGTTTATTTTTTTTTTTTTGGTAATTTTCAATCATTTACAATTTTTACAAAATTTGTCCACATACACCAAATTTTTAATATGTTGTAAGAAAAACTATTTACTCAAAGATAATTTCTCACATTTTTAAATTTAAGAAGAACTTTTTTGAAATGGGGGTTGAAGAATGCGAATCTGAACTCGGTTTTGCTCTAACGATTCAAGTTTCCTTACGGTCAAGAAAGGGTTAAATGAAAAATTAATACTAAGTTACTTTGTCTATGACGACCTCGATAGCCTAGTGGATAGTGCACTAGACTTTCATCTGGGAGGTTCGGGTTCGATTCCCGTCTTCGTCTGGTGGTTAATTTTCATTACTTTCTTATATTCACTATCAATATGAAGTGTATGAGAATTATAAGATAGTGTACAAGTACACACATTGGTTGGTAATGGCAAAACCACCAAGCCGATAAAAAATTGCCACACCGCCGTTCGGAATCGGCGTTAAACTGTAGGTCCAACTATGTGGTATCACAATGGGACGTTCAGGCATAAGTGTGTCTCTCGACAGCCACTCCAACCTAACCAACCTACTTTGTCTATCTTTAAAAAAATATCTGATAAAAATATACAGAAAAAGTTTGTCGAAAATTCGCATTGAGGGCTACTGGGTCACCGGTGATCCATGAAAGTTGAAACCTTTAAAGGCACAAAACGTCTGCTTTGATAAAAAATTGTAACTACTATCTATTCTGATTTTTCTACGGTGCCGAAAGGGTTAGAGTACTGTTTCTAGAATTTGTAATTTAAATTTAAAGAACAGATAGCAAGTTTTTGGTGTATGTCTCCAACATTTTCGGTACAGATGAAAGGGAATACGATTTTGAAAAATTTTATGTTAAGGCTTTAGCAAATTAAGGTAGCAATATATATATACTAAATAATGACTCATGTTTCGACTCATCAACCCTTGCAAGTAATGGCCCATATATGTACTCACCCAATGCTTCTCAAACTTTCAATTAATATTTTAACGCGTATTTTAAAATGTGAACTCATACTCAATCATTTTAAATTACTTAATCTCACGCTTTCAATTTATAAAAGGAATGTCAATTAAGCAAAAAATTTCTGGGATTTCAAAATCCTTGATTGACAACCCTGCTTACTATTATTTATAGCATTTTTCAGCCTTTTCATATAACACAAATCTTTATATAACATTTTCTCAATCTCTCTCAAACTGTTTAGGTAAAAATTTTCTCGTTTTTGTTTTACTTTTTAATTTTTGAAAGTAAAATTTTGCCTGCATGAAAATATTAAACTTAAAGCAGCATAAAAAATGAAGATGGAAATGCAAATTTTTACAAATTGTGATATATTTCTATATATTAAACATGAAAAAATGCTACGAAAATTATAAAAAAAAAAAATAATCTTTAAAAGAATTAAAGAACATTTTTCAATTCGTGCATATTTATTTTGAGAATTATTTACTATTAATTCAAATTAAAACTACGAACAAGAAAGTGCATAGAGAAACTTTATTGCAGCATGTAATTGTTAAATGTGCATGGGCGTGTTAAGGACTATGAGAGAAAAGTGTTTGAAAGAAAATAGTAACTAACGAAAGTTAATAAAAAAAAAAAAATTTCGTCATATCTAATGTCATATCTCTCATTTTCAAGCCTCTCAAATTCTCTCATTTTTCTTACAAAACTTATAATCTAATGCGAACGACGCTTATGTGATCAAATAATATTTCTCTCGTATTTACTCGCTGTGAAATCGAAGCTAAATTAAATGAGAACTCAAAATTCTAAAGAACCAAAAATTCTAAAGAACGAATCGTTCTGCTACTAGTTACGTCACTCGTTCGCTCGTTCTATGAACACCTGCAATATTAAATGTTTCTTTGTACTCGATGCATACCTTCACCCTACACGATTTCTACTTGACTCGAAACTCGAAGAACGAAAATGCCATCATGTAAAATTTATAAATATTTTACAATAAAAACCATAAATTTTAATTTTTTACGCACACACAAAAAAATGCCATAAAAATTAAAATACTCGAATTTTTTTAATAATATATACCAACATATATATTTTATTCTCTATAATATTAATATTATTTTTTTTTTATTAATTATTAAGTTTTGCAATATATATATTTTTTATTATTATTATTTTTATTTTTTTTTTTTACTAAACTCATGTTTAACTTAAACTAAAAAAAAACTCTTATGATTTTCTTTTAAATATATACATCATTATTAAAAATTATTAATTATTGATTATTGATAATATCTAGTGTTATCCACTTAAGGAACTATTAATTATAACATAAACAACAACAAAATATAACTAAAATTAAAACACCCTGTAAAATAAACTCCTTCATTGTTAGACGCTAAGGCTTAGGCTAAATAAAATAAAAATTTAGCAAGTAACAACTGAGTAAAAAATAATAAAAACGAAAGTTAAAAATGATTTGAGAAACGAAAAGCAGATGAAAAATGTTTAGTAAATAGTAAATAAAATTAAAGTGTTAGTAATTTTATTAAATAAAATTATATTAAGAATAAAAAAAAAACAAATAAAATAAACTTACATTAGCGTAGTTAAAAAAGCAAGAAAAAATAAACTGAAACTAAAGTTGTGTAAAATTTTTAAGTGTGAACTCGCTTTTCAACACTAAACGTTACCATTTAGTAAAACAAAATGAAAACCATGTACTTTCTTATAATATAACAACAACAAAAACACATACTAAATGTGCGTATGTAAGCTAACAGAATAAAACTTGTAAATTTCATAAAAACAAAACAAAAACTTAAAACTAGTATGAAAACAAAAAGAAATACCTTAAAATTAATGTATAAAATTGCAATAAGTTCACACAAAAACAAAAGAAAAAAAAAAAAAAGATACTGCAAATAAGAAAATGAAAATTACCGCAAAAATTAAGCAAAAAATAAATAAATAAAAACTACCAAAATTATGACTGATACAAGGAAAGAAATTAAAATAATAAATTTAAATTACACTCAAATGCAATAAAAAAAAATTATAAAATATTGCAGTCACACTAATAAAAAAAAAAAACTTCATTCTATTTGTTTTCAATTTATTCTTTTATTTTTTAACTATGTATGGACAGAAAATAAATGTGAACTTGTAATTGTATTAAAAAGAAAAAATATGAACAAAAAATAAAATAAAAATATAACAAACAACCACTTGATTGCAAAATCAATATAAATAATTAAAAAACAAATTTAGCAACACAAAAACAAATGATATTCCAAAAACAAACACGAGAAAAGCCAGCAACAAATATTAAAAATAAATAAAATAAATCCAGAAAAATTCAAACAACTAAAAATTTCAAACGTAAATCCAAACTACAGAGGGTAGAACTTGAAAAGCTCTCAAAAATTCAGAGTTTTAAATTTAAACCTCTCCATCCTTTTTCGTTTTTGGGTTGTTGCTACCAAAAAACATTTCAAAATCACCATTTCATAATCACTTCCAATCATGTTTCAGAGCATTATCCTCTCAACAAAATAATCTTCCCCTCTTTCTTTCCATACCACTTCAGTTACTCCAATGCAAATCTGAATTTCTGAATATACTCATACATCCACATACATAAATTGTAAATTGCTAAATTTGTTTAGGTACTAAAACTTGTAAGTACTCAAACAAAAAATTAAAAAAAAAAAATTAAAATAAAATAAAATAAAGCAACAAAAACCAGAGAAAATAAAAATAGAAATGTCATAAACTAAATTATTATTAATTATGAAATTGCAAAAAATTATGAGCGAAAAAGTGCAATGGAAAATGCAAACAAAACATTAATGTATACACACATATATACACACACACAAACACATACATAAACATTGACTCTAAACATACACATACATAAATACGAGTAAATAAAAATGAACATTATATATTTAATAATATATATGATGGTAATAAAAATTTAAAATAAAACAAATATAAAAAACAACAAAAAAAATCAATAAAAATAAAAAATTATTTAAAAAAAAAAATAAAATACCAAAATGTTTTTATTTCACAACAAATATTTGAGCAGCGTTTACTTCCTTCCTTACCTTGGCATCCTTCGTTTCATATCCGCAGACAGTGGAGGATCTGGGAATTGAGTTTGGCGAGGGCCGTAACTGAATTCACGAGCAAACTATATAATAAACGATTCATGAATAGTTTTAATTCAATATAACATATTAATTACATACACACACACACACACGCCTATGGCAGAAAGCACCATGTGTAGCGTCGCCATCTTAAAGTTTATGACAGTTATACATTTCACATACAGATGGCGCAAATGTCCAAGGAATTATATGAAGATGTCGCACACAAAAAGAGTTCGTCTACAATTGTCATCGAAATTACCGGTACAGAGTTGCAATTTTTGTTGTGTATTAACGAACTCAAGGCAGAAGTGAAACTTCTTGTGAACTAAACGAAACACAAGCAAATGAAATTAAAAAACACAAGCCAATGAAGTAAAAAATTTAGCGATTGAAAAATAAGTTTCACTTCTGCCTTGTGTTCGTTAATAAGCAACCAATTTTTTCCATCAAGAAAGTTTTTCAGAGACAAATGATAGTCAGACGGTGCAATGTCTGGGCTATATAGAGGGTGCATCAGAAGTTCACAGTCAAGCGCAGTCAATTTTTGGCGGATCATCAAGGATGTATGCGGCCAGGCATTATCATGGTGGAACACAACACCTTTTCTGTTGGCCAATTCTAGTCGCTCTTTCTTGATTGCTTCGTTCAAACGCTCGAGTTGTGGGCAATAAAGATCAGAATTGACAATTCCCTTCCAAACCCACCAAACAATCAACATAGCCTTGTTTGCCGTCAATTCAGGCTTTGAAGTCGTTTGTGGAGGGTCACCGGCCTTTTAATATTCTCGTATTTAAACCATTTTTCATTGCCCGCAATGATTTGTTTCAAAAATGGTTCGATTTCGTTGCGTTTCAGCAACGTTTCCCTGATGGTAATTCGGTGAATCAAATTCCTTTGTGTTAATTCATATAGCACCCAAACATAGAGCTTCTTTGAGTAACCAGCCTTTTTTAAATGATTCTAAACTGTCATGTGGTTGATGTTTAGTGCCTCTGCTATCTACTGAAGGCTTGCGTGCCGGTCTTGCAACACCAGTTGCAAAATTTCATCGCCTTTTTCAGTGATTGGCCGGCCAGAGCGAGGTGCATCTTTGACATCGAAATTTTCAGAACGGAATAGAACAATTCAAAGTTGGGCGGTACGATGTGTTTAAGCATCCTCACCGTAAATCGCACTAATTTTTTGGAATATTTTTGTAGCGTTTTTACCTTTTCTATAGTAAAAAAGCATCACGTAGCGTATTTCTTCATGAATTTCACTCATTTTCAAGTGAATGTAACTTTTTACCGGAAAGACAAACTACAAAACTCTCTGGCAAAAAATGTATCCTAAAATGTCACCTTTCAAACGTGCGCGTTCATTTGAACTAATCGGATCAGTGGTGCAGTGGTTTTTGTCACCCTCTTGTGACAAAAACCAAAACTACTTTTTTTATGACACAATATTTTTAAATGTTATAAGGCGAAGTTTACATCTGCAAGAAAATTGCTGCAATTTCTTTTAGAAAGTTTTTTTTAAAGAGTAAACTTGCTATGAACGAGAAACTGCAAGTTACTTTCCTTTTTTGTTTACATCATCAATTTACCCTAACTGTGAGAAAATGAAAAGTGAACACCGCTCACAAAAAAAACTCACCGATCAGACTTTAGTGATTTTTTTCATAGTTAGTGTGCATAACTTTGACAAATAAAACTAATTTTCACAGGTAGGGAATCGAAAAATTACAAGTTTACAGAATTTTCAATCTACACTCGAAAACTCACAGTTATAAGCAAAGATCTTAATAAAATAAAGTTATCACACTCTCATACAATAAAAGAGTAACATATGAAAAACAAGAGAGTAAGAAACCTAAAGAGTAAAGGCTCTGACGCATAGAGTCCGTTGTGTAGGTTTGACCGAAGTACACAACTGACACGAAGTAATCATACACATCATACGCAAAAATAATCAGCAGATAGCTCCAACACTCTCAACTCTCTCTCAACGTAAGGCAAAGTTGAGAGTTACCCAACTTCTTGCGTTACTTCAACGTATACGTTGTGAATGGGCGCAAAGTTCAGAAGTTTCGACCATAATTTATACCTTTCATACAATTTTTGCTGAATTTCTGAAAACTTACAAGCTTTGTACATCTTGCGAATCTTTCGGCTCTTTCAAGAACCTTTTCGAACCTTAACCCATTTTCGACTGTCGTTGCGTTTTCGCAACACCAACTTCAAGCATTTGTAAAAAAGATAAAACTATACGTATCCCATTTAAGTATTTATTTAAAAGATAATTTGAACTCTTGGCTTCACAATTTTTCTTGTAAAAAATTTTACACCTGCGCTTTTACCTTAATATTTGTATGTTAAAAAAGGGTCTAAAAAAATTCGTTTTTTAAAATGGCTCGTAGAGTTATTAAAATATTTTTTTATTTTTTTTTTAACAATCATATTCGTGTTACTAAAATACCAAAATGCAATACTAAAGACTATCTGGTTGATTTTACAGTTTGAAATATTCCAGGTATACTGTTGGAAATTGATGTTGCGAAAACGCAACGACGGCTGATTGCATACAAATTAGTTTGATATATTTCATATATATATTTTTCCATCACAAATTATTGTTTATGTTTATTTTCATTGAACATTTTGTTAAATACTTTCTCTTAGCTAGTTAGAGTTGAGGGTGGGCTGGACTAAACCAACGCACTCAGTCTCAAAGACCATTGTACTATACCCGAGATAGAGCCAGTAGAAAAAAGTAGAAAGGCAGGAAATATATGTGAGGGGATAAATGGGAATAGCTAAGAAATGTAAAAAACAAAAATAAATTAAAATTAAATAGTTGTGGTTTTATAATATTTTTAGTAAACAATGACAGCAATATGTTTTAGCAAACAAACGGAGTTAAAGAAAGTAATAAATTCAGTAGGTGATGACGACAATAATGATTGACTCGCTTTGAACGATAATGAAGACGTGATGTCAGATATTCCAACGAAAGAGATAGCTGGTCAAATTGAAGTTCAATCTGGACAATCACCGCCATCAAATTATAAAAAAAAATTCTCTTTTGGTGTACCGAATTGGACCAAAACAAAACGTCTCCCGTTTAGAGACACAATTAGGCCTGAACGGCCCATTGTGCTACCACATGGTTGGGTCTATATTTAAACGCCGGTTCCGAGCGGCAGTGTGGCGATTTGCTATCACTCGATGGTTTTGCCATTGCCTCCCAAGATTTGTACTTGTGCATTTTCTTATAATTCTCATTCACTTCATATCGATAGTGAATATAAGAAGTTTATGAAAATTGACCACCAGAGCGAGACAGGAATCGAACCCGCAACCTTCTGGTTGAAAGTCTAGTGCACTATTCACTAGACTATTGAGGTCGTCCAACACTATTGGTCAGACCTACCAAATCTGGATATACCAATCATTCACAATAATGCAGTATTTAATATACGCGGTAAAAAATGGTGGTGGTCATTGTGAACAAAATGTGTCAACTCGACTGTAGCCAACGCTTGGAAAATTCACTGTCTGATTGCAAAACAGAAGGACATAACTAGAGTTCAAGTTCGAAATAGCTTAAAAATTACTTTATTCAAAGTTATAGTGAGGACACACGAGAGTGCATTTCAGGCAAATTTAACATTTCGTTGAAATGAGTCTGAAATGCAGAATTTCGCCATACAAAAAGTGTCAAGTGAAATTCTTCATTTCAGACTCATTTCATTGAAATGCGTCTGAAATGAAGAAATTAACTAGCAACCCTCAAACGCAAGGTTGTAAAAAACGGGAAAAATTTAAGATCTATTACATTATTGTAGACATTTTAGATTTTGTTTTCAT
Source organism: Toxonevra muliebris (assembly GCA_963691655.1). Lineage (NCBI taxonomy): Eukaryota > Metazoa > Arthropoda > Insecta > Diptera > Pallopteridae > Toxonevra > Toxonevra muliebris. Next base: position 50,380,072 of record OY829326.1, on the reverse strand, counting down.
AACAGCTGCTCTTGTGATATTTATTAAGCGCAAAAAAAAAAATAATAGAGTCGGAGAGTAACTCATTGCCATTCCTCCAATTATCAATAATTGTTAAATAAATTCTTAGCGTCCAAATCCAATTGAAAGGCAACATTTTTAATTATTTTTATTTGCACAAAACACACACAAAAATTCTTCTTCTTCTCCAAACTTGTAATCTGTCAAAAAACTAATTTGAAATTCCTTTTTTTATCGTGTGTTCACCTTAATTTGAAATGCAGAATTTCAACGAAATGAACTCTCGTGTGTCCGCAGTATTACACCAGAATCAAATGAATCAGACGAAATGTATATTGAGGAGTCTGAAAGGCCACGGCAATTACCACGTATTGCTGCTTCTCGATACGTAATATGGAATCCCCAAGCCTTAATCGTCTAAGATGTGCTGAATGCCATTCGCAAAAAATATTTCAATGCAAGAAATGCAATGTAAGTTTGCATCTGAAATGTTCCGAAATGTTAATTTTCAGCATGGTACAAGTGCCATAAAATAAAAAATGAAAAAAAATCGATGAAATTAATCAATTATTTAAAAGTAAGTTTTTTAACAAAGTTATTGAATAAATAGTATATGTATGTCTTCTGTTTTCCAAATGAAAATAAATGCAATTAGCCGTCGTTGCGTTTTCGCAACAGGCTACCCTTCCAAAATTTTTTCAATTGGTTAAAAGTGATCAGTGGGATCTCAATAGTCACCACATAAAAAATATCTCATCAATTTCGACGATTCGTCCATAATGGGCTAAGGAGTTATCTGATTTCAAAAATTTGTTTGTTGTTAGAAACTTAACTATGCTGATACTTTTTAATTTGACGCCATTTTTAGCTTTTTTCCATGTCCCAAAAATGTCTCTTCTAATACTGCATTTTTACTTTTATAATTAAAAAAGATTTAGTTTTTGTTATAAAATAAAATAAAATAAAATGCGATGTTTCCGCACATTTTCTATTGACTTTTCCCTATAGAACATTTTTTAATAATTTTTTAATTGAAAAATATTCCTATCACAAAAGAAATAAAAGAGAAAGACGAAGAAGAAGAAAAAAATCGTAATAAAAACGCGGTGAGCTGCGTCTTCAGCGCGACAAAACAAAAAGCTCTGTGCGTGGATGTTCATATAAAATAACGAGATGTGTTTTCCCAACTTCTGTTGCTGCGACAAAGTCATGTCTGTGCGTGCATAGCTTTATACTTACATTTGCTTTTGCTCACTCGACTGCGATTTTATGAAAGGGAAGAGAGACAAAAGCGGTGTCGCATATTAAAAATAAAAAGAAGAAGTGAGATAAATCATCAGTCGATAGAGATACAGAGATTTGATAAGATCGATTATTGTTTAATAACTCACATGTTCATAATGAAAGTAAATGTAATTAAACAATTAGTTTTTGAACGATTACTTAATTTAATGTTCCTAATACACACCATTAAAAATTAGGATTTTCCTTTGAAATTGAAAAAAAATTGTAAAACTCATTTTCATGAAGTAAAAAGTATTTTTGTCAAATAACAAGACTCCAGATTTAACAAAACAGCACATAAAGTAAAATGTTTAAACTTTTGAAATAGATTTAATTTCCAAAATGTATGAAGTGATAACTTTTATCTGGCCACTACTTTGTTGAGGCTTTGAGCTTCTGATTTCCAACATGTAGAGAGATTGAGGGCCGTTTTCTCAATGTCAGGTTCAGCACTAATCCGAACTTTAATTGCCGGTTAGTAGTAGTAGTTAGTTCTGATTAATGCTATACCGTAGATTGAGAAAACGGACCTAAAAGTCTCTAATGCTCTATGTGACACTAACAATTTTCACAGTCGCAATTGGACATCCACTGCTGAGTTTATTCCCAAAAAATTCTCCAGTTGCGAAAAATATAAGGGTGCATTCGGTAATGGTCAAATTTTATATGATGCTGTGAATAATCTCTATTTATTTATTTATTTTTTTTTTTAACTATCCAATAGTTAAACCCTCGCATGCCATCATGATTCTTTTCAGAAATGTAATTTATATACAAACAAACCCATTTTGTGAAGAACCTATATCCTGAAACGCATATTTCGAGACCAAATGTTAAAAAAAAACAATTTTTTTTTTTTTTAATCTAATTTCGAAAATATTTTTAATTTCTTGCCACTTCTTCTGATAAAAATGTATTAAAATATACTAGAAGAAGCAAGGCCGTATTTAGGGGGGGGGGGGGGGGGGGACTTTGGGGGTTCTGAAATGTGGAAACTTTATTCTAATTTTAGAGATTAATATCCAATGGATGGAAAAAAAGTCAAAATAAAATCTATTTAACGATATTTTTTATTTCCATCGGTTTTTTTTCTAAAAAGTCAAATATAAAAAAAAAGAAATATGAAATCTTACACTATGCGACCAAATCCGATTTGTTTTCGATATGAGGTTTGACTACGGATTCAAAAAGAGAAGTTGATATTGAGCACTCCTGCATTCATAGTTTTTCTAGGTCAGTAACTGTTTTTGATTTAAAGTTTCGTCCTAAATCAGTTTGAAAAGTTTAAAAATTAAGAAAAAATAGAAAAAATTATCGGATCCTTGTAAAATTAGATTTCCTTGAAACCCCATTTTTTCCTAAAACGTGACGTGATGGGAAGTTTTTGACCTCAGATTCGTGTTCAACGTGAAAACTTCTTTCGCAAAAACTCCATCTTATTAGCAAAACCCATGCAGTTTAGGAGGCAATCTTAAAATATAATTATTTTTTAACGCATTGTTGGTCAGAGCACCACGAAAGATCTCAACCTCATTCCTTATCATTGATAATGGCTCAAATTCCCAATGATGATCATTTGAAAAAAATGAGCCTCTACTATTTTTGGTAATTTCTTTGAGGTTGGGTACATCATCAGTAGTGGGAAGTCAATGAGCTAAGGAAATTATGTCCTTCACGATAAAAAAAAATGCATTTGAATGCACATTGTATAATATTTTTTTCAAAAAATTTAATTTGATTACTCCGTGAATTTTTTGTCACTTTTGGCCATTTCTTTGAAGTTAAGATTAAAAAAAATAGGATAATTTTTCCTAAAAATTTTAATTTTATTGGGTCCCTCAAATATATCATCGAAATAATTTATTGTATTTAAAAATCAGTTTGATAAAAATTATTTATGAATAAAATTTCTGGCTACGGCCCTGAGAAGAAGTAATTTATAAAATATCCGTACTAAATTCTACTTAAATTTTGCTTATTAGCTGGAACAGCATTTTTTGTACGAAATCTTAGGAAAATTTGTAGGAAAAGATTAAATACTTAGATAAAAAAGAATTGTAGAAAACTACAGACTTTGTTTTTTCTTTTTTCTTGATTTTATTATAAAAAATAAACTTTATTATACCAAAACATTAGAGACAAGCTCTTTTTGACAATGGGCCATTTCCAACATCATCATCTGAATTATCTAATTCAACACTAGAGAATTCCATTCTTTCCACTTCTTTCTATCCTTCATTTTCTCGTTCTTCATTTACATTTTCTTCGTGGTCGTATTGACAAATATGTTTACTTCACCAACATGTTTCGGCGAGTATGGCATCTAGAGCTCGTTTTCCTCTGTATCTGGACTCAAATGGCAAATTGATGATAGCGCTCTCCCCGCTCATCTGATTCGGCCGAATTGTTTTTTCTATTTCTTTGGTCTCGGAAATTGCGTTTGAGGATATAGGTTCTTCACAAAATGGGTTTATTTGTACATTACCGACTTTTTTAAAAAGCACCATGATGACATGCATCGGATACATCAGGAAAAAATCAATTTATAAGTCAAAATTGTGGTAATAAAAAAAAAATAGTCCGGTGCGGTTTGATTTCGATGACCTAAAAATTGTCGCATAGTGTAAGTGGCAGAGAAATATAATGATAGTTTAACTAAATCTTATTCGATTCGTCTCAATGATTACCTTTGATTTACATATCCTACAAATTTCTGTTTCTGGAATCGGATTTTCCTGTCAGTATTCAATTCAAGTTCTGCGTCAATGGAATAACGCTTTTTAGGCAATGTTGCCCAATTAAAACACTAAAAATTCATAAATGTTTTCTAGCGAACAACAAAAATGACAATATTCCCATTAAAATCCTACCTAAACAAATAATAATAATAATAAAAATTTCCAACACTAAAGAACAACTGAATTGAAACATAAAAATGTTTGATCAATAATGAAAGAAGCAAGGAAAATGAAATTGAAAAAATAAATTTCCAATAGAAAAAAAATGAATAAATCACAAAATTTAACGTATTCCGGCAAAATAATAAGCAAAATTAATAGTTTTATTTAAAAGTATACAAAAAAAAGAACAGAGCCACCAGCCATGGCTAAGAAGGGTGGAGCACAACAACTGCAAGCTGATATCCAAACCGACGAAGATTTTGAAAAATTCATCGAACGCCATGGATTATTGGGTAAAATTTTGACGACAACTTATCACTTTTTACTGTGATAAAGCAATCTTGTTTGTTTGTTTGTTTTTTTTTTTTTGGGTTAAGTATTGGACGTTTATTCGGAATGGTGTGGACCCTGTCTTGGTATGGTTGGCAGCTTAAGAAAAATCAAACTGGAGTTAGGTGGTGATAATTTGCAATTAGCTATTGTAAGTTATTTGCAGCATTTTCATGTTTCTTTGTACTAATATTGAATATTTTCATGGATCAAGTGTAAGGCGGATACAATTTCATATTTAAAAAGATTTTACAAGAAAAGTGAACCGACATGGCTTTTTTTAACGGTAAGTTTAAATACATACAGGGAAATCATTTGGTTGATTTATTGAACAGTGATTTAAATATTAGGTGAGGGTATCACGCTTGTCTCGAGGGTTTAAACTAGCATTTACCCTCAATATTTCAAAGCGACTTAACCGTAAAATACAATGCAGATTTTTCAACCTAAAGGCTGAAGAAAATTTATAGTGCAGTGAATTGATAGAAATTAAAATCAAATGTCACGTCCGTGTCGTGTAAGGTTCATAGTATGTGTGAGTTTATAACTGAGTGTTTTATTAATGTATATTTTATTTTAAGCCCAAAAGTATGCAACACATAATTTCTATATCAAAAACGGTTGTGGAGTAGTGGAACATATCAAGAATTTTTTTTATTTATAGTATAGTTTATTCTAGTCTATAGTTTATTCTTTCCTAATTGAAATTCTGTGGTCACAAGCCATAACAACACAACTCGAGTTTTGTCGGATTCGAGTTATTATCATAATTGAAATCTTCATATCCGATTTCATATTGTGTCAAAATTTTATGAATATCGGTTCAGTGGAGATATTAAAGGAAAAATAACGCAACTCAACTTGATTACTATTAGCATTTGAATCTTTGAAGTGCTCTCCTGTAAAATTCAAAAAACATACTTATGCTGTTATGCCTTGTGACCAGAGAATTGTAAAATAATATCAACATTAGGCAAAATATGTTCGGATGTACCGTTTTTGATCTCAATGAAATTTTATACCATGGCTTGAATTCAGTTTTATTTTGAGCCCTGAAAGGTATGTGTCTGGTATATTATCAAATTTTGATTTTTTTTTTTTCATAGTGAAAATGAAACAAAAAATTCCTTTAAGGCAAAAGTGGGATAAGTCGGTTAACAGTTTTTGCTTGTTTACTTTTAAGTTGTTTCGTTTTCCCTCCAAGCCTTACTTGTATCGTTCTTGCGCTAAGATATGAATTTAATTCAGTTTTCCTCTTATAGAAATTTGAATCCGCACTCTTTCGTTCTCAACCCCCGCTTGCCTCAGTGTGATGTAAATGGCCTGCATTCCTTTTTAGATAAAATATAAATTTGGAAATTCTTCTCTAAGGCATAGTTGGCATTAGTACAATATAATCAAAAAAGCTATCAAAGCAACTGAAATGCTTCAGTATACACGAATGTCTTCTACTCATTTGACACTATTAGATTTTATTTGCAGTTGTATAGCCATTAGATAACATGATCTTCCCTCATGCCAAACTAACCAACTGAATTTTTTAGAAATAAAACTCCCACTGCCTTCCCAGTACTACTTTATTACCACAGTAAAGAGTGGCCAAATATTTCACGTGAATAATATTCGTTTTGGTCTATATTTACTTTCGGTCTCCAAACAAAGTAATAAAAATTTTAAAATTTCAACTAAAATTTTCCCAACCAGTAAGCAAACTATAGCTTTCTTTCAATTTAGAATTAAGTATAGGATTATAAAATAAATATACAGCGTCTGTTCGATTAAAAGCCTAACGTTGTGGTTTCTGTTTTGTAGGAAAAGAAAGTTGTCAATCTAATGTTTGGAACAAATGTTCCAAAATTAATGAAATTGATAGCAAACGAATTAAATTTAATCGGTTCTAAGTCTAGAACATATTACGCCCTTACCGAGATGCTACCCGAAGAACTTCAACGGAAAAAAGTGAAAGAAGATGCAATAGCTGAAGCTGAGAGTTTAGAAAATGCCCGAAAGTCAAAGAAGCGACGTGACTATCTCACTTACGTTACGGATACAATAATGGAAAATTTACCCGATATCGGTGTGACCGTATTTGGGCCACAAGTTAATCGTGATATGTTCAAAAAGATTATGGAACCTGCCGACGTCCTAAAGATCCAATGTAAGGATCGCAAAGTTGTAGCGGTCAGTAGAGAAGATTTTGACGTGGTGAATTTCGCATGCAAGAATCCATTGGATGAGGAGGTGCTCGAACAATTGGACCAGAAGGAGTTGATGATATGTTTCTGGAAAATGCCCGAAGATAATCGTCAACCCATACAGGATGTATTGAATATGTATGCCAATGAACTGACCAAAACACATGTCGAGCCACCAGATGAATTGAATGAAGAAGAACGTATTCGACCAGCAATAATAGCGCCTATGGATATTGTATTGGAGTTGGAGTTGGAAGGTAAAACTAAGAGATATTCAATTAGAAACATATCAAAAAAGATATAGGAAGACAAAAATTAATAATTTTATTCCATTTTTATCTGCAGAGGGTGAAGAATATGAAGAAGAGGAAGAAGTTCAAACAGAAGTCTTTCGTAACAAATCCATTCATAAATCAATGATCAGCCTCCTTCTGGATGGAGATGCCCCGCTGGATGGTGAAGAAGGTGAGGGTGATGAAGGCGAAGAAGGTGAAGAAGACGAGGGTGAAGGTGAAGGAGGTATAGGTGATTTGGGATTAGATCTAGGATTAGATCTAGGGTTAGATCTAGATCTAGGCTTTGACTTGGACGTAGAAAAAGAAGTGGAAGAGGTTCCCGATGAACCACCCAAGAAACGTACACGCAAGAAGACGATTAAAATTCCACCCATATGGATTGCTGGCAATCACCGCACGCATGCCGCGCTCATCTACGTATTCTTCCAATCGCAAACTGCACCATTCTTACCGCCCGATCCAGTGCCAGAACCACCGCATGTTATCATGGCATTCGAAGCCTATAAAAAACGAGATCTAATCAATCTGGCTGAACGGCATAAGGACGATGTGCCTGTGTATGGATTCTTCACTAGCGACGATTCTGAAGAGGCGCAATATCTTGCAAATTCATTAGCATCCTATGCAAGCGCGCAACAATCGGCGTAAGTTTAAATTCATACAAATTTTATTTAATTTTTTTTTTTTTTTTTTTAATTTCTTACTCCATAACAATTGTTGAACCAATACTGTAATCGATGTTTGATTTCAAATCTCTTCACCAAAGCGGTTTTTACAAACTTAGTAGTAATGATAATCTTGCATGCAAATTCCTATTCGGTATTATGGATTTCCAGCACTTACAAATATCTAGAAATTTCTAGTAGAGTGATAGAACGAATGAAAACACATAGGAACTTATTTTTCGGTGCTCGGAAGTTGTTTTCAAATATCTTAGTATTGGTAGACAATCAAGAAAATTTCAGTCAGTATTCATCTCTGGAAGTGCACGCCCGGTAATCTCAAACCTTCCTCAGTAGCTGCACCAAATGTTTAAAGGTTTTAAAAAATAATGTTTGTGACTTAACCCCAAAATTGGGGCATATTTTCATAATGAAATAAGGCCCCAATTATTGAAATGAAATATAGCCCCGAAAATAAATAAAAACATTAAAAATGGCCTCAATGTAAATAAAATCACCCAGTGCGATCATGCACAGTGAACCAAGGTCACTGCTACCCCTTAATCATCTGAGACGGTCTGATTTCATACTATATCCTTCTCCGTTAAAAACATTATCTCTTCCATTTCTTCGAGACAGGAGGATGTGAAAAGTCGATACCAGCGGAAATACCCAGTGTAAAAACCCAAGTGGTTTCCCAACGGAATCGCTCCTAGACTTAATTATGTACAATCGATATGACGAGTTCGTCGTGCGCAAAAGAAACGATAATCGCTAGTTTTGTCCCAGCTTAAAAACAAAAAGCTAATATAAAGTTAAATTTATAAAAGAATTTTGCTCGTAGTATAGAATAGAGAAATTTTGCTATGACTGAAATGATACGCGTTATGATGTTATTTGTATAGAATGTATGTACATTAGGCCCAATCGATTTTTTTTTTTTATTAAGTCATCAATTTCCTGAAAGGTTTGGAAAAGAGATTTTGTTTTTTAATTTCGCTTTGAAAATTAAAAAAAGGAGTTTTGATTCTGTTTATAAGTTTCACTTCTTCCAAAGTGTTTTCTTCTAGTTCTATATTTTATTTTGTAATAAAAAAATAATTGTCAGTTAAGTCTAAGAAAGCAAATAATATATGTAGGGGAGAGGGCCCCAATATGGACATAGTATTGAGATAATAATCTAGAACCAAAACTGAATAAGATATCTTAAAGTACAATAAGTTGGGTATCCTTTGACCACAGAAACAAATTTTTATTTTGCACACAAGCACTTTTCTAAGTATATTCCAAAAATGTTAAAAATATCGATTTTCAAAAAAGTGGCCCCTGAAAAATGTGAAAAATCAAAAACATATACCACGTAAAGATTTTTAAGCCAAGTTTCTATTTTTAATTATATTTATTCATAGAAATAGCATATTAATTTTAGGCAGCATCCTCTGACACAGTTCGAGCATGTGAACCAGCGACCGATATGATTTTGGGCACTTTAAGTGCACTTCTCTCTTGCACTCGTGGATAAAAAACGTTTCGACGCATGCATCGTCGCTATATTTAATTTTAATTTCCAACACTAATGAAAAAATACACATCTCCATCTAGGGCCACCAAAATGCCCACCTTTGGGAACATAACGTCATTTTTTTAGCGTCAGTAAAAGTTTTTACACAAACACAATATCAATCAAATCATTTTAGAATACTAAAATCACAAATTTAGCTCATTTTATTGACTCAACTAAAAAATGTTGAAAAAAAATTTACGTTGCGTGTGCAGCAGAAAAACAAACACGTCTTTTGTCGTTGAGTTTGTATAAAAAACTGCGTCTATACAAACGACAACAATGTACATCTTGAGGCCCTCTCCTCTAATAATATCTTGACTATATAATTAGATATAAAAAATGTTTGCAAAATTTAAAATCGTACATAATTTTAAATTTTCAAACGCCATCGGGAAAGCGAAAATGATGTCCAAATTTAAAAATATATGTATATACCGAAATACTTTCAGAAAATTCATGGCGGTTATAGCGATAAAAATTGTTCATACAAATCTATCCGCCCTATTGTACATTCATTGAGTATTAATTAGCATATAATGTAATTATATAAAATCAAATCAATTGTTTATATTATTTTAGAACCGATAAGATTGTATTCAAGGTTAATAAACAAACCTCACAAACAATGCTCTCGATGGCAACGTACGGACCCAGCTACGTTAGTCCCAGTACAGTTATTGGTCACGAAGAAGCACTCAAATTCTTCAATGCTAACTTCAAAACCCCAGAACAAGAAAAGCTTGAAAGAGCGGAGAAAGAAGCAGAGGAACCTCAGAAACATAAGAAGAAGGTATTTAATTCAAAAACAATTTATCTACATACAATTGCGCATTTACAATTTGTGCTATCTTTGTTTCAGTCGCGAAAGACTGCAGATAGCGTAGCCGATGACGCAGCTGCAGCTGAACCAGCACACACGCCACGATCTAGTGGAGCAGAAGGTCCTGGTACAAGTGGTGAAGAAAGTGGTGATAGTATGCCACCGGGAGGTGGTGAGGGAGCACCGGCACCTGCTGAAGGCGAGGAGGGAGCTGCTGCCGAAGGCAAAGAAGGAGCTTCAGCTGTTCCAGAGGGTGAAGGTGCACCACCTACAGCAGAAGGCGAGAAGACAGTTTCAGCTACTGCTGAAGGCGAGAAAACAGATTCAGCTACTGCTGAAGGCGAAGCGGGAGCTACAACTGCTGCCGAAGGCGAGCAAGGAGCTTCAGCTTCTCCAGAGGCTGAAGCCACACCCGCACCGCCACCTCCAGAGGAATAAAAATCAATTCATAACGAAATTAGTTTTTTTAATACTATTATATTTTTATTTATTTAATGCAATACATGCAGTTTTTATGTATACCTACTCATATTTCCATAACGAATTTGTACAAAAAAAAACTTAAGTGCAAAAACAAAAGAAAAAAAAAAAGAAACATTAAAATTAGGTAAATTTTAAAAGTATCTTATAAAATACAATAAATCCAATCGTTTATAAAATTTGCGTTTGTAGTTTTTCTATCTAGGTTTTAGGCATTTAAAATTATAACATGTAATAATTCAATATAAACATAACAACCTACAGCTTAAACAAATGTAGACGTAATTATAATTACGAAAATTAAATTAAAGTAATAAATAAGTTGTTTGCTTATGGTTATTTACAAGAAATTAATCATAGGATTTTTATTTTTCTATGCTCGTTCATTATTTAAAGTAACTATCTCTGTTGAAATTCAGAATTCTTAGGAAACCATTTTCATATCCCACAGCCACCAAGCAGCACGCATTCGCATTGAAGTTCCAGCGCAAACTATTGATCCGCATATATTGTTCCACATTACGCGGCGGTATGCGCTCCTTGCCTAAGTAAACGCTCTTTTGTTCCGGACTTATCTGTAAGACGAAAGAGAGAGTATGAGTTTAAGTTGAAGTAAATATTTATAGTCAACCAGTTGGAGTTTGAAATTTTATTAAATGTAAAGCCATGCGGTAGAACTATAAGCAAATTGTTTGCTGCGTGTTTCTGCAGTTTCCTTTAGTTACATCAACTTAAGGGAAGATTCTGATTTTAGAAGTTGAAGATATCTTCTATTTTTTCGTATTCTCTAAGAATCCAGATATTAGAATGTGTGTGCCAAGCCCATGTAGAAACTTTGAATTCTAAACTTAAAACGAGTTTTTCTCGTTTAGCGGCAGGTTTACACAGCGCGATTAAAACAATCGAAAATTAACTCATTTTCTGATCATAAAATATTATTTTGATGGGAGAAAATGGTACCCTACATGCGATTCCACATGAAGAGTCTTATATCGCTTTTGTTTTTAGTAATTTTTGAGTAAGTTTTTGTATTTTTTTCGAGTAATTTTTCGATCTATTTTTTGGATTTTTTTTTTAGTAATTTTCGAGTCAAATATTTTTTAGTCATTTTTCATTATTTTTCCTAGTCAATTTTTTGTATTTTTTCTAGACAATTTCAAACCATTTCTCAGTCTAATATCAATCATATTTCGGTTTTTTTCTATTTATTTTCGACCATGTTTTTTGTCATTCTTGTCAATAACACGAAAGATTTATTTTATGAGATTTATATTTAAAATGCAATATCTTTCACATTCCCAATTTTCACTTTCACTGTGAGCAGAATTGGTATCACTATCAGAAGAACTGACTATTATATCACTGTTTCGAATTGATTTCATCTTTTCCTGCACAGTTTCTTGATAACTTGATTTCTAATTTTTTGGCGACATTAAGTTTGCAGCTAAGAAGAGCGAAAAATATTTTTTGTTCATTTTGTGTTTTATTTTCAGTAAATAATTTTTCAAGCGTAAGGACGACTCATATCCGAGTCTATTTTTCATCGCACAAGAGATTCATCAGTTTTTGGTCATTAAGAGGGGTAAAAAAATAGAATATTTGAGATGATTTTCAATAAAATAGTCTTCTAATGCTGGGTAGGTGGCAACAAGTATATGTAACAGTAGTGATAGTTGCTTTCAATAAAACTATTCAGTCTTGCACAGGAAAGTAGGTTGGTTTTTGTCGTGCAATTAATTAATTTTTTTAACAAATCACCAGTTTCCCAATTTTCAAGTTTTTATTTCGCTATTTAAATTCTTTGTTTCGGTTAACTTACAGGGTAGATATAATGTAGCCATCGGCTTAGAAACATACTGTTTGAGATTTGAAGGAGGGAGTAATTCTTCAAGAAAATATACGAAATTTTCTTCGTTATAATGTTATTCACAATGAGACTGCTCAGCAGCTAGAGCTTAAACATTTTAAAGGTTACTCTTTATAAGAATATTTAACGATGATTTTAACTTATTTTCACCGACAGACATTTCAAATATTTTCCTTTTCCTTTTTGCCAAACTGTCATGCTTCGTCTTTCACTATTGGCAGTTCACAATAGAATCTGATGTTGTTAAAGAACTCGTTAAGTATACATAACAGCTATAATTATACGTGTTATCTCTGCGGCTTTGTTATTGTTTTCCCATACAATTATCGCTGCTAGTTATACATAACTAGAAGCAAGTGGCGAATAAAACGTAGCTGTTTGTATATGTAAGGAGTAATAACAGAGCTGTGGAGTTTAAGCAAGTTTTTTTCTTGGAAGTTAACAAAGAACTGAACTTATGGTCAAAAGTTCGGAACTTTTCAAACTTTTTTGGTACCTGACGATATTATCTGAATTTCCTTTGCGTTCTTCTAGATGAATATAAACTTTTCTGCGATGTTACGTTTCGATTAGATGCCATTCTTGGCTATTTATAGTGTCCCAAAAATGTTCCGTATTTCGATTAATTTTTTGAGGAACTGTATATAGTCGATTTATTTTGATCTAAGAAAACCTTAGAAATGTGCAAAAATTGGTCAAGTGAAACTGAAGCTCGTTGGTATAAGAGATGATCTTCAGCAGAGTTTGCTCCAATTCAGTTATATTCCATATCTTTTGTAGGAAAATAAACCTTATACTAATATAAAATTCGTAACAATTGGTCTGAAGTTATTGCGTCTTTTGTTTTGTAGAATGTTGTGGTTTTGTATAACAGGCTAATTTTTTGCCTAGGAAATACAGGAGAAATCTCGATATTCTTTTGGTATAGTCCTTAAGACATTGGATTTTAAATACTTTGGCTATATGGAAAGTGTCATGCCTATTTACGCAATCCCACCCACATTTGGTTTAGTATATTGAAAGCCAGAGTAAAATTTCATAATTATATCTACAGGTTTCCAAAAGATTATGTTTTAAATATTTGATTTGCATAGAAGGTGCCACGCCTACATACTGAATACCGTCATATATCGTTATGAGAAGTGCATTGCAAACTGGCATCCTTATGCTTAATTACATTAATGAAACTGTCATAGTTCAAAACCTCACGCCTTCCTCCCACCTTCCGCAATCTCTGATTCCGTTATTGTAGTGATGTGTACTAAGTACGCTTTAATGTTTTTGGGTATAACCCAGGATGAAAATATCGAAGCCTACTGGCCTGAAAACACCCCACAATGTAAAGCCGACCTATCTGTCGAATGGTTTCATAAAGGACATATCGCTCGCTCTATGGAAGACTGTCATAAGTCTAAAAATCAAATTTTCGAGAAAAGCGCATTTAAAGATTTCAATAAACTACCACTAAGTAGAAGACAAAAACGATATGACTTTGCACAAAATTTCATCGTTGGAATTCATTTTAAAAAACCTAAGTAAAAAACATAACATGCTCCCAAAATTGCACATATCAAAATCCGAGATCAGTCCAGTCAGTGAGACAGAATAAGTGAATTTATACATAAACGACTCCTTACCTTTACCATTGGTTTGAATACCAAACCATATCTCTCTTTGTAATTTTTTTCATTCATTTCGAAACCTACTGCTGGTATTTCTTTCGACAAATTTTCACCATTCAATAATTTGATATCCATAATCGATGCGACTCTACAATTCTTTTGCACTCTCGGCAATAAATCATCATAATGCAACTCTCTAGTATTTAGAATGACAATATCACCATTATCTGTAGCGTTTACGAATAAATTTTGCAAAGGAGTGTAATGAGTTTGTGAAACACCGCAAAGCATGCCATCAACTTTACTAGAATGATAATTTAAACCGACAGGATTGACTGCCACGGTCTGACGACCAACTGTCAAAAAAAAAAAACGAAAATTGTGATTAAATGCAATTAAAAGATCAGTGAACGCGCGAAATACTCACAATTTGGAAAGGCATCACAATATGAAATAACAAACGATTCCCACAACGGGCACCAATCCAACGAACGAACAACATTCTTCACGGTATCTTCTTTCAACAACAAAGGCTGCGAGAAATCCCGTATATCAAATACATAAATATGACGAGCAATAGCCGCAATGGCAAGCCACCGTGGTCCTGAAGTATCATAGTGTACAGCGAGTGCTTTAAAGAAATCAGAAATAAAATTTTAATAAATATTAAATTACAAAAAAAAATTTATTTACGAATACTTACAGCGTATAGATTTTTCACCAACATAAAAATAATTCAATGGGACAAAGTGACGCATATCATTAAGCATAAAACGATTCAAGTTCTCATCATCGCTAATATCCCAAATACCAATGAAACCATTTGTAAAACCCGCAAAGATAAAGTTATGTGTTTTAGTCTATTGGAAATTTAAAGTTAAAAAGTTGGAAGCTTACGCAATTAATTTCAACATTCCACATACCTCAGACCAACAAATTTGTGTACATTGTGTATTTGTGAGTACATGGCCACTCAAATCCTCCGTTTGCAAATCTAAATTGAGTGCTAGCGCAGGTTTTAAATCTACAATATTCAGTCTTTTATTCTCATCACTTGTGGTAGGAGCATTAATCGTCAAAGGTAAAGCATAAATTTTAATCGTATTGGTGGCCGTGCCTATTGCTAACAGCCCTAAACGATTCATTTCAGTATTATAACCACCGCTCGGCAAAAATACCATACAATGCACTGGCCCATCCGGTATACTGAAAGCATAATGCAGTTGTGTTTTAGGTGGTAGTGATTGTCTTCTCTTGTCCGTTTGTTCTTGTGCCTGCATTACTTTGTAAACCAATACCAATGTTTGGTAGGTTTTAACATTTTCAGTACGTGTATATTTCTTACGATAATTAATCAGCAAATATTGTTCGGATACATCTGATGGAAGTGGTGCCCAAACAATTGTTTTTATTGAAGCCCCAAGAAAAATGAAGTGATCAGCTGAAATAAAAAGAAAATATATGAAGTGAGCCTTAAAAGGATTTCATTCGATTACAGGTAGCATCAAGAAAGAATTGATTAAATGAATTTGAATAGTTTCTTTATAAAAATATCAACTTAATCTTACATTTTGCGTCAGCAGTTTCGAATCTATTTAACTGAGACCATTCTATTTCTTCTGCTGTGCCAATAGATGCTTTAATTTCAAGTTTTTGTGAAAACGCAAATTTCATAGAGTTTTGCTGACATGGCAACAGCTTCTCCAAATCACTATCATTTGATGGGGTGACAATATTATAAACGGGTAATGCATAGGCAAAAAGCGTTTCCTTGGCATAATTTTGTTTGATGCTGTAAACAAAATAGGAATACATAAATTCGATTGAATAATGCGCAATATATGTATAATAAAAACTTACAATCTCTTCCATTTCTTGGCAGTTGCTTCTTGGATATTTCGCACACGCGCAGTATATACTGCAATAAATAAGAAACGTTTAGCTAAAAAGTTCGTATCAAATTATAAATACCTATAAATTTACCTTTATTATATGATCTCTGCGCATTTATCTCAACTGATGTTTTTTGCGACTTAGATTTACTTTTAGATTTTGATTTACAACTAGCAACATCTGAAGTACCATCCTCCATCGCCGTATCCATATCATTGTACTCTTCATTTGAGTCTACACCGGATGAGCAATCGTCGTCGCTAGATTCATCGTCTGTTTTGACGCTACAATCAGAGCTTTCACCTTCAAAATCTTTATCCATTTCATTTCGATGCTTCCGTGTGACATGCTGTATAGCGTCACTTTGATCGACAAACACTTTCGTGCCTTTTTTGCAAAGTAAACAATGATAACCCGGTTTCGTTTGTAATCTACAATTTGGCAAATGTTCTTCCATAGTTTTTAGATTGTCAGCTGTATATTTGCATACTTTAAACGAACAGAATACTTTGCCAAACTTTTCCAAATCATTAGACCATTTATCACGAAAATTACTATCAAGTGGTGCTTCATATTTTATATGCTAAAAATGGAATAAATGAGAAATATATAATTTTAACTTTTCCGAAAAAATAAACTACCTCTTTAGGTTCAAATCCATTTGATGTTGTTGCAGGTCCCACAAGTTGTTCGCCAATTACCTTCAGCTTACTTTCAGCTCTAAATAAATGTCGAAATTTTTAGAAATTAATAAAACTATGGGCTTTATTGAGGATATTATTGTTAAAGAAGATGAGTGATATATTCCAAGATCATTGCAGCCAGCTATAGCTTATTGTTATATCTCCCGATTAAAAATGTAGAGTTAGCTACCCTATAAGGTCATTCCTTGCAGTAAAGTATACTCTATAGTAGTAGATGGCTTATTTTGCTAAAGTATTTCAGATCTTAATTGTGACAGCAGAATATGAAAATAGGGTGCTAAAAACTAATTAAAATAAAACAAAAAATTTAAATTTGTGAAAACTGGATGCGCTACTCCGAAAACCGTGATTTTTAAGGATGTTTTACAATTTTGTATGGAAAAAGCATTTAACTTGCATATAAAAGATTTTCAGATATCCATATATATTTCATGGCGCTAAAGCGAATGGCGTTTTTTGATACAACTGAACCCAAAGCCACCCCTAGCGCCTAAAGTGACCATTTACCACTTTTTTTTACAAATTTTTAAATTCAACCCTTAGGATTTTGAATATAGCAGTAATTTTTTTAAAAATCTACTCTATAGTCTCGGTTGCAGTAAAGTATACACTAAGGGTCGTTTTCTCAATGCACTAATCAGAACTTACTACGACTACTACTGGCGGTTAAAGTTCGGATTAGTGCTTAACCGGACATCGATTATATTTTTAGTAGACTACGAAAATTAAATCTAAGCGTTAATTTTTCAAAGTCTCGACTACTGTTCCATGTTTCTAGTTAATTTAGGTAATGTATAACAGGGTTAAGGAACGTATATAAGTAGTCATCACAACAACAGTGTATACAGAGACGGGAAAACGGCCCTCATATGACCACTGCTGTTTGTTTCTTTACCCTGTGGCAATTCAAATTAAGTTTCTACTCTGGTTTAGCAGTTGTTTTGCTCTACGGTGCCAAATATCAGAGAATAAGCAATTAATATTAGTTTATTTACACGACAATGATGTCTGAACACCTACTCCGAAAACCAGTAAGTAAGCACATTATATCAAAGCCCTACAACTTTGACGACTAAAAAAAATTTCTTTTACGTTGCCAAATACCACAGACCTATCAATTAAAATTAGTTAATTTCCGCGGCAATTAAGCTATAATTTTCCAGCAAGGGCTACACCGAGATATTTTACTTCATTCGAAAAGTTAATAGTTCCAGCAAGGAGTGTAGGTTCATTAAGATTATCTTTGTTCCATCTCCTGGTAAATACCACAATATTAATTTTCTTGGGAATACTTAACTATTTTACCACGAAACTTTGATGATTTATTGACTAGAATCAAGTCGATTGCCAATCGACAACTAAATATGCTACACTAATGACAGTATCAATGTTCTTCATAACTTACTTCATTAAAGATGCGCGCTTTAGACGCCCCACATTATTAAAAACTTCAGCAGCAACAGCAGAATTATCATTACTAACATCTTGCAGTTTTAATGATCTTTCCTGCTGGAAACGTACGCTACATGTACGTACATGCACTGGTAACGATAGCTTAGTATAGTCTTTCGAACAGTATTCGCATATAACACGCGCTTGTACTACGCCACAAGTTTCAATGTGGTTTATTAATCCCAATGCCGAACGATATAAACGCGAGCACATCCGACATGCGAGACCTTTGATTCCAGTAATTTTGAAGTAAGAGATTATTGCATTTATCACAGCATTACGTGAAGTTACCATCTAGTAAGAGAAGAAGGATATGAAAGTATTCAGTGTTTCTATAGATAATATCACACTTACAACTTGAGGTTCTCCGACGAGCCAACCAACACCATAATGTTTACTCAAATGTTCTGTCCACTTGGCGCGTGTTGTATGTGCCAAACAGAGACCACATTGTGTCGGCCCACCGGTGATGCCAGTTGCGTCCGTTTGATTTTCTGTAAGCATTTCATCTGTATCTATCTGTGCTCGATTTGTTACGAGTAAAAGGCGTGGGTTGAAACTATTTTCCTCCTCGACTGTGTTACTCTTTGTAATTTTGGTTGGAATGGCTTCTGTTGTTGTTGTGTTTAAATCGCTTTTTCTCTTTCGGCCAGGTTTTTGTTTTTGAATATAAATAACTGGATTAGTTGAATTTGCTGAAGTGGAAGTTTCCTTTGTTGAAGTTGGAGTGGATGTTTCTTTTGTTGGAGTTGAAATACTAGTTAGAATAGTAGAATCGCTCACTTCAAAGTAATCAGTAATCGATGCGGATTTAATTTTGCCACATATGGGAGATTTTTGTTTCTTAGGCTTGCATTCGCGTAGGTCTGGCAATACGTTCGTTTCCGTCGAATTCATAAAGGAGGTTTCAATTTTCTGATCCAAGCCACGTTTGCTTCTTTTAGTTGCTTCTAATGTGTTGAAATCTTCTACTCTCATAGCAATAAGTAACTGTTCAGAATAGATATTAGACTGCGCCATACTGCTAGATGCTGCTGTGGTTTCAGTATTACTCAAATGCTCTTCATTTGTGTCCCTGTTGTCGTGATCTGCTGTTAGTTTTTTCGCTTTAGTCTTGCGCTGCTTCTTAGCACCTGTTGTTTGAAGTTCCAATTTTTTAGCAGTATTTTTTTTGTAAGGGTTTTCTTTGCTGCCTTCTACTTCTGCTGCTGTTATTGTTTTTGAAACTGCTTTACAAATTAGACTTGCTTCTTCACTTTTCTCTGTGCTTTCATTTGGTTCAATTTGTTTTTTTCTTGGTCTACATAATCGTTTCTTACTACCGCTCTCTGCCACCAACACCTCATTGATATCGCTAGAATCATTTTTATTTGCTGTCACTGGTTTTGGCTCAAGGAATGCTTTATCTTTAATAACAATCTGCTTATTTTCAAGATTTTCTATTTGCTGGACAGGTGGTAGTTTGAGTTTTTTCGCAGCAATGATCTGAGTGTCTGCTGCATCAATATTATTCAATTTACGATTTTCCAAAGACAGACGCACTATATTTGTATATGCCTGTTCTTCATCTTCATCGTCATCTGCGGGTGATGTGTCATCGGTTACAACAATGTCATCATTTGTTTTTTGCGTCAACTCCCAACGTTTCTTCAACGGTATGCTACGATTTGTATTGCTTATTGCATTTGATGCTGGTGATATCTGCTGTTGCGTTACCGTTGATGATAGAGCCTTACCTGCGGTTAACCACGATTTGAGTTTGGAAGAAGTTTCTTTGTATGAAGGTTCAGTTTTACTACTCGCGATTGTTTTCGTAAATTTCTCATCACAGCTTTCGTCCTCTTCAGCACTTGTTGCTGATATTAGCATGTCAAGGCTTTTTTGCATTTTACTATTTGTCGGTGATGTTTCATCGAAACCAAGAAATTCTTCGTGGCACAAAACTTCATCTTCTACTGTACCGTCAACATCATCAATCTGACAGTCAGCTTCAGATTCCGATTCAGTTTCTGTATCTAAAACTCGTTTCCTTTTTGTACAAGTGAAAGTTTTGCGTAAACGTTTACGAGTTGCTACTGGTTGCAACTCTTGGGAACTTTCATCTTTAAATGTGTCATCATCATAGTCACTGCATGTTGATTCTATATGCTCAGTTACAGCTACTTTTTGTGGTGTTGATAATCTTGTGGCTCTCGGTGTCAGTGGCAGAAATTCCATATCTTCTTCCATACCTTGCTGCTTTTGTGATGTATTTGGCTGTGTTTTAATTTGAGCTTTCGATCTCTGGTTCAGTTTTGTAGTGCTTGAACATTCATTTATTGCTTTTGATGTAGAATTTCTCGCTGACTTTCTTATGGAGTCAACTGCGTCATCTTTTTTCACTTTGCTAACTTTATTTTGCTTGTTTTTATTGTTTTTATAATTCTGCTGCTGATCTACAGCAGATTCAGCTATCTTAGATTTAGTTGTTCTGCGTGTTTCATGACTGTTGTATTCAGGTTGTTTCTTTTCCTGATTTTCCATTGCAATCGATAGACGCGTCTGACGCTTCATTGCCGTTTTCTTTACTTCAGAGCTTTTTTCATTTTTGAGTATATCATTCAAAACGTTGGAATCTGATAGTTCATCTTTCAGTTCCGTATTCGCTTGGATGGGATTTTTGCTGCCTTTAGAAGATTCGCTTTGGCAAGGCGGTTCTTCATGGACTTTACCTTTGCTTTTCCTGATCATTTTTCCAATCGATTCTTTCATTTCTGAATCCAAACTGAGAATGTTTACAGACGCCACAGTGTTTAAAGTTTGAGTCACATTGTAACGGTTCGATTTCTTCCCTATTTCGAGTTGATTCTTTTCAGTAATGCCTTTGGGAAAGTCTTTAGCAACTTTAGATTTACTTTGTTCATTTTTTAACTCTGCTGTTAGAACTTTAGGAGCATACGTTTCTGTAAAACGTTGCGTTTTATTACTCTTAGCAACGTTCTTACCAATATCCGTTTTTTTAGATACATCTTCTAATTCAGTCTCTGCAATCTTTGTGGCGCTTGTTTCTAGGATCCTAATAACTTTATTTTCGCCTTCAGCTGCTAAAACTGAAATTGCTGAATTTTGATTCGATTTCTCTACACCTTCTTTTGTAGCTTTTACTGATGTTGCACGTGTATCTATGGAATGAGGGCTTGTGGTTTTCTTTTCAACCATGTTTTTACTGTCCATAGATTTAGTGTCTTCTTTTAAGTCACTCGTTGAGTAAGACGATCCCGAGGTGCATGTATCTTTTACTTCTACCAAGTTGGCTGACTTTGGTTTGCCATTGGAACTTTGCGTTTGACCAATCGGTTCATTTTTCTCCATTTCGAAATTATTTTTTTTCTCACAATTATGATGAATGTTTGATGTATCTTCGCTGGCTACTAATAAGTTCACCGAGTCCGAACTGAGTACATTTTTATTCTCTACAGAGATTGATATATGATCGTCAGTTGATTCGATGTTCGAACTCAATTTGTCGTTAGATTTTTGTTCGCTTTTATTTATTAAGTTTGTCGTGTTTGAGTTAGTAATACTTGCCACAAGCTCTGCTTTTTTTATTTCTTTTTCTTCGACATTTTTACCATAATTGGTAGTTTTGTTACCAATTTTTTCTGATTGACTAGGATCTATATTAGTAACGTTATTGATCTCAGCATTGCTAACTTGTGGTGTTTTGGACACTGTAATTTTTTTTACATTATTTGTTTCGATTGTTTTTTTTGGCGATTCAACATTTTTGGTTTTATTTAAAATTTTATTGCTATCTTTAGACACAATATCCTTTAAAATTGTGGCGTCCTCAATAAGTTCATATTTACGGGGAGACTTTTGAAGCTCTTTATCAACAGCAACACTTAGACTCTCTGCAGATTCATCCGCCTCGCCTAGTTTCTCATTCTTCTGCCCTATATCTTCAGATTTTTCTGGATTCGTTTGCCGTAATAGACTCTTAATACCAATTGCTGATTCCGAGTTGGTTTTCAATTCTAACTGCTTTTTTTTAAAAGGAACTCTAGCCGGAGCTAAAATAATTTCTTCACCACTTTTTTTGGGTTGTATAAGTGATACTAAGTTTGTATCGAGAGTTCGATCTTCTGCTGCTAGAATATTTGTAATCAATGCTTGAGCTATTTCTTTTCCAATTTCCGTTTTACGTTTTGATGGCATTTTTGGTGGATTTAAAAGTTGTGCTGCATTATTTTCCTTTTTCGGGACTTCGGCTATTAATTGTTTCGGTTTATCCAACTGAGTATTTTCAGTTTCATGTGATTTTAGTGAATCTATAGATCTTTCTTTAATTACCCCATCAACACTTTGCAAGAAAGATGGACTAGCTACCTCAGATGTTTCACATTTCATTGTAGCATCTGAGTCTACAATCATGTCATTAGACACCACCGTTTTAGCAGGAACATTATCAGGCTTAGTTATTGTTGATTTCTTACGCTGCACAAGATTAACTTTACCTTTCTTAAAACGCGATATACGTTTAGGAGCATCAGAAATAATATCTGGATTGCTTGTACTCAGTTTTTCTAAAAACGCGTTACATGTTTTAGCTGTGTTTGTGTCAATTTTAGTTTCCAAAGTTGTTTTAACTACGTTTTCTGCACCTTCAAGATTTGCCTGCAATTCAATAGCATTCTCTTTTGTTGTTTTGATCTTATCGTGTGTAGTTTCATTTTGTTCCTGTGGTTCGTCAATTAAAACTTCTTGTCTTTGATCGAAGTTCTGATTGTTCTCTTCAAGTACTTGATCTTTTTCTTCAACAGGTATTTCATAAGTTACTGATAATACATTGTCACTTTGTATCGGTTGAAGGTTTTGAAACTCTACTTCACTTTGGTAGGATTCTTCTATATCCATGTCAACTGAATAATTACATCGATTTCCCGTAGTTATTAATTCTGTTTGAGCATTTTCTTTGGTTTCACTAATTACATTTTCTTTTATTTCCAAATTTTCCATCTTGTGTTTAGCGTTTTGATCCATTTGCTTTAGTTCAACAATATTTTCTGATTTAATTGCACTCATGATTGTTTTAAAAACATTTTCTTCTGGTATTGTTACAATATTTCCAATTCGTATATCGCAATTAGTGTTCGATGTAAACATTTCACCCATAATTTCACTTGTTTTTAACGTATTCGAATCCGTTTCTGAAGATTGTCTACTCAATGTCTGCTTTGATGATGTATCACGTGGTAGTGGAAATGGTATACGAATTGGTGAGAGATTCATTGCAAAGGAAGCATTTAAATTTAGCTCTTCTGGTGACAGCTCCAGTGTAGTTTCTTCAGTTATTGGATTTGCCGACGACAAAGAAGCAATAAAATCAACAGCTGACATTTCGGCATCATTCAAAGGCTCTTCAATAATTTCACAAGCTGATTTATTGCGCATAACTTGTGAAGATGATGATGTGTCTGGATGAAAAGTGTGAGAGGCATCTTTTATGTGTCCATTATCTTTCATCACAGCTGTACTAGCCTTATTTGGCGTTGGAGCTTTGCTTAAAATTACTGCCCTATGTTTTGGAGGAGGCATAATTACAGCAGATTGTGAAGTTAGAGTTTTAACATTAGTAATTTTTATGGGCAAGGATTTTTCTTTTTGCTGCATAACTGCTGTTGATTTTGTTAATAATTTTGTTTGCTGCTTAAAAGCTTGGACATCTAGAGTACCAGCTTGATTCGATGCTTCTCCTTCCATTGATACAGGCCGTTTTTGTCGATTGGTTTTCTCCTTGGTATTTTCATAGGGATTTTTTATTCCTACAAATTCTTCAATACCAGGTTCTTTTTTAATTTCACTGGGCATTTTTATAATTCCGCTTTGCCTTTTAAACCCTTCGGAAGTTTGAGATTTTATTTGTTTTGCCATTGCAGCAATCTTCTCTGGGGGCAACTTCAGTTTATCAGCTGCGAGTATCAATTTCTTCGGTTCTCTTTGTGATTTGGCACTAATGCGTGGCAATTTTATAAATTCTTCCATATGCTCTTCCTTAATGACAATAGGCAAGTTCGTTGACGCTTTGGCTGATGGTGGTTTTGACGCTGTCGAAGTTTGCATAATTGTTAGCGTTACCTCTGAAGAGAGTGCTTCCGACTTCGGTTGAGCCAATCTCAATGCAGTGAGATCAATTTTCTCATCTTGTGAAAGTACTTTATTCTCCAAGACAATAAGATTTCTGCCAGTCGACGATTGCTGGAATTGTGACTTCTGTGTGTATCTTGATGCACTAGATGGCGATGTCGACGAACTGTCCTCATTGGACAAATAAGTTATTTCAAAGATATTTGTTTGTGGCGGCAATGATGATATGCATGAGTCACTTGTCTCAACTTTAATTCCTGATGAAGCACTAGTAGAAGTAGTCGTAGTAGGAGCAGCCTTGGATTTTCTAAAAGGCAGCACAGTTTCTATAGTGGGTAGAGGCGTCTCTTGGGCGACACTAACAACTGGAAATGGATACTTGAGTGGTGATACTTCTGGAAACCCAGTAGGTAATTGCTCCTGATGCTGTTGTAGTTGTGAGGGCATGTTCTTGCGTCCCGTGTAATATGAATGTGAAGTCCATAACTTTTGCATTTTAGATGGCGATAGTGGTGGTGATGTTGAATGCGATGGCTCTACTGGCCACGTAATGGTACTTGGTACTTCATTATTTGATGAATTAGATCTTATTGATGCTTTTGGTATGTAATCGTAATGCGCAGCGAAATTTTCAATTTTACTACCACCATGTTTATTGACATGCTCCTGTACAAAATTCGTAAAAGCGTTTTCGTACTGCCGTATCGTCGGCAGTGATTGCGGCTGCGCTGGTGTTTTCTTTGGTACACGTTGTCTTGGTTTCTGCGAAGGTTTAAAATCGTAATTCAGCACTCTTGGTGGTCCTTTTGGCTTCGCAGTGCCAACATTTGAGGAACTTAATGTTTCACAGCTCCCATCAAAATCTAAAACTCGTGCAATTTCCTCTGGGGTTTTATTGGGAGAAGGTTTCTTTAAATTCGTCAGTTGCATTGATTGAGTTCCTTTGGGTTTTGTTGGTAACTTCTTATGATCAATAAATGTAGCTTTAGAGTTTTTAGTAGTATTCAATGTACCAGAAGTAGTAGCGGAGCTGATGGTATCTGTCAAGGTGGCAGCAGCAGTGGAAGCGGAAACTGAATTGCTGGTACTTGTAGCATTTTTAGCTTTTGTTGGTAATGTACTCGTTAGAAATTGCTGTGACGCTTTTTGTATTGATTGATCTGCTTTCTTCATTAATAACTTTTTATTCAATACATTTTTCGCATGCGCTAAACGCATTGCTGAGTTTACTTTTTCCACATCTTCAAAGAATCCCTTTTTTATTTCGGTTGGTGATTCGGCCGGCCTTGTTATTGTGATTTTCGGTGGCATAAGTGTTTTAATAGGTTTTGCTGGATTTGAAGTTGGCAAAAAAAGAACAAACAAGTTTCATATATATACATTAAAATGATATATTATATTAATGAAATCGTTAAAAATAATCTGCAGGGGAGACCGGGACAAAGACGGTCAATGGGGCAATGTTTGTCGTAATAAAAGGAAAAGGTTGTGAATATACTGTAGCATTCAACATTATTGTATAGTGACGTTTCATTTATGCAAAATTGCGTCAGATGTTGTTATGGGGTTTTAAGGTGCCGCGAAAAATTGTCTGTCTACAGTTTTTCTTTCGGTTTTCATACATTGATTTAAGAGTTAAATTTAAGTGGGTAAGTATTTACTGTCCTTAAGTATTATGTGTGCTTTTTCGATGCAGTTATACAGTTTTTTAGTTTCAAAAAATTTGTTTCCAAAATTTAAAATATAATTTCATGTGAGATGTAGCATTATCTTTGAGATAGCTATACAGTAAAAGCACAGAAATTAGAACATGTTCGACGTTCAGGTGGTCCTAACTTCAAATTTATTCTTGTTTTTGGCTTTTTAAATTTATATAAAAATCAATCAGATACACATCTATGGTTAAGCTGACAGTAATGTTAAGTGGCAAATATGGAAATTTGCACACATCAATTGCACACTAGGAAGGTAAAATGTTAATTAGATTGCAAACTGCTGTTAACTTCTTTCTACTCATGTACACTTAGCACATCTGTGGACATAATTCTCAACATACTTATTAAAATATGTATGTAAAGAAAACTCAATTTAGAACATGAGGTTCTAATTTTTTGAAAAAGATTAATTTTTTCGTGCTGATTCAGATATGATGTACAAATTTTTATTAATATTATTATTATCTTATAATGCAAAAACTAATAAAAACGGAACAAAAGAATAAATTTATAATAAAATATGAAAGAAAAACAAAAACATATATATACTTCCTTCTTCTAAGTATAACAAATTTTTGAAAATCAATGATTCATAAGAAAAAGTAAGTGACCGCAGCTCTCAGTCATTACTAACATACAGTGGTTGCTGGTAGCTACTACGTGACTTAGCGGTCGCTGGTATAAAGTCTCGGTATCGATATATCGCTCATCTCTAGTGGATATATTTGATAAAAGTAAACTTTCGGCTTTTTTACTGCAGATTTCTTCACTGATTTTTTAATTTTAAGGCTTTTACCTTCGAAATTGTAATGATCATTAATACTATGACAATCTAAGTAGGAGATGATAACTATTCTTAGAGCCGCTGTTGTTACTACTGTGTCAAAACGACAAACTTGGTTTATCGCCGTTTATGGGACGCATTAAGTTAAACATTTACAATTTTTTAAGCAGCAAGGTTTGAGTAAAAATAATTGTTTTCAAGGTATAAAACAAAGCTAATTGTGGTTAGCTCCCTTTTCTTCTAGCTTTATGCGCTTCCATATGTAGACAAATAAGTTCAACATACTTACAACTTTATTTTTTACAAGACCCTGAACTTGCTATTTTTGCAAAATTATTTTCTTTTTTTTTTAATAATTTTTATAAATAATGAAAATATTTTTTATATTAAAACAAAAATATTCATCAATTGGGAATCGAACCCGAGACCATACACTCCCAAGGTTAGCACGTTACCACCTGAGCTAAACTGAAAGCCTATTAAGGTCTGTCAAATGTTGAACATACCAAAAAAAAACAAACAAAAATTTCAAGATAAATTTACCATTAGGAGCAATAAAATTAACAAAAAGAAATATGTAAACAATAAACAAAATATTTTAAAATTTTATATATTAACCTAGTCCTGCATTAGTATTTGCTGTTGCTGCTGTACTTTCACTGAAATCTGCTGTTATAGATGTATTACGTTTTATTGTTGTGGCTGCAATTGGTGTAGTTCCCGGTAAGTTGTTTACGGCTGCCATAAGCTTTTGCCTCCCTAGTGCTTCTGCAATTTTACGATCCAAGCCAGCTTGCTGCAACTTTTTTGGATCAATCATAGTAAATTTGCGTATGAGACGTTTCGGGCCTGTACTGGCAGCAGCAGATTTTAATAATGATGATGTAGGTTTTTCACTTTCTATTCCATCAACCACACCAATAGCTTTAAATTGCTGTGAGATGGAAGTTTCATTAGAACAAATTTCTGCGTGATTTGTCGCTGAGGTAATTGGGACGCTGGAAGAAACTTTAGCAGCAGCAGGTACTGCTGACTGCACTAGCTCCGCCGTCGTGGCAGAATTTTCATTTTGTTGAATTGAACTCATTTTAATTGTTTTAGACATTTCTTTTAATATTTAATTTTTTAATTTAGTATTGCGTCAGATTTTAATGCAATGCCTTTAATTTTAAAGGGCTTTGCTCACTTCACACACATTATTTTCGAATTTTCATTTTTTTTTTTTTTTTTTGTTTTTGAGGCCGTCGTCTCGCGTGCAATTTTCTTCCAACACTTTTCACTCTTTTCTAATTTAATTACAAAATATATTTCACTTCAAATTCACAAATTGTAATCTATATATTTGTAATCCACTTATTACTTCACTTTTTTTTAACTCAAAATGCGCAATTTTATTATAAGGAATTGCAGCTCAATTGTAGCATGCCTCGTTTTTTCACAAATTCGCCTTTAAATAAGTTTGAACGTCAGACAATTTTGTTGTTGTTGTTATTATCTTGACATTTTCAAAAAAGCGAAAATATAATAAACAGTAATGCTTCTCCCCTCTTTTAATAATGTGGGAATAAAATTTTGTACCCAAATTATGTTTGCCACACAAACATTTTATACCATTTTTAATTTATTTATTTTTTGAGGTCGTCGTCTCGGGTGCAATTTTCTCCCAACACTTGTTACTCTTTTCTAATTCAATTACAAAATATATATCACTTCGAATCCACAAATTGTATTCTATTATTTGTAAATTGTAAATAAATAAATCTGTTTTGTATAAAAACTATTCCCTCTTCTGGTTTCTTAGTACTATAATTATTCCCTCCGCTGACAATAAAAAGTAGTTGGCAACGCGGTAAATTGTAAAAGATTTATTTAGAAGGAACACCGAAAACGTTTCGCGAGCACTCTTGTCAATTTTTTTTTTTGGTGTTTTTGGCTAGTGAGTAAATATAATTACTTATTTATTAGTTTAAATAAATATAAACTTTATATATTTGCAGTAAACCCTCCTCGCTTCGACAATGGATTTTCAAAATCGGGCTGGTGGAAAAACTGGCAGCGGCGGTGTGGCCTCCTGGTCGGAGACAAATCGCGACCGCAAAGAGCGACTTCGCCAACTCGGTAAATTATCTTTTGTATACAATATTCAATCAACAATATCAAATTATTCTTAATTTTGCTATAGCACTTGAGACAATCGATCTTAATAAGGATCCTTACTTTATGAAAAATCATCTTGGTTCATATGAATGCAAACTTTGCCTAACACTCCACAATAATGAGGGCAGCTACTTAGCGCATACACAAGGTAAAAAGCATCAAGAAAATTTGGCACGTCGCGCAGCGAAGGAAGCTAAAGAAGCTCCATCTATGCTTGCACCTGAGAAACCACGCGTCGAACCTAAGAAATTTGTAAAAATTGGTCGTCCTGGTTATCGTGTGACAAAACAGCGTGATGCCAATAATGGACAACAATCGCTGCTTTTTCAAATTGATTACCCCGAAATCACAGAGGGTATAATACCACGACATCGTTTTATGTCAGCATATGAACAAAAAATCGAGCCACCAGATCGTAAATGGCAATATTTATTATTTGCGGCGGAACCTTACGAGACGATAGCATTTAAAGTGCCTTCGCGCGAAGTAGAGAAGACTGAAGGTAAATTTTGGACACATTGGAATCGAGATACAAAGCAGTTCTTTTTGCAATTCTCATTCAAATTTGAACCGAAAATTATTCCACCACCTCCGCCACAATTACATCGTGCACTAGGCCCAGGTCCAGGATTCCCTATGCCAGGTCCGCCACGACCTCATCATATGTTCAATGGTGTTCCACCGCCTCCGCCAATGGGAGTACTGCCTGTGCCCCCACCACCCATGTGAGAGGATAGAACAACTCCCTCGGGCTAAGACAACTAATATAGAATACATGTATATATGCACGAATGAGGGAGTTCCATTCAATTTGCATTACAACTTTTTAATTTGAAATTTTGGAAGCATTAAATTTATATTTAAACTAAAAATTTTGTCTTTAACAATTAAATTTACATAGAAAAATAAAAAAAATTTAAAAAATAAAACTTTGTTGATTAAAATTACTACCATTAAAAAAAAAAAAAAAGCAGAACTCTTGCTGAAGTCGTCAGATGAATTCGAACCCTTTGCTTTAGAATCTGTAGTCAGCGGTTCTACCGTTAGACCGATGCTAAATTATTTATTACTAGGTTACAGTGCACTTTTCCATTAAAAAACTATTTCGTCTTAAAAAGCAGGTATGTAATAATTAAGTGCTTCAATTAAATTGTACTAATATTTTTTAAAATAAAACGTAGTTACTTTTAAATTTATTTATATTATTAATTTTGGTTTAGAAATGCTCAGAGATTTGGATAGAATGTACTGGTGTTGGCATACATATGTATGTACATTAAAGTATCTCGAACCCAATACACAAAAAAAAATTGGCCTTGTTGTGCACCTTTGAAAATGAACCTCGGTTTATTTTATGATGATTCCTATATTTCAGCTCTAGCGATTACCGTTCGCGAACTGGACCATCTTGAAAAAAAACCTCTTACAGCATTGAGTGAAAATAACGCAAGAGCTTGCCTCAAAGATCGCATAAGCATGAGCTGCCATAACAAGATTACCCTTACTAGAAAAAAATTATCATGTAAAAGCACTCAGTTTTGTGATAACATATGCCTGCCAATTTATTTTGTTAAATAATACAACATATTTCCATTTAAATATATCGTTTAATCACTAGAAGATCAATAGATTGCCTAAGGTTGTGGCCAGAGCACACGATAATAGCTAAAGCGAAGAGCTAAGCGAAGCTAAAAAAACTGAACGTATACATTTGAATGTAAGTGCTCAGAGTAAATGCTATGATAATAATATGAAGATAAACTTAGCATTTATTGAATGAAATGCGAACAGGATTCGAATTTATCACAGCGCAGTATATAATGAATGATGCTACCTCTGTGGTCTAGTGAACGAGTACTGGACTTGAGTGCCAGCTGCCTCTGGTTTAAACCGGGCTTTGATTAAAAAATTTGTCTTATGTATAAGATAAAGTGAATGAGCCCATTTTATTTATTTAATTTTACAAAACCAAAATGCACAAAAAAATAACGATTACACAGTGCAACAAAATTTCAACTTTTGCCTTATGCGCAAAATTTTTCAACGGTTTTATAGTAATTTAGGATTGCTGATCACGATTGCGTACTCGGATTTTCTTCATCACATCTAGTCCTCCCAAAATATTGACCTGAAGTCGGAAAAATGGAGTATTCAGGGGTTATTAAGAAATTTTTTATTTCAACAGAAACGAATTGGAAAACCGTTGAGAAAACTATTATAGTCTTTGAGAAAATGTCCCTTGTTAAAAATTATGAGAGGTCCTAATACATTGGAATGACCTACGAGGTACACATTTCCCAGAATAAAGCAAAAATCGAATTTTTTGAAATTAGAACCAAGCCACCCACTCCACGTAAGTAAATAATGGAATCGTTTGTTGCTGTAATTACATTAGGCTCCCATCTAGAGCCAACAAAATTAAAAAAAAATATTTAATTGTTTCAAGAACAAAATTTGTTGGCTCCACATGGAATTTTTTTTTTAAACTCAATTAAATAATTTTTTTTTTTTAATTTTGCTACAATTTGGTTCGATTTTTGGTCTGAGTTTAGTCTGAATTTTTGGTTTGAGTTTTGGTCTGCTTGTGGTAAAGATTTTAGTATGATTTTTCTATAATTTATATTTCGATTTCTCGCTCTAGCCTAGTCTTCTCTAAACCATCGCAAACTACTTTCTATGGTTTACTGTTCCTATTTTGAGTTCCTTCAATTTAACAAAATCAGCTTATATCTGAGATCAAAATGAGTAATCGCTTAAGTCTGAAAATCTCATTTCGAGTAAACACTGACGTTAATGTGGTTGGTTGCCACTCTACGTAAGCGAATGTTTCTTTTTTTTATAACTTTTGTTTTTAAAAACATAGAATTCCGAGGATTTTACGTACATGTCCAATGGAATAAGAAAAATACGATATCATTATATCTCAATTATGTTAAAATTCGACTTAAGCGATTATTGCTTTTGACTACAGATATACTTACGAAAGTACTAATAACATATAATAAAATTGAATTCTTCACTGAAATATATATTGTTTTTATTTCCAAACTGTATATGCTTAATTTATATTCAATTTCTTCACTCATAATTAATAAGATTTAAATAACATACAAACTCTTAGTTTATTATTATTATTATTATTAGAAACACAACGAAGTAAACTTAATGTACGAAATTAACGTTAAGGTTATATTTAAAAAGAAATATGAATATTGAATTATGAATCGAATTTAAGTAGTTTGTTGTTGTAGTAATTTTATGAAGGTATGCTTAAAATATTACTGCATTAGATTTATACGAAATGATTTATTAAAAGAAAAATATTATAAAATGTATAGATATTAATTATTATTAGTATTATTGCACTATTATAAATAGTAACAATAGTGTTGTTGTAGTAGAGTAAACGTAATTGAATTATGTGTATAATTTATTAATCGATTTCTATATGTATCATATATAAATCATTTTAAGAAAATGCTTAATGTGCTAATTTAAAAAATAATCAATATTACAATCCATGATTGCATATTTCTTACAAGTTATCGAACCTTTCATTATAAACCACTGAATATAAAAAATACATTATTTATATGCTAATGCTACGTAAAATATTGCCAATACATATACATGTATATCTTATGTAAGATATAGTTAATCCACAGGGCGTTAATTTGAAGTGAAGAAATTTACAGTTTCTCTCGTTTCTTAAAATTACGTTTCGATGCGCAACGTTGAATAATGTCATTGACATGTGATTTATGTTCGAAGATTTTCATTATTTGATTTTGTGCTTCATTGATGCCATCGACAATGATTTTGCTACGTTGCATATTGCCCTGTAAAATAAGAAAATAAATTATTAATCAGTGATTAAGGATATTACTTGTACATTTATCTGACTTGCGTACCTTTAACAATTCATTAACACGTTCAGTTTCTTCATTTTTTTCATGTGCTTCCATTTGTTTAAGCATTGATGAGAGTTTATCATAACTCAAAGATTCATTTTCACACTGCAATAAAATATAAATGTCAGTAAATTCAAGTACAAATTACAAATAAACCTTCACCTGTCTCATTCTCAAATCTCTGTACTTTCTATATCTTATTTGATATTGAACTTACCAAATCTTCCATCTGTGATCGCAAGTGATGAACTTTCCAGCCATTTATTTTGCCAACAATATTTGCCTGATTTGCCAAATCGATTACAGTCGGGCGTCGCTCTTCGCGTGGCTTCACATCTGAATAACGTTGAAAATGATTGTTGGCTGCTTTCCATGTCTGCTTATAACTCTGCATTATTAGAAAAATTATTAATATATATTGTAAACAAGAAAATAGTAGACTTACATTTAGTAACGTGCAATTACGAGGACGTCGGAGTACGAATTCAACTGGTTTTGCATTCTCTTTGTTGCCTGCAGGTGGAGGCACATTATTTGTTTTATGATTAATGTTATTTGTGGCATTATTACCATCATGAGCTGCTGCTGCAGCTGCAGCGGCTGCTGCCGCCAGTAGCATACCATTGCCAGTGGCGCCAACAGCAGCTACATGATGATGAATGCTTTCACCGACACCACCACCAATTATCATAGCAGTAACATCACTGTTGTTGGAAGATATGCCGCTCATATTGCTGGCGATGGAAGGTGGTGGTAGTGTAAGCGAAGCTTGACTTTGTGTAGACAATTGACTGTCATTGCTACAAGGATAAATTTGAAAGATTAAATTAATACGAAATGTATTGGGAAGAAAGAACGAAGTTTGTGAATTAGTAACTTACGTTGAACGGCGCGATCGCTTGCGTTGTGGTCCATCAATCGCAGAGCCATTTAAACGTTGTGTAGATGAAGATACATGTAGCTGTTGATGGTCCATTGGTGCTCTGCGTGAACTTGTTGGCGTAGTGATATTATGATGCACCACAGAATGATGATGGTTTGAATACATCTGAAGAGGAGAAAATAAGTTTTTTCATATTATAAAATAAAAACATGAAGTAGGAAGCTTACATCATTGATTGGATTGAAATGAGTAGCATCGTTTGTACCCGGCGGCATACGGCTGAAACCACCATCTTGCATTTGCTGATCCACTCCAGGTGAAGAATTTGCCGAAACTGTTGTCGAACCATCGGAGGACACCGGCGAGTCTGGACGTGATGTGCGTGAAGTTGATGTTACAGCACCCGAAGAGGCTGTAGCAGTTGCAGCCCGATCTTTTTTGGCAAGCGCTTCCGTTGTCAACGCCGATACTGTAGTATTTGATGAGCTGCTGGCAGAGGCAACACTGTATGTACTACCCACGGAGGAAGCGGCAGGCGAACCTGCTGCACTTGAAATTGTTGATCCACTACCACTAGCCATGGACAGTAAAGTGGGACCCAGATTTTTAGCAGCACGTATCGGTGAACCTTCTGTTTCACGTTTGCGCAAGAAATTTGAAACTACAGTTGTGCTGCCTGGGTTGCCACCTGAAGTAACTTTAATTGAAGTTTGCAGTGGGATTACCATATGTTGTCCTTGTTGGCCAGTTAATGTGGCCGTCGTCGTTAAACCAGGCTGATGCGGTGGAGCTGGTATAAGTATCTGCTGTCCAGCGCTGGATATCAACTGTTGCGTTGCTTGCGAGACTGTGATTGCATCGGCGGATGCATTGGCTCCCCCGCCAACAGATGTTGGTAACTGGGCACTAAAACGTACTGGGACTGCTTGAATTTGGGTACCTCCACTGGACACCGGTATTTGCAATTGACCAATAGTGCGTCCTCCACTTGAGGGTACTACCGTAAAGGTGGCGGTCGAGTTGTTAGCATGTTGTGCAAATGGCAACGAAGAAATAGCTAAATTCCCAGATGAGGAGTTCGCGATTTGATTTTGTGACATTGTACTGCTAGTAACTGTTGTGGTGGTAAGCGATAGTACACCTGTCGATACCTGCACTGAGCTGGCTGGTACTGATTCATAGTAAATAGTGCTGCCGGGTGGTAGGAAAGCACTTGTAGTAGAAGACCCACCGCTGCTTCCGCCGCCAGTGGATGTGAGCACAGTTGTAGCACCGGCTGCTGACGTTGCATTGCTTGTAGCTACAGCAACTGTTGTTACTCCTCCTAAACCCACACTTGTTATATTGCTGCTACCACTGTGTGAACGTTGTTGTGCTGCTGCGTTTGTTTGATGAATATAAACGCTGGTGGGCACATTACTATTCGCACCACCATCCGTCGATGTATTTGTCATCTGCATTTTGCCTACGGTAATGGCATTCGCATTTTTAATTGGTGTTATTGTACCAGTGAGTATATTACCGCCTGCACCGCCGCGCGTTGTGATTGCCAAAGGCACCACTGTTGCACCACCTGCTGACGAGACAATATTCTGTGTGGTTAGCAATTGGCCAGTGGCACCTTGTGACACATTGACCAATTGTTGTGTTGCAGTGGTACACAAATTTGTTGCATTTAAACCACTCGATGAGGGTGCAGTGGATATTGATGGCGAAGCTGTATTGACACCACTTTGAATGCTTTGAATACTTGCGGCAACATTTTGCTGCGTAAGACCAGCAGTGCCTGCACCCGCTGTGCCAGGTAATCTTCCGATGCCCAGCTGTGTAATGGTCAGTGATGGTTGAACCTTAGTTGCCATTGTGACAGGTTGACGAAGGCCTTAAAAAAAATATTTTTTTTGTTTTTTAAATTGGTTTTTTACACTTAATTATTATTATTATTATATTTTTTGTACTTTTTGTTTTACAGAAACACAAATATGAACTCTCGAATACGCGATAATTGCAAAATTAAAAATGCTATTTCTCAATTCATTGTGATTCACTCACTTGCACTTCATTCGCATCTGATACCCTACCACAAATTTGTCCGCTGCCAGCATTATCACCCGCCCCATTACACTCCACTCTTCCCGCTTCTTACAAAACACATTCCTTATCGTATTCGTAATTTATTATTTGAAAATGAAACGCTGTTTTTGTTTATACTTATTTTAAAGAAAAAAAATCAACAACTTTATCGTTTAGTAAAATGAAACGAATCGCCTTGCCGCATCTGTTTTCCTCATTTCGTTTATTCGATTTCCAACATCAATAACCATTCACTCAGTTTTGTTGGCGGTTCTGCTGATAAATCATTTATGAAGTGATATTGATATCTTGCTGTGTTAAAAGATGGGAACACTTGCAGTAATTGATTTTGCCTTCACTCAAGTATTTTACGATAGTATAAATGCATATCTTTCTGAAAAATAACTTAGTATTCCTCAACATTATCAATGACAGCTTTATTAATTGAGATCTGTGGATCACTTAACCTCCCCATCTTATTAACTGTACGTTTGTATTTCTACAGATCAATCAATAGTTATTATATTAAAATAATTCAAGCTTACCGATCTTTCCCGACCCAGAAGTATTCACAATAATTGGTTGTAACATAACATTGCCCGCTAAGCGGCCCGCCGGTCCAATTATCTGTTGTGTAGTACCGCCGGGTTGTTGTTGCAATTGAATTATACGTGTTGTTGGCAAATTTGTGGTTGGCATTACATTGCCCCCGGAACCAGTTGCCACACCAGTGATAGTAGTGTTGCGCGGAGAGTTTGCACTTCCAGTACCCACCGTCGAGCCCGAAAGTCCGCCTGTACCAAGTGTAGGCGTTAATTGTGGTATATTGGGTGCTCGAATGCTAATGCTTGTGGTATTCAGCTTGGTAGTAGAGAAAGATTTACCCAATGGTATAGGGCGTATTTGCCGTTGTGCTCCACCAGCACCAGTGGCCGCAGTTAATTGTGTAGCTACAGCAAACCGTTGACCCGTTGCAACAGAAGGATTAAATTGTGGTTGCGAGAGCGGCTGTGAAGTTGCAGCAACGTTTGAAGAGTAGACAAGTGTTGCTTGATGCTGACGTGGTGGTAGTACAGTAGCTAATGTCGCTACGTATGTTTGTTGTTGTTGACTGTGTGGAGTGGTAATGCCAGCCTGTGACGATACTGCTTGAATGGTTGCTGGAAAGAGAAATGTAAAGAGATATTTAAATGTAAATGCATTTGTATTTAAAGGTACAATTAGAATTACATTGCGTTGGTTGCACTTGTGTTTGTCCTGTGCCTGATATTTGCTGCACAGAAGCGGTAGGCGTTGTAGCAACTACGGTACCGCTAACTGTAGCTCCTCCTGCTGCAGCATTCGCAGTAATACCTTGGGTTGTAATGATCCGTTGTCGGGGTTGATGTGGTATCGTGCGTATAAGCTGGACCTGACCAGTGGTATTTGTAGCCATCCAAGTGGTGCTAGTCGCGGGCGAAATTACTGTAGTTGCGGGAGAAGATGAGTTTCTGCTTACAGCAGTACCGCGCACAAAGCTTCCCGCTGCTGTTAGACCCGTCACAGCACCTGTGGCTGATGTGGCACGTATTGGTGTGACCAGGCGTTGTCCAGCTGTTGTCATGCCAACGCCCATGCCAGTCATTTGGGTGGCAGTGACACTGGCGCGTGGCAAATATGTCGTTTGTGTGACTGGGCGTGTTACCGTTATTGATGTGTTGGGAACTGTACGTGTAGCTGCTGCCGCTGGTATTGCAGTGATTTGAGTACGTCCCGAGGCGGCACCTTCTAGCTGCTTAATCATAGATGTTTGGATGCCCATTCCCGTCGGCATAACTACTCGCAATTGTGTTGATTGTCCACCAGCACCAATAGCACGGAGCGCTGTCGCCGTAGTCGATTGTGAAGGGTTAAGGGCACCTCCTATTGAAGTGGCTACTGCACCTACTAAACCCGTAGTAGAAACTTTGATGGCACCACCGCCGGCTGTTGAAAGACCGCCGCCGCTTGTCATTATAGTACCAGTGCCGCCAGTGGTAGCACCACCAATGTTAATGCCACCGCCTGCATCAATGGTTGTCGTTTTGACGTGCGTTATTTTCGCTGCAACTGGATTCAGAGAATATAAATTTTTTGAAGAATTTTTCATTGTGATGGGTGGGTAGTGTGTGGTAGTGGAAAGTGGAAGTGTGTGTGTATGTTGTTGTTTGGAAGGATTATTAATAGATTGATTTATAGGTTTCGGTATTGGTATTGTTGTCGGTATAATTGGTGGTGACGATGATGGTGATGATTGTGGTGAGAATAGCTGTTGGTGCAGTGTATATTGGTGTAGATGCTGTTGGTGGTGGTTGTGTGGAATTAATTGGGTCTTAATGATTTTAAGTCTTTCTGCAAAATTATAAAATGTTTTGTTGTTGTTGGAATATTATGTTTTGTTTTAGTAGTTGTTGGACTTAAAGAAGGATATTCACAAAGATAAGGGTGATAGTTTTTTTGCTTCAGGCTAAAATGTAGGCGTAATAAGCAAATTAAGATAATGTGAAGTGAAACATACTAGTGCATACGAAAAATAGATGCATGAGTGTATTTCGTAGGAAATAGGTCAAAACGTTAGACACATATTACTGTGATTATAAATAAAAACTCAAAATGGGGAAAATATAAGAAAATAAATAATGTATAAACGAATTCGAATGCTTATTCATTAGGCAATCCCAATCATATTATTTGACATACGAACCTCAACTGGGGTTAGTGTTGAATACGCTCCAGTACACATGCAGAATATTTTGAAAGCTGCTTCTTTGGTTGTGGTTATATTGAGAGTGTGCCCGGCGAACACCATAAAATTGCTGTTGGACTGAACACAGAGAGAGTCTGTACTCACCCTCGCACCAAACACGATATGCTTGGTGTATTATACACCGAGAAGGCCGAGTTTATAAGGTTACAATGATCTATTTTACAAAACAGTATTAAACAGAAAACTGCATTTTGACCAAAACTCTGCAACCAGCTTAACCCAGTAACGCCTAGGTGCCATATGACACCTTGTCGCTGAACCGTTCCTGAGCCAGGTGCAAAAACAATTTTTTCCCCAAGTTACTTTCTTGATCTATCTACTTTGGTTCCCGTTCGTCCTTAATGGGTCAAGGCTCTGGTTATATTGGAAGTATGCTCAGGCTGTGGTTATATTGCGAGTATGCTCGGCGAACACCACGAAATTGTTGTTGCAACGAACACAAAGAGAGAGTCTAACTAACTAACTCTCACAAAAATATGCTCGGTGTATTGTACAGCGAGCACGCCGAGTATTCAGGGTGACAATGAGTTATTCTACAAAATAGTATTATTATATGCAAAATATTACTAAACAGAGGAGTGCATTTCGGCAAAAAGCAACTCTGCAACGAGCTGAATGTAACCATCTCCACCGAGCACGGGTGAAAATGTTTTGTGTTCGGCGAACACCGAGCACCAATATAACCAGGCACTAACAGAATGTGAAGCGTGAAGTATGCAGCTGAAGCAGAGAATATAGCATAGCAAACGACGAAGCGCGGCAAAATAAAATGTGAACAGAATGTGCACCTCTGAATCTTAGGTTTATTATAATTGAAAACATACAAAATCATGTTTTTCTCCACTTTTTTGCAATCACAGTGCTTTAAATTGCAAACCAATTAATTTTTTTTTTACAAGTTCTATAAATAATTCAGTGCATTCTTCCACTTTTTTTATTTTGACAATCAGCTGTTATAATGGAAGTGCGACAAATTGAAAAGTTTTTACTCCAGCCTCAGCGACAACTTCATGCGACAATGTAACCACCTCGACCCAGCACAAGAGGAAATGTTTTGAATTTATCGTACAGCCAACACCAATATAACCACTTGTTCGTTTATTCCCTTTATTAACTGTTTATTCGTTTGTTGATGAGTTGCCACAAGCGAATTTTTTTCCTTTCTTTCAGATATCTTTGAAGTTATATATTTTACATGTGTTTTAGAACTTTTTTTTTACTTTTTAATTATTTTAACAATCACAGTTATCTAAAGTTTGAGAGCTCAGATGTCGAAGATGTAAAATACATCATAAACAGCTCAACAATCACACATATAGTAGTGCCAGACCATTGGTCGTCTTCTGAACGCAACAAAATTCTTTGCTGTGACAGTAGAAAAATCAATTCAAGAAACGTGAAATTTTTCAGTTTGTGTGTTTAATATACTTATTGTATGTCAAAAATATTTGGTGGCATATTCAGGACTTAGTGCAAAAATATTTACACTATGAAGAAATTTAAAAATAACTAATTCTGGTTTTAAAATAAATTTAAACCACCTATACTTCTATTTTTATTAAGGTGTCTAGCTAATGTTTTCATGTTTTTTCTAACCCAAGAACTACTTAAAATATAAATTTTTTCCCCAAACAAAATGGTTTAAGCTTATTTGTAAAGAATCAGTGTTTGCACAAATAAACTTATTGAGAACATTTGTGTGAATCATATCTTGAACGAACTATTTAATAAATAAAATAGGGCACAAAAACATAGTGTTAAAAGATTAAAGTCAATTGTCAAGTATTTGCCATTAATATCAATAAATTAGTGTAGCTAAATGCATATTTAAAAAAAAAAAAAAAAATTGCGGTAAATGTTCAGAATACACACTTTTGATTCGAATTTTACTAAAAATCACTTTTTGGCTCAATTCTTGCTTATTTTGATAGGGCAGAGCCGGACTATCAAAAAATTAGTGTTGACACTAAAAAATACTCAAAAAATAGCAAAAAAAGTTTTAAAGTAAAAGTGGAAACGGTCAAAATTCGAATTTTTTACAATTATTCTTTTCAAATATGTTTTGAATACAAATACCTTGTCTTTTTAACCCTGTGTTTACATCAGACAGTGCTCTGAAGACAGTTGAGAATACATATCGTCGCCTGAGAACTGATTTGGCGTATAGGTATACGAATTTGTACACACATATTAGCTGTTAAAAAGTTAAAAAATTGTCTTATGACGTAGGCGTCTAGACAATTGTTATAACAATTCATTTTTAACAAAATTTTAGATACTTCACTTCTTACAATTTGCTAGCACCACCTTTTAAAGTTTTGGTTTCCTCTTACACTCGATTAAAACGTCAAATTATTGTCAGCTTACTGCTTATTAAAGCTTGAACAATTACACTTCTGAAGCTATAGGCAAAAATTCATTAATGATTTTTCTTCAATTTTCGCATTTTTACATTTTTTTATATTTTACAAATATACTAGGAAAGCAATATTTCTACTTAGCAATGAATTGTTGATTTTTTAATAAAATAATTCAACAAGTTTTGATAATCAATTTTTGGACATATATTTTTGAATTGACTTCGAAGACAAAAAACATTTAAAATAATAGCATAAGCACGAAATTTCAAATGTTCGGTAATACAAGAACATTAAAAATACTTAATACAACTGAATATATGAATATATATAATTTTATTGGTAGATTATGAAACTGAAAACATATTTATTAGTTATCAAAGCTTGTCCTCTGTAGAGGACGTCATGACTGACAGGGTTATTTTCAAATATTCAAAATTACTGATTTTCAGGAAGGGCTAAGCCTCCCATATGCAAATATATAAAATTTGAACCATAGCACTGTTGCCAGAAACTTCACTTTAAAAATCGTCAAAATTGTAAGAAAAAATCGCTATTTTCACAAGAGTCTTATTGTTTAAATATTCTTTCAACATTAGTGGACGAGCTGGTTAAACACATAAACTTTAAAGCAAAATTTGACAATGATAATGCACGTTTTATGTTGGAAATAGCTTTCTTCAGCTGCAATTTCATTCACCTTATCAAAAATTGTCTCAAAATCTACATATCGTAGCTCCCTAAAGTCAATATTTAGTTTCCATAAATTTTTAAAATGTAACATTAAACTTTGTAATGAATTAATTTTTTTAAATTAGTTTCCCTAGCTAAAAAAACTTAATTCTTTCAATGCAGCAAAATTAAAATCAAATTGTTTTTTTATTCGATTACACAACTCATTATAAAAAGAAGCGCAATTATTTACAAATTCTGAAAACAGACTTTCAGATATTTTGTAACACATTAAGAGTCTTCATCAAAATGTGCAAAATCCTTGTAAACCGCGGAAACACACTATCAAATTTCATATAAATTTTGACAAGTTTACACATGTTATGCGAGTTATGATGCTTACAAGGATTTTTAATTTTAATTTTTCTTTGGCGTTAATGCCAAGGTAAATATCTTAACTTTCCAAAAATATTGTTTTTTCTCTGAAATTAATGTTATTAACACCAAGAATTAAATACTCTGGTCTTAAAATATTTATGCATGGAAAGCATAATCAAAATTATACCACTGGAAATCAAGTTCAACACAGATATACCTAGTCTTTATTCCTTTAAGAGGCGTTCCAGTTCCTGAAGAGAAAAGCTGGCAGGAGTAGTTTCTTGAGGACAACGATACTACGGAGCGTTATCTTTGTAGTTGTCTGGCTTTCGCGAGAATCAGATTAGGGCTGTTGGGTAGTGATGTCTTGAGTATGAATCATGTCCACACTCTCCCTCTTCCTAAGCTTCTAAGATTCATCAGTGAAACAAAGAAGTTCGAGATTGAGAGACTCTAGACCTTTCTTCTTCACATTTATTCTCCCACATATCTTTCCTGTCTTTCTACTCTCTTCTACTGGCTCTATCTTGGATATAGTACAATGATCTTTGAGACTGAGTGAGTTTGGTTTAGTCATTTTGAATATTAAAGTTTTTGAAAACTTACTTTTGTCACATTATACCATCAGTTAGTGATATTAAGTTCAAACAAATCAGAATCACGTTTTTCTCTTCATCATATGGTTGCTATTTCAACATTATAGATTTATTATTGAGAAGATTTTTGGGGTTAAAGCTTCTTTTTTGGTGTGTGGAAACTTTTTTTTGTGATGTTTATACTATATGTATAAAAATAACAGAAGAGATTTTAAAACATAAGAAGTTTTTTGGAGTTGTTTTTTAAGCTAAAAAATCGTAATTTTTCAACAAAAATCGTCATTGGGCCAAAAAATCGTCAAAATAAGTCAATTGAGTTTTAAAAAATACAATCAAATGTGTATTCTGAACATTCACCAAAATTGCATTGATATACTTTATTTTAGGATAAGAAAGAAGTTATGGGCTAATTCAACCAATTGATTATGCAGCAAAAGCTTACACACCACAAGTTTACAAATTTTCCAAACATTCATGAAATGAATTCAACCCCTCCCACTGTTTATTCTATTTTAATGAAAAAGAATCAACACTGCCACGAATGCAATGGGAATAAGTGTTCCCAGCCCTTCATCTTTTTCAATACTACTAAGCTATATAATGCATTAAATATTTTTTATTAGATATTTATATAATGCATTACATATTTTTTCAATAAAAAATAATTTAATACAAAATTTAATTAATTGTATTTATTTTTTTTCTCTAATTTTCAATAGATCTTGATTATCACTTTAAGTTCTCTGGCAACACTAATAGAAGTACATATAGACGACGAAGTAGAAGCACAACATACATACAAAATATAATGTACAGCAAGAATGAAGGAACAAAAGAGAAAAGGAAACACACACTCACGCGCTACTTTTATATACACATGCACGTACACACACAACATGTAATGGAAATGAATTTGTAAATAGCGCAAAAAATGTCAAAAAATTAAGTACTTGAACTAATTTTAAGCTCACCTCCTGTAGATGTAGTAGCTGCACTTATACCGCTGCCACCAGAGCTCATTGATCCCACAGGTCCTCCACCACCGCCGGGACCACCACCTCCCGGCCCAGGCGTACTTCCGCCACCAGTCCCACCACTTGCATCGCTTGAACTCATTTTATTAAGGAACGCAGTATATTTATTGATGAAAATGCTACAAAGTACAGTAAAAATTATTCATGTGCTAATTAAGATTTTGTTTCAAAAACAATTTGAAATATGCACCACAAGATTCTGATTTCACTCTGTTCGCATTAACTCACCTTGCTTCGGTTAAAGCAAATTGTAGAAAATTTAATTTTATTTACTTTTTTTATACTAATTTAGGCTTTTCCACTTTTTTCGATACGTTTATTAACTTTTTTCTTCCTCTACTTGATTTGCAAAAATTTTTCTTTTATTGTGTTATATTTTCACTCACTTCTTTTACTTGCTACAACGACGGACGAAGGATGTATATAATGTACATAATGTGTGCATGTCGATAATGTGCCTTTCGACTGTAGTGCGACAGCACGCAGAGCTGCACAATTCGTACTTTAATTGAACGAACAATCATTCCATTAATGCCTAGATTGACAAATTTATCAAATTAACTATTGCATTTATACTGTACGATGAGTGAAAACAAAATTATGAAATTTTAGAGTTATGGATTTGATAGGAAATGGGATTAGACGAGTACCGGATTTAGATATTTATTTATTGCTTCATATAAAAAATATTGCATAAGTTTCTGAAGTTTCGAATTTTGCCATACTTAAAAATAGAAATTTCAGATGGATTCGACTTTATATATGTCAGAAAATATTAAAATTTGGATTTTTTCAACTTAGAACATACATATTACAAATTTTTTGTTTGTCCTTATAATGCCATATGTGACATATTCAAAAACTACGCGCAAGAAAAATTCATTACTCCATTTCTTAATTGAAATGATTTATGTGAGTTATTACGACAAAATGAATTAAAATTTAGAAATTTCGCTAATAAACGAAATAAATAAACTGACTGAGATATTTTAAATTCATAAATAAATGCATAAAGTATCGATAAACGTACTTCAAGTCTATAAAAACTCGTCGATCATATCACATACCCACCTTGCAGAATGACGTATTCTAAATCAAAAATACTAAAATACTCTTGTCCAGCAATCAAATTTCTACTGTACGATTACACCAGGCAAAAACCCGAAAATCAGAATTTTGGCTAGTAAATTTTTATTGGGAAATCAAACGAATTGAGTATATATCAAGAGCCATTTTAGTTGTGCGCTCGGTGTATAGCCTCGCACAAGGCGGATTTAACATGGTGGTAGCAGCACTACAACAACTGCAACAAAACAGTAACAACACGCTACTTTGTTGTTGCTAAAATCGTAATTGTCAAAAACACAAGAACAAATGTATGGAAAACAAAAAAAACGAAGATTTTGACAGTTAAAATTATCTTCATATA
Source organism: Toxonevra muliebris (assembly GCA_963691655.1). Classification (NCBI taxonomy): domain Eukaryota; kingdom Metazoa; phylum Arthropoda; class Insecta; order Diptera; family Pallopteridae; genus Toxonevra; species Toxonevra muliebris. The sequence goes on along the minus strand of OY829326.1, from coordinate 50,335,103 downwards.
AAAAAAATTAGAGAAGAAGAAGACAGAGTTAACGCTGCCATCACCTGTTATAATTTCGCCATGGCCTCACACAACCTTCGTGTTTTTGTTTGGTGTAAACTGTCGACCATATGCTCGTAAACTTTGTTGCAATCTCCTGTTTATTAATTTTCAGTTAACTCTCACTAAAACTTTATAGTGGCACTATATTTTAGTTCATATTTTAATTAAACTGACATATTTATGGATAGTTCTAGTCCTTTTCGTTAGATATTTTTTAGAGTGCACGAGGGCAATAAAAATTAAAATTTCGTATAACCCTTTCAACCCTAAAGTCGCCTGAGAGCAACTTCACCTCTTAAAGCAAAGGCTGTTTCATTGTAACTGTCAAAGTTATTTTTAATAAAGTTGTATCGTACATGCACTACAAATTGAAGTCGTCTAAACAAGCAACATTCTCCAACGCGTAAACGATAGGGCGTGGCGATAAGATAAGTATTTCATAATCCAATTGAAAAAAAGTTTTCAAACACAGGGGAAAGTTCTGGGTGGAAAGGGTTAACTTAGTCAATACGTGTCTATGAATAATCAAGGGTCATAAGGTCAAACATCTAGCCAACTATTCCATCAATGCGTGTTAAATGGTTTTCAGCTACAAAATTATATTTGGAAAATAATAACCGCCCGCTAGATATCGAATATCATTAAAATTTATTTCTTAATTTCCATATTGAGACACATTAGAACATATACATTTGATATACATAGACACATTTGAACATAGGCATTTGAATGTGTATCTCAAGGTTTTTTCTTAACACCGAAAATGTTTATTTAAGCTCAATTCTGCGCCAATTAAAAATATATTATATTTAAGTTGCGGAATAGATGACAACATTTTTAGCACGACAAACAAGATGCAAATATACACATATAAGTATAAATTGTTTTACGAGAGAAACTTTTGATTGAAAAGCCTACCAATTTTTTATTTTGTGTGTTAGAACACATTGTGGCTGTTTACACGGGCGCAAGCATGAACGCCTGTCTGAAAGAGAGAGGTAGAAAAAAATACGTAGTAACTAAGAGATATAAACTCGTCTGTGTTTTCCAAACTTCTTATTTTTTCTACCTCTCTCTTTCAGACAGGCATTCATATTTGAGCCTGAGTGAACAGCCACTATGATATGATGATTTGTTGTGTTTCGCAGACGCAAGACATGCTGGTTTTGATAACATAGCGTTTCGACTAGCTATAATTCATGTTAATATTCCTGTCTTACCATCAAAATGTCTAGTCGAGCACTTTATGTTAATGACAACATTTCGTCAAGACAGTATTGCTGCTATCAACCCAAACATAAAATTGAAGTTTCATTGATTTTGACTTTTGTTTATTTAAAAATGCGGTAAGTTAGACTTAACAGAAGTAAAATAATTAATTTCAATACATATATATCGAGAATATGAGTGTTTATGAAATTGTAAAAGAGAAAAATATAAAAGAATCGAGTTGAGAGAAATACGTGGGAAAAATGAGAAACAAATTTAAGGCATATTTGGTGTTAACTGTTCAAAGCATTTTGTAAAATGAAATTCCTAAATATAATTTGCCCACTATCAGCTGCTCTGACACGAACATGAACATTGCTATGATTTATAGCTAGCCGAGACGTTATGTGAGAGGGCTAATAGCTGCCAGGGATTTTATTTTTTTTGTATGGCAATGCCACAACAAAAATCTATTACAATTTCGTTTTCTATGCCTTTCATTCTACAATTGACTATAATGACGTAAATATTTAAATTACCAATAAATTTTTGAAAGATACCTTATCTGATGTTTGCTAAAATGGAATAAGGAGACGTAGGTTTGGTTTGGCATATTTAACACCTCGCATTTGAAAAAAAGAATTTTTGGAGCTGTTGCAAAATTATTGAATGAAAAAAAATGCACTCCGCCGCTGCAAAAACCAAAAAGAAAACAACTGTCAGTTCTTGACATATCGTTACTTCGCTTCTTCTTTCATTCGTCAGTAGTTCAGCAAGAAAGTGAGGTGGAGCAAGTTTTAAAATGATCATTTGCTCCAAATATTGCATTCCACTTTTAATTTCAGTATATTTTATATTTTTAAAATTAATATGACAAAGAAGTAATAAAAATATACATTTTAAATGTAATTAAAAACAAAAGTGGCAAGTGGCAAAAATCTAAATTTTATCTGTTGTAATGCAAAGAAAACACAAAAGTGCAAAGAAAAAAAATATAAGTGAAAAATTGAAAGAAAACTGCGACTACAAAGAAATTTCGAGGCTCTGCTGAGGAGAAAAAAAAGGAATAAAAAAAAGAAAAAGAAATCGCGAGTATTAATTTCAAAGCAAAAAAAGAAGGTGAATATAACGAACGCATCGACAAAAGAGAGGCAGCCAAAGAATTTCCAAAAATTAAGTAAGTTAATGGATCAAAGAAAAGCAATTAAAGTTATAAATTTCACTTTGTGGATTTTGTGCAAAGAAAAAATGTAAATTTAGCGCTACTTGTTTAACAAATATATAAATGTTTATATGAATGGATATTTAGAAATTTGAGCTCGCAAGCATAATTAGTTCCAGCAATATCTCATATGTGTTTGTACCCGGCTGCTCTAACCGACCTCCTCTCTTCTTCATTCACCCACTCGTCAACACTTAAGACATTCGCCTCCAAGCAATAATATATGTGTGTATGTATGCCTGCAATTTTAACCATTTTTATCGAAGAAACAACATATTTTATTTTTTTCCTGCTTTTCATATTATTTTTAACAGGAAAAACAAACATAAAATCTCGTATCATTTAAGCAGACTTACATATATGTACTTATACGAAATTCACTAATCTTCAATTAGCATTTTAATTATTTTGCCTTCCAAAAATTTATCGCACATATCACTGCTTTAGAATTTATGAAATTTTTAATTTAAAAATTTGCCCGAATATCCGTATACTTAAGGGGGGTTTTTTATGTAGGGCTTGGAAAAATTCATTTTTTATTTATAACATAATTTATAGTTCGAAACCTGTAGAATACGATGCCGTTAAGGATTTTTGTCAAAAATGACGTCATGAGAGGCTGTTCAAAAAATGTTTTCAATGAGTTGAAAATCGGTGTATACTGAGTAATCGAAAAACTAATTTCCCGATCAAGCTCGTTTTCGGCACACGTTTTTATGATACTTTATGCCCAAAGGACCAATAACCTAATTAACTGACCGACTAAAAATTATTAAAATAAACATGTTTTTAAATTTTGTCCGAAAAAATTGACTTTTTGTTTCTGAGGTCTCCCAATCCAATTATTATTATTTTTTCACTATCATAGGTTCATCCATTGCCTATATGTTTACACTGCTATGTCCTTGCAAATTTTAATTTTTTTTTTAAGGAATAAAAATCAATTTTAAAACCAAAATTTTCCAATAAACAAAACAAAAACAACAAAAAATTCTGAAAATTTACTAAGAATTGGCGTGTCTCTATTTTCTCTCTATATTTAATTAGGTTAGTTAGGTTTAGTGCCTGTCTATCAGGACACACTTAGGGCAAATACGGCCCGTTGTGCTACCACGTGGATGCTATATATATTTAATTACATTTGCTTGAAAGAGTCAACCATACTTTAAAATAAAGAATTTCGCTCAAACTGTTTATCGATACTACAAAAATTGATTCTTGTATTTTTTTTACTTTTTCCCTTGCAACTCGGGCCTATCAGAGCCGAGGGACATCCTCACTCGCCTCCAGGCTAAGTTGGCAATGATATGTATCTAAATAGCTCGAGCAATATGTATTACTGCAGGATAGACTCATGTGATTACAGATTCTTGGAAGGCCTAGCCTCTCATTTATCGGAAACGAAAACCGATTTTTTTTTATTCATTTTGTTGGTATTTGCAGTGGCTATCGTTAAGCGTAGCCGATTTTCAAATTTTTAATTTTTACTATTTTTTAAGCTCTTTTGAAACAAAAAAAAAAAGGGTCGAAAACATTAAACAATTTTCAATCAATCGCCATTTTATGGGGAAAAAAAACCGCTACGTACGACGAGAAATATACTTATATATATATATTAATAAAAACTAAAAATTTTAATTTTTCAGAAAATCCGTTCTTGAATAATCGACGCGGCCATGAAGGGGGAATTTTTTTTCGGGCTCCACGGCAACGCCCATATCTTCAAAACTCAAAACTATTCAATATTTTTTTATAAAAATTTATGGAAATATTGTTGGAAGTGAACCTAATAAATTGAATATAAAACAATCCCTATATTCCTTTATTTGACAGATCAAAAAAATTCCCGAAAATCACTCATTTTTCCAGCCGTCACAGTGGCCTTCCCCCTTAAGCACTAATCAAAACTTACTACTATTACTAACCATCGGTTAAAGTTCGGATTAGTTCTCAACCGGACATTGAGAAAACGGCCCTTAGAGGTAGCGCGCTACCCTGCTGAGGTAGCTCTGCCACATTCAACTCCATTATTGCCGTATGTAGTTAATTAAATGGCTTCTGTCCCAACTTAGTTATGTTATTTCCAAAAATGGCCAAAATATTGTATCAGTAACAACATTAACAACAACAAAATGAAAAACAAATCGCATTTTTGCTGCTTCATCAAATTTTCATTGCTTTTCTTTTATGTTCTGTTTGTTATACGTGTATGTACCCTACATAAGTTGATTTAGATTGTATTAATTTTTGATAAACATAATTTACAATTTAAATGCTTATAAAAATAAATAAAATACTTTCCGTCATACTAGTCAGATAAAAAAAAATAGCTGTGAGTAGCTAGGAATTTGAATTTTTTATTCAAAATTTGTAATTACTTAAAACAAATTGATAAAAACTTTATTCAACAACAAATATTTTTAGGCATTCAACCTTTACGGCTTCCTTAAACCACGCCCATTAAATTTTTTAGGGTTTTGAAATCAGATATATGCTTTTTACATCAAAATTTATCAATCCCAATTTTTTTTTAACCAATCGAAAATTTGGGAACTAGAGTGTTAAAGTGAAAAAGCGATAAGCCCACTTTTTTGTTTGAAAATTAGTTTTTGATGCAGTAGAAATTTGCAAAAGGAATTATGCACTTATTCCGTTTTTACTTGGTTTTAGACATTGATACGTGAAAGTGTTAAGTCCGCAGCTCTCAAATAGCACACGCTAAGTCACATAAAAAATAGCAAATTGTTCATTTCAAACAAATTGTGCAATCGCATTGAATGCTATCTCGTAGTGCTGTTTATTTATTCGCAGAAATGGAGTATTTTAGCAATATTTGCAGTAAAAAATGTTCAATAGTTTTGGTTTCTCCTGTAAAACAAAAAACAAAAAAAAATGGAGATAGCACCTTTGTACTCTAAGCTAACGATATGTGAATTTACTGACTGGCATTATGAACACATGTTTAAAATCATAATAATCTCTTTGAAATATATATGTAATTATATTTTCCTCATACTCCATTAATTTGTCACGCATTTGACCAATATAAATGTATTATTTAGATTGCAAAACTTAATAATGAAAAGCATATTCTACAGAGCAATTTGGGTATCTACCATTATTATTATATAATAGGTGGCTATTAATGCGTTTAACCCAAACCAGTTGAGTTGAGTCTGTATAATATTTAGAATAAATATTTTCTGGAACTAGGGTGGTTGCCATAACCTAGTAGTTACTGTGCTAGACTGCACCGTAAAGGTATCCGAGTACAATTCACGACAGTCAAAGTGATCAAAAATAGAAAAAATCTACAACGGCAAACCTCCAAGAATAAAAATTCCCTAAGAAAAGCTTTAACAGCTCGTCATGGGCTGTTGTGCCATAAAAGAGGAAAAAAGGTATGAATTAACCGGGCTTGGCCGACTAATTTTAATTTTTTTTTAATTAATTTTTTTTTTCATATTTTTCCATATGTTAAAAAGCCACAAATCAGTGAATCTGAAACTCACAAAATTCTCATAAATGCCCAACCCTTTTTACCTTCCTTTTGGTTTGTGATTATATTTATTGTTTCCTTTGTTTCTGCATGCATATTAATCAATTTCATAAATAACGAATTGAAACGTGATTTTTGTGTGATAGACCATTTTTGCAAAAATTTGTAAATTTAACAAACTAAAAAAACAAAAAATGTCGCAATGCGATTTTTAAAAATTCATTGAACTTTGTTGATATGTAGTGGTTATTGCTGCTACTGTGGAGAATATTTTTTTTTTTACATTAATTTTGTTGTTTCTACATTATCAGTAGTACATAGTGGCAATTGTAGCATTTTTCTTTGTTTTTTATGTTTCAATTGTTTTTGTTTTTATTTAGTCAGATATTTTTAGAACGCTTAATTTCTTAATTAGTTCAATGTTGTTTACTGTATTTCGAATGCAACCTTACCCTTTGCAATCATTCGACAATTTAAGCATTTTTCCGATTGCGCAATAAACAAATCCGATTAGAATTTATTCAATTTGAAACTGCTACCAACATGTACGATATTCTATCAAAATATATGTATAAAATATTAAACCCAGCCAAATGTGTGCAGATTCCTCAAAATAATTATTTTTAGAATTGTTTCAAATGAATACATTATAAAAAGTAATTTTTCAAGCTTTTCGTAATCTATTCCAAAAAGAAAGGATTCATAAAATGTTCTTTTTTCATTGGCATTATTTCATGCATTCTTCGTGAAATTACAGTGCATCATCAAAAAATGTTTCTGTAAGTTAGTACAACTAAGTATACTATAGCAAAAAAATTTTCATATCTTTACGCGGGATTTTTAAATGAACATATATTAAGTTTTATTTGACAGAATGTACTGTTTTATTTCAGCAACTTTCATTTATAATGAACCTTTTTAAAAAATTTTCGGTTACCACAAACCAATTGGAAAGAACGAAGTTAGTTCCCATATAACTCCATAAAATTTTTTCTACCTAAACCGGCTAAAGCATCATAACGAACCATTTGAAGGTTTAAAATGCCCATAGGTTTCGGTTTTAATTAATAACGAATAGAAATTGTACAATGAATAAATTAAATTGGTTCTAAAAGCAAAATACGAAATTTTTTGGTCTGGCAACAATGAATACTTGTATTTTAATACTGTTTTGCTGTGATGTCACTAGTGTGGTATGCAAATTTGATTTCCTCTCTAACACAGGAAAGCGTAATCTTGTTTTTATCATACATTTGATACCTTCCCGCAAGAATGTCCTAAGTGACATTTTCTAAATATTCCAGAAAACGAAAAAAACTTCCGGCCCAGTGTTTTTTTTTTTTCATGACATTACTAGAATGTTATAATTTTTTTTTGTGTCGGTATGTTATGGAGACGTGAAACTTAAGCCAAACCGAGCCGCTTAGTGTAAACTATAATTAAAAAATAATTTTTGGGAAAGAAATGTCGCTTAATACTTAATATATACTACTCTTTAAATGCATTGTTTTCAATTTTATTGCTGGGAAAGCTCTAAGATTATCTTTATAATATTTTTGTTTCAATACACTATGAGACAAATTTCAACTTTATCTTTGTAGCAAAACAATTCGTTCTATATAAATAAACTAATTTTTCACTTAGATATATACAAAAATAATTTTAATTTTTTTTATGTTTTGTTTAGCTTGGGGTTGGTATGGTATTTGTCTCCAAAAAAAAACGGCTAAAAAATTATTATGATTTTCTTTAAAAGTAATTCATTTGATATTTGCAATAATATAGTAAAATTTGAATGCATTTATTTCAATGATTTTTTATTATAACTGCTCGCCCTATATTAGTAGTCTGTATTTAATTACTATCTGTCACTGATAGTAATCGCATATAATTTTCATTTTTAAATTTGTTTTAAAAAAATTGAAAAACCCGAACTTCAATGGGGAAAAAGTTGCTTAACTAGGCTAACCCACAAAATTCCAGATAGGGTATTAATTCTGAGTACATACCCTTTCCATTCCCATGCCCGATAAGTGTTGTCGCCTTGTGTTATTTATAAATAGGCTGCGAGAAATTCGTTGATAGTTTAAAAAAATGTATACAAAATGTGAATGCATACATACTCGTATTACATGTTAACAATTGCGGAATAGACATTGTATAATATTAGAGACCACTAAACCACTAAAGCGTACTTAGACTAAAAAGTACGAAAAACGTGTTATTCCCATTATTGGAGACAGCCGAGCTGCTACTCTGCTATTATTTAAGATAATCTCTAAATTAATGTGAGACTATTTGCGCAAGTTCAATCAACTGGATAGGCACTTTGTATTGGTTTCTAACTAGGCATTGTGGGGTCAAAGAGTACCCCTGTGCAATCTGTATTGATACGAGCTCAATATGTAGGTTTTGTATTGATCCAGATACAATACTTAATTTCTTGGCAAAAATGGGACTAAATAAAGTACTTTAGACATAAGACTAAATCAAAAAGAAAAAGGGTCGTAAAATTGGCCCGGTGCAATTACAATAACCTCAGAACAGGTCCAAATTATTATAAAGTTGTTATTAAAATGTTAAAACTATGCAGACATTTAACGTGTTTTCTTTGGCTTGGTTTGTCATACTTTACTTTTTTGGCTTTTTTTACTTTAAATAAAATTTATTTATCATCATTTTTTTATTTTTCGCTTTTCTTTGAGCCGTTTTTATTTTATCAGTTATCATTACGTTTCTTTATCAACTATAATAAATAATATATAAAGCATATTAAAAGAAAGATAAAAAGAACATACATTATCAGCGATGATTACAAATTGTAGGTATATAAAAAACTAAATACTCCGCGACAACAAAGAAATTAAAAGCGTTAATTTGTAATCAAACAGCGAACGAGACACACCAAACCCAAGTAGTTTAGTGTTTTTTTTTTCCAAAATAAAATTTGTACTAAAAGAGAATTTGTTAATTTCAGGTCACATTTCATTCATTTACATTCAAATAATAAAAGAAGAAGAAAATGTCTAATCAAGCTGAAACGGATTATGAGAAACAGTTCCAGGAAGACTTGGCCAAAGCAACGGCATTGAGTATGGAACAACAAGCGCTAGACGATTATAGACGTGCCAAGAAATATGGTAATATTGCTGCTGCGACCGCTTATTTTGAACGTCCACTGCCGTCAACACACTTGGAATCAGCAGCAGCAAGCAGTTACTATGCTCAATTGCGTAATCGCCAACAGCGCGGCAGTTCCATTGAATCGACAACACCACACGCAATTGCAGCACCGCCATCACAACTACAACGACGTTATTCAGAGGTGGACAATTCGGCTCCCCCTATCATTGCTTCGGCGTCATCAACTCGTGAACGTTCGAAAACACCGCCTCCAACACTGCTTGAAAGTGATTTAATATCCTTTTCGAGTCCTACCGCTAAGCAACCAGAAAATTCTACATTTGAGAAATTAATTGAGAATTTACAAAAGATGCAAGCTACAAATCCACAAACAGCGCTTGTGCCGCTGGGGCCAACAGCAGCAGCAGCACCGCTACACCTTCATCATAATCAGAATCCCGTTTATCGTTCTGCACCACCCACTGCAATGTATGTATCAGCTGCGCACACACAGCCGCCACAATTTACACAGGTACATGGTGCAGCAGCAGCTGGAATGCAATTGGTACCATTCACGCCACCACCATCACAACAAAAAGTTCCATTGACCAGCGAAGAGCTTCAAAAGCTTTATAATTTATCACATCCACATCAACAACAGCAAACACACCAACACCAAATCATGTCTTATCCACCCCAACACATGGGTTTCATATCGCCTGCGAATGCTCCTCTTTATCCTATGAACCATCAACAGTTTACACAAAGTGCACCTCCAACCGCTGCTGTTTCAGCGGCTTATATGCCACCACAATATCCCCCACGTTATGGTTTTCAATATAATCCGATGCCTTCAGCAGCTGCTGCAACAGCAGCTTCACCTTCAGCCTCAACGTATTATGCAGGAAACACATCACCTGCCGTTTCCGTTTCTTCCACCAATACTGATTTGTCAAATTCACATCATGCACTTGCTTTGCAAATTCCCAAATCACATTCCACTTCAGCAGTGGGTGGGACCAATGGAACTGGTGGTCGTAATACATCTGGAAGCGCTCATAGTGCCTCCATTCTACGCCGTCAAACCCCACCTATGCAAAGGCAACGAACTGGTGGCGTTGATCTCATTGATTTGAGTCAGGAGGATGAGTATGTTCATTACTTTTTTTTTATGATTTAATTGTTTGAAAATATTTTCATGTGTGCTCTTTCTTTCTGTTTATTGTTGCAGTTCTCGCGTTAGCGTTTTGGAAGCATTTGATCCTTTGCTCAATGATGACAATGGAGGTAAGCATAAATCACTTTCCAACCTTTTAGTTACTAACTGTAATCGGTACTCCCTCAAAGTTTTCAAAAGTTTTCTTCATTTGTTTTTATGAGTTTATTTTTATCCCCAATTAAAATTATGATAGAAAGTTATGATTGTAATATTTTCTAAAATTCGATTTTCCATTATAAAATTCATGCTGTAATTGACAATCTTGAAAACACATTTAAGCCTAATAATAATAAAAAATAATAATGGAGCATACGTGTGCTTTCAAGCAAAAGGCTGCCCTCCAACCTAACCTAACCTATAGACAATCTTTGCTTTTAATTATATTTCTTTGGTTTTGTGTTTTAGAAGAGACTCATCTAAAAATATTTTTGTAAATATGTGTTTTATGTAATTCACTTGAATATCTTTTTCTTTCCTCTCGCCTTCAAGTTGCGAGCGGTATATTCTGAGCGGCATATTCTATACTGAGTTAAAATTAAAAGAACCAGTTCACTAACCTCTCACCATTAGGATTAACGGAGTGCAATACATGGTTTACAAAATGTATGAAATAGACTCTGTTAAATAAACAGGAAAAAAAGTTAACAATTCATAATTCTTTGTATATACAACAAACAGCCAGACTGTAGCCAAGCTAGCAAAAAAAGTTTCTCTCGTGCTGCTCAATTTCCAGCATTTCGACGTTAGCTGTTCATTACCACAGATCTTATCTTTGTCCTTTGATCTCTCAATCAGCACATTGATTTGACAGGAATTAATCTCGGTTGAACATTTATATCGTTTAATTGCTGCATTATTGGTTAATGGGTTGTTGATGTTAGATCAGGCTGTAGAAGTTGTTCTGTGAGCAGGGCTTAGGCCTGCAAGTACTGCTCCATGGTCCTATAGATTTCGTTGGCTGTACTCTTTTATTGGTAACTAGACTCTGTATTTTTCCATGGGTTCCTATAATACAGTGACATGTTAGTATACTTATAAGCATTTTAACATTGGCTTTGGCCAAATTTTCTTAGTGTTTCTGTAGGTAGGTAAATGATGGAAAAGAGTTGGTTCTGCTATTCCTTGCCAGCCTATCAACCTTGAAGTTCCCCCCAAAATTTCTGTGACCGTAATCCCAGCAAAGATACTGCTTGGTTACCTCATTGAAATTGAAATAGCTTAGAAAAATCTTTGATGTTGTTTGAACAGCTTCTAGAAAGTTTAAAGCTATTTTGCTTTTACCAAAATAGCAAATAGCGCTTTTTGTAGAGCAATAACTTCAATCTGAAAAACATTATAGTGATTTCTCCCTAACCTTCATTTTTGATTTTTAGATGTTCAGAAAAGATTTTACTACTAAGTCTGCCATAAAGTTATGACCTTTCGGCATAGATTTGAAGTGACTCAGTTTGAGGTTTAAGTATTGCTTCCAGTCCATTTACTGATGCTATTTTTGTGTAACACTGTAATTTTATCTAAGTAAATTCTTATATGCGTTGGTGTAGCAACTGTTCTTCGGTTTCCTCTTTTTCATTTCATATCATAAGTAAATCGTACTGTTTAATGGTTTTACATAAGTTTCATTATTTAAAAACTGGGACCGTTATATATTCAGTAGTGACCACATTTTTTTCAATTTAAACCAAATTTAAATAGATCGAACAGCATTATTGACCAATGTATTTGTTGTGTGGGCGATACTTTTATGCTGTGTTCCTTCAACAAGAATATTACCTGTGACACATTTCAACAGTCTCGGTAATGGGTTGATTATCACTCTCATTAGACCTGAACCCTATATAAAATGCTATGATTTCTATAATAGACTCGTCTAGGTACAGGCTGTAATTTCAATCGCCTTCACTAATAATTTAATTACATCATGAAATAATTAAATTATTAATAATTAAATATTTAATTATTTCATGTTTTGAAGATTTTTGAAAAAAATAGATTTTAGTTTTAAATGCTAACCTCTACACACCTTTCCATTTTTAAGTTACATTTTTTTGATTTTTTAAAGATACATTTGTTTTATCTTTTACTCATTACTTGGTAGATCGAACCGGATATATTAACTTTAACTGCTTGTATTTGTTTTTTAAAAATTTTTAACATTAATCAGGAAAGTTACGGTTTATCACTATAATTCAGCATCTACCCATCCAAATCGAATCCTCTTTCTGTTGGCTCGTCATTTTTGTAAACAAATTTTAATTTCATTTCAATATTTTTTATTTTATTTCTCTATCTTCCAGTATCGAAAAAATAACCAACACATTTTGTTGCAAAACTCTTCTACTACTACACATTAAAAATTCGACTAATTTAAATAAATCAAAATAAAATAATAATACTTAATAATTCAAAAAGTGAAGAAAAAAGACAAATGCGAGAAATTAACATTTTAAATAAATTGCACAATTCACATCGTGTGGTGGTCGAATATTATCGTATCGTTGTTTTTATTGTTGTTGTACCGTACCATATCAGTGAAGAATGCCTCGTGCACCTTCTACTACTTCTACTACAAAACATAGTGCTTCTCGTATTCCTCATGCGACTCTATATGGAGTATAAAAACAAAAAGTTTGTGCCTTTTTTTTTTGGGTCCTTATGTGCAACTGGGAGTTAAAAATTGTAAACACTGGCAAAAAAATAAACACAAAAAATTAAAAGCTTTAATAAACATTTAAATTGAATGAAAATGCTATTTAAAATTGGTTTTTTTATACTTAAATTATTTTAATTGTATTTTGCTCATAAAGTATGCACTTCATTCAATGATGACAGTAACTATATATAAAAATGTATTTGTAAAATTGTGTTGATAATAATCGATCAAAAATTGTTCTCTCTTTTTTTTCTATTAAATTTATACCAATAAAAATGTATTCGTTTCATCGAACGTTTCTCTCTTCTGTGCACTGCCCCGCTTCAGGGAGCAACGTTCGACAATGAAACCCAAAAATATAAAATATGGAATGTAAAAAAAAAAAAAAAATGAAAATCTGTTGTTTTATTTCACGCTTACATTGCGCTATCGTAGTAGGTATAATACTAATAATAATTACATAATACATTTTTTGTTTTATCAGTTTGCCATTGTTGCTGCATTTGTGCCATACATATTTTTAGCTCTTTGCTGCAATTTAATATAACTGGCCCTACTTTCTTAATTTTTATTGTAGTCTTTTATTTAGTTTTTGTTTTGGTCTTTGTTTGTTTCTACTCTGCGCTTGTTTATTTCATATAATTTTAAACTGATAACACGTTTATGATTGAGTTTATTATCCTTTAGCCGTGGTCAAGGTGTTTACATTTTGTTTACTTGGTTTCGATTTTTATTTACACGTTATAATAACCATTAAGTTAATCTATGTAGTATGCACAGGGTGTCGAATCACTGAAGCACTTTGCAAGAAGAGAATAAAAGGAAAATTCTTGTTATTTTAAATTGCTAAATTAAATTTTTTGTGTTATAAATTCTGCATCATTGGGTTTGTTTTTGAATTTAACTTCCACTTTGTTTTAAGTCAAATTATAATTTCATACATGATTGTAAAAATCACCCTTAACAATAGTGCAAGTTTTTTTTAATTTTTGTTTACTTAAACGAAATAAACGGATGGTGAGAGTAAGTAAAAAAAAAGAGAATGAATAGTGTGCAGCATATCAAGCACTTTGTGTTAATTGCCGGATAAAATTCGCTTGCGCAGGTGTTATTTTTTTTTTTTACTCTAAAACTAAATAAGATATTTTTTTTTTAACTTTACATTTTTCAAATGTTTTCAATGCGTTTCATATTTGTAATCCATTAACGAGTTTAAACGTAGAATCTTTATAATCAGGATTCGTATTTAATTAGTCATGTACTGCACATTCAATAAATTTTCGTATATATTCATGTTCAATAGTAAAATATCAAGCAACTCGCTCAAGTCGTACACGGGGAATGCTGTTAACTGCACAAGTACATGCAAATACACAAGCAATAAAACTTTTTCATGTGAGTGATAACATTTATGTGCATTAAAGTGCCTCACAAAAATTGTTGTAGTACACCCCTGAAAATGAACCTCGGTTTATTTTATGATGATTCCCACCCAAAATATTTCAGCTCTAGCGATTACCATTCGTGAGCATAAATTTTTTTTTTTTAATCTGCTAGCATACTCGAGATAATGAGATTTTTTTTGAAATTTTAGCGATATTCTTCATACGATTTCTATGAAAATTAAAATAATTCCGCAACTTGTTGCCCAATCTTCGATTGCAAGATATCGTTAAAAAGGTGTGTATGCTACTATATATATTTTTCGAGTCATCATAAAATAAACCGAGGTTCGTTTTCAGAGGTGTACAACACGACCGATTTTTTACGTATGGCACTCGAGGCATTAAAAACATTAAACAATACAAAATTTTACATATCATTTCCTTTGAGTTTTGATTACACTGGAGATTAAATCAACCTTTTTTGCTGCAGTATTAGGTTTCGAAGTGATCTCAAATAGTGTTACAATTATATGGCATACCAAAATTGGCGATAAACACATTTTTTAGCCCTTTTAAAAATCAATTTACTATTTTTGGCTTTATGTTCGGATGCTACAGGAATCTATAGGAACCTAAACCTAAATCTTGCTAAATACCTGTGTAAAGCAAAGTCCAAACGTTCGTTTCGATCAGCGTGCTCTTTTTCTCGAGACGTGTTCAAAAATTTCTAAAAACATGTTTTTTTTTAGATACTTTTGACTTAGTTTTACCCGTAAACTGGAGCCAATTCCTATTTCTGGTTTCGGATTCCACATATAAAAGATAACCGTGTTCTACTTCTAAATCCCGCGCCGCATAATCACTTTTCCCATGTTACATTTCAAACGCTTTCCAAGGTCTACTGAGAACTGAAAACTTTTATTTACATTGAGATTTTAATGTAAATGCGCACACGAACTGCCATGACACTGACAAGTCATTGAATAACGTAACTGTCACCGTAAAAATAAACCTCCAGTGTGCACCACAATGGCTATTTCGAATTATTAATTTTCACAAAATAAATATTTTTCACTCAATTCGAATTTTCCAACATTTTACTTAATTTATTGCCAATATGCTACATTTAATGCGGGCAAAGCGCCATACAAATTATGGTTTTCTAATTTTGACCACTTTCATATACTATACTAAACAAGAAATGAAAGAAAAAAAAAAACAAAAACAGCGCAACAGCGAAAGCGTTAATAGAATTTGACAATACAATTGACACTCGAATGCTAAAAATATCGCACAACCGGCTAATAACGCACATATGTAGCTAGCATTGGTAGATATTAATGGTATGGGAGGGAGGATGTGAAGTGTAGAGAGTGAAAGCATTAACTAAATAGAACAATTGGTTATAAAAAATTATTATTATTTAGTTTTTAATATGCGCTCATTCAACACTGGCGTCATTACCAGCAGCAGTAGCAGCAAATAATAAAGAAAAGTGGCTTAAACGGCGACGTCGGCCACTACGACGACAACGACGACAGTGTAAACGTTTTTAGTCGATCATCAGCAGCGTCATCACCACAACACAACAAACTATAAAACATTTTTATTAATTATTTATAAATAATTAGTTGCTTTTTTTAACTTTTTCTTCTCATTTATTTCGAAAGAAAAAAGCAATCAAGAATATAATTCTTAAGCGAAAATGTTTTGTTGTATAGTTTTAATTTTGGGTAACGAGTGGGCGCAGATAAAACTAAAAAGCTAAGAGCTTTAGCATAAATTCAATGTCTCTACTGAATTTGTCAAAATTTTGTGCTGTTTTTGCTTTGTTTCTAAATTAATTCGAAATATTTCATATACATTATAAAATTTCAAGAGCATAGTGTCTAAGTATTAAAGCGGAGGAAACAGTAGACTGCGGGACCGTGATTTCTATATACAAAAAAAAAAAGAAAAAGTAAATCAAAACTATGCATTCACTACTTACAGATAACGATAATGCATCCGACTGTACATCCTACTATGCTGAATATGATCCATTTGATTATTTGTACAGTGGCGGTGGTACACAGTATTCAGATCCCGTGTATGAGGCAGTCAATAAATTAGATAAATCAGCAGTGAGTCCAAATGGTAAGCGTTTTTCTAGAAATAAATATATTATTTTATAAACGAATTCACATATTTTCTTTTTCATATAGTCTCATCAATTGGGTGGCGCTCTGAGTACGCACCAGATGCTGCTAGTAGTATATCAGCACAAGATTATTATGCTACAAGTTCCACGTCCCGCATACCACCGCCACCGTTACCACCACGTAATAGTGGCAATAACAATTATGCATCATCTAGTTCATCGCTTTACCATGAAGGTGGCGGCTTCACACCAACAGGGGTGCCTCCACACATTGCGCTTGATCGTCGAAAAACATGCACACGTCTCTATGAAATGGTCACTGATCAACGAACCGTCGACCCAGAATTATTAGAGTTTTATTTTATGGTTAAAGATTTGCGTATGCGTTATTTGTACGACGATGAAGTGACAAATGTTGGTCATATTATTGCATCGGAATTTAACTACCATTATCCGCTAGAGACGAGTATTAAAATACTTGTACATCCTGCATTGAATTCATTGCATCCGGAAGCTGAGTTTGCCACTCCTTCGAGAGGACAAGTACAAGGATATGGTGCACCGGTTATTTTTACTTGCGATAGTGAGTTTTATTTTATATGTTTCAGCATACATAATTGGGTTTTTGTTATTAAATTTTGATATTTCTATTGCAATTTTTGCTACAGTAACTACCGCTGTGGAATTGGTTATTGGCCAAGCATTATGTACATTGGAGGGGCAAATCAAGGGTAGCGTTAACGATTATGCAGTCAAGGTATATACTTCAGATATTTGAAACCATCACAGATTAGGTGCAATGGACTATTTCATAATTAGCTATGAATTCTAATTATGAAAACTTAATAATTGAACAATTAAATTTTAGAAAGTATTCATAAAAACAAAAATACCATAAAAATTTTAAATTTTCAGCCCATTGGAGTTGCCGAATGGCTTTCACCAACTTCCAAACTCAGCCAGCTGGAGTGTGTTCACAATAGTTTAAAGTTAGAAAAAGATGTGCAATTGGGACTCTGCATTAAGTCGGCTGAAAATATGAGCGTTATAGCGCGTACACAACGTGATGATATGCGTGATGCTGAACTGCGCCCAGAGGATGTACTACCAAACGAAATGGCCACCACTATTTCATACGATGATATGATGATACTTATTGGTAATAAAACAGTTGTGATCATTGTAAATCTACTGAATTTAATATTTCATTTTGTTCGTTGAATTACAGAGACTCTTGAAACGGAAATTGATAAATTGGAATCAGCAGCAACCGATGCCAATTCACGTTCGATACTCTCATGTTCGGGAGTTGTGCAGGGTGTCAAGGCAATATGCGCGTTGTTGGGTTCAATGGATACGATGGAGATAGCGGCATGCGTTACTGATTTGAAACGTATTTGTGAAGAGAATCAAGTAAAGTATGCCAGTGGTATTGGTGTATCAGGATCACAAACAAATCCGGAAATTGTTAGTGATTGTGGAGATTATGCGGAGGTGTGTTTGCGGCCACGTTCAACGCTGGAGCAAATAAAATTGAAATGTAATCAAGTCCGCGATGCAGTGCAAGAGCTCATTGAGTTATATTCGCATGTGTTTCGTGTTGGTTTCTCCGTCAAAAGCATTGATTATTCCACAAGTGAGTAGTTATTAGTTACCATGCATACAATATTAAACGAGTTAAGATTTTATTGAATCAAATTTTTTTACAGCTCCTATTCCCATTTCGTGTGTATTGAAGCCCATAGTGGTTAGTATTAATTGCTTGCATCGTCCACCGCCTAATTGGAAGTATGATGATTATTCTTTGGGTGTGCAAATCAATTATGGTACACGTTTTATTTCGGACCCTGTCGTTACGAAATGTTCCAATGACACAAGTGGCGGTTTATTTCCACGTTTGAACTTCTCTTCATGGATAACATTTGATAAGAATCCTATCTGTACGTTGCCACGTGAATCACGTTTGATATTTGTGCTTTATGGCAGCATACAGACACCAGAAAATGAACAGAACACCGATGCCAATGGTGAAAGACGCCAAGTAACCACTGAGTTAGGATGGTGTGCAGTTCAACTTTTCGATCATAAACGTGAAATGATATGTGGATCGTACTTGCTTTCGGTTTGGCCTGCAACAGCGGATAAATTTTTAGGGCCTGCGCCGTCGCGTGGCTGTCATCCGCAACCAGATGTTTGTCCTGTATTGAGTATTGAAATACCACCATATGGTGGGCGTATACAATTTCCAGAGCCTTTGGAAAGCCCAGCACCGGCACCGCGGTAAAGAATTTAAAAACCAAGCATTTGTATTCCACATTTTTACTTTACTCTTTAATTTTTATACTCAGCTATGATTTTAATTCGTTGGATACCAATTTACAACAGGAGTTGCTTGACACTGCTGAACAAGGCTATCCCGGTGCAACCGATAAACGTGAAGTATTCTGGGAGAAACGTCTCTATTTACAGAGCTTTCCTTATGCGTTGCCAAAAGTATTGCATGCTGCACACAGTTGGGACTATGCTAGCCTAATGGATCTGCATTCCTTACTCCATTCATGGTCGCCCCTTGCACCATTGCAGGCTCTTGAATTGCTACTGCCACGTTACCCCGATGCAAAGGTGCGTGAGAAAGCAGTTGAGTGGATTTCAAATTTGCCAAACGATCAACTTGTCGATTATTTGCCACAACTGCTACAAGCCCTCAAACATGATACTTACGAAGCATCTTCAATGTCACGTTTTCTGCTTTGCAAATGTCTGGAATCTCCACGTATAGCGCATCATATGTATTGGCTGCTGGTGCATAGTTTGCCTGGCGATGATCCGCAGAATTCAATTGACTCCTCATCGGTCGCCAACGAATTTGACGAATCTTTGATAACACAAGCACGTTACTATCGTCGGAATAAGATGATGCTGCGTGCTCTCTTGGCTGTATGTGGTGAGAAATTACTCGCACGTTTCCTGCGTCAGAATATGATGTGCAAGAATTTGGCAAATATCGCCGAATCTGTAAAGGAAGCAAAGGAATCGCTACGTCAGAAAACTCTATGTTACGGCATGGAAACGGTGCATCAAGAGTTGGTCGATAAACCCACTTCGCTGCCGCTGGGTCCGGAACTCGAAGTGACTGGCGTGAATGTGCGTAGCTGTAGCTATTTCAATTCAAACACTTTACCCTTAAAAATATCGTATAATGGACCTGATGCCGAGATACTGCCAGCTATTTTCAAATCGGGTGATGATTTGCAACAAGATATGTTGACTATACAACTCATACGTGTGATGAATAAAATGTGGCTGGCTGAAGGACTCGATCTTAAAGTGGTGACATTCAATTGTGTGCCGACTGGCTACAAAAAGGGCATGATTGAATTAGTATCCGATGCAGAAACGCTGCGAAAAATTCAAGTTGAATATGGACTGACAGGTTCTTTCAAAGATCGTCCCATTGCTGAGTGGTTGGCTAAACAGAATCCAAGTCAATTGGAATATCAGCGCGCAGTAAAAAATTTTACTGTTTCTTGTGCGGGCTACAGTGTTGCCACCTATATACTCGGGATCTGTGATCGCCACAATGATAATATCATGTTGAAGACATCAGGACATTTATTTCATATAGACTTTGGTAAATTTTTGGGAGATGCTCAAATGTTTGGCAATTTTAAAAGGTAATAGCAAGAATTTTTTCAATATATTGAAATTAAATTTAAATGTAAATTTCTTTCTCTCATTGCCAATTTACCAACAGAGATCGTACACCGTTTGTGCTCACCTCTGATATGGCTTACGTGATCAATGGTGGTGATAAACCATCGACAGATTTTCATTATTTCGTTGATCTTTGCTGTCGTGCCTTTAATATTATACGTAAACATGGTGACCTTATACTACACATGTTGGCACTTATGGCCACTGCTGGGATTCCTGGTGTAACCGCAGATGCTGTAACCTATGTGCGGCGCGCTTTATTACCATCACAATCAAATCCTGAGGCAGCTGCATCTTTTGCCAAAATGATACAATTCTCATTAAAGAGTTGGTTTACACAATTCAATTTCTTTTTGCATAATCTGGCGCAAATGCGTTTCACCAACGATGAAGGTAGCGGTGAATTGTTGTCGTTTGTGCCGCGTAAATATACGTAAGTTAAAATCTATTGAAACAATCGTAATTTGTATCTTTATTTCTCATTCCTCGTTATTAAATAGGATGCAACAAGATGGTCGCCTGAAAAGTGTGATGGTCGTTCGTTGTCAGAAACATTATGACATGGAAAAATATTATACTTATATATTGCGGGTGACGCGTCATGGCCAGCCAGATCCCACGCATTTGTTTCGGTCATATAAAGAATTTACCGAATTTCATCAGAAGTTGTGCTTACATTTTCCATTAGCGAAATTACATAGGTAAGTTGTAAATATAGTACATTAGATTTCGAGAGCTCAATTGTAATGAATGCACACAACAAACACTTTGGAAGATATTAGTTTTATGCTTGGGGGAAGCAAAATTAGGTTTGGTGGTTTCAGCTTCTATCTCCTCATTCTGGTCCACAACATTCATGTTTTTTATTATTTGTCTATTAAGTTGTTCATATGGTGAGTTTTTTCTTTGCAATTTTATTGAGTACAGAAGGAAAAGCATTATAGTATCTTGTGCTGTGCCTGAGATTCATTTTAGGGCACGTTTCATAAGTGAAAAATAAGTAAAAGGGGCAGTGTGCTTTATTATCTCACAAATGAGTTCCCAAACTCCCATTAACCCAGTTAATTATGGCTGCCTTGATCTGGGCATGCCCATCCAATGTGACGTTCTTTGATATAATTAACGCGACTTAATATCATCCGTTCGAGTGTTTTCCACAACTACACGAAGCGCAACCAAAACACACCGAAATAGTTCTGTCTACTTTCGTTCTGAGTGTATGTAAAATAACAGAAGGGGTGTAAGTCTAAATGGTCTAAGTGAACATTTTTGTTTTTTTTTTTGAGGAGATAAATTTTTTCGAACATATTTGTCAATGAATAATATAATTGTAAAGGGATTTATATCTTATCAGTTAAAAAATATATCGAAAATTCGAAAATGTTTGCTGGGGTCTATGTTCAATACTAATTATGCCCGTTTGGCGGTATTTTAGTCTATTCAGAGGAATCTGTAATCGATAACCGGCGATGGACCTTTCTTAAATTTGTTTTCTGTTCAATGTTTTTGGTACTTAGACCCTTTACACTTGCATCCCTTCAGTTATAACCTCCTTTTATAGGGGTATTTCCCCTGAGTATTGATTGTTTATAAAAAAAATGGCAGTCAAAGATATTAATACATTTTCTTTGCACGAAGAAGGTACTACTTAGTTTCTCCTTATATTCCTTATGATTTCGTCATGTTTTTAGTTCGAGTTTGTAGATTTTATGCTTTCTGTAGTCATTGTTATGCCAAACTTTAATGTTTTCTAGATTAAGCATCATTACTATTTTTGTTTTGTTTCTGTTTTGTATAATAATAAAGTGTTTATTAAATACATATACATATTTGTATACCTTAATTAATATTGTTTATGCTATAAAATATTGCCACACATAAGTAGTAGATAACGTTGTTGCAGTTTTTATGCCTGCGTGGTGTTTGTACCATCATAATTTTCGAAATATTGCCGTGATTGTGTTTTCGTCTGCTTCATTTCACGCATAGTTCGTGTGGTTGTTTTAACGGAATTCTGCTCTTGTTCCGTTTCCACTTGCACTGTACTGCTGCTAGCAGAAAGTTGTGCTAAAGGATTTCGATACGCTGCTCTTGGTGCTGTTTCTTTCGGTGGCACGATTTTCTGCTGAGTTAAAGAAAATTGTTGAAACTCTTCAGTTAAATAACGATGCTGGCGTATGGCAGACCAACTATCACTAACATTGGAACCACCATCTGGATCGTCGTTGGTCATTGAAACTTGTGTGCTAAAAAGAATTGGTGGCGATGGTAATGAGTC
Source organism: Toxonevra muliebris (assembly GCA_963691655.1). Classification (NCBI taxonomy): domain Eukaryota; kingdom Metazoa; phylum Arthropoda; class Insecta; order Diptera; family Pallopteridae; genus Toxonevra; species Toxonevra muliebris. The sequence continues at coordinate 50,312,619 of OY829326.1, read as the reverse complement.
CAACGGTAATGGCTTCATTTCTACCTGCATTGACGACTCTTCAGTATAACGCATTTTGGTCATTCGCTGCATAGGCTTTGGAATTTCTGGTGGTGTAATAGAGTTATGATCGTCTGATTCCGAATCGTAATCGGTATGCTGCTGACTCGCTGGCACATAGTGATGTTCTTCTCTGTTGAAATCGAATGTAACTTTTTGGCGTGGTTTTGGTTTACGTATCGGTTCCACTACTGGCGGTTCGATGGGTTTATATTCATGGTCTGTGGCTTCTTCGTGTTCTAAGCTCAGGTCACGTCGTATGAAACCTGTAGGTCTGCGTTCTTTCAAAATGGAAGCTTCCTGGATGTCGCTGTCGTTGTTATCATTTAATTCTTCTATGTTGAATTTCACTTTTGTTTTATGTTTAAACTCGTCTTTGTCATCATAATCATTATCATCTACTTCTAAATCATGATATAAGTCATCGAAATTCCGAGCATATGCTGTCGGTCGACGTTCTTGTGTGTATAAAGAGTTTTGTTGCTTTTCATTCACATCTTCGAGCTCGGCGAAATTGAAACTGACATTGTGTGCTATTGGTATTTCTTTGAATTCTTCCCCTTCATGTGTCAGTGGTTTCGTTTCTTTTCTTTCTACTCTTAAGTGGTTTTCTTTTGCGTTTTCTAGGTTCTCAAAACTATCCCAATCTTCGTCAATGCTTTTGCCATATCCTTTTGGAGAGCTGATGCTGTTTTCTCTCTTGTATCCACATTTTTTTAATTCATCTTTTATCTCCAGGAAATCACCTTCATTCGCTTCGTATGAGTGTCGAATCTTATTGAATTCCTCTTCAATATTACTAACAAAGTCTTTGTTAATATCTTTTTCCATTTCTAACCACATATGTTTCTCATCTTCTTCATCATGGTTATCAATTTTTTCCAATTCCTCCCAGAACTTATCATCCCTGCGTACAAAGCCAGTGGGTCTGCGTACTTGCTGATATAGCGTGTCTTTGTCTAAAGCATTCGTTTCTGGAACTAGAAACTTAACATTATGTGGTGGCGGCGTATAATCTTTTCCATGATGTATCTGAAACTCTGTAGTCTCTATAGATGTTTCTTCATTTTCATTATAACTATCGGGTCTCGATATTTTCAATATAGGCGGCTTATTAAAGTCCTGTGGTGGAATGGGTGCATCTTCAAGTTTTATTTGCTCGTGTGCATTTGAAAACAAATTCTTTTTATCTTCATAGTTTGTACTCAAATCAATATCTTGCCACATTCGCTCGCTACTTCGTATATATTTTAAAGGCTTGCGTTCAACAAAGTCACCACCACTGGCACTGGGTGGAGGCGTACTGGAATCATCCAGTGGAAAATCTCGTTCATAATCTATTTTTTTGTGTTCATGATTATCATCTTGTAGAAAATCCTTCTCAAACTTTAACCTTCCATGCTCATTATAGTCAACATAATGCTTCGCTTCCATGCCCAATGGCATATTATCCCATTTGTGTCGAAAATCATCCAAACCTTCGATATCTAAATCTTCATATTTTATATAGCCTGTTGGTCGTCGCTCACCAAATTCTTCTACGGTTTGGGAAGCTACACTATCCTCTTTTTCACCTGCTTCTGCTACTTGAAAATCTTCGTTTGGCCTTGCAAATCCTGTTAGTCTTCGTTTATGTTCTGCTTCTGCTAGCGCAGCTCTTGCTTTGAGCACTTTCTGCACTGATCCTTGTGCATCATTGGAAGTGCCTCTATTTAAGCGTTTTGGTGGTTGTGGTGGCACTATAACTTTCTCTTCTTCTTTTATGATTGGTTGCTGCAGAGTTTGCTCCAATGAAGGCACCTCAATTTTCTTAAATTGCTTTTCAAATTCTTCGAATGTTAGCACTTCTTCTTGTGTTGGCGTCGTTGGCAGTGATTCAACTGGCGGTCTTGGTGGCTCACGAAGTGGCGGCTGTAGCTCTTCGAATGCTGTACTTTGTACTTCATGACGTCTCCTCGACGGTGGCAACAGCAGCGATGTTGTACTCTGTGAGAGCTTTCGTATGCGTACAGCTGAAAATTGGTGAAGAATTGTGAGGAAATTAAAAGCATAGGTACAATATTTGATGTAAATTTTAGTTTTTGTATTGTTTGAGTGGAAGTTTGTAATTTCTACGTCAAGTTTTTTTAAATTCTTTGAAAGTTCTCTTAGATGTTCATAGTTTTTTTATATAAAGCGTGTTCCCTGAATCAATGTTTTCTTTTAAAAGCTTTTTCGTTTGAACCGAAAAATAAAGTGGCTACTCTTTTTCTGTCCAGCTTCTATGGTATCTTATTCTGACACTCCTGTCGCATTTCCTGTCAACATTATTCCGTTTTACCTAGCAATCCAGATCTAATATTGTAAAAGTAATGCAATTCCACATCTGTTTCAATGCCCTGGAAATGCTTGGACTCATTCTCAATAGTTCCAAATATCTAAACGGTCATATCTTTTCTAATCAGTTATCGTCTTTTGGTGATAATATAGTTTGTATGTTATGTTTCCGTAGATGTAGGTTTCTAAAATACAGTTTCAGAGCTAAAAAAAATACTTACGTGGCAATTGAGTTGTAGGCTCATATTCCAAATCATCTTCTTGACGTTTACGAAAAACTCCATGCACTTCTACAGATTCAAGATACTGTAAAAAAGTGCAAAAATCAAAACAAAAATAAAAGTAAACAAATAAAATGGTGAAAAACTTAGAAATAGTTCTTTAGTTGATGAGAGGAATATACTTATAAATCAAAATTGTTTTTATTAGTAATAGGTATACCACAACAACAATGTAACAATAATAATATAAAAAATGTTAATCGTGCCAAAGGTATGAGTGTTACGGCAACTAACACATACAACAAGAATATAAATCTGTTTTGTTGCACTAAAATTCATTGTTGCCTATATCTATCTATGCACACATATTATCTGTCTTTCTATCTATTTGCAAATATGGTTGATTGTCTGCCTTTTGTTTGCCACTACAATGAAAGCTTGTAACGTAAACGTGCATGTGAGTGTGTCTGAATGAGCGTGAATGCGTCACACTCGTTCGTCCATGAGCATTTTAGTGCTTTTTCGCCTTATCAGCAGAGAGTTTTACTACTTTTTGCGTGAATTAATAAGGTTAACTTTTATTAATTTTCATTAATTTCAATTTCTTTTTTTCTAGTATTATTTTTAGAAAACAAAATTAAAAATGTAGAAAAGAAACAACTATTCTATAATTGATATAGAAAAATCTGTTCACCTGTTGTGATTGACGTTTATCCTTTGAGCTGCGTTGACGCATTACAACCGCTGCTGGCTGTTGACCGCCAGCGACCCCATTTCTCGTTGAACTGTGATCGAATGTCAGGCGATGTTTAAACCACCAGATTTTAATTCCCACCACTGAGACAATCATGCATATCAAAACACCCAATGATGCCAGCGTAGCAAATGAGGATCCATGATCTTTGATGAGGAGGAATAGAAAGAGGGTTATCAGTTTATTTGCTAAACTTAACACTGTATTATTCCAAACGCAATACGAACCTTCAATTCCATTGATAGCAGCAACATTAATTTTGGCCATTCTTTTTTTCTTTCTTCTTTTTTTTTGGGAGCAGTAATTAAAGTTTTTTAATTTCAAAATTGAATTTCTTTGCCTTAACGCATAGTTTTAAATTATTTTCCTTGACTATTTCTTTTATTAACGGTTTTCATTACCCTAGTTTCGATTATGTTGAGTCTTATCTTTGCATTTTATTATTATCCCGAAAATCGATTAAAATTGTTTGACGACGACGACGAGCACTTGCTGCTGCCTTGTTACACATTCGACGTGTGTTGTTACCTTGTTACGTTTATCAAATCAAATGACTATTTTTACTTTTCTAGTTGATTGCTTGGTATTGAAGACTCTACTTCATAAACACCTCAACACCTCACACTACAGAGCTGGTCTGATTTTATTTTTTGTCTTTGCTTTTTTTTATTTTACTTTTCCTTTTTTCTTTCATTTTTTTTTATATATATATTTTTTGTTTTTTTGTTCTAATAAATTAAAAATCACCGCATTTCTTTCAACCAATTTATCATTTATAACCAGCCAGCAAGCATTGAGCTACACTCCGCTCACTCTAAAATCACCTTCACTTTGTCGCAGTTGCAGCATATATTCGTATAAGTATGAAAAACAAAAACAGTAACAACAACGAGTAGCAGTACCCAACGTATCAGTTTTTTGTTTTTGTTATCAGAGCCATTTATTATTATGGTTAAGATAAGCAGAATAGGGTACAAGTAATTGCAAAAAATTATATGAGTATATGAGTAAATAAAGGTTAAGTTTTCTCTCTCCCGCACACTCTCACACTCATACACTCTTTCATTTAACTGAATACTGTTATTATTAATTGCTCTTCTCTTTGCTCTTTCTCTTTTGTTACAGTTTACCCAGTGGCATGCATGTCGGACGTTCTAATGTTAATTCTGTTGCCGAACGCCGTTTACCTGAAATTCAACGTTTTCTCATATCATTATTTAATTCTGCAGATGAAATTGCACACTCTGATTTAGTTTATACATTCTTTCATCCCTTGTTGCGCGATCAACAAGAGGCCAAACTTGAAGTGTCTAAAGTCAGAGGTGAGTGCTCGTTTTACTTATTTTCATTATTAAGTAAATTCTTGATAATTTAAATGTGTTTATGTTTTATTTTTGCAGAAGTTAAACAACAACCGCGTGAGAATCCTTATGAATTTGGGCAAATTAAAATCTCATTACAATATCGTCGTGGTGCCTTAACAGTAATGGTAAGTAAGGGATGATGCCAATAGAAGTTTTTATTTTTAATTGGATGCACTGTGGCCATAATCAGGCATTGCAAGCCTTATAAAGCTATTGTAGCACTATCTGGAATATGTTTAAAAATAAACATCTAAGCTAATGTTGAGAGAATCATATGAAATCCTCACGCAGAAATTCTGAGATGGTGGTTTTTAATATACTAAGGAGAGTATAGTCTTTGCTCATAACGATAACAGGGTCCACCAGGGTCGAAAAATATATTTTCTAAAGATTTGAATAATTTTAATTTATTTATTAATTTGAAATTCATGTTCGTCAGGTTCTTCTTAATTTACGGTATAACAGTCCATAGAGCTTTTAGCATCCATTCATGTTGTGTGAGTTATATCATTTTTGTACACGAATGGAAAAAAACTACAGTTGTATACCGATTCGAACGGCGAAATAAAATGTTTTTTTGTTCTTGGAGGTTTGCCATTGCCTGCGTAGCAATCCAGTTTACTGCCAGATCAATTTTTTTTTTGCGTTATACATATTTCAAAAGAAATGCATGGGGTAGTGAAATCAGAACTCAAGTTTTAGTTCAAAACTATTGGGCTTTACTGTAAGCGATGAATTTGATTTCTTTCATTTATTGATACACTCTTTCGACCCAACTGTCGAAAACAACTGTTGGATGTACAAAAAAATTAAGGTTTTCCGTTCTAAAATTTAAATTTTCGCCGCCAAATTGGCGGGGGGACTCCATCAAAGTGCTACTGAGACATATGATTTCATAAACTAAAAGACATGGTTTTATCAAAAATAATTTTATATTCAAAATTGAATTACAAATGTCTAGGGCAAACACATAATAAATACACGAAAAAGAGTACAAAATTTAGAATTTATTTCTTCTTTCATCGTTTTTCTGATATTTTTCTGCAGAATTTCGTAACACATGTTCACCAATACACCGATCACAAACAACTACCGGTATCAAGTGAAAAACAAACATCAATATTTTTTACTATAGACTATATAGAACGTAAAAAATTCATTCCCATGCATAGGTTTCAGCAAGTTGTGCCAGAAGGCATATTCAAATATTTTCGGGATGTGTTGTCCCATCCGGATCGTAAAGGTTACCGTTGGAAATGTTCTAGGATCCAAAAGAGCTAAAGTTTATTGTTGGCTTTAAGCCTTTATGGGGAGCTGTGTGAATAATTAGATCATGCCCATGAAAATGTATTGCCCCTATTTTAACTTGAAAAACATTACAACTGTCGGTAAGCTTAAATAAAGAACTCTGCACTAACGCTACTTCAATTTTGAAGTCACTAGTATTCACTAGTATTTATAGTCACTACACCTTGGTTATATTTACAGTGTTCTTAAAGTTAATTTCTCAATAATAAATGTAATTTTTAAATTCCATCTTGCAGATTCACCATGCCAAAGGTCTTCCAATGCTGCAGGGTAGTCAAGAACCAAATACATATGTGAAATGTTATCTCAAGCCGGATACAACTAAAGTTACTAAACGCAAAACGAAAGTTGTACGAAAAACATGCGTTCCCAGTTTTATGGAAACGGTAAATTAAATTAAGATTGAGGGAAGCGTATCCATTAATGTAACCATTATCAATTCTTACAATTTCAGCTTGAATATCGCATGCCCATAGAACATATACAAAGTCGCATATTACATGTAACAATATGGTCGCATGATACACTGCAAGAAAATGAATTGCTTGGAGGTTTTCAAATTGATTTAAGTAAATTTGATTTGCGTAAAGAACTGATTGATTGGTTTCGTTTGGGACCAATGTCTAGAAATTAAGATGCAAAAACATTAGATGTAACAATAAACAATAATGACAACGACAGCAAAAGTAAACCTTACTATAACAATAGCAATAAAAGAAAACCTTACTAGAACAACAACAATAGCAGTATTTTTCTCGCATACGTAGACCACAGACATGAACGTGTATTGGTGGTGCAACTTAATAGTACAGTACTACATATATGAACAAATATCAAACAAAAATGATGAAGAGATACAAATAAACGAAAAGGAACTGAAACGTGAATTTGATTACTTAAAACAAATGCATGTGATCATACATTCCAAAAAAATCACCAACAAAGCAATAACTAACAAAGCGATTTACCTATTTTAAGTATAACAATTAATAACATTAATATTTAAAATTAATAATCTCCGTTTTCACTTTCACTTTTTGCATATAATTCAAATTGCACAAATTTTGATTGCATCATTTTATATTTATATAATTGTATTTTTATTACTTTTAAATAGTTTAAATTTTAGTTTATTTTTTAAATTAATTCATTATGTCTCAACAAAAGAACGCATTAAAATGTAACGAAACAGAAAATATTTTTAAAAATTGTTAAATATTTTTTATAATAATTTATTCAATAATAATTTTTGTATTTATTTATCTAAGTTTAATTATTAAAATTTACTTAAACTTTTGCTTGTATTTGATTGCTTTATTTAAAAATGTATTGTAAATATAATTATATTTTTTATTAATAACCATCAAGATTGAAAAAAAAAAAAACAAAAAACGCTTTACACTACAATCACATTGTTGAAACTATAATCTAATTATAAATATAAAAATTATTGGAAATTTATGGATATACATACATAAATATATTTTTATAAACTATTAAAATAAACGCAAATAAAAAAATAATTATGTACTACATTATTACTTTATTTTACTTTCACGTCATTTTTTTCAATTTCTCTCTCTCTCTCTCCCTCTCTGTTACTATGTTAACAACTTTTTGCAGCATTTAATGCACATACACACCCACTCACTATTAATAACTGTTAACATTTTAAAGATGTATTTATTCTGTTAAAATTCGCTCGTTGCTGCTGCTGTAACTATTTTAATTGTAGGAACTAAAATATGTAATCATTTTGTAACAAAATATATATTTTTTAAACAAATTTATTAAGCAGCATACATATTCGTGTTATTTACAAAAAAATTAACACAATGATACTTTTTTATTGTGTAATTTAAAAATAAAAGTACTAAAGTATTTATAAGCATACTAAATATATTTTTCAAAATAAAGTGTATAAAATTTAAGTATATGAGCGATTTATTTATTATTTAATTTGTGAGTTATAGGTAAGTTACTTCACGAAACAGAGGTGTTGTACCCCTGAACCTCGGTTTTTTATGATGATTCCTAAAATATTTTGACTCTGGCGATTACCGTTCGTTAGCTGGATTATTTGAAAAAAAAAAAATAAACATTTAAAATTAATTTGTAAAACAATTTGAAGAAAGTTTTGACATATTTAACTCTTTCAGTGGATTTGGCTGTTTTAAATTTCGGTAGTGTTTTTGGATTAATTGAGCTCTTCTCAACATGATGATATTCATTTTTGACATTTGAGCAGCCATAATTTTTATGAATTTATTCTATAATTTCTTGGAACCAGTAAATGTATTGAAATATAGATGCGACTATGATTATGTACAATAGTGTGTACCTAAAACTTGTAGATTTCCATAATAGGAGAAAATGACCGATAATAAAACGGACGTAAATACAGGTCTAAGTACTCCATTATAGCATAATTCTTTAGGTGTTCTACCAATAGAAAACTGCTTGCCAATCATTAACTTCTCAGTTTAACATAAAGGTTAACATCAATCTTCTTATGCAGCACGTGAGATACCCTGAGACTCTGCTCGATAGTGGGAGAACAGAAATCACCAAACTGAACAAGTTGTTGATTAAAAATATTAACATGATCAAAAAAGTGAATGTTCGACGTGTTTACTTGGCCATCAAATGCCAGACGATCCAACAGTGAGCTAAGTTTTCGACTTGAGCAACGACGAAGCCATCCTGAGCTTTAATGGAGAGATGGTGTTGAGGGTGAACCTAGACAAAGATATACCTGAGACTGGAGAACTAATGAAACAACTTGTCTGAGCAGGTTTTACCTCTCAAGCTAAGAGCTTGATCTAGAGAAAAGTTTTGTTTACAAACATCTATGAAACTTTTAGCGTGGTATAAAATATTTTTTCCTAATTAGTAAACTGTCAATATCAAGTTCAACGTATCAATCATAGATGATAATTCGCATACATGTAGCATAGGATTTCAGTATTAAATGAATCTATTTAATCACTATGAAAGTGAATGAGTCACGGATAAATCTAGAATACAATCAAAACACATATCATATTTACTTCTACACATCTATTTGAACTATTTAGTAGATAGCTGAAATATTAGCTTAAATTAACTTTCGTAAAGCTTAGCAGCTTCTAAAAATAGCGAAAAATAATTCCGCGCTTATCAATCACTTCTATTCACAGTTTTAGCTGATAACGTACGCTGCATTTTGTCTGTGTGCATTCAAAAAGTGCAATTGCAATACATTTTTGTTTGGTTTTGTTTTTATTTTTGCTATTTAGACCAAATATTTTTTAGATTGATGTAAGGCAAACGCTGTGATCGTTATCGTGTTTGGAATGGTCTCGCTAGCTAACGTTAAGGTATTGCAATACTTGTCAATTAAGTTGAATGAGGGTGGACGTTGTGTTGTGGGTGAATCGTAAATGTTGTAAAAAACATGATACCATAACGTCCATCAACCCTCAAGTATTCAAATACTGCGAAGGGTAGTTTCGAGACCACTCTAAGCCAATGCCGTATTTTCAGAGGTATGCAAATTTTTCGCATTTTTCAAAGATATGAGTCATTTTTTTTATTATTATTATTTTTCTTATATTTTATATGCATTTTTTTTTATATTTATTTATTTAAGTGGATTGAATTATCACTGGTTTTAAGTCTTTTGGAGTCTATTTTACAATTATATTGGTCGCGTTTCGCAGACGCAAGTGCTCAAGTTCTGCTCGACCGCTACTAATTAGTCTTTTTGAGGAAATGAGATGAGCTTGCGTCAAGAATTCCCAGATTCAATTTCCAGATCTAGTCATGTGAAAGCTTCCCCAGAGACTATAGCGCCTTTCCATTCGTTTTTTTCTGTGATGCAACACTATGTAGCTATTGGTATCAGGGCTGTGAACTAAGCTAATATTGCTGTTTGTACAATTTGATATTGCACTTTAAAAGTAGCACTTGCATGTTAGGTGTGCGTGAATATGGTTCGATGCTGAAAATATTCACAACGATTATTTTTGATCCTATTTCAATGAAATTTCATTTAATTGGCTTTAAAATTCCCTGTGAAATCAATTGTTGATTGCCATTTACATGATAATTGTCCGATATTCACAATTTTCTGAACAGTTATTCTAAAGTATAGGTACTAAATTCAGAATTTATTCTTAGCTATAAGGAATGGCTATACCACGATAGGTTAAGATTGCTCAAGTTTTCGCATAAACAGACTGTTGGGCAGACGAACACCGTTCGATGGACTACATGTCCACACTCCGACGCCTAGTTATGGTCGCTATAAACAACCTTTACTCGATCGAAACCAATATGCCCAGCACACAGAGAATGTAGGGTTTAAAAAATCAGTGCTTCAGTGTAATAATGTAAATATTTTGTTGGCTTGCTCCAACCCATTTTTCGAACAAAAAAAATTTTTCATACAAAAAACAGACATGGTTCATATTAGATGTCAGAAAATCTGACCAATATGTAATACAAAGAAGAATGGCAAAAAGTATATAGAACGGTGGTGGTAGTTCCTAATACTATTCGGTGAAAATAACTGTATTTGTAATTCTGAAATGAGGGAACTATCACAAAGATCACTGATGAGGAACCGTAGCGGATTCCGAAACGATAGTCTGAACTGCTAGTTCTATGAACTTTTTGAAATTCTTGGAAGGATTATTTCATTTTGAAGGAAAGTTATCTTTATTTCATGTGCAACCAATACTTATGGGTTGCATATACATATGTGTAGGCAAGTTTTTTTGTTTGTTAAACACTTTGGGGTATAAAAAATGCATTTGAAGAGTTATCACAGGACAACCGAAATTCACTAGCTGCTCTCTTCATTGATTGACCATTTTAAATTGCTTTTATTTCTTTTCCCAATCATTCTTTTTTATCTGACGTCGTTTTACGTTTAAAATCGCGAACGACTTAGGGCCGTTTTCTCATTGTCCGGTTAAGCACTAATCCGAACTTTAATCGACGGTTAGTAGTGGTAGTTAGCTCTGATTAGTGCTTAACCGGACATTGAGAAAACTTCCCTTAATCTACAAACAACCGATTAGTATTGCCCTTAATGATTTATTTTTTATAAATTTTTCTTTGGGGCTTTCAAACGATAGAATTTCGCAAAACGAATATGATATTTGTTTTCAGCACGAAATTTCACTTTGGATGTGGAATGTTATAACTATGCCTATAACAGCCTGCTAAATACAAGAATTCGCACAGAAAGGATATTCAAGTTAACTCGAAACAGAAAGACAGTTTCAAAATTGAGTAGGCAGATGTAATTCGGAAAAGATTTAATATATACATATATATATGACCTGGAATGAAGAAAGCGACCTCGATTTTTTTAGTTTTGGTCAATTTTGACGTAGAAAAGTATACCAAATCGACACCGTATCTTCAATATTTAACCCATTATTGAGCTGTAAACTTGAAAACATATGGTGCAAAAATAAATACCTTTGGTAAAAACTACGCCGATAAGGCACCTACGCTTTGTTGTTTGTTTACTTTAACAGCTGTTATCTCGGAAATCTGTTTTCCCACAATTGTTCCCCTTCTTCATTCCAATTCATATGTAGCTAAATTAATACAAGTACAATAACGTCATAAATCACACGCGAAATAATTCACTGTATCATGATAAATTTAACATAATTTTTTACTTTGGATTTGTGTAATTTTTATTTAGTCACTTCACAATAAAAGTATATTCACTATTTATGATTTACAGTTTAAAGCTATCGCTAATAGTAAATAACGACCGATTGGACCGATTGCTTTGTGCTTTGTCATCAAACTTTCGTCGGTGTATCCTTGGTGGTTTCAACGATGGAGGTTTCGGCAAAAAACTTCTATTTTTATGCTGCATTCGTTTTATCTTAACATTTTGTTGATCTTCAAAATCCAAACTTTTATGGTATGGACTTTTTAATTGATTTCTTCGTTCCTGTGGTTGCTGATTCCAGCACATTATTATTGAGAAAAAGAACAGTAAACTGACACAAATAAATGCAAAAAATGTTAAACGCCTTAATGAAATCTTTGGGCGTATCATATGTTCGCTGGACAGTGGAAAAACGTTTTTAAAAGAATTATATTTTAATATTATTTATTATTTTTTTTTTTTGGCAGTTTTGAACAGATGAGAAATGTTTTTTTTTTATATAAACAAAGTGGGTTTTTATAAATGTTTAGAAATTTTTTAAGAATTTTTATTGGTTTAAATGGTTGAAGCGGTTAAAATTTGTTTAGTCTGCTTTTTGATTAGGAATCTTGTCTCCTCAGGGGAATACCCTTTTCATCTCACTCTCATTTCCAATACATTTTGACAGACTCCAGAAACAAGTTTCCTTCTTTAAAAGCAGATATACCAATATTTACATATGTATGTGGAATTTCGGTCTTGATTATTGTTGTCTGACACTTCAAGAACGTTTTGAGACTAAACACAACACAATCAGCAGGACGCTTGTTTTCTTCTTAAGGACTTTCTATTACATTTTCTGGCAAGTACACAGTCTTTTGTTAGTAGTTTTCAATTGAGTTTGAAATCTTTAGCAAAATCGAAGTTTCTACTGTACAGTTCCAGGTTCCAGATAAATTTCTCTTGATCAAGAAAACTGTTATTCTGTAATAATTTTGGGAATCCTTAACGAAAATTGATTGCCTAATGGATTTATTGTTGGATATTTATGAAAGAAATTCGATAAGGTTTCGATTACAAATGAGATCTTTTTCTTTATTTCTTCCTTTTTTTAGATTGAACAAATCCTCATTAATATTTAAATTAAGTAAAAATTACCAAACAAACAACGATAATACATGAAAATGCATAATCTATAAAAGTATGCATTAAATTACGATAGTAAAACCAAAACTTATTAACAAAAAACAAAAAAAAAAAACAATGATTAATAATAGGTATTAAAATCAATAAACAAACCATTAGCAGTTATCATGAACTGCACATACCAACTTACGCTTTTTATATGTAAATGTTTGAATACATGTACATGGTAAAGGGAAGATGGGCTGGGCTGGGCTATCTCTACCAACATACAATATATGGCACAAGCACAAGGGGTAAATGCATTTACATATTTACACATAATTAGTTTAATTAAATAAATTATAAATTACCAGAAAAAATAAATAGTACCAAAATAAAAAGCAAAAAGTATCAAAAGTTTTGACCTATGCAATTATATACACACCATAACAACAAATAAAACTACAGTTTATTAATTTCCAAAGAGAAAGAACAAACACACCCAAAAATTACATAATAATTAAATTAAAAAATAATAAAAAATAATAAAAAAAATCGTATATAGAATTTAAAAAAAAAAAAAATTTAAAGATAAAATTAAAAATTTGTCAAGTAACTTATTGGCTCGAATACCAGAGGAAATAAAATTCAAATTCGGTCGATTTTTTATTGAGAAAATCTACGGACGCTCCTCAAGCAGGTACATTCGAAGCCACACAAGTTACGATAAGAAGTTGGCCCAAATGCGTTATATAGAGAAAGAAAAATTTATTATTGTAGATAGGTAGTTTGTAGTGACAAGAGCTTTTTTTACTCGACAATCTATGCTATAAATAGTGCCATCCATAAAGCAAATGCTGTTATCTAGGTACCGGCTTCGTTGAAGAAACTTGAAAGCTGAACGCTTTTAATTTTTTGTATTATTATTGCTAGCTAACAATAACAAAAACATTATCACTATCATTTGTTATTATTATACTTTTCAAGGTGATTAATGATAACCGATTAACACTGACTACACCTGTTACCACCCACTTACATACTGGCTTACCTATTAAATATTATTATATTCTATATATAGAAAGCATTTCTGCGCCCTCACCCCATATCTGCATATATACTGCATGCTATCTGGAGTTATATTTACTACATATTAACTTCAATGAGGGGGAATACCCTTGCTTTGATGTTGTGTCTATTGAATGTTGTGTGTCATTATATATTGCCATATTGAGAAGTGAACAAGAAACAGCGATCTTGGCTATCAAGATTTCGGGTCCGATAAAGTTCTATATGAACTTACTGTCATCAAGTTCATTCCCCAGATAATATATTCAATTAGAAAGAAATGTTGGCATTTTTATTTATTTGAAATTAATATGCAATTCAAATATGGTTCTATTTTCATTATATACGCGTAAGAATTTAAGGGTGCAGGGAAAAAACTATTTTTGGTATTTGTAGATAAATCTCCTTAAAAAAAGGCAAACTAAAATTATATATGCCTGTACATTGTTCAGTAAAGAACGACTCACATGAAGGTCACCTGAAATCTTCGATCAAAGATAAAAATGTGGCCCTCGTGAAAGCTAAAACGGAATATCATTAATTGTTGCAAGAAATTATATCTGATGAACTGACTGTGTTGCGAATATTAGTAACTCATTTGGGTTCCACGAATTTTGAATAATTGAATAACGGTTAAAAAATGGCACGGGTTAGTGTTACCCAATATTTCCTTACAGAAAATTGAGGATCTAGAATCTTTAATAAAATCGTAATAGGTGACAAAGCTTGGTTCTATAACTTGAACTTTTTCTGGGAAACCAGAAAAAAGTGGAACTGGGTTGCTATTTATTACACCACAATACACCAGCTCATAATATTTATTTCGCTACAATAGGGTGTAGCATTTCTTGAAAAGAACGGTGACTATGGCCATAACTTTCGCAGAAAGATACCGTGATCACGAATTAACTAAAGAAAAGGTTTTTAAATGACGGTATCTACTGCCAGAATGACAAAAAAGACTTTCATCAACCACAAAAGTATTGTTAGCTAAATTAAAAAACTTCACAATGAGTGTTGATATCAGAGAAAAATTTAAATTCGAAAATTGAAAAAAATCTAAATTTTCAAAGTCAAAACTACTTCACCAATTTTGATAAAATATGGCTTAAAATTTACGGGAATTTATTTACTTTTCAATTCTATAAGGCACTTTTTATGTTTTCGCTAACAAATATTAGAAAATCTACGATTTATTCATAAATGCCACCAAAAAATCTTTTTTGTCATATTGGCAGTGGTTACCGTCATTTAAAAACAGTTTCTTTGAATAAAACTGAATAGGACAATCTTTTCAATTTAAGACAATTATTTTTTTTTTATTTGTCTGGACGAACTGACGTCATCAGTGCCCTTTTAATTTTTTAATCCTTAATATACTTGACGAATTCCTTTGAAAAAAATATATGCCGGAAATTTAAGTAGACAGTAGTGGCCATCATTGGCATACACAACAACGGCCATTATTGGAGCTAGTACCCCAGCGGCCATCATCAGCATATTCAGCATCGACCATCATCGGCATATTCAACAGTGGCCACCATCGGCGCTAACACCTCAACGACCATTATAGGCGTTATCAAACAGCGACCATCATCGACCATTCAATTTTTATATAAAGCTAATTTAAAAATAAAAATTTTTAAATTAGAGAAAACGACTACATTGTTTTTGTGATAACCCTGGAAACCGCTGAGCTTACCCCAGCTATATATTTTCGTCGTTACAACTTGCTCTCATACTGTTGTTTGAAAAGTTAAATTTATCCATGTATTGGATAGGCACCTATCAGAGCTGTAAAATAAAGCAATCATTTGCGACTAAAAATCATTTGATATTGTTACCAAAATGATTGTATTCATTTTTTGTATTCATTGATTAAGAATGTAAAAAAATTATTCTTAATCATATTGCCATCAACGAATAATTATTCATATTTTAAATCATATTTTCGAAATCATTTGAATGCAGTCTTTTGACTGCAGTCTTTAACTAAATTTAGTCGAAATTCATTAGAAATCTTTTGAAGTCACTCGAAATCATTTCTACAAGATCTAAGAGTGAATATTAAAGACTGACATGTACTATCAAGGGTCTTTTCCTGCCATCAAAAGCAATGAGACCCTAAATTCTTTCTTTGTGCGGATGATCATAGTAAACAAGGGAAAACTGTTAAATTGCTTTGCTTATTATCATTATAAATCTTGTTTCTATAACAAATTATTGTACAAGTGAACAAGACATTGATGACAAGTGCGCGAAATATTTTTTATCTTTAAATAAATATGTCGGAAGAACTCAGTGATTTCTCATGTGACGATTCTGTGGAAGATCCCACTTTTATCTACAGCAGTTGATCTGTTAGAGGAAGCTTTGGAAAAAAGATTTGATTGTTACTTCAAATTAAAAGAGGAAATAATGATGCAATTGTCGCTTCGGTTCTTTGTCCACAAGCGAAGCTGAAGTGGATTGAAGCCCTTGATCCATCTTTCAACACTTCGAAATTTAGTGAGATCAGTGATTTAGTAAAAAAAATAGTTTGTGACGAATATCCCACAAACTTAAGCAGATCTCAAGATAGCGACCAGCAGGAAGATTGTGCTGTCCAATTTTTTGACTTTTCCTCAACAGGTACAGGTAATGCATGTGCTTCCTCATATACTTATTTTTATGGCAAAGCTGTTTTCCAGACGACCCACTAATGTCCAGCCCTAATGAAGGACCGTTTGAGGATGAATATGCAGCATATATTGCAGATAAGTCCTTATCTACCAATATGCTAAATCGGTATCCACTTATTAAGAAGGCGTACATAAAATATAATACACCTCTACCATCGTCAGCTGCAGTAGAGAGATTATTTTCATTTGCTGTGCTCATTCATACGCCTCGTCGTGGTTCACTTTCCGACAGCAATTTCGAAAAATTGCTGCGACTGAAAGTAAACAAATCAGTTTAGTTTTTTGGTTCTATGTTTTTTTCACTGTAATGTTAAACAAATTTTAGAATTCCAAAAATCGGCACTATTAAGTTTATTTTCCATGTTTGCTTGTTATATAAATGTTCTTTGTTAGTTGCAATTGGAAAAATTGTTACAAGTTTTGTTAGCGTATATATAAATAGTTTTTTTTGTATTAATGAATAAAATGAATAAGATGATTTTTTCATTTAATGCGTATTCACACATGATTTAACTAAATGATTAATTAGTCAATGACAGCGAACTGATTAATGATTTCAATTTAACAATCTTTAGTCAAATTTGCTATTCAATGAATGCAATCGCAAAATGCTATTCATTGAATGTGACTTCAGTGATTTAAAATCACAATTGATTGCAGTCTTTTACAGCTTTGGCACCTATAACCGATTTTTTTAAATTTTGTGGACCAAGGTTTTTTGGCAATGAAACCCATTTTCTTGTCTATATTTTACTAAATCTAAAAAATATTTCAAAGGGAAGTGCGGAGCAAAAGTTGGTAGAATTTTTTATAAAACTAAAAAAGCGGGGAGTACGTTTTGTTAAAAAAAAGGTGTATTTAGCTGGTATTTACCTCCTTTATAAAAAATTTTAGATAGAAAGTTTTTTGAAATATTTGACTATCTTTCAATTTATTTTGCTTTTGAATGCTGTAATAATTTTGAGGGAAAGAGGGAGTTTCTTATTTTTTTTTTAATTTAAAATACTTTGCCAGCAAGTCTTGAATTCATAGTCTTCGTACTTAGTTTAGAAAATCTTCGGTGATACAATTTCCCTTTCCTTCTTCATTACACAATTTTTTAGCCACCGATATCATGCCATTTGCATAATTCACTCTTGTACTCTAATTTATGTATATTAAAAATAAAAAGTATAAGAAGAAACGAAAGTGAAAGGACACCCGATTATCTTCTAATTAAATTTTAATGTAAAAAGTTTTTTTTTCTGCTTTCTTTTGGCGTTATTTTCATGGTCGTTCTTGTATTTTCGTGTTTAAAATATCGCAGTGGTTGGCGTTTGTTGTCTGTGCGCCTAAATGTAGATTATAATTAACGATAATAATAATAAAACAACAACAAAAACAGCAACAAGCCAATTACAATCGTACAACGAGTATATTTGTGTGCCCTAAATGATTATGGGACTGTATTGGTGGAGTAGGGTTTTGCAAGTGGTAAGTACCTAACCTCAAAGATCACTCATGTGTAAATTTGAAGAAGGCTCAAATTGTCGTACAAATTTATGTTGAATTGAATTTAGGTCCTTGTTTGTTTAGCTTATTATATTTTTTTGGAGTGATTTTTTATAATGGAATTGATGTTTCTTGCAGACGCATACAGGGTTTTTTTTTTATTTATTAATTTTTTTTTTTTTTGCCAGACGCCATTGTAATTATTTAATTGACTTTAATTTTGTGTGGTTGGAAATAAAGCCAGTTATGATTAGTTGTAAATAAACAAATATGTAGAACAAATAAAAAATTAAACCCATTTTTATGGTTTAATTACACAACTCTACAAATTTACAAAAACTTTCGCCACAGCGAATGACGATAAAATTCTCCATAGTAAAACTTTCCGTAGAATCCGAATATTCTAACGATTTTTTTCGATTGGCCCCAATTTTCCAAAAAACGGCCATTTATCGAAAAACGGGGTTTAAAACCCAATTTTCAAGAGGAAAGGTAGAAGGTGGAGGGAAAGTGTAAAAATTGTTTATCTTCTTGTTCTTAATAACTTTCCTTCAGACATCAAGCTAGTATCTGTTAAAATAAAGAAATTTCTTAATAGCCCCTGAAGACTCCATTTTCCGACTTCAAGCTCATATTGTGGGAGAACTAGATATGATCAGGAAAAACTGACTACGCCGTCGTGATCAACGACCCTAAATTACTATAAAACAAAAAAATACAATTTTGTTGTACTGTGTTTTTTATTTGATTAAAATAAAACTGTTTTAAAAGAAAAAATAGTTTTTGCATTGATGTTAAAAAAATTCTATAGAATCGTAATTATTTTGAGATATAGGGCTTCAAAGTTGAGATTTGCTGGGAAAAAACGAAAAAAAAGTGATTTTTCTTACCTTTTTTCGATCATAACAGCAATATTACTATTACTATTGGAACTTTTTATACCTTAAAACTTTTGTCTGACACTCATCTAAAATATACAAAAATTTGAAATTCAGTAGCAGAAAATTAAAGTTTTGACAGGAATTTATGTGAAGTATGTGCTCTCAAAAATGCACTTTTTTGAATTTTGCCATTTACATGGAAAATTGGGACCAATCGAAAAAAATCATTAGGATATTCGAATTCTACGGAAAATTTTACTATAGCAAATGTTATCGCCGCTCGTTGTGGAAAATCTTGTTAAGTAGTGTTATTAGTATATTTTACAAAAACTTTCATTAGGTCAATAAAGTATTAACATAACACTGGTCAACACATAAACTGATGAATGAACATGAATCTGACGATAAAAATCTTCCTTTGAGAATATACAGCTAAAATGCATGTGTTTTGATACTTTTAATCAGCGACTAAACTGGTAGGGCTTAGAAAAATCCGAACTTTGAACGCTAAAATTCTATTGAATACATATGGCATTCACTTTTTATGGGATAGAGTTTGCACATTAAGAAATTGTGATTTTAAAGTGAAACTTCTTAGCGGGACTGTGAACTGAGAATAAAATTTTGCAACGGAAACGAGTTTTCATTATACTCGAACGAAAGTAATAAAAAACAAAGTTATGATGTTGTTAATGTTTAGCGTTTGAGGTTATATGGGGATCGACTACATACAATCCAGCAGAGAGTCGACTTCTCGCAGATTTATCTCATGTGGTTTGCAGAGAGACTCGACCTGGATGCCTCTACTTGATTGCATATAGCTGAACTTTCTCTTTTGCCTTATATACGTGTTCTACGACGTACTTATGCTGATAAGTGTAGAAAATATCAGCAAAAGAAAAACAACAACAAAACAGAGAAAAGAAGACGTTAAAAACTTCAACAGAATGTGTTATAAATGTTTTCTAATAGTTTTCAAATAAAGAGCAAAGTTTTCCTTCTACTGTGAGGGCCTGCAGACACATAATATTTTTTTATTATTTCAGTTTAGGTCAGGGCTGCGTGCTATTTGATATATTTATTTCATTAAACAGTGAATTGAATCTTTTATAAAACTCTGTCGTTTTATCGTGTGTCCTTTAGAAATGGAATAATTTTTACATCCAATAATTTTCACTGTTCATTTTTGCCACAATATAGATTTAGAATTTTAAATTTTGGAATGAAATGAAAAAGCTACTCAAATCTTGGCATTGGCGGCACGAAAATATCAGTTTATCGATAATTTTTTGTAAAGTGTATATTTTTTATGTAAAATGGCAAAGGAGAATAGTGAGAGTCTTGTCCTTTGCTTTGGTTTATCGACTCTTCTGATAATTTTTTGTAAAGTGTATATTTTTTTATGTAAAATGGAAAAGAAGAATAGTAACAGTATGGTCCTGTAATTCTCGTCTACTTTACAATATTTTCACTTATACAGATTGTTGAAATAAGGGAACTATCACAAAGATCACTGATGAGGAACCGTAGCGGGTTTCAAAACAATCATCTGATCTGCTTGTTCTGACTTTTGTTATTCTTCTGGCATTATTGTTCATTTAAGCCTATTTATTTCAATTATTACATTTTTTGCTGTTATTTACATTCTGAATAATCAAAATTACGGAATCCCTTGACGATGGATCTGTTTTGGCTAAAAATAGTATTCGCCGGAAACAGATTGTTCTCTTGCAATCGGTACGGTTTCCTTTATTCAATACTACTTTAATCAGTTAAAACTCCCTCAGAACGTTTTCCTGAAATACTCAGTTATAATGCTCCGTAATAAATGTGTCAGTTTACTATACCTTTTAGTGACAAAGTTTCGCTCTTCACTACTTTTGGTGCCAATGTAAGTAAGACTTCAATTACACTAACGTTTAGTGGTAGGGGGCACCAAATTACACTACCACTATACCTTAAGTGGTAGTAGAAATTAAATTCCATTGCCACTGATTTTATTGGGAAATAAAATTCCACTACTACTAAAGGTCAGTGTGGCCAACTTTTGTTTTTAAAAATCCGCTAAAATGAAGAATAAAACGCGTACGTTCTTAAAAAAAGCGCTAAATTTTCTTATATAGTAAAAAGAAAATTAACTAAATACATGTATTTTCAAAGTTTCAAATTCACAGCATTTCTAAATTATACAATCACAAGAAAAACTAAAATAAGACAATGGAAAAAGAGTATTTTATACACTTTGATCACACAAAAATATACAGAGTAATAATTTATAACTATCACATATCGATGTAGAAGCCTATATTCTCTTCATTACTATCAGCTTCTTCTGGCCATAACACACTCTTTAGTCTGAATTCAGAAGCATTATAAACACTAGTCACCCCTGGCCGGCCAAGCTCTGTTTGTGGATTTGGTTTACCACTCTCCCATTGTCCCTGCTATAACACAAAACGGTGGTAGTAGCGTGTTGATTGCGTCATTGGGAGGCATTGATGACCCTGCTCTGGCAAGTTCGTTCGCCATGTTGTTCCCTTCAGTATTGCTATGTCCGGGAACCCAACGTAAACTTACCCTACAGTGCTGCTCAAAACGTTACAACAATCTTGCATTACCTTTGATTTTATGACAGTAGATCCAATAGCTTTCAAGGCAACTTGGCAATTCACACAGACTACAACACTACTGGAAGGTGCTTTTTATGTGTTCCGCTGCCTTCATGATGGCAAAATCCTCTGTAATCCGGTAGTCTATATGTCCTTCGGAATTGTTGCGTTTCACAAAAAATTCCCGCACCAGTTCCTCCATCTAACTTTGAGCCATCAGTAAAGTAGACTGTTGAATGATCTTCAACATCAGGCTGCAGCCAGAAGTCTCTGGAGGGAGAGTCGATCGGAATTTTCCAGTTCCCACTTCTAACTAAACATGCTCGAAACCTAAATACAATAAAATAGGCAATAAGCAAATCTGCTAAGAGTACTTGCCATCTTCGTTTCTCTCTCTTTTTCCTCTTTCTCTTGCAAGTCTTGAAAGACTTTCACATAAATTAAAACAGTATTTTTATAAATTTTCCTTTAATTCTATTTCTTGTTATTTGTTATATTCAATTATTCTTTGTAACCACACACACACGCGTGTAATTTAAAGTAACTTCAAAGGATTCAATGCAATTCAAACGCCCTTTTTTGCAACATAAAAACAAACAAACTTCTTTTTCCCTTAATCCTTTAATAAAATCAATCATCGAAACCTTTGCTCCTCACCCTATTTAGGTAGTAATGCTTTTGCTATCTCGCTTATGTTCCCATAGGGATGAAACAGGGTGTCGTGATATGCAGTGAACACTGCACTGCAATTTGTTGTTGTTGTGTGTAAATAACATTGCACTACTTCTATGAAATAATAGTGTGTACTAGCCACTGGTAAACAACAAAACAAAATTAAAAGGATACAAAAACAAAAACAATGAAGGAGTAGTAGTAAAAATTGACAAAGTGGCAAGCAGCGCATCGAAAAGGCTTCGGCTTCTTTCTATTGTTGAGTGTAGTAAAATAACTAGTAATGTATATATATGTAGTGGTGGTGGTGGTTGAATTACACACACCTTCAAAATAGGATTTGAGGAATAACAAACATACCGACCAATATGTATGTATGCATGTCTGTCTTTCCGTCTACATACACATGGTATGTATGGTTGGTATTGATGATGAAGTGCTTGCCTCATTGTTTTATATGAACGATATACCATTGTTGTTGTTGCTTTGCGTACACGTACAACATTGCATTTTTACCCTCGTCGATCTCTTTCTCCATACTGGATACTGGTAGCCATATCTATAGGCATACTTCCTAACTAGCAGCCTACCTACCCACCTTACCTTAATTTACTTTACCCTACCTTACATGTGTTCGCTTTTATTTTACGTTTTGCGTAAAATCGATTTTGTACACATTTTATTTAAAGGCAATTGACGCGCGCCAAACGAAGCTGAAACCAAGGGAACAGGGAACACGCATCATATTACGCTTTTCATCTGATAAGAATATAGAATAGTAAAATAAGTGAGAAATTAATTTCATTCTTGCAGAAGCTTAAATGCACCCTACATTTATACTAAAAATACGTTTTTAACTTTTAATTAAAGTTTGGCGCAGGATATTACATTCAAGGAAAATACGTATAATCAATCGATAGCTCCTTACCT
The DNA here is from genome assembly GCA_963691655.1 of Toxonevra muliebris. Taxonomy (NCBI): domain Eukaryota; kingdom Metazoa; phylum Arthropoda; class Insecta; order Diptera; family Pallopteridae; genus Toxonevra; species Toxonevra muliebris. The sequence continues at coordinate 50,289,501 of OY829326.1, read as the reverse complement.
ACGGTAATAGTATAACTAGATGTATATAGTTTCGAAAACTTATAAGCAAATCTGAGGCAGTTCCAGAAATGTAGAACAAATGAAAATGATAGGTAAACTGGTACCAAATTCATTCTATGGACAACCTCAGAATCGTTTAAACCTTGAGATTTTTAAAATATATAAATTACAACTTATCAAACCTCAAAAGGTTTCAGTGATCAGAGCGCTTTTGGAGCGCCAATTCTTAAATCCAAAAAAGACGACTTTTTTTTTAAGTGATATTTATAGTAAATAATCAAATACCTACACCCCATGCCAACAAAAACCCATCACTGCTTAAATTTTATGTATTTGTAGTTTTTATCCTACTTTTATCAATAATAAATTTAATTTTCGAAATTTTTTACTCCATTTTGCTATTTTAGTATTTAAAAATGAAAAAATGGTGCATTTCTTCGTTTTTGTTTTTCTCAATAAAACCTAATAAAATAGGCCCAACATGAAATTTTTTCTACGGACTAAAACTTTGTCTTAGATTAACAGAACAGTTGTAGGAATCCTTAACATACTACATAATTAATAATATAAAGTTGAGATTTTTAGGATTTAATTACAGTTATAGGGTGATGCGTTTTTATTGGAATGGAGTGTAGATTAAAATTTCCGCTTTATAATACAATAGCTTGGAGAATTATTGCATAAACAAGACAATTGGAGTCACTTGAAGTCAGTTGGACTCAATTAGGGGTTTGAATTCAATTGAAGTCACTTGGACTCAATTTTGGTTTTGAAGTCAATTAGAGTCACTTGAAGTCACTTGGAATTTTAAGTCAATTGGAGTCACTTGAAGTCACATGGAGTCAAATAGAATGTGAAGTAAGTTTTTAAATATGTATTATTCGCAAATGCAAATGTGACATATATATATACAATATATATACACATATATATGAGAGAAAGAATGTAATCGGCTAAAGAAAATGTAATTTAAATTCTACTATAGTTAATGAATAAATGACTCCAATTAACTATCAAGTAACTACAATTGACTTTAAATTCCAATTGACTCCAAGTGACTCCATACGATTCCTAGTGTATTCAAACTACTTCAAGTGATTTCAAAGCAGTCATGATTTTGAAATCATAATATTTCCATTCTCTTGACATCAAAAAAAAAGATTGCATTCTCCTGACTCCAAAAGAGACTTTTCGAAATGAATATCCAATCGGTGACTCTGAAAAAAACTTTAACTTCATTATCTATTCTGGAGTCAAATATGTTATTCAATAACTTCAATCACGAATTGTTGTTTATCAACGGTGAATTCAAAGTATTGCAATTAATTTGTACGCATTATTTTACAGCTCTGGTAATTACTAGCTTCCACACATCTAAATTGCTGATTCCCTGCTTCCTGACATTCTTACACACGCTAGGTGGCATTAAAACTTCGTTACGGAGTCTAATTTCGAGGACGTCCAGCCTGCAGATGTGCACCTTTCTGACTTTTATATGTTAAGATTTTAAAAAATAAATTTTTTGAGATTCGGCTTTTTGGAATCTATCTATCCAATGTTTATGTTAATGAGTGATGTCCACAAATTTATTTGTACTGTTATTTTATATTTTTATAGCAGCTATAGGCATGCAACACCAGTGTTGTTTCTTGGCGAAAACACAATACAGAGTTGTACGAAAGTAAATTTTTGTACTTATATATGTATATGTATGTGTGTGAGAGAGAGTTAGTTACAGAGAGCGTAAAATTTTGAATTAATTTTTGAAGCGTTGAAAAATAAGTTTAAAGGTTTATTTAAAAATTAGATACACCAAAATATGAATGAAGTTCACAAAAATTTATTACATTTAAAATAAAATTTTCATTTCAGTAAAATTTCAGCGCGATACTAATTTGGTGAAGGGTAGAATGAACAACAGCACCGGAAACCAAATAACCATAGACGCCGAAACAAACAAAGAAAAAAAACGCAATGAAAAATTTCGCTCTCTCTCACTATCAGTCTGTATGTGGATACAAGTGTAAGGGTATGCGTGTGTGTGTATGTGTTTGATTGCTCTTCAATATGTGTATGAGACTGTGCAATAAAATAATTTTTTAGTTAGTCGCTTTTGACAGTTTCTACCTGAGAGAAGTGATAACGGTAATGAACGATATGATTGTTTAAAGTTTTTGTGAATATGAGCCCGCACGAAATAATAATTAATTATATATATTATTTAAAATGTGTGTAAAATCTTTAACTGAAAGTATAGAAAAACAATTGAATTAAATAATTATATTAAATGTTTAGTTCGAACTTATCATGAAAAACTCATTGTTCTTCTCATTAAATGCAGTGTATTTTTCCCCTCAAGTGTTCAAGTTTTGAAAATTTTCCTTGCCGTTTTACGAATTGTGTTCAGTTAATAATCCGCCAGCATAATGTGCTTTAGATTCATATGATGTGAAATACAAATGATTTTATGTACGAAAAATGTAAAATAAAGTATAAATTAAGCTACTGAATTATTTGTTCTTCTCATTATTTTTTCGTCCTTTTTCTTTTGCATTTGGCGAAACTGTCAACTTTACGCGCGTGACACTTTGTAGCTTAAATAGTGCGCACTCACTCTAGCATTAGAAAATAATTTCATTGGCATTCGTAGTAATGTCAACTGTAGTTGTGCTCTTCTTGTACGCTTTTCATAATATTTTTGTTGGTGTTACTGCATTGTTTTTTTTTCGATTTTCCCATTTGTTTGACATGATATGAGTATGTACTCTATTTTTTTATGTGCAAGCGGCAACACTGTTTGTTCCTTTGCATATATTAAGAAGGCCAAAGGAAATATAATCAATAAGGAGTACACCAAAAAAAATATATCTTCTTTACTCTCATCATTGTGTGTGGTGGATACACTTACACTACTACTACTACTACTACCACTACTCATACTGGCATTCTACTCTGTTCTGCATTGCTCTTCTACTCTAAACGCTAACGTTAGCGTTGACGTTGCTCCTTATTCGACTTTTGAATGCTCAATTGTTTGAACGTATTCTAACGACGGTAAAAAATACCCAGCACAGTAGTAGTGCTTTAAAGCGTTCGTCGCGTACGGTGCTCAATTTTTTCCCTACTCGTAATTTTCTTCTTTTTTACTATATTTTACACGGGTGTTTGACATTACACGGCCATGAAAGCGAAAAGCAAAATGAAGAAATTGAAAAATTTTAATTAAATGTTTAAAGAAATTACAGAAAAAAATAAAGGTTTATCTTGTGATTTTGTGAAAAAAGAGTAAGAAGTTTTGGCTTTAGAAAAAGTGCGCAAAAAGTGCAAAAAGTAACATTTAATCACATATTTATGAAGTTAATGAATATTAAGTGTGAATTAAAAATTCCTAATCGGCAATTGGTTGCACACTCGAAAAAACTAAACTACAAAGCACTTAGAAGCTGCAACAAGAAATTAAAAGCATAAAGAAAACTGGCCAAACCAAATTAAAGAACAAGTAAGCTACTACATACTTATAATAAATTCGTTAATCGACTAAATTACATTATGCTTATGCTGCGTGCAAAATTAAGTTAACACCATGAAATCTAAAAAATCTAATTTTCTAACATTTATTTAAATAATCAAAGAAAAAAAAAAAAAAAAGAAGCGACAAATTCTTTTCTTTCCATCTCATTTTTTGCCTCATTCTTTTTTTTTTTTGTGTTGTATGCGCATATGAAATTATGTCTACATACATTCACAACGTACATATTAAAGCATATCCTGCCGAGGAGTAGCATTCGAATAATAACAACAACAACAATAAAGAAACACAATACTACATGTCTACATATAGTAGCAGAAGCAGCACCAACACCCAGTCCACCCTACCCCATCCCTTCACTAGCACCACCATCGAGAGCAACCGAACGCCAACTAACAAAAACAAAAACCAAAAAAAAAAAAAAAACAAATGTAATAGAAAAACTGTAACGCTAAATCTCATTCATCACTGATACTCTGCTGCCGCATACCGTGTTACTTGCTCACTGCGCTCTTTTGCAACAACAGAAAATGTTAACTTCCTTTGCCACAGCAAAGTACATCACACTGATTAGAGAGAGGAAAAAAATTCAAACAGAATGAAAGTGAGGGAAACAATGAGAGCAAGCTCTAGCAGAGTGCCCGACTATGCAACTCTCTCTCTAACCACACCACCATTATACCACCCTATTGCACATCTCAACAAACATTACATGCAAACAAAATACGCCACCACCCAAATCAAACCACCCTCACTCTTTACAAGGTTCACCTATGCATGGTTTATGTCCTTGCTATGCTGCTAAAATGCTATATACACAACGCGTTGTCTCACTCATACAAACACAATTTCACTGCACTTTGCATTTTACTCACTTGTGGCTTACGTTGTCCTTGTCATAAATTTCACATTTATCGTTCGTCCAAACACCAAACAAACGCAAAAAAAAAAAAAAAACGAAAAGCGTAAAAGTGTTTTGTGTAAAGTAAATTTTATATCCATTAAAATTCATCTACCGTTTTCTTCTTTTAGTCAGTCAGAGAGAGCGCCAACATAATTGCAGCAGCAGCTACTCAGTTTAGCAGCGCCGCAGCTCAAACACACATACTCCCATACACATGCATTTTGTATTTTTTTTTCGTATGTTTGCTTGTACTTCTCCCTCAAACTCCTGTGGAGAATATTCAAATCGTTTGTTCGTTCGTTTGTTCATTAATACTACGAGTATGTGTCAGCGGTGGCGTCGAACGGTATCGGCGTTGGCAGCATTGCTTGTCTGCGGATTCGGTAGTGGCAGGGGGTATGGTGCACAAATAGCTTGAATTTCGTTAGGAAAATTATTTACTTTTTCTTTATAATCATTTAATAAATTGTAATAATTGCTCAGTGGTGCTAAGATTCGTGAATTTAGTTATTCTCCAACTTTCTTTTATATTCATGGTTTACTTTATTTAATTATAATTATGAACCTTAATGGCTGGTGATTGAATAAGCTGAGGTTAAGTTTGAATTACATTAGAAATCATACGTTACGAAGCAGACATTTTAAGGGTTTTTTCTGCTTAGAGCTGATGTAGGGGTTTACGGGTTTCAAATTTATGGGCAAATGTCATACCATCTTGGTTGCAATCCATGACGAAATGTGACATGTGCTATGAAAAAACTTTATGGTATTTAGAAGATGCGTGTTTCAGGATATTTGCTGGCTATCCTATGCTTAAATTTCTTGCATAAACCACAAGAGAGAAGAATGGGGTGTCCAATCACTGAGCATTTTCAAGTTGATGAATTATCAACATCTTGGACATAAAACCAAGTTTTTGGTATAGTAACTTTTTGTAGCCTTATAAGGTTCACTTTTTAGCAGCACAAACTTTTAATATTTCCGAATTACACTTAATTTAAAGGAGACATTTTTCCAAATACGCAATTTTGGGTTGTATTTCACCAAAAACTTGCCATCGAGTTTTTGATACCGAATCGAAAATCCTCCGGAAATTTTGAGTCAATCCTTAAATAATGATTTTGACCAGTTACAGGCATCTATGAAATCAACAGTGAATTTGCAGAATAAATTGCACTATTTTCACTTAAAAATAAGATCAGTCTTTTTTCCTAATTCAATTGTTCTTAATCCTAATCTATTTTGTTGAGAAATTATAGAAAAGACAAATTGTTTTTCAGGGGTAAAAAATGCATTCGATTATTTAGTTTTTTGTGCTCAATAACTTTGCTTCAGACATCAAATTTGTATCTGCTAAAATGCACAAATTTCTTAATAGCCCTTGAAGACCCCATGTTTCCGACTTCTGGCCCATATTGTGGGAGGACTAGAGGTGATGGAGAAAAACTGAGTACACAGTTGTAATCACCGACCCTAAAAAAAATCCGACCTACTGCATTATAATTATTTAATTAATCCTATAAATAAAATTAAAACTAAGCCCTAACAAATATGGTCAGCCTGATTACATTATTAAAAAAAATAGTAGAGGAGCGTCGCCTAGGTCGCGCAGTTAGTTTACAGAAATTTCTAACAGACTATATTTCAATTGAAAATTGCAAACAAGTTAAGCTTAAATCTACTTATTACACAATCGAATACATCTTATGATAGCTTCATTATAAGCATAATGAGTGTTATGTGTTAAAACGATTAACCCATTAAGGACGGGACAGCCGCAATTTCAAAGCTTATTTAAGTGGATCCGTTAACTATGAAAACGAACTTAAAAAAATTGAGCCATATCACTTTTTATGCAAAATTTTATGTGCTTTCGAAATCTGCAGTCAAAATAAAAATAAAAAAAAAATTTAAATTCAAAAAGTTATGCTCGTTTATTCATCAAAAAACATGATTTTTCGTTTAAAAATTTGTTTTCTTACGTTATTTTCAGAATGAAATCATCAAGAAATACCTCTATTTCATAGAATTCCGGCGTTCATGCATCCTCAACTTCAAAATGTGTCACTTGGTGTTTAAAAATTTAGCGTATAAATATGCAAAATGGCGGCATGAACGAGAAAAGTCGCTACAAAACTTTAAGGAATTTTTACATAGAATGGGTGAACTTTAGAAAAAAAATTTGTGGAACAAAAACTTCTTAAAATTCATCAAAGAATGCGTTCTAAATTTTTTAGAATTTTCGAACAACTTTTTTAATTTTTAAAAATTATGAAATTTTAAGAAAGGGCATAGCCGGGTTTCCATATCAAAAATGCCCCCAAGCCGAATCAAATTTCGCATAGACCCTTTTTAATTTAAGAATGATTTGGCTGCTTGATTTAGCTACTCTAAATTACTTTAAAACCGTTGGAAAATCTCGCACATAAGACAAAAGTTGAAAATTCGTTGTACTGCGTAATGAATGTGATATGCCATAATAAACTTGGGTGACAACAAATTTTTTGCAAAAAAAAATTTTCAAAAAAATTCTGCGAAATTATAATTGATTTTTTCATGGCCTTATGGTATTACAAGTAAATACTTTCATATGAAATGCCAATTTCGGTTTTTAATTTTTTTGACCCCCGTCCACACCTTGCAAAAATCTGAAAAAATTGGAGTATGAGTATTCGGAATAGTCTTATTAACATAAGGAAAATCAGAGTAGTAAACCTATTTTTAGTATGAAAAAATCGCATGTAAAAAGTTTCGCGGTTTTTTTCATCGCCAAACCAAAGAATCACTATGAATTTTTTCAGATTTTTCCCATGAATAGTTGGGCTAAAAAATGCGAAATATGAAATTTACAAAATCCACCATTACTCATTAAAAACTGCAGATAACGGTATACAAATTTAGCCAAATCATTCTTAAATTAAGTACTTCAAAAGGGTCCATGCGAAACATGATTCAGTTTGGGGGCATTTTTGATATGGAAACTCAGCTATGCCTTTTCAAAACTTTTTCAAAAAATTCTAAAAAAATTATTGCATATTTTAAGATTTATTTCAAGAAGTTTTTGTTCTATACATTTTTTTTTTCGTGACACGTGTATACTGCTCGTGCTTTGAACTCTAAGCGACTTGAAAAATTTTCTGTCATCGCGTCAAGAAGGAAATACTTTAAAAGAACATTCAGAATAGAAGCAAACCAATTTCTCTTATGCTCAGGTTTTAGAACCAAGAGTTACTCAATTTGATTGAATCTCTTGCGATCTCGTGGTCAATTCGATTTTTGTTTTCTATTTTTTATTATGATAGTCTTGCAGCAAAGGAGCGATATGCATAAAGCACTAAATCAAAAGTACTCAGCATGAATGAGCCAAGCTATAAATTTAAGTTAAAATCCCAAGTCGATCTCTTTCAAATTAATTTATTTCAGCTTATTTTATGTTTATACTCACAAATCTTAAATCTTTGTAGAATAAAAATATTATTTTCATGCTTGGGAGCCTTTATTTAGCACTATAATTTTTCTGTTTACCGTTGCGGTCTTCGCCAGGTGTGGTATGGTCACTCGATCGACAGATTATCAGTTTCAGCATTCATGATGATAATCTCTATATTAGGTTCTGCAGCAGCTATCAGATGTTGATATAATCCTGCCTACATATTAAAAAGTGTCCAACTTCTGGCGATTCATGTCATCAATTTGGAATTACTGGTATTATAAGATTACTAATTACTAATGAACGGTCAAGTGGTAAGTCACTTGCATTTTCAAGGTCTTCCAGGAGTGATATTCACCATATTGCTTATTCGACACATAATGACGTTGAATACGTTATACATATTCTTGCCTTACATCTGTTAATAACTGCATCCAGGCACTCAGTTGTTTTTTTTTTGTTGGTCCTGTAGAACGCCCTTACAGGCTAAAGCTTCTTAATAATCTCCTCAGTTATTTTTTTCGGCTTTTGGGCAGCAGACGTGTTGTTCAGAATATTTGAATTTATTAATTTTTTATTCCAAAAATAAATCGCAATTAGTTCACTGTGCGGCAATTGCATTCACACCTTCTTCGTTTGAATATTTTAAATGTAAATAATAGCTTTTTTTAACACTAAAAGTAGTTAGTTAGCTGCCGTTTGTCCTTTATGTGTTTGAATGTGTACGTCGCCATTTTACTTAGTGATCCTTTGCTTTATCTCATATATTCGAGTCAATTGTTGATGAATTGTTTTACTCCCCTCTTGTTTGGTTTTTTTATTCATTGTTTGTTTTACTTTGAACATTTTCAACTTGAAGCTTCAAACAAACTGATAATTGTTTGGGGGCTCAAAACGGCGGAGATTCCCTCTTACATATACGTACATACATATATACAAACATACATCAAGGCACACATACTCACATTATTCGTTCTTCTTGATGTTTTTATTTTTTGTGTGCCTTTACATTTATGATTTTAATTTTGTTTGCTCACATTATCGCATCCCATCATCATCTTCATCGTCGTTCAGCGTCGTCATCGCTATCGTCCTTGTTATTCGCGCTCTTCATTCGGTTTCTTTTCCATTTATTTTGTGCTGTTTTTCTTTCTTTCTTTTTTTACTGGTATGGTCTTCAATTTGTGTTTTCTTTTTGTTTTTTTTTTTTTTTTGTGTTCGCTTTAGTTTTTTGAAAATGAAATCATCTCATCTGGGAGTTCAAATACATATTTCGTCCATTTTTTCCTTTGGTGTTTTGGTTATTTTTTTGTTTGTATGCCTGATGTCTTCTGTTGAGTTCATCTTTTGCTGTTTAGAAAGTTCCAAAAACTTTTTTTACTACTGCTGCTGCTTCTCTAGTCTTTATTTGTTCGTCATGAGTAATTTTGTCGCAGCGTCTAGTTGATTTTTTTTTATTCCCTCGCTCGTCGCTAGTCTCGTTTCTACCAGATAGTTTGGCTGTCGCGAGGTGTAGTGGAATGATTTGATAGGTTCCTAGATGTAGATGGCTTAATATACATACATACATATCATTGGAATAGCGTATAGAAGTGTTTGTATGTATGTAGAAAAGATGATGAAGACATTGGAGAGTAGTAATGCATAATAAGTTAAATTTTGTTCGTGGAATTTTTAATTTTATTGTAAGTGTAGTTGAAAGTTCCTCATCTTGTACTTCTACTATCGTTTTGTTTTATTTTTCTTCTTGAGTTTCTGTTAAACTAAATATTGAGTATTAAATGACACTTCAAAACTTTTACGCTTGAAGAATGAAATTACAGTTGAATTCTGAAGAAAGTTAGTGTTTCGACTTACTGTATAAATTCGGGAAATTCAAAGATTTTTGATTATTTGTCTGGTTTTTATCTAAATTAGAACTGAGGGGCCTGTTTCAAAAAAACGATATCAACCAAATTATATTATTTATAAATTATACATAATAACAAGCCCATCTGCATTGTAAAGCGTTTGGTTATGTTTTATATCTAGCCACAGTGGTGGACCGGAGATTTGGGTTTATGTGGAATTGATTTTATTAATTAAATGCAATAAACATTTAGAAGAACTATTTTGATAAATAAGTATTCGAAACAATACTTACATATAGCCCAAAAACTTCTTTCTGCAGTAGCCGGCATTAAGGGTATAGCAGCTAATAATATAAAATGCTCACAAAAATGAGGATTTCAAAATATTGTTTGATATATAATGTGGAAAAGATATAGCAGAACACATAAAGTATGTTTGCAAGGATTCAGAGAAGACTTGACACGATTGGTGATTAAATCGGAAACCATATTACAAATAGTATAAAAATCAGACTAAAAAGTAGACTAAAACTCAAAATAAATTGAAGTAAAATTTCAGACCGATTTCAGATTGAAAGTCAGACCAATTTTGTACCAAAAATTCGACCAGTGCTGGAAAGATAAACCAAAAGTTAGGGCAAAAGTTAGACCAAAGCAGACCAAAATTCAGATCAAAATTCTGACCACAAACTAGATAAAAAACTCAGATTTAAAAATCAGACACAAAGTCGAACCAAAAATTAGACCAAAACATCTATAAAAACTCAGTCCAAATTTAAACAATATCAGTTCAAAATTCATACCGGAGTTCAGACCAAAAATAAATAAAATTAAAAATCAATTCAGAAAATCAGAATAAATCAGAAGCCAGACTAAAACTATTAACGAGTTCTCGAAAAGTATAGCATGTTTAAAAAATGAATCCGTCACTGCCCACAAACATAGATACGTGATGCGTGAGCAAATAATCGGGCAACCATGGCGTATGATTATTTCATTGACAGCATGAATATAAGTTACTTATATTTATTAGTGATGGAAATTATAGAGTGATTTCAACTATTGAAAGACTGAATGAATGAATTTTAATAATTGAACGTTTCGTTCAGTTGAATTCATTGATTCGCATATTTGTCTTGCAGAAAAAACTCCTTGGCATATTTCGCTAATGCAATAAAGCTTTCATTTGAAAAAATCACTCATGAGTGACTTATTCACAACTTTTGAACGAATGGGAATTTTTTAATTATCGATAGTTTTTATTCGTTAGTTCACTAATACTTGTGTAAATACTTCACATATACTTAAGCTCAAAAATCCAGATTCACACTAAAACATAATAATTTAATCTCATACACGTCAGAAGATCACTTTTTTTTTGTATAAAATAAGATAACGCATCAAAACTTTTCTCATCTAACACTTTTGTAATATGAATCCTCTGAATAGAAAATAAGTTAAATTGAACAGGTGAGTGTGGCATGATAAGTGCCCAGTAGTAATTATAGCAAAGTAATATTAACTAACACCTAGGAATAATGCAAAAGAAAAATGATCACAGGGGGAAAAAAAGACAGAAAGATTGAGAGGGGATTTATAGCGAGTTGACGCAAAGCAATCGTGTGCTTCTTTATTATACCTTTTGAATGCTAGAATGATGACTCTATCCGCAAAGGCGTGCATCGTGAAAAGTAGGTAGAAAATGGAAAGGGTCTGGGCAAAATATTGGACGTTTTGGGGAGCTGAATGTTTTTTCCATTGAAAATCCTTAAGTGCAACTGGGTATAGGTATACAAACAAAGTATTCTATACAGTGTATATTCAGAACCGTAAAGAGTAAAAAATATGGAAGTTATTGAGCAAGTGAGCGTGGCTCTTTCCCTACAAATGAAATATTAAATTTACTATATGCTATAGTTACTGAACTAATTTTTTTTAACCTTTATACCACTTTAAGTATTCAACTAAAAATCATTTGATCTCAAATTAAAGAGAGGCCATAAAAAATGCTGGCATTTTTAATTTAAAAACATGAACTTTCGTATTTTTTTGAAATTTAAATCTAAAAGTAAGACAATTAAAACGACAGAAATACCAGTACACAGCAAAAACAGAAGAAAAACGCTTACAGATAGCCACATAAAAAAAATGTAAAAGAAAACAAAATTGTTGACAGGCGGAAAAGGAGGAGGACTACGATAAAAATTTAGTGTTCAGCGCTCCGTTCTTTTTTCTCTTACTCTCACTGCCCTTTTCCAATTGAAATGACAAACAGAAAAACAAACAATAGTCATTATTATTTTGTCATAGAAACCAAAAATTTTTGGTAAAATTTGCGGTTAAATGCGTTAAACAAATTTCTACTTTGTATGCATGAATGTGTGCGTGTATGTATATATTAATTATATGTATATATGTGTGTATGTAAAATTTTTTTTGTTTTATTAATTGCATACTAAAGCAATTTAGAAAATTAAACAAAAATAGCGTAACTACAGGGGCTTTTTTATTTCTACTTACTCTCTCTTTTTCACTCCTCCCTTGTATCTTTTTACCACCTCCTCACTGCGTTTTAGCCTGTTGTTGCTGAGTTTCAATTGTTATATGCTCATATAAGGCTTAATAATGCTAAAGTGAGAAAGACAGATAGAAGTAAATTGGCAGAAAGAGCAAGAGAGAGAAAGTAAATTTTGTAGTTTTTTAATGAGACATGATGTAAAAAAACAAACAACAAATAACGGGAAGCCATAAATTGCAACTGAATCAACGACAACAACAATAAAAAAAGCAACAAAAGAATTTTTTACGCTTTTATATGTATCGTAAAAAAGAAGCATTTTGTTGCTATTGTTATTATTGATGTTACTGTTATTTGCTATTATAGTGTTGGCAGTAATGTCAGAAAACATACACATATACATAAATATAAAAGATATAAAATCATAAACATAATTACAAATTGCCATTGTTGTAATAGAGCGGCCATTGATTGTTGATAATAACAACTAAAACAACAACAGCAACGCCAACAGCGAAAACGAAACGAAACGCACAACACTCTAAAACATTTGTATGCCACTTCCATTCCCTCCCGCTCGCCGTCCCCTCTCTGCTCTTAAATTTTTCTTTTACACTTGCACAACAACAAGGAAACATTCACCAAAATCACTTTTATAGCAGCTGAGCAAAAATTGTTAACGTGTGGGTGGGTACATTCACTACCTCCGTATACATACATACTTCCTCTCTTACATGCTCCCTCTCTCACGTATACCGTTATTGTAGAACAAAAAGTAAGTAAAACGTAGTATTTTGTATGGTAACGCCATACACAAACACACACATATAGTATTTTTGTGTGCGCGATTGTGTGTGTGTATTACTGCCGAATGAGTAATTTTACAGGCGAGTCAAAAAGCCGCGCCATTGTTTTATTTTTTTATTTTTTTGCTTTGCTTCCTTTTTAAAAAGAAATATTTTTTTTTGTTTTTTTTTTGCTTTTGAGGTACAATGATTTTTTATTGTACTTTTACACCAAAAATTCTGTACGCTTTTTCACTTGATTTTCTTCATTTACTCCTTTTTTGTTGTAGGTGTATTGCCCTTCTTCGTGTACAAATGGAAGTGTGTGTGTGAGTGTGTTAGTGTGTATGTATGTATGTTTATGTGCCCGTAGCATTTATTGTTGTATTTGTGGTCGGGTACAGGATAATGCGATTAAGTGCGGATTGCACCCAAACAAAAAAGCTGGAAATCAACAGACACACAAACACTTACTCCTAAATACACACAAACACAGACACAAAAAGCGAAGTTCCAAAACGTGCAAAACTACAATTTCAACGCTTTTAAATATTGATATAAATTGATTGTGAAAGGTAATAATTTTTTTTTGTTGCTTGCTGCTTTTAGTTTTAGTTGTTTGTTCTTTCCTAGCTTGCCTTGTTGTATCTGTTTTTTTTTTCTTGTTCTAAATTGTTGAAAGTTTTTCCATAATAATACAAATAAAAATAAAAAAGTTGGTACAAAAAAAAAAAAAAACAAAAAAAAATGAAACCAAAGAAGCTTTTAAAGATTTTATGCTTACATGATTTTTGTTGTATAGCTTCTGGCCGTAGCGATGAAGGGAGTAGGAGAGAGTGTGTCACAGTGAGGTAGTAAAGACAAGGATGAGAAAGAAGGAGATTGACAAATATATTGCAGCATTGTTTAAATTCTAGTTGTGTCCCGGAAATATGGAATTAAGTGTGAAAGTTGCAAATGAAATAATTTTAATCATTTGAGCTCAGTATTCATCCGCTTGAATCCGTCGTAATCTAAATGATGTACATGTACAGTAATTGAACTTGTTTAAAGATAAATCAAGTCGATATCCGTTTTTGTATTTTCCCGTAAAAGGTATATCTGGTTGTATTTTGTATGGAAAAGTCTCCGTCATTTTGATACGCTTTTTTGTTTATATTTTATACCATTAAACGATCCAAAAACAAACTGATTTACTAGTACAAATTTTGTACTGCTATTAAAAGTATAATTTTTATAAATTGAACCAACAAATTTTAATTCTGCTACCCTTTTTTGTATATCAATATTATACATATTTCTTTCAAAGTCATGCATATCCAAAGCAATTTTAATGCTACCGGTATTTTAACCGCATAGCTCTTTGTCTTAATAAATAATTGATTCACTTAAATAAATAAAATGCTATCAAAGTAAATTTTACTAAATTAATTTTGTTTTTGGTTTTACCACTATTACTTCACACAAATTTGTTTAATTGATAATTTGCACATGTACCACGCTCTTTGACCTCTTTAACTAATTTTGCATATTATAGGAAAATGTTATGACATCATGATGATAGTTTGCTTACGTAGTTTTCTGTGTGCATAAAGTACTTTATCAACAAACAAATAAATAAATAATAAATTAAAAAAAAAACTTTTCATATAAATGAAAGTGTAGACGTGTTGAAGGATGGAAGGAAGTATGCAAAGTTCAACTTTTTGCATAAATATTTGTTTAATACTTATGCTCTGTCATATTCAAATAAGCATAAAAGTTCTTGGAAAAAATTCCAAAACGACGACAAATTTTACTATTTATATAATTAAATAAGATTTCTATGTGAAATTATTTTGTAATAAACAAATATTCATATATAGTATAATACATACATATATGTAGAAAATACAAATGTCAAATATTGCCTAAGTTATTTATAACTTTTTTAAGGTTTAATTGGGAAATTGAAGTAACTTTATTCTAAAGTTCATATATGATATAGACACTACGAGCTGGGGGGTGATCAATAGATTGAATTTCATTGAGTAGATTGCGCGGGTTCGGAATAATTGAGATTGACTTCCCTCCATTCAATGCACCACAAATATCCACTATTTAATTTTGATGAAAGCTGCAACTCACAAATTTTTATTTTTATCGTTTCTTTCGTTTTCAAACAAGAACGGTATTCCTCCGTTTCTGATAAGTTTAATTTTAAGGTGCAAATTGAGTTGCTTCGCCAGTTGATTTAGGAACTTCTTTGCATGGTAATTCCAGTTAAGTTTTTGTTGATGCACACTGACACAGCCGGGTAAAAAGTTGGATCAATCTTGGTAAAAATTTCTGTGAGCTAAGTTAAGAGCTCCCTAGTTGATTGATTGATTGTTTATAAAGGATGTAGTGTACTTCGACCTTGAAAGGTCTAATGTAACCCCAATAGACAAGTTAATCTTGCTGAGAAATCCCAGTAACTGATGTAGCTTCAAGGCTATCATATCTCCACTACCTGTGTAGTAGTGCCCAAGTATCTCTACCTCCTACGAGTGATCTGTTGTTTCCTTATCATCTTTTTTAAATTAACGAATACTGTCCTGACTTATACTTAGGGTTTTCATTTGCTCCTCCAGTTTACAATACCCCAAAAGGAAGCCCATTATTAGCCTCAGTTGACTTTTGTACAGCTTGAGATTGAGAGCTGCTCTGTTGGGGTCGAAATTCCAAAATAATAGCTTTTATTGTCTTAGCTTAGGAAGGAGTGTCCAGTAGGATGATCTGAACCTTTGTTCGTCTTCTTTTAAGGTGTCTTTTAAGGTTTGAATTCCTATATCTGGACTAATGTAAGTCTTGGCCGCTGCGTTTCTAGCTGGTAGTCGGCTATTTCATTACCATAAATACCTGTGTGTCCAGGCAGATAGAATAGAGTGACGTTATTAGTCTTCTTAATGTGTTTAGGAACTCTAGGTATTCCCATACTAGTTTTGGGGAGATCTCAACGGAATCTAATGCTCTGATTGCAGCTTAATTAACAGAGTATAATACTATGTTTTGCTTTTCGTACCTACGTTCGAGGTCGAACTGTGCACAGAACCGTAAGGCAAGAATCTCCCCTTGGAAGATACTCAGAATTCTTCCCATTGGTTCCAAGTGTCTCTTTTTTTTCTCGAACCGTCGGTGCACCATTTTAGTGTATGTTTTTCGTGAGAGGTATGAAAAGTTTTTATATCCCATTATCTCTTATTGCTAAGTATAACTTTGAAGTATCATCTCTGACTAGGTCAGTAGAGATGCTTTCGAGATCTCTACTGCCGAGGATCTTCTCCCTGCCAGCTCCTTCCCTTGATATGCCTTTAATTGCCATTTTGACTGTGATGCAAACACAGGCCATCCTTTGAATTTTGATGAGGGTATTCCTCATTGTAACTAGTTTAACTCTTTGCGACCAGGATACTGCACCATAGGCGAGCATTGGCCTTATCATCCACTTTAAAATGTACGGAGTGATTTAGTCGCTTTCTAATTGTATATTCTTTCCAGAGAAGTTTTGAGGCTAGTGTTACTTCTAGATATTTGACTTCCTGTGTAACATTAATTACCACCTCATTCAGCTTTATAGACTTCATAAGCGGAAGTTTCCTTTTCCAAGTGAACAGTACTTAATTGCTTTGGATGGATTTAAGTTTTAATCTACCGAATTGAACCATCTCTGCGTGAGGCTAAGCGTCATTTATATCACAGCATATATTCTCATATTTCCCTTTTGCTATAATGACAATGTCAGCGGCATAACCTTGACAGGTTATACTATTGTCTGTTAACAAAGTGAAGAGTGTATCAGCTATTGGGTTCCCCCTAGTTGTCACAAAATATTATTTTGTTTCCTATTGTTCATAGAATAGAGACCTTAACCATAAGAATTTCTGGGATTAGAAATTCTGTGCTTTTTAGAAGATCATAAAAGTTCTTGGTATGGTACGGCACAACTTCATGGTCAATTTTTGATTGATATTCTCAGACGTCAATACTGGATTTAAGTCAATTATCTCAAACCATTCCATTGCATCACTTACATAGCATTATTGATTAACCCAGGGCTTTCCAGATGACCGATCGCGCGCTGTCTGCTTGAAAGAACTTTGATGCATCAAGGCCCCTTAATTTTGAAATTGCGCTTCAGCTAATTTTTTAATGCAGTTTTATAAAATTAAAAAGCTTAATTTACAACCATTTCTCATATAAAAAATGGAAGAATGTCAACATTTGAAAATTAATCTAAAGAAGTTAAAAAAAAAACTATAAGGACGTTATTTCTATGATTTCAATTGGCATGCTCTAAGAAAATGACATAAGGAAAAGATAAAATCAGTGCAAGGACACGCATTTGATAAGTTTTTTGTTACACTACTATAAATAGCTATGAAGAATGTGGGTACATAGTTAAAACATATACAGTGAAGCACTTTAAATGCGAATATTAGCGTACGTACGTCAACCAAGACCGAGATAAGCAAGCAGGGATTAAATCCGGCATTAAGGGCGTCCAAATGGCGTTCAGACTCGTATAGTAGTTGCTGCAACAGTAAATCAAAGGAGACAAATCAAACAAACACATACAAATAACAATGATAAAAATAGTAAAAATAGTAAAATTTAATTAAAATACAAAATTAGGTCGCTCAAAGGATAATAATACAACAGGAAAGTTGGATATTGCAACAACAACAACAACACGAAAAATAAAGAAAAATAACCCTGCCAGGCAGCATTGCAAAATTGAATTCTACTAAATTAAGTGCCAGTTTCCAGGTTTTTCTACTTCCCAGTTTCATTTCGCTAGTGTATTTGTCTTCTTCTTCTTTTTTTTTCATTATAAAAATAAATGTAAGCGATATGCGTGTGCCTTCTTTTTCTCCCGAGGGGGCCTAAGGCTGCTTGGTTGGTTGGCTGGTTGGTTGGCTACTTTGGTGTAGTGTCCCCGTGGCGCTTAGTTTATGCTCGTTTGTTTCCTTTACGTTGTGCTTTTTTTCGTTCACAATTTTTTTCTTTCTTTCTATTTTTTCCAATATCGATGATTTTTGTTGTTGATAAACTTTAAGTATAATAGCAAAGCAATTGCTGCTGCTTCTGCTTCTGTTGTTGCTTGCTACTATTATTACAATAACAACAACAGCCACTTGAACTATTACTGCCGATAATACATGCATACTTTTTAGCGTTGCTACTACTCCTATGAGTCAGGGACAAAGGATATCAATTTCAATTCAACTTGGCTCTAACAACGTAAATGAGTTTGTTTCGCTTGCAAGTTTTAGCTTCATTCTTATTATTAGCTATGAACGGCATCTATGGCACATTTATGATATTGATGGCAAATCACAAAGTAGCTATGCAATAGTGTGAGCTTTGATTTCAATTTTCCTTTTTTTTTGTCATGCTTGTGGTATATTTTTATTTTGGTTAATATCAGAATGGCTTGAAATATTTTGCTGCAGCCTTTTAAATGAAGGAATTATAATCGAAAAAAGGCAGTAAGCTTTAGTTTGTACAGGTAGCCTCAAGTAAAATAAAAAATAAAAAAAAAAACAAAACAACGATTATACCCCAAAAGACGTTCATTTTAGTGATTAAAAACTAAAAACTTTTATTTGATTGGCGTTAAACTAACGAAATTTTAACACCATCTCCCTCTTTTGTCAATAGATGTTAATTGTCTATAGCCAAACCGTTAGATTAAACACTTGGGAAACCTTTTCAATCTTTTCCCCATGAGCATTAATAGCCGCTTATGCTTTTCTTGAAGTTTGATCAATGCTTTGCAGGCTTCTCTGATTGCTAGAAATTCGTCTAGTAAAACATTGAAAGCTGAAGTGTTTCGGCATTATTAAGATGATTTGAGTAGATACCGCACCGATCCCCCAGTGCATTTTGGACTTAACAGTGTAGAGTTCCACCTCGAAGCTCACACAATATTTATTTTACAATCTGCTCTTGTTAGGTGAAGTTCATTTTGGGTATTAGACTGTCCGTATCGAATAAGGTAGTTTTTTTGGTAACAAATCATCAGTCAACCGTTTAACTTAATGTGTAAATCAATTCACGTCTTCCATATTAATTCAAAAATATGCAAAAATCTTACCTTAATTTGCAAGGTTTATTCAATAAGGAATTTAGGTAAATCGCAAAAATATTTAAAAATATTTTAAGCAAATATTTGCATACGTCATACACGCACTGTAATAATTACAACAACTGAAAAACAAATCTTAACAATAACACACAATTGTCATTGCTCCACTTTTGCTTTACATATGTAGTGCTATGAACAGCTACTATTTCTACTACTATTTCTACTACATATTCATGTACATACTTTCCAGAACAAAAGTAATTTTTATTGAACAATCTTAAATGTCACTTTCGTTCTTAATTCTTTGGCTCCATTGTGACTCTTTGACTACACTTACTGTGTCTTGGTCATTTTTCCACAAATACACATATAGAAACCACACATATACACACACAAATTCATATATATGTATATCCATAATTGAAACTTGTACTTGTATATAGTAAGAAAATATTACAGAAAACATAAGTAAAGAATGCAATGAACTTTGAAGGTTTTTTAATTTAGTTTAAAAAAAATATTTTCAGTTTATCTTTTGTTATATTTTAGGCATTTTCGCAAAGTAAAAACACACACAGACATGATTACAATACAAAAATGTGATAGACAATGTGACTACAAATAAAATTGGCACAAAAAAAAATAAGTATAAAAAAAGGAAATGAAAATAAAAAGCACAATAAATTTAATAGAATTTTCCACATGGCATCATCTTCTACCACAATATGATGGCTGGTTAGGGTGGGGCTATTTTTAAATCGCGCTGTGTTCAATTTAAGTGATTTTCCTTTTAGAGAGTGAATTATTATTATTTTAGTTTTTTATTTTAGTACATAATTATTGTTTTGCTTTTGTATTTTAGTATTTATAGAATATTCCTCTTACTTTCGGATTAATTTTCTCATAGTATTACAGATATTTTCCCCTTCTTTTTCTTATACAATTTACACATTTCCACAGAAAATCTATAGGGGCCTAGCCAGGCACCATGAGGCACGAATGTGATGTGTACACCAACATATCCTAATAATTATCTTTGTACAAAAGGTATCGTCCTGATTAGATATATAGATAGGTCACTTATAAAATTTTAAGAAAAGTTATGAAGTCGCTACCTGAATTAGAAGTATATTTAAATTACAATTGAAATCAAAAAATGCCTAGCCAGTCCCATGTGCCCAAACGGAGAGTTAGAAATTGGGAAAATAAATATTTTACACAAATATTTTTCTTTCGTTTTTGAACCAAATATCTATTCGAAAAGATGAGGAAGCGCGGACGCCTATTAAATTAAATGAGTTGATTCAAGGTCGTAGCAAACACAAAGTGTTTGTTCTAAGATTTAAAGTTTTTTTTAAAATAATTTGAGTAACTCAATGATACAAAATCTAAAGCTGTATTCGTATGCTCTTCCAACTTAGATCCACTCTAATGATTTTTCCTTTTACTTAAGAATCGCACAATTAAATTTTACTATTAGTGTATATTTTTCATTTGAAACTTTCTTTTTTCTACTTACATTTCAGGTGAATCATTCAAAGTTTATTTACTCATATAATTTGTTCTAGATTCAAAGTATAATTTTCATAACTCTTGATTTTTCCAAATATCAATTCCATATCCTGATAGATTATAGCTTTTGTAAGAAAGCCCAATCATTGAATTGAAAAACTTAAAAACATTTAAAACCGACTTAGAATATTATTAAATAGAGCCATTCAGATTTTCCAATTTCTATGCATTTGTTGTATCTAAAAAAAAATCTAAAATCTACACATCGGTAGCTCAAACATTAATATTTTAAGTCGACTTAAATTCTTTGATACGAAAAATTATTTTCAAAAATCTCTCCTATCATTTTACTCTGCTTAAAACATTGCATATATTTAGGGGGTAGAACAACAACATGTACGCACTAACAACAAGTTGAAGAGAATAGGTACATGAGCACCATAGTTTACCACAATTTAATTGTAAAATCATGCTTGAAACACCAAAATTAATTTACTTGTCAATGCCTTTAAATTCATTTGGAAAATTGAAACAAATTTTACATAACATTGAATATTGTGCTCGTATCTATGTGTGTATGGATTATATATATATACCAACACTAACAAAATCGCAAGCAACAGTTTACAATTTCATTGTTGTTCAATATATAAGCATGATGCATGTTCAGGGGTTTTTTTTTTTTTTGTTTTTAAGGATTTTTAGTGCTTTATTGTATTTGCCTTTGTTTAAGTGGAGTTATTGTAGAATGAGTAATAAAATAACAATTTCAAGCAATATGTATTGCAAATAAACAAAATTTACGTTTTAAAAATTCGATTATAAATAGTTGATTATTTTAAATGGTAGCCAGCTGGTATAGAGCAATGAACGTATAATTTTGTATTGCAATAAATAATATTGAGTAGCTTTAATAACATTTTACCCATTTTCGGGTGTAAAACTCACAATGTTAGCGAGTAATTTGATGCTGTAAAGTTTTTACTCAACAACAAGGCAACAGAGTTCATTGGAATATCGACAGAGCTCTATAAATTTCACTCTAAACTTGATGTGGAATTGCAGTGTCCACTCAGTACAGACGACTGAAACAACTAAAGCTTCACATATGAGTTGACAGACGGCGAAATTAATAAGGACTATGTGAAGAAATATGATAATTTGCGTGATATCTGAGAGCAATTGAAGGACAATCTTAACTTGACCGCTGTCATGCGAGTTTTGGTACTGGTTCTTCCTATAAGAATCATATAAGTACATGCAATACTAATCATAACGGAACAGAGTCCGGAATTAACCCTCTCAGGATTTTCGTACACATATGTGTACATGAATTTGAACATTTTTCCAGTCTTTGATTTAAATGCCAACCAAAAAATTTTAGAATTAGCGTTCTTGTTGTTTTTTCCTCTATTGTTTGGAATTGTTATAATCGAAGCATAACCGTCGAAACTATTGTGACTTTTATGGGACAAGCTAAGCTCACTTTATTTTTTGTGCTCTCTTTTTTTTTTTTTTTTGTCGTCAATTTCAAAAAATTATTAAAAACACTAAATAATAAAAATATGTATAAAAAACAAATTTATTATATGGATAGACCCTTGCTCTGTCGATAGAGACACATTTTGTGTAAGTCGGAGTATTTTAGGGCTCCCTGAACGTATTTTTTTAAAATAAGTGTACATCGCTTGTGGCTAAACCTGGACATCTAAAAATTCGTGTATAGTATTTTTTGACAATATGGGGGCTTCTAAATACGAAAATCAACATCTCGATTTTTTTCTACTACGGGAAGTACACATTTTCCTGAGAGGGTTAAGATTCATTATTGACATCAAAAATGCATTTAACAGCATACACAAGGACTACATACAGATTGCACTACGACGAAGAAGTAATGGAATTCATTATTTGGTAATTCTATTTTGTTAACAGAGTGCAAGTCTTTCTGAATCGATGTCTTTGAATTGTACTCCTCATTTTCTAACCTAAATCGATATGCGAGAGAAGTTGCTCCGTAAAACAAATATGAAGCTTCTGTACGTCTGGATCAGAAGACAAAAGTGAAAGTGGATAAGCAACATTTTACGTAACAACATTTCACAAGGAATGTGAAAAATAAAGGAAATGGAAACTATGCACGAGACTGATTGGCTGAAAGACTAGGCCAAAATAGAAAAATAATGCTGGAGCAACTGGCAAGCCAACTTGGATTGAAAATTTAAATTTGTTGCTTTTTTATAACATTAAAAAAATATATATATTATACATAGTTCGCTTCAACCAGTTTTTGATACAAAAAATAAAGAATAGTCAGGTCCAGAAACTCAATCACCTCAATCGTGAAAAAACGTTCCCACAAATTATGTTCCCCTTTCTCAATTCTCCTATTGTGAATGAATGCTCCTCCGGAATTTGTTCTCTTTTATTTTCGAACATAGGAGCAATGGGAGAAGGGAACAAAATTAGGTATCGTGTATGACAGAGAAAAGAGAAAAGGAAATGGATTTTGTACGCCTTCATTTTCTTGGAGAAAATTAAAAATATTTGAAATCAATCAAAGGTGTTTTATGCAATTTGTACATTTTGTAGAACAAAAGTAACAAATAAGAGACAGTTTGAGCTATTAGTTGAAATTATGGAAGAAATTTTGGATATTGCAAGAATTTTCAGCAGTCCTCAAAATCCGCTTTTTGAACCCTTTTATTCTTCTAAAATAAATACATTTGTTATTTAGCAGTAGTAGTTTTGTTATTCTCATAAATACATACATATGTATGTGATATTATAAGTACATGTTAAATGGCAGATAACAATTAAAAAATTCGATTTGTTTTATTTTGTTTAAAACTGCACAAAAAAAAAAAAATGCGTTTTGGACCACATTGAACTACTTATAAGGTGCTGTAAATGTTGGAAACAAATTTCTAAAAATTTTATAGGCCATGTAACATTTTTGAAAACATAAAATGTATAATTTTCGTATAATGTAATCTTAACAGACTATTGCCCACAGATTCTCGAATACGTTTCACTGCGGCTAAATATTGCGAATCGTCCAAAACCCTTTCATTTGTGTTCTGGGATTGTTCTGGGTTATATTCGATTGAAACAACTTCACTTGACGTCTGCCCTTCTAACAAATATTTAAAACATTCTTTGTTAACTCGGTAGTATTTGTGAAACCAATAAAATGCTTCAATTAATCTTCAATTCACACTTATTTACATATGGAAATTACAAAGCTGCTTTAGAAACTTAACTTACAAGGTATTTGGTAATTCCATTGGATTGGAGTTATCTCTGCTATCGAAATTACGTTCCAATTCCTCATTGCCTTTTCGAACTCCCAACTTATTTACGATAGGAGTACATCGCTTTAGGTAAAGGAATAGGGAGAAGAGAACAAGGGAGAAAGGAACTTTCACGTTCGAGGTGAATATTTTTAGAATTAAATATCTGGAGAACAAGCGCCAACTAAACCAAACGGCGGTGCTCATAAACTCTACCCATGAATACCTAACCGATGGTGATAGTCACTACTCTGTGTTATTTTAACTTCCCTACTTTTGCTTTTAACTGTTGAAAAATTAAAACTTGGAAATTTCTACAAACTCTGCAAAGCTAAACTCTTTTTTAATCAAAAATATTTTAAAATATTTTTATAATGTTTTAATAATAAAATAAAAACCATCATTTTTTTTAATTTCAGAAAATTCCGAATTAACTAAATCCCAAAAAATTAAAGTGAACTTCCGTGCACTTAATTGCAACGTCGAATGATTCTCGTGCTGTATAGCCACCGCATTCTGCCGCCTGCTTCCGGCCATCGCTACCGCGCTATTGTTGTTGCTGCTTCAAATGCAACTAAATGTGGCTAATTGCGAAACAATGAAATTCGCTAAAACAAAAACAAAATTAAGCGATATTTGAAAATAAGACGTTAAGTAAAATGTTGCTTCCGACATCGTGTGGCCCTGGGCCACCGATAACGTCACCATCGCCATTGCCGCCACCACGAACATTGCCACCATCATCAGCATCATTGTCAGCAATAGTAACAACAACAACAGCAGCAGCTACGATGCCGCCACCACAGCCAATGATGCCGGCACTCGAATGTGAATCACCAATATCGCCAGCATCGCTATCGTCGTGGTCGTCGTCGTCGTCATCGTCTTCATTGAAATTCGATGCGAAATATTTTGATGATTTTAGTATAAATACAAGCAAACAAAATTGTTGTAACAACAACGACAACAACAGAAACAATTGCAAACAACAAAAATTGCATCAGTGTAATTGTAAAAACAACAGCAACAACGTCAGCAGAAGTGGTAGTGAAAAAAGCACCAAAATAAACAATAACAACAACAACAAAAATATCAACTGCTGGCATTCAAAATGCACAAAGCTACCAATAACAAAAACAACAACAACATCTGCTGTTGCTAGCAGTGTTGGTGCTGCTGGTGGTGTTGCCCCCAAATGGCTGCTAATGTTGCTGATGCTTTTTACCATTTTGGCACAAACGCCGCATCAAGTGGCTGCAGAGAAGAGCAAACACTGTAAGTATTTGGCCAACAATATATATATTGTACTATAGCAACAACTACAACAACTATAACAAAAACAAAAAGAACTACTAAATATGTTTGTATTTATGTATAGCACATACATAAAAATGTGTATATGTTTGTGTAACTGCTTGTGTATTTGTGTATTTGGGCTTGGGAATACTTGAACAACTTGAACAAATTGCAAAATAACAATAACAACTACAGCAACGAAAGAAACAACAACAATAACCGAAAAAGGTTTAAACTTTTGGTAGATAAATTTCGGAAGTAATTTTTGTTTGCTTGGAGCAGGCAACCACTTCAATTCCAATTTCTGATGGATTTTAATTATGAAAAACACTTAGAGAAAATTATATTTATGAAAATAAAAATATAAAGAAGATCTGTACGATTGGAAGTCAATAAATATTAGCATTAGTTATTGTCAAATTTCTGTTTTTAATAGTGACATATGATATATAACTAACATATCAGCAGCTAAAGTAATTTTGGGTGTCTTTTATAAGATAATAGTCCTGACTGTGGGTACTGAAAACACTGTCGATCAAGTTCACATAATCTGTGATATAATCTAATGGGTCCTGGAGTACAAGAAAGTCGGCAAAGAGAATCTTCCAGGATATCTCTAATACACCGAACTGCTTCAACAACTGCTTTTTAATGTAACGAAATTTTATAATTAAATACAATCATACATGCTCTGAACTGAAAGAAATACAAGATCCAAGAAAGTATTCTTAGATTTACACTTTATCTGTTCTTCACCAACCAATCCCACGAAATTGCCACATTTGCTGATAAGACAGCTATCCATACAATCAATGAAATAGCAAAACCAAAGAATGGGGAATGACTCTAAATTTAGACAGAATCTTATAACACTATTCAACCCGGAAATTCCTTGCTCGATAACAGCAGAATACTAATAGTTTATTTAAGGGTATGGCTTGGTATAGAAAGTCAAAATGTTTTATTTTCAAAATGATAGTATTTTTTAGACATACCTAAAAAATAAATTTCTTAGATTTTAAAAAAATATTGTAAAATTCACGATTTGAAAAAAAAATCCTTTTTGGCATAAATTTTGCTCTTTTTTTTTTTGTTTGTTTACATATACCTTTTTTCAATAATGTTTTGAGTACTAAGTTTGGGTATTTCTTTTAGGTAGTTAAAAAGGAACTTATATTAATATTTGAAATTTTTTTGAGTTGTGCTGCACACCAGTTTCAAAAAAATGGTTTTGAGAAAAATGCATTTGAAAGTTTAAGCATGCATAACAGATGTCGTCTGCCCAGTTCAAAAAAAATGCCGTTTGTAAACATATTTTAGTGACGCTATAGAAGTGATTTAAGCAAAAAAAAAAAAAAGTGTTTCGAAATTTTTTACCCATCACACCAGGCGACCCCATTAAAAAAACGAATGGTGTAAACCTAAAATTAAGGAACACATTGGTTTCTAAGAAGGAAAAAAATCAGATAATTTCCTCTATAATAAACTAATGTTATTTAAATAAACTGAGCCTGCCAATCATTCAATAGTTGAAATCGGAAAACGAAATACAATAACCAAATATTAAAACTATTCACTGATCCACCAAACTAAGAACTTTGAGGAAAATTTGTTCCAAAAGCCCCCGAAAAAAAGATCACAGAAAGGGGGTAAAGAGTTAATATAAATCAGTTAAATTATTTATTATTTCCACCATCTTATTTCATGGACAATTAAAAGGCACTTGAAATATTACTTATTTATATTAAGTTAACTGAAATGCTTGAAACAAATATTGAATTTTTTGCATATTCTTAAATTTATATAGCCAAGGGGTAAAATAAGAAAATTTAAATCAATTTGATTTAAATTTGAGTCTTAATGAGTCTTTTAGTTCGAAAATATTACAAATACTAAACATTTTTTTGATATATTTTTTATTTTATTATTTTTTTTTCTTGTAATGAAATGTTTCTATTTATAGTATTTGTAATATTACAGTAATGGTACTATATGTGTCTGAGTTTTAGACTGGCAAATTTCGATATACTTTTGGTCGCATTTTTATTTTTTTGATTTTCGGATGAAATTTTTAAATTTTAGTCTGATTTTCGGATTTATTTTTTTGTGAAATTTTTGGTCTGGCTTGATCCGAATTTCGATTTGATTTTAGCCTGAATTTTTACTTGGATTTAATATGAGTCTGAATCTGAATTTAGGCTAAAATGCAATTTGTTTTTTCAGTTTGATATTTATTCTGTTCAGTTTTAGAACATTTGACAACTATTTGTGATCAAACAGGAAAGAAAATCAGTTCAATTCATTAGTTTTTCTATTATTTTTTAGAATGCTTTAGATAATCACTGAAATATTTACTGGGTTAAAATATCAAACAATATGTACTTAATGAAACCTGTTGTCCATGTATACACACTCATATATTTTGAGAATACTTATGTGTATGTGTGAGTGCATTGTAGCATGTGTGTGGGCATTATGTTTCCTTTCTTTCTTTCTTTCGTTTTGCTTTTTTGTTTGTCTGTCATTTCATACAATTTTATGGCATTTCCTTGTAATTTGTTGTCGTTATTGATATAAAAAAAGCAAGCATCAATGGAAGACATTTTTATAACACACAAACTTAAATAACGTAATCACACACACACACACATCCGTAAGGACTCTCACATACACGTGGATGCACACATGTAGAAATCTCATATACATATTTGTCGATATATGTAAGCGACAAATTGCTGACATGAGTGTTTTCTTTTTTTCCTACTTTACTGAATTGAATTTTCTTCTTCTTTTTTCATACTGATGTAAATCAAAATTATTAAAATCAATTTGGACATTTTTGATTGGGCAATTTGAATGTGGTTGTACCTTTTGCCAGAAAATTTGCATGCGTGGTAAATCATAAAAGAAAAAAATTATAATATGAAGATGATTTATGCAAAAAAAAAAAAAAAAAAAAAACAAAAATTAAAAAACATTAAAATGGTAATTTTCAATATTTTTTAATTAATTTTTACCTTTCTCCACATTAATTATATATATTAAAAAGAAAAAAAAAATACTTTGTATGTGAATGAAAAATGATTTATTAAATTGAATTCATAGTTGCCACATCGTGATAAAATGGGTTAGTGTGGTTTCGTGGTAGTCTATTGTTCAAACTCAATAAGGAGATATAAATTGTAAAATAAACTACTTGTAAAATACCGCGTTAAAAGTCGGATTCACTTTATTTTAGACCATTTTATATTTATATGCTCGTTTGCAAAATAATCAGAAATCACTTGAAATTTAACAATAGGAAAAACGTTGGCACTTTCTTACTTTTTATATATTTTTTGCCTGAAGAACTTTTAGAGTTCGTTTTTATGGTATATGACGCATAAAATTTCCATGTTGAAAACACTAAAATTGTAATTAAAAGGGGTGCTGAAAGTTATGTTGATGCAGTTAAAACGTGATAAGTGCACCATGCTTTTAAATTTTACGCTCTTAATGAGTTTTCTAGTATTTTTATATACTATATGTACTGTGATTGTTTATTACAAATGAAATGGAAAATCGCTTACATTAATTGAATTTCTTCGAAAACATTTTGTTTTCTTCTGGGATCAAGTCCCTATTTTTTTTAAAATAATTTTTTTTTTCTTTTCCTTCGCATGATAAATTTAGCAGCAATTTGTGGTTTTTTGGGGTTTTACTCTTATTAAAATATTGAACTAAACCCTTAAAAAATCTAAAAAATTCATGGGTTTTCCACACATTTGTAACAATTTGACTGCACGATAGACCTGTACTTGCCGAAACGCGATTTTCAAAAAAATTATTAAAAAAAAGTACTCAACATTTTAGAAATCTGCCATTTGCAAAATGTCTGCATGATTTTATAAAACTTTACGAAAAATAAAATCTCATTTCCAAGTGGATGGAGCTCATCATGCATTTCTCGAGCGCCCATCAGTAATTTTGTATTCTGAAGAGTATCGATCCTGTTAAACTCTCATCGGTTTTTTCTCAATTAGTTTGCACCCATTTCTATATGAAAATAAACAAATCACAACATGTTGAGAGCTGTGTGGCCAAATTATGATTTTATGTCTGTAAGTCTTTTAAATCTTGTTAAGATCGGTATTGGCCACGCCATTGCACTATAGGAAATTTTACCCAATTTTCTGGCTAAAATTCAAAAAAAGGAGGTATCGACATGAAACTTGGTCCAGAAGTTTGTTAGATGATAGGGACACTCTCACATGAAAATAAGACTGCCACGCCCACTTATTCTATAAGGGTGGGATATAAAGTGCTATGAGATAGCGAAAAAAATGTAAGGAATCATCTGAGCAAAACGATTTTTGACATGAGCCACTCTTAGATTGTGAAAAAGAAAAAAATATGAAAATGGGCGTGATCGGTCAACTGCCACGCCCATCTCCCATACAACAGAAAAACTAAAATAGCTCTAAAATCCGTTGCAGTCTAGATATCAAAATAAAAATCATAACATCATAAAATCAACATTTTCTATTGTTTCATATTTTGTTCATATTTTTTTATTTTTTACAAAAAAACTTTCAATCTCTTAATAGTTTCCCCTCAATATGCATTTAGTGATTTGTTAATAAAAATTGGATCCGCAGCCAATTTGTTTTTCGTTATTTAGCTAAGAAATTATTTATTTTACATTTTTAAATACTAGAATGCATCGCACTGCTTCGCAAGATAGACCTGGTTCACCAATCTTGAAAAATTTATTTTTAAACATCAAATTTTTTTCCCATACAACAAACCAATCACAGTTGTCTGAGAAAAAATGAAATTTTTCAATAATCGCAGAAAACCGCAGAGCGAAATGTAGTAATCTAACACATAACTGAATGTACTAAACAATCCAACAATGATGATTTTATCACAAGCAAACCCAAGCAATTTTTTAAAACTCTAAATAAACTTCCACTTTAAAATTGCACCATTTCAGTATAAGGTCACTTCAATAATATGTTTTTATTTACCATAACTAATAATAAACTTTGCACACAATTTATTACTCTCAAATGTTATTTGCTAACTTATTGAGAAGCAACATATTTTACAGCTGCTTGAGCAACGGTAAATCAATTTACATAAAAATGAAACTTAAACTTATTTGCTCTGTTGTATTGGCTTTATGAAAAAATAAAAAAAAAATAATTTCGGACAGGTCGACAAAAATGAATTTTGGCCAGCGAATTGGGTAAAATTACCCGTAATGCATTGCAGGTGGTAGGAAGAACTAATATAGAAGAACAACTTTGCGATCGCTGCCCCAGTAGAACAGATTTGGATTGCTTCTGAAGGGGATAATAAATGATTTCTAGTTTTATACACTATAAAGAGCAATAATGGAGATTTCTTCTCGGTTCTGAGGAAACAAGAACAAGAGATAGAGAGAGAGAGAGAGAGAGAGAAAGAGAAATTGCAGGTTTTATTGTTCGTAACCGAACCGCAACTGCGATTTCATTAATGCTTCTTTTGGAGATCACAACGACTATTTTATTTGAAGCAAAGAAGAGCAATCTATTCCTCATTTTTCAGCGCTCGATGGATAATCCTAAGGGCCGATTTCATAGTAGCGGACTAACTCATGTGTAAGAGTTAATTGCCAATTTTCAATTTCGCACTTTCAAGTTATAAGGCAGTTAACTGCCCAATATTGGCGAGTTAACTGGCAGTTTCTTAAATAAAGAAATCAGCTGATTCGACAGCAGCGCTTGTCAAAGTAGTAAATTATTACGAAAGAAAAATTGTTCTGCTTTTCTGTTTTTACTAAAACGGATTGATTGGATTTGGAAGATGTCAATGATGCAAAGTATGATAACATGATTGAACCAATTGTTCTCGTAGACCGAAAACAATACGTGATAGAATACTGTTTTAAAAAAATAGGTTAAGGATGAGCAAGGAGGCAACTTGGACTGTTCTTGCAAAAAGCATAAAATAGAACTTAAAACATATCCCTGAGTGTCTCAGCTTCGCTTTTCTTAAGCGGTTTTTTTGAATTGCTGTACTTATCTTTCAGAACATTTTTCGTTCTTTAGCTATTCCGCCCCAAAATTTCTTCCTAA
This sequence comes from Toxonevra muliebris, assembly GCA_963691655.1. Lineage (NCBI taxonomy): Eukaryota > Metazoa > Arthropoda > Insecta > Diptera > Pallopteridae > Toxonevra > Toxonevra muliebris. The sequence goes on along the minus strand of OY829326.1, from coordinate 50,258,174 downwards.
AATCAACGCAGATACGGCCGGTTCTTTGCACTCAATGGTACCTTTATTCTTCTCGACCATTTCAAGAAAATTTGCAATTTCTTCGCTTGAAATATTATTTGTATTTCTTTTTCGTTCTTTTTCTTTTTATTTTATTTTTTTTTACTACTTTCATATAAAAAAAATTTGGTTTTTGCTTACTTTTTATTGTGTGTTGCCAACGTAAAAAAGAAAATGATTTAAAAATTAACTATCAATTATTGTTTACATTTGAAAGTTAACTCCTCAATGTGAAACCCAAAATTATTTAACTCGCTCTTTACTCTTGAATCTCAGTAAAAGTTATTGGTGAGTTAACTCACCACTGTGAAATCAGCCCTAAGCCAACATTTTTCAATTGCCGTAAAATTTTCTAATAAAATATTACAATCGATTTAAAATTCGCTACTTCTGCTCATTAAAAACTTTCAAATTTAAACCCTCTTTCTGTTATCAATAAAAGCAGCAACTCTTCAAAGTACGCGTATGCATGAACTCTACTCACAAAAACTAACAAATAAATAAAAAAAAGTTGCAATAAAATTAATTATGAAAGTTTCTTTGAAGAGAGAAAATTTTGTCGAGTGCATCTTCACACGCAGCGTGAACGAATACACATGACGACGATGATACAACGACACCAAAAACAACAATAATTTTACAAGCGGAAATGAGTAAAAACGACTTCCGAGTAGCGTAAATTGCGGCGTAACTCACAATTTCAATTTGACAACATCCTTTTTTGCTACCACCACTACCTAGTACTACTTACTATTATTGTCATCACCAACCGTTCCACTACTCAAATCTGTTACCAACTTTTTTTCATATTTGTTTGTACCCTCACTAGCTTGCATTATAAAGTATCAAATGTGATAATGAAGGTGGTATTAAAAAAAAAAAAAAAACTAAATAGTAAGTATCTCCTTCTACGATGCGCCACATACAACAGAAACATACAAACAGAGACAGACATACAGATATACACATACGAAACGATTTGCTAAGCATAAGTTTACAAATGCGGTTGTGAAGTAGCCGCCACCACCGTTCACACTGCCTCAGTAGTAGAAGGTGATGATGTTGCGGAGATACGAATTCCAAGTAGGGGGAGAAAATTGAAGACGGAGAAATGAGTGTGAATGAGTTAGGTGAAGGAAGGTGGGGATTGCCTGCAGTAACATTCCAGCATAAAGCAGAAATGAGTGTTTACCAATTAAATTTTGTTTTGCGGAAATATTTTATTTGCTTTTTGTAATGTTGAGTACCATCATGTCGTCGTTTCCTTGTTCTCTCATTCTTTTCTTACTCTCATAGCTGCACATACATTATCTCTCTTCCTCTTTTACTCTCAACACAGCAATTTAATAGTAGTAGTTACTACTAGTAGTTGTATTAGTACAGGAATGTTAGTAGTGCAAATAATATGTAGTTAAAATGGGGTTGTTAAAAAGTCTTTTTTTTTCATTATTTCTTTTTATTATAACTATTGCGTTGAAATTATGATGATTTAAATTATAATTTATCGTAAAAATAAGGAAATTTCCCTTCAGTTGTTTGTTGTTTTATTTCCATATTATTTTTATCCTATTGTCCTCATTACTATACAATTTGTTGTTGTTATTTGTAGTATGTGGGAGCAAAGTGCAAATATGTTTTAGTATAGTTTTAATTCTGATGCGTGCAACAAAAATTTGTGGTAAATTCTTCTGCTTATCTGCATGTGTGTGTGTGATTGTTTTTTTTTTTTTTTGTGTGTGGTAGTAAATTAATTATATTTTCATGGGAAGTTCAGTGGGTTTCTTGTTCTGTTTTTACTCTGAAATTATTATCATATTTGAGCATGTAGCAATTATCAGCATTAACAAAAAAAAAATGTAAAAATTTTTGTGTTTTTATTTTAATACCATATCTGTGGTGTTAAATGCAAAAATGCTTTTGCATTAAGTTGCTTGATTGGTTGGTTGGATTATTAATTAATGCATTAACTGAGCTTCTTTAAGCACTAAGCACTAGTACAATAATATTCTACTCAAGTACTTAAATAGTTGATATAGGGGAATGCTCGTCAAAATGTAAAGTACTTAAGTACAGTATACCAGTGGTGACCATTGCTCCCTTTTTTAAGAGGATAGTTCTCCTTTTAGATAAATTTGTGATTATTTTAAGAAAAAATAGAGCTGGTTATTTAAAACAGTCCACTAAAATTTATATATATATATTTTTTTTATTTTTGTTTGTATTTATCTACTTGGGTTGAAAAATTGTTGTTCTTTTCTTTCTTATTTCTGTTTATCAAAACTATTTTGAATGCAGTTAAGATTCTGTTGAGAAAAAAGCCGATCAGCCTACAGCTGTAATAGCAAATCAAAGAAACGAGAGCGCAAATGATACAAACATAAAAGATTTTGAGATAAGAATTGGTCGTGGAATCAAATGCGAATATATTTAATCATTATTTAATAAGTTCAGGTTCCTACAGATCAAGTATATGTAAATTGCTACGAAAAGACAACAACTTTCACCGCAAAAGCTTCAACAACTACTAGTTCATTCAGAATTTGGTAATTTTGATGATGGCGATAATGGATGAATCGGTTATGGCGAAGGAAGTAACAAATTATTCAACTCTATTAGGATTTTCGTACACATATGTGTACATGAATTTGAACATTTTTCTTGGCACCTATTTTGTTACAATCAAAGCATAACCGTTGAAACTATTGTGGCTTTTATGGGACAACCTCACTTTTTTTTTTTTTTCTTGTTGCCAATTTCAAAAAATGATTAAAAATGTTAAATATTAAAAAGATGTGTAAAAAAAATGTTTATGTAGATAGAACCTTTCTCTGTCGTTTTTTCGTATACATATGTGTACATCGCGTACGGCTAAACCTGGACATCTAAAAATTTGTGAATGGTCGTTTTTGACTATTTGTGGTGTCCTAAATACGAAAATTAACATCTCGATTTTTTTCTACCACGGGAAGTAAACTTTCTTCTGAGAGGGTTAACGCGTTTTAAGGCGTGAAATCAGTTTCAAATATCTTAGTCATTTCTTCCTCACCTGTTTCTTAACGATCTATTTGAATAAGGCTGAGCTTAGTACGTTTCAGGGGTCGAGGGCGATGAATCATTCCTAGCTAGTTTATTAGCAGCCTCATACGATGTCACAGGGTGAAGTATCCAACAAAAAGTAAAATTAAACAAACGCTAGAGATCATCCAAACTTTTTCTCACAAATTTTGAGGAAATAGCCTTACATGACGAGAGTGCCTTAAGAATTCCGTGAGATTTTACACACTTTTGATGCCCTTTATCGATAAACACTGCGTTATGTGCCCAAAAGTGTTGAGATGTTTTTTGTTGGGTTCAAACGCATTCAGGGAACTTCAGTCAGGCATTCCAGGAAGAGCAATATATTATATTTATTTAAAATAATGTATATAACATATTTGCATTTAACTTAAATATATATATATGTATATATATATATATATTAAACGAAAAACGTAGTCTTCACTTTGAAAAAAACATTGCAACCAGTGCTGTGGCCACAAAAAACATTTTGGGGATCCCTTAAAAAAAGAAGAATTAATTTCATTTATTCGTATCCGAAACAGCACTTTGATTTAAATAACAAAAATATTTAATTTACTTCACCTTCCGCCAACCAATTCAAAATTTAAAAAAATTAAAAAATCGATTTTTTTTTAACTTTGATACGGCCTATTTTTTTTTTAAATCCATTCAAATTTAATCCTCTCTAATATAAAAGTTTTAAACAGAAAATACCACCTCTAAAAAATTGAAAAAAAATTCGTTTAAGGAATTTTTCCCATGGAAATTTTGTACAAAATTAACAGCTTTTCGATCAAAACATGGTTAAATTTTACTCGCAGGTCAAAACTTTCTAAGAACAAAATATTGGCCTAGTTATCCTTAAAAAAAATAGTGTTTGGAACAATTACTCAAAATTTAATATTTTAGAAGCTATCAACTATTAAAACTATTTACCTTTTCAAAGCCTATTTTTAAGCCTTTGGCTCAAAACCGACTGGCTATTTTCTACTAGAGACCTCTATATTTTTTTCTAAATTTTATTTTTCTCATATAATCTTTCAGAAAATCCACTAGGAGCAGGAAAAAATAGAACTTTGCACAGATGGGCAATCTAATATATATATATATCTCACCTTAACTCTTATAGTAAAAACAAATGCAAATACGATAATTAATGCTTTTTTTCCAGGGTTTTGGATACACATCGCTCTGATATATTTATATCTTATTCCACATGTCACAAGCCCATAGTATTCTATGTTATGAATTCGGAATAAAATAAAAAAATTATTATGAATTTATTTAAACCACCGTGTTCATACTCTTCGCTGCTTTAATTATACTATTTTAATTAATTTTAATTTAGGAACTTTCATAATTTCGGAAATTCGTAGATTAAGTAAATAAATAACTAAATGAAAAACGAAAATAGAAATATGATAGCGGAATTGGAACCAAATCTTATGAGTTAAATGTATATACGCAGTTAAACACTAATGTTTGCACATCATCGCTCGAGAGTGCCGCCACTCAATCAAGCACTCTCTTAGAACTCCATACGAAATTAATCTCATTAGAAAGTTCTGAATTTAATCGGTTCTATTTAAATTAGTTGCTATTTCTATAGGTAACCGATAAAAATCTCATACATATTGATCGTTGGCCATGTTCAAGAAATTTAAATGCCCTCATGAAAACTCAGGATCCGCTCGTGTTCTTAGATAATGTGTTTGTAAAAATTTAGCTGTAATATGTGGGCTAAACAGCTTTTTTGTAAATATTTTCACCAAATAAAATAGTTGAAAATTAGGGAAAATAAGTTCGACCGCAAAAATAATAGTAACAATAATAATGGATTATAATTTAAGTATCTATTACCGCAAGCAAACAAACATAACACACATACAGTAACAATCACAATTTCACATATATGTACATACATACATCTATACTTATAAGTACATATCTCTATACAAAATAACAGCACTTAAATCGGAAATATTGATAAATGATCTATTTGCGCACAATTCTCTCTATTGTTCAATACAATAGCATCATCGTATACATATACAAAAAATATTTACTGGTTTTAGTGTGGGAGGATGAGGGGTGTGTGCATGATGAACGAGCTGAGAAGGGGAGAGGAGTGAAATCAAGGGAGCCCAGATGGAATTTGCGATGGAATATTATTGTGAAAGGTTAAATTGCCAATGTCCTCTGCTCTTAATGCGGTGGGAGACGCTGCTTTTGATTCTTATTGTTGCTGCTGTTGTGACGCCATTTTGCGAAATTACAATTATTGTTGTAGTTTTTGGTGTTGCTGCTGCTGTTGTTGCTACTGTTAGTTGCATTGGCATTTATTATAATAATGGCAGATTTTCGTTATTCGCTATTTTGTTATTTATTTTGTAACAACATTTGTCTTTTGAATTTGACAGTATTTGTTATTGTTATTATCCTCTGCCGTTTCTGCTTAGCCCCTCTCTCTTTCTTTTCGTTTGCTCTTTTTTGGGCACTACAGTGTGTAGTGCTGGAATGTGTGTGGGTAGAGCGTTAATTTCGTATCTGAGCAGCAAGAGAAACTTATGATTTAAGCAACCAATGCAATTGAAAATGTAATTAATGTGAAATTTGTTGTTTTGTGTGTTTACTCAAAAATTTTTGAAATTTTTATTATTTTTAAATTTAAAAGCATTTCATGCATTTTATTTTAACTGGGGAAAAACAGAAAAAAGATTTGTATTTCAAATTTATTACATTTATGTACTTCAATATCCTGTGCGTGTTGGCGTGGCAATGGGCAATTTTTGTAATTTCCTTTTCCGCAACTTTCTGCCGTCTGTTCCGCCTACTACCGCTTGTCAGCCACAGTGGCCACCACAGCAACAGCAGCAGCAGAAATAACATCCAATTTATTTACTCTCTTCTACATCAAAACTTATTTTTTAATATGTCGTTTCCTAAATGTGTATAAGAGTTTTCCTGGGTTTCCTTTTTTCATTTATTTTCTTATTTTTTCTGAATATATGTAAATATAAAATATTTTTATTTTTATATATATAAATTTTTTTTTTTAATTTTTTGTTTTGGCGGCCAAATTCCGTCATCTTTTTTAAGTCACTCTAAGCTTCTGCCCTTCTCCTACATTCTCTGGCTACATACATAAGCATTCAATGTGACATATTTTATAATATGTATTCATACATAATATTGCATACTCGTACACATATTATTAAAAAGTCGTTGTCGTTGAATAAACCCAACGGTAAAAGTTAATACGTTTCTACTTTGCTGTACATTTAATGCGCATCACTAAGAAGCGTTTCGTATTCGTCTTATTTCAATGAACGATATACAATTCAGTATCGTTTCCTGGTGGTACACATGTGTATGATAGCGGGAAAAATGTAACTAAATTAAGTTTTCTAATAAAACAGTGCGACATAGGAAAAAGTTCTGGGTAGGTTAGGTTAGCAAGTTTAGAAAAAATATTGAGCTAGTTTTCAAATCAGACATTTAAGAATTAAGTCACCAAAGTGACTTATTTCATTAAAACAATATGGAGATTTTTACAGCAATTACCCCCCGTCTGGGGTTCGAGTCTGAGGCAACTGGGTTTTTAGTCTAGTAGTCATTACCCAAACCATTGACGTGCCCTTTGTAACTACTTATTAAAAAATTTTACACTGGGAGGTAAAAACTCTTCGGATTACAATCCTTGAACGATTTCGGAAAAAAACAAATTCTTTAAAATTTTTTAGTTCAGCGTTCGGAGAAATAAAACAAAAACTTTTATAAGACATTGAAATGGTTGTATCTGAGTTCTGGCTCGGTGTTTTCTGAAGTATTTTTTGGCCGCTGATCACGAATTCGTACAAAAATTTTTAGTGTCAGGTTTTTATCAAATTAAAAAAATCGAAGATTTACTAATATACACGAAACCTGACCTGACCTGAAAATAGTTTTACAGATTAATGATCAGTGGTCAAAAATACTGCAAAAAAATTGGGCCAGAACTCAGATACTGCTTTAAAATCTCATTTCGTTGTACAGTGTAATTGAATTTTGACGGATGCATTAATTTATTTTATTGGTGCTTGGGAATTTTTATTAATTAAAATAATATTTCACACTACACATTTCATTGTTTTTAAATTGATGATCTTTTGTTTCGTTGTTCAATTGAACAAAGAAAAAAGCTCACATTTTCCTTTTCTCCACAATGCATAACTAATTCGTAAAGTTTTATATTGTATTACATTGAGATCTTTTTCTCCCAGACATTCCTTGCAAAAAACACAAAGTAATGGAATACGCATTCCAAAGTGGCCTGAAATAAAATAATAAAAATAATCAAAAAACCAACCGAAACCCGGTTTTTTTTTAAGAAAATCCAATTCAGACCATGTTTTTTTTTTTTTTTTTGAAAACAAGTATTTAAAAATTTTCGACCTGGGAACCCTAACAATGCCTTTCAACGCTATCAAAGATTCGCATTAAAATCATAACCTCTGATACTCATCTCTCGGCCGTTGGGCATTTATGTATGTTTGTATGTGTCGTGCTCATATATGTATGTAAATGTTATAACAGCAGCATTGAAATTATATGCATAATTTATATTGTATCCATGTCCTTATTCAAACAATCCCTCTATACTATTTTACACGCATTCTCAATGCTACTAAATATTATTGCTACTCTTCTACTTCTTTTCTCTTCGTACACCGCTCTATATCCTTCAAAAAAAATTGTATTCACGTACGAATTTTTAGTGATTTTGGTTTTTTTTTTCATCTTATTTTCGTTTTTTTTTTGTTGTATTTTAAATTGGCTTATATACGACGATATTTCAATATGCCAATGAAATTGCTATTTTTTTGCAATTTTTCTTTTTGTGGAGAGCAATCAATAGCAGAAAAAGTTACAGCTTATTGTCTGTTGTAAAAGTGAAAAGGCTAGTGTTGAAATATTCTTAAGATGTTAAAATTTATATAATCGCTATTGGAAAATTCATTATATTTTATGTGTTTTTGGTACTTTATTAGCCTGGCAAATGTTTAATATTATATTATTACCCTCTTTTATATGACCATATGGCCCAAGGAATCACATATTAAAGGTTCATAACTGTATACGTATGTATATGACTTGAATTAACAGAACTTAAAAGGACTCATTTGTAAATTGCTTTTTCGGTTATTAGGTTATAACGTCAGTCGAGATTGTTTCTGTTGTATTACTGGTTCAACGACCTCGATGGCCTAGTGGATAGTGCACTAGAGTTTCATCAGGAGGTTCCGGTTCGATTCCCGTCTTTGTCTGGTGGTTAATTTTCACTATCAATATGAAGTGTATGAGAATTATAAGATAGTGTACAAGTACACACATTGTTTGGTAATGGCAAAACCACCAAGCCGATAAAAAATTGCCACACCGCCGTTCGGAATCGGCGTTAAACTGTAGGTCCAACTATGTGGTATCACAATGGGCCGTTCAGGCCTAACTATGTCTCTCGACAGCCACTCCAATCTAACCAACCTATTACTGGTTCAATACCATTTACTTTCTATTTAGTCAGTAGTAAGTATTGGGAACTTGCTTTCATTTGTATAGAATATAAATTCGTTTTTAATACTGAGTTTAGTTCGGCTGCGGAACGAATATCGGATCTGATAGTTATCCCCGAAATTTATTTGACAATATACAATAAATATATTATGCGTTTTAATAAGCAATCGACACTCAGAGGAAACAACAAAGGGAATTTAATGCGTTGTGCTTTGGAATATTGTGTCCAAATGTTTCGGGTGATTTTCACTTGCGTTCGTAGAATTCTCGGGAAAACACGAACAAATTGCATGAAATTGACTCAGTAGAACATTTATCATAAAAATTGCGGTAGATTAGAACAAGTCAAGTTTCGGTTGGAAACTTTTATGTATTTTTGTTTCTTTTTACGTGTGTCCTTTGTCCTTAAAAACTGGGTTAGAACATGGAAATATTCTAATCATGATCCTTAAATCGCTTTTAAGTGTTGTGGAAGATAGAATTTTAACAAATTTTTCTAAGGAAGTGAGCTGCAAGCCCAGCCCCTCATGTTACCAGAACAAGAGACGTCCCAAGCAATATGGATTTTCTTTACGAAAATATTCAGAAAATTTGCAAATATTAATATTTAATACAGAGATAAAGTTTTATGGAGTTATATTTATATGAAAATGTGTTCGATTTCATAAAACATGTTTGAATTTATAAAATTTTTTATTTTTTTTTTTTGCTCTCACTCTTCTCACTACTACAAGCTTGACAAATCATCTTTCAGTAATACTAGACACTACAAAATTGTGTAGTGTCACGTCATTTCACTTTGAACATGTATATATAATACGTGAATGTATTCAACTACAAGTTTCTGTGATTTCACACACTCACACATATGCACATATTACAAGTAAGGAGTAGATGGAGAAAGAGAGAGAAGAAAAAAAAACACGATACGTGAGTGCAATGAAATCTCCATCAAACGCGAAAATAACACATTTCCAAAGTTAACATGCATACTTAAGCTAAGCAAACTCCAACGCTCTGCCGCTGAGGCCGTCCCCGTACACTCCTACTATATAATATTTTCTTCACATGGCTAGAGAGCAGCATATCGTTAAAGTGGAATTGGTAATGGCCATCAAAAAGTAACGAAATGTCAACTTGGCAAATACATAGACGTACAAATGTAGGTGGACAGCAAAGACGGGTGGGCGGATGAATGGGCAGATACACACATGCACACATACATAGGAATAAGCAGATAGACCACATCTTTGCACAGTTACGGTGAACGGATTTCAGTTTTCGGATTGAATTTGGGTTTACTATAATATTTCCGCTATCTTCAGCTAAAGTTTCAACGTGTTCCAAAATATTTTTGCTCGCCATTTCTTTTTATTTTAGTGGTGAGTTGGCTTAGAAATGTCGTCCTCTTTTTGACTGTTTGGTCCTTACATATTGATGTCTTATTCTTTAAGTATTAGCAGAAAAATTATGCTTCTTTATCTTTTTTTTTTATTCATTTACTTTTACTACACGTTCAGTTTTAAGTTCACCTTCGCACACATACAATTTTGTTGTTATTGCTGCTCTTCCACCTTTCGACTCATCGACTCTGTGCCTGTGCCGCAGTAGATTCTTCATCTTCTCAGCACTTTTGCACCTTGAGTTTGACTTTGGAAAATTATGTTTACTTTAGCTTTTTCATACTGTTGCATTGCTTCTACTTCATTCATTTTTCATCTCTTTCACACTTTTTCTTGTGCTATGTGTGTCTGACTTTCGGGCAACAATATAGTATCTGCAAAGTGTCTCCATAGTGTATCTACATCAAGTGTTGTTCACAGTTTTCTATCCATGCTGTTTGTAGTGTCAACTTGCTTGCAGCAGCAGTAAGCTAGAAGGAAGGACGGAAGGAAGGAAGGAAGAGAATCATCTGTCAGCGGGTGGTCGTGTCAGTTTACTTTTTGTTCATGTCCATGGCAAGCGTTAATCGAAGCTTCTGTCAACACATGATGATGATATTAAAAGCGATGATGAAGATTGCATGTAGTTGCCAGTTACCAGTTGCCTAGCTTTAGATTGAATGAGAAATTGTGATTTTTCATTCGTTTTCATATTGAAAAGAATTTCAAATGCCAACGCGTATTTTGATACTTTAAACATTCAAGCATTTATTGGAATATAAAGTTTCATGTGCTAAAAAGGAAAAAATGAGTATTTAAAATCATATTGAAGTATACTATTACGACTTACATACTCGTTCGTATATCAGCCTACTTATTAGTGGAAATTCTTCGATTTTTACATTCTTCTTCCCTATTCGTTCGAATCGATTTTAAAGTCAATGGGCTGAAATTTAATGCTTTCGTCCAGTTTATTTACTTCGAAACAACTGATTTAAGCTTAAGCACTTTAGTGTAAATTATACCCCACATTGTTGATATTTTATGGAAAAAACTTGAGTAACAGATTCGCTTTATTGTTTTTGCATTTTAATATTTTATTTTATGGAAGCATTAAATTTTAAGTTGATTCGTGTGAATATTTTTCTATCTAATAATATATTCTACAATGAAAACCACACAGCACCCTCTCCTACTTCTTTTATTATAATTTATGCTTTTAGAATTCGATTCCTACAATGTTACCATAGATAGAAAGCTGAAGACCAAGGCAAAAAAAAAGGACAATTATTTTGTTTTTTTGTAATTATATAGACTCTGTACAATGCAAATGTTGCTATTATTATTCTGCCTTACCAAAAGGGTTTTCGAAGTAGAACTGCTGTCCGTGAGAAAGAACCCCAATTTATGCATTCTGAGTTTGGCTCTCCCATGGAGAATTAATGATATATTTACTAACGAGGATTTTATGAATTTCATCTCTTGTTGATTTTATACTCGTGTGTACTTGTCGGTTTTAACTAGCAGTACGCCATTATTCATCGATTCTAGTCAGCAGTTTGTTGATATACGTATCCTTTGATAATCGCATAACCATCACCAAAGATTTTCCCCGGAACCGGGTACCCGATAAATTACAATTTGAGACAAATAACTACGATAAGCATATATGCAATTTAATACACCAATACATATTAAAAAAAAGAGTACAAGAACGCTTACAGCGGTCTTGAAGCAGCGGCAAGTATGATTAAAATGAACCAAACCAAATATAATGCAGAATTATTCCAAATTCTTCCAGAATCTTAAATATGGTTGGGTTCATTTTGACCATATTTGCCGCTGATTCAAGACCGCTGTGAGACCTTGTACTGAAAAAAAAATACGATATAGCGACGTAAAGGGGCCAAAATGTATGGAATTTTTGCAAATTAAAGCGATTTTTTCCAACAGTTTGTTGTAAATTGTTGAGATTTTCGAAATACGGGTTACGAATTATTGCAATTCTACTGTATAAAGATTCGTATACCTAAAAATAAATTCAAAATTAAAAAAATTATATTTTTTTTTTTTAACTTTCAGACGGCTTATTTTTATTAAATCCATCTACAATTAATGCTTTATAATATAAAAGTTTTAAACAGAAAATACCACTCCTAAAAAATTCTTTAAACGAATTTTTCTCATGGAAATTTTGTACAAAATTGACAGCTTTTCGATGAAAACATGGTTAAATTTCACTCTTAGATCAAAACTTCTCAAGAACAAAATATTGCCCTAGTTATCCTTAAAAAAAATTGTGATGGGAACAATCACTTAAAATTCAATATATTAGAAGTTAATAACGATTAAAGCCTGTTTTTTAGTCTTTGATTCATAACCGACTGGGTATTTTCCACTAGAGACCTCTATTATTTTTTCTAAATCTTATTTTTCTCATATAATCTTTCAGAAAATCAACTAGGAGCAGAAAAAATCAAATAATGATTTTTTTTCCTGAACATAAAAAAAAAATCAGAAAATAATTATTATTTCTGAGCAAACAGATAAAAATCAAAAAATGATTGTAATTTCTGAGCAAAAATTAAAAACTCGAAAAATAATTTTTATCGATGATCAAATAAATAAAATTCAAGCAATTAGCATTAAATTTTGATTTTTTTCATACTGCTTATGATTATAGTTGTATATATATAAATATTTCGTAAAAAGGATCAGGTACGTTTTCAGGGTTTAAAAATTTAAGATTCTGGAAGAATTTGGAACAAATCTGCATTATATTTAGTTTGGTTCATTTTGATCATACTTGCCGCTGCTTCAAGACAGCTGTGCGGTGCAGCGGAGGATCAAGAGCGAGCTGTGGCCCTTAGATTTTTTATTTATATTTTTATCAGATTAAAATTGGAAATTGGTTTGGGTCTGGGGTTTGGTTCGGATTTTGGTCTGATTATTATCCCATAATTTAACGAACATTTTGAATAAGAGGGTTGCCAATCCCTCAACTAATCTTAATGCACCTTGAATGCACCACAGCTTTGACTATACCACATTGTGTGGTATCAAAACGGCGCTCTAGCGCTGATTGTGCTCCCTCTGTTAGAGGGAGTAGCCACTCTACCTATCAAACCACATTGCAATCTTCATAGACTGTTGTTGGCCGAATTCAGAATGTATACGAACATAGCTCCAATTACTAAATTTCAGTTCGGAATACTGTAAAAAACGTTCATTTGAGTACAAATATCGAAACTGAAAGCAGTTTCCGATTTAAAAACAATATTTTTGCATTTTGCTTGTACTTCTCAAAATCCTCTTTTCTGAGTTATAAGATTATAAAATTACTTTATGCATCACACTAATAAACATTTATTTATCCTTAGTTTAAGTTAATCCAAGTTAGTTTAGCTTGGCTTTAATTTCATTTAAAAAAGGTTTCCATTTGTTAAGTTCTATTAAAAAAGACTATTTCAATAGTATGTAAAATAAAACAAAAAACAGAGAAAAAAGAAATCATCAAACATTTAGCATAATGGAAATTTAATGTAGCATTTAATGCAATTACAAAACGCTAAGTTGCAATCAGCTTTCTTTAAAGTAGCTTTAGAATCGCTTCGGTTGTCTTAGCTGGTGGCAAGTACCAAATGTCAAATTCACATGCTTCATTAGAAGTAAAAGCGTACAAGAAAATCTTAAAAATGTGCGATAACGACGAGCTAACGGTAATTATTTGAGAAATCTATCGCAATTGATGCTAGAGATGGTGGAATTTTACCAAAAGAAACTCGTAAAATAGTTTAGCTACCAAATGGTTAAGTATTTACGGCATGTACAAAATACTGCCACAGGCCAAATGGGATGAGAGTGGCGGGCATGTGATGACACTTATTGTTGTTGGTTCAAGTGCTTTCCTGTCTTTAATCTATATACGACATTGTTTTATGGACGCGAGTTTAACACTTTATTTAGTGAAAATATTTGAACAATTTTTAAATATAAATTGTAAAGCTGCCGTTGTCGCCTATGATTAACACTTGATATTTTTTTCTGCATATATTTTCTATAACTACTTATATACCAACTTTTTCTTTTTGAGGAAATAGATTTCAGCTTTTGACTCAAATAAATTTGAAGGCTCAATTCCCTTTTGATATTTTTGCTTACTTATATTTTGTGTGTTTTGTTGTTGCACTACTTTTGCTTTTCCGTCAATTGCCAATTTCAATGTCTCCCAGGGAGTCGCACACTGCGAAGGGGTCCGCCAGCCGAGAGTTGAGTTTTTGTGGAATATGATCAAAGTAAATTGCCAATTACTGAGAGACACGCAAAAAAAGCACACATAAAGAGGAACAAAAGCGTAAATGAAAGCAAACTGAAAATTCAATTCAATTCAATTGAACTCAAGTCAACTGAATTGTATCTGGAGTACAAGCTACAAACAGCAGCAATAGTCGCAAAATAGCAGCAGCGACTGCTGCCGCTTCAAAAAATAACGACAGGTGAATTTCGTACATAGCTAAAAATGCTGCTGCTAATAGCAACCGGCAACAACAGCCACAGTCACAGCCACAGCAACTGTAGCAGCCTTTATATTTTCATTTATGTACTTTCATGTATGAAAGTGCTTTTAAAAGACCCCACCACCCCTCTGTTGCCGCCTAAATTGAATTAGTGCGGCATGACAGAAAGTGGCTGCTCTAAGCAGGAAATTCTTTCCGAAATTATTACCAACATGTAATTTGTTGCAAAAATTTCATTTACAAATTGAAATTAATTTAATGGCATTTTGGAGTTTATTAAATTTATTTATTTTTCTTTTATTTTTGGGAGAATTTTTGATCTTCAATGTCTTTGAATTTTTCACTAAGAAGTATGAAATTATCTAAATTAAATTAGTTATATTTATTTGATTGGTTTGAAGGCGGTTTGAGGCGGAAATACTACAGTTTACTTTCAATTTAAAAATATTTCATTTGAATGCTATCTGAAGAGATGGATCTTCTTTTCCTAAGATCAATTTTAGAATATTAAATTTTCCGGGTTCCTGCAGTTCAGTTTAGAACGATAAATTTTCTGTGCTTGAGCTTGTGTTATTTATTGAATATCCTATTTCTCTGCCAAACCAGCAGTAGAAATTCATACAGAATGCGAGTTATCGTTTCGTTATCTATTATAGAGTCAACTCATTAGACATGACTAAATAATTTAAGTAATATATAAGCACATAATGTACAGAAATGTAGCCTTGGATTAGCAGGCGCCCACTCCCACTCCTTAATTAACGATTTAGAAGGATCCAGCCGAGTCCTTAGAAGGGGTTCGAGTAAATATATATAGTCCAGTTTATAGTCCAATTAATAGTGTAAGGACTGAAGTTAAAGCAGCTGATTTGGAGTGTTAAATGTGTGGAAAGTGTTTAATTTTCTTACAAACTGTACAAGTAGAACAGATTAAAGTAATAAGAATGCTCAAATGACCAGTGTAACTTCATGATAAGTTGGGAAGTCAAGGTCGGAACATGCAGTCTAGTTCTGAATACTGTAGAAAATCCATGAGATACGGAGTAAAATAATCAAAAATGACCTGAAAATAAAAGAAAATGGCTGAATACACTCGAAAATAGGGGAAGGAAACCTGATATTGTTTCGCGAAGTTGGTCTGAAAAGCTAAAAAAAAATCGTCAAAAATCATTAATATTTTCTTTATTTCATTTCACATTCATAAATGATGCTAGTGTAAAAAAAAACGAAAAAACGAGGCGTTTCGACCTAGACAGTGTCCCAACCTAGACGAAATTTCTTCCCTAAATATTTCTATGCATAAATGTTTTTTGTTGGAAATTTTACACAGATGGGCCAAGATTTTTTTTTTTTTAATTTTCTTCTTTCTTTTACATAATTAAATTTTATGGAATCTGAACATAATATCTGATTTCAAAAAATTTGTTTCCACTTTTGTTCATCTAGATATGTAGAAACTTAACTATGCTGTTACTTTTTGGTTATTTTTGGTTATTTTTTCGTGTCCCAAAAATTTCCCTTTATGTGATTAATTTTGTTACATACTGTATATTTAAACCTGATGAATGATTATGTTCAATGCAAGATTATATCGTTGTAATATGGGCAAAATTTGCCAAAGTGCGTTTGTCTCTTTGAGGACAAAAAATATTTATGCAAGAAATTCATACTAGTTTTCTAAAATTTTACACAAACGAATTTTCCATTTACATAATAAGAGTTTATGACCTCTTTCTCAATTTAAAGACAAACACAAAACCAAAACAACAGCACAAGAACTAAAATGCTTGTAAAATATCAATTACACTGTCAAGAATATAAATAAAATAAATATCCATATACATGAATAACTTTTTATTTTTGTTTTAATTTTTTTTTTTGTATGAATGTATTATGTGTGTAGTTATAAGAGAAGCGGAAAATTGTGTGCACACATTTAAAAGAAAAGCAAACATCCTTCAATCCTTCAATCATTTCAATGTGTGATGTGAGATTATCCTGCAGCTGTGAGTTTTTCACAAAACTACTACAAGGACGACGACGACGACGACAAACATTAGTGTAGATTCCACGCATAGCAACTGAACACTGGAAAACATTGTGGGACTGTGACTATGGGTATGTATGGGTATATATTGGTGACAACGGTAATGGTAACTGTGACGGTGTTAGAGAACAACGACAACGTCGACAAAGACAACAGCAACGACAATGAATGGCAGAAATCATATATGAATAAATGTGTGTGTATATGTATGGACAAAAAGACAGACAGAATGGCAGCCAGCAAAATGTTAAAATATAGAGCACAGGCATTAGACAAATGTAGTATATGCAATGTCGCGCCATTTTATCTTCTTTTCCACTCATCTCCTGTCTTTCATTCATTCATGTTGCCACGGGTGGTTGGAATAAGAAAATAAATTTTGTATTGAAACATTTTCTGTCACAAAATGTAAACGAAATGAGAAAATAATACAAACTATTTCGCTTGAAAAATAAAGTAGCTTAAGAGCAGTGGAGTGGTAGCAGTTCAGAAGATGAAGAGGAGCGGGATACATAGGAGAATATTCTAGTGAAATTAAAAAATTTTGCCAAATGTAGCAGGTGGGCTGTATCTAATCCTTAATAAATCCATGAGCAGCGAGCTGACATAATAAGAGATACGATGTGCATAGTTCTTTGCTTACCTTTTAGCTGACTCAGGCAACCAACTGTGTTTTGATAAGATTGTCATCTTTACATTTTCTGTCGACTAGTTATATGTCCCATTGGTACTACATACATTCATACATATATATGTACTACATTTTACAATAGCTCAGCTCACCTGCAAATAGGAAACTAAGTAGCGCGGCTCTTCTTATGTGTTTGAAATTTTAGAATTACATTACTTACACACTAGAGTTGCTTGAAACTTTCAGCGATATGGAAATGATTTGAAATGAAGCCAAAAAAAAGTAAGCATTCCCATACTTGTTTTATATTAACACTTTTAAAGCCCACCAACACATTTGTGCAGGTTGAATCTGAAAAGTGTTAAACATTTTTGCTTTTTATTCAAACAAAAATAGACTGATTTGAGATATTGTTTTTGACGTTTTAGTGAATAATGCAAATCGAAAAACTTCATTTTTAAATTTTTTTTTTTTTTTTTTGGGACTCAAGGGATTAAACCACATTATGATAATTTTCAAGTGACTGAGCTGTAACTAAAACAATAAACAACGAAA
Organism: Toxonevra muliebris; assembly: GCA_963691655.1. Lineage (NCBI taxonomy): Eukaryota > Metazoa > Arthropoda > Insecta > Diptera > Pallopteridae > Toxonevra > Toxonevra muliebris. The sequence continues at coordinate 50,240,390 of OY829326.1, read as the reverse complement.
TAATCAGTTAGTGAGAGTAATTTGATTTGTGCTCTCAAAAACCTAATTGGTCAGCCTGCTTTTGCACACACCGATTTTGGCCGATTTTTTTCACCAGTTTTTTCATACTCTCTTTTATTTTTTTGATCCATTCTACAGCTTTTATACACAATCATTTCGATAGACAGATTTTGCATTTCTATTGCATCTTTGTTTTTCGTTTTACATGAGTGGAACAGATATGCCAAACTTGTAAAAGGCAAACGTCAAAAAACGTTGATACAACCGATTTTGACCCGCTCACTTTCGTCTCCTCTCTCTTGCCAACAAACAGAAAATCAGTGAGAAAAATCGGCCAAAATTCGATGTGTGTAAAGCAGACTAAACTGCAGCGATGAATTTCTTATATTGCGAACACATTCATTAGAAAGAGATAGTTTCTCGATTCAATACAAGAAAGAATACAAGATGGTAACCAGTTGATCTGTTTGTGACATCTCACAGCAGTCTCAAATAATAATGTTACGTGGATGTAATGAAGATATGATATGAATGTATGTATATGAGGATATCTGTTATATTTTTAATAATTTTACCATGCAATATCCAATGATTTTATTTTAATTTTTTTTTATTTAATGAAATTTTAACTACCTCAAATTGACCCAAATATATCGACTCATTAGGAAGTGTGTAAAATCAAACTTTAAATTCCACTAATTCCAGAATCTTTTTTTTTATATTTCAGAACAATCAAGTGTACTTAAAAATATTTAAATTTAAGATTATTCCAAATTGGTTTCAAATTATCCCATGTGCATATTAGAATATTTCATTCGTACTTCAGAAAAATAAATTTAATGGGGTCCTGCACTTCCCGGTTTGGAAAAAGTAGATTTTTTAAAGTGTCTTATTTGAAAGTTTTATATCTCAAAAGAATTTTATGAAAATTTCAGAGATAAATTTCTAGTACTCTTTTGGAGATATAGACGATTGTAGCGCCGAACGTAAGTTTTTCTCAAAATAAGGTTTTTGCCATTGGCGTGCACGACAACTAAAAAAAATATAAGGGATTGGTCAATACTTTCCTCATTTTGTAACATTGTTTTTACGAAAAAGTCCTATTTTTGAGAAAACAAATTTTGGCGGTCCGCAAATTTGTAAATTGTTGGTTAAACAAAATAATCATAGTATGTTCTGGAGCCACAGTCATAATCTTTCTAACGGTACTTTTTTCTTCAGACGTTCCAGTGTACCAGTTGATGACGGTTTTCAAAACATCATCCATGAAGTTGCAAAAATAAAAAAATCCTCAATACAACTTTTTTAAAAACTATTACACAATTTTTTCTTTTATTTGAAGTCTTTAAATATGCCCGTAAGTCAAAAAATATTCCGGAGCCGGAAAGTACATATTTATTAATTTATCAGTCCTATACAAATTGTTAAAACTTTGGATTGAGAAAGTGCAGCGTCCCCTTAACAATTTATAGTTCTATCTGAAGTACGTTAGGAATAATTTGGAATTTGTTAAAATTATTGTGAGATACTGTTAAAAACAGAATATTTCAATTTAACTAATTTCAGAATACTCCAATTGGACTTTAGAATAATTAAATGTACTCCAAAAAACTTCAAATCGGTTTCAGATTATTCTAAATGTACTTCAGAATATTTCAGATTATTTATTTGACATATTACAAAATATTTCAAACATTCTTGAAAAATTCCCAATCAATTTCAGAATACTTTATTTGCATTTTCAAAAATTCCAAAAGCACTTCAGATATAACTTTTAATTACACTGTGCGATAAAATTGAAGTTTGTGAATGGGAATGGGATGAAAACAAAAACAAATCAAAGCTGATGTCTTCCATAATAAACCCTCCAAAGGTTTTTTCTAGTTTAGTAGCGTAATTTTTTTTATTCACAGTTAAAGTTGATGAATTTAGAGCACAGTTTAACGAGAACAAATTAGTAAAAATTTGATAAAATAATGATTATTTCTTTTCATTGTTCTGTTTTTGGAGTCAAGGAATTCATTTTTGATGTTTTTTAATTGCATAAGACCTGCGCTAGAGGGCGCTGTCATACAACTTTTTCTATTTTTTATATATTTTCATAGGAAAAGTGATATTTTTACTGTTTTTGAGGCTTAGAAATTTATTTTTGATGTCCAGTTTATTCTAAAATATATATCTAATGACGTTACAAAGCAATTTTTCTTAAAAATAATTTTTTTTTTAAATAAAAATATCATATTTTTACTTTTCAAAGCGTGTTTATATCCAAATTTAAAAAATACAAAAAAGAATTTATGAAAAAAATTTATCAAAATGGAAATGAATTTGAACACTACATTTTCGGTTCTTTTCAATCCGGTATATTTTCATAATCACATCCGTTAATGCTCCTGTCATCAGTACCACGGTCAATTTGGTTCGTTTAGACCATTGAAACAAATTACTTTTTTTTTCTTTGTAACAAACGTAAATATATCATCATTCATAAATTTTTTGGAAATTTTTATAATTTAAAAAATAGAATAAAATATTTAGAAGTAAAATGAAAAATTAATTTATAAAAATGCTATTTTTCTTAAAAAAAAAAAAAATGCAATTCTTGCTGTAGTAATGTACTGAAAATAACAAAATAAGCTTTGTAACATCATTAGATATATATTTTAGAATAAAACGGATATCAAAAATAAATTTCGGAGCCTCAAAACAATAAAAATATCACTTTTTCTATGAAAATATATAAAAATAGAAAAAGTTGTATGACAGGGCCCTCTAGTATAGGTCCTATTCAAATGAAAAACATTAAAAATGAAATTCTCGACCCCAAAAACAGAACAATGAAAAGAAATAAACATTATTTGATCAAATTTTTACAAATTTAAAAAACAATGATTTTTAACCACGCTAAAAATTACTCCCTTTTTTTATTTATTTATTTTTTTTTAATGAAATGTGGAACAAAATGTGCGGATCTAACTGTGAGTTTTATTTATTCGCTTGCGACATGAAATGTACGAATATTTATGTAGAATATTCATTCAGTAGTAGGAGTTTTTGTTTTGGTGCTGAAATCTGTTTACATTACAGCAGTGTTTTTGGAGTAGAGCCCAATAAATACACTCCGCACCACCTACCATCTAAAAGGAAATGTAAAGAAAAGATTTTATCAAGCGAGTACCTATACAAAAGCATTTTTTTTAATTTTTACTTAGAATTTATTTTTCTTAAGCCAACGAAACGAAGAAAAAGAAAAAACTTTTGAAAATAATAAACGAAGCAGCAGCAACAAAATCTGCTTAAGTTTGGCAAAACTTTCACAAGCATATTCATAGGCATGCAGGCTTTCACACACACATATACATACACAAATCTACACACCAACACATACATGCATAAATACATACACAATAAGATTCTTCAACATCTTATATACTATTTTGCTGTTGTTGCTGCTGCTTCTGTTTTTTAGTACATGTTTTCAGGCTTTCTTCGGTCCCACCAGAACCATCACCACCACCACCAACGGATGTAATTAGCAGCCTGTGATTCGTCATGGTTTTTGAATGCGCTTCATCCTCTTCTACTTCTGCTACAGCATTTTATTTCTTTCTCATTTTCGTCTTCCTCAAACTTCATCTTCAACTAATTCATCTTTACTTATCATACTTTGGAAATTTAATACTCGCTTTAGGAAATTTTTTGTTTTTCATACTTTCGTCTTTCCTAATATTTAAATCGCTTAAGCTGCCATCTTAGCCGGAAGTTGCTTTTACCGCTAAAGCAAAAGTTTTTAGGAGTTTAGGTATTTTACTTTACTTTACTCTACTTCATTGTCAATCACTTTTCATATGAAATGGAAAAATTAAAATTATTGGTGTGATGTGAAATGGAGTGTGAGGTAAGTGAGAAGAAAAATGAAAGAATGAAACAAACAAAAAATAAAAATTAGAAAAAATGTGCTCATAATTAACTGTGAAATTCTGTGCTCTAGTTAATGATTCCTCCCTGCTCCAAAAAGATGCAGCTCACACTTCCTTCTCTGTTTCTCTTAAGCGCCTTCTTAGTATGGCAGCGTTAATTGCCTAAATGACAGTCGTAATGAGGCCCACGGGCATGAATGACAGTTATGCGCAAAATTTTATACAACTTTTTTCTCTCCCACGTTTCTCATTTTCTTGTTCCTCGTCTCGCTCGTGCTATTGAATTAAAGTTTATCAAAGCATTTCAACGAACAATTGAAAAATTCGTCGAAAAAAATAGAAAATATCAAAAACTTTTCTTCTTCTTCTTCGTTTACTTTTTGAAAAGATTGCGAAGAGTTCTTCTTTTATTACTTGACAGCAATCATATTAAAAAGTTCAACAAGATTTCCTCAAACTCGAACAAAAATTCTAGTACTAGAAAGTTGGCTCTACTTCGCACTCTTTCTCTCTCGCTCGCACTTTCTCTCTAGTTGTTTTAAAGCCATTTTCAGTTCGTTTTGTTCGAAAAGTGACAAATGTTTAATGATGCGTTTAAATTCAAACAAAAATTGCGGGCATAACATAATTTTATATATGAATGTATTTTTTTCTCTCTCTGTACATTGGAGTGTATACTTATGCAAGTTTTAGAATTTGTAAAAAAAAAAAAAAATAACAAAAGTAGTTATTGATGAGGGTGGAGGGCACACAAACTTTTTATGTATATTTTTGGGGTTAAATTTTCGAACTGTCAGTTTGGACACTCATATTTGCAACTCGTTGATGTAAAAGGTAGAGAAACAACGAGAGGACCGACCAAATGCTTATTCGCCCATATTAAAAATTCCTTTTACATCTTCTGATTTTCTCTTAATTTTTGTCTGCAAACAAAGAAATTGTGAAAATTTAAAAGTTTTAAAGTTTCGATTACTGAATTATGAGAGTCTTACTTAATCATAAGAATAATAGTTTGAGGTTTTCTTGCAGAATTTTTTTTTTTGGGTTTTCTTTCATAAATATATGACGACAAACATTGATATAAGAGATATTTATGGAATATACATAAGAAGTTTTTTGTTTACCATGTTACATAAGTATGCCAGATATTCCTAGATCTGTCGATGCATTTGTTTGACGTCGATAGCTTAGCTTAAAGTTGGTAGAAAGAAAAATCTCTTGACGCACTCTCATAGTCACCAAAAATAGCATTAAAATATGAACACGGCTGATGAAATCGTTAGTTTCCTTTGTGATACTTTTATTAGAATATGATTGGACACTAGGGTGGCCCTTAGCTATTGGTAATTTTTCAAAAGTAAAAATGTTGCAGCTCCCTTGCACCAATCTGGTTCCAATCAAGAAAAAAATGAGCTGTGCAAAATTTCAGCTCCATTGGACAACTTAAAGGTGACTCTCAAACGCCTTGAAGTTGAAACATAGTATACGCAACTCTTCACTCCGTTCAAAAGCGGTAAAGTCTTCCCTATCCTATCCATTTTCTTGTTTCTTCTTAGAGAAATCTATTTTGACGCATTCAGGAAATTGTGTGAAAGCATTCTGAATAAAATTTTATTTAGTAAATTCGCACAATTCCTGAAACAATATGAAAAATATAAGAAATATTACGGTTTTTTTTTAGTATCGCACACAACTTCTATAGCAGAACTTATTTTTATTTACAGAAATAATATCTATAGAATCAATTTTGAATTTTACAAGAATTTCAACAAAATTCACCTGAAATACCGAAAGTAACTCAGCAACCCTCTAACACATGGTTTTAAAAAAACGGGTAAATAGGCATTTTGCATTTTGATTTCATAACAGCTGCTCTTGCAATATTTCTGTTTTAAAAATTGAAAACAGTATAACTCGACTTAAGATGGAAAATATTTTATCACAAATTTTAGCCTATAAATAATAAACTGATGCGAATTTTTAAATAATTTTTAGAATTATATATCGTTTTCAGAAAGATTTTTAATTTTAAGATAAAGTCGTTTGAAAGAATGCTATAGTTTCTCTAATATTTCTATTCAAAGCCATTAAACTCGGCTGACATGAAAATAAACTTAAGCTGTTGTTCATTTTTACCCCAGATTTATTAGCAAAAGTAAAAGTGAATAAATAAAATAATGTAGCCTGAGAGCAACTCATTGCTATTCTTCCAATTAACCATAATTGGTATATAAATTCTTGCCAAAGTCAATTGAAAGGCAGCACTGTAATTTATTTTTACTGTCTCAAAACACACACAAAAATTCTTCTTCTTTTCCAAACTAATAATCACTCAAAAATTAAATTTAGTTCTCAATGAAAATCCTTTTTTGTCCTGTGTCCAACTAAATTTGGAATTCAAAAGTTCAACGATATTCACTCTCGTGTATCCGCACAATAAGAAAGGATTTATTAGTAGTTGGGTATCTTTTTCGGTCTTCGGCAACGATTTGTGAAATAAATTGCCTCTCAGCTTCAGTTTCAAGGAGTTTTGCATTTTTTTCAGCAACGTCATCAACAACAACTTCTCAACTTTTTCAATTCCATTTTTGTTATCTTTCCATGTTGAAAGTTCTTTGTTGAAGAAATCGGTGCTGATGATTGAAGCTTTTTGTTGCTTAATTTAATTTAAGCTTTATTTGTCCTAACCGCTGTTGGAACATTTTAATCAAATAATGATAGAGCCACAGTTTGGGAAGCTAAGTGCTCGAGGTGGGTAATAAATTTGTCAGCAGCACCTTTCTGATTTCTCGATCAATATCCTAATAATTTATCAATTGACGCATGCTTTAATAATTTAATACACCCGAGCAAGAAAAACACAAATTCTTTTTAAGAGTTTTTCCATATGAGATAACTGAAACTGGAGTTGAGAAAGATATATCTTAAACGCATAAATCATTGTTAACTCCAACAATTCTGGCTAATCACGTCGGTGTTGTTACTTCATGGAAAGGTGTTGTTCAGGAAATCCAAGAACGAAAAATTAATTTATCTGAAAAAATTATTTTCTGGGCGACAATGTACAACTTCATGGTCGATGAGGGTCACCTAGCAGTTGTCCGATTGAGCTCAAATTTTGCACAGATTGTTTCTTTATTGATTGAAACAAGATAGGGGTCTGGGAGCTAAACTTCTATAAAGTTTAAATATAAGGGTCACCCTAATGGACTCTTTAGGATAAGTGTAATAAGGATGCTGTATATCCATTAGAGTGGATTGATTTTACAATCAGTTTTGCGATACCAAATGAAAGGTATTGAGATGGCAAGCAAATATATCTAATCGGATCTTTAATTGATTAGCAGATTCAGAAGATATCGAAAATAGGTCAGATTTGAAAAAAATCGAATTCAGATTCGTGTTTTTATTAGAAAACTAATTGTGATTCGATATTCTCAGAAAACTTAACAAATCTATGGAATAAATGTGATTTTTAAACTGTAAACATGAGCTTGATAATTCAGAAGGAATCAGATTGAGTTTTGTTATGCTCATAAACCCCAACAACCAATTAAAAGTAGAAATAAAATAAATTTTCATGTTGTGTCGAGAAAGAAATTGTTATTTGAAATTAAAAGAGAAATAAAATAAAAACATTAAACTATGTACTTATTTATACCACACACATCTACGTGCAACTAAAATATAAAGTGCTAAAAATATTTGCTTCCTGCATATATATGCACTTATAGATATACTAAGATGGAGGTACTACTACCGCTACTACTAAAAAAAAAAGATTTCATTTTGTCCAACGAAGCGAAAATGAATTTTTCATTTACCATTAAACTTAATGCATTTCCCGCACTAAACATTAGCGTTGATTTTCATCCATTAACTTTATGCCTTATGCCGTGCTACTGCATAGTTTAACCTACACACTCACACATACACACTCACTCACACATAAGTATATATACAAATATACATAGTTGCATCTTCTTCTTACTTTTCTACTACTTATACGTTCGAGTTCATCTTGATATAATATTCTACTACATTTTTGTTTTACTAACAACTTACTTGTTTTTTTTTCTTCTTCTTGGTTTTCTTCTTACAGATTATATGCAATCTCTGTGCAAAAATCATTTTCTGCAGCAACTTTATCGCAAAATCGATGGTGCTGTATTATGGTCGCAAAACGAACGCAATCTGGATTGCATTATTACCTTTCAGACGCACTCGATACTGCAGCGTTTCATGTTGCGCTTCGATATGCTGCAACTGGACTGCAATGATCATTTGTATGTATACGATGGAGCGCATGCGGTATCAATACCAAAGGTAAGTCAACATATTCATGCATTCCTTCTCGTTAAACTTAGTACGAGTGAACTGACTGAGATTGAGGCAGGACAGACACGGCAGACTTAGTGTGGTGGCAGTGCACAAACAAAAACTCCCCAACGTGCAACGTGCGAGGCGTCAAAGCACTCACACACACACACACACACACACAGAGACTCATTCATATTTTCTTTTACCCACAAAAGTGTATTTTGTATTCATAAAAGACATTAGCACATTCGCACAACTGGTAATGGTCGTGGCTGGTAATGGTTGTGGGTAACGTTGGTAACGACGACAACGACGACGACGAAGACGACTACTGATACGATGACGATGGCGCTGCTGTTACAAGTGTTGCCGAAAAAGGCAGGAAAAAGTACCAACTATACATACCCACATACATACATATATGTAGGTATTGTGTATAGAGTGAAAAAAACGTAGAAAATAAAAATGGAAGGAGGAAGGCAAATCGTGGGAAAAAACAAAGAACAAAAAACGAAGTGAAACCACGAGATTTAGTTGAGTTAATAAAGGAGTAGATGTATGTTGATGTGTATATGCATGAAAATAAGGGACTGAATGGCTGCCTGTGTCTGTCTGTCTGTCTGTATGTGGCACATGCCACATGTGCCCAACACAACGGCAACGACAGGCAGCAGTATTGTGGGAGTACGCGTATATGTAGATGCATATGTTAGTGAAAAGAGTCTATGTAAATGAAAATAAAACAAAATTTTCAGGAAATTACTGCAACCGCAAAAGCAAGCGTGGGAAACGTCAGAAAACCAACAACAACGGGAAAAATAACAGCAGCAACAATACACTAAAATGACATTAAAATTCTTTGGCGGAATTTGTTTTCTGAAATCTTAATTACATGCAAAAAATAATAAAATGTAGAATTATTATTATTATTATTATAGAAAAAAAAGAAACACCCAAATGCTAGCGAAGAGAAGAGTGTGCAGAAAACGGTGTAGGTAAAAGTGAAAAAAGATTAAGAAAAACCCTCACACAACAAAAAAGAAAAGGGAAACTGAGCTGAGCTGAACTGAGCAACATTAATTAACATTCAATGTTATTTTTCGTTGTGATGTTGATTTTTATGGTGATTATTTTTGAGAAATGTTGGCATGCAACGCCACCGACACCATTATGAATTTCAGATTTTTCGTTTCAAGGTATTTCAAAAAATAAACATACAACGAAAAACGCGTCAGCCCTCTTAGAGCTGAAGCGTTTTAATTTAAGAATTAAATGTGTAGTTGAAAGTGTGAGGTTAAAGTTGAAAAGTCATGAAAATACTTGGGTGAATGAACTTAATACACGAAAGCAGCAATTCGAATATATAAAGAAAATAAAACCGCTACTTGGTGTAAGAAGGTTAGCTTAAATTATGAAAGTAAATTTTGGAACGTTTGAGTGCTAACTGGGTCTTAACTGAGAGATTCATAATCCTCTTTCTGGTTTTTTATGCCTTTTATGCCCTTGCGTTGGAGTCAGAATACTCCTGTTGTCATTGATGTTGATCGCCCCGCTTTCGATTGTTAATAGCTTCACTCGTCATTTTATACTTCGAGGAAAATAAAATTTAGTTATGTCAAGTTTGTAAAATAATCTGCTTTCAATAAATTCTGTGATAACTAGTACGATAAACTTTCTTAACATTTGCATAATTTATTTCTCGCTCGTCGAACTATTCCTTACATCAAGCCTTTGTAATATTTCTTATCGTTATCTTTTGATAATCATCGCGTTGAGTGTAATTTTCATTACCATCTGAACAGCGTCAATGGTGAAGGGAATTTTAAGCATCCTGTTTAGCCTATTTGCGATATTCTGCTCCAGCACCTTACCCCCGCCAAGGGAGAGGGAAGGAGATGAGGGTGTTAACCCCAAAACCTCCCCCTCCCTTGGATTCGCTAGTGTGTATATAGAATTTATTTTCAATTGACTAATCTTAGTCAATAGTATCATAACTGATTATAAAACTTTAACCTACACAAAATTATTTCATAGTTTCATAGCTTAAATGGTTACCATAAAAACTTTAACTTTCTATTAATAAATAATAATCACTTATTTTGAATTGAACAAGAAACAAAAAGTAAATCCATGTTTTTTTATCTGCTGCAAAATTAACGATAGGAATTTTCTTGCGAACCTCAAGTATTACTCATACGCCATGCGTACCCATTAAAAGTTGGCTTTAAATTTATTATAAACATGGTAGTGTGTATAAATATATATGTATATCGGAGGAAAAAAACAAAAACTTACATAAAACTATGCAGCAATTTTTCACACACATATATGCATTATAAACAACAATATCAAAAAAGGTAAAAGGAACAAAGCAACACACACTCACACATTCGAAAACAAAAGCAATGCGATATTCTTAATACGCCCTCGACCGCAAGTTGTGTGCTTAAAGTATTTTTCACACACAAAGGCGCATTTACTACACACATACATATAGATACATGCTTTTGAAAAATTGTATATGTGTGGATGATGAAATTAATGCCTTGAAGAAAAAACAAAAACCAACGAAACGACAACATTAAGAATACTTTTGAAACTTACATACACATCCATATTTATATATGCATGTAAGTATGAGTGCGTGTGTATATGAGTGCTCGAACTCAAAGGCAAAAACCGCATACAGCCAAGTAGCTTATGCGGTTACAACCGCAACTCTTCTTCTTCTACTTCTCTTTTAAAGGTAAAAATTACAAGTAGTTGGCTTTTGAGATTAGAAGACACGTAAAATAGTTAAGAAGATACTGGCTTAAATTGTAAGAATGCTGCATTTATGTGTGAGCAAAATAACATCAACAGGTAAGAATCAGTTTGAAAAACAAACACATTCACATGTAGTATGAGTATACACATCCTTTAAGAAGATAGAAAGAAGAGGCAGGCGGTCGTGCAGAAAATTTAGCATATTTAGAAGTTTAATGAAAATATCACATTGAAAAGGAAGGAAGCCACAGAAGCAGAAACAGATTTTTGTCGTGTGTCAGTAAAGAATTTTAAAAGATTTCACATTGAAATTGTGGTGTGGCATATAATTGACATTAATTAAGATTGTAATTAATCTACGCGCACACATACAAATACACACACATTTACTCGACACACGAGAAGCATTCAGATTTTTATTATTTAAATTATTAGATTTAAAGAAATAATTAATTGTGACACTAACTAATCTTGCAGTTGACAGCGTTGAGTTATATTATGTGAATAGATTGAGAGGTAACAGTAGAACTACTGTGTTCGTTAAAACAGTAGTGCTGATTAGGGTTATTACTTGTTTCAGTCAAGTTTCAATATTCATATGTTTTAAAGATAAAATCGAATGGAATGAATTTGTCCATCGAATGAAAATGGGATGTAGACTACATTTATCAGAGAACAATGGAATATTTGTTGCTAGACCAAATTATATAATTTTGTTCCCGGTTCCCTAGGATTGGTCAGCTAAATTAAATATAATCACCGCAATTACTAGAAAAAATACTGAAATAAAAAACGAGCAGAATTAAGAAAGGAACTCTTCATCAGATACAACATTTAATATTAATGAAAGCACAGCCATTAGCGGATCCAAGAGGAGCACGAGGGTTTGGGGCTAAACCTCTTCCTTCCCCCTCCCCCTTAGCGATGAAAATCTCATATATTTTAATATTTTGATTAAAAAAAATTTAAAACCACCTTTGGGCAATATTCGTCGTGAATTAAAAGGTATATAAGTAGGGCAAGAAATTCAATGCAAATGCATGTTTTAACTGAGCATCTCAAAAGTGAAATAGTCAAGTTAACTTTACGAATCATGAAATTTCCTTCAAAATGGCATTCAATCGTTAGTGCATACTTTTGCATATTTTACAATAAATTCATATTTTTGAACATTTTACAATAAATGCATATTTTTGCATGCATATTTTTGGGAAACTGTGCATATTTTTGCATATTTTACAATATATGCATGTTTTCACATATTTTATTTATTTTTTTTTTTTTTTTTTGATTTACATATTTATAATTTTCTAATAATTTTGATAGCTGCGAAAAGAAATTTGTGAAGCCAGAAAATTAAAGAATTGAATGATCGGCGCTCAGAAAAAACAATACAGCCTTTGATTACTACCTCTGCAGCAGGGCTTAAATGTTTTGTTTGGATTTATGTCAAGCTTTTATTTCAGCAGATATTCTATTGTATTTTACAATCCACAATTAAGAAGTTTTTTGAGAACATATATTAATTAAATCATTCCTCATGAAACGTCACTGCGCAAAACTTATATTGAACAAATATATTGTTCGTTTATTAAAAGAAATCAAGTTCGCCTTAGAAACCATTTCTTATGTGTTTCCATAGATTATGCTATTGATATCCCGGTAAGATATGTAAATTTGGAATTTAATAAAGAAAATTGTTCTATTTACAACTATTCTATAAATGAATTTTGTGCTTTCAAATATGCTCCTATCGTCCGAGTGTTGATGTAGATCGATCCTTTTCTTTATAGAAACATTTTCTAAGACCCAATCGGAAAAGTTTTGTATTTGAAGACTTCAAAACTTTTTTATTGTATACGCCAACAAAACAATACATCTCATGATCATTTACATATTTACTTAAATACGATTTATATTAAACTTTTTATGTTCACTTTACATTTTTTGTTGCTTTTTATAAATTAATTTTATATTTTAAATTGAATTGTTTTCGTCCTTTGTTAAATTACATGCAATATTTTTAGTTTTTTTTACCGAAAATATGCGATCAAAAACAAAGAATTTTTTGCAGTTTTAGTCGCATATTTTTGAACTTTAATTTCATATTATATGCGCATATTTTCGATTTTTAGTGCATGAAATTCCTTGCCCTATATATAAGCATGCTAGAAAGCTAAAACTTTATGAGAATTCATAAATTTTCATTAACTTCATATTGTAATATTCTTGTATTCCATTTGATTTCTTCCAGTAGGTATGGTAGGTTAAAAACCTTTTTACACCTTTACTTGGGTGAAAAAATGTGTGTGTTTTTTTTTTGTCACCCAGAGAACGGTTAAGAAAGGAAAAATTGAAATGAACCAATTGAACTTCAAGGTATATTTTTTTATATATTCAAAGTATATAAACAATTTTTTAACAGAAAATAATAAGAACAGATTTATTAGTATTTTTTCATGAGTATCTTGCCGCTATGTTGGTATTAATAGAAAACATATACAAAGTTCAGTTTCTAATTGCTTTTTAATAACATAAATATTCGCTCTACATACAAGTTGCCATATACTCGTCCCATCTATGAAATTTTTGATGAAGTTCAGGAATCTAAAAGTTCAAGCATTTGTTTGATTTGCTGCGATATCGAAAAAGTATTGACCCAAGTGAGAATTTCTTAAATTAGCCAGCGTAGGGAATGTACATACAGTTTCCTGTCAGTACATCGAACATTATTCATACATACTTACAGAATGGTCTGTGTTGAGATATCTATCAATTCATTTAAATCGCACTGTGGAATTGGCAGGTATCTAGTGGCATACCAATGCAGTATTTTTGATAAGAATGGATTGGTTGTGCCATTCCATTCTATTTAAACAGCCTTGTAATTTCCGGGAACCCATCTTTGGTACCAAACAAAACTGAATTTTAAACTGCTTTTCTATTTTGTCGTGAAACTCGCAATAACTTGCAACAGAAACAGCATCAGTTCTAAAACAGCTTAAAAAGACTTCAAAGCTGCTTGTTTGCCCGATAAAATACAACTGTTTTCACGGTTTAGATGCCAATTCAACCTGAAAAAATTCCGTGATCAAAGAACCTGTTCATTTTTAGACACCACTAACAACTCTGCTACAAAATTTGGGCACTGGAGTTGTGTAATTTAACGATTCTTGAATGCAACGGAACTATTTCATTAATGAAAATTGTAATGAATCAATGATGAAATTTTCAAATTTCAAATTGTACCTAATTTACCAAAAAAGTTGTACCTAAATGAGCATGATTGTACCTAAAATAGAAATAGTATACTTCATTGGTTCATCGTTTTTGTAAAAAGATTAATTTTCATTTAAAAGTTAACATTTAAAAAAGTATACAAACATGAAATCGATATTCGTATATAACTTTTGTAATTCATTCTCATTGATTTATCCATATATCATTAATATTCCATAAAATATTTCTTTATATCTGATTAGTTAAATTTGGTTAAATTGTTGCAGCACATGTACAGTCAGTCACAAAATTGATCACAAAAAATAACATTTTAGAGCACAACAAATGGATAAATAATAGGGGAGAAAAGAAAAGAGGAAAAGGGGAAAATAAATTTTTAAATCTGATAATATCTGAAGGCCCCGCATTGGTCATGAAATTTCCGAAATTTTTATCATAATTGTCAATTTTTTTTTATTTTTCAGCCAATATTTGTTTCATAAAAGGAAACGTACTTAATGCAAAAAAAATTTTTGAATTCGAATAATTTTTATCAGTAGGTTCAAAGTCATATGAAATTTACATTTCATAAAATTTTTGCTAAATTTCAAAAATCTTCTTATGACTGACTAAAATGTGCCAATTGTACCTAATGTACCTTGTAGTTCGAAAAAGTCGGAAAAAGGTACAATTGTACCTACTTTTTCATCACTGATACGAATACCATTAAGAGATTGCTTTCAGCACAACTGCTGAGTCGACAGTTAAATTTCAGGCTAAGGAGGATATCTAGTGGCGCTGTGAAGGTCGTTATCGAAGCGTCACTAACACAGTTATTATTTAAAAAAATACCAAGGATCTGAAAGTGGATTCTGATAGAGATAAAAAAAAATTTAAAAAAATTTAAAAAAGTTTACATCTAATTTATATTTTCGGGGGCAAAAATTTAAAATCTTTGCCATCTTTAGCAATTTTGCTATGAGTCGTTGAACATTCTAATGACCTTATCCGAAGAACTAACCATGATCATTTTGCAGTTAAGGAGATTTGTGTGTTCAGTGACTTGTGTGAGTAAAATTGCCTGAAGAATATTCTTCGGTAACATATTAACCTATTAAGGACGAGCGGGAACCAAAGTAAATAGATCAAGAAAGTAACTTCAGAAAAAAATTGCTTTTGAACCTGGCTCAGGAACGGCTCAGCGAAAAGATCCCATATGGCATTTCTAGGTATTACGGGGTTAAATCTATGTTCCTTGCGTTTATCAAACTTCTGTGTTTTCTTTTCAACATTGACTGATACTATAAATTATAACAAACTTTTTAATATTGCATTAGCATTTTCAAAAAAAAACAAATTTTTCATAGAAACTTACTACAAATCACTGAACACGCGAAACCTTCAAACAAAATTTACGTATAAATCCAAATCTAAGAAAAATGTGAGATTTTAACTAATTTTTCAAAAGGATTTTTTTAACCAAAAATATATTTTTCATCGCAAAATAGAAAAGTATATAATTGAATTGTATGAGCAACATTTTCTGTAGCAGATTATTATTTCTCATTGGATTTTCTTTAGAGGTCTGTCTAATTTTGCCCACCAGACTTCTACCTCATATGGCATATTAGGTCGAGCAATAGCTAAGTTGTAATTCCGCATATTTTTGATTGCAGATGGTTAAATTGACTTTTTTGACCATTCAAGTTAAAGTTGTATAAAATGTAAATTAATTTTGCTTTAGCAATGAGATATTTGCATACATGATTAAATTAAAAGTCTACATAGCTGATGAGTTTTTCTTATTTTCTTCATTCTGATCCCATCTTTCATAAAGTGTTTTATTTCCATTTATTGACTCTAAAGTCTCAAAAGATTTTAGAATCAATAAATGGTGCCATTTCTAATTTAACGATTTATTCATTATCATTCTCTACGTGATTTTTGCCAAAATGGCTTAGCATTGTTGTTTTGACTAGTTAATTTCATTAGGGTACAGGCAGATAATCATCGGAATTAATTTGAATCATATTTAAAATATTTGATTCTAGACTCATACTCTTTTGCCAAAACTTTCACTCACGTTTATTTATGAATTATTATTTTTTTTTAATTGGGAAGCAAACATTCACATGCAATAAAATGTCACTCATACGCAGTGGAGTACATAAACCAAATTTCTATTAAAAATATAGTAAAAATATTAATTATAATAAGCCACAGACTTTTGTAAAAAGAAAACTTTTAACTTTAACATATTAATTAATTAATTAGTTAGTTTGAAATTAGCATATCTTCTCTTCATATACATATTCAAATGCTCTAATCTTTTATTTTTTTGCTCATGCTCTTTTGCATTTCATTTTACCCCAAAGTTAAACACGCAAATATGCAGCAAATCATTTGCTATTATTTTATTGCTGCAAGGGCAAAAGGTAGCGAAAGCATTAAGATTGAGGATGTAGAGTGGGGATGTTGCTGTTGATGGGGTAGGTGTAGACGCTCCTGCTGCTGTTGCCGCCGCCACTTGATGCGCTATACATTTGACACTACACCAACGTTGTAACCACATGCCGATGTCGTTGTCGCCGCTTTTATTTTTTGTAGCCTGTTGGGTGCGTCTGTGTGTGTCTTGCCTGCTTGTCTGCCCGTAGCGTATTGTAGCGTGCCCGCATATTTCAGGCATTCTGCTGTTCTCCTATGCATGCAAGTCTGTCTGTCTGTACGTGGGAATTTTCGTTTATAAGTATTTATGTATGTATGGGTTTGAAAACTTGTGTTTGTGTTTGTGAGCAACAATGAAATCCATGACGATGCGGTATCACGTATGTGTGCAAAGTGAAAATGATGATGTTATGAGAAGTGTTGCAGCAACTATTTTTGCTAGTTGCCGCTGCTGTTGCTGCCTGCTACACTATTAGCATATGAAAGCGCGCCACAGTATATAACTATACGTGAATATGCATGTTGCATGTGCATGTATGTACGTACATAAATATAGTTTGTGTTGGTAAAAATTTTTTGGCAATTTTTAATATAGCCTTAGGAAGAGTTTTGCTTAGCCTCATCGTCATCATCATTATCAGCAGCAACATCGTCGTCGTCGTCATCATTATCATCATCGTCATCACTCCAATCAGCAGCATGACAAGCAACAGTAGCAGTTAGCTGCAGTGCTCTGCTTCCTGCATGCCTTCTTGTCTTCCTGGTTGCTCGACTGCCTGCTTGCTTGTTTGCTTCCATGCCTGCCATTCATCTGCGGCATGGTAACGATTTATGTTGCAGCCATGTGCGGTTTTTATGCAACCCTTGTTGTTGCTACTTTTCAGTTTTTCATTCCTCCTTGTATATTTCAGTGCCTATGACTATAACTTTGTGCTTCCTTGCCTGTCTTTGCCTTACTGCCATCTCTCTCTTTCTCTTTCCCACACATTAAGGCTGTGTTTCAAAAGTAGTTTCCCAGTCATTTTATTTTGTGTTTGTAAGTGTGTATTGCTGACATCATTGCATCCTCTGCCTTCCTCGACGCCGCCACCTTCTTTCTCTTTATAGTTGCGGCTTTAGCGGCTTTGTAGAATATTTTAATTTTGGGCATGTAAATAGTTTTTAGATTTGTGCATAAGCACTTCACTTTTTCAAGTGTGCTGCATATGAAGACGAATTTTTGGGAGCTCCTCAAGTTTCCTTTCGTTTTTTGTTTTGTTGCTCCTCTGCATGTATGTATGTGTATGTCTATATGTACTATGTCAAAGCATGAGCATGCACAAAAAGTGTAGGAGAAGAATTTTAATATCAGCATTTCTGTAGCGCTTCCTCGTGCACATCCCCTTGCTGAAATAATGACAGGCGGCAACTGGCAGCAGTTGCTATTCTATTGCTGTTGTTGTTGTTGCTTGCAAACACACCCACACACATACAGATGAAGTGCGTTTTTATTAGCTGATGGTGAGATTATTGTTGTTGCTGTTTGCTACTGCTGTTGTTTTGTTTGTTGTGGTTGCTGTTTTGTGTTGTTGAGTTAAAGTTGTGGGATAATTTTGTATTGATATTTTATTGTTGCTGCTCGCTGCATTAGACAGTGATATAAAAGATTTTATTGCTTCGGTATGTTGTGACAAATTGCCTTTATGGCCAAAGCATCATCTTATGGTCTTGTCAGCGTAATTCAATTTTTAGCTTTTCTTACCGTCTTGTGCCATTTTACGTTGGCGCCACTCAGTTACTTAATCGTTTACGATTTGCTTTCTGAACTCACAGCAGAGTTTCATATCAAGTGCTGAGTTTATTCTTTCATTCAATCTATAGCAAAAACTTATGATTTGTGCTACTTAAAAACCTTGACTCTTTTTCATTATGTATTCCATTTCTAAGAGGCCATTCACATATTGCGTAAAGCATTTTTTGTCCAATTTTGATCCTCCCCCCTGGTCGTAACACATCGTAACAAAAAGCCCTCCCCCCTAGTAACGTAACAAATTTTTTTTCGCCATTTTAAAGCATTGTACATCCTTAATATCGCTTATAGAACATTCAAATAAAATTGAAAATTGCTGGGCCGAAGACTATAGATTCTTATGCATATCAAGAAGCAGAGTGAAAAATTTTCATAGGGGAATGACATCTCACAAGGGCTGGTGAACTATCTCTAATACCCTCTCCCAATCTACTGACACCTACACGTGGCGTCCCTTGCATACGAGGGTCTGGTGACGACAAATGGCGATATAACCACAACATCTGCTCTTAGGGGCAGTACTAGTTTTAAAACATCTTCATGAGGCAAATGTCAAAGCCGCTTGGTAAATTACAATGCATTTATGCTTCTTGCTTACAAAGGTAGCAGCCCTATCACCATTAAGTGAATTGGGCCAATACACCATATCTAGTGAATTTAACTGATTACAGAAGCCATTATTTTAAATTAAAGTATTGGATTTGCATTCCTATAGCAAGACAAATCGTTCTGTATGGATTAGTGGTCTGGTCGAAAACCTTTGAGTGAAAATCGGTACTCAAACAATTTGAAAAGTTTCAGTATCTTACTTGCAAGGGCATTACAGGGTCTTTGAGATTAATTTCAGCATATTTTTGCGAATTTTTTAGTTTTTAACGCCGAAAATAATCGACGTGAGGACTTTTTGAAGAAGGGTTATTTTTAAATGGGCACAGCTCCCTCAAATTCACCTGTAATGTTCGAGGCGTTAAGGTGGAAAGAAGCTCATCGAGTGTATCAGTTTCCCTTTTTTTTATTTGGGTTTATGTGATGGTTCCATCCAGTGTGACTGAGCTTGAGAGGAAATCAATGTCTATCTGGATAAAGCCGCCAAAATTCCGTAACTCGAAAGCCAGATTTCAAGCTCTAATACTATTGCTACAATCGGTGGGTTGGAAATGATAGCACGTGAATGGTGTTTACTTTGCAGAATTTTAGAATGGCAAGTGTTCGATGGGCATCGTGATTGTCTAATAAAAGTAAAATTCGACTTTGTGGAGGTACTCTTGCAAATTTTTGAAAATGTTAAAAAAAATTAAAAAAAGTGTTGATTTTGCCTGACCTATCATAGGTTATTGTTGACCCATGGTCTCGAAATGCCGAAATGGTTAATGTTATATTTGCGACAAGCATATCCACAAAACTTTTTGTTGCCACAACCACTAATAAGTAATATGTTATTCATTAATATTCAGCTGTTGCAGTCAGGATGCATGCATTCAAGCAGAGCAAATATTCAACCCACATAACCTAAAAGTCAAGGCTGCTTGGCAATACTATAAAACCGGTTCGCCACCTTACCTAACCTAACCTGCTTCTGTCTCCATATATGTAATAAGCAAATACACATTTCTGAAGCTCCCAACTTTAACATGGAAGCAATAAACGAACTTGACTTTTTAGCTTAATCCATTTTTTTGTATCCTTATTTTCATTTGCTTTGATTCGTTTTTTTTTGTCCTTTTGAAAATACAAATTCTACTCTTCTTTCACTCTCTCCAACACTCTCTCTGATGCTCTTATATTCTCCACTACTTTACGTAGTTAGTGCTGAAATTTTTAGCCAACAACTGCTACAACAACCACAAGCAGTAGCACATTTTAATAACTACTTCAGAATAGTAGTAGTATTTTTTTTTTACTGCCACGACTTACTAGCAATTTTTTGTTTGTTTTTTGTATGCATTTATTTGAAAATAGTTTAGAGTAAATGTGAAAAAGATGAAGAAGGAAATGGAAGAAAAAATGGCTGCCAAACAAGGCTGAACTTCACATTGCTGCTAACTGCATAAGAATCTTAAGTATGAGAAACAACTTAAAAAAAACTAAAATAAGCTACAATTGCAAGAAAAAACACAGAAATACTACATATTTTAAATGTTTTTAAAGATGCAGAAAATAAAAAAGAAAACGTTTTGTAGAAATAATATGAAATTTTACTTTGCCTTGGAAGGTAAAAAGAAAAATCAAAAAAAAAAAAAAAAAAAACAGAGAACGCAAAATTACTAGAAAAGAAAAAGTTATGTATGCTTAAACAACAATAGCAACAATAACAACAATAAGGATTAATACTCTATGCATACAGAATAAAGAATGCGAAAGCAAAAGCTTAGCTCGTTTTCCTCTTCCTGTTCGCTTCCTTGCTCACTCATTCTTCTTCTTCATATTTATTTTCTTCCTTGTTATTCGCTTGAATAGCGCATAAAAATTCTAAAAATTATATTTTGCAAGAAAAACAAAGTGAAAATATACAATTTCCATTTTTTTCAAGGCTTTCTCTATAGAGTTTCACGCCACATGTTGTTGAAACCAATCTTTTACTACTGCCTTAGTTGTTGTTTTGTTGTTGTATTACTGCCGTTGCCAGTAATGTTACTGCTCTAAAAATAAAAGATTTAGGTTATGCGGTACGCTACGACGCTGCTTCAAGTTGCTTTTGAATATCTACGTACTTATAAACAGAAATATATCACGTTAAGGCAAATCATCAAATTTCGACCTCTACCTTATTATTGTTTATTAATTGTAATCAGCCATGAACCTATTCAAAACTACAAAACACAGTACCAAAATTTATGAAATATTTCATTTTATACGAAAGACGAGAAAAAATTACTTTTCAATTTGTAGTCCACTCTTGTTTTAGACCAGCATAACATCTGGGTTTAAAATAACTTATACATAAATTCTAATTATAAATTATATCTTTGGTCGATTTTATTGATAATGAATTCGTAAGAATCAGTTGAGGTACAAAACAATTCTGGCTCGTTCAAAATTATTAAATTATAAATTTAATCGATGAAATCCCACGAAGAACCTTCGAAGCTCATCTTACTAAAAAAATATTTTACGAAAACCGAGTTTCAGGCACGCTTTCGAACAGAATAGTATGTGAAGTGCTGTACCCAATCGATTTCATTCAACAAATTTCAATTACTTTTATTAGACAATAGGAAACGTAAATATATGTAAATATATACAAAATTTGGTTGGAAATTGCCCAAGATCTGTTCCAGTAATCGCCCTAAGAACCAAAAGGTCTTTCCTTTATTAATATTTTTCGATATGACAAAAATTTCTTTCAATTATGTGGATAATTTTTGCATTAAAATTATTGGCGTTGATACATATATTTATTATTGGTCAGAAGGTTGCGAAACAAAGGGAGCGATCGCACGTGCAAACTCTGTTCCCGAATTTTACAACTTTTACAAAGTGCATTGGAAATAATTTGGTAATTATTAAATCTTGGGAATAACTTCAAGTGCCTGTAACTCAAAAACTAATCATTGTAGTTTTATATTTTAGGTCAAGTTTTGTCCCTTAGCAGTTACTGCAAGAAAAGCTTAGCCTTTTTTTGCTCTCTCATCCACAGTAGAAGAGAAGTTAATTCTCTTTAGCTGTTAAATATTAAGCGATATTACCTTATTTTCTCGCTCGCCGTTTGTGCTACATTTATTTCTTCATTGTTATTCTTTTTTTTATTAGAGTTATTGCCCACTGCGAATATGCCAAGGCAGAAGGAAACAATGCAACGTAAAAAAATTATATGGTTAAACATGATGATAACATCATCATCAGCATCATCACAATCGTCATTGTTATCATAATTTTATTTCTATTATCATCCTCTATCCACAACAATATCAACATCATCTTCGTTATCATCGTAAATAACATTATAGTGAAATTGCAAATATGTAGATACACACATACATATTTATATAGAGAATATCCCCGCAGGATTCAACCTAAAATGTCAGTAGCAGCATACGTCTATAAAATGTTTGCGATCCATATCTGTATTTGTTGTTGCATCAGTTGCTACTATATATAAGCTGCAGCAGTAGAAGTAACTGCTGCTGTGGTTGCATTGCACCAACCGCAACACACATCAGCATCAACTATTGTAATGCTCGATTTTTCTTCTTTTTTTTTTTTGTATTTTTGCATCGGATCTCAAACATTCTTCGCGAAAAGATGGAATATTTTTTCTGATGACGATAAGGAAATACATACGTACGTGCATTCATACATAGTACATACTTGTATGCGTAAGAGTTTGCGAATTTAATACATACATAATTATATACGTATGTTAATATGCATTTCAATATTTTTTTACACCCATTGAAATAGTTTTAAAAGTGATAACATAACTTGTTTTATTGAACAATTTTATCACTGTAACTGATCAAGCTGCCGACGAACTTTCTAATTTCGATTACTTTCCAGATTTATTATACAGTTTGAAGAGCTCAAATTTAAGTTATTTATGCACAATCTCTTCATTTTGAAGTAGTCTGATGGGTATTGAATCCCACAAACTGCACTGGAAGCCCTTTTCAAAGTTATCTACTATAACCGAATGATAAGAATTGTCTGTTTTCTTAATTATGCTAGTAGATTTTAAAAATTCTAAGGTTACTTAAAAGATCAAAATTTAAAGAACGCACAAAGATGTAGGTATATAGGCAATAGGTTTTCGTACTAGAAAAAAATTCACCATCTCCAAATTGATCATAACAATGAATACAATATTCTGAAATTTCTTTAAGTGTGTCTACATTGCACGGATGTATAATCATCATCATCGTCATCGTATCACTTCATTTTCTCTATCCTATAGTATTTTCCATCATTTATTTGTTGCGCATTAGCTTATTTTGTTGTTGTTACCGGTGTTGTAACTGCTGCTGCTGGTTTTCTTGTTGTTGCTGTGACATTTTACTCCTTGTATCTGATGTTGACATCCTTCTTTGTGTTTGCATGTATAAGTGTATGTTTGTTAAATTACTTTATAAAAAGTGAATATAAAAGTGTGCAAATGTGTAAGGGTATGTGTATGTGTTAATGTGTAAGTGTATTCTGGTTTCCTTTTACATTGATACCCTAAATCTTTTTTGCTGGTTTGCGTTGCTCCTTTCGTTTTTTGTTTTTTCGTTTCGTTTTTATAGAGTTCAATGCTGCCATTGTGGCGGCTTTTGGCATCTCATTTTTATGACATTTGCATTTGTGTACTATGTACTTATTTATGCCGCCATTACACAGATACATTAATATAGGAACATATCTGCATACATTCGCGTACGCATCTTCATTGTTCTTTCTCTTATAATTAGAATTTTTAAGCTGTTTATTTGAAAAATATGTTATTTTTATGTCATTTAAGTGCATAAAAATGTTCCTTCTTATTATCCAAGTTTCCTTTGTTTTTATGCCATGTTAGTGTATTTGAAATAAATTGGTCGTCGTGGATTTGAGATTATTTATGTGTGTGTTGGGGTGTGTGCGTGTTTTACCAAAACATCCATTGACATGGTTTAAAAGTCATAAAGCATGTTGTTTTCTTCTTTTTTATGAATAGGAGGATATAATTCATTAATAATATGTAGAGATAGATACTTGTAATTTTAAGGTTAATTTCGTTGTGCATATGCATATACGACATTTTATTATTTGCGGGAATTTACATTATTATACAATAGAGTACATAATCAAAATTCAACATGACGGACTATTTTTTAAAAATGATCAGATTTGCAATTTTGAGTTCAGTGAATTTTGAAAATCTGATGTCTGATTATGAATTAGCGGCCCCAAATACCCTCGAGTAGCAAGTTTCGAGCTAATTGCAAAAGTTTCATTATTGTTATATATTAAAAACCTTTAAAAAACTGCTATTTTTAACCCTCTATAACTTCGGAGCAATGGCTATGCTCAAGTTAAAAATTTTATAGAAATTATAAGTTACAGTTCAAAATTTGTATACCCAAAAATGGGCTAAATTTAACATTCCCTTTTCATCCGTGCGACAGGAGTATAGTTTCAGAGATCTTGTGCCGTCCTATTCCTCCTTGGGATTTGCCTCAAATGTATACTATCTGAAATCAGATTTATCTAAAATATCAGCTACGATTGTGATGCCAATAACACTTAACAAGAAATTAGAATTTTTTGATTTCTGCGACGATAAACCGATGGTTTTTTTAAAGACATGCAGATTGATAAGCCATCATTTTTATATGAACAGTTCAAAGTCACGGTGGCGTGTTAATTTAAATTGATGAGTAATTATTATTTTTTGAAGTTAAACAACTTTGACGTCCCAAGCAAAGTTGCTCGTTGTGAAAAATCAAATATTTCATATCTTCCCACCAACTCTCCATTCTCTCTCTGGATCCTTCTTTTCTGGAGTACTGCGAAAATATTTTTCTAAAAATATGCATAGAAAATAAATGGCTTAGAAAAATTATATCTTCAGAAAAAATATTTCTCATTAGAAATTTTCGAGACATTTGTACTAAAAACCATCGAGAAGATATGTACAGAGAGAAGGAGAAAGAAAATAAAATTCGTTTTCTTCATATTGAACAACTTTGCTTTAGACGTTTGCAAAATGTGCTTGTAGGAGGAATTCAAAATAATAAACCAGCCGGCCGATTTCATTTAACTCAGCACTGTGGCCTTGAAAAATTACGGCGTAACAGTCAAATGTGTTTTCGAAGTAATCGATCACGAGGTTACGGATTCGATTCCCATCTTGTTCTGGTAGTATATTCTCATTACCTTCTTATATTCCTATCAATATGAAGTGAATGAGAATTAGAAGAAAGTGTACATCTCTTGGTAGGCAATGACAAAATAACACCAAGTGATAACAAATTGCTACACCGCCCTGAAAAATTACTTAAAAAATATTAAAAAAATTGGGAAAAAGTTTTAGTGTACTGTATAAGATAGCAATCATATATTACTACAACGATACACTTCAATCTTATGGTTATCAAGTATCTGATTGTCTTTTGATGCAATATAGCATGAGTACTCCTCGCTGCAATCATTTGAATAATAAGAAGAATAAAGACAAGACTTTGGGTGCCGAACTGAGCTGTTTGCTTCTCAGCAATCAAGGAGTTAGAGACGAGCACACCAAGCCTTTTATAATTTCCATCAATTTTCTCTTTGTACAATTCGTGAAATTTCGATCGCTCATTAAGGCATAATTTTTAAAGTCTACTTTTTTATGTACTTCTTTTTACTGAATTATTTTTTTTTTCAAACAAAAAATTTCATCTGAAAATAAATGAACAAAACTTAATAACTATACAATAATTGTTATTTTCAGGTTGATATCTCCTGCCGCAATACAAAGCAACAGATTAGTACCATTCTAACGCGTACAAATTTCGTAACACTCAAGTATGTTACCGATGGATGGGGCACAGATGCGAATGGTTTCAAATTGGTTATAACATCGGTGAAAGAATCAAGTAAGTAAATACTCGTATTCGAGTACAAACACTCATATTTAGTTGTAATGAAAAGTTCTTACAATAAAAAAGCACTTACATTCATATATATTATTAATTCAGTAATGCTGTCTTCTTTTCATTTTATATACAGAACACACATGCAGGGATTTCACATGCGCCGCTCGTGAATTTTGCATAAGCACAGATTTGATATGTGATGGCATTAATCATTGTGGTGATAATTCTGATGAATCGGTACATAATTTATGTCAAAGTAAGTGTTTGCATGAACAAGCGAATAAGTACCTATGTATTTATATACACATGCACATTAAAATGCATCGGGACCCATACAAAAAGTAAAAGGAATTTTTTTTTTGTGTTCCTTTAAAAATTAACCTCGGTTTATTTAATGATGATTCCTAACGTATTTCGGTTCTTGGGATTTTTTTTTGTGTTCCTTTAAAAACTAACCTCGGTTTATTTAATGATGACTCCTAATGTATTTCGGTTCTAGGGATTACTTTAAACTCGATTTTTGTCTAAATGCTTCGGCTCTGCATAAAGATTTGCATTAAATTTTCTTAAAGATTCTTTCGTAGTAATTTTAGTGATGCCTTTCATACGATTTCTATGAAAATTAAAATAAATAGTTTCGTTATTTTTTGCTAGCAAAATTTTCAAATATTTTGGCGCCAAAACTGAACTTGTTTGTTATATTTGTAAACGAATTAGCATGGCAGGTTTGTAGTAACAGTATTTTCAGAGTCCTTTGTACTTCGAGTATTTCTTCAACTCTTCTTGTCGCCAACCAGAAACTTATTATTTCCACTTAAGTTTCGGTGCACTCTGCGTAACTTTAACTAAATTATTACTTTTGAAAGTATGATATGCATCTACATATATTTCTTTATAGTTATTTGAAATATTATATATAATTCTATATTAAATTTTAGGTGAATCAACGAGCAGTATTTTCGGTGTCGACATGACTTGGTTTGTGCTGATTGTTGTTGTAATCTTATTAATACTGAGCGCATCGATTATTGGCATTTCGATATGTGTGTGTCGACGTCAGGTTGACGATACGAATTTAAATCAGAATACTGCCATTCAATGTAAGTATTTCGAGTGAGAGCACTGCCAGATCTACTCATATACTTTTACGTTTTTCCTTTTTTTTTGTTTGTTATAGTTCATCATACCGCCGATACGAATGGCTCCTCCAAACATTTACACTATCATCATGGCGGCACATTATCACGTGAACATACACAATTGCCGCCAACGTCGGGAAACTGGCATCACCCTGCGGGACCATCAGGGTACCACAGCATTCTACACAACTTATTGAAGATGGCCACCAAAGTCCGTCCCATTTGGTGCTTGGCAAATTCCGTCAATTAGGTCAAGATCTTTCACATACGAACGTAACCTCCGGCAATGCCGCCACCTCTAACTTAGGCATGATCAATCCAACGAACATCGCCGCCGGTGGCAATCCGAATGCTGCAGCTGTTGGGGCTGCACAAAAGGACGAATGGTTCGTTTAGAATATACGGACGGTTCGTTCGTTCGTTTGATCGTTCGCTATTCGAACGTTCGCTCGTTCGTTCGTCCGGTCGTTCATTCGTTCGTTTGTTCGTTCCCTTGTTCGTTCGGTTTTGATTTTTGGCAAAAACAACCAAAAGAAAAAACGTGAAAGTTTGACTTGAGTATTTTGTTTTCTTTGAGTATGAGCGACGCACGCATGCACTTTCAATTCGAACAAAAAAAAAATGTGTTAATTAATACAAAAATTAAACCAAAATTTATTTTTAAAGAAATGTATTCTGTTTGTGGTTGTGCATGCATGTGTTTGTATTCGTTACAAAAACAAAATCAACAACAACTTTAATTTGTTATTGATGAAAAAAGGATATTTGCATAGCATTAAATGAAGTGAGTATTTATTTATTTATTTGTTTTTATTATTATTTTAATTTATGTAATAATTGTAGTGAGCTCACGTTGAAAACTGTTGAGTTGAGTTCAATAAATATTTGAAGTGTATTCGTTCGCAGTATATCAAGGAATAGAAAAGTAGCAAATTTAAGTTATAGTCAATTAAGCAGTTATGTTATTGGCTTATAATTTTGTTTTAAGCTTTTAAAAAATTTGTTAAAACATTCAATTGAGATGTATCACCTATTTGTGTTATATTTATTTTCTTTTCCTTTTTTTTTTTTTGTTGTTCATGAAATTTATTTAGTAATTGTGTAGAATTTGAGAATTAGATATACGATGTTCTGTTAATACATAAATTAGAAACTTATGGTATACAATCATTCAGATTAGGTTTGAATATAATATTTCCTGTTCTATTCACTACAAGCTTGAATAGGAGTGCAATGATTAACTTTAAATTCTTTTTTAATGAAGTTTATTCTACTTGGTTTCTTACTATTCTGCGCGGCTGGTTTTTTGATTCAGTCTACTCATTTCAAGATATAAAAATTAGACCTCAATTGCAGGTTCTGGTTAGAGCACTTGAGAAATAAATATAAGAAAACGTAATATTGCTACAGTTTCGGATATCTGAAGGGAAGAGTGTTCTTAGTCACGGTTACAAATTTGGTAAGGGTAATCAGGGTGAAGGGGAGAGCTGTGATACGTTTTTTTTTTCAAACTTTACAGGAGAAACAAAGAACAATTTGGTATTTGGAGTACTGTTTCGAAAATTTATAATTCAAACTAAGTTAAAGAAAAGATCGTACGTTTTTGGTGTAGATCTCTGAAATCTTCGGTACAGATGAAAGGGCACACACTTTATCATAATCCATCAAAAACTTTATATTGAAAAATTTTATGTTAGGGTCTTAGCAAATAAAGGCAGCGATATATAAACATAGTTTTCACAATCATTCAATACACAGTGCATTGTTTAATTCTAGCGAAAAACGGTATATGGGAGTTTTGCGGTTGCTGATTATGAATATGAAGTCCATTCCAAAATGGCGGGCCACTTAGTGCAAAATTGCAAAAATTCCTACGAAAGTCGGAACATGGAGGCTGATTTCGAATAAATACAATGTTTGTTTATAAAAGAAATTTATTAAAACCAATTTTATAAAACAGGATGGCAAAAAAAAGTTGACAAAAAAGTTAAAAATAAACAGAAAATAAATACAGAGGCATAAAACCAATCACAGAAGGAAAAAAATTTATACAGATTTAAATATTCAGGTTATGTGGGACCACGCCCCATTTCCAATCCCAATCACAGTTTTCCTTTTCCATGGTATTATCAGCCAGCTTGTTTTTTTTAAACAAATTTCATACTGTACTATACAAGACTTCGGAGATATACACAAAAAATCATTAGGGTTATATCGAAAGTGCCACGCCTAATAAAAATGTAGAATCAAAATTCCACAATAACCTGAGTTTTAACAAATAATACTTTCAGACTATATTATAGTATGATACTACAAATTATATGAGAGGTGCTATACTCATTTGTTGTTAGGAACTCGAACCAAGCCTATCATATGCTCACAGAAAAAATGCATCATTGCACAAATGCTTATGCCAATCTGTGCAGCGGTTTAGGTACTAGAGCAGGACATACAAACATGTTTTCATCTTTTCATAGTCCATACACATTGACAACAGCAGCTACATGAACACGCGACTACGAAATTCTGTGGGCTACAACTGTCGCTTTGTAGTCAGCTACTAAACACAATGGAAGCGGCACCACCAGCAGCAAACGCAGTCAAAACAACAAAAGCAAACTCTCTTCTCTTTCTCTCTCTCTTGTCAAATAAGAAATATGGTCCATACACATTGACGACAGCAGCTACACGAACACACGACTACGAAATTCTGTTGGAGACACAAACCTAAAATTGTGAGTTGCAATTACAAATTCTGGAAAGAGTACTCCAACTATCGACATGCTTTTTGCTTCTTCCGTAAAATTAAAAAAAAAGTGTATTAGGGTTTTAGTAAATTATGCTAGCTTTTATCGATTGTATATTTTTCGACCTTTTTTCATTTTTCATTGGAATCAAATTTCACAGAGCCATTGAAAGTAGCCTGGTTTCAAATGAAATGCTTATTTACAACGATAAGAGCATAATGCTCTGAATATTTTAACTTATCTGAGGATATTTTTTGAGATTTTTAAATATTCAAAGCGTTGTTCTTATGGCATGCTGATATGCTTATTTTCGATAAAAATAATGCACAACCATCTTTAATTTTTAAACTATAATCTAAATATATGTATAGCTATATAATTAAAATATATAAATTAATATATTCATAACCATAAATATTTCAAATATATACATATAATTTCAGGACTGTATAAATTTACCAACAATATTTAGTGGACATCACCGCGCAGGGTGTGTGCTTTAAGAGATTTCCAGTACCCAAATCTCTTCGCGTTGTACAAAAAATTAATAAAAACTTAATTTTTTGTTGGATAACCAACGCAAATGTAAATAAATTATAAATAATAAATAATTTATAGTTGAACTAAATTAATTTAAACTAAACTTAACTAATAAATAAATAAAACTAATTAAAAACCAGAAATATTTAATAAATAAATTTTTAGTTTAAGCTGAAATAAAAAAGAATCAGTCTAGTCTAAGAGGCTCCTTTTTTACTTGAAATAATTTAAACAAAAGCTAAATTTTTAAATATAATTGAAAAATTAAACATTTTACTAACGAAAACAATTGCAAATAAAATATATTTAGTAAATTCTTTCCTTTTTTTATAACCACAAAACATATAGATTCGTTAATTTTAAATTATGCTAAATATTTTTAGGTTTTTCTCTATCAAAATCAAAGAAAATCTAAGAAGAAAAAAAAAACTGTACTGTTGCAATATATATAAAACAATTTTTTGAAAATCAATTGTAAAATGTTAAATAAAATATTTAGTGAAAGCTTATTTGCAGTTTTTCACTTCCATGTTGTTTCATTTCTTATTTTTTACTTAAATGATAATCACAAAAATTAGTGAAAATACTGAATTTTATAAAAACAAACAAATAAAACTAAAAACCAGAAAATTTTAAATAAAAAAAATATATAGCAACAAATCTTTAAGGACATTTACACAAAATTATGAAATGGTAAAACAGAAAATTTTGATGGTAGACAAAAATTAATTCCAAAGTAACGATTAAAAACCAAATAGTATTACAGCTCAAAATGTCAGAAACCAAAAATATAAAGAAATAACTTCCAGTTAAGAAAACCTAAAAATTAAATTAAAAAATTTAACAATAAATGAAAACAAAATCCCTTTTTGCATGAAATGAAAATGAGAACTTTCTAGAGAAATAAAATAAAATCCATGATACTAAAAACATTTATGAACAATTTTAAACTGAATAACAAAATCTAAATCTACATACATAGGTCTCTAATAAAATAATAATGATAATATTAACATATTGAAATAAATAACTATGTATGTTTAAAAACAACAACAACAACCACTACAAACAAGGGATGTAAATAGTTGACAATACAATTAAAAGAAGTTTAAATTTAAATCATTACCAGAAAATCATGTAAAATTTTTTCAGAAAAACAAAAAACAATTTGATTTGCTAATTTTATTTGTTACATAAATCACCCTGTATTTCATGCATTCATTAATTCATTCTTCTATAAATAACTTCAACTATATGTTTCATATTCAATTCGCTTTTATAGTAAATTCTAACCACTTAACATTTTCAAAGAAATAGTATTCGAAAATTTCAAGGAAATATATTTCAGTAAACTGTCTCTTCAGCATAAGGTTCGATTTTGAACTTGTGGTTAAAGATGGTAGTTAACTTTTCTTTAAGAATGAGTCTTAATTTACCCTGAAATTAGTATGAAAATTTTTGGGTTTTTGTTGCAACGCATTCTAGTATGAGATGAAACATTTTGTAATGATTATCTTGTTTGATCTGAAATCAGCAGTTTCTAGCTGGAACAACTAGTAACAAATGTTCATATTCTCAAAGCTTTTAAGTTCATTTAAATAAGCAATGCAGCAACAAACAAAATGATCTAAGTCTAACAAATGAATTTCTCGAACCGTTTTCGGAAAGCATATTTAAGCTAGGGTTTTTTATATGTATGTCTTCCGTTCTTCTCTACATAATCAACACAATGCTTTGCATTATTTATTAGGATTATTTCTTTGTGTTGATTGAACACGTAATAAGATACTTAATTTCTTAATTATATGAGATTGCAAGTGTAGGTCGAAGGTGGTTTTTTAGACTGACTCCGGGACACGTGCGCTGGGACTATACATATGTCTCTAGATGTAACCTAATTAAATTATTTTAAAAAATTAAAATAACATAGAAAACACTGTCAATTACATATGTATGAGTACTCTGGAATTCGCTGTTGATTGAAATAAAAAATTGTATGCACGAAATGATGTATATTTCCTGCGGTTTGAATTTTTATCACAAATGTGCATCAGAACGTTATTTCCTATTAAAAATATCAGATTATTAATATTTTTAACAGGTTTTGTTTTATCATAACCTAAATTTTAAAATGAAACATTGGAACTTTGAATAATTTTATTGAACTATAGAATCTACCAAGTTTGCTGGTAAATATTGGCGATATACTTAAAACCACAAATCTTATTGGATATATTATTATCTGGAATTCGTTTCTTCAAATCAATTAAATGTATACGATTACACGTAAGAGAATATAATTAATATCGGGGTAAAACGTTATATATTTTCAAAATGTTTTATAGTACAATTCTATGAACTGCAAAATAAGCATTGCATAACTATTTGGATTAGGTAAACTCAACTGTTTGAAAGCGGGGAAACAGAATCGCTGAAAAATATAATTTTTCTTAAAAAAGACCCAATATTTTCAACCCAAAGTGGGGAGCATAAAAAATCGAACTTTTTGTTGAGAGGTGCCATACATTTCCAATATGCCCTTTAGATAAATTTATTAAAGTAAAATTGAATTAAAAAAAAAAAACCTTAAAAAATATTTAAGAAAGACTTCATTACAAAATTCAGTCTCTAAAAGTGAGGATTATTCTTTAAATATTTGGCATATTTACTTCCGAATTCAAATACATTTTCATTAAATCACAAGAAAAATCAATCGCATACGATCATTATCAACAATCACATATGCATGCATACATACTAAGAAACAGCCACACTAACACCACTATGAAAGGGAAAATATGAGACATAAATGACAATACAACATACTTTTTATTTTTAATTTTTTTACAAGAATGAAAAAAAATTTTTAAGACAAAATATAGAAAATAAACAAAAACCAAACGCGCTTTACAAAAACATTTTTCAAAAGAAACTCTTTTAATTTTTGTACTAAACAATATTAAATATTTTTTTTTTTTTTATCAAAAATCAGTAGAAAATAAATTAATCTAAAGCAATAAATAAGAATATAAAATGAAAAAAAAATCAATAAAACAACTCAAATTTTCGAAACAATACATACATACGATACATAGCTTAAATTAGTACTTCCCGCCGTTGAAATGTTATTGTAATACAAAAAAAAAAAATAAATAAATAAAGCAACAAATAATATGACAAATTAAACGAAAAAATAAAATAATTGTGATGTTTAATATTTTAATAAAATTTCAACTTTTTATGCATTTTAAACATACTAAACAAGAAATATTAAAATTCTTGCCTTTAAACATATTTTTTTTAAATTAAACTTATATACCTTACAAAAATGAATAAGAAACATTAAGAAAATATTTCGGTATATGAAAAATACTTTACGTTTATGTATTTTGTGAGAGCATTATATAGAATAACATTTAACAATATTAGTTACAAAAAACGAAAAACTATAAGTTTTTAATAGATTTCTAACTATGATTTTCACGCACAATTCGTTTCATTTCCACGTGAAAATCATTTAAGAAATTTTTTAATTACCCAGTCTAACTTTCTTTTATACTTTTTTAGTTTTTAAATGTTCTTATTACCTTTTTAAACATAAAAGACAAGGGTGCTCCTACTCAGCGTCAGAAGAAGAACCAAATATAGCTTGGATT
Source organism: Toxonevra muliebris (assembly GCA_963691655.1). Classification (NCBI taxonomy): domain Eukaryota; kingdom Metazoa; phylum Arthropoda; class Insecta; order Diptera; family Pallopteridae; genus Toxonevra; species Toxonevra muliebris. Next base: position 50,206,314 of record OY829326.1, on the reverse strand, counting down.
TGAAATGATATGACTCTCCTCCAATATGAGAATTACTTGAGCTAGTTTTATCCAACGCTTTTAACTAATGAGAGAAAATTGTATATATTTGAGACATTGTCGTTTTCTAACTTCAAAAAAACTTCTGTTTATTCAGATAATTATTTCAAAATGAGCTGTTCCTATTTTGGAAACCCAAGCAAAACCTATTATGATATGTTTCAGATAAAGTCGAATGAAATGTAAATCATTTCTGTATATCAAATATAGCTTTGAAATTTTTTCTCCATGCTTAATTTATTTCAGTAAATTCACTTTCAATTCAATTAAGAAAATGAAAAAAGAAAAAAAAAAACGTGAAGAAGTGACGATTGTCAATTTTATGTAGAAAAATCCAATTCCTAATTAATTAGAAAGTTTTTCCTAAACCAAACAATTAAAAAAGAAAATAAAACAACGACCAAATACATACACTATTTTTGCATAGAAGAAAATCTGAAATACTTAAACTTTGCTACAATTTTTCTGATAAAATTAAAAACAAAAACTTCTAAAAGTTGCAAATGAGCAACAAAAAAAATATGGGGTAGCATGATTATAGTAACTTTCTTTTGATTTTTCTCTATTACAGAATTAAAATCACACATATTTTGAATAGCAAAAAATTTGTAGATTTTTTTTTTTTATTTCGAAAACAAACAAAAATTGATTTTTTAAATCAATTTAAGCTAAAATAAAAATAATAAAGAACATTTGAAATATCATAAAATTTTTGGCAAATTTTTAAAAACAAAAACAAAGAAAATATTTAAAACCTAAACAAAATTAAAATTGTTGTGTATTAGGCATGAAATTTTAGCAAATACAAGAAAATTAAACAAAATTAAATTAAACAAAAGATTATGCAGACAACAACAAACATTTACAGGAATAGAAATATTTAAAACTAAAACAAAAATATATTTAAAAATTAAATATTGGTATCAAATGCAAATAGTACTAAACTTTAAAAAGTATAGTTAAATTGAAAAAAAGTTAAATGGGAAAAGTTGAAATTTGTTTTGATTGATTTTAATTATATGTAATATCGACGAAAAAAATTATGTATTTTCCTTAAAATTTCTGCATCAAATATAGAATTTTTTTGAAAAAGTAAAATAGTAAATTTAACTAAAATTAATTGTGCGTGAAACAAAAAATTAGTAGCGAATTGTAAAGCAATTTTTAAAATTCTGTAAAAAAAAAAAATTCAATACTTTTATACAAGCTTTTTTTCTGTGATTATTAAACTACATATCTGGATTTTGGTTTTTTGAAGTGAAACTACTTTCTGCATAGGCAATGTGTGTAGTTGATAGGTGTGATTTAAATCTCAATATTGTTACAAAAACATACATAGTAATTTTTAAATGGGGATTGCAAAACCTGAATTTAGAATATTTTCGTTAAAATGTTACCAATGTGAGCTATGAAATATATAACATAATAATTTTATTATGTGAAGTACACACAATTTGCCACCTAGAAAAAATATGGTTCAGACTTTCTTTAATATCTCTGACTCTGTCCCAGACTCTATCCCGTAGTCTTCGGGAGTTATTAAGAAAATGGTAGCGGTCATTGATTACAGAATTATTGCTGAGTACACTCAATGCCTTCTTTGAGAATATCCAGGGCGCGAGTCTGTGGATTTTTAAGAACTGGATGCATGAGGCTAGTTTTGTTGAAGAGTGCTATAGATTCCTTAACATTACTTTATTTATTAGAAAACGGTTTACAAATGATTGACGGATAACAGTACTTACATATGAGGGGCGATAAAATGCAGACGGCGCTTATTTATTGGGATTTTCAATTCTAAGTGGCCCCAAACGATTTTAACGGTTCGATTTCATTTGATATTCTAAACTTTGTCGAAGAACTAAATATTAAATATTTCAAGTCCATTTTTTATAATAGAAATTTCGCTTCTACTACATGTGCTACAGTTTTATAACTTAATTTCTATATTTTTCACAAATTCTTACTTTTTTATTCCTACTATTTAAAGAAAAAGAATATGTATAAATAATGATTTTAATTAAAGAAATTTTAAAGTTTGTTGAATTCCATAGTTACTGATTAAAAATACTTATACAAGAAACTAAATTTAACCAAATAATAGCTAGAAAATGTTATAAACAAAAGTATAAAATCATGTTACAACAACCACAAAAAATATTATTCCACAAAATATGAAGGTAAAAACGAAAAAAAAAACAAAACCTTTTCGAAGTAGATTTTGCATTTTAAACTTTGTTCTTATAATTTTTACCAAAAAAAAAAAAAAACTACTGGAGCAGTTACAGTAATACTATAATTACTAGAAAAAACCAAAAGTTTAGGCATATTAGCAGTGCACAGTGCAGTCAAAATGGCATTTAACTAATACAAACAAAAAACAAAAATAAAAATATAAAAAGTCAAAAAGTGTAGTAGAAATGGTAGTCAATAATATGCAATGGTATATAAGAAAAAGTGTATGAATGGTATGCGTAGTAGTAAAAAGAAGAATAAAATATAAAAAGATGTAAGGTACATCCATAATTTTAATTAAATAAATAATGAAAAAGAAAAACAAAATAATTGCATTTAGTTTTATTAAACAAAAAATAACAATAGTGAATTAATTTTATTTCTTATATAGATTACCTACATGAATTTGTACATCAAAAACAAAAGAACAATTAATTAAATAATTAATTTTTAATTAAATTAAACAATTGAATAAACACAAAAAATATCATTGAAACAAATTGTGTATTGTTAGTAAGCAAAAATATGTAAAACAAATAAATAAATAAAAAAAATTGTAATGGCAGCGGCGAAACTGATCAGAAAATTTATATAAAATAGTAAGGTTGGTTAAGGAGCATTGTACGTATTAAGCTAAAAACAACAATAAAATATCTATTATCTGATTATTATAATTATTATGATTATTATCATTGATCATTGTACGGGCAAAAGAAAAATGTTCGTTGAAACTAAATTGAAATAAAAACAAAAGTTATGAATAAATTAAATTGAAAGAGAAAAATATAATGAAGATGAAAATAATGCTTAGCTTTGTGTTAAATTGCTGTTAAATGTATAAGTACCATGAATAATAATAATAATGATATAAATTACATAATAATAATTGATAATAATAATAAAAATAAAGAATGGACAAAATTATACAAAAAAAAGTACAATCCTTGTTTTATTTTTATTTTGATTCGTTGTTGTTTTCCTTATTAGATATTTATAAGAATAAAAGGATGTCATGCTATATTTTATTGCAGGATATGAAATAGACAAGGCTAGGCAAATTTTGCTCAAAAAAAAATTGCGCCAAGAACCAATTATATATACAAAACCTTGGGTTACAACTTTTAAAATTTCTTGGAAATTTGGAATAACATCTATTGCTAATATTTTGTTAGTATAGGTTTTCCTTATCGTAATTATAAGGGTAGCTAGGATCTACTTGTTCGCAGATTTTTTTTGTTTAAAATTGTATGTGTATCCGAATGCCTGTTGGTGTGTTGTTTTTGATCCCTGCTGGGTAAAATAACAATATATGAATTTTCATTGTTTTTGAAGAGATTCATGAGTTTCAGTTGTCTTCGAATATAGAACATGGAGATTGGGACATCATTTTTCTTTACTTATAAGGTAAGCATACATTTACAACATGAATTCAGGACATATCAAGGTTGAAAATTTAAGTTATGGAATTGTTTTAAAATAACGTTTTTCATATTAGTGGTGGATCGAATCATTCTTATATACATATTTGTCTTTATTGAACCAATTGTTTTTATTATATGTAGGTTTACAGTATGACCTATATCAAGATATTCTAATGAAAAAATTCTTCATTTGTTTTTTTTTTTTTTCATCCACAATAAAATTCCCTGAATGCTGACTGTAGTGAATCCAGCCATTCACAAAGAATAGTTGCGGAGCTCTCTTATGAGAAAATAAAAATATTTTTATAATATTTTTTGTCACCCAACTGCCTTATTAATTCAGCAATTAGTGGCAAAAGAATTATTCTTGAATTTATTTTTTATTTTATGACTCTTGTGAAATCTATTTGTCTCCTTCTAGACTTTTAGCGGGCTGTTGTGCCATTATATGAACCAACTCCGATTTGTATGAAAACCCATAATTTGTGTCATACGGTAATGTATTTTTAATACTACCATCTTTCTCATTCCAACTCAGCAATCAAAACCAATATTTTTCGACGATATTTGATACATTCCCACATTGTATCACTCCACATTGTTTTCATAAGTTTAAACTTTACTGCTTATGCAACCTTGATTCAGCATCTAATTCAGCGATTACGCCGTAAACGCTCAGCTGCTTTTGACATTTGACTGACTGTGTGCTGTTGAGAACATTTGCAAAGAGTTCTATTCTAACCTGTGCGATTGCTATTTTTATAACACAGCATCGCAGACAGTAAAAATAATTGGTATTTACGGAAAGAAATAATAATAATAAGTGGCGAAAAACAGAAAAGGGTGAATTAACTTTGCATTGGGCAAAGTGTGTAGGCGTGTCCAGTGTCAGTTAATCGTTGTGAAAATGAGTGAAATAAAAGATTGGCGTCCATTTGTGTATGGAGGAATTGCATCAATTACAGCAGAATTCGGTAAATACATGAATGAAGAAGCATTTTATAAATACACAATAATAGTACAAGTAAAAGAAAATAACAAAAATTAAATGGTAATTTGCAATTGACGTCATGTTTTTTTTTTTTTTTTTTGCTAAACTTATGCAAGTACATTTTTATTACAGCAATATGGCACTTCATAACAAATCTTCAGCAGTTTCTCACTCTTAGTAAACAAAGCATTTAACTATGTATTTGTTTTAGTAATTTTTAATTATTTGCACACTTTTATTTTTGCTTTAGCTTATCTCTTATGTTGTTACTCTTGTTGCCTAGTTTTGATTGTAATCGCTTTTACTTGTGTTTATGTTTTACAGGCACGTTTCCTATTGACACCACCAAGACGCGCCTCCAAATTCAAGGCCAGAAAATTGATCAAACTTTTTCAAAGTTGCGTTACAGTGGCATGACAGATGCTTTCATTAAAATCTCCAAAGAGGAGGGATTACGTGCTCTGTATTCGGGGTAAGTACCGCAAGACATGCAGTGACGGGTATGAATGTGTGTTTATGACAAGCCGATGACTTTGATACAAAAAAAAATATAAAATAGAATATATACGTGTTTTTGTTTTTCGTTGAGATTAATGAGCAATTATGTTTACTTAAATTTAATTGTTGTTAAAAACAATTTATTTTTTCAAATTTTTTTTTTATAATACAGGGAGTAAATTCATTTAAAGATTAAAAAGTGATGCAGACTAGTCAATTTTTTCCATTATCACAGTTTCACACATTCATCAAAATTGCCTACTGTCTAGTTCTTAGTATTGCATCATCTCAATGAGTATTCAGTGCATATTAGTTTTTTAAGTTTGAGAGGATTAAGAACTTAAAATTGTATAAGTATATAATATAAGAAGAAATAATTTATGCCCTAGTTTCTGCTTCTCAAATGTAGTAATGGGCGTTATGAACTCTAAATTATTAGCTTCTATTCCCTCTTTTCTTGTACTTTAAAAGCAGAATTTTAATATGTTTTCTGTTTCCTGTTGCACAACTTCTAAATTTAAACCCTGTTTGGGCCATAAATGGTTATAGATATATTAAAGTTCTTTAATACCTGCAAAAGGCAGAATAAACAAACAATAATTATATTTATTTAGTCATCCCTTTAAAGCAGTTTCAAGCTCAAATAAGTAAATAAAAATCATTTCAAAGTAAATCGTTTCAAAAAAATGTGTTTTTCAAATTAGTATTTAAACTATCGCATACAAATTCATCAAAATCGCGTTTGGATCAATATTCGAAATGATCTATTTTAAATTCTTATATACTCAGAAGCCAAAAAAAAGTATATGTATACTAAATTTTTGATTTTTCGCTCACTGAAATTCGATATTATTCAGTGGTTTTAATTTCTGAAACATCTAAATTTCTTAATACTTATTTTTCAATATCTTAAAAATTGAAACCCAAAAAAAAAAAACAAAAAACTATGTAAAAATGAACAACTATAAATCTTTTTCATAATCTAAACATAAAAAAGAAAAGAAAAATAATTGAGAAATTGTTAATATAAATTGTGGTAAGTTATGGTAAATAATGCATTTTTAACATTATTTTACATCCATTTTTTTAATGGCATTCTATGTTTCTATGTTTTTTTAATGGCATTCGTTTGAAAACAAAACGAAGTTGGCAAGTTCCATTTTCTGATTTATTTTAAGTATTTGATTAATCATTCGCATATAAATAAAAGCCCACAACATATTCCTTTTAACTGCTTTTATCTTACTATTCACAAACAAAATGTTTGCACAAATATCTTCAAATATTCAAAATTTAGTAAAAAGTTTAACTGAAAAATTAAGTTTTGTATTATTTTATTAGATTTAAAAAGAAACAAAAAAAAGTCATACCCTCCGTGACAATGCTTTTAACATTGCCGTGACCAGGATTCGAACCTGGGTTACTACGGCCACAACGTAGGGTCCTAACCACTAGACGATCACGGCTGTTGGGGTTATACAAGACATACTTTATTTTTCTTCATATATTCGATACAACTAATACAGCCAATTAAATGCAATGCAAACCACCAGCAGTAAAACCCAACCCAAAATACAAAAGAGAAAGGTAAACAATAGAAAAAAAAAAAACAAAATATAAACTATAACGTTCGTGAATCAAAACGTCAGTAATGATCACTTTGCTACAGCTCTAGAAAAACAGCAACTCAGTTGCTTTGCGCTCAAACATTCCGCAATTACAATAGCTTTTATCTTTACATTCAATCAATATATTAATGGAGTGAACGTAGTAAAGTATGTATAATTAAAAATATTATATTCAGTCAATCTCGAATTGTGCATATATTACACCTAACACTCTTTAATAACACTTTATTTCGATTACTATTAATTGCAGCATTTTTTATATCAGTTTGTATTTATTTATTGCATTTGAAGACACTTGCAGCAGTAAATACAAAGATCCCTAATTCATATTAACTATTTACGTTTACTTTTAATGCATTATGGAATTTATGGCTTTTGAGCTAATACATATCATGTAATTTATACACTCCTAGTATCTGCAAATTGATCCATAAATCTTCTTTGCCCAACTCATCTAAAAAACTCGTTAATATCGCAGTACATTTACACTCTGTTAAGACTCGTAGGGTATAGCCAATTATAAATATACAGTAAATTGATTTACAGCTACTATACTTTAATTAACACATTTAAAGCTATAATTAAGTGGTATGAATGAAAATGGTGATATCGATCATAATCAACAGTCATCATCAGACGCACACGAACTTTTGTAGTGTACCTACATACTCGAGTCATTCATTATTGATAATATTATCAGCAGCTAATGCATGCAGGTATTCTCTGGTAGACAACACATTTCATGAATATAAATAATCTAAAAATATCAAATTGAAATTTATGAGCATTTGTTTTATTAAATTCGGTCTGGTTCGAAGTCAAATTAAATGATGCAAAACTTTTGCTAATCACAAAACAAAAGTAAATTCACTTTTATTTACTTTTTTTCTAATCTTTTTTTGCAGAATTTGGCCTGCTGTGTTAAGGCAAGCTACCTATGGCACGATTAAATTTGGCACGTATTACACGTTGAAGAAATATGCAAACGAACATGGTCTGCTCATGGATCCCGACACAGGGGCGGAGCGTGTCTGGGGGAATATATTGTGTGCTGCAACAGCGGGTGCTGTTTCGTCTGCCATTGCGAATCCCACTGATGTGATGAAGGTGCGTATGCAAGTGCACGGGAAAGGTACACAACACAAAGGACTATTTGGATGTTTTAACGAAATTTACAAATATGAAGGCATACGTGGCTTATGGCGTGGTGTAGGTCCAACGGCGCAGCGGGCTGTGATCATAGCGTCGGTGGAGTTGCCTGTCTATGATTTTTGTAAAATGCAGTTAATGGGCGCTTTCGGAGATCATATGACTAATCATTTTATGCAAGTTTATAAGATGAATTTCTGTTCCAAACTTTTTTAAATTTTCTATATTTTCTTTTACAGTTCAAGCTTTATTGCAAGCTTAGGCAGCGCAATTGCATCGACGCCGATCGATGTGATAAGAGTAAGAGGGTGTAGTGTTATTTTTAATTTCGATGTATTTTTTATTTTATTTTATTATTATAAATTATGATTGCAGACGCGGCTTATGAACCAGAAACATGTAGCAGTAGTGAATGGCATAACTGCAGCAGCAACACCAAAGCTTTATAGCGGTAGCTTTGATTGTGCGGTGCAGGTTTGTTTTACATTTTATTATTGTTTTACAATTTATTATTAAAATTAAATTTAAATTTTTAGACTGTACGCAATGAAGGTCTCTTAGCACTTTACAAAGGCTTCATACCAACCTGGGTGCGCATGGGCCCGTGGAATATAATCTTCTTCATGAGCTATGAGCAGCTTAAAAAATACTGAGACGAAAATAAAGATATATATACTTTGATTAAGTACAATTTGCATTTAAGCAAACTACATATTTAAAAATTGCTAGGCATTTAAGTGAAATCAAACAAAAATCAAAAATTGAAACCAAATTGAAATTTGTATTTTTAAACTATAGCGTTAAGTAAAAATTATCAACAATGTGTTAATGTATATATACACATATATAAAAACAATAACAATGACTGTGCGACATGTTACAAAGAACAAACAAAATAAAACTAAAGAATTAGCTTATATTTTTTAACAAAATATATATTTTAAATACATATAATGTTGTCAATTCAAATGTGTATATTAGCACTTTGGAACACTTATTCTAAAAGCACATATATTGTAAAATATAAATACAAACAATTGTTATCTAATTGGTACCTATTTTTAATATTATATATAAAATGTTTTACGAATTAAGCAAAGTTATAATTAAGTAGTTCAATTTGTACTAGGCCTTAAGCTTACATATCTTTCAGTGAACCTGTAAGAAAGTTTATTGTATTTTGTTAGCATAATTCTTAGCTCTATTACTTAAACTTTTATATATGTGCTATAATGTATTTATGCTTCCCTAACACTTTGCATTTTAATTATATGCATTTACTTTTTTCATATACAATATTATTTCATTGATTACATTTTGATTTTACTTTTATTCATTGCCATATAAGTCGGTATGTATGAGGCGGTATTTTTTTCTTTTTTTTTCTCTAATTTTTATTATTTTAGTTTCAACTTGCCTTTAAATGTAAAAATAAAATGTATTAACTCTATAGAATTATTTTAGTTGAATTTTTCCAGACAAATAAAAATTATTTGAAATCTCAAATGGGGGTTTGGCTTATTGAATTGTAATCAGTGAACATATTTTGGAAATTTTCAATTCTTTTATTGATATGTAATTAAGAACTACAAAAACGGCTTTTATTTGTTTATTTGTGGAGAATTTCTGTTTTTTTTTTTTTTTTTTTTTTGAACTGCACGCTATTAACGCATTTGGTAATCACAGTCTTAAACCCAACGTAATTTTCTCAAACATTAATAATGTTTTCTTTTGCCGGTACGAGTAAGTCTGTATCCGTCCACTCTTCTTTTCTCTCTTGCCTATAAACTTGACTTGCCGACAAGAAAACTTGCTGTGTGGAAAAGGGGACTATGCATTTAACCTTTTATTGTATATGTGTATCCTTGCAAACGAATCTTGTGACATCTTATTCGTTTAACGCAACGCATTCTGGACTGGTTGTATCGGTCATCGTGCGGTCACGGATGCGCCCCACGGTCGTACTTGGCGGGAAGAGGGTCCACTGGGATTCGTCGTTTTAGAAAAAAATGTTTTTTGCACGATAATACGTTGACGCCTTGTTAATACTTTTCCGCCACTTTTTAATGCTTTCTCACCCACAAATTAAAATTAAGAAATTTAGGAATAATGTTCCAAAATCTAAGCTTTTTTCAACAGTCAAGGCTAAAATGACAATTTTCTTTTCTGCCTAAATGTAGGCAACGAAGTCAGACTAGGTCGAAATCTTAGACTTTTTCACAGTGAAGACTAAATCAACAAAACGAACCAAACCATCAAGGTCATTTGGGAAATCAAAGAAAAATTTTGGGAAATTTTTTGGAATTCGAGCAGCTTTAGAGACAAATAATTTTAAGAATTTTGGCATTTTACTCGCTGAGACTGTTAGACTACCAACTATGGGGGCCCGCCCCTTTTATGCGCCCTAGAGGAAGTTTAAGGGATTAAAACGTGTAGGTATGGATTTGGTTAAGCGGTTGTCCAGTGACGACACACTTAGGGCCAGAAGGACCCACTGTGATACTACATGGTTGGACATAGAGTTTAACGAAAAATGTTTGCAAATTTTTCTTACAAAATGTTCTTCTTTTTTTGACTGAATTCTCGCAGCTCCCCAGAGCCATTTTGCTATTTTCCTTTGCTGAGACTATTAGACAGTCAACAGACTGAGCATGGGCACTCTACACAACGCATCTGCAACTTTATTTGCTGACTCCTTAAAGCCGTTCTCCACTGGAGACATTGAAACACTTTTCGTTGAGTGTATTCAAACATACTTAAATTCACATCTCATACGCCCACCAAATATATCGAACGTGTTATGGTCAAGTAAAATTGACTGTGTTAAGAACAATTTAAAATTTCTAAAATTAGAAAACTGTGAACAAGAAAACGAAAACTGAAATAACAATATTTCTGTAGAGATAATAAACGTAATTACTTTTAATAAAATTTGAAGTGTTGCGGAGTGAAGTCGGTGCTGGTTTCTTATCGCGAGCATGAAGATCTTGAAAAATGGTCGTGCACAATTTTTCGAATATGAATCAACATAAAAACAACCACATTTCACATCACATTATTCGATAGAAGATAATCTATTATTTAAGAATCGAGGGCTCAAATGATTTAGCAACTAATGGAGTTTTGCTTAAACAATAGCAAAAAATCAGTTAACAACAAATAAAAAAAAAAAAAGAAAAAAAAAACAGCTTAACAAGTTTGCTTACTCTAACTGCTAGAATGTTGAAGATAAAGAAGTATAAAGGTTATAAATAAAGTTATTGTTTTCAGTAGAGGTTGAGATTGAGATTCAATTTGAGAATTTGAAAGCAATTTATTTTTTTTTTTTTTGTTTTTGTGGCGGTGAAGTGTCACTTTTGATGGATAATTAAATTTGAGCAGTAAAGTAAGAAGAGAAAAAATAGTAATTGAAATATGTATTCAGTTATTTTCCATCATTTCAATAGAGTAGAAAAAGGTGTCAAAATGCCTAAAGCAATCTATGATGATGATGATGTAGTAGATGTTGATTGAATTGCCGCTAGCATTAGAGCCCATAAAAGGTGCTTCACCAAAGTAACTCAATTGTTGGTACATTGTATGGTAGCGCGTGACCCGCAGTTTCGTTTTGAAGCTCTTTTTGACATTTTACTACATGCTGCTTCTAAATTATTGCCCATTTAAAGGAAATTAATCATTATTGTAGATAATTATTATTATTTACTGTGAAATATGAAAAATCACTGCGAGAAACGGAACAAGCACAGGCTTTTTATAACTATACGCGGCTTTTGTGTTAATTTACAAATACAATAAATAAGACATACATGTATCACGTGGACATAGTCGGCCAACATATTAATCAAGCGTTTTGAGAAGTTTGTGTTAAAGGCTTTAAAGTATATTTAAAAAAAAAAAAAAACTTAAACATTTTTGCCCTTTAGCAACTGAAGATTTTTGGCATAAAGTCATAAAAGAAAATGTGGGTAGTGCTTGTAGTGTTAATATAAGAATAAAATAAAAAATTCCTAGTAATACAGTTCATTTATTTTTTAAATATTAATTTAAGCTTCAAAGTTTAACTAGGTTTGATTAAAACTATAAATATTTAGGTGACTATAATGCCAGTAATCAATAATTCACTACTAAAAGCTAGTTCATTTCCCGTAAGGCATAGTAAAAATTCAGGATGCACATGTTTTTGGAATACAAAAACTTTTGCCTCAGTCTTATTTATGTACCCCATTGTTAAAAAGTTCCAAGTGGTAACTGAATTACTGCTTTAGTTTTGAATATTTAGTCATAATGCCAATAGCTTGAAGTTTTTTGCACTGAAAAATTAAGTAGAAATCAAAATTTAATTAATATAATAATGTAATTAAAAATATCAAATCAGCAATTAAATCCTTTTATTAACAAAAAAAAAGAATGATTTCATTTTTACAGCGATGGCATAACTAGTTGTTTACGATTAAAAACAAAATTCCACTTGTAGATAGAATACAACAAAAAAAATAAAATAAAACAGCTCATGGTTCGGCATCTCGCGAATACTAGAAACGCCTTAATTCAACAAAAATATCGAAATTAGTAGTTGTTTAAGAATAAAAAAAGAAAACAAATAAGAATGAAAAAGTTAAAATTTAATTTGGCCGATATGCCAGCAAAATTAATTGTTGGCATTTAACATTTTTGTTTTTTGAGTTGATTTCCTAAAATCTAATATTAAAAATATACAATTTACTAGAATTTCGTGGAATTTTAAGCAAACGTCACCGAGTTTTGTTCATTTATTTTTTGTTTTATTTTTAATTTTCATTATATTTATTTTATGAGTAGCATATTTGGAATTTACATAAATTATATAAAATTTATATTTATTCAATTCAAAATTTCAATAAACAAATATAATTTTTGATTTATGGCGCTCATATTATAAAGAAATATATAGTTAATTTAATTATTCGGAATTTTAAATTATGTGCAAAATTGAGAGATTTGGATTCAAAAAATATATATTTCAAAAAGAGTAAGGTTCACGCTTTCATTTATTTGCATTAAAATTAATAAATTAAGATTATCTCTTCTTAGTTATCATAGGCCAACTTCAATACTTGTGTAATCGATATTGGAGAGTTATTGGTTTTATGTTACTAAATATATCATAAAACCGTGTGGCGATTAGTTACTTCATTACTTTATGACCAAGGAACATTGGATACAAGGAAAGCAACGTCAGACAATGATCGCCACAAGCTTTGATTAAAATTAAGTTGCAAGATTCGCTTACATGGTAGTGAAGCTAATATAAAGCGAAAAAAAAAATCAAAATAAATTTTAAAATAGTAAAATAGTGTTATACAAATAATGGCTCAATGCTTATACATTTTTGCATACTATATATGCAGATAATATTTCAATGAATTTTAAACAAAATTTGCAAATTTTAATCATTGAATTATTAGTTTTAGATTTTTTTTTTTGGGTTGGTTGTATTATAATTTACGATTTGCAACCAAAAATAGTTCAGTTATAAGAGTGTTCATCGACTGATTTGCTTACAATACGAGTTTTGAGCCTGAGGCCACTAAAAGAGCACTTATGCAGGGTCGGACTTAGAATTTTGGGGGGATCCCAAATTTTCTGGATTTTTTTTTTAAATCTCCAAAACATAAAACTCCATAGTAATTTTTATATGTTTTTTATATCGCTTTGAAGTTTTAAACTAGAGCAGCTTTACGCGATTTTTTATTTTCAAAAGTAGTTATTAGATTATTAATACTCAAATCATGAAGAACTAAGGAGCATCAGATAGGTCAAGCGATTTTTTTTTCATACACGTTAACAATCAAATTTTGATGATCTTTAGTCTTTCACTACTGCAGTTCGTCACCATCATCAATAAGAACACTCGAAAAGCTACAGTGCCGGTCGTATCATTTGCAACTGAAATCACTTGTACTTTAAATGACTTCTTAAGCTCACTAAAATAATTTTTATCAAAAATCTTTTTTATTCAAAACAAAGTGTATTTATTGCCATTTATTATAAAAAATTAAAAGTACAAAATTATGTTGCAAAAGAAAAAAGTTATATTAAATTATTGTCTGAATTGAAGAGGTCAAAACATTCGCAACTAGAAAATGTTAATGTGAAAATTGAAGAAAAATGTAAAAAGTTTTCAAAACTTTGTTGCATCTCTCAACGATATAAACGAATTAGCCTACATTGAAATCAACTGTCTTAATTCATAATAAATTCAAAAATTTATTTAAAGATGACATCCATTATGGTATCCCATTATGGTATCCAAATAGCTCGATTAGTAAAAATTCGACTAATTTTTACTTTTAACCTACATGACCACATCTCAAGAAATATTAATTCTAAAATTTTGTCTGGAACACAAATACATTTCGTAGAATATTTGCAGTAGTCAATATTAGAATCGTTTTAATATCCAATTAAAATTCAATACAGGCTAATCAGCTATAATTAATAAAAAAATAAAACATCATTATTTTTATATATTATTATTTTTTATTAACAATTTTTGCCTTTAATAAATACTTTAATAATTGAATATTTGTTAATTGTTTGTCATTTTATATAATAAATTTTATTGCTTTTTAATTCTGTTTATTATCTGAACACGTGTAACACGTAATTTTTCTTTTCCCCCATATTCTTAGATACGAATTGTGATCCTCCAATGCAATTATACAAACAAATGCGTTTATTGTTCCCTTAATTTTGAAAAGCCCTAATTCACTTTTTTCAAATTCCACTTTTTCAAATTCAAATGATTGACAGTGGCGAATCCAGAAGATCGCAATAATTTAAATACTTATTATCTCAAAAGATATTTCTACAGTGGAACAGTTTTTTATGTGTATACACTTGGACTACACTAAATTTTAAATTTCAAAGTCAGTTTATTGATGTCCTACTTTGCACAGCTTGAAAATGATTTATGATCATTTCTTTGATCTGTTTTTAAGTCTAGTTTTTAGACCTATTTTAGGCCTAGTTGTTGGACTGAATTTCGATCAGATTTTTTGAATTTCCGATGCTTTTACTATAAATTTTTGTGTGAATTCAATTTCTTTCACGGTAATTTTTTTATTTGATTTTCGGTATAAATTTTGCTCTGGTTTTTGATATGAGTTTGGTTTGAAGTTCAAACTAAATTGTGATCTAAATTTTGTTTAAAATTGGTTTCCTTTTCGTATGAGTTTTATTACAAATTTAATTTGATTTTGGCCTAAATTTGATCTGATTTTCGTCCAATTTTAGTTTAAATTTTAGGCTGCTTTCTGCATAGGGGCTTGATGTAGATTTTGGTTTGTGTTTTATAACCCTTAAACTAAAAATAACGGATTGTTCAAAGGGTTTCTAAACTCTTTAACTATTGAGATTAAATTTGGAAGAGCCGAAATATTTGCTTGCATGGAAATTTTATTAATAAACAAAATACTAAATGACTGAAAATTTTTAATTTAAAGTTCAGTGCGTACTCATTTTTTTGATATTATCAATATAAAATAGAATACATGAAAAGTGAATATTTTTTATTTAACATTAAGATCATATAAAAATTTGTCGAAAACCAAAAACCCTCTCCTTCTAGATAATACGTTAATAACATTTATAATTATTGTTTTATGTTCTCGATGTTGTAAAAGTAAGACGTTTTAAACTTCTTGTTCTTTCGAAGCCTTGAAATACTCAGTATTTTCTACGTCAAATTTGGTAACTTCATGCTGTATCGAAACAAAAGTAACTAAAAAGCAAAGGTATTAAACTGTATCTATTTAACTCCACCTATGAGAGTGTGACAAAAAAAATTTAAACTTAAATAAATTTGTATTTATATATGGTGCATGTATTTATTTAGACTTTCTAAATGTTAACGTCATTTCTAATCATAATAAAGACGTGGATCATTTGCTAATCCAAAGAAATTGCGTCGCAAAAAAATACGAATGAACCAAAAAAATCAATAATAAAAATCAGTTATTAGCTAAAACTGATCTGAAGACAATTTAATATAGTATGTTAAAATACAACAACAATTATAACTTCATTTTACCGCCAAATCAAAAATAGATCCGATAATAACAATAAAAATTCCGAAGTATCAAAACAAACAAATGAAAATAAAAGAAATAAAATAAACTAAAATAAACACAAAGAGAAAGAAAGAAATTAACTTAAGTGGACTAACGCGCCTCAATGCAAATTGCTACCAAATATGGGAATTCCCATGGGGTAAGGTTCCAACAGACACAAATTCACACACACAAACACACACATGCTCCCAAATAAGGTTTGACTTTCTGAATGACATTCATGGATGTATCTCATAATAGTAATCACTAATTTTGGTTACTGATCTTTCTCTTTTACCGCTGCTGCTGTTCGAATTTAGTGACGGTCGATTTTGTGATTTGATTTGGTATTGTTTACGTTTTTTGGTGTTGTTAATCATTAAAAATTGGCCAGTGGCGAGGATGGCGACGACGATCCACGTCTATTTTGATTCTTTCTTTTTTGGTTTCTTTCTTTCTATGGTTTATTGTTTTGTTTTTTTTTTTTCATAAAAATTTGCAAATTTTTAATTTACGTCATTTATAATAAATTCAAAAATTCAAGTTCGTGAAAGTTGTTGCCGTCAATTTGACGCCGATTTAAGGTGCAGAAAAAAAAAAACAAACAAAAAGAGACACAGACAAAGATGCGGACAGACAGACAGACATACATATGTGATAACCTCAGACACTGCCAACTCACATTTGGACCAGTATAGTTGTTGGATGTTTTTTTTTTGTTTTGCTTTTGGTAATTCCAAGAGAATGTCGTAAAAACCCCAAAATGAAAAAAAAAAACAAAAACAGAAATGCAAATTCGAAAAAGTAAACAGAAAAAAACAAATGTAATTAAATGCAAAATAAGTTAAATTAAATCGCATCTATATAAAATGAAAGAATTTTTTAAACGTTTTTTATTAATTTTTTTTTTTTGTCACAAAATCACACACCGACAATTATTAATTAACTCTAGACGTAATACATTTCTTTGTATTTAAAATTGTTACTAATTTTATCAAATAATATAATTAAATTAGATATGGTATCGAATTTATAGAACTTGATGACTTGTTTTGTATTCTGGCGCCGACTTTCTGTGCAAGTTCGTCGCCTAAATCTTTTGTTATATAAATAGCTATCTTTGGGCATAAATTTGTTCAAAAGTTTATTCTATTTATATTTATAATATTAAGAATTATAATGCTCTTAATTATTCACAGATAAATTACTAAAAAAATATTAACTTTTTAATGATATTAATTTATAAATTATACGGTGTTGGATGGCGATGAATACTTATAAGCAGCGGCGTTCTTAAAATGAAGCGTAGGGAGTGGAGACATTTTTAAGAGCATCGCCGATTGAGGTTTTTCGAGAACCAAATATAAAACAATTGGGTTATTCATGTTCAGATATACGATGAAAATAAGCAATACCTAAATATTTCAGAGTTAGAAAACGCTGTCATAGA
Organism: Toxonevra muliebris; assembly: GCA_963691655.1. NCBI lineage: Eukaryota > Metazoa > Arthropoda > Insecta > Diptera > Pallopteridae > Toxonevra > Toxonevra muliebris. Next base: position 50,188,813 of record OY829326.1, on the reverse strand, counting down.
GATATGGGAATCCATTATTCAGAGCAAATTTCGAGCAACCTCGATACAGAGCATTTAAAATCACATTTTTGAGCTAATTAATTAATGAAGAAGGCTCAACACATTATTGATGTAACCATTTTCTTATTTCATGTAATTTTATATTTATTTTATTTTAAGTTAGGTTAAAGGGAAGAGGTCAGAAAAACTGAGCTTCACGGGAGCCAAAGAGTTGGTGGAAGCCTCCACACCTACCAAACAGATCTTCGCAAACTTCTACCAGTCTTGAAACCACTCATTACTCCTGATGCACCAATGACAAAAGATAGAGTTTTAGTGGTGCATCCACGAATATTTCTAAAATAATTTTGATTTTGAATTAACCTATTTTTAGTGGTCTTTCATAAAAATTTACTGGATTTATTCTGCAACCTCTTAAAACCAGTAAATGTGTTGAAATAAAGGTGCGGTTATAACTCCTCTTCATTTACCAGTTTGCCTCGTAAGCTTATTTCTAGGAAAGCTCTTGTCTTATACAGATATTTTAACCTCAACAGCTTTATATTTAAATATGCTCTCCTAGCATAATTACTGGAGGTGAGCAGAAACTCACTTTAATTCAGCGAATTCCATTGCAAGTCTGGTTATAAATCTTGTTCGTTTAACCCGCGAGATAGAAGCAACTTTCTTTACTATGATATACATTCAATAGAAATTATTCTAACTAGCCATTTCTATACATACATGTCATTAGAGCTTTGAACTGACAATTCAATTTCAAACAAAAAAAAATCATGATTAAAAAATTTAAAAAAATATTATGTTTTCCTACAATTTTTAGTAAATAAAACACTAACTCATTAGTTTAAAATCAAATCCACAAAAAAAAAAATTAATTTCATAATTCCCACTCTCTTGTTGGAAATTCCCTGACGATACACAAAAAGCATCACATCAATCCCGGTATAAAAGAATTTGGCAATTTAAAATGAAATGATAAACTTTTAATAGATTTACAACAGCAACATACACTATAAAAATGGCTTAATAACTTTCACAATTAGCATAAATGATTTGAATTAAATAAACAAAAACGAAGCAAAGCAAATCGAATCTGCTCAAGCATTAAAGTTCATAACTCCAATGACGTCCATTATTTTCTTAGTTAATTTTATTTTGCTTAAAATAATAAAAAAATATATTTATATGTATATCATAAATTTATTGCCATGCGACAAAAACAAACAAACAAACTATTGAAGAAATGGTTTTGTATTTCTTGGAATTTCCGATGTCAACGCTTACTAACAAAAAAAATCAACAAAATTCCACATGCTATTGAATTGGAATAGAAGCAGAGAAGAACATGATTATGATAAAAATAGCAAAGATTAGACATATACGAGTGATTACGTTTGACACTTGACAACCAGCAAGAATCAAGTGTCAGAGACATTAACTCATCAAAATTATGTTCTTCTCTTTTCAATTTGTTTACAAGCAAATTAAGAATTCATGTCTAAATTTGGAATTTAATATTTGCATAACTTAATAAATAATACTATTAATGATATTTGACGGTACTTGTACAAGGTATCACCGCATCACCGCATCACATGAACGCTGCTATGTGTATGTGTTTGAAAGCGTGTGCCCGCCTCAGGTATGATTAATCATCATTACATTTCTGTTTGTTTTTTAATTTTAATTACCAGCGTAATCGTCGGGGAATTTTACATTAACTTTGGAATGCTTTAAGTTCATGTAACTGATTTAATTAATGGGGTCGCCGAGGTGTGAGTGATATGTGCGTGGTCTTCTGTTCAAAATATCTGGGTTTAATATTCTGCTCAATCAAAAAATCAAAATAAATTTGGAGATAAACCCCCAAAAATTTTCTTCAAAATTTTTGTTTTCCACATTCCTACTACTACTTTCTTTAACCCATTCATGACCGAATTTTAATAGATATTAGTAAAAAGATTTTATGCATTAATGGAAAATATTTAATGAAAAATTTTTGCAATAAGATTTTTGAACTGACTTCAAAGACAAAAAGTATAAAAAAAAAAAATTGTATAAGCCTGAAATTTCAAATGTTCGGCAACCAGAAAACTTAACAACCAGAATACCTAACAAAACTGAATGCGCGAATTACTCGTATTACTAGTAAAATTGGTTAAAAAACCTATTTTATGCCATTTCGAAGTGAATGTTGCCTATAGGCAGCATCGGGCATGAAAGGATTAAAGTCCTAAGAAACCATTCGTAAAATAATATTTCGCTGATGATGAGGCTAAGAAGAGAAAACTGTCCAAGAACGCCAAAGATTCTGAATTTTAATATCTGTGATTGATTGATTTAAAATATCAAACAAGCAAAATCTTTAAATGCTGTTTGTTCAAGCAAAGTAAAAATGTTGCTACTCCCTTGCACTAATCTGATTTCTGTGCAAAAATCAGCTCCATCGGACAACTTCTAGATTACCCTCAAACGCCTTGAAGTTGAAACATAGTATACGCAACTATTGACTCTCTTCAAAAACGGTATAGTCTTCCCTATATTAATCATTTTCCTGTTTCTTAGAGAAATTTATTTGGGCATATCCAGGAAATTGTGTGAAAACCTTTTGAATAAAATTTTTTTAAAAGTAAATTTGCGCAATTCTTGAAACAACATGAAAAATATAATCGTCCACAACTTCTATAGCCGAAACGTATTTTTATTTACAATATATAGGATTTCAATGAAATTCACTCAGGAACCCTCAAACACATGTTTGTAAAAAACAGAGAAAATATGATTATTTTTGGACATTTTGCATTTTGTTTTCATAACAGCTGCTCTTGCAATATTTCTGTGGTAAAAATGAAAAACAGCATAACTGGAGTTAAGGTAGAAAATATTTTTCTACAAATAATGAACTAAATTATAGCATACAAAAATTCTTCTTCTTCTATAAACTTATAATCAGTCAAAAACGAAATTCGATTTTCAATGAAATTCCTTCTCTTCTATAGGAAAAACACTTTTGTTTTAACCGCTGTTGGAACATTTTCATTAAATCGTGATAGAGCCACAGTTTGGAGAACTAAGTACTTGAGGTGGATGACAAATTTGTCCGCAGCACCTTTTTGATTTTTCGATCAATATCCTGATTATTTATCAATTGACGCTTGAACAAAAAGTGATGATAAGTTGCTTTAATTCCATCTGGTGACAGAAACCAAGTTCGAAACAGACCACTCTATTATACATATATATTGTATAATATAGAGCAAAATCGACCATTGGGCCAATATATACAATAATATTGGAAGGTTTCATGACATTATTAAAACTAGGTACTATTAATTTTTATTATTAGTTAAATTAGTGATCGCCGTAGCATAGTGGTTAGTGTGTTGGACTGCTGTGCCCGATTTCATATTTTAGCACGCTCAAAAAATCAAAAATAGAAAATAAAAATTTTCCTACATGGCACCACCTCTTGGCTGGTAATGGCAAACTTCCAAGAATAAAAAATGCCTATGAAAAACTTTTCACTTCGCCGTTCGGATTCGGCATGAAACTGTACGTCCCTCCCATTCGTGTATAAATATAACTCATACAACATGAATGGAAGCGAAAAGCTCGGCATTGGCTCTTTAACATACTCATCCCAAAAGCGAAACATAAGCTGTAATAAATGTGCATTGTGTGTACAAAATGGTTCAAAATGAGCGCGAAGTCAAAAAATACCGACAAGGTAATGATTGTGTGTTACCTTGGGCTTCATTCCAAAAAAAAATGTGGAATTTTCTGTAATAAAACTATTATGCTGGCCGCGTATTAAAAGCAATGCAATAAACTCATTCCATCTAAAGATATAATCAATGGGGATTGATGAAGGGTATAAAAATGCCCGATACTGTTATATTTTGGATATGTTAAGTTAAGTATTCCTTAAGAGATCAACAGACTTACAGTGACTCAAAAAGCTGTTCACGTAAAGGAACGTTTTTGGGGCACGATAAATCTCTAAGAATGGTATATCAAAAATGAACAACACAGAAATATTTTTGCTCATCTCGATAAATACAAGGGAAAAACTATTTATGAAATTAGATAATATCTTAGATAAGTTTCCAGCCAACATTTTTTTCAAATTTAAAGATCTGTTGTAGCTCCTTACAAGTTCAAACATTATGAAAAAAGAATTTTTAAATCAGCTAATTTTTATGGCGGTATGATATTTAAAGTTTGGAATTTTCGAACATAATTTATATTTTCCATACAATTTTCGATTTGATTCTTGGATAAAATTTAACCCTTTGTAAGTTCTTGTCAATTATCTTCAATAAATCACTTGGTTTCACAAAGCAAAATCAAGTTTTTAGATAAAAAATAAGATCTAAAATCTCATATGTCTTCAGCTGACGGCTTACACATGACTCGCTGTGTCTTAAGCAGCTTTGCTCTTCATCAAATTTAACTTGCCCACTTTTCTATGTATTTAATTCTACATGGTCTGAATAAAATTATTCAAAAATCAAAGTTTTAAAATTTATATTGAATTTTTTTGTCATTTATTTTTATTTTTCTTTTTAGTAGTTTTTGATTTTTTTTTAAATTATTTTCAATAACTTAATGCTATAGTTTAACAATTAAAAATGCCTGCAAATATCGCACACAAATATTTTTTGTCTTTCAATTAAATTACTTATTTATATAATTTTTAAATGCAGATAACACAATTTCACACAAATAACAAACAAACTAAAGAAATGGAAAAACAAATTAAAATAAAAATAAATTAATTTTATAATGAATTTTAATAGAATTGAATTGAAACAGAATGTAAAAAGCAAAGAAAGCGAATAAGTATTTACAATTTTTGTTTTTCAATAAATAAATAAACCTAATAGCTAATGAAGTTATCATGAAATGAGAATAAGAGAAACATAAAAATAAAGATTATCAGCAACAAAATGACGCACATGCGCACGCTCTTACATTCACACACACATTCACAATCTATACATATATGTATATAAAATCACGTTGGTTGTTTCTTCCTGGCTGCTGTTTTTGCGGCTTTCACATCACTACACTGATACAATAAATTTTTTGCCAGTCTTAAAGTCGGTACATTTAAATTGTGGACAGCATTTTGGGAATGACCATGCTGGATCTGAGGTCAACTCTTCACAGCCGGGCACTTCAATGTGGGGGCAAGTTTCAATATTAATTGTTTGGCTCATAAGATCGCATGTCATGACGGCACAAATGCCCTTCGGCTTGTATTCTTTGTTGGGTAACAAGGGACGACGTGTGATCTTATCGTAGCATCTGCCAGGATATGCTGCAAAGAAAACAAGAGAAAAAGCGGAAGTTAATATATTGTTTTATTATCATGTTGGAATTTTTTATTATGTTTAATTTTTTGTTGCTTTTGCTGTTATACAATTTATTATTCTTAATGGAAGATTACGAGGAAGTGAGTTTGCATATTGTAAAATTCGAAAACAAAAACGTGATCATATTGTAATGAGAAAACGATACATATGCGACGTACGTATGTATATGCAATGAAAAAAAAAACAGAAGATTAAAGAAACGAACTTTTTATTAAGCTTTGTAGTGTATTCTTCTGTCTGTTATTCCTATAAATAATTGCACATAAATTATTTAATTTATGTATCAAATCGGAAAATAAACATATCAAGTGAATTCTAGCAGAAAATCTGGAAATACATATGGCTTGATGAGTAATTTCGTGATGAATCCATAATCTTGAGGAGAACGCGTTTTTAGTGTTTTAAATATTAAAACTTGGTAAATTTAGTAAAAACAAAACTTTGAAAAAATGTTAATAATTTTATAAAAAAACACGAAATTCCTTAAAGACATAAAAAAACTCCAAAAAATAAATAAAAAAAAGAGCTTGTACTAATTCTGTGGTCAAAAGCAATAATCGCTTAAATTGACTTTATATAAAATTTAGCTATAAACGCTATCATGTTCTTTTTACTGCACTGCTCCTATATGTAAGATCCCCGTATTTCTATACTTTATAAATAAAAATTATGAAAAAGGAAAAACGATCGCTGACATAGGGTGGCAATCAATAACATTTACTTTAAACCATGTTCACTCGAAATGAGTTTTTAGACTTACACAATTAATGGTTTTGACCACAGAAATGAATTCATATAAAACAGAAACAAAAGACTTAAGTCACGAACACATAAAAATTACTCATACTCATTCTCCTTAATCACAAAAATGTAGCTATGCACTACAACGCAAAAACAGTGGCATTTCTTAATTAATAAAGCGCCAAAATTCAATTTGAACTTCATTAACCACTAATTTATATAATTTAAATAACAGAAAATATGAACTCATCATTTATTTTTGAGCTCTTATGCTCACACCGCAAAAACATAAACGAAACGATAAAATCAAAATTAGAACTAGAAATTGAATTAAGAATTTGTGCTGTATTCCGATTAAACGCGTGCTGATAAAACAATTTTTTTTTTATTGCTTTTTTAAATTTCGTATAATCATGCATATAACACAAAAAAAAAAAACAAATAACAACAACAACCAAACCAACGACCTTCACAAAATGACCCAACAAAAATAAAACATTAATTAATCCGCATTGCTAAGAAAATTAACAAAAAATGCAAAAAGCAAAAACAAGAAAAGTAGCAGAAAGGCACCAACAAAATACACATTTCTTATGTTAATTAATTTATGAATTCCTTTTATTTCTTTCTTTCGTACTTTGGTATTTTTCTGTTTTTTTTTCCTTACCAAAAAAAAACTAAAAAATCATAAAATGGTTCATTGTACCGGAATGAGTGGTTGAGAAACCACTAGAAAAAGTAACATTTTAAGCTCAATTGGTTAGTAAAAAATGTGCGCGAATTTTGGTTTTTTTTTTTTTTTTGTGGCTGTTTTACCGGTTTCTATATTGATTGTTTTTAAACATTTTTTTTTGTTCGTTTGACGTCAGAGTCAATAGAGTTGATAGACAAAAAATAAATTTGGCTGTTTTGCTGACGTCAAATGGTAATTTTTTGCGCGTTCTAGCCAAAAAAAAAAAGAAATTAAAATGTTAAGAATGAAAAGAAGTTGTAAATAACAATTTGCAGCTATTGCAAAAAACGCAGACAGACAAATAGCTTATTAGTTCTATTCAAAAAATAAGAAGGAGAATTATTAAAAGAATAAATCCACGCAGACCGACAAGGTATTTAGAGATTCATATAATATTTAGTGAATGTGAAAAATAATCTTTTGTATAGATAAGAATAACATTTAAAATATCGGAAAGCCCACGTAATATATAAAATTCCAACTTTTTTTCTCGTTGTCGGAAAGTCACTAGTATTTTCTTTTTCTTTCTGCTTCATATTTTGAGTTAATTTCTTTGATTGTTATGGGTTTCAGTCCATATTCCTTACAAAATTTTCCTTCACTTTTCCAATTGTATACTTTTCCTAAAGTGCATACTTATTTGATATTGCCTTAAATATATCATTACTAAATAATTTTGTAATAAATATAAAACTATTTATCTGAAAATTTGTTTTGGACAAGTTTTTGTTCTTTTTTTTTATTTTAGTTTAAAAAACCGTGCACTTAATTAGTTGCAATATTTTTTTTTTTTTTTTGTTTTATTTAAATTTATTATCAATTAATCAATAATTTTATAACCTGTTTCATTGCCAAAAGTTTAAGGTCAGTGTTGAGTATGCATACTTAAAACAAAAACATCAAATAAAACAAAGCTTCAAAAACAAAGCTAAAGATAAAAAACTACGCTCAAGTGTTTTATATTTAAATGAATATTTAAAATATATTTTTTCTTTTAATATTTTGAGAGTAAATAATTAAGCAATAATAAAAAGTTGAAATATTTGAATTTAACAAAAGAATTATCATTTATTTTTAAACTGCTAAAAACTCAAATAAATATGGAAACAAAGCGACAATTTACGCTGCGCGTTAGCATAAGAAAACAAAAGACTTATGCGGCAAACTTACTTTTCACACTTTAGCACAATTAGCACAATTTAAAAAAAAAAAACACAAATTCAATTTCTTGTCACTTCCATTTTAAAATAATATCAATAATAATAATAAAAACAAATATGCAACAACAAAAGGAAATAATAATGTTAAAAATTAATACTAACCAGGATGATAAGAGGAGGGTTGTATGAAAACCGCAGCGCTTGTTTGATTTATGCAAATACAGGCAATGATGGTGGCGGCAAATATTAAACACAATTTCATTGAGCACATTTTGATTGCTTTTTCTTGTTGTTTTTGTTGTTGTTTTATAGAATTTCTTATATGTTTTCACAGTTAAATGAATTTATATTATTCACTTATTTGCTTGGTGATTGGTGGTTGCTTTTTAAGACTTCTTTAAATATTTGCTTCCTTAAGGTTCACTTGGCTAAGTGATATTTTCCGAAAAAAGGTAATTTAAATTTCTTTTGAATTTTGCACAAATAAACTTTTTACTTTATGCTTTAAGTTTCTGATTGTTTTGTAAGTTCAGTTTAGAGCTTGATCTGTTCACGTTGAGATCGAGTTTGAAACTAAACTCAATTTCATTCTGGCATTTATATTTAAAATCAGCTTTCTGTGCTGACACAAACAAACTCATGATCATCGTCATCACATAAGGGGGAAAAAACAAAAATAAAACAAAACAGCAACAGCAACAACAAGAATAAGAAATTCGATTTTTTTTTTATTTTTTTTTCGTAGCGAAAAGAGCGAAATATTTTATATGTATTTTTTTGCGAGCATAAGTTTTAAATAATTTCTATTTAATTCTGCTCTACAACTTGAAGATGAGATTAATTTAATTTGAATATTTAGCTTGCTCGCAGTAAGAGAAGCATGGGAATAATTGAGAACTTTTAATATGTTAATTAAATTTGATTACATATATTTAGATTTGGTATGATAAGGAATATGTGGTAATAAGCCTCCTTTTTATAGTTTATTCACGAGTTTTGAGTTAGCCAGAAATCTGGTGTTATCTTTGGAGCATCTTATTAGATATATTTGCAAACTTCTATAGTTGTAGTAATGAATTATTCAAAGTCTATTGGATGATATGGCTTTATTGTGTTCAGTTATTCCCTCGGTTCCCTTTCTCCCGCCCTACGTATCCCCTTTACAGCATAGCAGCCATTTTCAATTGTGATTTTAAAATTTCGGAAAGTATATCTAAATTAGTTGGCTGCCTTCGTACTTAGTTCACATATCAATATCAAATTCCTCAAGCTAGCGTGGGCTTGCAATCAAAAAAAGTTTTGAACAGCACTCTAATACATAAAACATAAACTGTAAAAATGCACTGTTGCCCTAACCTCCCAATAAAATCTATGGTCTCGATCGTTCTTCGGGAAATCACCTTTTAATTTACTCCGATGAAAATATATCCTATTATATAGGATATTGAAAGACTAAGAACTATCACTAAGATTACTGATAAGGAATTGTGGCGGATTCCAAAACGGCCGTCTGATTTGCCCGTCACTATATACACTGTTGCTGTGATGACTACGTAAGTTCAATTAAATAAAAGTGAAAATAGAACAGTAGTCGAAACTTTGAAAACTAACACCTAGATTTAATTTTCATAGTCTACTAAAAATACAAAATATCATTCGGTGTTTCCAACTTACGACGGCTCCGGTAAAGCAAAAGCCACTGGCATAAGATCGCTGCAAGCTAGCTAAAAGTGAACCAAATTTGATACGTAATCTACAATAAAGTGAGGTGGCCCTCGCATGGTACTACATGGGGAAAAGTAGATAAGAAATATATAAATGTGTTATGTAGAAGGTTTAACACCCAAAATCCTCTTTGAAGACGGCCTCGAAAGTGAGCGATCAACTATATACAAAACTTGAGCTATTCTGCTAATTTAAAATTGTGGACATTTAGAAAGAACAGTGCAAAATCATTGAACTACGTATTATGATAGCAAATTGATATGAGAAAAAAATGCAAAAGTGAAAAATTGCTAATATTTTTTTAGTTTTTCCCAGATCGATCAAATATTTACTTCATTTGTAATTCTCTGATTTATAAATTTTCTACTTTTCATGTTATTCATTCACAAAACATGAGCAGTTTTTTGTTTCTAATGCTTTGCTACATATGTACATACAGCAGCCACAAGTTTTCTGTGTAATTAATACATTTATTTTGTGGATATTGAAACATCAACCTTAAGTAAATTCTTCCAGTAGCCTTATGTGACCAAATTTAGCTCTATTCGTTATATTTTTGATGTTTTTACTACGACACTTTATTTTTCTGAGCACGCATTTCAGTTTGTTTTAAGAAATTGAACGAAACACTTCGCTCAGTTAATTTATTTTTTATATATGCATACATATTTAAATGTATCTATGTATTTTAGTTTTTTGATTTGGTTCTTGTTTCTTTTGTAAATTGATGATTTTTCATTTTTGTATTGGATGAGACCGGTTAAATTGTTTTTGTTTGTGTAACAGCGTGCTTCAATGCGGCGTGGGTTTTTCGATTTTTGCTTGTCCTATAAATCTTTTACCTATTTCTTTTTTTGTTTATCAGCTCAAAATCATTTCAATTTTATTTTGTTTTTTTTTTTTTTTTTGGTTTTAATTTTTGGATTGTCAAAAATATTGGTTTTTGTTTCTTTTTTTATTAAATTTTTTGGAATAGTTACTACTTTTTTTTTTGGTATTAATTTTTTGCAAATTTGTTTGGGTTGTATTGCAAAATTGATTTTTAATATATTCTCAATGAATATTTTCCATAGTACCTACTTGTGTGTGGGTGTTCTAACAATTAATTGCTAAATCATCACAATAATTTATCAATTTTCAATTTAACTATCAATAGTAAGATGATCATAAATATGTTATAAAGTGTTGTTTTTTTTTTAAAATAATTAATTCTATAGGAATTTAATTTGCAATTAAATCATCACCAACTGTTGACGCATCCGCCTTCTTTCTAACATACCCATATAAATACTTGTATGTTTGCATATATTTAATATACTAGTGGATCCAGAGATATACCAAGAAGGGCTGAGGGGGATTTAAATTTTTTGAATTTAATTTATTTAAAGCTATCGAAATATATAAGAAATTGGGAAGGGAAGGGTTTTATCCCAAAATCCTCTTTAGCAACCGCTGGTGGTTAAATGTATGGGCAAATAAAAAAAATTAGTGAACATTTGATAAATTAAATTTGTGTTATAAAACCGTTTTGATTGATTGATTAATTGATTCGATCTTATTAATATTCAAGTAATTTTATTTATTTTTAATAAATTGGAGGCGAGTAAGACGCTACTTCAGGCCTGAGACCTCAAAAAATTCACTTTACCGCATAGTTATAGATAAAAATATCTTAGTACTACAATTAGTCAAAAATGAAGTTTATTTAAGCTAGTACACTTAATTTTTGACTATAATTATACTTTCACATTTGTATTCAAATATTATCCGTTTAATTAGTTTATTAGAAAATGTTGAACTACATACTATGTTGGTTAATAAAATGTCATTTATACAATTAAGTGATTCACAAGGTCTCACAACATCATAAGTCATAAGCGCCCTATCATATTTGAATGTGATACGGTATCATAGATTCAGCTGATTGCTAGAAAATATAAAATGGAAATAAAGTTATTGAAATCATAATATCAAAAGCGAGTAAAACAAATAGCTGATTTTTGTGGAAGAAGAAGAAAAGCAATAAGAAAACTCTGAGTGAATAGAGCACTCAAATAACATGCCATACACAGTGTTGTTATCCAATCATATTTTCGTATAAAAGTCAACAATAACGTTTTAACAACTATTGTAAAATTAAATGGTGTATGACTGACAGGATAGTTTATGAGGCCTTGTGAATCACCTAAATAAATAAATAATAAAACTACTAAGCTGTTGAAGTGTGAAAATTAAAAAATTAAAATAAAATAAAAATGAAATTTAAAATATTTACAAAAGAATGTATGGAGATTTGTGTGTTCGTAAATGGCTCTGAAACGGGCGAACTGATGTAGTTCCAAGATCCGGAAGAGACATAAGCTATATTTTTTCCAAATTTCACCGCCCACTACTACAACTAAAAAATAACTTCGTTTAATCTTTGAAAATATTGAGTTGATTTAAATAATTCGTTTGGTATTGTAATGATGGTCCTGTATGTTTGAACATGGGATATTTTTTTATTTCCTAATTGCGTAGATATACGCAATTGATGACCTATATGTAGTACACTTCAGAAAGTTTTGATTTTGATTGATATTTCTGAAGTGTACTACATATAGGACATTGGGTATATCTGGGTTATTTTAACAAGTGGGTGTAACACCTACCATATAAAAGGGATGCTTGAAACAATGTAACTCGGAAACCATACCAAAAAATTAATGAGTGTTTATGTGTGCAGGCGGAAAGTCATTGGATGTCATTAGGCAAGTGGTCGTGGTACCTTCCATACAAACGAAATGTTTACAACGGTATATTTGGGAAACATAGCAAGAAAAGCTATGAAAGTTTGTATATGAAAGTAATTTGTTGATGTTAGTTATTGTGTAAGTATGCATGGCACATCCTATATAAAGGGAATCTTTGAAACGGCATACATATGTATGTGGGGAACCATAAAACTATTAGAGCACTTATAGCGTTTTCTTTTCTCCATAAAATGTTGCATTTTTTCTGCACCGTGCGAGGGCTGTAAAATTTCGTGTTCTTTTCTGAATAAGAGGCAGCCCTTTCCAAGAGTATTGTGTTCTTTTCTAATAAATGTTGCCTTCTGAGCGGGGAAAAATGTAACACTTTTGCACTCAATTAAATGACGGGGTGAGAATGTTGTCCTGCAAATTGACTGATTCTGACAGAGTAGCATTTTTATGTTCTTTTCTTGCACTAAAAAGGCAACATTTTGGCAGTGTTGTGGGCAACATTAAAAAATTGTTGCCATTGCACGAGGCAAAAAAAAAAATGCAACATTTTGTCAAGAAAAGAAAACGCTATTAGTGATTTTTTTATAAACTATTTTAAGCTTTTACAATATTTTAGTTTATAACATCTACTTCGTTTAGTCTCACAATATTCAGGGTCCACAGATTACAAAATGTCTAATTAGTCGTTGACGTTTTTGCTTTCGAGAATATTTCTTTAAAATTTTATTAAGATCGAAACACTAGAACTTAAGTTACGGCACTCTACCTTTACAGGATAGCGAACTCCCAATGAAAGTATAAACTCGAAATCGTATATTTTGAGAAGTGCCGTTGCGGTGACAACGATTTCTCGGAAACTAATTTACCGATTAATCTGGAATTTTCACTATTGTTCCTAATTAGCTCCATTACAATAAACGAAAGAGTTTTTATTTGGATGAGAATTTATATTTTTCCAGCCGAAGAACTAAATTTTTAGAACATCGAAAATCGAATTTTTTAGGAAAACCATCATTTTTGATTTTTTTTTTTGCCAAAACTTTATATACACATTCTAATGTATTATTAAGCCGTTCCCGATATATCATGGTCACCGCGAACGACAGGAAAAAAGGTTTTTTGCAAATGCAACGATACTTTGGAGTTCATTTAAATAAACTTATGTTTATATACCCGAAAAAAATTAATAAAACCCTTTAATTTTCTTAAGCTCAAACCTATATAACCCCTGAAAAAATCTTAAGAAGTCATTTTTTCTATGTATTTTCAACTGAAGATAATAAGTTGGAATATTTATAAAAGCATGTAAATTGTATAACTAATGGAAATGGAAAAATAAAATTCAAAAAACTTTGATCAACTTTACAGCTTAATATATTTTTCCCTCATTTTAATTTACCCAGTTGAATTTTTTTTAGGATTCTTAATGTATATAAAATTGTATAAAAATACCGGCAATAATATCTCAGCCATCTTAGAATTAATTATAAATCCATGAGTATGATAAGTCAGGACAATAGTACCAATCATTTTTAGTTCAAATGAGTATGATATGAGGTAATTAATTTTTTTTGGATCAAAAGTGTACCATAAATTCTTAGAATGTTCATTTCGTTTGCAATGTCAAGTGTTGCCTAGCTTTGCACTTTAAACCGCTCACTAAGGATTAAAATCTTCATATAACAATCTTTACTATCTAAACTAAGGAATGTTTCGCAACTTATTTTTAAACATCCAGTTTTATTACTTAACTAGTCTCTATACTTTAGTAGGATCTATCAACTCAAAAATATTGACGCTTATGTATGAGTAATTGTAAATTATAGCTACTACTTAGTATTTGTTTGAAACAAAACCAGCTGCATTAAACGAAATACATTAAAAAGAAGTGGTGCCAAAATATATTAATAAGTATAAATGACTCAATCGTAATTATTTAATTTTTATTTATATTTAAATATAAATATTTGTATATTAATACCGGCACTCAAAGTATAAAATGGTAATGACAGCTTTTGATTACCAAGTAAGTAATCCAATCAATCCAATTTTAATATTTTGAAAAAAATCAGAAGCCTAATTTTATAAATATATGTAAACGATTGTGGTGGCATTTTAAGCACCTACTAAGTACTAAGTTTTTATTTTAACAGAAATGATTAATTGGTCGAATGTTTTCTATCAGGATAACTAAACGAAACTAAATCAAGCCGTGGATGAATTATTATTTTGAATAGGTATTAGTTTTAGAATAGCTAAAAAACTGATTTGTCTACTCAGATTCAGTTTAACGTTTTAGAAAAACTCTAATTCACTGATGTCATCTTTATGGATTGCTTTTAGTTAAAGTTTTTTGGCTTACTGACAAAAAAAATGTATATATCCAAAATTAGATACAATAATCAAATATATCGCACAAAATGATTAGGGATTTGAGTAAATGATGCATTATTTCGGTAAATTTTCTCACTGTAAATCACGAAACCAAAACGCAAATATTTATAACTTTTGTTTTGCTGGAGAAAAGCAATTTTGATTTTTTAACGATGGATCCTTCAACTTCAGGTATTTCAAATAGTAATGCTATAAAAGTTTTTTGAATTAAAATCTTCGAATTAATTTTTGAATTTATTTGAATTAAGGATTTTCTTCCATATATGTTGTGTTAAAGTTGTTTCTTTCATGAGTCCTCGTTATATTTTTAGATTATCATTAATTGGTTTGCAAAATTTTGAAGTGCCTTTTTTGCCCCTTCGGAAAATAACCAAGTTTTTCTAAGTGAATTCCAGTTTTTTTTTTTTGTTCCTTTTTAATTTTACTTGATTCTTACTTATATTGGGTAAAATAAAAATTTTCGTTATTAAAAATCATGTTTAATTAATTTTTTTCCATCAAGAGAGTTTTGCAGAGACCGAAACAAATGGTACTTAGATGCTGCAATGTCTGGGCTATACGATGGGTGCATGAAAGATGTGTGTGGCCTGGCATTATCATGATGGAACTCAACACCTTTTCTGTTGGTCAATTCTGGTCGCTCTTTCTCGATTGCTTCGTTCAAACGGTCGAGTTTTGAACAGTAGAGATCAGAATTGACTGTTTGGCCAGGTTGTAGCAGCTCATAATAGACAATTCCCGTCCAATCCCACCAAACACTCAACATAACTTTGTTTGCTGTCAATCCAGGCTTTGAAGTCGTTTGTGGAGGGTTACCGGCCTTTGACCATAATTTTTTTCGTTTAATATTTTCGTATTTAATTCATTTATGATCGGCCGTAATGATTTGTTTCAAAAATGGTTCGAATTCGTTGCATTTCAGCAGCGTTTCACTGATGGTAATTTGATCAATCAAATTTCTTTATGTTAATTCAAGTGGCACCCAAACATCGAGCTTCTTTGAGTAGCCAGTCTTTTTTAAATGATTCCAAACTGTCATGTGGTTAATGTTTAGTGCCTCCGCTATCTTCTGACAGCTTGCGTGGCGGTCTTGCTCCACCAGTTGCAAAATTTCATCGGTTTTTTCAGTGACTGGCCGGCCAGAACGAGGTGCATCTTTCACATCGTAATTTTCAGAACAGAATTGAGCAAATTAAAGTTAGACGGTACGTTCGGTTTAAGCATCCTTACCGTAAACCGTACAAATTTTTGCTGACTATTTTTGCAGCGTTTAGTAATTAAGCATCACGTAGCGTATTTCTTCAAAAATTTTACTCATTTTCAAATCAATGTAACTTTTTACACGAATGACGAACTACAAAACTGTCTTCGTAAAAAATGTAGCCTGAAATATCACCTTTGTGCTCGTACGTTTGACTCGGATCAGTGGTGCCAGATGTATGGCCATTAACACCATCTTGTGACAAAAACAAAAATACTTTTTATATGACCCAATATAATACCCTCTTTATATGATTACTGATGGATTCAGTAGATTTTTTTTACCAAATATTATATATGCTAATATAAAGAAGTGTGTAGAATTTTATTGAATTTACTTCGGTATTTCGCCTGATATATGCCTTTAAAATTTCGTTTATATGGAAAGAGGGCGTGGTTTCGAACCTATTTCACCCATTTTACAAAGGGAGCATCTCTGGACGCTAAGAATCCGATTTTTTATAAAAAATAATTTTGGCCAGCTTTTTCTATCAAATACCCCATAGTGCGGTGGTATCAAATAGTGAAATTTTTCATCTCTCAATATTCCAGTGTCAAATAGGCTAACTCTAGTTCGACAGAAGGCGGAACAGATACTAAAAACTCTTCCTTTGAACTGCAAACAACACAGAAATCATTATTTATCAGACCAACCATATTTAAATGATTAGCACAAGAAATGTGACCTATATATAATTCCATCAGCAATCTACTGCCTTTTCTGTTAAGTAATAACATAAAGTTTCCGTAACGCTTCGAGATGACACGTAATAAGCCTTTTATCTGTCTGCAGTCCTTCAATTTACACTGCGTCTACACCTGCCAGTGCTGGAATGCCAATTCAGAATATGTATTATCTGTCAAAAAACACAAAAATTGTCTTTGTGACGTAGGCGTCCTGCCAATTATCATGCCAATTCATTTCTAACAAAATGTCAGACACTCCATTTCTAATAATTTGATCACTCCGCTCTACTTAGTTTTTGTTTTCTCTCACAAATGGGAAAAACGTCAAATATTGTTGGCTTACGTCAAATTATTGGCAGAATTCATTGGCATCGAAATTTGCTTGCCAATGACTCTGCCAATGAGAAAAGTGTGAGAGTATTAGTGAAAAAATGTGAGTGTGTTAGCATTGGCATGCCAACACTGGCAGGTGTAGACGCTGGGTTAAATCCTGTAATGATGACTGTAAATTACAGAGAAAATATTGAACCCTACTACACATTTAGGGTGTCAACCAGCAATGGAGAGAGTATGATACTTTGATTGAAGAGAGGATTGCATTACATATTGGAGTTTTGAACTTACCAGGAAGCAAAATAAAATATCGAAAGTGCTTTATTTTCCAAAATTAGATTCCAAAAATTTTAACTACCGAATTAGTGTTTAAATTTAATTGCGAAAATATTATTAGAACCCCTGGAACTAAAAAGTCTTCAAATGTTCATGTCATTACCGTACGATATACACTGTTTAAAAGGTTAATCGAATGAAAATCACTCAATTAACAATAAGCTCAATCAATAGAATGAGTTTCAGTATTACTACAGTTATTATCAGTACTAAATCCACGTGTTAGGATCACAATGAACTTTGCTCTAAATTCATGTAAAACCGATTATTTTACATACTAAGCACAACGGAATGCCATAGATAATATTGTTTTGTTTGATAACTCTATGACCTCAAAATCTCGATTAACGAGAAAGCCGCATTTTTGTGTATTGCCAAGAAATAAACAAAAATAAGTAATAGCATTTGCATAGGTATAATTACTTTTGAATTTTTATTAAAAGAATCTTCAATAAATTAGCAAAATTTTTCAATTAAAATAAAAAACAAAAAACAAGATTTAAGAACAACAACAATATATAAATAATAATTTCAAATGTGAAAAAGAAGAAGCGGCAGCGGCGAAAAAAACATGTTTAACTAAACTAAGAAAATAAATTATTTAAAATAATAGTATAAATATTTGAAATGAATTTGACTGGGTCGATGATTATGATGATGATGGCGACGGCCACGAATTTATGATGGCAGCTGTACGACGACTTGGAGACGCCACACAGTGAAATTCCTGCATATTTTAGAAAATAGTAAAAAGTGTATAATTTATATTTGGACCAGGAAACATTTTTCAGGCGTTTATGCTAATTAATATCTAAGATTCGCTCAAGTAAATTTTTGCACTTACATGTGACGCTAGCAAACATGATTTTTCTATAGGCATATAAACCATTTTATTCATTTTTTTTTAATAAATAAACAAAGCAAATATTCAAACCTCATAAGATTGTCGAAATTAATCGTATAAAAAAATATGAAATTTAATATTTACGTTTTACAATTATATATCAAATTAAGACTAGAAATCATTAATTTATTCTTAACAGTAATTAATGGATTAGAGATGAAGGGAAATTGTTGATCCTATTGATTTATGTATATAAGAATCTAAATAGTTTATATGACTTGGTTTACTTTGTATACATAGTTATACATTTTAAACCATGGCAGATAAAAAATATTCAATTTTGGCATCTTATAACATTTCAATTTGACTAAAGAGGAGGCACGAAATCCTACAGCTATATTTTTTATTAGGTTACTATTATTTATTTTTACGGAGATTTGCACACCAACGAAACCCCAAATTCGTTACATTTCTGTTTCCAATGCTGAATATTGACATGACACGTACATAGATGTCTCAGCATCTTCTAGGCATAATCTACAGATTCATCATGACACAAAAATAAGTCATCCGAAACATTGCTCAGCTCTTGGATGAAAGAAGTGAGGCTCTCACTCGATTAGGAGATAGTATGTTTAATTCCTCCGCACATTCTCCTAAACCCGGCAACCGCAAGGAACACCAGTACCACTCAATGGGAAGATCTTCAAGCCTGTTAAGACTCAGCGATGAGAATTATAACTAGAAGACGTATGATGTCGTACCAAAACCACTATCTATGCGAATCAAAATTCCTACTCATCACAAGGAACACAATGTGATGACATCCAAGCAATTCCCACTGCCCTGCTCATACAAAAGACATCCCATTCATTACAACCATGTTATGACCACAGGAACATCTTTACCCTTTCATATCAAAAGATCGGTTCTATAAATAATTAAAAAAATGACAAAGCAAAAAAGTATTTTTCTTAAAAAAAAATCAAAAAATTCGCTTCCATACTTCCTCGGTAAAAGTCTCAGTTTTAAAATGCTGTTTTTTACTTTTTCAGATTGACCGAAATGAAGCGGTCTCTGCAACCGCAAGAGCGCTTTTTTTTTTGTTTAGATCCCGACTTTGACGCCCTCTGCCGGAAAAACGGAGAAAAAAGAAAAAAATTTTGATGAAGTATAGACCTAAAATATTAATATGAAAAAGGTTTCAAATTAATATCTTACAAAATAAATGTGAGCAAAAATAAATAAAATTGGTCGATTTTCAGCCATAAAAATTAAGAAGACCCCTTAACTATCATCCTTAATTTTTAGTTATTATAATTTATTCCTTTAATTAAATGTATTAAATAAAAAATAAAAGTTCTCCAAGCCAAAAAAAAAAAAAATTAAAATTATGTCTACCCGATTAAATCACGCAAGATCATGGATTATTAAAATTAGTATCTAGTTCGATTCGTCTTAAGTAATAGATAAATATGTATTTTTTGTTTTTATACATTTGTTTATAAAAAGGTTTTATTTAAAAAAATTTGGTTATGTCACACACTCAAAAACACGATTTTTGTTGTTGTTTATACATAATTATCACTATTTATCAATTATTATCGATTATTCAATAATTTAGCTACCACTTTTTTAGAGAACACGCAGTAAAATATATAAATATATGAGTTAATCAAATATTTTTAAAGTTACTACGTTTCCATTTGCAATCAAAAACGTCAAAATTTAGAAATAAATTTAAGATAATTCACTTTACCAAATACTTAAGCTATCACAAATCACTTTAAGACAACATAGCATATACTTAGGTACATTAAAATGTTATCCAGGTAAAATGAAATTTAAACCTTAAACTGTTTTTACTTTGACGGTAAAAACTCATCCAAATTTGAACAAATTAAAAGTGGTCATTAAAAGTTAATAAAAATTTATAATGTGTGTTTAATGAAATCTTTGGCCTTTGCCCTTATTAATTAAAAATCTAAACAAAAAACCCCAAACTTGTACAAAACAAAAATATTTTGCGCTCAAAAACTCATTGTCAGTTGCAATAATCCACGATTTACTCATATGCACATAAATTTATACCTACATACATAAATACATATGTACATGGATATAAACTTGTATGGATAATTGTATCACATTGCATCGTAGATTCAATCAAAATATCATTTCGACAGCCGCCACCAAGTCGCCTAGCCCAGCAGGAGGGCGTTTATTATTCTCGTTTAGGCCTCTGTGTTGTATAAATACTAAAACAAAAAACAAAAACAAACCAAAAACATTTTAAATAATTTATACCAATTTTTATTTATTTTTGAACGAAACAGTTAAATTGAATTTATTCACCAATAAACCAAAAACAACAACAACCAACGACGAGCAGTGAAACGTCATCTCAACTAGTTTTTCTGCGATGAGGCTTGTTTGTTTGTGTATTTTGTATTTTTTACATATATTTTTGGATTTTGCTTTTTGATTTTGTTTTTTTGGTGTCATGTTGTTCAAGTCAAAGTGACGTCAATTTGTCTTACGAATTTTTAATTTTTCAACCTTTTTTTTATTTCATTGTAAAATTTATTAATTACAATTTACAACAAAACTAAAAAGATTTTGTTTAATACGAAGTTTGTTTTTTTGTTTAGTTTCCCATTTTTTGTATACATTTTTTGATACGTTAATTGATTTTTGGCGTACGTGCGTCCAAATGAATTAATTAATTATAGGTTTCTTAAGTCAGCGTTTTTTCGTTATGTTTCATATAGAAAAATAAACACATTAATTTGTTTACAAATTTTAACAATTGATTATACATAATATGATAATAACCAAAAAATCTAACGAAAACCAATTTAATACTAGATATCATGGACGTTCTAACAGAAATCGCTAAGTCCAAATTGTTTTTATTAAACGGCTCTGTAATAATTAGCTTTTAAGTTTTTTTTTAAATGTTCATAGCGTGCCATACATTATATAAACCAACTTCAACTAAGAAATTAAAAAAATTTACTTAATGGATTTTGCTTGATAGACCGCAATATACAAAATAATAAACAAAATACAGTAGCCATTTGGAATATTTTAATAATTTCATGTGAAAACAACTAAAAAATAATTATTCGCTAAGTATTCATCATATAAAAATGTTTTTATTAAAATAACTATTAAGTTTTTTTTAAATAACACTGTCCGACAAAAATCAATGTTTTAAAAATAAGAAGGTTCTAAAAATGGGTTCGGATAGAGCTCGAAAAATGTCACAGTTCAAAAAATTTACGTATGATTTATATCTTACGGGCGTTTAAAGTTTGCCTCGTTTTGGCAATTTTCTTCCAATAAAACCAATATTATGAATAAGGGTCTTTTTCGCTTTTATCTAAATGAAGTGTTTGTTTGAAATGTGCATTAATAGAGTTCAAAAGGAAACAATATGTTCCGGGAATTTTTTAATTTCCTATACAAGATATATTTTTAGCTTGTGAAGGCATAAAACTGTAAGTACCTTTCATTCGCGCACCAATATAGCTAGCACAAATGAATGGATGCAATGAGTTCGGCCTAGGTCCTTCAAGGGCTGTTGTGCTATAATAGTAGTAGTATTAAACTTACTGATTTTGGTGTTCAGTGAACTATGGTCAAATTTTTTTTTTTTTATTGTTTGCTTACGTTTTTTCTCCATTTTGACATTTTCTGCATGCATTTAGGTGATAGCTTTGTTAATTTTTTTAATTAACTTTGTTAATCCAACAAGAGAACAAAAAAAATCAAATTTTTCTTTAACTTGAGAGAAGAAGCTTTTGCTATTCGCTTTTACGCTCCTGATCGGTCGTTCGCCCTCAGTTTTCTCCAATATCTCCATGATTCGCATATTACAATAATTTTAAAATACGTTACGTTTTTGTTCATAGAGTGTGCAAATTTAAACACTTTTCTATAAGCTGCTGAACACTAGAACTGTGCAAAGTGCAAAGCTGGCCAAGATATCTTCGGTTTTAATAGGTTCGTTGCCGTACTTTTTGGGTAAAGCCTGGTAAATTGAGAGTAAACGGAAAATACTCTCTCTGATACACGAAAATGCACAAAAGTACGGGAAAGCACAAAACCACTTTTCTTGCACGAAACAAAACGTAAAATTTTAACGACAGTTAAATTCAAAAAACGAAGTTTCTGTGATATTTAATAAAATAGCAATTGTTAAATCTTACAAGAAAATAAATAAATAATGAAAAAATTAAACATAAATTGTTCGCCTGACTACTTTTGTAGAATCTTCAGGTTCCCAACCACCATTTGCATTATTCAGAAATAGCAGAAACTTCTACAGCGTCAGAAGTTGAACAGACAATTGCGTCATTAGCTTGTGGAGAATGTAGTTTTAACTGTAGAAATTAACTAATATAATATTAATTAATTTTCAAATGTCTTTTAAACATTTTCCATTTTAAATAACACTTATTATTCTAAAAATTCTTTATTCATTTATTAATTTCAAATTTTCAATATATTTTCACAAAAGCAAAACAGCTCATTGTTTGACACATTTAACATTTTTACCTGAAGAAAAAGTGCGGGCTCTTTCGTGCAAGAAGAAGAAGGCAATTACTCTCTCATCTTTGTTCTCATTAGCAAGTTTTTTGTGTACGGGAACGCTTTCTGGGCTGTTTTGAGCGAACGCGTTCACCCGCGTTGTAGTACGGGAACGGACCTAATGTACCAAAATTGTCCAAAGAGGAAAACTTTAAGCCCGACACTGTATAAGTTACTTTTTGAGCTCTATCAGAATCTACTTTCATAAAACAGTTTGTTGTGCTATGTAATAAAAAATAAATTTGTTTGCACACCAAAGCCTCGATTTGCGTCTTTAATTGTGACCAGATAAAGACGACAACGCGAATCAAAATAATTTTTCGAATTTTTATTTTATTAAGAAATATTAAATTAAATTATTAAGGACAAGATCTAAGCTTTGTTGTAAGCCAAAAACAAAACATGTTCCTTTTTGAAAAAAAATTTGGATTTTTGGATTTTTCTGTCAAAAACGTTTTGGACAAAATCTTTTAAATGCAATAGGTGATTGGTTACATGAATCCGAAACAAGGGCTGTTCGACCAAAATATCAAAATTCTACGCCTCCAACTCGTTTGACCTATCTCGTTCTGGTAACCACTACCCAATAAGACTAAACTTTATCCAAGTTTGAGCTCGATCGATTTTATAGGAATATTGAAAAATTCGAAAATATTTCAGTTAGCTTTTTGCGCGCTTTTCGCTTATTATTTCTAACAGGTTATTCTTAAATCCATTTATGTAGAAATATAACTCACACAGCATGAATGGATGCTCGGTCAAGACCCTCAATGAACTGTTTTACCATTATAGTTGTAGCAAGCTTAAAAAGTACAAAACCAGTCTAAAATTAAAACCGATGTTACTTTGGCACTGTGGCTATTTAAACCTCATCCGTTATTTGCTTTGCCGAGGTCATTTAAAGATATTACGGGAGTGAGACTGTTGGTAATAGGCAAAATGAATGGGATTTGAATTGCTACACGATTTGTAATAAAACACTGAATGCTAAGCAATTTCATTTTGAGACTAGAGCACAAATCCTTACAACTAACTATGATACAAATTAAGCCCTTTATCGCTATGGACCTAAGTGTAAGGTTGCAGACCACAACTAAAAATCTGTTTACTGTAACAAAATTTATTACTTACATGTAAGCAAATAAAAATTTTATTATTTATTAACGAACATGCTTAAGTTATTTAGGTTTTAGCTCTTTATTATCACTAAAATGTGATACTTCGAAAATTGTGATTTATTGATGTTAATATCTTTGGCGCCAGACTTCGCCGGCTTCTCTTCTTCATTGTCTTTGCGGATTTAAGCATCTTTGCGGGTTTTCTACATAGTTATCTACATAATATAATAGTATTTAAAAAACTAATCATTCACTCATTCACGCAGCAGCCAGTGCTAAACAAAAACAACAATAATATGCAAATGTGTTAAAAAATATTTTTAATTAATTAATTTTTACACACGACTTAGTAGCAAAAAAGAAGAAGAAATATTTGGGAATTTCCCTCTTTGGAATACGGCTATCGAACAATTCGAGCCATAAAATTGATTGATCTGGGCCATTATCATAAAAATGTTTTTGCTTAACATTCAAAAAAAAAAAAAACAAACATATACTAGAATTTAAAAATCAAATTTTATTACTTTGCTTTTATTTTTTTGTTTTTGCGCTAATTTGAAACTATTGCAAATTTTTTATAAGTTATTATTTTTTTGCAGTTTAGTTTTAATTTGCTATTATTTTTTTTATTTCTTTTTACTGTTTATATGAAATATTCTGATGAGATTTGTTTTCAAAATACAAAACACAATATTAAGGTCAATGACAAGTTCTTCTTTTTATAAAACTGATAATTCTATAAAGTAATACATGAAACAAAATACCAATTAAATATGTCACTCAACTTGTTCAATGCTACACTGAATATTCTCTATATTATTTTATGTGTACATATATACATATGTGTGTATGATGATAACTTGAAATTGTTTTATGTTATTCCAATGGAGATGATTAACGAAATAAATCTAAAAGGGGAATGATGCTACTATAGTCTGCAAGTTATAAATATTCAAAACTTTACAATTTCACTTGTAAATAAAACAAAATTAAATAAAAATAGCTATACTTGTCTGAGCTCTTACATTTGGCGAGTGCATCTGTCTTTTGGCACGTCGTCATCCCGTTTAAGTAAGAAAATTATGCAAAGCACATCTTATTTAAAATAATATCAAATATTTTACTTCTGCATGTGAAAAAACAAGAATTCATACAAAGCGACTTATGTGTATGTACGTGCATGTGTGCTAACAACGCCACGGTAGCTGGCCCTCCACAATACAGTAACCGGACAGACCGCACGCTGTTGTGAAAAACCACATTTGGATTTTTTCATTGCAATAAAGTGTTAATTTTACGGACATTTTGTACTGAATGAGTTAGAGCTTTGAGTCATTTATTTATGTATACGTATATACATCCATGGGCACATTCAAAACATCATTTATTTGAGATTACAGTGACATGTGTGGAGAAAAGCCTACACTGTGCTTGAGTTATTTGCAATGCAAGACACAATTTTCAATAAAGAATATAAAATTGATTTGATTTTTATATTAAAAGTATAACAATTCCAAATTATTTTTTAGTAATATGTTGCAACGAAGTATTAGAAACTGTTATTAATGCTTACAAAAATGCGTAAATGTTGGTATGCAAGCATACATATGTTAAAACTAATAATGCCTGTTAAGTATACTCTTTTAATCTAATTTAATAATATAGTTAACATGATATGTAAAATTATTATTATTAAACTTAAGTTAAACTTCATACTTAAATATATAACTTAAAGTAAATATCTTAGTTCAATATTTTTTCAATCGCTTTCTTTTTCTTCAAAGAAATGGTTCTATATAGTTTTTGATTTTTTTTACTGACCGTTCCGCTGGTCGTATCGTCAAATGCTTTCCGAAAATAGTGAATTCCATATTTCCTAAGCGCATCCCAAACACACATTCACTTTTGGGCACTGTTCGCAAGCGATTGTCTTCGCCCAACAATTTCAGCATATTTTTAGTATCGAGCACTACAATGCCTGCCAACCCGACGAATGTAGCACATTTAGATTCGATTACACGCATTTTGGCACCATGCAGATCCGTTTTCACAAGCAACTTGCTAAAGGCTTCATAGCTCGGTTCGTACACCTCTGGCAATCGATCACCTTCACGCAATCCAAGATGTTCACGCATATAACCTTTCCATAGACGATGCAGTGGCGCTGCATCTTCGTATTTCATTTGTCGTGTTGGTAGCGTATACAAACCAAGACGTGCATACTCTTTGCGTGTCAAAGTGGTTGATTTGGGATTACGTTTTTTTCGGCTCAGTTGTTTCTTACTTTTACTGCCTTGCAGCATTGTTACATGTTCTGCGATTATGTTTACATGACTGCGTTGATCTGGCACGACCATGTCGGTGATAAGTTCTTGTAGTGGTACCATTGATACTTGTTCCATGTTGAAATAAATATTTACTTGTTTTGCATTAAGCAATGTGCTTTCATTAAATTTATTTTGAATGAAACAGCTGTTTCAGGCACGTCCAAATATACAGCACTGCCAAGTGTAAATTTGACAAAGAGTGCTACCAAGTTGCATAATTGAAGTAGAATGCATATAATTGAAGGACCATTTATTATACAGGGCGTCGCCAGCAAATATAATAAATACATTGTTCACTGCTGGTATACCCATCTATTGTCATTGTAATCATAATGAAGCATCATCAGAAACTGTATAATTTATAACGACTTTAACCCTAATTGTCAAAATTATTGTAAGAATTTTTTCAATACATACAAATTTCAAAATTAGTTGCAGTGATTTTAGAAATATTGTAACGCTGCTAACTGCCAAAGTAGTATTATTTTTAGCCGCGCTCTAAACTAGTTAAAATCGGCTGAAGGAACGATTTTTGACTTTTCCCTCTTTTGCGGTTCTTATTTAAGCATCGTCCAAGCAGAGATTCCTGCCATATCGATCGCTACACAGTTCAACCTTGAACGTGGGTACAAAAGACAAAAGTTAGTAATATACTCTGAATCAGTTGAGATCACCTCAAAATTAGTATGGGAATGCCAAGAGTTCCTAAACACATTAAGCAAGACTACCCGGACATTCAGGTATTTATGGTAACGTAGTAGCCAACCACCTGGCAAGGAACGCAGCGGCCAAGACCGTCATTGGTCAAGAACCCTTGTTAGGTATAGGAATTCAAACCTTAAAAAGCATGTTAAAAGAAGAGGAAAAAAGCTTAAGACAGTCAAAGTTACTAATTGGGAAATTCGATCCCAGCAGAGCAGCTCTGTCTTAAGATAAATAAAAGTCAACTGAGGCTAATAGTGGGCTTCCTTTCAGGGCATTGCAAACTGGGGGAGCATGTGAAAAACCTAGGTTCCAGTCAGGACAGCATTTGTAGATTCTGTGAAGATGACAAGGAAACATCCGAACACATCCTAATGCGCTACAAGGCACTCACTCGCAGGAAGAAGAAATTCTTGGGGCACTACCACCCATGTAGTGGGGATATCATAACCCTAAAACTAAACCTGTTACTGAGATTCTCAGCAGGGTTCGCTTGTCTGACAACCTTTAAATAGGTTACTGTCTCAGGTACAATAGGGTCGAAGTACATCACACCCTTTTTAACCTATCTACCTATCTAATGTTTTTCTTTTTGGTTGAATTAGAATGAACGTCACGTTATCGCATTTCGTTGATATCACATATCGTTCAAACAAATGACGAACTCCTACAAATGGCTATAATGTACTTATAGTAACGTGAACGCTATGTAAAGACCAATAAAGATTTTGAGTTTTTACGTTACGCTCCGTTCTATCTGATGGTTGAAATTTGTAATTAACGCAGTATTTTTTATTTAGAACCTCCATAGATGGCGAAACACTTATTAAGCTCATGCGAAAACGTGATATTTTTTATAATAAACAAAACTTGTTGCACTTTGTGCGGTCTATTATAACTGTTATGACGTTTCCTTGCGTTCCGTTATGTTTCTTTACGTTACGTCCATTATAATTGAACCTCGCTATTTTCTTTCTCAATTAGATTAAAAAAATTGCTTTTAAGTTGGCAACGCTGATGTAGTAGCGCTGAAACGCTGAATATAGATGACATCGACTGAATCAGTTTATTACTGTCAAAAAATTACTAGGGCGTTGTTAATTCTTATTATTTTGTTTACTAAAAAAAATTAAACGCTGAAATAAAATAGCCAAAATGATTAAATACGCCGTATATGTGCTGTTACTAGTGTCGCTAGCAATACAAGAAGGTGAGATTGTCAATTTGGCACAAGCAATTCATTGAATTCGGATGTAATTTACATAAAAAATTTAAAATTAACCCCTTCATAATCTTCAAGGCTCTGCAATTTGGTGTTATCGGTGCACTTCCGCCACCCCAGGCTGTGCAGATCATTTCAATTGGCGAGGAATCGGTTTTCTTGGCGAGCAATGCCCAGAAAGGGACGATATTTGTGTAAAAGTAGTAGAGAAGCGAGGAGGTATGTGATTATAAGAATAAGTTAATTACGCGTTTAAAACATTTTGAATTTTGTTATTGTAAAGCCAAAGAAACCATTACACGCGATTGCTTGAGCGCACTGAGTTTCCGGACTGATATACCTGCTGATAAATACGAAGGTTGCCGTCCGGCTGCCCATGATGTGCACCTGGCAAACTATGTCAACCACACAATAAAGAAGCATGATGTTAAACGTGACTTTTTCACTGATGTAACATTTTGTTATTGCTTTTTGGATCACCGTTGTAATGGAGCTGAAGCTTTGGTGAGACCTGGTACTTCTGCGCTTGTATTCGGTTCGGTTAGTTTAATTTTGTTGCTTGTAGGAAAGTATGTTTTTTAGTGTTTACACTTGAAAATTACAACAAACTAAAGTGCCTTTTTATATTAATTTTGCGAATATTATTTTAATTTGGTATATATAAAATTTCCATTAATTTGATATTCAATAGAAGAAAGTTTGTATGTATGTATTGTAACTCTCAATAACTTGACAAAACCCAAATTATTTTATATCTTGATGATAGCCAAAAGCGTCATTATATTTTACGAATCTTCGAATATAACTACTAATCCGTCCAGAGCCATCACGCTTAAAGTATAAAATTAGTAGCTTGAATGCAATAATTTTGAAAAAATTCCGTCCATTTCGTCGAAATTTATTGTAAGCTTTGCTTAAGAAAACACATTTCTAATGATATTTTTACATTCCACAAGATTAATAAGCAATAATGTTAAGATATATTAAATGGTAAACTAATTTTGTATATGACGAATGACGTATTAAAGTTCAAATAAATTATGACAAATAACTATGTAGAACATTCCATTTAATAATTGTACTACTACATCAAGACAAATTAACAATTTACATTTTTGACTTTTATAAATAAATTTTTATTACTTTTAGAAGACAAAATTGTTGCAATTTTATTTCAAGCATCAAAACTAAAATAATAAAAATAAAGAAAACAGATATTAATCCTAGTAGTCATCAAGAACGGATACTACATTAACACTATGCTTTGGAGCACGATAATCGTAGTTGGCCACCTCCTCGTTTTCATCAATAAAGTTAGCATACACCACAGCCAAACGTAAGCACTCATCGACAGATAATTGAAATGGTCGCAATGTTTCTTCGACGTCTGCAAGTTTGAAAAGTTCATTTGTTACATCATCTCGCATATCCGGCGGAAAGAGCGTGCTATAACCCCGACGACAATACTTTTGACGCATACTAAAGATATGACGTACAACTTTTTCAACCAAACCAAATGGTAAATCGGTTTTCGGCCGTTTTAGTGGTATCAATTTAACAACACCGACATCAACATCTGGTTTCGGTACAAACGCCTTGCCGGGTATTACAAACTTTAGTACAGGCTCAGTCCAAATTTGAGACATAATCGATAGACGACAACGTTGATCATGTCCCAAAGGAGCACAAATACGATCGGCTACCTCTTTTTGAAAGGTTAAAGTCATGCAGGTATCCACACGACGAAATGCGCCCGAACGCTGTGATAAATCATCAATCCAATTGATAAGCAAACGTGTCGATATAGAAAAGGGTAGATTGCCTATGAGATGCAGACGTTGTGTATCCGGCACATGTTGTTCCATATTAAAGCGTAGTATATCTTCTTGAAAGATGTCGATTTGTTGGTTTAGCGGGCGTGCACATTCTTTAAGTAATTCAAGTGTAGGTAGGAAACGTTTATCCTTTTCGACTAATATTAAACGTTGTGGTTCGCGTCGTATTATTGAGCGCGTAATGCCACCAGGACCGGGGCCTACTTCAAGTACAATATCATGCGAATCAATCCGTCCAGCAGACTTAACTATTTTATCTGTGAGGCGTTCGTCCATCAGAAAATTTTGACTCAGCTGTTTGATTGCTTGCAATTTGTAAAGTTTAACTAGATCACGTATGCTTGGTAGCGGGGGCAAACGCAAACCGCTAGAGAGTACGCGCGATGCAGCATTTGGCATTATAATTAATTGTTTTAATCTGGAAATAGAAATGTTATTAAAGTATAATTTTGATGACTCTTGCGCTAGCAATGAATTACTTTCAAACGAAACGATATTCCTTCTCAGTGTTTCTTATTCTTTTATTAGCAGCTTTTCGTAGGCTACTAAATATTATACAACAATTTTGCAACTAGAACTCTGCTTAAAAACTACGAAAGGAAATTTTGGTGTTTTTAATTCGACACTTTCTTTGGCTCCTCAAAATCGTCTAGGAACTTTTCCTGCTGCACCGACAGCATAGAATAGGCATAAATCCCTAAA
The DNA here is from genome assembly GCA_963691655.1 of Toxonevra muliebris. NCBI lineage: Eukaryota > Metazoa > Arthropoda > Insecta > Diptera > Pallopteridae > Toxonevra > Toxonevra muliebris. The sequence goes on along the minus strand of OY829326.1, from coordinate 50,157,976 downwards.
ACAGATACGCCAAGAACTCCGGCAGTAATGAGATTGTTTCTTCGCATGCGTTGCAGCTTCGTTACTCGTGCCAGATTTTGTTCCTCGATGATTTTCATAAACTCCAATTGTGCTTTTTCTAGCTTTGGAGCTTTGCCGTCGAACTTAATGTTGGGTTTTTGATCAGTAGATGCAGATGCGGACATTTCTTAATAATAATATAATTTTTTTTTAATTGCGAAATTATATTTTTCACCGCATGAAAATTTCCTCCGTCGTTTTTTCACTTATTTTTCTTTAATCAGCTGTTTGAGGCTGTTTTCTGAGATATGTTTAATTTACACTTAGTTTTTGACACTGTTCAACGATGATACAGGATGGCACACACAAAAAATTAAAATAAAGTAGATTTTATTGTCTCGATATTTTCCGTAAATCTATTGCTATTATTAATTTTGTATAAATTGTCTTGTGGTGCGTTCAGAAAGCTTTAAATGTATTGTTGTATTACTTTGATACTAAAGATTTGCTTGGACCAAGCAAATCGTTTCAAAAATTTTTTTATGAATTGATTGCAAATTAATATTTGGCAGGGAAATAATTCAATGTGACACAGTTAAAGCAAGGCAATATTTACATAATGTCTCGTCTAGTTATAATTCATATTAATGTTCCTGTCTTACTATCAAAATGTCTAGTCGAGACACCATATGTTAATGTCCAGTAATTGCCCAGTTCATATTTTGACAGCCATCAGCTGCTCTGACATTGCGATGAATTATAGCTAGGCGGACGCTATGTTTGTTTGCAATAAAATTGAGAAAACATTGAAATTATGCATTATTTTGAGCATGCTATGGTGTGAAAGACCACCTGCACACATTAAAAGAAACGTCACTATCTTTAAAATCAGAAGCAAAGTTAACTTCAAAATCATACAGAGTCAATGTCTGAGGAAATCAGAGAGATGAAATAAGACTTCCTCCACACAAAGCACACTAAATTACAGAGAGAACTTTTTTTTTTGTGGCTATTAAGTGAGTAGTGATTTTTAGTCAATTCCAGAATTCTGAACTCTAATCTGGTCCGCATTACTTTAAGTTCCAATAAATATTCTCACCGAATATTGCCAATCGAATTAAAAATTTTTGAGATTTAGGGTAACTTGTTGAGGAAACTTGTTTCTGAAAACTGCCAAAAGTAATGGCAAGAGGGGGATGGGGCTAAACCTTTCGTCTTATTCCCTCTTCCCACACATTTTGACAGTTTATCGTTGAAGAGGAGGCAGAGAAGGTTAACCTAGTATTCGTAAGGTTCGATAAATATAGTACACACATTATAGGATTTCTAAAAATTTCAGATATTTCCATCAGGATTTTCAAAGTTCCATCAACGTGTAACTTACTTGTGCAAATAACGACCAATGTTCGAGATCGAGCACTTTGGCAATTCATCAAACAAAGCGCGTGTGCATGCTCCCACTTTCAAATTGTTTGGTTTTCGTTCTCTCATATTGGATGCAGCTCCACTTCCTACTAAACAGACGACAAAAGCAAAACAAAAACATGAAACAAAAAACTACAAACAACATTCAACAACTCAATTCAAAACTTAACTCGACTCTTCTTTCACAGTTTTTCTTTGAATTTTGTTGTCTGAATAATTTTCCCCCAAAATAGAAGCAATTTTGACATATATTTCGTATGCTTCACACTGCAAGAAGCTTCACAAATACAACAAAAACAACGTCGGCTATAATGATGGCGCTAATGGCGCAGAGTTTTCCTGTTCGTTTTCAGTAAAATAGTTTAGTTCACTTTTGTGGCTCGGCTCGTGAAGAACGTTAAAACGTAAAGTTAAAAAGAAAAGTTTAATTTACTCACATATACGCATCGTTGAGCTCGTTCGATGCACTTTTTTTTTGAGTATCGTACAATAAATTGTTGAAAATTCAATTTTTCTGCTGTATGTTGTATTGCCAAAAAATCATAAGAATTTACTTATTTAACAATATATTTAGAGTTTTGTATAACTATTTTTCATAAACAAAGAGAACAAAAAACATATACATATATAAAACTGTTGGCAAATTGATTGTGAAATTTTATTTGTTTGCATTACTGTGATTAATTCCGTTTTTTCCCAAATTGTGAAAAAAAAGAGTTACAATCATAAAAAAAAATAGTAATAAATTGCTAAATAAACACACGGAAATTTAATTTAACAAAAAAACTAAAACCTGAAATTTACGTCGTTAGCAATTGAAATAAAAAAGTTTTTTCATCTATTTGCTACGAAAGTAAGAAGCAAAGCAAATGTAAGAAAAAAATGACAACAAAAACGTAATTGCAGAAATCAGCTGTGTACCCACAGTTCCACTTTTACACACATGCACACACATGCATATATGGACAATCACTGCGCTGTTTTACGCCACAAAGCTCCAACATTTTTGATCAGTTACACTCATACATACATACGCTCTCATATACACATTCACTATTTGATTCCCCCCAATAAAATACGAATTTTCTTTGTTTTTATTGCTTTTAGTGCTGTCACTGCTAGATTTCAAATCTGAGCTTCATGTATATACATGCAGTGATATTTTTTTGTTTATTGTTTACATTTGCAAAAAAAATTTTTTTGAATTTAAAATGATGCATTTCTTCCTATTTTGGTTTGACAATACAATTTCATTAAACTTAACTGCAATTATTACTTATTTCAGCAAAAAAATGAAATGATAAATTTTTATGGTACTTACTAAAAATTAAACGAACACGGAAGCTTAGAAATTAAGTTAAATACATGTGTACATATATAAATGTCCCAGGAAAAAACACAGCCGAGTTCTTCATTAGATATTAACTTGCAAATAACGACTCTATTATATGTTGGTTATTTACACAAAACTTTTTTCCGTTCATTAAACCAGATATACATATGGCCAATAATTGTGGTGCTTCTAAAACTTTTATGATTGTCGTAATCTTATCAACACTTTTATAGAAAATTGTTAATTATCATGATTTACGTTGTCACACGATTCAAAAGTTAGGAACTCAAATCAAAACGTTATTTCGACGTAAATCGAAATATGACAGATAGTTTAACAAGGTAAATTGAGTTATTAAACGAGTTAAACAGGAAAGTTATGAATTTTTAGCGACTTAAATCGCGACAACGTTAGTAGCGATTCCACCATTCTTTATTGCCAATCATATATGACTTTTATTTTTAAGTTTCCTGAACATTCATACTATAAGTTCTCATTTTGTAGGTACAACAAATAACTACAAAGTTTGGGAAATAACAAATTGGCACAGCAGTCATTTGAGTCTTGATTCAATACTGGGTATAAATTAATATGATAACAATAGTGTTTTATTTCTCACCTTATATGGAACATACTTTACTCATGGTTATCTTTTAACGTTTGTTAAGGAAATATAAGATAAACTGTTTGTTTAATAACAAAAATATTAGCAAATAGACTATTAGATTTGAATACGATAGGCCAGTTTTTCAGTGCATTTAGACGGAAGATGTTGGTGGTTAGAAATTAGTAGAGTTATGTCGAAAGTTCTGAATGTGAATTTTTTTTCACTTCGATTATTAGCAGTTATGAAAAAATAAGCACATCTCTCGTTTTCTGCAAGACTGTCATAACATATGCTAAGTAAAAACCTAAACAAATTTTCGAGAAGATCTCATAAAACGATTTTAATAAACCTCCTTAAAACGGAAAAACAACAAAATATCTTCTCACGAGGGTAGTTCATAAGATACCGTTATGATTTTATACAAGATAAAGCATTAAATAACAGTTATTTCGGCATAATTCATTCTTTTTTTTTTTTTTTTGTTGAATAAATCGTATTTAAAGTTTTCAATGAACTACCACTATATAGAATGCAATAACGACAAAAACTCTTCTCACAAGAAAATTTCATAAGATACCACTATGACCTACCTACACAAGGCAAAAGCATTAAGTAATAGTTATAGGTACTTACAGCAATTTTTTTTAAAGTCTTGCAGCAAACGAGCGATATGTCATGGTCATTGGTCATTCTTAAATTTTTTTGGATGGAAAAAATAAAAGCCGACCTCTACCCGACTTGTAACCTTATCTCAATACTAAACAAACTAGAATTTGGACAGAATTCAAGCACAATTTTACTTCTGAGACTGAGTGGACAAAATTTGAAGAAATCGGGCAAGGTCAACTTCTACTCACCTACAAAAAATCTAAGAATAACCCTAATATAACCAAATCTTTCAAAAATGGGTAATGTTTTTAAGAAAATTTTAAATGAGCCATTGTGGCTGCGACATTATCAGCTATAATTTTTTAGTCTTATCTGCATTCTCAACTCATTGTATATATTTATGATAACGAATTAGTCATACAAAATGTAGATGTCTTTTGTTACTGCAATTAAAACTAAATTCGAAGTGTTTGGAAAAAATTACGTAGTATTTATAAAACGAAACTATGTTTGTATAGCTTTTCAAGTAGACAACTTCAAGATTATAGCGAAAAGTTCCAATAGTAGTAGCAATCTTATTGTCATTGCAAGCAATTTCAAATTAAAACCATTCTTAAGTGGACTGAAGACTAAGGACACTACTACATATCTTTAAGGAATTCTGTCATCTGCTAATACCACATACTGCTTTTATTTGTTACAAAATTTTAATGCAATGGAAACAATTTATTAACATATATACAAATTAATTTTCAGATATATATTAAATAAAGAGAATACGCGTTCGCACAGCCGTCCTAACAAAAGAAATTAAACTTCGATTAACTATAAACTACGCCAAAAATTTTTTTGCTATACTTATATAAAGTGCTTAAATAATTTTGTATTAATATTTTATTAAAACTAAAAGTAAATTGAGTAAATTAATTAAACGACAACTAAAAAGACAAACATCTTGCAACAAATCAACAATCGAAATGCCGTTCATTTCGAAAGATTGGCGCTCACCAGGCGAAGCTTGGGTCAAGACCGACGAAGGCTGGGAAAGATTAAAAGTGCTCGAGTGTGGCAAGAGAAAAAGGTAAGTGCAAGTAGAAGCAAAAATAAATAATAATAACTTTAAACAGCTTTTAAAAGTTAAGAAAAAATAAATGTTAAGAGAAACGAACCAACGTGAACGAGATAAAGAAATAATGGCAAATAATTTCTTTTATTATAACAAATTTTTGTTAAGCACGTAAAAATGTGGCACGTAACGTATGTATCTTTTGCCTTGAATGCAATTTGCCGTTGTAACTTTTTACTTCTTTGTTTAGTTTTGATTTATTTCTTCAACTGCAATTAAGAAGTGCATTGTTCAAGTAGAGCGCAAACATTTCAGCTGTAGCTAGTGCTGAACTGGTGTTGTATGATATGAGTAATGAAAATATTTACTTTAAATTTTGAGAAATTATATACATATACATACATAAGTATACAATTGTTATATGCACGTGCAATGACTGTACTATCATCCAGGAAAGCAGAAAACTTTAATTATTAGGTAGAAATGTGATGATATACATATATAAGTACAGTAAAACTCCGGTTATTTGAAATAAATAAATATATAGCCCTATTCATGATTTGGTGCAAATGGTCTTGCATCATTGCAAATGCAAAATGTTTCTGCTATCACAACAATAAATATATGTGATATCCACATTTGCACAATAACGTGAATTGGGCTTATGTAAAATGGAGACATTACAGTAATTCCAAATTCATAGAAATTTTTGCTGGTGTAGGTAAATATTGCCTAAGCCTTTTCGAAGTCAAAAGAATACGTTAGGATTTTATCCAATTAACTCCATTGCTTTTCCTTATTTGGTGGCAGAAATATGTCGATTCAGATATCACACATGCTCCTTGGTTCAAGCATTTAGTTTGGAAGATGCCATCTCAGGTAACTTCTATAACCTGCCCGATAACCTAATACACACTTGTGCAAGTTTTAAAGCGATCGATGTAGCGGTGTAGATTTGTATTTCGGACAAACACGCATATTCAGGTCCATATATATTAGATTCCATCATCGTTTTTTTGTTTGTTAAGCACGGAGCTCTATTCGCTGATGAGAAAAAATTTCTTACTGCAGAATATGCAAAAGAGAATGTTTAGTACTTATAGCTCAGTGGTGGTAAATTTTATTTTTTAAAAAAGTAGTTTTACTGCTTTTTCAACTTTGTTTACAAAGTCGCATAAGAAACTGAGCAAACATGCTCACAAACTTAATTTAGAAAATTTGTGTGAGCGCAACAATTAATTTAAATATTCGTTACACATTTGCAAAAAAAAAAAAAAAAAAAAAAATTGCGAATGCGGATGCGAATTTGAAAATGATCCGAATGTTTCGCATGTAGCGAATGCGACTGCAGAAATCCGTTACATCATTAATCGATAGTATAGCTTTATACATATTTAAATTAATATAAACTAATAAATTTCAAATTTATCGGTTTAAATATAGTAATTATTAGTGGCTGTTCAGACGAGTGCAGGCATGAATCATGTCTGAAAGAGAACGGTAGGTAAAGAGAAAGAGATAGCAGAGTTGCACCGAAAATCCAAAAATAAAATAAAAATCGGCGCATTGATGAATGTTCTATGTTCATATTGTTCCGATTTTGCCACTTTCCCTCATAATTTTTTTTGAAGTTGAATAGGCAACATGAACGCAAACAAACAATGCGCATCTACGGCACACACAGTCTTCATTTTCTTGCTATTTTTTTATAAACTTATTTTAATTTCTTAAGAGATTGTTGCTTTTATTTAATTTTTAATACATATTTAAGGCACATAATTGATATTTCTTTTGGATTTTTTGCGAACAAAAGAACCTATCTTAATGAGCACAAGAAAAAGTGACAAAATTCCAATTCAACTGTTCCTTTTTGATTAGAAAAAGTCCGTCATGGTTGCACTCATGTGAACACGACATGCCTGCCCAGGCCGTCTGAACAGCCACTTATAGATTTATCAACTTTACGCTTTCAAACACATAGATACTCAATGATTCTAATCACTAATTGCATTGTTAATTAAAAAGTGAGTTAATCAAAAAGTTGAAAGTTAATCATTACAATTGTTTGTTATAACATTTCTTTACTTCATCACCGTCATACATAAGTTTCCTCGTTGTTTTTACCATAAAATGATGCAAAAAACAAATTAAATGAATTTATGAATTTTAATTTGTGTGCCATTTACGCTTGCTGACTAATATAATGAACATTGCTTGTTAAAATGATTGCAGCAACGGCATTAAAAATACAACAGGTAACAGCGATGGAGCTAACTCTCAGTTAACTCGGTCAGTCACACTCAATGGTTTGAGTTTGGAATGGATCCGAAATTATACACATTCACTCGATTGCAGTAATGCTTGAATTATAAAATAAAAAGCTATTGCTGCCTTTATTTTATATTTAAAAATGTTCATATGTATTGTTTGCGTATTGTTAAACGTATTAAAATCTTCTGTTGTTCTTATTACCACTGGCTGATCCTAGGTGCAGGTTTTATTGCAAAAAACCAATGTTTTTTTTATCATTAATACCAATTCCCAAAACAAATATGTATTCTTTGAAAAATAAATAGTTTTAATGCCTCTACAACAATGAGTATTCAGTCATCAGCAAATCTAACGGGGGTAGGGGATTCTGGAAATATGTACTTACTCTTCAAATAATCTTTTAGTTTGAGTTCGCGCAACAGTTGCTGCTCAACTAACTTTATAATCGACAAAACGAAACGTACAAACCAAACCAAACAACATTCATTTAATAATATATCAAACTATTATATTTGTTGAGTTCATTAGACTTTCATATTTTTCATTTTGTTTTATTTTTATTTACATTTAAGCAATGGTTTTTATTAACAATATTTTCAATGTTGAAACACTGCAGTTTAACTCTTTTAACCGTTGAAAGGTATTGCCATTCATTGTTTTCAAAATGTCAGACAAAATATATAAATGTTCGTGTAAATGTGTACTAAACAATAAAACAATAAAACATTAAAATATTGCAAAAACTTATCAATTTTAAAAAATTCATTTGAAGTAAACGAGAATTTAGTTTGTCATTGCAAAATGCATAAATAATGCTTAATGCCAGTTAGTTGTTTGTAACCCAAAATGTTTAACTTGCTTAATCACAAAATATAAAAGGATTTATATCGATGATTTAAGCTTTATATGAAAGTACGATTACTCGTAAAGTTTATTTAAATATTGGTGCGACAAATTTTTGCAAAAGAAGTTGATACTACTTTGTGATTGCATATCTGAACTATTAAATGATATATGGTAAATAATAATACTCGTAAACTACATAAAATAATAAGAACATTCAATCATAACTTCCCACTTATATTTTGAATAGCAAACAAAAATATTAATTAATTCAGATAATTGAGTATTAAAAATAAAACAAGATTATTCATTAACAATAGGTAACAAGATAAAGCATACATAAAAAAAGGATTTCGCTTCAATCTTTCACATTAGCTCAGAAAAATTTAATTTCAGTATCTTGTAAATTACATTTTATTTTTGTGTAATAATCAGGCGGAACTATGTACAATTACAACCTCAATAGTTTAGTGGATAGCGCACTAGACTTTAACCCTAGAGGCGGCGGCTTCTATTGCCGTCTGAGTCTGGTGGCTAACTCCTAACCTAACCTTATATTCCTATTGATATGAATAAGAAATATAAGAAAATGTACAAGTACACCTCTTGTTGAGCTATGGCAAAAACACCAAGTGATAACAAATTGCCATACCGTCGTTTGGAGCCGACGTTAAACTGAAGGTCCAACCATGTAGTATCATAATGTTTCGTTCTGGCCTAAGTGTTTCCATGAACAACCACTTAATCTAACCTAACAACATGCACACTCACACACTAGAAACTTTCTGAATTGATTCTTGGAATTGATAGATTTGCCAACAATAAACGTAAGAGTAGGTACTTACTGACTAGCTGTAGTGTATGGATATGAAATGTTTCTCCACTGCTAAAAGTTGTAATTAAATTCAAACTAATAATTTTAAATCAAAATAACAGCAAAATTTTTCAATAATAAATAATCATTCGTAAAGAACAGCGATAGTAAATCAAACGCAGTGCTTTAAAGTAGATATTAAAACAATTATGACTTTTAATGTAAAACACTTTAATATTGAAATTACAAAGAGTGAAGTTAAGCTCATGTAAATCATATAATATGAGCATGAAAACAAGAAAGCTACAATAAAAGCTTGCATAATAACTTAATATGTTTTATAATCCCATAAATATACACAAATAAAAAAAAGCCGCTAATAACGAAGGCATAAAATATGATTAAAATCTAATAACAAATAAAATTAAAATTGCGTGTCTGAAATTTACACGTTATGTGATTTCAAGCGATTTACTCTTCGGCCGGTAGCAATTTCAAACTTTGCAATGAACTTAACAAACACTAGGAAAATAATATAAAATAGTAAAAAATAACAAGGTGCTACAGTGAAAATTAACTTTTTAAGTGAACTAGTGCAGACGATAAGTTTAGTCAGAAAAAAAACCTCCAAAATCCGACTTTAAGACTAAACCCGTTTCTTTAGTACTAGCGTTAAATACCTAACATCCTTCCAACGCAATCAAATTTTTGCCATATAATCGATTAATCGGCTTTTTGACTAACTGTCAAGTTGCCGGTCCGGTGACTGACGGATAATCGAAGTTCCACTATATACATATGTATTGGAAATTCCTCGTATGCAATTTTTTTATTTGACTAGAGCTATCACCTGCGCTAGGCTACTTGAATACTTCATTCAATTAATTTATTTTGTAGCACCGTGTAATAAAACCATAGAAATGTAGTTCACATTTATACGAATTTCGTATATATGTTTGTATAAATATGTATATAGTCAGAGTAGGTAATAGAAAAACATAAAAATAGCATGTCACTAACTCTTCCCTCTTCCCTTCCTTCGACGTAATTGTACATAACTTCTGGGCATTGGGTAGTTGGGTGGGTTAGTACTTGAAGGGAAGGTATATGCATTCTTTTTGCATTTTTGGTTTCAATTTTCTAATTAATTGTATTTTTCAGCAGTTACTAGAATTGATTGAATAAGAACGTTTGGCAATTCTTTCAAATGTATAAATATCTCTAAGTTCTTGAATGATTATGTAATTTGGTGTGCAATCAAATTTAAATTTTGATAATTTTCTGTTAAAATTCCTGGAATTCCTGACGTGATAGAAAAACTCTGTTGTCGTATTCGAATTCAGCGTTACTCTTTTTTATCAGTCATTTTTCAAAAACTTTAATTTCGCAAGCCTATGCTATTGAAAATGGTATTATTATTATTTCCTTGGCATATACATATTTGTAACATTTAAAATAAAAAAAATACTTAATATTAAATTAATATATAAATAAACCGCTCCTAATCTTCTGTTCTCGCCATGAGCCTATAGCTGCACATTCTGCGTGCACGGTCCTTGTCCAAGTATTTCGCGGTCTACCCCTGCGACGAGTCCCCGGAAGGTTCTATTCAAATGCTATTTTAGCTATATCGCTGTCGTCTTTGCGCATGGTTGTATTGGTAAGCTGTTAATGAGAAACTTTTAAATCATCAGCATACAAAAGAAACTTAGCAAAGGAAAAGCAACTACTTATATCATTTATAAATGGAATGAAAAGCAAAGGACCCAAGATACTTCCTTGTGGAACTCCACATGAGGCGACAAACGGAAGAGAAAGTACATTGTCAACGACAACGACGCATCGGCGATTACTTAAGTATTCATTCAAGAAAAATGGAGTGAAAACCAAGAGATGCTAGTTTTTTTTATTAAAATTTGATAAGAAACTCTATCAAAGGCTTTAGAAAAGTCAGTGTAGACTACATCAGTCTGAAAACCATTTTGAAAACCTGACATGCAGTCTTCTGTGAAAATAGCAAGATTAGACACAGTAGAGGGATTAACCACAAAACCATGTTGATTTGGGCAAATAAGGCTCTTAACTGTGAAAAAAAAGTGTATCTTTGATGACACATTCAAAGAGCTTAGAAATTGGCCTGTAATTATTGATGTCATTTTTATTGCCACTCTCAAAAATTGGACTAATGAAAGCAATTTTCCAATCATCCACAAAAATACCAGATGATAACGATTTATTAAATATTTGTTTTATTGGATTAACAAGAGAATCACAATTTTTTATCAGTATCGCAAAGAGACCATCCACGTCGGTTTGTGTTGAGGTCTTTAATCTCGCAATACCTTTAATAATATCCTCAGTACTTAATATTAGGGACCCAAAGTTTAATGGCAAATCTAATTTGCTGGAAAAGTCAACATCTAGGTCATTATCAGAAATAAAATTAGATAAAAAATTCTGCAAAGAGACTAGCAGCTTTAATGGGAGTAGAGGCAGATTTATGTTTAAAAAACAATGCCGAAGGAATACTCGAACAAGATTTCTTTGAGTTAATGAAATGCCATTTACAAGATTCTACTCTTCTTGTTGTAGTACTGTGCTCACGCGATTTCTTGCCAATTTTTACCCGCATATTCGCATGAAACTTATATCGTAGGATGGTTCATTACCTAACCTTTCCAACGATATTCATCCGAATATGTTAACGTTAACATAGATAAAAAGTGATGGAACTCGTTTTGTCTTAGCATATTAATATTATACGTGGAGTCAATAGAATAATAAATTTTAAACAATTTTTAACTCACTCTCAAATGTAAATCGGTGAATGCTAAAATTTATTAATCATAAACTTTCCCCTAATTAAAATCTACAATTCTTAGATATAAAAAACTGAAATTATCTTTTCAATTCTTCACTCGGCAATTTCAGAGCAGTTGTCATAGTTGTCATTTTTAAAAATAACTAACTGCAAGTATCTACATCTGCAACACACATAAGAAAACTATTTTCTAATAATTCTAATTTTGGAAGGAAAATAAACTCAAAGAAAGTTTTCAGCTTCTTGCAACATACATCCATATGCGCAGCATTCTTTATATATAATGATTTTTTACGATTTTAATGACAGTTTTCGTGGAAGATTTTTCGCATTATTTGGTTTTAAAATAAATTTTGATGCCATAAGAAAAAAAGATGCGTTATTAGTTACTCGCATTTATTTATGTTTTGAAAAAAATCTTAAAAAAATATTTTTCTACTACATGCTTCGTTGTAAAATTTATTTAAGAACTGAAAGTTGTAAAGAATTGCTTAAATACTTCATGTTACTTTCTATCTTTCCTGCTTTTTATGTATAAAAAATGAGATCAACTTAATACCAAAATATATAATTTAGAGTTAATTAGCGCATTCACATTTGTTTCTTATCAGAACAACAAAACGCTTCAAATGAAAAAGATTGTATTGCACCATTGTAATCTGAATTGCTCAGTTTAAATAAAGGTCAAATTTATTATGTAACAATTTTTTTAAATATATGTAAAATATACTATACCAACCCACAGATTTACATATACGTCACTTGTTGAATATACATATAAATACATATTTCTTTAAGACGTAATAATATCATATACTGGAATGTGCACACACTTTTGATTGATGCATTTAAGATGCTCACAAAAGTTTTAAAAGTAATTTATGTTTTTTAATTACCAAAATACATATGAACTAGGGTTCACGATTTTTTATGAATTTACTTAGCACGTGTAATCAAAATTTAAAAATTAATATCTGAATATTTTCGGGTATATCATATATACAAATATAACTACATATATGGAACATTATTTTGTTGAGTCAGATCCCAGTCTTTAGTAATAGAGTTGATTAAAAATAAAAATGGTGTTGAATCATTAAATGAATAGATTTCAAATTTCAGAATTGTTATTTAACTACTGATGAGATACAAATTATTAAAAAAAATTGGACTAAATTTAAGACTAAAGTATATAAATTTCAAGATATTACTTTAACAAACAAAGTTGTGTAATAAGTTATTCTAATTTTCATAGAATTTATTATAATATTAACTTGAATTTATAATTGCATAGTTTTATCATGGCCTAAATTGCAATAAAGGAAATAAGGAAAAAAATAAGTAAAAGTGTATGGTGTATTATGAAAAATAAATTTAAAAAATAATTATTGAAGTAGCTCAAGTAAATATTTAATAAAAAGGACCCAAAACGAATACAAATAAATATTCACTAGTAAATACAGAAAATGAGGAAAGCAGAAAGAGAAGATTAGGTCCTTCCATTTCTTCTCAAAGTCTTAAGATCAAATATTAATCGGAACAGAGGTGGAAAGATGTGTTTTTGAATTAGATGAAAGATTAGTTTCTCGTAGTCAAGTGTATGTAATCTATTTAGTAACTGAACGGGGTGCTGGCCTTTGGTTTTTAAAAACAGAAATTAAAGTTCTGGCAACATGGGTCTGTGATATTTTGGATTATGGCAAATTAAAGCATTCAATTCCGGGATCCCCAAATCCTGGGATTATATTAATTTGATACCCCTAAATCTCGGGTTGAAGGCCATGGGATCCAAAAATTATAGATATTAAAAAGACAAATGCGTTCATTCCTTAGATATAGAGAGAAAAGCGAATATTTAGAAAGTAAATTAAAAATAAGCAATTTGAAAATGCACTTACCCTGATAAGATACAAAACTCCTTAGTCATTAAAAAACTGTACGATCGCATTACTCAAGAAATTTATTTATTTATTCCAATTTCTGCAGCTAGTGTGGATTCCAAAAGATGTACGGCTGGTTACTTAAGCCACAAATTAAAATCTAGTCCCGCAGACGACACCTTAGACTCTATAATATATCTGCCTACTTAATAAAAAATTCTCGTATTTTCTGTTGACAAATATTAATATACAGAAAACTGGAAAAATCCTTGGACTCCAGAATTGCCATATTTCTATCTTGAATTCTCAAATCAAATTAGTCATCCCATGAAGTTTATGATAGTGAATACGAATCTACTACGGATCTCGAAATAAACACTGAGATATAGTGGACAGAGCGATTTCAAGTTGTTGTGGACTTGATGGTATTAACGACTTAAAACAAATTGCTGCTAATGTTGGTTTGTTAAAAATTTTACTAAAAAGCGAACATTGATTTGATGATTTCTGTTGAACATTAGTATTACCAGAAAGCAGAAACTTTCAGTCTGGCCCATACGTATTTAATTTGTTCTTTCACATAATTTGTGGTGAGCGGAAGAACATATTACCGAATCCGGAAAATTTTTTTTTTTAACCTTAGCCTAAGCCATTATATTTGCATTTCGTTTAAAGTGATACGATACCCTTGACCTCTTGAATGTAGATTAAAAAATGCAGTTACCATACTACCAGCATATCGTGTATATATTTATATATGTGCATTCAAATAGCTATGTATATTTGTACTATTTACATATATATGTGTGTATGTTGACTACGAGTATATGCTGCTGACCCAGTTTTTCGTGCATCAATTGAACTTTTTATTTTTTCTTTACTCTACTTTCGTTGGTATTATTGTACAATAGTTGCTGTGTTGTTGGTTTTTGTCCTTTTTATAATATGAGATTGTTGTTTTTTTCTGTAGTTGTAGTTATGTGATATCAGCAAATTGTTGCTGCTGTAATACCATAAACTTAGAGTATATACATATTCTTTTAGTAACAATAGAGTAAAGATAACATTGAATATTCTCGTGTGGATCCTTTTTAAACTCCACCGTTCTAAAAAGCCAAATATGTATTTATAATTAAACTTGCACTAAAATCCAGTAAGTCTGTAATTAACAACACAAAAAAATTGATTTCTGTGTACATAAGGACAGTAAGGACAACAAGGACATTGGCGTTTATTTATTATTAATACATGGTAGTCATAGAAGTCAGTTTAGTATATGTTGGCAACGAAATGGCAATTACGCCACCTGCAACTGCTGCGTGAGTGTATGTTTGTTGAAACGTTATGCATGTATATAGGAGACCTTGGTTTCAGTGGGTTGAGGTGCTGTGTTATATGTCTGGTGTGGGAACTGTTATTCGTTTTGTACAGCTTCAAAATGTCCTTGTCCTGTTGCATTGATATTCTCTAGGCATTTTGTGTGTATTTAATTGACGTTTAAGTAACGAAACACGTGTACGGAAAATTTAAATGGTTTTGTAAATTAAAAATATTCTGGCATAGCATTTCTATTTCTTCAAATACGTAATTGTTTTAGTATTTATTTATAATTTATTTGTCAAATACAAATAAGTGCAATTATAGCTTACGATTCATTAAAATCTTCAATGCAACCAGTTTTCATGAGTAAATTTGTGATTTGCTTTTATGTTGATTGTAAAAATGCATGAACATGTGTTTTGTAAATCAAAGATTAAGAGCGTATTACTACTAGATCCTAGTTTCAATTCTTGTCTCAGAGATCACTCACTTTGAATTAAAATATTTCATACTTACCGCTAAGCTTCAAGTTTATCGTTTTTGTAAGATTATTCTCTAGTGGTGTAGGGTGGCTGCATTCGCTACATGCGAAATATTGGAATGATTTTGACATTTGCATCAGGACTCGCAATTTTTTATTGCGAATATACCATATAACGAATGTTTAAATTGAGTAAACTGCTCGAAAATTTTTTTTTTCAATTATGTTTGTGAATATGTTTGCTCAGCTTTTCCTAAAATAAACCCGAAAAAGCAACAAAAGTACTTTTGTTAAGTATAATTACCTACTACATACTTACATATATTCTAAATTGTTTCTTAACCCTTTCAGCCCCGAAGTGGCCTGAGAGCAGCTTCACCTCTTTGTCGTCTTAAAGCAAATTTTCTTTGAATTAAGTAGTTACTAACAGCTTAATGTTTTGAGAAGGTGAATCAAAACAAACTACTCAAATTTCATTGTAATTGTCAGAGTTATTTTTAATAAAGTGAAGTTGTATCGTCTCAAATTAGTGTACTACAAATTAAAGTCGTCTAAATAAAGTGCTTTGTTCTCAATAATAATAAAATAAAATCCCTAAATAATTATAGAATTTTGTTCCACAAGCATTAAATAATACTTGACTATTTTCATAAAACAAAAATATTGATTTCAAATATTTTCCATGCCAAAAGCAACTTTCTTTAGTGCGTAAACGGGCGTGGCGATTTCCAATTTATAATAATTACAAAAAAACAAAGAAAATCGAACCACAGGTGAAAATTCGGGGTCGAAAGAGTTAAATAATCTGGAAATAACTATAATATTTCGTTTTCGCATCCACATTCCCATTCGTTAATATCAGCTTTTGACATTCGTATTCGCATCCGCTAATCTTACACCTGTAACCTCAACCTCAATTATTTTCAATATTTCGTTGAAATTCTTCTGAAACTTAGAATTTCATTTGACAGTTTTTATATATCGGAATTCCGTATTTCAAACTCATTTCAACGAAATACTAAATTTGCGTGAAAGTCCCTCTCTATTTCTCAATTAGAACAAATCGATTAATATTAAATGAAATTTTTTTTATCTGGACGATTTTATTTAGCACATAATTAGTTTTTCGAAATACATAAATATTTATTTAGTAGAAAACGGGTTTTTACCAGTACTGTAGGTACTTGTATGTACGTAAGTTTTATCTTTGAACAGATAATATTTTATCTACGGATTTTTGAAACTCTTAAGAGATTTACTACAGGGGAACTATTATTTACTTTTACATATGTAAGTATATAAGCTTTTTAAGATGATTTAAATGCCACCTACTATTTTCCACCCAATTAAAATATACTAAAGAACTAACTATAGAACATGTTTTTAGTTTCCAAATGATTCATATAAATCATTCAACGAAAACATATTAAACGTTCATTTACCTTTCATTGTATCTACACACATACGTAAATATGCATACATATAAATTTATGTGGAATCTTTCTGGCGAAAAGTACAGAGAACATATAGCCGGAAGAGAGGCAGGCAGTGGAACAAGCAGCAGCAACATACTAAATAGGCCTGCACTCAAAGATGCACACTTCTATTTTTAAGTGTGACCTTTTTTCTTCTTTCACTTATGTAAAACAAATAAATACAGCGAAAAGATAAATAGAAACAGTGAATACTGGCCAAATTTAATTTGGAGATTGTATACAAATAAAGAAGCTGTGTATTTATAGAATTGAACTATATGTGCTATGTATATGTATATTTGTATATCAACATCAAACTCTAAATACTTAAGTCGAGTTACCTAGTCAAAGCCTAAATGTAAACATTGATTTTTAACACAAGTAACAAAATTGGGCAGATTATTAAATTAAGTAAAAACTAGCACTGAGAAACAGAATATTTGAAAGAATATTTGGAAAACAAAGGTACATCGGCTTTTTAAAGAGAACATTTTAATGTACGTTTGAACCAACTATTCAAACAAAATTTAAACAATATTTCTTTTTAATTTATTTTTAATTTGTTTTATTGAACATCTCTTATGTATTTATTTGATTTTTTCGTTTACAGACTTCCCTCCACCTCGGACTCGGACAGCTATGAAGATGATGCCGAAGAGACCATACCACCACACTGCCACATCGTTATACGTTGTACACGCGAGATAGCTGGTTTCAATGGACTTGGCGAAGCGGTGCGGCGCCTTGACTTCCGTAGTTCGGTGCGCAATAGACGGCGTTTTCATTATATTTGCACTCTATTGCGTCTTCTAGTATCGCATAAAGGCATTGCCAATTTGTCGGGCAGTGCGCAGCGACAACTGTTGCAAATGGTGGAAGAGGTTGCCTCACATGGTAAGTTGTTATCGGTCATGCAATTTGCTAGTTTGCTAGACGATTATACGGTCGGTCAATGCTACAGTAGCATGAGCGTGACATTTGCTTCCGTTTTTTTTTTTTGGTTTTTTTTTTTTTTTTGAATATGTATAACGGTTTGATAACAAATATATGCATATATACAAAAACACGTTTGTGTTTGCTGGTAATTTAATTATTTTTTCTCATTTTCCATTTCCTCTTTTTCTTTTTACTTCCTTTTCTTTGCATTCGCAGTCAATGACAGTCAACAACATTTGAATGTTTTGCGCGGTCTAGCTCTGCAACTGCAAAATATCGTCAACCAGGAAAATCAAAAATGTTGGGGCAAACCATTGGGCAGCACAAATCTATGGCAGGAGCATATGGAAACGATAAAACGCATTCAAGCTGTTGCTAGTCAAATTGAAATCAAGGAGGTAAGTTATACAATTACAACTTGCATTGAATGAAATTTTTAGTTTTTCTTTCCACACTATTTTTTTTTATTTTGTTTGTATTTTTTCTGTATTGATTGAATGATTGGTTGTAATTGGAAATGTAAAATGGAAAATTGCAACGTGTATTTTCGATGTTTGTGTTATTGGAGCTTGAATAACGTTTGTATTGGAATGAAGGAGATGCTAGAGGAGAATAATAACATACCCAATTAGAAAGTCATCATTAGAAAGCACACCAAAATAATGTTGACAATGAGGATTTTGGTTATCAAGAAGCTTTTATTCTGGTGACATTCTTCCGAATTTCGTTGCTGAACTCTGATGATCAATGAACTCTGATGATCGCTAATATAATGGCTGAAGCTATCTGCCCTAGGAACTAATCAAAAAGTGATCCACATCTTGTTAGCCTTTTCATTACCCTCGGAATACAATGATTTAAGAAGCATATTAGACTAGTTTAATTATCCTATTATTTATGCATCTGCTAAAAATCCTTAGAATACTATGAGAAAAACTAATGATCGCTTAAAAAATATTTTTGCAAAATATCATCACAGCCGGGTCCAGAAATACGTCCAAAATTACATGACTTGCCAGAAGAATGTGTTCGAGAGATAATACTACGTATTGCTGATCATCGAGACCTCGAGGTAAACAGTAATAGCTTTTATAATTAGTACTTAAATATTACAACATTTTTTTTTCTTTCCTTTAGTCATCAGCTAATGCTTGGAATCTAATGGCGACACTCGTTTCCGAGCAGCGAATCTGGCGTGAACTTACACATTTTCATTTTAATCAAAAACAAGTTAATACTATACTTGATCTAAATAAATACAAATTGATGGGTGAGGTTAAGGATTGGAAGAAAATTTACCATCAATTGCGTCGTACCTATGGTCTTAATGATGATTATCAATTTGCGGAGGTGCTATCATTATGTCGCTTTTGTTGCTGCCTTTTTTGGCCATCCGATGGTCATCCGTGTATTGTCGATCAATGTCCAGATTATAAACAACGTTTAGAGGAAGCGTCTGGTGGTGAATTGGTGCTGTCGCAGCCAGTGCTACCGGCACAATTTTTGAAATTTTTCTCATTGTAAATTTAGAACGGGAGCTAAACAAAATAACCGTACATTGAAGATATGTGACACAAACCAAGAGAAATAGATACCTATATTTATTATAAAACTTAAGCTAATGAAACACAAAACAGTGATAATTTATAAGATTGCGGAAAAATTTAAAGCAAGTGAACTTGTTTGAACTATAAAAAGTTTAAAAAAGCATCCACATGAGTTCCATTTTATAAAATGCTGAATTGATGAGGTCTCTTTTTTTAGAAATATATAAACTTTATCTCTTTTTGAATTAATTTCTCTTCATGCGTGTATATAGAATTGGTTAACAATGTCCTGACAGCATATAGGTATTTAATGTAAATGTTGACAACAGATCTCACTACCAATATTGTCATGATATTGCTCAAATTATTTACATGAAAAAAAAACTATTACTGAACAGGAAAAAATTTTATTTTTTTGATATTTGAATGTAGGCACAGTGATTCACAAAACAGTGTTTGTTGTTAAATTTTGAATCTTTAGTCATTATCATGATTTAATGCTGTGTAATTCATAATTGAAACTACTTTTATTGTTTTTTTTACTTATTTTTTGTTATTAAGTTTAAATTTTATGTTTTAGTTTGAATCAACTTAATTTGTGTCTTTTTATTTTGAATTACTTGTATTTTTTCAATAACTTTTTTAGTTAACTGTTGTTTGCCTTTTCTTCATTTCAATTTTTATGCATCAACGAATAACTTAACTTGTAATTTTAAGCACATATAAAATATATTTATCTCTTAGCCTTTTAAAAGCCAGTTTCTATACAATGAAGCTTAGCTCTAAATCGGTTTACTGTGGTGTTTAGGTTTTAACCGGCAGCTTTTTTCGACAATGCGGAAACGTTCCTAGTCGAGATGGTACTACATATATCTTATGAATTTAAAAGTTTTAAAGATGTTTCGCTTTCTAATATTTCTGAGCTCTTCGCAGAGTAAACACTTCTAAGTTTCTTGAACTGTTGAATTTCTGGAATAGTTTTGGGTATTACTTATTAACTTTCAACTTATTGTAAGAAACAAATTGCTGATTACAAATGTGTGCTAATTTCTCATATTGTCTTTCAAATAATGGATAATTTCATTATAAAATCTGATATTTGTAAAAACTAAATAAAAGTTGGTATTACCATTTAAAATTTAAAGATTTGTATTGCAAACTTATAGAAATCGGATTTTAAGAATCTTTAAGTTTTCAGCTGGCTATTAAGCAATTATTAATATTTTGTGAAATTTTGCCCAAAGAGCAAGCTATTTTATCGTATACTATAAGTAAAAACTAATCTTATTAAATTAACTAATAGCAATAGAAAATAATGATTTCTTTCGATTGTTACTAAACAATAATAGAAAAAATAATACAAAAGTAATTTATGAATTTTACAAGAAATTATTTTTTTTAATACTGCCACTACGTAGAATATCACAAAGAACACACTAAAAGTCTGTCGTAGTGTTGACAAGAAATGAAAATTTATTTTCTCAAAATTTTTTAATGAACTGTCATAAATCAAAAAATGTTTAAAACAATGTATTATTTAAGAATTAATGCCGCGAAAAATCATTAAGCTTCTTATATTTAATTATTAACGAATATAAATTTTATTGTGTACTTAAACTATAAAGTTTAAGACAAATACAAAAGAAAATCTGGTTAATGATATATTCTACGAAGTGTAATTGGTGCCAACAAATAGATTTCTTACGTTTCCAAAAGATTAAAAATACACAATTTTGTTCAACTTAAAAAAATTAAAGAATTGTATTTGAGCACGAATTAAATTGTGTTAAGGGAGTTTTGGCCAAACGTATACCTGCAGGTAAATGAGTTTTAAATTTTCTAGTTTTATGGGTTAGAGCCATAGATCGAAATATTTAACGCAAATACAAATATGAAATACACAATAGGCAGTTGTAACATATTCTTATTTATTAGAAAAAAACGGCACTTAAACCTAGACCATCCAGGAGCCCCACTTCCCAATGAAGCAAAATAGGTTTCAGTTTCCCTAGGGATTATCTAATACTACATATTGCAGGAGACACAGACTTTTAATAAACGTATTCCCTGCATTTTATCACTTCCGACAAGAAGACTTTATTTGAATGGCCAGAGAAGAAGTTCATAAGCTATTCGACAATATGTATCTCTCTGCTAAAGTAGTAATAAAACGAGAAAGTCGAGTAGTTTGATCTTTCGATAATCTGGAACACTCTTTAATATTATCATTGTGGATTATATAAGAAAAATTAATTTTCTGGCTTATCAGATTTATCAATAAAACGAAGCCGAAACAAATTAAATAAAAAAAAATTAAAAAATAAAAAAAATCTTACGGACACATTGGGGTATTTGACCAATTTGGGCGGGCAAAATTATTTTGTCATGGAAATAGTTACTAATCGTGTCTGTTTGCCGATTTTTACTATCCTTAAAACTGTACGACCATTGGGGTATATAAGACCCACCTGAACTTTTACTCTCCAAGGGATTTTCAAAAAATTTCTAACCAAACTGGCGCTCGCCGATGAAAAATATATGTAGCTTCTAAAATACAATGACCTATTTGGGTTTTACAGTCTGAGATTTAATTTTTTAAAATCGACTTTTGGCCGCCTAGATCTTCGAAATATCCCTCTGTGCAATGCTAAAATTTCGGGATCATAATGTACGATCCTCCGACAGCTGAATCCAGTTGAAATATTTGCTAAATGCTTGGAAAGTTCTCATGAAATGTATGCAAATATCTCAAAACTAAAAAACATGTGTTTATTGATTTTTACATTCTTGCTTCGCTTATGTCGCAGTCGTTATTTAAATCTTAACCACACAAAACTTCTATTCTACAATTTCTAACCATTGCATTCAATTCGATAATGGTTGTATCACCCATAAAAAGTAAAATTATTGCCAAAGGGAAGATATTGAAAAATTAAGCATCACTCAATATTTAAACTCCTGAGACTGTAACTTAGTTGCAAACCCCATATTTCGTTACGGTTACTTTTATCACTTCCGATGACGTATTTTTGCCTCATTGATCCATATCAACCACTACTATCTACCGCTCCTTTAATGAAGTTTCATACTGATAATTTTAGTTGTTATTTTAATGAAAACATTTTTCCCCCGAAATCAATTCGTTCTTAATTTTAAATTTTAATTGCAATTCAAAACAAGTCTCAAAAATAAAAGAATTATTAAATATTGAAAACTTCAAGAAATGTGATTTAAAACCATGTCGAAATGTGCGTGTATGTGAATTTATGAAATACTACAAAATGTAAAACAAAATCCCAACTAGATCAATGAGCTGTATTGAAAACTTGGAATCAACATTTTTTTCTCGTATAGGGCATAAGAAATATCGCAAAACACTATTGTATTTAGGCGAAGAAAAAAAATGTAACGCATATGTATACATACATAGTTAAGAGAATATCGGACTTTATTTATATCATTATATATATAAATAAATATTATTTCAAATTGATTCTGATAGAAATAAGTAATATAAAATAAAAAGAAAACTATTTTTCAAAATATTGCTACGACTTCTTAAAAGTTTCGAAAATATTGTATGTAGAAAAAAAAGCATCGCAAAAATAAGCTAGCTTAACTAACAAAAGCTAGAACTTATCTAATATTACAAGAAGCTATAAATATTATATTGTATAAGAAACAAAGAAGATTAAATAATAAAAGAAATAATATATATATATTGCATGAAATTATGTGACAAATAAATTTTAAAGTTCATTGAAAATATTTGGTTAACTTGGATTTCTATTTCTTAAAGCTACTTCTTTTTTTTATATATATTTTTGGTTATGTTTATTCCTTCTTAACCAATTTGCATTTTATGGTGCTAGATGTCAGCACTTTAAACTATCAGAAAAGACGATAAGAGGTGATGGATGAGTTTGTGGTACATGTATTCGTAATTTATATAATTTTTATTGACTTTTGTCTTGAACCATTCAAAAGTTGTACATGTACTTATTACTTTCCAATATTTCGTGAGTCTCAACGTGTAGATTTGAAAAACATAATTTTTTTTGGAGAAAAAATATATAAAAAGTCAATAAAACATATTTCATTTAAGAATAAACTCATACAATATATTGCCTTATAAAATCTTATCCTCTTAACGCCCCAAAACTCTTGGGAATTCACATTAGACGCAGCTTGAACTCGATATGCATTACAATCAATTCATTTATTCACGTGAACGTCGGCGGTTCGGCCGGCAATGCTTATTCACCGATCGCACCCAGTTGATGGTGAGCGTGCAGCCGAGCATGAAATTGAGACTTTCCTACATACTACGCAATCCAGTACACAAGACTACTCAGTTAGCCGATCAGAAAGCATATAGTGTTATGGAAACCGAAAACGTTAGTTTCGCTGAACACGGTATGTATCACTATGAAGGCGGTTGGCCACGTGAGGTAAACATTCACGATGAAGAGCAGACACAGCGTCATCGCAAGAAAGTAGAACGTGAGGATAGCTGGGGTGTTCAGGTTATGCATCTAATACACAGTTCAATGGAGGTGGCAGCACAGAATAGTGCGGTCAATATCTATGAGGAGTTTTTTGAAGATTTGCCACCAGAATTAGGCGCTGATATGCGTACTCCATTTGAATCGCGCCAGAATAATATTTTTCATGACCCAATGCAACCGTCGCGTAGTATTACCGTAATCGATTGGATGCCAAATGATGTACGCCGTTTTATGGCTCTCCATACAAATTATAATCTGAATGCGGAGGCATTAAAACTTACCGATTTAGTTGATGTCGGATCTGTGAATGCTTTCTATATATGGGATTTGAAAAATTCACTGAAACCGATGATTATATTGGAAGGTGCCGAGCCGGTAAGGAAAGCTGTTGTTTGTCCCAAAGACGAAAATTATATTGCGGGCGGATTTTATTCAGGCAAATCGGCAGTTTGGGACTCTCGTATTGGTGATAATCCCATTCAGTTATGCCCGTTAGAGGCTGCACATCGTGAACCGATCTCAGGTGTTTGTTGGGTGCATTCAAAAACGAATAGTGAATTTTATACAGGCTCTTATGATGGTTCTGTTAAATATTGGGATGGACGTGATTTAAATGAACCGATACAAGAGATTTTACTTGATCCAGAACAGACCGATGATCAGTCTCGAGAACGAGCACACGGAGTGTCTGTACTAGAATTTGAGTATACGATTCCGGTGCGTTTTATTGTAGCTAGCGATCAGGGACACATTTTTATAGGTAATCGAAAGGGTATGACACCAACAGAAACTTTCATATCAAACTATAGAATTTTTTCGGGACCTATTCGCACTATCGAACGAAATCCATTTTTTGTGAAAAATTTTTTGATTGTGGGCGATTGGTGTGCGAAAATTTGGGCAGAAGAGTGTAAAGGTTCGCCAACAACTTTATTGGTGAAGAAACAAAACGAAATGATGTGTGGCACGTGGAGTACAACACGTTGTTCACTGTTTGTAACTGGCGATTATAAAGGAGAATTGGACTTTTGGGATTTGCTTTTAAGTCATAGAAAACCAATTTACACGATCAGGTTGAATGCGCCTATTACGTTTTGCAAGTTTCGTCCAGACGGTGAGTATCTTGCTGTGGCATTAATGAATGGCGATGTGCAATTACTGGAATTGGATCCGGCTATGAAACATAGTGCAAATAGAGATAAAGCGCTCATTATGGCGGTAAGTTGTAAAGTATGTTAAAATGTTTAAAATCTGAGACGGGTAAAGAGCGTAAAATTGAAATTGTATAATTAGAGCACAATGCACCTTACTTTTTAACTTTTAATGTAATTAACGCAAATAACTTATTTTTGCTCAGCAGATTTGCTCAATTTTCTCATTTTGATTTACGCCGTTTCGATTCAGGTATTACACTCTATTAGATATGTATTGAACCCGGCGTCAATGAACATAATTGTTGTTATACCGTCAACGAACTGGGTGTGTGATACCCGAGAAACAATAAATCCTCAAAATAAAACCAGTATTTTTTTAATTAAGATTTTCTTTTTTAATTTCATAAATCATATTTTAAGTATAAACAAAAAAAAAAAAAAAAATATTGAAATATTCCCTTCTTCTTAAATATATTTTTTTGAAACCAAAAGGTAAGATCAACAAAATTTATCTAAAATCACTGCACAGCTCAGTTGTAATACAACCATGGTTAATTGACGCCGGGTTAAAATAGAGTTACATTAAACATTTTGAAGAAATGGTTTATGACTGATCTCTCTCCCATTCGCCTGCATAGAAAGTACAAAAGAATAGTTTATTAATCACTGATTCAAATTATCTGAGATTGAAAGGGTTTAAAGATTTTTTTAATTTCTATCAGCTCTTCGAACGTGAGCAATTACGTTGCAAGCTACTAGAGGGACGTGTAGAGGAGGTTAAACTCAAGCGTAAAACTTCCATTTGGGAAACCGAGCATCGAATGGTAGAAGAAGGCGACGATGGACCCATTATCAATCTTGATCCAGATGATCCAAATGATTTTTTGCAAATCGTTGAAAATGATGTCGATTTAAGAGAAGCTGTCAAGGCTTTTAAAGACATAACAACTAAAGTAATAAAGAAACGTCAAGACCGAGTATTTGTCATGGAGAAAACTGATTTTGAGCTTGAGTTTATGCTCTATTCGCAAAAGCAAGGGGAAGCAGACGAAGAAGAAGATGAACGACTCTGATGAATTTACAAATATGTATCTTATTTATTTGCTACAATAAACATACATATATTTTTGAAAGATTTTTGATTGAAATTAAACAATATGAAATTAAAATACCAGCATTTTTTGTGCAAGTTCATTTAACTGTGCCACTCTTATATCAATAATAATTATGGCCAAATTTCGACGAACTGCTGTCACTTTGCGCACCAACAATTTTACTTCGAAATGATTCATCAAGAAAAGCCATTTAATTCTTTCCTTCTGATGTTCTTGCATTTGTAAAAACTCTTCAATGCTAACGCCCAGTATGCGTTCGGCATCTGAACCCGAGCCACCACTGATACGTGCTTCCACCAACGTTCCCGTATGATCGCTAAACTGCATATTTATATTAAAAATGTGTTCGAATGTATCTCCACTGTAGTTGAGTGAAAATGCCAATTGGCACTGATCTGATTCGCACATAACTTGATTGCTGGTTAAGAAACGATGACATGATTTACTGCGGTAAATGTGAAATAGTTGTCAATAGGTAAGTTTAATACAATAAATATAATAAATAATAAATTCTGGAAATAATTAATTTCCGAACTTGCCATTTCTTGCTGACAATTTTGTTGTGTTGCCCATCAATGTCGAACTTAGTTACCATGGCATACAATACAGCTGTAAATTGGTCAGAGTCATCTTTCAAATGACCTTCAGTACGCGCATATATCTGCTTAATAGTCATTTGATTTGTAATTTGAACGGCTAAAAGTAATAAAATAGTTTGGCAAACCTTAGGTGCTAGCAAATAGTACGGAATTTATCAGACAACTTGCCTTGTGGTAAATTACTACTTCCTATTTGTGCAAATATATTCAGCTCTTTGGAGGGGGCAGTTATAGCGAATTCTTCCAAAAGTTGTGCTTCTTCACCAATTGGATTCTCATAGATTAACGTGCACCCAGTGATAGTCAATGATGAACTCTTATGGAAATCCGAATAGAAAACTTTAACATCTACTAAATGTAACACAGTCTTCGAGGGGTGCCAATACTGTTCAGCACGTTTAATCCAATCGATATTCCATGTGGTCAGTATCATACCACTCACAAGACTCCGATCGAATACAATCAGTTCTAAGCAGTGCAGCATTTTACCAGTACGCGAATTTTTCAATTCTCGAACCGGACGAAAACTAGCGATTGCTACCAATAAGTCAATTAGTTGTGGTTTAACATTCTCGCTAGTGCTACTGCGTACATCTGCCAAATTTAGTGCACTGCAGAGCGGTTTGTGTGGTATTCGCATTAAATTGCGTAATTCGCGATATGAGTCCATGTCGCTATGATCGTGCATATCCATATAACCTTGGCCTTCATTGAGCGCCAAAGTGATTGGTAGCGTTGATACGGGTTGATAACGCATTGGCTCTTCCCCGTTATATGTAGCAGATGAGTGGCTTAATGTAATGTGTGGCAATACTTTGGGGCAGATCACATCAATTATATCACCAATTTTTAGTTTACGATGATATTCATCGACTTTCTCTTTTGTGCCCCAATATTTGCAATTTACAATGTGTCGTTTAGAATCACGCAGTGTATATGTAATGACACCGCGGTATTCATTTGTATCTTTCGAGAGAAAAAAATTTGGCTCACTTTTGCACAACACTAATGCTGTAACTAGAGCGTTAATTACATCAGCATTTAGTTCTAACAGTTTTTTTGGAACAACACCTGCCATTTACGGTTTTTAAAAAATTGGCAATTAAAATACAAAATGAGGATTGATTCGAACGATGTCTGATTAGAAACGATCCAATTTGAACTCTCGACCGTTGAAGAACTAATTTGAATTTTTAAATAAAAAATGCAAGATTGGATGCAATTAAACAATCAACAGCATTGCCAGATGTAAATGAACATAGGAAATAAGAAATGCACAAATTTACTGACAACGGTTAAACGATTTGAAAAAAATCAGACTAACTCAGCTTTTAGACGCGGAAACTGGTTTCTGGAAACTGTCAAATGTGATAGTAAGGGGGGACGGAGGGGGGCGAAACACCCTTTCCTCTTTGAAAATGGCATAAAAGTAAATTTGTTTCGTCTAATTTTAACAATCTTTTAATATGAAATTAAAAAATAGCTGTGATTTGAATTATTTGAAGGATTGTGAATTTCTAAAACCGATCTCCAAAAGAAATGTAAATCAAAAATATTTTTTCCTTGCACGGAAGTATTTAATTTATTTAATGTTCCAGCAGTTCAGTCGGTCATATTAACACCCTAACCTATATAATATCATATGTAATTTTCATGACAATTTAAAGGATTACAGTTCATTCCTAAGTACAAACAATAATTTTAATAAAAGAATTAAGAATGTTATTTTCCTTCATTTCAAATGTTGCTAAGTGAAACAAACTCGTATATGTTTATTGATCCAACACTGAGATTTTTCATTGCAACTTTTGTGAGTGGTGGAATTTTGGACAAAATAGCAAAAAATATTTAAACGAAATGGAGTATACATATAAAAAGGAACGGCGAACTTTTGGCATACGCATATCCTTCGAAGATAAAGATGAAATACTTTTCTCGGAAAATTCAAGTCGAGAATTGTCCAAGGATTACATACTTAAAAATCCTGTACACAGAGTTACACATTATGGGAAGCAGTTGTCTCTCAGTGAAGCGAACACCGAACGTGCCACCTATAAACACACAGGAATCACCCACAATGAAGGTGGTTGGCCAAAGGATATCAATATGCATGACCCCGAACAGACTGTGCGATATAAGCGAAAAATTGAAAAAGATGAAAATTACATAACTCAAGTGATGAATTTAACAAAATCAATGGAACATTATATACATCAAAATAATGCTGTAAATATATATGAGAATTATTTTGAAGATTTGGATCCAGCGCCATTGCCAGAACCATGCCGGTCACGTACCGTTAATGTATATCGTGATCCAAATCCAATTAAAGTCCCAGTAACACATTTGTCGTGGTCCCCAGATGGTGGTATTAAAATGGCGGTGAGTCATTGCGATATGAAATTTCAAGGTGAAAAACTAGGACAAAAAAGTAATTCGTATATTTGGGAAATTGAGAATCCAAATGAACCTTTTCTTACGCTTGAACCAAAAGTGCCATGTGTGTGCTTGGAGTACAATCAAAAGGATCCTACCAGTTTGGTGAGCTGAAGTCTTGTACTGAAATTATATATTTTAATATAATTTTTATACTCCAATAGGTGAGCGGTATGTACAATGGTCAAGTAGCTGCATGGGATACTCGTCACGGCAAATATCCGGTAATGATTAGTGAACGTGAGGTTTGCCATCGTGATCCTGTAAATTCAGTACTTTGGAATAATTCGAAAAGCGGCACTGAATTTTTTTCTGGAGCATCCGATGGCCAGGTATTATGGTGGGATACACGTAAGTTAAGTGAACCCTTGGATAAATTACTTATGGATCCTGTACGTACGGATGAACAGGACTTATCACGCTCATATGGCATATCGGTTTTGGAGTATGAAACTACGATACCCACCAGATTTATGGCAGGCACTGAAATGGGTATGTTATTCTCGTGTAATCGAAAGGGTAAGACGCCAATGGAGAAAATACAAATTAGGGTAAAATAACTACATAATTATATACATATAAGTGACCAAATTAATACTTTTGGTTTGTAGATGATGTGCCATTTGGGCCCCGTATATGCCATAACACGTAATCCAGCTTTTGTCAAGAACTTTTTAACAGTCGGTGATTGGTGTGCACGCATATGGTCGGAAGATTGCCGTGAAAGTTCTATTATTTGGACCAAAAGTAGTTCGGCTATGCTAACTGATGGTGCTTGGAGTTATACAAAGTATAAATTATATAAAATTGACCTGTGGGATTGGACTTAAACTTGGCTTATCTTTTCTTAGAGTTTCTCAGTTTTTTATTACGCGTATGGATGGTGTTTTAGATACTTGGGACCTACTACAACAACAAAATGAGCCTGTGCTTACAGTGAAAGTTTGTGATGAACCTTTACACTGCGTACGCACGAATGAGAATGGGAAATTTGTTAGTTGTGGCAGCAAATTAGGTGCGACATTTTTAATTGAAGTCTCCGATAATATGGTCATGTCAGCCAAAAATGACAAGCCTCTACTTACAGCGGTAATGCTGTTATTTTTTATATCTGTGCCATTTCCATTATCAATTTCCATTTTTTTTAGATGTTTGAACGTGAAAATCGTCGTGAAAAAATACTGGAAGCTAAATCTCGTGAAATTAAACTAAAGGTTAAAACTACACATGGCCAAGAACAAGGTGATTTGACTACATTGAATGGCAAAGTTAATGTTGCTCCGTTTAAAAGCGCTTGTGAACAAGCAGCTGCTGAATATTTTGCTGCTATTGAACAAGAACGTGTGAGACGTATTCCTGGTAACAAGCGTAGGTGATCATAAACTATAAGTTGAACGATTAATATGGGTTATAATAAGAATTAATTTTTTACAGAGGATGTGGAGGAAGTTGAAGTATCTGAGGCGGATAGTACTAGAGCTTGAAGTTTTTGTTTTTATATTTCAATTAAAGAAATTATTCAACAAAAAAAAAAGGTGTGTAATTTTGAGTTTGAATATAAACAAAAAGGAAAATTTGCATTTAAAAAATGCGTTTGCAGATTTTCACTCAGAAGGGTCTTATATTCAGCAGAAATGACGAGGCACGAGCACTACTATAGGGCCTAGATAGAATTTTTCGCATTCACTCATGTTGTGTGAGTTATATTTGTACACGAATGCAAGGGACCTACATTTTAATGCCGAGTCTAAACGGCGAAGTGAAAAGCTATTCAAAAGCGGTTTTTGCTCTTGGTGGTTTACCATTGCCAGTCAAGAGGTGGTGCCGAACAGTACTCCGTCCCCATATAAAAGTAGGACAAGAATAGAAGGAGTTGTTTGAATTTAATGAAACTTAATATCATAAAGGATGATATGAAATCGGTTTTTTGGTACCGGTTATCCTTTTATGAAACCGGTTCTTATCCGATTTTTTTTACCTTTACAGATACTATACAAATTATTCCTTGAATTTTGCAGAAAGCTGATTAAAAAAAAACTTCGGCACATTGTAAATACAACTAGAGTTGAGAAGCAAGTAATACTTAGAAAAACAAATAAAAAATTTTCGAATAAAGAAATTTTCTTTTACTGTAAACGTCACGGTCTGCGTCAGCAAATACTAATGTTCACTATTAGCCTGTAAAAGATAAGAAAGATAGAAATAATTCCTCTCAGGAGAAAGTGTATTTCTAGTGGTAGGAAAAAATCGGAATGTTGATTTTCGTATTTGGGAGCCCCCAAATAGACAAAAATGACTATTTACGAATTTTTAAATGTCCAGGTTTAGCAGTGCGTGATGTACACATATGTTTACGAAAAAACGTTCAGGGAGCTTTAAAATACTGCAACTGATACAAAATGTATCTACATCGACAGAGGAAGGTTTTATCTATAAAATATTTTTTTTTTAGACATCTTTTATCATTTAGAGTTTTTAATAATTTTTTGAAATTGACAACACAAAACAAGAGAACCCAAAAAAAAAGTGAGGTTGTCCCATAAAAGTCGCAATAGTTTCGACGGTTATGCTTCGATTGAACAAAATAGGTGCCGAACGATAGAGAAAAAAACAACAAAGGCGTCAATACCAAAATGGTTTGGTTGGCATTTAATTTAAAGTCGGGAAAATTTTTCAAATTCATGTACACATATATATACGAAAATCCTGAGCGGGTTAAATATA
Source organism: Toxonevra muliebris (assembly GCA_963691655.1). Lineage (NCBI taxonomy): Eukaryota > Metazoa > Arthropoda > Insecta > Diptera > Pallopteridae > Toxonevra > Toxonevra muliebris. Next base: position 50,126,012 of record OY829326.1, on the reverse strand, counting down.
AATATGTGTCAACCACGGGATTTCGGGACTTTGAAATTGCAATTCATTATATTAAAAAAATAGGAGTGTTTTATTTGATTGCCCAACAATATTTTTTTTCAATTTCAGTATGCTATAAGAAAATTTAAATTTGCTTAATTATTTTGTAAATTATTTTTTTAATATGAGGCGTCTAAGCGTACCGTATTGCATCTTTTTGTCTATAAGAATTTTCATTATATAGCAGTTAATGTTTACATTGTTCTAGTTTTGTTATGGTTTTATTGCCACTTTTTGAAAAAAATCAAGAGTTCCTCACCAAAGGTTGAACAATGTAAACCTATTTTAAGACACTTTTTTGTAATTAGAAATTATTGTGGCTCGCACAATAATTTGCATGGCAAAACTTAAAAAGTCAACAGATTGATGTACACATTAGTATACGTTTCAACTGGATCATCAACAATTTAATTTATTATGTCATTCGAAATTTAGAAGAAATTAATTTGGGCTTAGTGATTTATGCTTGAACGACGACGATATGATCAATTTTGCCATACATATTTCAATTAATTTCCTATTTTGATATGAATTGTACTGAATTTAACGAATTTTAAAAAATTAAACAGATTCCTTGAACATGTGGAAAATATAATAATTAAAGATTTATTTTAACCGTAAATTGTTTAATCAAACCAAAAGATTCAGTTTTTTCTTTTGTTTGTATGGGAAATACCCCTTTCGTCCCACTGCATCTATCTAACATATTTTAACAGTTTGCAGAAACAAGTTTCCTCGTCTACAAGCAGACATATAGTCATGTTCTCGAAACAGTGCAATTCATATTACTGCAATTTCAATTTCACTCGAAAGTGAAATTTAGAACATGACTGATAGTTACTCCAGCCGAGATTTAAAATTTTTTCAAATAAAAAAAGGTTTTGTTGTTTGTTCCGTGAGTTTTCGCCCTCGTAATTGCAAAGCACAAATAAAAACTTCAAGGCGTTTTCGCTTTTAAGGTTGCACCTTCTGTCCTTAAATAGTTGGTCTGACGCACTAAAATTTAATCACAAGCGTCATTAGGGGGTGATGAAGAAATATAATTGTTTACCACTTTTTTTTAAAAATTATTCGTCCAAATACTCGGTAATTATTGGCCAAATCCCAAACTGAATCCGAACCGGTCCTAGTCAGAGTCCTCAGGTTCGGTCAGACTCTAGTTGCAGGTATGAACAACATTTTATAAACCTATATAAAAATCAGTTTAAAATTTTTTAAATATTCAGAAAATGCCAATAAGACTTAATTCTTAAAAAATATATCAGATATATTCAATCGTCAAAGATGTCACTTGCGAGACTACATAGATTTCATACACCAGCCATTGAGAAGCACCCTTCAGACTTCACCCTGGTTGGCGAAATTTAAATAACAGCCAGATGCAAATATATTAATTTCCTGTTTTGTGTGTAAACTGATGTATTCTGCAATTGCTTTTTTTGAATTACCTTTCCAAACATTCGTTTCTTCATTTAAACAATAAGGATATTCATGTAAGCAGATAAGTTTATACAAAGCGCAATTGCATACTTTTGTCTGCACTTTACCTGAATTCACCTCGCAAGTTTTTTATGCACATTTATGTGTTTATAAAAGAGAAAAATATAGAAGAATCGAGTTGAAAAGAAATACGTGGAAGAAAATAGGAAACAAATTTAACGCATATTTGTTGTTTACTGTTCAAAGCATTTTGTAAAATGAAATGCCTAAACATAATTTGTCCACTTCATATTTTGACAGCAATCAGCTGCTCTGACATAAACATGAACATCACTATGAATTATAGCTAGTCGAGACGCTATGTAATTGGTTTTGTTTCATGAAAAATTTTCGTTTATATTTAAATTTAATAAATAAGATTCCCGGGATCAATGAACTTGGTTCCTGGAATTTCGGGATCCCGGAATTGAATGCCTTAGTGGCAACTTAAATAATAAAACAAAATATTTAATGCTGGTAGTACTGCGAGAATTTTGACAAGTAAAATGAAAACACGTTTCTCTTATCCTCTCTTTCTTCGTAAGTTCTCTAACTATTTGCTCATTACTTGAAAAACGTCAAATTAAAGTTTGCACACTTTTAGAAATCGTGGCTAAAAATTAAAACATTATAACAGAAATCATCAAAATATCAATAACAAATTAATTGAAAATATAAATAAAAACTGTAAGTAAATAAAATAAAGTAAATTTACACACAAATACACAAACGTCACACAGAAATAAGCATTTCCTACAAGTTGTTGATTTTTATGCTACTGGTACCGCTGGTACTGCTACCCGTAAATCTTACCCAGAAGCTTAGATTTGGTCTACGTGACTCATGAACATGTGGCAATGGTGGTCATAAAGACAAAAACCAAAAAAAAAAGTGTGTGCACGAGTATGAGGTAAACAAAAAAACGCAGAAGCAACCAAAGAAGTTTCAACGAATGGCATTTGTGCCATTGTACGCATAGCCATCGACCCTTGAGCTACTCGATACTTAGTGAAATTTGTATTGAGATTAGAAAAGATTGAATAAATTGGTTTACTTCGGTTTTTGGCAATTTTACTTTAATCGCTAGCGCGTGTGTGATTATTTGTTAAGCGTGTGTCGTTTATAGTATTTTTAAATATTTCATTGACGGCCAGCGAATTGACTCACACAGTCCAACAGCAAATCTTGAAGTAGCAACAGCATCTCGCTTCAATCTACATTTGTGTGTGCATTACGTAGTGTTGACTGCTTTGTTTTATAATAAAGAAAAAAAATTGTGCTAATTTTAACATTTTGCAAACAAAAACAAGAAAATATTGGTGCAGTTGTCATTGAAAAACTGACTTGTATAAATACATATAAAAAGTTGCTGTTGTAAAACGGTTTAAACAGCAGAAAGTGTTTAGAAAATACAACAGAAAACTTGTGTCTGGTTCATAGAAAAAAAGTGAAGGTGAGGCTTCTTTGTAGCATAATTATTTTGATAAAAAGAATACATACATATGTTTGTGAATACATGTCTTTTTAGAAGTGAAATAGTAATTGTACGTTGACTTCATAAGCATACTCGTATTTTCCTGGTTAAAGTTTTTTTATATTATACTACATAGAGTATGCTAAATTTTGGCAACGCATTTAAATTTTATGACTCGCAAGACTTATGTTTATTTGAAAAAAAAAAAAAAAAAAAACAAAATTAATATAAAGAAACACGGTATTGTCAGCATCACATAAAGGATACCTCTTCTAATATCTAGACATGTCCCATGCCTAAACGAATACTTCATTCTGAAACGCATATCTCCCAAGAGTCCTTATATTGAATGTGTGTAAATGGGTGACTTGATTAATTTACAATTTATATAGAATTATTTTGCATTCGTACCTATCATTAGATAATCTTTATTTCTAAGTTGTTCTATAGCAATTGGCATTTAAGTAAACATACAAATAACCTTTAACACTTCTAAAACCATATATAGTATTCATGTCAGCCCCTAACCGCCAATTTAATGGGAGCGCCAAGAAGGAAATTTTCTATGTTATATGGAAAATTTAAACTGATCTTCTCTAGAACCACTATCAATGAACATCCATAAATTTGTGGAAAAATGCTCTTGGTGCTAAAGTCTAATTTTTCATAAAAAAAAATACTTTCGAAAAAATGGCGTTTACGTTAATTTTGCGGTGATACTATATTATCATTTCGTGTTTATATTTAATGATGAAATTTTTTCAAAATTTGTATAAGGGATGATTGTTAATGACGCCTGTTCTACTACTAGGTGGCGTACGTGCTGCATTGATGTTTACTACATTTTATTTTATGACCAGACTAGTACAAAATTTTCATATAATTTGTGGAAAGCATTAATTGATGACGCATTGTAGTTAATTTTTGAGAGTTAGAGACACATTGGATATTATATGAAATTTTTTTTAGGTAAACTGGATGTGATAGAATTGTTTTCTTTAGTGTTAAATCAAAAGAAAAGCCTTTATTAGATATATGTGTAACGACAACGTTAGCGTAAAGCACAACTTTCTTCTAGAGCTTAGTTAATTTTTATAAGATAAGAATTTACAGAAATGCGTGAGTTGCTTGCAAATTCGAGTGAAAGGGAAGTTTTTTTTTTTGAGATTCTCGGTACTTTCCTGCCTTCACGGGTAAATAAAAACAGAAAACTTGTTTTTATTAACATTTCTTTTTCGTAATTCAAGATATTTTGTTTTTTTTTTTTTTTTTTTTTTGTAACGTTGAATCATTCGTACTAATGTTTTGTTTGTAATGACGTATAATCACAACAGGTGTTAATAATAAACATACCATTTACGTAGATCACTTGTTTATTTGCCATATGGAAAGTTTGTTTAGTAAAAACAAGTTAAAGTTTTAAAAACGAGCTTCAATAAAACGAAAAACATATAAAATTAGTGCATAGCTATTGTTCGAACAGTGAAGTTCACAAATTAAATCAGCTGCCCCCGATTAAATAAAAAAAACGTACATATTAAAAATATTGAAAACACATCAAAATCTGATATTAATGTTTAAATCTTTTCCTATATTTTTAGCACAATATATAACAATAATGTTGGATATAGTCCAACCAATAATAATGGATTTATCATCCAAACCAACCATAACATCCATAACTAATGCCTCCACTGATATTGTTGTGGTACGAGCAAAACCAAAGAAGATCTTCAAACCAAAAGCCCGTATTAATCGCATCCCACAAACGTTACTTGATGATCCCATTCTGCAAAAGGCTGTCGATCGTTTGCCAGCAAATTATAATTTTGAAATATACAAAACAATTTGGCGTATACGCGAAATGAAAGCTAAACGTGTTGCTTTGCAACTGCCTGAAGGTTTACTGATGTATGCGATGGTTATTAGTGATATTATTGAACGTTTCAGCGATGCCGATACTGTGATCATGGGGGATGTTACATACGGTGCATGTTGTGTAGATGATTATACTGCCAAAGCATTGGGTGCTGATCTCTTAGTACATTATGGACACAGTTGCCTCATACCCGTCGATCAAACGAGTGATATTAAAGTGCTATATATATTTGTGGATATTAAAATTGATCCATTGCATTTCTTGGACTCAGTTAAATTGAATTTCACACCTGAAGATGGTCAAATAGCATTAGTAAGCACTATACAGTTTGTAACAACACTGCAAGCAGCTTCCGGTGAATTGAAAGCAGCAGGCTATGATGTGATAGTACCACAAGCCAAACCGCTCAGTCCTGGTGAAATACTTGGTTGTACATCCCCACAACTGCCTCATAGTACAAAACTTTTGATATACTTGGGTGATGGACGTTTTCATTTAGAATCGGCTATGATTGCCAATCCAAAGTTGAAGGTATGTACTCGTATATACTCGCACTTATTAAGGAAGATTTTTCATTGATATAAATTTTTAATTTCCCTTTTTAGGCCTTCAAATATGATCCCTATGAGAAGAAGTTTACCATCGAGGAATACGATCACAGCAGTATGCAAAAGATACGACACTCGCAAGTGCAAATCGCAATGAAAGCCAAGAAAATTGGCGTTATCGTTGGCACTTTAGGACGACAGGGCAGCGCACGTGTTCATAAATTCCTTGAAAAGCGCTTGCATGCCAAAGGTTTTGAAACCACAACTATACTACTATCGGAAATCTTCCCGCAAAAATTAGATCTATTTAAAGATATTGATGCTTTTGTACAAGTTGCCTGTCCACGCCTCTCAATTGATTGGGGTTCAGCGTTTACAAAACCTCTACTTAATCCATACGAATTATCTGTGGTTTTAGGCGATGTCGAATGGACACCTGATAATGCTGAGCCGAAAAATAATGCTTATCCCATGGACTTTTATGCTACTGGCAGCTTAGGCCCATGGACACCTAACTTCAAAGCACCTGCACTAGGCGAATGCGATAATAAACCCTCGGAAGCGTGTTGTGGTCGCTGCGTACGCGCTGAATTAGAAAAGGATGACAGTGATATAGCTAAGGCGGCTGCACTCGAAGATATATTAGATTTCAAAAAGGGATAAGGGAAACCAAAGTAATGCTTATTATTTACATGTCTGCTGGTGCTTAATTTTAGTTTTTTTTAATAGAACAAAGCATACATTAGAAAAAGTTTTATTACATGTATTTATGTTTTAGATTTTCCTTTTTTGAATAAGTGTGATGAGTGATGTGCGCGTAAACTATGTCTCAAATGTTAGTGGTTAAACACTTAAGTTGCTGTACCTAAATCTTAGTTTACAGAAATGACTGTATTTAAAATAGTTTAAGAAATTACTTAAACTTTATTTAACTCCGTTCACTTTTATGCTTCTTTTAGCTTTAATTTAGTTAACAAATTTTTCAGAATCTTTCATTTATATGCTCTCATATCATTTAACATTTAATTTACATTTATAATACATAATGTTGATAATATATCATTAAATGACATTTAATAGTTATTAATACATGAAATAAACATATACAATACAATGAAAATAAAAATAAAATGTTTGAAATTATTGCTAAATAAAAAATGTTTACCCAAATATCATAAGAATTTCAGTTTGTTTCACTGGTAATGAGATTTATTTAGTGACAATTGAATACTGATGAATTGTGGTGCGTTGTGTAATAGTTATATGACTTGCGTGATCTGCACACTTTGTAGACACACTTGTTCTACTTCGGCAATATCTGAAAATCTACAAATTGTTATAAAAGTCTAGGATACGCACCGAAATTTTCTTTCATCAAACCATTTTGTTTTTAAAACACTTGTAATATTTTTTCATTTTTCACACACTCCTAGAAGTTTATGCCAAATCTGAATATCATAAATACTACAATCTACTAAAACTGCTCTTACAGTGCCCACAGGCTTTTTTTGGAAAAGAGATATTAGTTGATCGTGGTGAGAACCAGTCATTCAAAACTGGTTGAGATGGCCAATATACTAAGCCACAACTACCACTTTCATACGTAAAAATAAAGTACTTCTGAGAAAATGAACAAACGCGTTATTCGCTTCGCTGAAAAAGTGCACATATGTGTATTCACGTTTTTGCGTATTATTTAATTTATAGTGATTATTTTTCTATCAGAATTTCACAAAACTAAAATAAATTCGAAATTTAAAAAAATACGCAAAAAAAACTTGTAAAAAACTATGTGACCTTGAACACCAAAGAGGTTATAGAGTTGTGAGACAGAAATATAGAAAAAAGTGTTACTGTTGTTTTTCGAATGAAATGGATCCCAGCCACATTCTTCCTAGGTTGGCCCCTTCTTGTTTCAATTAAAATTGAAATCCAAGTTAATTTTAATTCGTTTTTAACTGTGCTCACTTGAAAAAAAAAAATTGTAAAACGTGGAACAGCGAAAAAGGAATCAAATATTTATTCAATTACATGGGAAAACTACTACGATTCATTCAAATGCAAAGATAAATTGCACATCTTCAATGAGCTACTGTTGAAAACTACTAATGAAACAACGATTTTGAGTAGTTGTTATTAACTCTACTTCTATCTGTACTACGTCATTCTTTTTAAAAATTTGTTACAAAGGTTTTTAAGCACAATGTTTTCCTTAGTGCAGATAAATTCTACTTGAGTGGTTTTCCGCATCTACCTCGATGAAAGAATATATAATAGTAGCGAGCACTTACGTCACTTACGCTATAATACTTTCATACAAATTCAATAATAATTCAGTTTAAAGAATTAAGGCAAAAATTCAACGTACATAGCTTTTTTATTTAATAATTGTAATCCCTTTATTTAATATTCGAGTTAAATATGAGGAGCGTTTTGTTTGATACATTGGCGCCATTATCATAATCAGAAATAAAGTTCTATGTTCCTTAGTCCTGTGTTTCGTTTTTAAACTAAAAAATATGTATTCTGATGAGCTTAAAACAATGAACTCAGATCGTTTATTCCGTTTTGTAACCGTTAAATAATTTCAACCAACTCTTTCAACTCTTCCCTATCAACTTTGTTTTTGTAACATTTTACCAGTATTCACCACAGAAACAAAAGCTGCCAAGTTAAACGTCAAAATACAGTAGCATATCGTGTTTAAAATGTTGCTAAAGTAGTAAATGTCACATACAGCTGATATTTGTTGTCGTTTCTATTTCGTATCTTTACATGTATTTTGTTTTTTTTTCTTTTGGATAAGATTTGTTCTAAATATTTGCTTGTTTTTGTTAAATTATCTTAAAAAAAAAAATACTTGTCGAATAAAAATGTTAAAAAGTAGTAATCTAAATAGGTAGGTAAAAAAAAATTTCAAATCGAAATTTTCGAGGGAAATTTAACCATACATGTGACCTAAATAATTGAAAAGAATCTTATAATTAACGCTTTGCTTATGAAACAAAAGGCAAATATTGATGTTCCGATTACGAGCTTAATGTAGATAAATAAAATTAAAATCAGAAAGCGTATACTGAAAACATGATTTCTGAAATGCCTGAACTTTTGTCAAACAAGACAATATGGGTGAAGCATGATATTATTACAACTGCGCTGGGTGGCAAGTGTAGATATCGTAGATATATATTTTACCTAATCACAACCTTGAATTAAATTTGAATGTGCCTTAGTACCTGTACGAATACTATAATTTAAGAACTCACAAATGAAAATAAATGTAAAAGCTCAATTCAAATGCTATTTAATTTCGGTAATAAATAAATAAAAAAATTATGGAAGTAGTAAACCGATTAAAAGTCTAAAGATAAGGGTACTTTGTATTTTCTGTAATTCAATTGAAATTATCTTAAGCTTTTGTTAATTTCAGTATAATCGACGCAATTGGAGAAGAAACAACAACATCAGCGACTGATCCTGATTGTCCAGCATTAAGGCCAGATTCATTGGATATACCACAGTTGCACAATTCAGCAATAGAAACACCGTCTAAAAATGATGTCAGTTACAATAATTCCAATCCCGAAGCGATTAAAACCATGGCAGCAACATCTTCCATAGCGCCTCAACAGTTGGCGACTGGTGCTTTGCAAATTTTTCAACCACCTCTAGTCAAAGCACGTGCACAACTGAAAGAACTTATGTAAGTTTCATTAATGTTGCTACATTTATCCTGAGTGAATTTTAAATTTATTTTTCTTTTCAAAAGTGGCAAGCAAAATAAAATTTACCTTGATCTTTCTGCTGAAAAATTTAAATTGGACAATGATGAAATGGTGCAATTGCATGAAATGGTAAGAGTTTTGTTTAGTACCTTACTTAGACCGATTTTGAAAAGTAAGCACTTCTGCAGTTTTAGAAGGAAATGAATTTTTCAAAATTATACAATTGCAGGTAGACCTCGCTTTAAACGTACTTATAGTACAGCCTTCCTCATACATATTTCACTTTTTGCGACATATTTTCTTTTAACACGTTAAAAACCTCGTTCTAACACGGTATTTGTGCTCGTTATGTTGTTTGGTTTATAAAAATGGATATGTCGTCGGCGTTCTGGCAGAATTCACTATGCCCATTTTTTTAATTTCTGAGATGAAGTTAGTTTATGCAGTGCATTATCCGCCAATTAAAAAATTAATTTGGATTTAGTGATTTCTGCTTGCTTTACGACGACGATATGTATGTGTTAGGCTCCACGCAAAAAAAATCGGTGAAATTTTTTGAGAGCACTTTGCGGAAAAGTGTCCGCTTGGCTTCATTTAGACATTCTAAAATTTTCACAAAAAAAAGAACTCTTGATTATTGATTGGACGCGTTTGCCAGTTTTTGGCGCAAAAATAAGAGAAAAAGAGAAAAATTGCCAAGTTTAGGGGATCGATCGATGTTATCGTTTATTTTCTTATGTATGCATAACTATAATTTCAATTAAAAAATGTCTGAAAAAAAAAAAAATTATTTTTGTGTGTAAGTTCTTTAAGATCTTGGAAAGTAACCACGCTTTTTGCACTGGTTCCTTGTATCGTTTAACACGATTTCGCTTAACACTACATTTTCAAACAGCAAATGTCAACGGGAGTTCATTAAGAACTTTGTGGAAGCTATATTGGATCCATTTCGTTTTTTGTGCATTTCGATTTCAAATTCGTAGTTGGCAGCACCGAAAATTTTACTATACAAAATGTTGTTTAACATAATAAATTCTTGGAATGAATTCCGCCATATTGAATCCGCTATTTTATTTTGGGATTTTGATTCCAGATTCGTAATTAGCAACTCCCTCAATATTGAATTTCCTTTCATCCCAATAACTTAAAAAAAACGTGCGCCATTAATTTTTTTTTTTAATTAATGTCAGACTCATTTTGGCCCGGAATTTGGCCCCAGTGTGCCCCTTCAAGTTTTAATTACGTAAATATGCTTCCTGATCAAAAAATGGATCTCAAAATAAATACAAGTAATTTTCCATTTTAAAAAGCTCAAGTCACCCTATTTTTGAATTAGCGCAGTTTTTTCAAAGATGAAAATGATACGACCTTTTGTATTTTGGTAAATTGAAGAGGATGGTAACTTGTTCCTAATTCATCTGGCTTCAGAGGTATGGTTCATTATACATGCACATATCAAAGATTTGCATATTATTTTTCAGTGCCTACATGCATACAATATAAATTACTATTAAAAATAATTTTATGGCACAAATCAATTTTCGTTAACATATTGACAACTACAAAAGATAAAGTTCCAGTATTCGGAAAGATTGAAATCAGAGAATGCAACGACCTGAAAGTCAGGCACTGCGCATTCGAAAGGATACCGAGCTCTGGTTTTCCGATAAATCACGTTTTATGGAATATCTCTTGACCTGGAGGAAAACTAAAAAAACAAGCTAACCTTTACAAATACTTCCAAAATTGATTTTATCAACATTCCCAATCGGCGATTAGAGCGATTTTTTTTAGCATATATTAAACATGTGGTCGGCATTTATCAAAAATAAAAGAAGTGTTATCTTTGTTTGCTATATTCACACATTTGATGGTGATATTTCCCATAGCAAATAAAAGCAGGTCTAATAAAAGAAATAAAATGAAAATTAACGAATCAAATATTTCACGAAACAAACACCAACTTCAGTTCACGTGCTAAAATATTTCGCTGGCATGTCCCACTTTTTATAACGCTCATTATATTGTAGGCTTTGATAGTATATCATAAACGAATTACACAATAAAAACATTTGCCCTTTTTATTACAGATGAACAATGTTAAAATCTACAGAGAAAAATTAATAAAAATAAAGAAACAAATGCAAAGTATTTATCAGCGTACTAAAGTGTTGAAGGTAGTAAAAAAAAAAGCACAACATAGTTTAATTTAACAAAACTTATATATGCATAGCATGCAATAAATTACAATTAACTTTACAATTATTTACAGAAACGAGCAGCAAATATTGAAGCATGCAAACAAAAGGAATTACAACGTAAGTTACAAAAACAAAAACAGGAGGAATCACTTATCGGGAAAAACACAATAAAGTAAAAAGACTTTCGACTAAAATTAAATAATTCTAAAAAAATTGTTCGCAACATAATCGCATAAAAATAAAATATTTGTATATTTTTTTGTTTTTCTCTTTGTATTTTTTTGAATTAAAAGAAATTTTTGTTTTTATATATATATATATATTGTATATAATTAAAAAAAAACCATTAAAAATTTACTTTGGTTTCAAACTTATACTAGGTCCATAGATAACATGAAAATAAAAATTTTTACTTTTTAAATACCTACTTGAAAACTAAGTTAATATTTTGGTACATAAAACTTAAAAAAAACATGCAAATATCAACAGCTACAACATACCATGCAGTTTAAGGCTAAAATTTCATTTTAAACGTATATAATTTACTTTGATTCTTAGGTACTATTAAAACTTATAAAAAAAAACAAAATATTGTTAAAAAGTTGCAACACATTCACAGCGCATTCCATACGAAGGAGTAAATCGTTGGATGATTCTTTAAAGCAGCATACACAGGCAGGCAGAACTATTTTGGTTTAACAATAACATCAAAATTAATGGTTTGTTCTTTAGTGTACAATACTATATTCCTGATCGTTCAGCATGTGCATAGCTTCATTTGGAGCTAAGTACTTAACAGTTCCTAAAAAATATATTAAGGGAAAGTTAGTTAAACAAAATAAAAATAAAAGAAATTAGTAATTAATTAAAAGGTAATTAAAATAAAAATACTAAAGTGATCAATCTAATACTTTCCAAGACATGCAGATATGCCAATATTAATAATAATAATAGATATTAAATTGTAAGTATAATTGGCATATCAGTTAAAGAAGTTAAGCTTTTAAATGAAAAATTTGAGATATAAGAATTAAAGAATATTAATCGTGCCACAATTCAAATTAATATTTGATTACAACTTGGAACTTGTAAACTTAGCTATCTTTCACTATTACTTTGAAAAATAATAAAAAATTAAATAAATTTCTTCTCTCCTTTATTAAGCGTTTAAACGCGTTTGGATCAATCTTTCAAGCTTTCATAAAATAAATTTGACTTCGGATTCTACAAGAGGGAATACTACTACTGAGCAATTCTGTATTTACATTTTTTTTTTTTTTTTTTGGTTAGTGAAGTTAAGGATTTTTTTTTGGTTTCAAAATTACTTCAGGGCGTGAGTTTAAAAACAAGCAAAACAAAATTGAAAACCTCATCGAATCTATGTAAGTCAATACTATTTGAAAATTTTTTAAATTAAAAAAAAATTGCGTTTTTGATAAGACTGCGAAATCTCGCGTTTATCATTTCGAATTTAAATGGATTATTGAACTTGTATTCTTAAGTAAAAGCTGTATACAAATATAACATGAACAACATAAATGGAAGCGAAAACTTTGGTCAAGACACTCAACTGATAGGTACTTCATAATAGTATTTATCTTTAAGCAAACTTTTTCTTTACAAGTATCTCAAATACCTTGAACAGTTTCCCTAACCAGCATTACACATTATTGCGGCTGGCTTCTTATAGTCATATTGCCTTCAAATTTGTTGAGACTATGAATTACTAGTATTATATAGTCGGCCATATGCCTTTACGAAACTCAAGTTAAATATTTCATGCAATATAAAATTGTCTAAAGAACAATTCACTAAAATTTCATTTCAGCCTTTAAAAAACCCAAATTTTATGTAACGAAAATAACAATTCAAAAGAAAACTTTTAAAAGTACAAACATTAAAATCTTATTTTCTTAAAACAACAACAATTTTTAACAATTTGATTAGTTTTAGTATACACCCAACAATATATGAAGGCTTAGTTAGTTTGGTCCGTTCTCATTACCTCAATTGTTGTTGATTTTGAAATCTCATAAACAAAGTAAAAACTATCAATATACCGTAAAATATATTTAAACTATTTTGTTTTCTAATACTTGTTGCCCATAAACATTCACCAAAAGTTTTAAATTTATTATCAAAGTTTAAGTTTTATAAAAATATGTGAAGTACTTAAAGTAGAAACGTACCCCAATTTTTAACACTTTAATATAATTTGGAATTATAAATTATATTACTTTGACTTAAAGCTACGTTAGGGATTCTCTAAGATTACTAGTCATGTTCTAAGATATTGTAATTGAAGCAGCACAAATCGTTGGATTATAATCGATGGTCAAATTCAGAATTTGTCTGCATGTGTGCAATGGCTACTTTGATATTTAGGTATTTTTCCTCCTAAGTACATTGATGCCAACCGATTTTTTTAACAAATTTTTTTCTTTACAAACAAAGCGAAATAAAAAATAAATGCCTGAAATTTGGAATGTGTAATTGCAGTGCCAAATTATTTATAAATGGAATTACTTTTTGAATTCCTTTTTCTTATATGCCGCGAATATGCTGAAAATCACTTTCTTTTGAAATCTAAATTGCACAATTCGTTGCCTTCTGATTTGATTTTAAAACATGGTTGATAGAGTTTGTATGAAATGTTAAGGAAAAAATCGATGGTGTCAATGTATGTAAAGTGTAAAAATTCAATTTTTTTGCCGCTACAATTAAAAGTTATAAAAACTAAACTACAAAATTCTAGTCACACACTATCTACATTTGAATATATAGGTATCTATTGAATGCATATGCCTTGGCATAAATGTCTTAATGCTCTAATTTAAATCAATATCGGTAAACTCAGCACCATCGGCATTTACAATATTAAATGCTAATTGACTTTTACTACTTGATTCGATAACACTGTCATCGTTTGTTTTATCAACGTTTGTTGCATTACTTGCAACAGCATTCTTACCATTCTCAATGCCCGAAAAATGTCTTTGCAAATACATTTGCACACAAACATGCAAAACAAATGCAATAAATGCCAAAACAGCAAAAATTTCAAACGTATGACCACCGCCAACAGCATTAAAGAGAATACCACCAATTAGGCTGCCCATAGAAACACCAACACCTTCGAAAATTGCGCCAACTAAACCCTGAAATAAAGATATGCTTTAAACCAATCTTACTTGACTGTCTTGAAAAGGCACTACTCACTTGCATCGTTGCCTCTGTCCCAGGTGGTGCTACAATACTTGCATATGATGCCATTGTCGAATAGAAGATACCAAAAGTAATACCATTCAAAAGTTCTATTGGCAAAACATACCAAGGATCCTGTAGCATTGAGTAGAGTAGAAAACGTACACCGAAACCAAAGAGTACCAGACTCATAGCATTCACATGACCAATTTTCTTAAGTATCCAGCCAGACAAGAAGAAAAATGGTAGTTCACCACCAAAACATTGTATGCCCATTGCGAAACCTTGCAAAGTCTTCATCGAATTTTGGCATCCTTCAACTTTTGCGCCTAAATCTTCCAAATACCAGAAAAGGAAGTTCCATATCAACGCGGTGCAAAGACCAATTAAAATACACCAAATAAAGAAGACAACACAACGTATGGATAGAAACATTTCACCAACATCTTTGAGAATATTCGGTGAGAGATGGGTTTGTGTATGCTGTAGAAAAGAGAGGGGAAATGTTAAAAACTGTAGAGATAATTCCATAGCATTCCATGAGGGAGACAGATTTGACACTTTACCTTTAATTTGGTCGAAGCAAAGACATCGAAACCTATAATTACTGCGGTCATCCAAAAAACAATCGTATAATCTTTTATTACGCTGCCATGTGACATTTTGTCTACGAGTACACCAGCAATTATCGAGAAGAGACCCCAACCAATCGAACCGCAAAGACGCTGCTTCCCATACAAATGATGACGCTCTCCCAGTATGGAAAAACAAATAGCATCACCGATGCTCACAACAACGGCCATACCGATCCAACTAACAATTAGCATACCGAAGAAGAACCAAAATTGATATAATCCCATTGCATCGCTGTTCTTAATCACAGGACTGTCAGCCAACTGATTCGTCATGTATGCATCATTACAATCAATCTCACAGGTAGTATTGAAGTATTGTTTATCTCTGGGGCAACTCATGGTAACATTTTGCCCATTTATTTCTCCACGACCGTGTGGTATCATGAATGAGAGACATTCCTTTTCTTTAATAATATCGCCCATATCTACAAAAGTCGTAAAATCTAAATTGGGATTTGTGCGATCTGTGCAATTGGTGCTGCTGCTTGAATTCTTTAGCCAATCTTGGCAAATAATATCCCAAATGAATGGTTCTGCTTTGCAATGCAGTTTACATGCAATTGTTTGGTTGCCAAAATGTGATTCCAAATTCTTTTCAATGCAATCGTCCAATTTGGAGCAATAGCGTACCACAGACACTCCGGCATGACAGTGAAATTGAACGCTGGGCAGTGGCTGTGGAATTGCTGGAACAAACATTATTAAAAAAAATGCAATTGCGGTGACAACTTCAGCGATTAGAAAAAGCATACGATGGCGTTGATAGCTAGAAATGTAAAAGGATAACATATTTAAAGAAAAATTAAAAAGAAATAGAAGAAAAAGAAAACTCATTATGCTAATACAAAAAATATTCAATTGATACCGGGTCACCCCGGTGGCCTGATGAATGAGTGCTAGACTGGAGTCTCAGCTGCCTCAGGGAATAAATGCTTTAAAAATAATAATGATATTTGTATAAGTTTGAAAATCAAGCCACCGTAGGGGTAGTTTTGAAAAGTTGCTCCTGTGAGCACTGTTACCGGACATATCAGTGATTTTACTCTGCAAAGATTGAGGCTCGGCATTGCAAAAGAAAAAAGAAAAAAAAGAAGCAAAGCCATAATCTGCATATAAATTACGATTCACTACTGTTTATTTGGAATTGAAATGTTATTGCACAGTCATGTAGTCAAGTCCGATTGCATAACTTTGTTGAAAGAGATCAAAGTACATCTAGCAGAACAGGGGCTAGGTTTTGTTTTAACTGTAGGGAGAAAAATTTTAAACTGGGGCCTTGAACGACAGCGCCCATATTCAGCCGGTTCGATAAAATTCGTAAAAATTTTAAATAATATTGTGCTTTTCATAAAAGTTCAACGAACTTTAATTGTATAAATGTTATGTGTTGCCGTTTACGATTATTGCAGTAGTTCAGAATGATTTATTTTTTATTTATAAAGTTTCTTGTTGAAAGACGAGATAAAATTAAATTGTTTACTTGACTTGGTATTAATATTGTTATCACATTTAGAATGTTTGGACATATAAAATTTAACAATGATATATCACGATATGAATTAATAAAGTTATACAATCAAAAGTATCTCTTTTTTTACAATAATTTTAGAATTTGAGCAATGAAAGTTTTATACGCCGAAGTAAGAATTTTGTACAAACCAATAAATTTACATACCGATCTGCTATGAAACCAAATAATGGTTTGGCCAGCATGCCAATAATTGGCAAAATAGTATACATAGTGCCAACAACGACGGTGGAAAAGCCCAATTGTCGCGCCATTGTCGGCATAAATGGTACAACGGGAGCGGTACCTAAAAAAAAAATAAAATTAGTAATGAAGAAAAATATAAAATAAAATTTAAGACTAAATAAAAAGTTAAGAATTAATCAGCGACAGACAAAATTGCCAATCGATATCAAGGCAGTGATTAAGTTATCGTAAGAGCGGACAAGGCGCACGTATTAATGTATCTAATATTGTTAAAATAATCGCGATTGTTTGAAGAGGTTGTGTACAAAAGATTAGAATTTGCACTACTTTAGTGTGATCAGACCGAGCTCAACACACTCACTTTTTGAAGATGTTATAAAATTGTGGGCCATCAAAATAAAAGAAGCAACTTTTCACAACTTAGAAACTTTACATTAATACACACAGTTATAAAATTACATGTTTTTTTGATTTTATTGATAAATCTGAATGCAAAAGTTTGGGGGCGTTTACCTGCATTAAAAAGAAAGTAATGCGCTTTCATAGGCAGTAATTCTTTGTTGATTTTTGGCTTCATCTTTGTTTTTTTCTGTCGGTTAATTTACACAAAATCGAAAAGTTAGCACCGTTGTTGAGTGACTATTATCACAAGCTTTCTACTAATCCAAATAAGCTTTATCTAATTTAATACAGAAAAAAAATCATACAAATAATATATTTTAAATTGATATATGATAAGCAAATCAGTCGTACTTGCGATTTACCCTTTGTCTTCTACGTATATCTTCTTTCAGATGTTGCGATTTGATTATTAGTATTAGCTGCTAGCTGCCCTGGTTTATTTTGGTTTCGTCTGTCGGTTCTTTTTACACATAAAACCTTTTATTTCACAATTTACAATGTGATTCGGTTTCTGTTTGCATTCTTCTACAAATAATTCCACTTGTTTCACTTTTAGTCTGCTTTATTATATCTATATGTATAAATTTGTTGTATATACTTCTGTCGATGTAAATAGTATTAATCTCCTTACTGTATTACGGCTTTCAATGTGAAATATTCAGAGTGGAGTCGGAGCATGAATGGAATCTACTGCAATCCCTTGAAAAACACACACTATAAAAGCTAATTATTGTTGCGGTTTGACTTTTCTCTTATTTCATTGTGTACTTTGTACATTTTAATAACGTTTTAGGTTAATTAAACTGTAATTTGATAAATATTTAATACAACTTTATAGCTTTAATAGATTTTTACGTATTTTGTAGCCGCATTTCTCGTAAAGTTATCTGCGCGATTTAACGTAGATGTCAAAATTAAATGTCATTCTACTTGACTGTGACTTTCCTTTTAAACATGTTTATAGCAACACATACCAACAAAACGTAGCAACATTCTAGCATCATTTTCTCAATCGGTTTATTTCACATCAGTGGCGGTGTATAATTAGTAACTAATAATAAACTATTCTTAATAGTGTGTTTATAAAAAATATGCAGTTACGATTACTAACAGTTTTAGAAATTAGGAAAATATTTAGAGAACGAAACTCCAATATGAGTTCAGTGTTTTATGTGTGATTTCCCAAATACTTATAAATAATCCGTTAATTTTATTTGATGTTTATATACATATTTGAAGAAAAAGAAAGCCGGAAAGACTGAATAGTAGAGAGTTAACCACCTAAATTACAACTGAGCATTGTTCATGTAAGTGGTTTCCCAACATCTCGACCAACAAAACTCTCAATTTTTCCTACATATAACCGTAATATAACCTTGGTACATATTTAAATTATAATTTGCAGCCTAATGTCGGCAATATCGATGGGGTTAAAAGGAAACAAACGGCACAACGAGATGAAAGACCGAAGACTTTAGTACAAATGAAAAAATCAATCGTTCAAAACTTGACTCACAGTAAATTTAAAATCGATGTATTCATTCTGGTGATTTTTGATATATGAATACTTTTTCTGACCTCATTTAATTATTTAGCACGACCAAGATTGATGCGGAATCCTTGAATATTGGATTGCCATAGTGGGATCGTGTTAGTTTAGTTCTAATGTTATAAGATGGGTATCAAAATTTTAACAAGTAGGTACTCATAGGCTAATTTAGTTTTAAACTTAGTTTTATTTCAAAAAACTTTAAATTTTTCTTCTTTTTTTAAAGAAAAACTTTCTTATATTACTAAAGTACATATGTATCGTTTTAATGATAAAACCACTTTTGATTTTTGTTTTTGTTTGTTCGAATTGAAGTGAAATTATAATAATAACCTAAACAATGAGCAAAAACGCGAATTAATTAAATCATAGTAGTACAATATAATAATTAACTAATATAAAATATAAATAAGAATCATCACTCAATCATAAATATGGCTATAGTGTTGCTGATAAACATGAATGTACATCTCCTTTTCTTGTGGTGTCATTTGCGCAATTAGCTCATCATTTATTTGATCAATGGGATGTAATCGTCCTGCAACGGTAACAGTGGGGACGTCATCGTCATCATCTTCTGATTCCGAGTTAATATAGTTACTGTTACTGTAGTCGACATTGGCTATAAAATAAAGTTTTTATAAGATAGAAACTACATTTGAATTGCTTTTTAGCTTACGTATTTTGGCGTTCTCTATATCCTTATCATCATCGCTTGAATCGCTCGAGTTTGCATTCGATGACCCAATTTTCAAGCTCCTCACATTTGGATCCTTTTGGCCAGGTTGCTTTTCATGCTGTAGCAATACCGACATAATATCTTCGTTTTCTTTTTTATTACGATTATTGGATGAGCCACCGATTGCAGGAGTTGGTTGAACGGACGATTGCGCGGCTTCGTTTAGTATCGCATCAGTGTTATCGTGATTATCTTCAGTAATAACTGTACTCTCCGTCATCCATACTGGGCGCGCTTTGCGCTCCGCAACTGCTTCCGGCATATCACTGCCAATGTTAACATCGACACGAGTCTCTTCAACAGCAAAGCCTTGATTACGAGTCGCTTCACCAGACCATGCTTGACCATCGGGACGGTTTGAAGCTGCTTTTGTAATGCTACAATAGTACACAGAAAAAATTTTATTAATACAATTGTTCTACAATTTTAAGTAATAAAGTTCATTTGGAAATTGTAGCATACCCCCGTATTGTGTCAATATCTACAGGTTCTGGTTCTAATATTTCAGGTGCCAATTTAATACCCTCCACCTCTCGTAATAGATCATACAACGGTTGTAGTTGTTCATTGAAACGCGCTAACATCAAGCGTGAATCTTTCTTTGGCATCGCTAAGCTATCCTCTTCCACGGCACTACCACAGAATGTACAACGAAACTCTTGCGTAGTAAAATCAAAGAGCTGATCTGCTTCTAGGTCGGTGAAAGTCTTGTCACAGCTCGTGCATTTAAAGCTGGCACGACTTGTTGCATCACGTTCTTCAGTCTCCATACGTTTTCTCATTAGATCTAATTTGTATTTGACTACATTTACGAATGTTTTGTAGTTGATGAAATAATAATTGACTTTCTGGGCCTTGCCATCTGGTCCGGTTTCCATCTTGAGTCGTATCTGTATGAATTTATCATTGCGTAATGTTGATATACGCGCTCGCATTTGCTTTTTCTCAAAGCGTAGTAATTCGGCTATGTCATCCTCTTTCATGCACGGATTACGCACCAGCATATCAATTATAAGAGCATCTTCAATAGAATAGAAACCACGCACAACAAGACGTGCCAATTGTTTAAGGCTGCTGGGCACTTCGGTTACATACTTAATTTCGGTGGTGGTGGGCGTGGTAGTGGCCATGATTTTAACGACTTAATGGAGTATTTAGGGTAGATATCTGCCACTCGTGCTGCTCTATTAAAGATCAGCAAAAATATGTAGACAGCAGCTAATATCTAGAGTTTGTTATAAGTTAAACATTTTTTTATTTCTAATTAAATGTAAGTAGTAATAAACGGGAGCTAAGTGCATATAGGTTTTGAAAATAATAAAGTTAAAAAATCTTTTGAGATAACCAGTTAAGAATGTATTGAGGGCTTTCATAAAAACGTGTAAAAAAATATAAGCACACTGCCAAATTTCATATAAATTTTGATAAGTTTACACACTCTATGCGGTATACGAGGTTTACAAGGCTATTACAGGTTTTGTTGAAGTGGCTTTTTAATCTAACTTTTAATTTGCTTCCCGCCACTGTTGCGAGTACAGAAAAATAAAACAAATTATCAACATATCCAACAAATTCTCCTCTCAACATATTGCAGAAACAATATGCATTTTCAACACTTCTGAATGTTTTTGACCACATACAGCAACAAGTTTCTCAAGGTTTTCGCCAATCTATTATTTTCGGATGTCAAATGTTTCAACTGTCAACAATCTATTACAATAAGTCATCACTCTTGTACGATTTGCTGTCTTTGGATATCGACTAGCACAGAACAAACGAATAGTTGTGCTTGTACTACTTACCAGTTTTGTCGTTGTGGAAATCGTGGTTTTTTTTTGCGTGTGAATTTTCGTCGCTTTTCTCGCTTGTGCTGCTGTATTTTTATAAAATTGCAAGTCCGCTGGTCATGGTGCAGTGAATGTGTATATTTTTAAGTGGTTTTGTGTTACTTTGCTTTGGAATTTTGCAATATTTATTAGAGTACAAATCGTGAAACGCAAATCGAAAGGCGCCCTGACCGAAGACAGACATTTCAGCGACATGGTTGTCAAATGATTCTGTTTGTGTCTGACGTTTAGCAAATACCCGTGTTCTGTATTTGATGGTGTTCAGTGAGGTATTATAAGCTGTGTTGTTTTTACGAACAGGAACAAAGTAAAATTAAGAAACTATTAGGGGGACTCATTTCACTACTACATATGTCGTAAATTATATTAATGTACTTGAATTAAATAAAGCCCAATGATTTTCTCCACATTAAAAATAAGTAAATAATTAGTATTAATTACTGTAATTAGTGCAATGTTATTAATAAATAAAAGAAAAATCTATTTAAAATATTTTGTTTCAATTATCTAATCACAAGATATAAAATTCATTGAGAAATGAAACAAGTAGTTAATTATCTTTTGTGGTCTATTTTATCTAAAAAAAAATTATTCTTAAAATCTTATGGAACCAAAATATGAAGTATAGTGAAAGATAAGCCTTCATACACGGTTCGTGTTTTCAATTTCTGCAAAACTGAAGAATCCGAAGCAGCGTGGGGCAATTTAGATTTGTCTATTCACATGTGAATAGGTTCCCATTGGCTGCCGAGGCGATGCTGTCCCATGTACACTTTTCTACTACTTCGTGTAGCATACGAACAATGGAGTTGGGCCGAAGTGTGAGATCTAGGTGTGAAAAATTTATTACTTTATATATTTTTCAATAAAATTTAGGGTATTCAAAACCGGTTGTATAACCATAATTTTGTATGAAAAATGAAAAAATTTATGACAAATGAGACGATACAACACCCAATAAAACACCTTGTGAATACCCCAATTGTTTAAACAAGAAATAGAGGATGTTCAGTTATGCAGTAATGCAGAATTCGCTAAACCAAAATCGTCCAATATGCAATATTTGACTGCTGATCACGCATTCAACAGGAAGAGATTGCTGAAACAATACTTTTTGGCGCTTTTTAAGATATCCACAAGTTGTTGTACAATATGTTGTCGTATAATTATAATATCGAATATTTTTGTATTAAATAACATCAAATAAGACACTTTGTGAACATCCCAATTGTTAAGTTAAAAAAATGATTGAAACTTGTTCAAATATAAATTCATTAGTTTTAATATAGACGCATTGTTTTGTTTTCATTGGCAATAATTGTTTGCGACGACAAATGTGTTTTGATCTTTTGGTCCTGTGGAAATATTTTTACTTGTCGTTGTGTAATAAACTTAAGCACAGTGATTCATTGATTTACGCCGTCTCGATTTAAGTCTAAAAATAAGCGCCACGTCTTTGCTTACATCGTTGAATCATTCGATTTATATCGTTAAATAGTTTTTCCATAACTACGTCCTGGTAATAACGTATTTGTTATTCAGCGGATTTCCACAAATATCTCATTTCGATTGCTAAATTTTGAACGAATCGCGACGCCAATCGAGGGATTACTGTAGTCACTTTCGTTTTTATTCTATACGGTAAAACACAACAATTTTCTTGACCCCGATGGATTATACCAAAAATATTTGAATATGCCTCCTGGGATAATTTACTGTTCTTTATGTCTGTTGGCAATTTCATATAGGAAATTCTGTCTTTCTCTCTCTTTGACATGGAATATGTCATAGTGAAAACCAGGTATTAGTATTAAATATTGACGTTTGTTCCTCAGTTGACAGCGGTAGTTGTTGATTCTTGTAATAACATTTCTTTATCTACATTAAATTTATATTCAATTACTAAATGCAACCATGTTACGTCGTCGCTCGACGAAAACATTGAAGCTGATCAAAGTCTACGTAAAATCGACGACAATTCTGTACCATATCATAAGGTGTTCTAATTGTGACAGCAATTTTGAATCGCATAAATTCGTCGCAATTTTTTCAAAAATATAAAAGTTACACTCGCAATCGAAAGCTGCAAAAAACACAATTAAATGTTGCACGGCGAAAAATAAGATTGGCTTTTGACAAAGATCACTTGATATGGGATGCTGAAAATAATCATTACGTCTACGATTGGTGAAAATTTGTGTTCTTATATGAGAATAAATATAATTTGAATAACTCAGATGATTACAGTTGCTATTTTGACGACATTAGAAAGAAAAAAAACTATTTTTAAATTGATGGACAATATTAGCAGCCGAAAAATGTTTAATTTTTAATAAGTAAGACAATCATTTATGAAAAGTAACTTTGGGTTTAATTTAGAAAATCAACTTCAAAAATCAATCATTACTCTGTGTAAAAATAGTTATCATAGTTTTGAAACAGAGTCAGCATATCAAGTGACGCTTTCTTAATTTAGGTCTATGGTATTTTTATATTGACAAAAGATGTCGGTACATATACATATTCAAATTTATGTAAGGGAATGTTTTCTAAAGTGTGTCGGCTCCTTATGTGGGTCGCGCACGTTTCTCCATATTTTTCCACAGACTGCGCCAATGTTTTGATATTGGCAGTCGTGTTTTTTGACGCTCTCACTTTCTATGTGGATTTGGAGTAAAAACACGCATTTAGCGCAACGTTTTTACTCCGCATAAATTCGTTGATACGCCGCAAATCTGTTTATAGCTTTATACTCGTGTCAAACACAGCGAAAAAAAGTCCGAAAAAGTTTTTCATCATTTTTGCCATTGATCATTTTGTGCTTATTTTTCTTCAATAAAAACAGTGAGTACTTGTAGTGTGTTTATTAATCGATTCTTTATATGATTCCAAAGCGATTTATGTTGATTCCATGTCAAAATGACTACTAAAACCTAATATGGGTCACAACGTGTATCCTAAAGTGGGTCACTTTTGTAAGGTTTCAAACTGCCACTGTATGAATTGTATTAAAATTTTTATGATTATTTTGTGAACTTTTCTGCTTTTTGTTGAACGTATTCAGGTGAATCGACAGGAAATCAGTCAAAGCAACTGCATTTGCATAAAACATTTCAAGAAGTAGCATGAAACAAAGTTTTTTCACATGCTGATTTGCGATTCGGATTTGGATGCAGAATCGAGTGAACATAAGAAATAATTATAATAAAAGAATAAAAAAAATCTAATAAAAATTCATAATATGTGCCTTTCACTTCATTAATTTTACATTTTCCATAATTTCATTGGATGTCTGTGAGTAAGACTTTACCCACACAAAATTATTTGACCTTCAGAATATCGGAAATTTTTTTCAATTTTTTTTTTGATAAACCCATAAGCTGTCAGACGCAAAAACATATCATTTACAAAACTTTTTGAACGATAAATTAGATTTTGAAAAATATTTTCATGCTGAAAATTGATGCCCAAGAAACAAAACATGACCCACTATAGAGAACATTCCCTAACAAATGAAGTATTAAGTAAAGTATAAATACATACATACAAGTATTAGAACGGGGTACTTGAGGTCAATGGCCTTTCTCTCCCCGAGAGAAAAACATCGATATATCATACTTTCCGACTTTAAATGCCGAAGATATAAAAAAAATTAAAATTTTTTTTTTCCAAATTGCCTCTAATGTGCATACATAAATTAATTTCATTTCAAATTTACAAAAAATTATTTTTAAAATTTCAGTAGAATATCTATCATAAACTACATACAGACATACATACGTATTTGACAATCAGTCATCTCATTATCACGGTTTTCTTTTGCTATTAAATACCTTCATATTGACGTCAACACGAACAACAGACTTCATTGTCACGGGAATATTATTATAAGTATTACAAGCATATACCTACAGTAATAATCCGTAAAGCTTCAACTCTTGTTCTTTTCCCCAAACCGCGTTGCAGTGACTGACGTATGTCGAAATACATACAAGGAGCCACTTCAAATATTAGCAGGCAAAATTCAAAGCACAAGAATTAAAAGCGAAGTTGTGAATAAAAAAATTCCAACTAATCGCGCAAGCAGAAAAACAAAATCCCACTGTAGAAAACATACAAGGAAAACATTGCATATTTCAAGGAACTATGAAAGCAAAAGGGTGGAGGGGAGGGGGGTTGGGGGGAAGGGTGATGTACAAGAAAAAAATTACTACTAGTAAATATGAAAAGGAAATTTAGATGGCAGTGTGTACACGCGAGTGTGTTTGTGTTAGTATGCACTATGAGAGTAAACATTAAATGGAACAAACGTAGGCGTCAATGAGTCTGAGCAAGAACTTTTGAGCAAATTGAATTTAGGTGTAGGAAAGAAATCATATGATGTTGTTCCTAACGAATTGTGAGCTACAAACGTAAAACCTACGAGTTACTTGCGTATCAACAACAAAAGAATTTATTTTTTCTTTTTTCAGCATTTCCCAAAAGGAAAGGATACGATGCATAAGTGTAGGGGATTGCAATATATATATACATACATAATTGTTTTAATGTGAGTGTATGTTTGTGTAGAAAGAAAGTAGTAAAAAAGTATTGTGAATGTAAACAAACAATATGGCAGCGAGCTTTCGAAAATTCGAAATTGAATGTCAAAGTTATGCAGAAAATTGCATACAATGTTTTAAATTCCGAATAAAAATTGTCAGAAAATGATATCGCAAACGTTTATTTTTTTCAAGATTCGAACCAGGTATAAAGGGCTCAACATTCTTTAACATTAGGACACAACTAACAGAAGTTATAAGGAAACATTTTAGATTCCTTATCATTACATTATGAATTCCTAAACATAATAGTAAAAGCAAGGCATCACAGTCCTGGCCTCAATAACTTTATGCTCACATGCTGAATAAAACTGCTCAAAACCAATAAAAGGTAATTTTTCATGAAATTTAGTAAATAAGTTAATTCGAGGACGCCGAATTCAAAAATGAAATCAGTTTTTAAGATATCTATGTCGTTTTGGCTCAATTGAGTCTTAAATGTGCTAAAACACTGATTTTTGACGTAAAACTTGATTATTAACTTTTCAATTTGTTGTAATACATTTAAATAAAGGTAACCAGAAAGATGAAGAAGTTAAAATTAAAACTGCAATTATGCACTATGTACAAAGGTGGTTAGTACTATTTACTACCTTATAATTGCTTTTAAATTGTACGAAACAGCAAAAAGTATTTAAAAGGTAAATTAATTTATTTAAAAAGAAAACGTTAGTACATTAAGAATATGTTCTTTTTTATGTAAGCCTCGCATTTTTCAAATACGAAATGTTGTTTTTGGACCTATTTTCAAAATAAATTTTTGGGAAAAAGCGCAAAATGCGTAGAATTTTTTTCTTATCCTGATAGTCGAAAGTATGCTCTATACATACCATAAATAAACTTTTTTTTGTGAACTTTGAATTTGGAGAATTTTTTGTTTTTTCCATAAAAAAATTTTCATTTTTAAGCTTCTGATAAATATAGCTTAAAAAGTTTAGGAATAAAAATATAGCTGGAATATATCCCTAATTTAATTAGAATTAAATACACGAAATTTTTTTTATAAAAGTTCCCATGGTTCTTTTGTGGTTGACTGCTTTGTAGAATGCTTTAAATCTCAACTGTATTAAGCATTGATTTTTGATAAAAATATGTCCACTTTGTCGGCTTACACCGGTCCCAAAGATGTGTTTTTACCAAAACTGTTATTGTTTCTTACTTGCTTGAATTATTACCTTTAAAATGGCTCCAAATTTTTGAAATTTTGATTCACAAAATTTTGGACTTTTGCCTTCTGTCGATGAGCTGTGCGCCGTTTGCAACCGACTTTAAACTGTGGGTGCAACCATCGCCACTGTGGTCTAATGGCAGCATGCCAAACTCTTGTCTCTGGAGACCCGAGTTCAGTTCTCGGCTAGGGTATGGTTTCTTATCTATTCTTCTTTCTCTCTTCCTGTCTTTCTTTCATAACTTGGGGCTTTGGTAGATTTCACCTATAAGTACCTGACTTTCGGGTCGTCATATCCTTCAAATAATAAAAAATAAAATAATAATAATAATAAAAAATAATATAATCCTTTCTCCGTATCGCCAGTTGACTGTATAAAAGAACACAAATGTAGTAGCGTCGTCCCATTATGGCGAATATATACACAAAATGTGTCACCTTGAGAGTAATGGCATTAAACAGTCAAATCCCCCACGTTCATCGCACAACTGTAAACGCATCCAAATGTCAGCCTTCCTTGGTACAAAGCCGGATTCACAATTTGGTGAAAACACTGATCCTGAGCAATGTCAAAAGATGGCAGTTACATCAACCCAGGATCGTCTGCGGTAGGCCAATCGCCTGTCCAGATGATAACAAAATAATTAACGAAACTAATACTAGACACGTAGTAAATGCCCAAAGCTTCTAAGAGGAGTAGAAGAGGGGGAGGGGGAAAGAGATGGATTAAGATCTGTATCTTAATTTCTATAATGGTTTTAGACTCATGAGATTCGAAAACAATGGAATCGACAATCTATTTCTTTTTTGCACAGTTCTTGAAGAAAAACAATAAGAACTAAAAATTATAATCTTATAATATTTCTTAAATATCCATAGATTTAAATCGAAACTTCGCATATATAAAATTAAAAAGACATTCATATTATATGTGCATACTATATAGATGGTAAGAAAAATGTAAATAAGTAGAAAAATATACAACTTTTCTCAATGAAATCTTTTTTTTTCGAATTCCTTATTTCGAATGCTTATTATATTTTCTTCGCGCATATACTCAATTCGCTAGTTGACATATTTTACAAGAGCTTTTTGTGCTCATTCTCCCTTCTTCTCATCGTATTTTCCTCTATTTCACTTCACATGCTAACGGTGGTTTTCGTAATATTTCTTGTCATTTGACATAAGCAGAAAAACAACAGCATTTTGAAAATAACAACAAATGAAATGCGCAAGTTTGAAATATTTCGAAGCTTTTTCGCACATACACATACTATCACACACACACTCACACAGGCACACACACGCTCAAGAAGAAACATACAATTTCTGACATTAAAAGAATTTTCCGTAAACTTTTGAATGCAGTTTTGTCTGAGTCGTGTGCCATAACGTTCGTTTTTTGAAAATTGTCTAAAAAAGTTTCACGGAAAATTTTTACGGTTCAGTTTTTTGTTCATATTTTTACTTTGATGTTTTGGTGTAGCAAGAAGAGAAAACAGTAGTGAACGAAGAAGAAGAAGCAGTAGAAAAGCTGAAGCAAATTGGTGGTTGAAAAAAGAAAAAAAATTAAGGAAAAAATCTCAGCTGAATAAAAATTGATTTTTATTGCGTGAGGAAAAACAAATAAATTTAGTGAATACTTCAAAATTTCATTTAATTGAGCAGTAAAGGAGAAATCTCGAGTTTAAATCAAATGAGCGAATATATAAAAGTTTTTACTAAAACACTTTAATGAATTACTTTAATGAGAAAGAAAATTAAAGCGAAGAGAAAAAAAGCTTATAATTAAATCGTAAGAGTAAATGTCTGCATCATTAATTTAAAAAAAAAGTATGTTAACTTCTTAAAAACCAATTAACTACAACAACTAATACTATGTACCTTCTTTAAAAATGTATATTTTATTTAAATTCATATAAAATATTTATTTATGAAATTTGTTTATTTTCAACAATATTTTCAAGTACATAATAGTAGCAAAAATAAAGAAAAAACAGCACGTGATTTACTAAGCTTGTTTTTGTTCTGCTATTATCGTGTAAATATGCCACCATTTTTATTTTTGGTTCAGCTTAAAGGCTGTTGTCACCCACCTTGTCGCAGTCGCAACTTCTTCCACCCCTCCCGTATTTATAGTGCTATTCATGATGTCATTTAAGCGTAGAAAAATACTATATTTGACGCTTGTACCAGCAGGCGTCATTGTCCTTTATTAATGCTTTAACATTTATTTTTTAATATGTTGCTTGCTGTAATGCAAAAGAGAAATAACAACATAAGTTATTACAAGGGAAGATAAAAATATACACGAAAAATTCAAAAATATGCCCACATATATAAATATTGGAAAAAATATGTTCTTAAATGTATATGCAATAATTGATAAAAAATTAAAAAAAAACAATGAAAAAATGTTATTTTTTAGAACTTTATTAGCATATGTACTACTACTACTACTATTACGGCACAACAGTCTCTGTAGGGCCAAGGCCGAGCTTTTCACAACATACAAAAATAATTTTTCATAATTAATTCAGAGGAAATTATAAGTCTGCCAAAATAAACTCTAAATAAAGATGAAAGGTGTGTTTTAAAGCTATTTAAAAGCTATCAACTGGTGCAATTAAAATGAATTATTAAATGAGTCCTATATTTGTAAAACTCGCTCTCTGCATCACATGTGATTTTGATAAATTTGAAAAAAAATGCTGCATAGAATGTCGTCGATATGTTCGGTAATCGGGACGGTCAAAATCAAAAATAGAAAATGCAAATTTGCCTACACGGCACCTCTCACCTTTCGTTTCGTGGTTTGAACTCGTCATAAAACTGTAGGTCCTTTCCATTTGGGGATAAATATAACTCACCGTCTAGGTACTAGGGAAGCTTCTCCAATTCCTTTATCTTGTTCTCGTTAAATATCGTATCATGAAAACCAGCCGATGGCCTATGGTGGTAATGCATTTTTATTACTATAAAATTTTGGTTGATTGGTTAGTGTGTGTCCCCTTTTTGATTTTTGGAAAAGACAGGCACGTTTTCATACCACAAAAGTTTTAGCTGGCAACCGTATTAAGTAGTGTCTCAATACGGAAGGGACTTACTATAATTTATTATTGTATTAGCTTTAATTAATAAGTAAACATATTCCGCCACCATACTGTAATCCGATTTGTGCTCGGTAGGAAATAAGATCTTGAATGATTGCACGTGGTTGGATTTCATCGTTACGTACAGGGCTTTGAAGCGGAGTGTGGAACTGGAGCAAGGAGCTGCGGAGCATACTGTTTTGATCGGAATTGCACTAGAGTTGGAGCTGAAGCAATGACAATTTAACCGCTCCGTTGCTAATTTTTTCAAACTATTGTTGCTTGATATCGTAGCTGAAAACTTTTATATTATTTAAAATTACAGGCAATGCAATTTTTACATTACCATCTTCATTACTGCAATGGAAATAGCGATTCTGATTTCAAATCCATTGGAATAGGTTAGTAATGAAATAAATGCATTACATTTATTCATTAATTAAAAATTCATTATAAAGATTTGAGCTCAGCATTGCCATTTCCATTGTAAAATGAAAATGACAATAGAAATATTCCATTGCCAGTAATGGTTATGGTAAGAGTAACCATCATCAAAGTAATTCAGTCATATTTAAAAAAATGTCTGAAATGCGCAATTTTAATTACCGGGTGAGGAGGTTAATAATTCTTATTTTTTTTTATTCAAAAGATGTCATTGGAAAAATGTGGTGGTTCATAATCTTAACTGGTTGTACTGCTATGGCATCATCTTTGAAAACGTTAAAGTATTTGTACGAGTTAGATTCATATTTTTTGTATAGTAAACATGTCGATTTTTGAGCCATTTGCAGCACTCACTACATTTTTGTTTAACCAAAAGAACCATGTGCTTCTTAATCCAGGTGAAGTAGATTCATTCGCTACGTCAACAAATGATTAATGGGCTACAAGACAAGGATAAGTGATTTGACAGCACGACAACGCCTCATCACACTCAACAAAAGCGGTCAGAGACACAATTTCTGCCCTTGGCTGATAACTTATGCCCCAATCACTGTACTCCCCAGACTTGGCTCCCTAACATCAAAGTTTTCAATATTTAGTATTTCATGGGTTATGAAAAACTTGTATTTTGTGCCGGAAATTTCGGAGACAAGTACTTAAATTTTACGATCTGTTCCTTAAGTTTAAGTTACAAATTCTGGGAACAGTACTCCAAATATCAAAATATTTTTTGCTTTTCCGATGAAATTTGAAAAATGGATGTTTAAAATAAAAAGAAAAAAATGATTTTTACTTAGGAAAATTATATGTAGTTGGACCTCGGAGCGGAGCCGGAGCTACACTTAAGAGGTCGGGGTGGAGCAACCCCAAAAAAAAGATTGCTCTAAAGCCTTGGTTAGGTAGTCTATAAGTTCAGCAAGTCCAACGAATGAAATATGTTGATGTGAATGTAGCTCCATGTCTAATGCCCAGCATGTGACATCTCTAACTCTAACGGCACTGTTTGTTACTGTGTATCAGTGGACCATGATCTCATTGCCCCGAATCCCCGGCACAAGCTGTTATTTGAATTATTGCTAGATTTTTTGGTTTCAGTCCTTACTATGAACTGACAACTAGACTATTCTATGCGAGAATTTAACCATTAATGCTATTTTACGATTGATATCCATTTTACAGTTTTTAGTTTCAGGCCAAAGGTTTTTTGTGGGCATAAAATATAAAGTGCGGGTTTTTAACCCCCTGTTCGAAATTAATCTTCCACTTCAATTTGCTATCAAGAAAATCTAGGCATTATACCGCTGGGTGAAAAAACAGCCTTTTTCAATTTATGCAGGAAAGATCTACCTTGGTCTTTTTAGTAAATAACACAATTTTAGTTTTGGTTAAGATTACTTCTAGGATACAACTTGTATCCCAGTTGATCATTAAAACCATGAACATAGCCTTTTTGAATTTACTTTTGGCTTAGATTAGACTTGGAAGTGGGCAGGAAGTGCTTAGTCTTTTGCACCATTGCACTTTAGTCAGATAGTAGAAAAACAAAATTTTAAATTATGTTGAACACATGTACTGTGGCCTATGATCAAGCCTACTAAGATACACAGATCCTTTTTACTCAGACGGTGAAGAAATGTTGATGTTCTTCGTTCTTTCCGTTTCATTCTTTCACAAAACTATTAACTTATTACTTACCCTTAATTCTATTTTCTTAAAATAAATTTTTAAATTTTATAATTTTTAATATTCAAAGACAATAATGAAAAATATAAGATCACACAATTTTTAATTCTATTCTCAATTACTTTTGAATTCTCGTAAACATTTACAACTATGAGATTTTTCATTCCAATCACATACCAATTTTATTCTAGATATCAAAAATATAGAAATAATGTGCTAAGCCATTTGTAAAATTTATACAGTGCCAATATTTAATTGAATGAAAGTAACATCGATATTCATGTGCACATATAGCTAAGTATGTTTGTTTTTTTATTTTTTATTAGAATATTCGTGATGTACTTACAACATACACGATTCACACTCCTGTGTTTTTACGTATTAAATTCAATCTTAGGATAGTCGCATGAATATGTAGGTAAAGGAAGTAGGGCATTTTTTCAAAGATTAAAGTAAATTCATTGGAAATCATATATAAATATGTAAAATACTCCAATAAAATACAACACGCATTTTAACTGTAATTTTAACAACTTACCGCGAAACATGATGAAAATGATTAATGAAAGTAAACACGTACATATGAATATCGGTGGGAGTGTAAGTAATTTTGTATGTGTGTTATTAGCTTTTCCATACACACTTCTCACCAGCCATTCTTAACCTTTATCTAGAAAACTAAATGCAAATTCTTATAAAACTCATATTACTTGATTTGGGTAAAATTTTGAGAATTTCATCTTGTATGTGTGCTTGTAAGTATTTAATGACAAGCGAACAAATGATATGCAGCACGCCCCAAATACCTATGAAGTAGGAGTGAAGTATCAACGAGTAGGTATCTACTCTTGTTTGCTGAAATATTGCCTAAAAAAAAAACTGCTTAATCTGCAGTTTTTTGAATACGTAAATAAAAATGATATAATTTGGCGCAGTTTGTGCTTGTGTTTCACTACAATTTATATCTACATACCATATGTATGGCTATATGTATGTAGGTACATATTTATGTGTAAGCGTGCCAACGTGCTAGCGCATATAAGTATGCTTCTATATGTGTGTGGCACAGTTATAACTTTTCTGATTGCGCTATTCCTATTTAAATTCCTGGTAGTCAGTACAAATACAAAATACTACATAAGGCACCTTTCTACTACTATTCTGCTGCTTTTCTACTCCGAATTTTATTTTATTTTCATTTCAGCGTATTTTCCAACTTGCATAATTTCGGTTACTATTTTTAGGGTGTGTGTTTGGAGATTTTTGGGGTGTATGTCATACATACAGACAACTATATTTATGTATGCAAGTGCCTTTTTTTGTATTTGTCGTTGAATTCTCAACGCAAGTCTAGAAAAATGTAGTATCTACGTTTTGCTGTATGTAGAATGTTGTAGTCGCAGCTACCACACGCTTAAATTCACTGGCTGCCTGTGTGTGTCATGGATTTGAGTGGATGAATGAAAATATCGATTTTCCTTATTTCATTCCGTAATTTCGTTGCTCTCTTGTTGTTGATCTTCGAACCATGATGGTAATATAAATGAGATAGGGAATGAAATTTTTGGAAATTAGGAAGAGGTTTTGTTGTTTTATGATATATCATACATATTTTTATTATGAAAGTGTACTTTGGGTTTAATGTAGACATTTTTGCGTTAAGTATACTACTTTTTTTGAAATTATGTTGACAAAATGAAAATGTTTCATGGATCATGGTCTTGTTTGTTAAGAATTTTCGTTAAATTTTTCAAATAACGCATTTCAACACACTCAAAAATAACAAGATTTTGATAGAGCTCAAAAAAGTAAGTTATAGTAAGTGCCCCGGCATTTTAAAAGTTTACATATGATGCATTTCATGTGAAGCGGGCAACGAAAAAAAAGTAAGGTTCTGAAATTCGTTGAAATTCGGCCTAATTAAACATGTAGATAATATAAATGTAGACACACAATTTTTTTTTTTTGTATGAAACTTTTACTTCCGGTTTGGTGTATAAAAAAATTGTAACTTCCGGTCTAATTCCATAATTGAAAAGAACAGTAAATTTCCTATTTAAATTACCATGTTCAATATTTTATTGTAAAATTGTGTGTCCACATTCATATTTTCAAGAAGTTCAATTAGGCCGAATTTCAGAACTTCACATTTTTTTACGTTGTCCGCTTCAGATGAAATGCCTTATATAATTTATATTTTAAAATTTGGCATCTTTGGCTTTGACTAGTTTTGCAGCTCCGATGATTTGAGTGTCCTCTCTTATATGTTCTTTTTGCGTAAGGATCTGCATTTTTATAATTTTAAAAGGATCAAAATAGAGTTAATATATTCCAAAGAAATGTTGGTGATAAATTTTCAATATTGGTCACTTAACACAGGGTACTTGGTTTTAGTTGAAAAAAATCAAATTTTGAAAAAAAAAAAAATAACTGAACCTTAAAATATATTTTCAAAAGGATTTTTTAATCCATAAATCATAGTTTAATACATTTTGCGCAATTCTGCATACCAACTTAAAATACATGGTTCCAAGAAAATCGTCGCGGAGTAGAGCACAATTTCTTATTATATTTGCCGTCCTTTCAGGCGTTCCTAGTGTAAAAGAAATCCTCGCAAAACGTTACGAGGTTGACTTTCGTATTTAAGTAGATTGTAACTTCACCAAGTCCATTGGGTAATGAGTGAAGGTTGCTGTTGTAGCCGTAGGTCATAATTAGCACCCATCATCTCTATACATCATCGTGCAAATAGATGCTCTTTATTTAATGAAAAGGTCTATGGACACAAGATTCATCAATACGTTCAGTGCATGAGTGAAACATGGTCTCGATCCAACGCAGTCCTCCGAAAGATATACCATTTTGCTATTTTGACGAAGAAGGTTGAAAGCAAGTAGCTTAGTCTTTATAGTAAACAGCATAGCTTTGGTTTTACTTGGATATACTCCCAGCAATAAATTTCAGCCCAGTTGCTTTGTAAAGCCAGAATTCTGGTCTTGATTTTGCACCAGAACCAGACTCTTTGAACTAGAAACAAGATATCACATAAATCATGAAGAACGGGCTGAACAATGTTTTATTTTCTTATAAGGAAACTTTTGAAATACGATGTATACCATTAGATTGACCCTTGGCCTGATAAATCGCCTATTAATTAAAAAAAACTGAGAGCATTTTTGAAAATAAAATTAATTTCATATGTTTAGCTTCACTTGGTTCATAAAAGAAGGGGATAGAACTCAATAGCGTAACTTGTAACTTATATTATCCAGATAGAGAACTTAAAGACTGGGGAAAAGAAACAAATAAAACAGTTCTTTCAATTACATCATGCCTGTAACACTTTTTTGTA
The DNA here is from genome assembly GCA_963691655.1 of Toxonevra muliebris. Lineage (NCBI taxonomy): Eukaryota > Metazoa > Arthropoda > Insecta > Diptera > Pallopteridae > Toxonevra > Toxonevra muliebris. The sequence goes on along the minus strand of OY829326.1, from coordinate 50,090,237 downwards.
TGCACACACATATTTACATATAATCTTATATTTCCAACATCAACAAATTCTATAAGATTAAAAGTGTTCTACTTTTCCATATTTAAAAAAAAAAGTTGGCACCCACTTTCTGTAGAATATGAAAACGAAAATGTCTATCTACTTATTTACCTACCTGAAAAGAATAAACAAAAAACTCCTTTGGGTATACAAGCAAAATATTAAAGTAAATAAAAACATATAGGCACTCATGCTTTAGTCCCTCGGGTGAAGGGTGCAAATAAATAAACTTAGTTGAACAACACTTAGATTGTTGTCACACATTTTCTTTTTTTGATTACGTGGATTGACCAACTTCTTCTTGTTAATTCCTCAATTGAAAGTTACGAGTAGACGAATGTGTTTTTCATTCAAGCATGACTAAAAAGAAAAGTTTTTGTTTCTAGGCGAAATTTTTTTCCATTTATATTTTGCCAAAATCATAAAAAGATTGTCTTTTTGATTTAAACATTTTCTTCTGCTTTTGACCACGCCAATAATAATGTTAAATAACTCAGATACAGGAGGTTCAGATTCCCCGGACGAGCTCAAAGATACCATGCACTATTTGCCATTATTATTTATTAGCTCATTTAGGTTATTTTTTGCACATTATTTGGTCAAAGGTTTTGTGCCATTCACGTTTTTCTTTGTATTTGTTTTTCTATATGACTAATTGTGAGATTTTCGCAGACGATACTATTTCAATTTGGTTAAGTGGAAATTCTGATCCTTGTATGTTTGTTGGGTTTGTTGGGCAACTACATATGATACATATGAATGGATGTATGTGTATATATTAGCTTCAGTTTCTGTGACTGTGACGGCTGCTACGGGGTGCAACGAACTTTTGAAATATTAGTTTTGTGTGGGAAACTGCAATGAAATGAAACGGAATGAAATAAGTTGGAATGAAAAAGCGGAAAAGCAATTAAAATGATGAATGTTCATGAGCTAAGTTTTTTGTTTTCTTGGTTTTTCTTTTTAAGTGAGGATGTTGAATAGTTTTGCTTTTAATTCATTAGTTTCAGTATAGTTATTTTTTCTTTCTTTTCTAAATCTATTTAAACGAGATTTTTTATTGTAAAAAATTGCAAAAAATAAAATTATATTCGATTCGCTCATCACGTGTCAATGCAAGCGTAAAAAAACAGTCACGCATCCGTCTCATATATTATAAAATTGTCAATTATACATTTCTTAATAGATTCTTTCGGAAATATGAAATTAAAATTTTTTCAAAATAAGAGCCAGATTCGTTAGTTTAATTTTGATATGTTGTATATACAGCCGCTCACTTCTAGACAAATGAGTGTGCAATTACTTATAAAATTCACTAGATTTTACAAATTTATGTGGGAAAACATTATTTTAAGACTTAAACATTATACTGTGACGCCTTATTTAGTTCGTTCAAAGTAGTTATTTCTCATGCCGATTTTTTATCTCGTCAATATTTCGAGAAATTGTCCCTGAAAATTTTTCATTAAGGACTTAGGTTACTGTATTAATGTCGACTTCCGTGTGAACTCTTCTCTATCCATTTTTAAAATCTGTTGAATTTTTGGTTTTTTTTTTTTGCTTTTTTCAAATTTCTCATTTGTCATATATTTGTCATTTTCCACTTAGATTTTTCCAAGAGTCGTCCTTTTCAACGTTGAGCCTTAGGGTTCAAACGAGCTCAGAACTGAGGTTTTGTTTTTCCAGGGCATCTGGACAGCTGGGGCATCTGTGCACATTTTCATACGGGACGGGGTTCTTACCTATTACTTTCAAACTTTGTATGGGATCTGCAGAACTTATTTCTGTATTTAATTGAATTACTTTTCCAGCTCTCATTAAGTAGATTAAATTTATAATAGGGGAGAGTGGTCCTGAGTCGGCACCGCAAGAATTTTTGCCGAAAACAGGGGGTAAAAAGAGCTTAATGGCACTTTAATGCCTTTGATCAAGTACTACGATCCTCTGTCTACAATTCTATGTAGTTCGGGACAGAGTAAAGTGATTTTTGTGGTCGCAATGCAGTGCAAAGAGAAGAAGGCGATTTTTACTAATTCTCAAAATAGTAGTCCTAAGCCGGCACCCCCCTGGTCCTGAGTTGGCACATACTTGTTTTTTGCCCAAAATTTTTGAAATATTTACACATCCGTAGCAGCTTCACAAGAATGTAAGAAAATGAGATTCCGTTTGCACGAAAAATTTATATCGCACTCATGTTGTCAAGCTAAAACTAAATTGACAATTGTCAGTGTAAATTACGTTCATATCTACCAACCTCTCATACGACAAAACGGTTAAGCTGCCACGCGCTCCATCTCAAAGGAACGCGGGGTACCGGCTTAATCCACAGTGCCAACTTAGGACCACGTTCCCCTACTTATATTTAAATAAATAAGTGTAAGAGTCGAAAAATTTTATATAAAATGACGCCTAAAAAATAAAATGTATTTATTTCTACTTTAACCGCTTTACTGGATTTTACAAAACATGCCTTTTTGAAACTTAGGAATATCGAAGAAAGAAAAGTCAGAAGTTACTGGTAAAAATGGGGCATGCATGTTTTTGTAGCCGGAAAATCAATCTACATTTAAGAAAAAAGTGGGTTGCTACCTCATTAGATTGTTTTTCCAGGTGTGCTTTCGCACCCAAGGAAGGATGTCGGTTAACCGATGAATGAACTTTCGGTAAATTTTACAAATATTAAAAACTACAGAAGTATATCAATTCTGGGAATATACTTTTTCTGTTTAATGGTAAAAACTCATGCCAGGAAAAAATACTTCAGTTTATCGCAGTTTATAGTAATCGGTTCAAATGAATTGTTCCCAAAGTATAAATTAAATAATTTTTTAAACGGTTACTTGAACGACTTTTTACTGTGCGCCAATAGAAACTGAGAAGTTTTGCGATTTTCAATTTTTACGTGATATCGATTGTGGACTTTTACTGTAGAAATTTTTTTTCTGTTTTTTTTCTCTTTAATCGGCATCAATGCACATAGGTTTGTGAACCCCGATTAACAATAAATCCTTAAAATAAAACTAGATTTTTTCACGTTTTTCTTTTTTAATTTCATAAAACATATTTTAAGTGGGAAAAAAATAAAAATATTCTCTTCTTAAATACATATTTGAACAATAAGATAAGATCATAAAATCACTGAATAGCTCAGGTGTAAAGGAACAATGTTTATTGACGTCGGGTTAAAACCATCCAGTTTATCATACTTAACCCATACATGTTTTGGATTATAAAAATAATAATTCACTTATTAAATTTCATATACTTCACATACCCTTTATTAATGCATATCAAATTTCTATATAAGGAGGAGGCTCTTTATAACTAAACCACCGAACTTCATTATTATTCTGATTAACAAATTAGTATTGCTAATGGCAATAAACTCTCACTGAATTTAGAGCAAGTAAAGCGCTAAAGCTTAGTTGTCAAGAGCATTTCAACTTCTACGTACAATTCGTATAATTTTTCTTTTTGTTTTCATTTTTCTTTTGCTTCCTTTCTATATACTATAATTCGATTTCATGCACAATATGAATAAGACTTTATGACTAATGTTCGTCTTTCTTCAGCTGTGGAATTTCCTTCAATTTAACAATTTCCGTTCAGCTTTTCCTTTATGGCTTTCTTTTTCATTGTTAACCTTTTTCTTCTAATTAGTGCGCTCTGGTAAGAAAATAAGAATAAGAAAAGTTTTATGCTTTTTAACAACGCAGCTACTCCTGGCAAAGCCAGCAACACTTGATGGTCCATATTATGTATGGTACTAGCACTTTTCCTAGACCAATTCTCAAGCGCTTCAACTTCGTTGTGTTTCTGTTCGGCAGTTGGTGTGTTTCTGTACTGATGAATTTCTTTGAACGTTCTTCTTCTTGTTGTAATATAGCATTAGACATTAGTTTTCTAATGGCATATAAATTATTTGCAAAAACAAGTTATGAGCGGAAATCAAAACTCATCCGACAACCGGAAACATTTCCCTGTATGTAAGCATTGTGCCCATTAAATTTTAAATTTATCCATTTTCGAACCTAAAGTCCCACAGTGGTTGAACTTCATACAAAATGAGGGCAAAAATAGAAGGAGTCGCGGTAGAGAAACAAATTTTGGTACATGAGTTGCTTATGTCAATACACCGTCAGGGTGCAAAAATGAAAATAATATTCCTACTCCCACGCCCGTCTCCCATACAACCAAAGTTGAACAACAATAGAAGGAGTCGTCGTAGCGTCACAAATTTTGGTACAGGAGTTTCTTATGTCAATATAATGCCAGGGTGCAAAAATAAAAGAAAAATTTTTAAAACAGATATTTATTATTAAAAAATGAAAAAAAACAAAGATTGGTCCTAATGAAAAAAAAAAAATGATTTTTGCCCACTTTTCAATCACTGTGCGTCCCCCAACCGCTTCGTTTTTCTCTACCATTACATTTCCGTATTTACGCGTATAAAAGAAATAAAATCAAAACAATAAAACAAACTTGTTTTTTGTTTTAAGTTTTGTTTGTTTGTATGTAGGTCCGCAATGGGCAAAGTAACAGGCAACCAGGTACAAGCATAAAAGTATTAAAAAAGGAGTAAAATGCTCCATAAAAGTCTTTTGTTATTTTACGCAATGTCTTTGTTGTTCTCGCTTTTGTTTTATTTTTTGTTTTAATAAAAAATGCACAATGTATTTGTAAATATTTACATTGTTCTCACGTTGTGATTTTTACCTTGAGATTTTTGCAACTGAAATAATAAAATTCATTTTATTATTGTATTCAACCAACCTTGGATATAATGGCAGCATGCACATATCTACTTTGTCGGTATATTCAAGTAAATACACCTACAGATATGTGAAACACTGATAGCCTAATAATAACACCCCCGGACCCCGTTTTTTAAATTCTATTACATTCGTCTTCATTGCATTCGTCTTTATAGCATTTAATAAAATTTTTTTAAGAGAATCTTTCGTTCAGAATTATATAAATCCGAAATATATATATATATGTAGTAAAACCTTCTAAGTTTGAATGACTTCAGGGTAGCTTAGTTATATTTGCTTGAAGCTTGACCACTGAACGAATAATTCTCGGTATTCATTTATTCAGTAGTAATTTCTTCTAGTTTTATTTGTTTTTAGTTTTGTACAATTCTTACTATAATTTTTACAGCAAAACAATATGCTTGACTACTTTAACCCATTAGCTACACATGTGCTTGTCAGTTAATTTAATGTTTTTCGTTCTTATCATTCACTGTTTATATAACTCCAAACAGGTGTTATATGTTTCAATAACTTTATATTTACGAACTTAACTTGGCTTAATTTAAGTTTTCTAACCCTACTAACTATAGCCGTAGTATTAACCGTAACTTTGCAAAATCCGGCGCATAAAGAATGGTGTGCTGGAGTTTATATGCACATAGTTTTATGTAGGTACCTACCTAAAAACTTTTGAATATAAAATGAGGCGATTTTTTATTTCCTATGCAAATGAAACTTTGAATTTTTTGTACTTTAAAACTAACCCATACATTTTTTGTTCTTTTCATTTTCAAGGTCAACTTTGAACATAAGCAACCAATAAAGAAAGCCACGTAGCAGAACCTTATTGGAAAATGCTGCAAGTGCTTTAAATTAACTTCCAAAGCGAAGTGTAGTTAGAAGAAAGAAGTGCGGGTATCAGGGAAGTGAAAAAATCAGAGACGTTATTAAAAATGCAAATGGCGTATTAGAAATAACGAAACACAAAAAGCAAAGCTACAACACGATATTATTAACTAGCGTACTACTCATGGTAAAAGAATTACTTCTATATTTATTTTGTTATTACTTCAATATACACGCACATGAACTGCAACAATAATAAACAAATCAAAAAAGTCTGAGCCAATCGCATACATAACGCGACAAACCTTTGACTATTTGGCCACATTGGTGGCTGTGCGGCGCGAGTGAGACGACAACAACATTATACCAAACAAGAAGCGTGAGTGCGAGCGAGGAGACAAACTGAATTTATTTCAGCATACAATGTCCTCAATATCGGCACAAGGCGTAGTCGAACGTGCATCCGCTGAACTTTCCAAACGCATTAACGGTTTAGGTTTGCGTTCGAAACATCATCATGGCGGTAGCGGCGGTTCGTCGTCAAACTCTTCTTCCTCTTCCTCGCCCTCTTCGTCGAGCGGAAAAACTTCAGTGATGGAGCGTGTCACGAATGTGCTTTGTGGTGGCAGCAGCAATAGCAACAACAGCAACAACAGTAACAGTAATACCAGCAACATCAGTAGCACCACCAATAACAGTAGCAGCAGCAACAATTCCAACAATAGCAATAGCAATAATTTAAATTCTAACAATAGCAACATTAATAGCAACACACCTGATAAACCTTTACGTAGCGTCAGTGGCAGCAATAGTCATTCGCAGTCCGTCAACGTGGCTGGTGGTGGACATCCTTCCAGTAATCAACAACAAGCGACAACGCCTGCGAGTCCAACATTATCGCAGCAACATCACACAACAACAACAACAACCAACATACAAATGATGCAACAACAACAGCAACAATTGCAATCACAAATTGCTGGCGCTACCTTGATTAATTCAAATCTCATTACTACGCCAACCGGCATTCCAATGGGCGCACCACCAACGCCCACCGTCACATCAATCGCCAAACAGATGAACATCACCATACCCGGCTCGCCACAATTCAGCACAATGGGCATGATTGCTGCGCAAAAGAGCCAATCGGGTACCCCCATTCAGCTCCGTAAGCAACTACCAAATCCACTTTTACACCATCCATATGGAGGGAGCAGCGTAATTGTCGCAGCTGCCGCCACAACCGCTGGTGCTGGATCCCCACAGCTCGTCGCTGCCGTCACCCAATCCGCTCTGATTCTACATAAGCACCCGCCTCCCATTACAAGCATTGACGCCCTTATGCTCGACGATCGTTTTCTCAATAAGTTTTTCTTGTATTTCTCCTCTTACGAACGTCGCACATTGGCTCAAGTTTGTATTAAATGGCGTGATTTTCTGTATCGTAGTCCGCGTTATTGGTCGGGGCTGCTGCCTACGTTACAGTGTCGCGAGTTACGTCAGTTGCCCGGTAGCGATCGTGCTAAATTATATAACTCATTGATTCGTCGCGGTTTTCATGCTTTAGCATTGGTCGGCGCTTCAGATGAGGATGCTTTGGATGTGGTGCACTCATTCCCATTGGCTTCGAAGCATATACATTCGTTGAGTTTGAGGTGCTCGTCGATAAGTGATCGCGGTCTGGAAGCGTTGTTGGATCATCTGCAGGTAAGTGCAAAAATATGGAGAATTATTTTATATATAAAAATTTGTAAATTTAATTAACTAGCAATATGCAAACTTAGGCACCCATTCTGTTTTGAATTTAATGAGTGTCTTAAAAAATTGTGGTGGAAAATACTTTAATTTATGCATTTCGGTAAAATTTCATTACTATATAAAACTTTACTTTGAGATTAGGATATAAAACTTTGAAAGTGCACCAAAATATGCCAAATTCTCTATGGATATACACAAATATACAGTGGAATGTGTGTCCAGTATAAAATTATACATAGATCGCTCTTAATGGAATACACAGTACAACAAAATGAATCTGCGGCTATCAGGGATAGTGTTCTTTAGTTAATTTAAGGTCACTGAATTCAAAACTGGTTTTTGAAATTTCGTACTATTTATGTAAAAATAATGTACTATTATTTCTCTTTATTTTAAATTTTAGTTTGTCCCATAGATTAATAACAAACTTGAACGGATAATAATGACAACCTCATTTTGTCGACCATTTTTTTGTCATTTTTATTATTACATTAACCCGTTTGTGACACATACTGAATTATTAAATTATTGAATTATTTAAAAATTTGTGAAAAACAACCTAAAATATAAGGACATATTAAAAAAATGCGATAAATGGCGAACTCCTCTGTATCTGTAAGACAATGCAAAAAGTTGTACCCTTATTTCATGATTCCATTTGCGACATGAGAGAAGAGTGGACAACGGGTATGTGCAGAACTTTTTCATAACAAAGATGTGTATAAACTCAACGCGAGCAATAGAAAACGCCTGGTCTCAAATGAACAAATATTCCAATGTCCTATTCTACACTATTTTTGGATTGCTATTGTTGTTGTGTAACCTTTTTGGACAATTTTGCATAAATATACTTTCAATATTGTCTGCTATGGTTGTTCAAACAACTTAATACATTATTAACTATTCTGTTGTACATTTTTGTATACAGCATACGTAAATGGATCAAGGTGATAGAAAATGAGAAAAAATTTTTTGATAAAAATTACTCAGGGAATAAATGACAATCCTTTTACACATAAAGTAAAGTAGCCAATTCAAATTAGTACATATAAGATGGAACCTGAAGATATTTTCTGATTTCAAAAATGGTGGTCACAATGAGTTGCATAGGAGACACCGTCAGACTTTTGTCGTTAGCCGAAATTACATCGCGTAAATGGGATCAGATTGAACAAATTCTTGTCAAACAACCGAATGAAATATACCGCAAGCTGTTATAATGGAACTCTTAAGCCAGTAGAGGAAATATGCGAAAACGCGGAAAGAACTAAAAATCAACGCAAGACACCGGGCTCTATGAAATATGGCCCCAAAAAATATAGCCCCAAAACTGAAAAAACACTCCAAAATATTCTATTATTTACAACAACACGAAAATTTGTTGCTTGGGGTGATTTTTCATTTTTCAAAAAGGACCCAAAAGTTGAAAAATTAAAGGCCATTTTCAGCGGTCATAAAGCCCATGGGCGTTGTCATCGGTCCCCACGGTATTTAAAGCTTTTAATGAAATTTTGTTTTTGCTTTCGGTAATGCATTGCAAATGTAAGAAAACAAAGAATTTTTGAATGGGTTTCAAACAAGCAACATCAGTGAATCAGTGCGTTAAAAAGTGTCGGTCAACAAACGTTACCAAGTGAAAAATGAAAAAATGTTGAAGATAATAATGAACAATGAAACTTTATTCACAAAAAAAAGTAGAGAGGAAAAGTTCATTTAGGAAAAAATCGCGCGATTTGAGCCTTTTTCATTTAGTTTAGGGCCATATTTCAATTTGTATGTTGGGGTAATATTACATATTCCTGGAGCCATATTTCATAGAGCCAAGACATAGAGGAAATTAATTGAGATTCTACACTCTTTCGAGAACTAATGGATATTAAGAATTGATTTCTATTAATTTTAATAAATTTTCATTAATCAACATCTAATCTTTAATGTGGCGATACCTTTATTGCAGCTGCAATACCTGGAATATTTCTATTGAGAATTAGTTATGAATTTTTGGTTGGGTTTATGCATCAAATTGACTCTTATATATTTTACTCACACTTTAATTAGTATTAGTGCAAACTAAAACCAACGAAACCGCCAATTGCGAGAACGTAAAGTATTTGACAAGGCATTTGACGTGCATGCGGTAGCGTGAACTAAACTTAGTTACTTATGTATACATATGCGGTTACTTATACATACATACACAATTTGTATATAAATATATATATATGGACGTATTTACTTGTTTGTAGATCTAATTAAATATATGAAAGTATATATGTATTCGTGTTAGCTCGTGCATATATGTGTTTTGTAAATAAAACTTTGACAAATTGTTTGATTGCGAATTGTTGTCACTGGCATGTCAACAAAAATGACGCGCATGAGTTGCTTTTCTTTATCATATTGAATAATATAAAAAATTAAATAAATCAAAGTAAATAAAAATATTGCCCGCTTTTAGGCTTATATGCGCATGATGAAATAAGATTACAGTGTATCGCCATTTTCTTATATGTATCTTTAGTGATTTTTGAGACCCATATGAGAATTTTCTTTAAATAATACCTATGTATATAAATTGTATGCATATGCACAAAAAGATAGCTATGCTATATTGCTCCATATATATTAAGCACTCAGAAAAAAACTAAACCAATCGGAACCGGAAATGAATTTTTTTTTCTTTGCATTCTTCAAATTCAAATGTTTTCTATTTTTCCAAATAATTCCTTTGTTTTTATTTAGTTTTTTTCGCATTTTTGTCGTAATTTGTTTGCTTATTTCTTTTTACTACTATGTGCCACACTTAAATTCATATTATGTGCGCAAATATTTGTTTATTGTGGCCATGTCGAGGACAACATTAAAAAAATAAAAACGAAACACCAACCTTGTTGACCCACAAAATTATGTAACACAGTCTGGTAACGAATTTCGCATTCTGGAATTGAAAAAGAGAAGAAAATAAATACATATGTACCTACATAGTTATGGAAAAATTTTTGGAGTGTTTGTGTTTTTTCAGCATAGTTAATTTCATTTATTTGCGCAATTTATATCAAAATAACTGAAAGCAATTTAAAACAAATTTCTTGCTGAATTTAATTTATTGCCTCATTTAGAAATCGGTAATTTAATAAAAGAATGAATGGGAATAATCTTGAGACTTTACGCTAAGTTCTATGCCTACAAAGCCTTTTGTTTTATTTATTTGATGCTGCAACATTTATAAAAAATGGATCCTACCTTCTCTCTCTTTTCTGGTTCAGAGGAAACAGCTTCTCCATCTTGCTACTTATCGGTTTATGGATGTAGAGGTAGGAAATATGTATCTTTATATAGACTGCATCATGATGCACAATCACAGTGAGCCAGTATCCACAGGTGTACTATGAGAAACCAAACACTTGGAAGACGTAAATTGCTACATGGCCACAGTCTTAACCTTTTTATTGATTCAATAGTTTCAAAACTTCTGACTTGTCCGACTATTAATATTTATACTTAAATTAAATATTTTTAACCAAAAACATTCGAGATTTACCAAAAATCTGAATCAGTTTTAGCTATGATAACAACGGCAATTTCTTTGCATTACGTGTGGATACATATAAATTTTAAGTATACAATTCTAAATAAAATAATTAATTCAAGGTAATTGTATTTAGGTAAACAACCGAATATTTATATAATCAAAGCGTATAAATAATAATTTTTGCTCGTAAATCACACTAATTTTTGCTGTCATAATTTAGCAAACGCATCATTCATTTCGTTCAAAAATCACAAAGCTTTCTTCAGTCAAGAAATTTAAGCCAAACTAACGCAAAAGATTTTCTACTTCATTTAATCGAATTTTCTTTGAACTAATTAACAAAAATAATATGACAAAAAAATTTCACGCCCACCTTTTGAACACACTCACTTACATACGTTCGTAAAAACACATATTTTTGCTCACACATTGGTACAAAGGGGGTGGTACGGGGAGGGGACAGGGGGAAATTCCTTCCCCCCAAAAGATTTTCAAACACTTAAAAATTTAATAACTTAAGCAGGCAAAAAGGTGAACATAATTAACTATTGTTGTTTTTAGTTATTACGATTTACTTTCATTTATAAGAATAATGAATAATATTGCTCATTAAACCACTTTACTTCTTTATGGAAATGTGCTGAAATAAAAATGATATCTAAACCAAATAATCCTGAAAACTCTGTACCTCATATAGACTTATAAGTTTGCTGGCAATATTCTCGAAAACATTCGAAAGAATACTCTTGAGTAGATTGCTAATATAACTAGAAAATAAGCATATAGTTCCGGATCACCAATCGTCATAAGCACGGTACTCCTGAACAATATCATCGCATAGTGAATATTGTCACTGACTTTCTGGAACGCAAAAAATATTGCTCTGAAATATTTTTGGACATTCAACAAGCGTTCGACAAAGTTTGGCATTAAGGGCTATTATACAAATTAAAAAATTTATTTCCAGCTCCATTTTATTTGGTCTTTAAGTCCTATCATTCAATGTCAAAGTAAATGATGAAACATCAGCCAAATGTCAAATGAAAGCCGGAGTACCACCGAGCAGTGTTCTGGGTCCTGCTCTTTATTCGATTTTCACCTGCGTCTTGCCTGAAATTGATGGTGTTACTATAGCTACTTATCCAGACGATACTGCCATTTTAGCGTCACATTAACGACGACGTTCAACAATGGTTACTTCGTGGATGAGTGCTTGACTGAAGTTCCATCGGCTTCAGGTTCGATTCCCCGATTGTTCTAATAAAATGGACCATTTCGGTGATTTAGTTCTTAAATACGTGACTCAAGTACCAGTTCAATGGGTTCTATTCTCAGGTAGAGAATTGAATCCACCAAAAAAAAAGAAAACAAAACTATAGGTTTCGGGTCGATATAAAGAAAATCCCAGGTGGGAAAGAGAAATTTGAATACAGGGTAGGAATCAGCGACATTAAATTATTCTTAAAATTCTACTAGTTCTCGACCCATTATAAACCAATCTAAAACCGACAACTGAATAAATGTATCCTATTGTTATATTTTCTACTAGTCGACCTCGATAGTCTAGTGGGTATTACCACTAGACTATTGAGGTCTAGTGCACTACCCACTGGGTAGTGCACTAGACTTTCATTCAGGAGGTTCGGGTTCGATTCCCGTCTTCGTCTGGTAGTTAATTTTCACAATTTTCTTATATTCACTATCAATATGAAGTGTATGAAAATTGTAAGATAGTGTACAAGTATACACCTTGGTTGGTAATGGCAAAACCATTAGCCCATAAAAAAACTGCCACCCCGCCGTTCGGAATCGGAGTAAAACTGTAGGTCCAACTATGTGGTATCACAAGTATTACGCCGTTCAGGCGTAAGTGTGTCTCTCGACAGCCACTCCAACCTAACCATTTCCACGATCATAGAAATTGTGAAATGCTTTGCTACAAGAACAGAGTTTCCCCAAAAAGCGTAACGTACCAGTAAGTTTTTACATGGCCATATCTTTGAAATTGTTAGTCATCGAAATAAAGTTTATGAATAAGCAAAAAAAAAAAGAAAAAAAAAAAGCGATACACGATCGAGAAAAAAAACGCTCCAGCCCGCGTTTTGGTTCATATGGAGAATTTTTATTTTTTATCCCCCCCCCAAAAAAAAATTTTTCCTGTACCCGTCACTGAGTACATGCATACATATGTATCCATGCATGTGAATATACTTTAAATTTATCACATGCTGTAAAAATAGTATCTATAAAAGAAATAAATATAATAAAAATAAAATTTATTAAGTCCTATAAATAAAAAATAGAAAGTGTTATCAGGCATGTGTCTTTCTGTCTGTTTGACTCACACAGTTTTTTTTTTTTTTTGCTTTTGTGTGCGTTGCAGTTACAGCAATTCAGGTGATTGTGCTGCTCTGTGTCAGTCACTAATACCAACAAGAAACACCCACGGTCATGGATGTCTTTGTGGTGGTCGTTGACGCCCGGTTTGTTCATTCAATGCGATGCTGTATCAAAGTATTCCTTATTGTTTGGCTGTTGTATCTAAAATTGCATTAAGAAATCTTAGATATTTAGTACAATAAAATTTCGCTTTCACTAAAAATATAAACTAAGCATCAAGAAAAGTAAAATGATAAAATAAAAAGCACAAAAATAAATACACGTCGTCGTATTGTATCTAATAATGTTGTCAACACTACTGACATGTTGTCTTTTTCATGAGAAAATTTTTTCATTTTCTGTATTCTACATAGCAGCGGTATCGCTGACATAAATAATATAAATTTTTTTAAAAAATTGATTTATAATATGAAATATGTGTGTACACACGTATTAATATTTTTAAAAAGAAATTCCCCTTGTGTGAATCACGTTGGAAATCAATAATATTTGAATGAAAATTATTAGAAACTGTGATTACACTGTGCAACAATTTTCAGGAAATCGCTTTAGGCTTTCTTTCTTATTTTTTTTTTTAGTAATTGGTATTAAAACCCTAGTTGGGTTTTGGTTTACCACATCACAATCTTTTTTTTACACATCACAATCTTAAAATTTCAACAAATTTTGTAAATTTTCACCCACCCATCCCGGAAGGTGACTTTTATGGAATTTTTCAAAAAAAATGATCAAAAAACCTATAGAGGTATTAGTTAATGGGTTAAAATATTCTGAGGCAAGATTCATCTTAAACGTAGAGTAAAACATGATTTTTCATAACATTTGATTCTATGTTTATCTAAAATTTTAAAATTTAAATCCACTGGGGGAAAAAGTTATGTCTGTAGCACTGTCCGTTCACATATTACGTAACGCAATTTTTGACCAATTTTTTTACCCCTGGTCATAACTCGTAACACATCGTAACAAAATGCCTCCCCCCCTCGCCCCCCCTAGTACCGTAACCAATTTTTTCGTCATTTTGAAGCATTGTGCATCCTTAATATCGCTATATATGTTACGTAATATGTGAACCGCCCCTAAACAGTTTAAATTTTTTTTTTTAAACACAAATTTGTTACTTGTGTTATTTGAACAAAGTTTTATTTTCTGAATGTCTCGCATTTCTTACCACTTTTTGTGACCTGATTACAAAGAGTGCAATGTCAAACTACAGCTATGATTTCTAGACCTTCCCATATACATTCTAAGCTATTCCTTCACCTTGGTAGCTAATTCGTTTTACCTCTTTGTATTGGATACTGTAAAGTACTCATGGCAGGATTGTAGTAATGTTTCGGAATTATTACTAGGTTTAACAGTCGAATCTAGTTATAAAATGATGGACGTGTTGGAATACGAGAAAAACCGTTTTTTGAACCAGAACTCTTAACTTATTCCATATGCGAGCAGTGCCACATTGCATAAACAACTATCTCGGTACTTCAAGGTGCGTTGAAATGTGCACTTGTAGAAAGATTCAAAGGGATTAATTTTGGCAAAATCTTAATGTGAATATAATAATAAGAAATTGACACAAATTTGAGTTTTTTTTCTCGAATTTTATATATGGAACAGAAAGGGTATAATCTTCTTTTTCTTCTACTGTATAAAAGTCAGTGATGTTCCAAGACCGAGCTTTTCGAATCCATTCATGTTGAGTAATATTTCTACAAAAATGGAGGGGAATTACGGAGAGAAACAAAGTAAGAAGTTTTTTAGGAGGTGATGCGTATTTTCTATTCGGGCGTAGTATCAATAATGAAAGTTTTGCATCATGGGTCCGGAACCTTTTCTTGGCGTAAACTCTAGGGAGATCCGGAGTCTGAGCTTAACTCCTGCATAACCGCAAACGGAACAGTCTAGAGTATTTCTCAGGTACAGATTTGCTTAAATTAAATGTGTCGCATAATATTTATTTACTGACTAAACTTACTCTTTGAATATAAAATAATAAAAGAAGATATTACCAACCTAAACAATGATAAGGGAAAAGGATCAAACATCCATTTGCCTTAAAATAAAGAACAAAAAGCTAGTGTAGCTTATTGTCTTCCTAAATTAACTCACTCACTTTTGACCTTGGCAGTTCAGATATTTCAATATTTCCAGAATAAATAAAAGAAAAATATAATAATTTGGTAATTTGGTTCATTACCTTGTCAAATACGCATGAGATTTTCCAAAAAAAAAAAAAAAAAACAGCAATGAATAGAGAAAAAATTAAATAGAATGATATCGTGTGACACAACTATTTTTGTTTTTGGTAATAAACTTCAAATAATATACACATATGCACACTAACAAACAAAAGCAAAACATTGAAAAATGAGACAACAAATGAAAAATCATGTAGTAAATAAAACAAAAAACAATGAGAACTAAAAGCCACTTGGCAAATCCACTACTATTTTCAGTTCAACTCATACTTTTCCATGTCTCGCTCTCTCCCTATACTACTTAAGTACATACATATCAGTGCCGTTTTAACCTCAAGTCAAAGTCACATTTGCTACGGGCCGCAGACGTAAGAAACCTCGAGAAAAACATAAAAGAACTAAAAGACATAACAATTTTTATTTTTTTTAAGTGGCTGTCGAGGGACACACTCAGGCCGAAATGGTCCATTATGATACCACATGGTTGGACCTATAGTTTAACGCCGGTTTTGAACGGCGCAGAGGCAATTTGTTATCACTTGATGGTGTTGTCATTGCCTATTCAAGCGTGTACTTGTACAATTTCTTATAATTATCATTCACTTCATATTGATAGGAATATAAGAAGGCTATGAGAATTAATCACCAGACCAAGACGGGAATCAAACCCGCAACCTCCCTGGTGAAAGTCTAGTGCACTACTCATTAGACTATCGAGGTCATCGTGCTATTACATTTGTTAGCTATTAATTAGATTTATGAACATATGTGTGAAATCTTAATTACAGTTTACCACACATTTTTTCCTTAATTTGCTACAACAAATTAATTTATAATGTCATCAAAATTAATTGAGTTTATAACATTTTTTTCGATATACATTATTGCAAATGAATTAAGTGTGTCTTCCAATATTAAGTTTCTCAGATAATACTATGTTACAATAAAAATATATGTACTTCGTGCGGCTTATAGTGAATGTTGTTAGTCTAGTCAAATAGAAGAAAACTGCATACTAGAAATGTGCAATACACCCGCAAAATCTGGACTTAGGTCCTATGAGAGTAAGAAAAATATATTCGGTAATGCGAATTTAAAAAACATAGCAACAAAACATGACATCAAAATAATTAAATACAAATAAAATTTATTAGAAATAAAAAGGTTAAAAAACCGATATTTAGAGAACAACCCCTTTTTTTTGCCTATAACTTTATGAAAACTTGCTCGATTTCAAATTGTTATAACTCATCTGACAGTTTAACTATAGGCGCTTAAAACGATTTACATATTATCAAAACCAGGTAAAACTAACGGAATACTTGCACTATGTATTTCACAAACAAATCAAATTTTTTGACCTTTTTGCACTCAATATTAATTTAAGATTATTTTTATATGACACTATACTAATATGTATACAGAAATCAAAATTTGATTTAGTCCTGCTTTTATTGTGCTACCAAGTGTTCTATCGGATGATAGAGTTTAACTGTAGTATTAAGGTTTTGATCTAGCACATTTATTATTTTTACTTAAACAAAAATTTAACAATTTAAGTTCAGATGATGTTGAGTTAATTCCCCACGCATCAAAATATTCTCCTATTTCCGGAAAGATCCTTTACACAAATTTTACCGGACAAATACCATGTATATTATGTATATTTTACATACATACTTGGCACAGTTTCGGATGTTTCGGGTCGATCTTGGTCCAATTTCCGACGCCCGAAATTCGGTTGGCAGATGTCGGTCTAATTTCGGTTGAAAATCGATACTTCCATGTGTATGTATTTATTTATTTTTAAAATTATTTTATTTTCGATTAATGAAATATTCATCAAAAAATGCTGTACATGGTAATAAAAAATAGAATAATTCGAATATTTTTTACTCACAACCAGGGCCACAAAAAAACTTGCTACTGGCCTCACAAAACCTTAAGACGGCACTGATGCATATAGTCATAATTTTACTCTGCTAACCTTCTCCCCTCACTCAACATGATAAAATTTTTTAGCAAATAGCAGAAAATAAAATCAATTTTTATTGTTGTGTAACAATTTTCCAAAATCACATAATTTTATGGTTTCATTACAATTTATTTTATTATTTATTTGGGTGTGTGTTCGTTTGTTTTGAGTGTGTTGCAAGTTTGAGTTTCTATGTATCTGTGTGTTGAAAGACTTCTTGCATGTTGTTTACCACAAAACACACAAAAAACAAGAATTCGCTATGTAGTAGCATGAAAATATCAATAGAAAAAAAAATTAAATTTTTGCTTGAATAAATTTGTAATAAACAAACAAATAAAAAGTAATAAGTACAGAAAATTCATCTCACACTAACATTCTCTCTCTTGGCAATACTGCCTTATTTTTTTCGTTGTTTCTTATTGTTTTTTATTTGACTGGCAACTGTGTATTTTTGTGTGCTTTTGACCAAAATAGAAAAATACTGTTAATAAAAAATATATGGATAAATATAAGTCTAACGAAATAATAAAAGCAACTACACTTTAGTCGATATAAATTGATTTTGGCAGAATAGGCAAAGGTCACGGAAGCCTTTACAATAATAGGTATGTACGCGTACAGGGGGAGGAATTTTTGCTTACTCTCCCAAATTTTGCATTTTCCTAGTTTTTATTGAAAATGTACACGAACAGACCCAACAATAGCATCATATACAAGGGAAAAGCGATTGAGGGTAAGTGGACAGCTGTTGAGTTACCGCTGCAATATCCATTCGAGTAAACACATTTGCGGTGGAGACGCCAATAACAAAGTACAATAGGAAAAAAATCCCGTGGGTTCTGTTGACGGTTTTTAATGCTTTTGTGGCGCTGAACACGAATCTGAACTCAAATTTTTCAGGTCAGATAAGACTTCGGAGGTACAGCTATTTTACGCCACCTTCTTCCAGGTTCCTCGCCAGTTGTTTAAAATGTGGAAAGAGTATGTAAAGAAAACAAATACCTGTCTTCAGCAAAAATGTTTCTAATAAAAATTTAGTGAGGGATCCTATCTGTGCCCCTGCCCCCTATGTCTATGAAGTACTATCGGCATTGGTGTGCAAAAATGGTGAAACAAATTAATTTTTTTTTCAGCTCTTTAAGATTAAATGAGATACTCGTAATAAATGGCTTTGAAGAAAGTTATGAAGAGTTTTCGAAAAATCATTATGACATCACAATTGTGCTTCCATATGTTCCAAACGTACTACATGTAGTATTCGTGAATATCTTCACACTTTTGCTAATTTCGCAAAACGGAAAACTCGGATACAAAAGAAAACATTCATGCAATTACCCTAGACAAAACTTAGCAACGCACGGTTTGTTGGCCGCTATATTCTGATGCACAACAACATGTCGGTCAGAAAATTTAAATCACAGTTAACTCAGCAACCTGAAAAGAATAGATGTACTACATGTACTAGGGTCGGCATATATGTGTTAAAAAAATGGACATGTAGGGAACCTAACGTGACCCAAAATTCTGTTTATATATTCGTGTTCAGCGATTAAAATATTTTATAAACATTTATAGTTCTTGGCTTATTTTATTAGTTTCTGATTGAAATCCTTTGGTTTTAATTCCGCTTGGCGGAAAAATAGAAATAAGCTTAATTCAAGTGATGAACGCTGCTGCCGCAATTCCGTGAGAATTAATAAGATTATTTGCATTTAAATTTTTATAGTGTTTAACCCTCTAGTTCCGAAGCGTGTCTCTAGACAGCATTCATCAAAATGGGTGTAATTACCACCTCAACAGTTTTTTGTTGCTTTATCATATCGTTTATGGAATGTTCCAAACTTTGAAAAAAAGCATCAGTTTTGAGTAATGCTCGTATCTGTACAATTTTTCACGGTAGTGTACCGTTTTTTAGACTCCAAAACCCCATACCGCATTTTTTCACCAAAATACCGCGTTTATACTAAGAAGAAATATTAAATTTTTAACGCTTCGAAAGTTAATTCAATTTCAATTCAAATTTTATTTTACTTCTGCTTCTTAACTATGAGTTGTAGCAAAAGGAGGTTTAGTTTCTTTACAAATTTATCTTATATCTAGAAGGAAGATTACATAGAATAAAAGAAATAATGATATTAACATAAGTTATACTTCTTGTTTTTACTCATTTATGAGAAACGATCTAAGCCTTAAATTACTAATTATAAGGAAATATAACGATTTAATAGTTTGTGCATCTGTACGGCCTAAGATTTGTGCCTTGTTTTCGCCAAAGGTGCTAAGCCAATGCTCCAAATGGTAGTTACGAACTGCTGAATAGATAGGACACTCAAATATAAAGTGCTCAAGCGTTTCTGTCTCAAGGATAAATTTGTCCTTTGATACAAAATCTAGTTGTGTACTTTGATGATAACCGTAACTGTGCAATGACTTTTGCCATATGGAACTGGTTTCGGTAAAATAGATAGCGTGCGGTTATTTTCCAGTGACCTAATTATTCTGCAGTTCATAATGTTTGAGTTAGAGGCGCTTAAAATATCTTGAAATTTCAGATGGCGTTGTAGACGCTCAAGAGCTCATGTATTAATTTTTATAAATACCTCATAACAAAGCCGGAATTCCTTCGTTAAGTCTCTTCGAACGACAAATACAATACAACAACAACAGAAGAAGATATTGAAATAGAGAACGAAGGCGCTTCTGATGATGGATAATTTGCTTTCCTTGTTAATTTTCATTGAATAAAATTGATACCGCGAAATATACAGTTTTTTCAAATCGATTTACTGTTTTTTAAAAAATTTTGATAGAAATATACAGTTTTTGGTCAGAAAAAATATACGAGCGGTAGTTCTGATGCCTATTACAGACGTTAGCTGCAGTCAAAGTCAGAAGTTTGTGAAAAACAGGAAAAAGGTTAATCGTCGATCACTTTACTGCTATACGCCACAATTGTGTTTAGGCTATGGTTGGCTCGTTAGAGTGTTGAGCACTGTTTAGTCTACAATTATTCAATTTTTGATTGAATAATTGATTCGTTTCACTGACTTCAAGTAAAAGAAATCGGACAATTTCCATAGATCATCAAAGATATTAAGGGGAGAAAATTAATGTATTTTAAGAAAATTAAAATTCGTATTGTTATTCATGTAAATGACCGTATATTTGTGCTTTCTTTTAGCTAGATCCAAAAAAATATTTTGGTTTCGAAATAATTTTTGATTTATGGAGATAGATACTTACTATTTATGGTCTCCTACATAAAATGGTAAAAATTTCAAAACAAACAATTTTCACATGGCGCATATGCACTATGATTACAAGTAATTTATGCACATTGTAAAATCATTCACATTCTAAATTATTATGCAAATCCTGGTATGGCAGAATATTTCTCATTCAAACAACCAGTTGAAATAACAACTCTACTTTGATTTGATTTTTTGGCAAATAATAAATTCTGCTGTTTGCTTTGGTGTAATTTTTATAGATAATTATGATAGTTAAAAAAAAAATCCTTTGCTACATATTTGCTATCTATAATTTCCATCTCTTTTACTCACTATCTCTTTGCATTTTTGCTTACTGATGCTTTTTCCAAATGTCACTCAAACTCAAAAAAAAAAAGAAAATAAAAGAAAAACAGTACCGTAAATGCAAATGAGTCCAAATACAAACATACACATAAGAATCAGGAACGAAACGGCAGCTGACAGGCAAACATGGCAGAATTCTTTGTAGTTTTTTAAATGAATTCTGTGAATTTGTTCTATGCAAATGTTGACGACTTTGGAATTTATCTCCTTCTGTTATAATTCTGCCGCCCTATTCTGTACTCGAACGAAGATATTTTTGTTTGATTGTTTAAGTAGAGCAAATTTTTAATCTATCATAAAAGCATCACAACTTAAATTTGTGAAATTCATTTAAGGATTTAATTGAAAAATTCTGGAAAGCATGTAGAAGCTTATTGATACATTTTACAATGCTCTTTCATTTTCAAATTAAAATTTTATTGCTAGTAGGTAAGAGATTAAAACAACGTTATGCTTCATTAAATATTTACAAAATTTCTTCAAGTATTACAAAATTAAACGCAAGTAATTATACCGATTTTACATGTATGATTATTGTCTTGCGTGTCGATTGTGAGGTAATGATAATGTACACATTTCTTAAGATCTGGGGCTGGATTCTCAAACTCTGTAGTTTTAAGTGTACTCTAAAAATTGTGTAAGCTTGTTATTTGTGAAATTATGGCACAACTGCCCATGGAGGCCCTTGATCGATCCTTTCGCTTTTCGCATCCATTCATGTTGTATGAGTTATATTTGTACACGAATGGAAGGGACCTATAGTTTTATGCCGAATTCGAATGACGAAATGAAAAGCATTTCATAGGCAATTTTTACTCTTGGAGGTTTGCCATTGCGTGCTAAGAGTAGAAAAATTTTTAATTTCTATTTTTGACTAAGTCTTGAATTGAACCCGAGCACCCTGCGTAGCAGTTCAGCACACTAAAATTAATAAATTTTAAACCAAACAGGACAGTTTTAATTTAAACATTAAACATTACTTTTTTATCAAAAATTTTTATCCTGAGACTAAATTTTAAAAGTTTGAAAATTCTTAAAAAATAGAAAGTATTATCGGATATTCGTAAATTTATACTTATTTAAAAGGTAATAAATTGTAAGTCTTTCAATACTATTTAAAATTTTTCGAAAAGAGTAAAAAATGGTAACTCATGAATCGAAATTCTCTCAATTATACAATATACCTAAAAAGTTCCATAAAATAATTTAGTAAACCACCTTTTTTCATTACTTTTAATCAAGTTGCATTGATAATTAAAGTGTTTGCTGGGACATATCTTATAAAACCGGTACATGCCGTATAAAATGATAGAAAATTATCAGAGCTGTTTTTGTATGTACTAACTGATCAGTATGTTGTTCTCCTCTAAAAATACTTTAGTGTATTGGAAGCCACGATTGATTGAAAATATTCATATTTTATATATGATTCATACTCTATGTTCAGGGCCGTTGAGAGAAAATTCGGGCCCGGGGGTGATAACCTCTGGCCCCCGCCCCCCTCTCTCCCCCTCTCCCTTATCTCTTCCCACCACAAATGATACAATAAATTTCTTCGTACTGCTCACTAAGGTATGTGTTTCAGATTTCGGGATATATAAAAATACAGAGACAAATATCAAAAAATAAAATTTATTCTGTACTATAAGTATACAGAAATAATAAGTTTCCATTTTACTTTAATTACATTAAAAGTTTTTCTTATCAACTTTCATAATGCGCATAATTCATAAGTACGCCTTTCTTGCTTTGGCTGATGCGAAGGAATTGAAGATCTCTTCAAAATTTAATATTCTGGCTAATTTCGCTTCCAGGCATAGAGTGGCTAAACTTGACACTCTAGTTTGGGTTGAGCAGGATCGATGGAACTTTTTTATTCTCTTTTAATATAAGGCCCAGGCCCGTCGGCAAAATGTCTTCACGCTTGATAGATGATTAACCCGATAAATAATTTTCATGGTTTGTAATTCAATTTTCAGGCGCTTAGACGCTTGTTAAAGTTTTTCTGGGTTTTAGGATTTGGATTGAAATCCGGGCCCCTCCGAATCCTCCCCTCTCGTCGGTCCTGACTATGCTGCATTTTTTGTAAAATATTTTTGCATATACTCGTGTATACATACATATGTATGTATGTATAAGTATGTGTATTTTTCATTCCCCTTTTTGTTTGCGACATTTCCATTTAATTTTGTTTCATTTGCATTACAGCAATTGACTTTTTATATTTTTTTTTGCCTTTAGGCGCAATTCGAATTGCATTGTTATTTTTTTGCTGTTTTATGATTGCTTTGAGCTTATTATATATGCATCGAATATTTTCGCACCCAAACGCCACATTCATTTCATTGTGAATTTTTCCTACTGTATCCTTTTTCATTTCCATTTTTTTCTTGTAGTTTTATTTCCGCTCCTTTTTAGTGTCCGTTCCATTCCGAATGAAGAAATATGATGAATGACACCGCATTGAATTGTGTTTAAAATTCATAATGCAGACAGACACAAATCAAATTTTGCAGATAGTATTTTTTATCGCTTTAATTTTTTCCATTGTATAACATGTGGGACAAAGAGTTAACCGGAAACTATTTTATTCCTTTAAAAAAGGACGGTTTTTAGTCTTAAAAATTACTTGAGGTAGGTTTAACTTGCTGTTTAAATGAAAGTTTGAAACATACTAAAAAAAGTAAAAAGCAAAACTGAAAGACAAGTAAACTGTAGCTTCACACTTTGTAGTCCAAGCTTGGCAACTTATGACGATTTTCGATTTATTTCAATTAGCAAAATTTTCGGTACTAGAAATCGCCGTTTTCAACGATTTTGTTTTTTAAAATTAACATTAAAACTTCCAGAATTGTTTTCAAAATATGTAAAATTACATCAAGCATCATAGCGAAAGTTTCAAATAAAGTTCATTCCCAGATTTTGAATTTAATTTTTTTTGTATTTCTTTAGACATTTTCGTAAATATTAGTATATACCTATGTTTGAAATTTTAAAAAGTTCAGCTTAACCCACTAGAAACATACCTAAAGAATTCCTCTTTCTTAAATTTAAGCAGAAAACTTAAATTTAAAGTGGTTTCCCAAGGGCAAAATTTAATATGTTTACATATTTCTAAAACAACAACAAACAGTACCATTAATTCTTAAATTTATTAAATAATTACTCACATACACATTTACGCCTTCGAGTTTTTCACCACCTCACACACATGCTCTGCCATTTCCGTTATCTCTTTCTCTTACTCTTTCTCTTTAAAAGTAAATAAACTCACCTTTACTCACCTCTAGTTATGCGGTTAATTGCAGGTGTTGCTTTTGACTTGAATATTTGCTATAAAATTGAAAAATTGAAATTTATTTTTGCTTTTTATGTGGGTGTTTTTATTTGTGTGTATTTGTGTGTTTAATTGTTCTTTTTTTTCTCAAAGCAAATTAAGATTAAATAAACTACTTTAGACCCGTACACACGTCGCACTTAGATTACTTGGCTACCTCATAGTCATCATCATCGAAAGATCAAAAATAAAATTTTAACTTTTTTAATTTGCTTTTAATTAAATAATTTCTTGTTTTACTTTTTTATTGCAAGTGGCCTGCGAATTTCTTTTGATTTTTAAGAAGTACTTCTTGTTTCTTTTTATTTGTGGGAAAATTATGTCATAAAATTGCGATTTTTCACGCTTAAATGCGGTCCAAATGAATTGTTTTTCTGACCTTGTTAACATTTTTGTGTATATGTGATTTTTTTACGGAACGTAGGTATTTTTAGTATAGGCATATTTATGTGTATATATTTGATTTGTTTATTTTTTCTTTACTAGTAAATGAACTGAAAAACTCGGAAGTACAATGGACTCTATGATGCTTTGTTGCTTCAGTGTTTGTCATTTTGTCAGTCTGTCAATTTTATCTTTTGTTTATTTTTATGGCATTAAGTTCTTAATTTATTGTTTAAAATTTCTGTCATTTCTTTTGTTATTTTCGCAAAACTTTGCTAATGTATTTGTGTATTCATTCATTATTTTACTATAATTTGTGAATGTAGAAACAATTAAATTAAATTTAGTAGATTGAACCATTTTCTGATAGTATCTACTACTCTACTTTAAGGCACTAAGTTTTATTTATTATACTATCATTTAATCCGGACTCTATCTGATTAGATATTACATCCATGCTTATGTCATCGTTGTTTTTCTCCCACAACGATAAACAAAATTTTAAATATTTATGTTTTGGAGATTGTTTGCTGTCATAAGAGACAATTTTAGATTGCAATATTGTTGAATTCTCGACTAGCAGCATATTTTCTTTTAATTTTCACTTTGCACACTCAAAAGGCATTGACATAATTGCGTAGCTTCTTCACATCAAAGGCATTGTTGATATTGCTCCTATATCCACTTAAACTGTCCACGTGTTTGATTTACATAAAATTGTCCCCTTTTTACTTAGTTACTTAAGTTATTTTCTTGCCGTGTGGCATATTCTTTTTAGATATTTTGATTCTTATATGAAATTGTATTAAAATCCTATTACCTTTTGGGGTCACATTTAAGCACACATTTTACACTAATTCTAAATGAATTAATTTCATTTAAATATGCAAAATGAAATTGAAAAAAAAACACATATGAAATTGTCTAGGATTGCAAAGAGAAATTTATTCAATATCTATGAGTTAAATATACAGGGTGACAATTGTAAAGTGACGCAAGTTTAATACTCTGCAGCAAGCTTTGCCATTTACCGTTACTTTAATTGAAAAAGCAAATTCATTCATCATTGGCTTTGCTTTTAATTTCATTTGAATTTTTGTTATTACATTTTGAAATTTCCATAAAAATGGACAAGGAAAATATTCGTCGTGAAATTATGAAATTTCATTTGGCAAATTATAGTAGCCGACAAATTGCAAAGGCTTTAAATTTGTCAAGTCGTACGGTAGACCGAGCTATTATTCGATATAATGAAACTGGGGGTTTTGGAGATAGACACCGGGGAAAATTTTCAACAGTTGCCTCTACTGGTTTAACAGAAAAAATTCGTAAACGAATCAAGCGAAATCCAAGGCGCTCAATGAGAAAAATCGCTAAGGAAGTGGGAGTAAACCGTGAAACAGTGCGAATCATTGCAAAATCAAAGCTTAATCTTAAGCCGTACAAGCTCCGAACTGACACAAAAAAAGAAAGATTTGCGACTGCAAAAATGCAAGGCGTTGCTACGCTGCTCCGTGTTAAAAAATGTTGAAAATATCTTGTTTACAGATGAAAAAATTTTCACGGTTGAACAACATTTCAATGCGCAAAATGACCGAATGTGGCTAACATCATCATCGCAACAAAATAGAACTGTTGGCCGAGTTCAAAAGCCAGCTTCCGTTATGGTATGGACTGGAGTTTCCGCTAATGCCGGAACCCCTCTAATATTCGTTGAAGAGGGTGTTAAAATTGACCAGGTTGTTTATCGGAGCATTTTAAATGAACATGTTCTTCCCTGGGCCCAAGATACATTTGGAAATGAAAACTGGACTTTCCAGCAAGATTCTGCACCTTCCCACATGGCAAAATTAACGCAAACATGGATAAAAGACAATTTTTCTGGATTCATAACATCTCAGACTTGAATCCAATGGACTACTCTATTTGGAGTATTTTAGAGAGTAAGGCTTGTGCATCTCAACACCACAGTCTGGAGTCGCTGACAAATTCATTAGAGAAAGCCTGGACTGAAATTGATCAGGAAGTCCTGCGGCGAACAGTCCTACGATTTCCGGATCGATTGAAGGCATGTGTGCAGGCTAAAGGAGGTTATATTGAATGAGGTGGGGTTCAAATGAATGCTTATATATTCAGCAATGTTAACACTTAATTGTACTTAATGGAAGTACGTCCTTTTGAAAATAACTGCTGAAATGTGTGCGTCACTTTACGATTGTCACCCTGTATAAATAATAATATAATAATATAAATAGTTAAAATAAATCGTGCTTTCGCTTTCAGTGATGGACTGTGATCAGCAGGGAGCAGAAAAAAAACCAAAATAAAATTTATTATCTATAGTATTCAACGATTTGTCATATGTTTTTCTTATTTTTATCTTTTTCTTTCTCATAAGTTGCATAGTAAAAAACTCGAAAATCTGGAATTTGCAATATCAAAATCAATGCTAACTATAGATATCAAATTTTATTTGCATTTTTTCTGTTCCATGGCGATCAGTAAACTGCGCTAAGCTCTTCAGTGGTACTGAAAAGCAGAAGGTTAGATAAATTTTATGAAATTTTTAGACTTATTTTTTTTTAAATAGTGGAGACACACGACAGTGAATTTCAGGCAAAAAATTTAGCATTTCGTTGAAATGCATCTGAAATGTGGAATTTTCTGTACAAAAATTGTCAAATGAAATTCTGCATTTTAAGCGCATTTCAACAAAATGCACTTGAAGTGCTTAAAGTTACTAGCAACCCTCAAACACAAGGTTGTAAAGAATAGGAAAAATATAAGATCTATTACATTTTTTTTTTGACAATTACAGCTGCTCTTGCAATATTTATTAAGTGAAAAATAAAATAATGGAGTCGAAGAGTAACTCATTGCCATTCCTCCAATTATCCATAATTGCTATATAAATTCTTAGTATCCAAATCCAATTAAAAAGCAACATTTACACAAAACACACACACAAAAATTCTTCTTCTTCTCCAAACTTTTCATCTGCTGCGGTTGCTTTAGGGAAATTAAGCTGAAGCCAAACAATATTTTATGCAATTGAAAGAATAAATAACAACCAAAAGTAAATTTTAAGAATTTCATTTAATTTTTATTTGGCATTATATCCGTCTTGGCTATTTTTTGATTGTTCAATAATTCTAAATTTGTATCATTTTATCGGACATTATTATAAAAATGTCTTTTACTTTCTTTGTAAAAAAGAGTTAATTGCACGGAAAATTTATTTTTTGACTAATGCATAAAATCCGGTGAAATGACATAACTCCAAGGAATTGAGTCTGGAATTAAATACCCTAAATTTGTGGTCATAATTCCAAATTTTTCATTTGGAATAAATTTAACATCATAATTCCCAATGAAAAATTTGGAATTATCACCGTTTTAAAAAAGATCGTAAGCCCAAGAAAAGAAGGATATAGTTCCAAGAAATTATTTTGATTTAGATATATTAAACGTGGCGTTAAGTCCTTTTTAAAATTTTTTATTTGGAATTATGACCGTAAACTAAGAGTATATAATCCCAATATCACAATTTGGAATTATGTGTCTTGTAACCCATTGAGTAATAACCACGCCGTAGTCCACTATTTTTTTATACTCGTGAATGTTTTCAGTCTCCTTGAGTATAATTAGAACCCTGAGTCGAAAGGCTGTGATAACCTCGAAGACCCTAAAAAGTTATTGGTTCTTTATAGTAGTTTAGAAAATTTTTTGTCTAAATCGCTCATCTAATTCTCTTCCTTATGCCGGGACCTATTCAGTTATACTAACCATAAATTTTAACATCGACGGGACATTTCATTCTTGCTTTGTACCATTAAAGTTGAGCTTTATGTATATTAAGGGGCATATGCGGGTTTCGCATCGGTTGCAAATTTTTCTCATTCAGTATCCTTTGTATGATCCTGGTAGCTCACTTTTGCTCCAATGCTCTCAATTGTTTAGCTTAATTTCTGAAGGGGTTATATACACTTGTTGTCGGAAAAAAGAGTATTTTCATTATTTTTTTTTTTGCCCAGGCGATCAAAATCAGTCACTGTATATCTATTTGTTGTGAGAACGATAAAGAACGGTTTATCAGAAATGAAAAAAACTAGGACATGTTTTAGTTTTCATCGTCACGTTTTTAGAGAACGAAGGATTTTATGAAATTTACATATTAAAATTTTTTTAAAATTCTTGATTTTAAGGGTTTTGGTAGCCAGAAAAAAAAAGAGTTTTGCTTCAAATAAAAATTTCTACGTTTACTACTGCAGTTATAAACTAGCCACTGGAAATTCAGATCGATTGATGAACTAGTTTTGTAGAAACCTTCCTCACCGTAACGGAACGTTTTGGAAAGCAACATTTCGTGATAATCGCGTTTAAACTTTCGGCACCATGTTCAGGTAGTCGGAGGTAGCGCGTTGTTGGCAGCTGTAACTTTGGCTCTAGTGCTCAGATCTCTATGAAATTTGAAGAATATTTTCTCAAGAGGATGTACTTTAAAAAAATGTAATAAAAAAATTTCCGATTTTTTTAGCCAACACAAGTGTTAATAATACAAATTTAGAATTATTATATCATATAATATTATTAATATAAATTGTTAAACAAACTAGAAATGAATTGATAAAATATACTTTGAAGCTTATTTACTCTTCGAATTGCTTAAAATATTTATTAGAATTTATTTACATTTTTCAAAAAAATGTTTTTCAAAGGCGATGCCCTTTTTAATAAAGATCCTTTAAATTCTGATTTGTGTGAAAAATTACTAATTAACTACTAAACTAAAAACCTACCTCCCTTTGAATACGCTAGCCCGATTGTTTATTGATATAAATAAATTTCTCAAAGTAGAATTTAATGAAATGAAAAATTAAGGTATAGTTACAACAGTTTCAAGTATAAAAATCGTCGAACTCGTTCCCTCAATACATTCATTAAAAAGTGAACTTAATTTTTCTAACTAACATTTACGATTGCATATCAAACTTAAAAGTAAGAAAATAAACTAAGATTAAACTAGTGCGTGTTGAATTCACGATAATAAAACTGCATTTATTCAAACAATTACATGAAATCAGGTTAAGGTATAAAGGTAGAAGAGCGGTTAAGGTTGTGCTTGGCTCCCATAAAATATAGTGTTGAGGGCTTGTAGGTAATATGCATATGGATAAATTCAATCAATAAAAACAAAACCGTTTCATCGTTTAAGTTTATGTCGTTGCAAGTGAAAAAAAAATTAAAAGAATTTCAAACAATAAGTAAAAGTTTTCCGTTTTTGTTTGTGGAAGCAAAGTGGGTGAAGGTTGTTTGGAAACAATTTAACACAATTACTTATCGTAGCAAACATAATATACGCTGAATTTAATATGCATTTAGTGGGCTTTATTTTAAAGAGTTGTGCTTTTTATTAGAATATAATTTATATACATTTACTTATATATATTTTTAGAATTTTTCTAATTTTTCTTGTATTTCATTTTTATTTCAGAGTTTATTTGAACTAGAGCTCGCTGGTTGCAATGAGGTCACAGAAGCTGGCCTCTGGGCATGCTTAACGCCACGTATAGTTTCATTATCATTGGCGGATTGCATTAATATCGCCGATGAGGCTGTGGGCGCTGTAGCGCAATTGTTGCCATCTTTATATGAATTTTCATTGCAGGTAAATTTGATGTGTCTTTTGTTTGTTTTTGTATATGAATAAAATATCACACTAAAATGGCACATACTTTTATTATAATATATTGATTATTTTTCTTTTTTTCTAATCAAAAATTGTTTATTTCTTTTAGGCTTATCATGTCACAGATGCTGCATTGGGTTATTTTTCCCCCAAACAAAGTCATAGTCTGAGCATATTACGTTTACAGTCATGTTGGGAGTTAACCAATCATGGCATTGTTAATATTGGTGAGTTCTTATACGTGAAAATAAAATTTCTTTTAGCTTACTTTGGTGTATGTAAGCTTTTTGAATCCTTTAAGTCCCATATACATATTATACATTAGACATGCACAGTTTTGTATTGAGAGTTTTACAGTTCTTTTCGTTCCCAATTTCCAGTTATAATTATACTAAAATCCATGTGTAAAATATATTTTTTGTTTACGTTTATTATTATATCTGTCTAACTCATATTCTTTAGCTTTTCTTCACTTTATTACCCAGTTATGTTTAAATGTGTAATTTTTTTTTTTTTTTGCTATCATTTCTTAAACTTTATAATTTCGTTTGTCGTTTAATCATTGTTCCTTTTTACTGTCATTTATTTCCACTAAGTGTAAATTTTAGGAATTGACGTCATTTCGTTAGGTGCAACCCTTTTCATTTATAACTGCCAAACAATTGCGAATAAGAAAAGTTTTTAATGTAACCTTTTTGCTTTTTTAACTTAAGCTTTGAATAAATTATAATTAAAAGGAATATTCAAAGTTGTGAAATGTGTAAAGGTCATGTCTTTTTTTCCGAAAGCCATCAAGTGAGATATCCATATAAACGAGAATATATCGATATTTGGAAGTTATACTTTGGGCTGTTATGGATCTGTAATCCTGTTTTTTAGAGTTGGGAAGTTTTAATTTGAATAAAAGATATCATTTTTAAATATTTATGACACATGCCGAACTTGCAATTGAGATTGACAATTACTAAATTTGGTTTAATAATTTGAATATATTTTATTTTAGTTAGATTAGAAATCAATTTATAATAATATAAAATATCACAGCTACTCAACTCACATACCCTCTTTTCCCTTTTCCCCCTTATTCACCCTTGCTTTTTATCTCACACAAAGTGCATTAAACTTGTACCTATACTCACAGTGCGCGTAATCAAATTAATGACTATGCACATATGCCTTTTAAGGCTGCTTCAAAAGTCATTCCATTTCACAGCAGCAACAAAAAAAATCTACACTACAAATGCGAGTGCATAATTGCATTTACGTGATCAAACGCAACAGCGAAATAACAACAACAACAAGAAATGAAACTAAAAAGAAGCCACAGAAATTTATAACAACAAAATAAAACAAAAAAAAAGAACGTATTGCAAAAAATCAAAGCAAGTATACTTATAGGCGCCCTCGTATGTGTCCTCATTTTGTTGTTGTTTTTGTTGCAGTTGCACATTTCAGTTTTTGTTGTTTTTGCTCTATCAATAAAATTGATCAGAGAGCATTACATACACACATTCATACATAGGAAGTACTCTTGCATGCACACAAATAACCTTGCATTGAAGTTGTTGTTCCACGCCATAACAACAACCACTTATGTACCATACACTGCCCACTCATTTCCCTTTTTTTCTCGTTACTCTCTTTTAGGCGCTGCACTCTCTCAGTTCTTTCTCCTCCTATCTTTTCTACATCCACCACAAATCATGTACACACTTCAGCAATAACCACACAATAACGACTGTATTTCTGCTAACACGAACGCCCACCATTACATTTGTTGTTGTTGAATTGAATATTTGCTTGCAGTACACCAAGGAATGCACAAGGTTAGTTTCCTTGATTCATTGTGCTGTTGATGGTGCTATTGATGATGAAGACGACGTCATTATGTGTTGGGAAATAATCGAGTCTGAAATATTGCAGGGAGTTGAAAGCGCTTCACTATCTTTCTCTCTGTCTCATTGAAAAGATGGGAGGAGGAGGAGGAGGAGGCGTATAAAAGCGTAGAAATATTGTGAGGCAATGGGAGTTTCTAGCTATTGCATAAGTTTCAACTCAATTTTTTTGCTTTTTGTTTTAAGTATTCAGAAAATTACGTTATTTTGTGTGTGTGTGTCTTCTCGCCTAAAATACTGCATTAACTTTTTTTTTGCAAAATGCGAAAACGTTGAAATATATATGCATTTGGGAGTTTGAAACGGAATTTTTTCGAGGTATGGCGTTGCACAACTTTAAGGTTATTTTATTTTCATAAAAAATATTCCATTAAATTATATTTGCATTTTAGGCGCAGTAAAAGAAGAGAAAGGAGAATTGTGGTGTTGATTAGTAGAGTTTTAGGAAGCTGTTCTTCTGTATTTTGGAATTTCAAATCAGTTTCTTAGAATATCAACGAGTCTTAGAACTTCTGAAAATGTATTATTTTTGGAATTTTAAAAAATGGTTTCTCAGGGCAACTTTGCCTCGAATTACCTAGTGTTTTGGAAAACTTAACCGATTCTGATATATAAATTCTCATAGTACCAAGGAGGTACAAACCATCGTCTCCATTCTAATCTATTTGGTATCTATCTTTTAGCTTCACTCCAGCTTATATTTATAGAACAAACTTGAGTTTTTAAGAGTCGTTTCCAGGCACTTTCTGATGTTCCTCTTCCTTAAAGATCCCAGCGGATAGATATTTCACGATGTCTGCGTAAAACGTGGTCGATTCAAGTCGACTTCTTTCTTTCAAAATATTCATAATATTTCGTATGCGTATGTTTATGAATACTTAAAGGGCATAAACGTCTGGTGCAGCTGTAGAAAGCAATGTTGACAATATATGCAGAATGCAACTATCGCTTTCTTTAGGCATATGTCTTCGCTTTATCTGTCTATATAAAGTTACGTGATTATTCAGTCAGATATCGCATGCTTAGTCAAGATCATTTAAGTGTCCTTGTAGAATATTGTGATTAAGAAACAGCGTCGGATTCTAATACTAGAGCTGCAGTTAAGCCTAAAGACAGACGACCAGTTTTTTGGAATTGTAAACAGCATTTTTTCTGCTCAGTAATGGAGGCATTAATGACGCATATTATTGCAGCAAGGCATGGCAAGACAGAGAAACCTAAAAAAACAACTCATAAAATGAACTACAGTGATGCCTTTTTATTATACTAAGAAGTAGTTTATTGAGTAAATAGTTAAATGTAAAAATTAGTTGTAGTCTTGTGATATCAAAAATGTCATTAAATGTTTGGTTGTAGTAAAAAAAAAAACATAAACGAAAACCTCAGTTGCTTACCTCATCCAGTTCTTTCCTTACAAACAAATTCGTTTTCCAAAATGCTGCCAAAGCTATACAGTCAGCGGTTGTATGTAGTATAGTCTTCCTTTGCTTTGAAAATGTAAATATTTGTTCTTTGGAATACCTAGATTCATATCACCACCTACACCCTCTGTTACTTATTTGTTGAGTTTTGTTTTTACTCATACTATCATAGTTAATAGTGTTAACTGTGTGTAGTTTCTTGTTTGTACAAGTGGAAGTTACTTATTAATTTCGTTCTCAGGAAGTTCAAATGTTACTATGACGTTGTTTCTTAAGAAGACAAAAAAAAGAAAACGAATGTCAATATAATATTGTGGATTGCTTCAAATCAGGTTTCGCACGAGTGCTACTCTTGATGGTTAATGTATGCATGTGTGCGTATGTGTATTTATACCGGAAAGTTATTTTGGTTTACGTCAAGTTGTATGTAGATATTATCAGAAATATTATTCTTCAAATAATTTCAGGAAGACAATTTAGGTTATCTGCAATGCTGGTTCAAATATTATTTTTATTAATATCACTATTTTTATTAATCTCTCGATTTTATTACATCTTTTCGCATTTTTTATTGGAGGTTGAACTATAATTCAAGTCAGGGATTACCATCTAGAAGCTCAATTGGCTTTTTTGTCTTGACCACATTTTGCTGCAATGTTATTGATTCGGTGCTAAAATTATGCCCTAGCAATTGAATGATATTATTGTGATCGCTATTGTTGTTGGTATGTGGGAACGAAAATATTTTTGGTGATCATCCCTGACTACTAACATCAGCTGTTTAAAATGAGACTCCAAATTTTTAAATAGCTTCAACCGTGGTAGTAGGCTTGAAAGAGTTTTGTACTTGATTAACCTCTTTAACCGCTAGTATAATTTCTTACAAAGGTATCAAGGCAGCATTTTAGAGACAAATATAATCAAATACACTCAAATCAATTCTTATATTCTCTAAATACTCATTAAATGGCAAAGAGAAAAAGAGATTAAACCGAAGAATTTTATTTAGATCAAACACCCTCATGTATCCATCAAACTTTTGCAGGCATTCATATCTCTGTTTTGTTTTTTATCAGAATATAGAGATTTTATTTCAAATCAACATAAGCATTTGAAGCAGTATTTCAATATAATTGCTTTAATCACATCTCCCTACCCCTCAACATACCATCAATCAAAATAAGAAAAATTAAAAATAAACAAAACTTTTTTCTGTTACCCATTAAATCAATTGAGATTCATATTTCAATTACGTTTTCTTTTTTAAGGAAATGAATATCATCTACCTATCAAAAAAAGCACATCAGATAAATTAAAAATTACATTTGCATTGCTTGCAATAGTAACGATAATGTCTGTCCACTGCTTCTCTGAGCAGCGCTGGTTTTACAATTATCGTGAGTGCCAAATAACGTGACACAATAAAAATGTTCACCAACTAATAAAGTGTGTGTTTGGCTTTAAGCCAAACTTAAACCGATAAACAAGTAAGAAAAGAAAATGAAAATAGTTGAAAAGAGGAAAAAATTCGAAAATTTAATTTAAAAACTTTCCTTCTTTGGGATGATGTACAAATTGTTTATTTACTTTCTATATTTATGAACATCAAATATAATTGTAATAGAAATGTTTATTTCAATGGAAATTAAGTTGGAAAATGGATAGATTGTACTCGAAACGACAGTGATTTTAATTACAATTTAAGTTCAAATATTATTATCAATTTGTGGTTGGATGGATGTTGGAAGGAATCATTGTCAGAATGTATATCATATCATTTAGTAATATACTTTCCAATTGTAATAAGTATTCATAGGAAACGATTTCAATTGCTATTGTTGAA
Organism: Toxonevra muliebris; assembly: GCA_963691655.1. Classification (NCBI taxonomy): domain Eukaryota; kingdom Metazoa; phylum Arthropoda; class Insecta; order Diptera; family Pallopteridae; genus Toxonevra; species Toxonevra muliebris. The sequence continues at coordinate 50,054,564 of OY829326.1, read as the reverse complement.
ATTTTTTAATGTTTAAGGTGATCCATTTGGCTTCAGTAATTAACTTGTAAAATAACCTTTTGATAGTCAAAGGTAAGTTTTAGTAATTTTTGGTTTATAAGGTAGTATTTATTACGGAAAGCAATATTGTTTTGAGCTTTTTTAGCTTCAGTGTGTTTTGCTCACGTTAGTCTGTGATTGAGATGAATGCCAATGCCAGAGTATTGAGAAATTGTATTCTATTCATCAATGGTAGAAGGCGTGTGTATAGGAAGGGCGTTGGAATAGAATCTCTACGTGGAATGCGTCAGAACATGAACATATTTGGCATATAGAAAGCTGTGGTTTATTATTCCAGTAAACGTTACATTGAATTGACAAGTCTCTGACTCTTAACCCAGAGAGATTGAGCTAAACGTTTGTAAGATAACATCTAATCCTAGCTATTATGCGCGTTGAACTCAACTCATTCTTTTCTGAAAGGACCGGCAATGAAGTGGATAACATTATGATATTTTTAGTAGGCTTTGAAAATTAAATCTTAGGAATAATTTTCAAAGTCAATTTTCACGTTCAAGAAAGCAGTGGCAAAGAAGAACTGTTTTTTCATTAGCTAATTTTATTGCAGTGACAATTTGATGAACTTGTTGAACGAAAGGACGGATAGAAAACTTTGCAGAACCTTTGCTTGGTTTTGGGATTATTGTAATCTGATATAACTTCCAGGCATAGTGATAATAGCCATAACGAAAAATTACATGTGTGTATTGCAATTTGGGGATTGTCACGATCAATAGATTATCTCTCATTTTATGGGCTCAAGATCAAACGCTTTTCGGGATTGACTTTATTTTAGATCATAAATTTATTCATGTTTTTTTAACACAACATTATTTTAAATGAGAATGATGGAAAATGGAAAATAATGGTAGGTACATATATTGCATAGGTAAGTGTTTTGTGGATTTGAAAATTATTGTTCAGGTGAAATGCCATTCTTGCGTATGTATATAATTTAGGAAGTTGTTTAGAAATTCGTATCAGTTTAGTATTTATTTGTTAAAATATTGACGTGGTCTTCCTTTCTGCCACAAAATTGAAGAAGGTGCTCTTCTAATTTGTTTAGATCTTTCTTATTAAGTTTTTTTTTATTAAGTTTAATTTTCTTATTTAATTATTCCAGAAATATTTGTTTTCCTTTTACTCCTCTTGGGAGCTTAGGGCTTCTACTAAGCATCGTGCCTAGTATTAGTTTCGTTTAATCTTTTTGTTATCATCTGAGCAGGTGATTGGCCTACCGCAGGATCAGCGTTTTTCACCATATTGCATCCGGTTTATGTCAAGGCTGACATTTGGATGGATTTACGCTTGAGTGATGAACGTGGGGGATTTGACTGTTTCATGCCATGTATACGCCACAATGGACGTCGCTACTGCATTTGTGTCATTTTATACAGGCGACTGGTGCAGAAGGAATTTTTTTTTATACGAGATAGCTTTTTGGCTATTTGGGCTATTGTTTGTACTTGAAAAATTTTAAACAACATGAAAAGTGATTTTTTTAGAAATGCTTACGACTATGGCTATGTTGGAAATCGAACCCGGGACCCCTGAGATGAGAGTCTAGCACGCCGTTACTAGACCACCGAGGCGGTATATCCTAGAAACATTAATGTTTTAAAAAATAATACTATTTAATCCTATATACGGAGGTTTTTAATTTCCGAGAGTAATTGCATGAACACAAAGTTATTGCATAGAAAATAATGTACACATTTACGACTACTATAACTCAGCTAAAAGGAAGTAATAACCAGGAAATGTTTTTGAATTTTTGAATTACAATAGAACTATGCCGAGGTCACAAAGTGAAACAGTTTATTTCTAGCCATGCACTTGAATGCACACGCTAACTATAGTAAATTTAATTACCTTTATTTAACATATTTCTCAAAGTCCATTTCAAAATTAAAAGCGATGCAATACTGCATTCTTTAATATAATTAATACTCATATGCAAATGTTAATTACGTTGACAATTCGTAAATGTAATTCGTAATTAATTGATTTTTTCAATTTAATAATTGCATCGAAGTGCAAATGTATACACATGTATAGTCGATATTAATGAAATTGTGCGCGTGAGTAATTTGATAATCAATTTACTTAATTGTAGAAAATTTTTTATTCATATAATTATATATCGCTTAGTATTATTATTTTTACTTGTGCAAATATTTATTAAAGAAACGCTTAATATTTTGTGTTTCAGAGTAATTAATAGCAAATAGGATTAATATTCACTACATATAATTTCAATATTGCAATATTAATAAAACTTTCAATTTCACATAGTTAGAAAATTTTAATTAAATTCTTTAAAAATGTTCTAATTAATAAAATGTACTAATACTTGAAATATATGTATATATTTATATAGGTAATATAAAATTCAGTTTGAGTTGATAATATGTAGATACATTTTTCTGCATTAGCGGATCCAGAGATTTCCCAAGAGGGGCCTTTAAATTTGTTTTCCTCTTAAATTTTGTTTTGATTCATGGCCAGCAATAAAAATGTATGATATTTTCATCGATAAGTGGGGTGGAAAGGAGGGTTAATCCCAAAAGCTCCCCTTGGATCCGATAGTATTCTTATGTACATACATATATATGTATATGTAGGGCACACGCAACGTATGAGTAACAAAAATATTTTCAATCATAATATCACTCATACGCCGCATTACACTTTCTAAATGCTTCATTTAAATCATTAACAATTTTGAAATAAATTATATAAATGCGAATGTAAACATGTAATAAAAATTATAAGAATAATATATTTTTGGTTAAAACATAAATGTAGCAACAATATCAACAAAAACAACAAAATAATTGTGACGAATAATTAACGCTGTCAAGAAAATGCCGGATTTAATTTAGTACGTAAATATTTGTTAAAGAAAAAACAAAATTAAATACACAAAAACAAAAACAAGAATACACACAAAAAAAACCTTAATTAACAAATTATATTCCCACACATACGCAAACAAACTGAAAAATTATGCAAAATTATTGTACAACAATCACACAATCGCACATCATTCACATTTTATGTATTCGAATTCAAATTTCTTTAGACTGCATGAAGAAATTGTCACAAATGTGTCGCTAAAGTGTCTCACTTTTGTGGCACTTCAAAGTCACTTTGTCGTCACATTTACTTGCATATTTGGCAAAGATAACGTAGGCAGCTATAACAACAACACCAAGTAGAATAATACTGTAGTATCATAATAGGTATAAACGCGCGCAGCTAACAAATTTATCTTCCTCAATTGTTGTTTACATAAATCTATTCTCACTGTACAGTGGTATACATAATGAATGATATATTCATATATACTCATTCGAATTAACTGAATTTAAACAGAGCAGTTATTGCCTAATGAAAGACTTTTCTCTTCTTCAGATCGGTTCATTTAATTTTGTGAACTCATTCAATTTTTTAAAAACAATTATAACAGCTTAAGTTAATATATTATTGATTAAAAATATAGAAAAAAAATATAAATTAAGGAGGAAGAGATGGTGTATTATTCAAGCGTCCATCGCTGTATTTGTGCCACAGCATATCTGAATCTTCGAGATTGTCTTTTTTTCTCAATTCTTGTAAGTTTTCCTAAGAATTTTTTTATTATGTATGTAGCTAGATTCACAATTCACTTTTCTTCGAGGCACATCGCAGCCAAATTGATTGATGTTTGTGCGCATATCTTTCTTTTTTTTTTAAATATTTTTCCTATGTGAAACGTTGGTTGCTTTTATCACGTATAGTATAAAAATAATTTTTAGATAGAAAAACACTTAAAATAAATTGTTTGCCAAGTAGCAGCACTAGCACTAGTAGCAGAGACATCAACTAAGCAAGAAAGCAGCTTTATTTTTAGTGCATGTGTGTTGTTGTCGTTGCTCTTGACAGGACACTGCACTATCTACGTATGCACTGATGCAACTGGCACTGCCATTGCTTCCTCCACAGTCAAGGTAGCGTTGTCTTAGCACATTTTCCTTGAACTTATTAGTGTATGTTATAGTTGCAATTAAGAAAATTTTTGTTTATGTTTGATTTTCGAAAGCTTTTTAGTCTTAATACCAAAAATTAATAGTTTTGTCAGTGACAGCTTACTTACTTTTGGAACAATTAAGTATTTTTTGAGTAATAGTTTATTAACTTCTACTTCTTAATTAACATTTTGTTGTGACAGTCTAGAGCAATTTATCTTTTAGTTTATTTTATTTACTCTGTCTTGCTTTATTCTTTTGTGCGTCAATCAATGTCCATGTCCTAAAATCAATTAACTTTTATAATAGTGGTCGATTTAGGTACAATAATTAATGAAAGGTAGTCGACGTTCGTGTCTGCTATTTATTATTTACACTAACACATATATGAATAAAATAAGATGAATAGGGGTATATAGGTATATGAATAATTGTAGTCCATATTAGTCTCTTAATGTTAAACACATACACTGCGACAAACTAAAGGCGACCAAAAGTCCAGACCAGACCAGAGTACTGTGATCAACTCTGTTTCGGTCCTCAACGTGAATTTTTTTTACGCGGTCCTAAAGTTTGACATTTCTGAACATCAGCATCTTATAGTAAAATCTTTCGTTAAAAATAATTTTAGAATTTTAGATAATATCCAGAGCATTTTCCTTCATTTGTGAAGCTGCTGAATTTTTAAACGCTTGACTATACCAGTGTTGTCGTACAATTCATACACCTCATAGCCAAATTTTCTTCAATACACGTCTTCCTCTCATATTAGACTCTAGATCTTTTAAAGTATTTTCTTCTCGAATGCTCCAAACAACCTTTTATAATTGAACGTCAATGTCATAGACCATGAGAATGAAAGGTTTAAAGAGCATTTTTTTCGACTGTCAAGAGAGGGCTCTACTTCTCAATTGTTTAATAAGGCTGTAATAGGACCAGTTTGTAAGAGTCATTCTTCGTTTGATCTCAAGGCTGCCATTGTTATTGGTGGTAAACCTGGTAATCCTAGATATTTGAGATTCTTGACTGCTTCAAATGCGTAAGTGTCAGCAGTGACATACGGTTTCAGACCCCGCGACTCCTTGTTTTTTTGGCACAAAATATTTCGTTTTATTCTGGTTCATTTCGAAACCTACTCAACCTAATTCTTTTTCCCCCAATTAGAAAATGTTGTGCTGACTGCCCACACAATAACGCTAATGATGTCGATATCCTCAGCATATGCAAATAGCATGGCTCCTGAGATATCAATCATTGCAGCACTGTACCATTTTCCAAAATTGAAATATATTCGCACAGATACCAAAACCAAAGTTTTCGGCATTTTCATCTGAGAATAGGTGGTGAGTGTCGATATTTTCTCCTTATCAACGCCAGCAGATTTGTTGTTTTTTAACCGATCGATGGCTGTTAAGATCTCAATATGATCGGGCTGGGGTACGTCATTGTCGTCAGCGATTAAAGTTTCCGGAACAACTTTCTCAATAGTGCCGTAAACATAAGTTAAATATCATATAAAAAATTACGACCGAAATTTTCATTTTCATCTAATAAGTGGAAGGATTAATGAAGAAAAAATTAACTTTAAATTATACAATATTAATATAATTATGAAATATTTTATTTCAACTCCTATTCAGATATTTTTAATTACTAATAACAAAAAAAAAAAAAATCTTGTATTTATAAAATTCACTTTACTCCCCTACTGTTTAAAATAATAAAGCCATAAAATGCCAATATTAAACCATAATTAATATTGCATATACTATATAATCTCTACAAATATTCTAGACATACATATCAGTTTTATACTTGCAAATGCCAAATGCATGCTTTAATTAATTGTATAAATATTTTTTGTTTTTTTTTTATCATTATAACTTTTTAATTAATTTCATGAAATTTATCTGAACAACCAAACCAATAATCTAATAATAAATTATTTGTAATTTAAAGTTGGCCGCAAAAATGGGGCATTAATTAATTATAATAGCACAAAAGTTGTGATTATTATTTAACTATGTGTGGCAATACATGAGGTATGAGTAACCTTTTTCCAATTCTTAACATACATACGTACATACGAGTAAATAAATATAATTTTATTAAATACAAAAACTTCAAGTCTTTCATAGTAATCAATATTTAACTTTTTAATGTAAAAAGGGAAGAAAAATAATTTCCTTTTAAAGAATCATATTTTATTAAAAGCATCTTTCTAAAAAGGACAACAAAATCAATCGATCAATGCCTTAAAAGAAAAAATATAAATCTTTTGAAACTATTGCCCACACACATACATAAATGCATAGATAAATGAAAGCACATGTTTACTATATTATTTAAGCACATGTATGGTCGTTGAATTTACAAGAAACTTATTACTTTCTTCTAAAGAATAAACATTGAAAATCAAGCATTACAAAAGCAGAGGAGTAGAGAGGAAAAAGAAATAAATGATTGATATTTTTTTAAGTTGTCAGATGATATAAAAGCTTCGAAAAGACAAAACGCATGTATATAAAAGTTATTTGCTACTCACACCAAAAAATATCTGATTACAAATATTCACATATATACAACAATGCCAAGGAAGAACAAAATGGACAAAAATATAAATCACATTAAGAAAAACCGAATCGAAAATAAAGAAAAATTACAGGATCAGGTATGGCAAAATACAAATATTTTTCGAAAGGAACAAATTGCAATGTGTTTAAACACTCGTAGAAATATAAGCCCTGAATAAAAACAAACTATAAATTATACTCAAATTTTCACATTGTACACAATTCAGATATGTGAAAGTGAAGTGGTGTGCACGAGAATTAACGATATCATGAAAAATGTGGTAAAAATAAACCAGCAAGATACGGAAAATAAAAATGAATGCACAGTGGGCCCAGAAAAAGTTTAATATTTAACTGTAAATACAGTGGACGTTCGGAATTCTTAAGTTTGGAAATCTTATTTATCCAGAAAACTAAAGCAATAATTGACTTGTCTGTAACTTCAAAAAATCTTAAGATTTGACTTAAGCTTTCTGGGTAGGTGTGAAATTAATTTTTGTTCGATTATTCTACTCGCTTTTAGTGTATTGTATTTTTGTAAATATTTTACGCCTGTAAATATTTAAAACAATTATGAAGCTTAGAAAAATGATTAATAAATGTGATACAAACTTTTTTTTTTCAAAAAAACCGTTTTTTAAAAACCGTCCAAAAATTTTAAGAATCCGGAATTCTTAAGTAGCCCAAGAACAAACTACTTATCCCTCTAGTTCGCAAGCCCTCCTCTGGACGGCCTTCACCAAAAGGGATAAAATTGCCACCATAACAGTTTTCTGTTGCTACATTTTATCATATCGTTTAAAAAATTTTCCAAGCTTTTAAAAAAAAAGCATCAGTTATGAGCTATGATGCGTATTACAGAAATAAGCGATTTTAAAGTAAAAAATTTGTGAAAAATTGGAAAATTAATTATTTTGATTGTATTTGAGATAAAAGTGGAAAAAAAATAAAATACTTCCCCGTCATAGTATCTAGATAAATAAAATTAGTTATGGATAGCTAAGAATTTGAATTTTTTATATAAAATATTTAATTAGTTAAAACAAATTGATAAAAAGCTCATTCAACAACAAATAATTTTAGGCGTTCAAACTTTCTCACTTCATAAAACCACGCCCATTTGTTTTTTTTTTTTTGGGTGTTTTTAAATCAGTTTATGATTTTTATCAATCAAAAATTTGGGGACTAGAGGGTTAAGAATTCTTAGCGTTCGCTGTATTCATAAGTGATAAATCCTCAAAAACAGAATAGGACTTAATTTCCATTGGTGACTATCACACAAAATTCTATAATTTTGTGAGTGTTTGGGTTTTGGAATTTTTTCATACTTGAGAACCAAAAATAAAAAGAGTTCTTATCAAAAGCGTTTTTAAAATTGAAAAGCCAGACAATCAGCTAAGAATGGTTAAACAATTAAATTTTAAAGTGTCCCCAGGAATCTTTGCTTACTTTGTAGGCCAAGAACCATACCGTGTTATTTAGCAGAACGTTTAGAAAAACGGCATCAAATTAACAAACCCTGAGCTGACTTACACAAAAAATAAAGGAATTACTTAAAAAATTTGCTCGAGTTATCTTTCAAAGCACAACTAAAGAAATTTTGTTCAAACATAAGCTTCTATTTTGAAATGCAGAAGTAATAGTGGATAGTTGAATTAAATTCTTGGACTCAAGATTTGCTTTCTTTGGCTAAACTGCCTTAGCAATACTTCCCTAAGGAATGCAGAAAGGTGAGATATGAAATTATCTTTAGTCACTCAATAGAACAGTGACGCTTATGATTCAGCCACCAGTCGTATGTACACATCGCAAGTGATTGTCGATTTTAATCTCCTTTATGGCCGCTAAATATTCTTAGAGATCATCGGATCGATCATGTTTCGCAACGTTAAATTACTAAAAACTAATTTTTTGTCGATAATTTACTATATAACTATATTCCCCACAAAAAGTGGTTCGACATTCCCCAAAAGCTGCTTTCTACAAAATAGCCGCCCATGAGTCACAGAACCAAATTTCCTGCAAAAAAAACTTTTTTGACTGTAAATAATATTCACATATGATTTGAAAAATATTTACCTGCTTGGTCTTACGCACAAAAACACTTTTTGAATCTCAAAAATCACTTGATTATCGCAGAGAGCACAAAATACGTTTCATCGGTTCGACTGCTAATGAAAAAATGAGATGAAGCTGAAATAATACGATGGCAAAAGTTTCGTATAGATCGAATGTCAGATAATACAATTAAAACTAATGGTTCGACATTCCCCATGGTTCGACATTCCCCACATTCCCCTATTATATGTTAAAAAAGGGGACTAGGAAAATATACACTTCTGTAGAATTTTGCTTATAACTAAAATTGAACATATTTTTAAATCTATTTCAGACGAATTTTCAAATTTGCTGAACGAAAAAACGAAATTTTCAAAATAGGTTAATACAACGTTCAGATTAGTGGAATAGCTCTGAGCTTAAAGAGTTCAAAGCTCTTCTTTTGGCACTAATGTGGAATAATTTATGCTCATGTCCTCGCGTGTTAAACTTTGACCCATTCTGCTGAAGGATCAATCAAACAATTTTAGAATTGAATCAAAAATATGTGGATTAATCATATTTTTGGGCATTTTTACTTAAACTTTAGGGCAAATTTTTAGTACGAATATTTTCTAAAATATGTCACATAATTAAATTTAATTGTTCAACTTTACTAAAAGTAAAGAAAATTTGTACTTTGAGCAGATGTGACTATTCATGCCAGAATATATATAATTTTAATTCAATCACTTAAAATATTCCACTGTAGTTGCAAAATTGTAAAAATCATTTTGAAAGCTTTATGCAGTTCGTTGCTGCATTTAACCTACAAACACAAGAGCAGAACAACACCAACAACTACGCATACAAAAATAATTATAGGAATATGCAATTATTTGTTGTTGTCCTGTGTGCATGCACTCAAGTGTGAGTGTATGTATGTATGTGCTGTGTGCGTGTTGAAGTATGAGAATATTGAATCATGCCTATACTTAGTATCATTACTATCACATATGTATATATGTGAGTATATGATATTTTTGTGTATATTTCAAGGCGACAATTTACTCTGTCGCACCGGCAATGTATTAAAGCAGCAATGACCACATGCATTTTCTTCTTTTATTTGAAAAAAGCCCCGAATGTGTGAAAATTCTTATGATTTTGTATAAGTGCGCAACTCTCTGGCTCACGCTGTATTAACCCATTAATGCCTAGCGGTGCCATATGGCACCTTATCGCTGAGCCGTTCCTGAACCAGGTTCAAAACAATTTTTTTTCTCAAGTTATTTTCTTGATCTATCTACTTTGGTTCCCGCTCATCCTTAATGGGTTAAAACCATGAATTCTTGTCGTTTTTCTGTGCTCCACTGCTTAGAAAAAATACCGCAATAATTACACAATCATATATACAACGGGAGTAATTGAGCAAATGACGCCAACACATATAGAAGCATAATTTTCTATTCAATTAACAATTTCAACGACGAAACAGTGAAAGAGAGTAGTAAAAGCAAGATTGCAAATATCGGAAACGGAAACAAAAGTGAGAGGCAATATTCTTCAATGAGTGAATGAGTATGAGTGTGTATGTGTAAGTGTATTTGCTTCTAAATGTGTGCAATAATAAATTACAGTGTGGTTGGTAAATATTACACTACCACATACATTTGTATGTATGTGTAAGTAGTTTCATTAATGCACGTACTTAATATCTGTTAAAAATTTATCGCTCTCACTGTATGCGATGAGTATATTGCAAAAGATCAGCATCACACAGATGCTACTCTTTATTGTGCACACACTTTTCGTTGCATACTTTCAAGCACTTTGTATGGATGTGACGTTGATGACGTTGATTATGTCAGTTTTATATTTGACGTTGTCATTGTTCCAATTGCTATGACTGCTATTCATTCGTTGACAATGATGTCGATGCTGTTCGTGATGATGACGTTGATTGCGTTAGGAGATGATGATTTTGTTGGTGCTAGTGCTGGTGCTGATGATACGAGTAATAATAATGATGAAGAACTGTTTCTTCTTCTTGGTTTTTTATTTTTTATTATCAATTTTATTGCTGACATTGATGACGTGCTTATTTTTTAGCTTAAGTATTAAACAATTTTTAAACATTTTCTAATATTTGTAGATGGCAGTGTTTGTGTGTTTATATGTATACATATGTCCATATATTTGTATGTGTGTGTGCATAACACTATTAGTTCTAGTATCCTTCACGAATATATAATAGTCAGAGTTAACCTAGTTTTCTTAGTAGTTTTTCTATGTTAAGTAGAAAATTTATGCATTTTATTTTAATGCGAATTTTTATTTTATGTTATGATGAAACAATCACTTTTTTATGGCATATTTCATACCCTCTGAACAATATTTGTTTTGAAAATGTTCATATGTTTTTAATAACATTAAATTTATGTCAGCATTTAATTTCAATTGCGATGATCTCTTTAATTTGATATTAAAGTGCAACATAAAGAAAGTAAACCAAGATGTGAAATCAACAAAATAGTAACAAATAAGCCAAAGCTTTCATGTAAAAAAAATTAATTATTTAAACTTGTGGTACCTACTAATATTAATACCTATGTATCACTCATTTCTACAGCTTTATATAGTCATTATTGAATTCGTAAAAATACCTGTGAAAGGGTAGAGTTTAGTGTTGAAGGTGGGCTGGACTAAACCAAAGCACTCAGTCTTAAAGACTATTGTTCTATACCCAAGATAGAGCCAGTAGAAGAGAGTAGAAAGTAGAAAGAATATTATTCATACTCAAGACATCGCTACCCAGCAGCCTAAATCTGATTCTCGAGAAAGCCGGACAGCTACAAAGATAATACTCCTTAGTATCGTCGTCCTCAAGACAAAATTGGCAAGTTGGATCGGTGATGACGCCCATGTTGGTCATGTGCTGACCACTTGTGTTATGCCCTGTGATGACACCCATCAGTAATCTCAGGTCTTTCTTAATTCCAGAAGAATTTATTGATTTACTGTTAGGTTGCTTCTCGAAGCACTTTGCGGTTCTGCAGAAGTAGGGTAGCCAGATTTTTGAACCGCGAAATCAGTATATTAGACGTTGGAAAGCAGTGAAAATCAGTACAAATCAGTACAGTTTTTATGCTTTTATTACCTAGTAATTTTAATGTAATATAGTGAAAAAAACGTCATGAAATTTTGTCTCCGATTTTATGTGCTCATTTTTTATTTTTTTTCTTCGTCAGTAGAATGTTGAGTACGTATCAGTGTCCATATTTAGGGTATTGTGAGAGCTGAGGACAATAATCATATTCAACTATTAACAAATTCCTTTCACTCATTTAAAAACCGACTTTTCTTCAACAAATATTGCTTTTCTCCTCTCAATAGCAGCCATGCATGATTGTATGAATTATATTTTGTGAACAATCAGAAAAAGAAACAAACAGGGTGTGTCGGCAAAGACGATTTCAAGACCATTATGGTTAAGAACAAAAATTCTTAAGTTATTGATTTGAAAAAATGAGTGCAAATCAGTACAAATCAGTAAAAAAAAAATCAGTACATTTTCGTACTGATCTCAAGATTTCATAAAATCAGTATTTAAAAAAATAAAATTAGAACATGTACTGATCAAATCAGTACGTCTGGCTACCCTATGCAGGAGTCATGCTCGAACCATCTTTCTTTATGGATAGAACCCACGAAGTCTCTCCAGAACTTATTCCAAGGAAAGGTTCCGGACCCCATGGTGCAATTGCAGAAGCTTCATTAGCTAGTTCATCAGATAATTTATTCCTTGCAATACCACAGTTCTCTGGAACCCATATAAGGTATAACTCGTGTTTTAATCCACTATTAGCTTTGCCTTACACTCGCTGACCAATTTTTTGCTGGCAGGGTTAGCAACGGCCTGCAGTGCAGCTTGGCTATCACTGCCACCTCCTCTCTTTGATCCAGCCCGCCACGTCCAAGATTGCGAAAACCTCCGCTAGGAAGACTGTCGCCATCTAACCAGTGGAAAAAATAGTACTTGGTCTCATCGTCCAAGTATCAAACGGTTCCAGTACCTTTTAAGGTTTTGGATCCGTCTGTATAGAAGACATAACGGAGACCCCGGAGCACAACCTCTGGACTTAACCATTGATCTCGTTCCGGGAACCTGTCATCATATCTTCTTCCGAAGCACATGATGGTCCACGGCCATCAGGAACAGTGGGCACTGTACTGTCAACTGGTGGTACATCTGATTGTGCTCTATATCCGCCTCAACATGCCAGACTCCATTTAACTGGAGTCTGTAGGTCGCTTTCATCGCTTCTGTACAGATTTAAATATCCAGAGGAAGCAAGTCAAGCTAGTCATTGAGGGCATTAAATGTAATATATTCTAAGTGTGTGCTTAGTTCCTGATGCTAAGGACTTTGGGCGATGGTGATGGTAATAAATATCAATAAAATGAAAAGAGTTCTTGGCTTGATATCCAAATAATTTTACAAGGAAACTTTTGTTTAGTTAGTACTCCCATTAATCGAAGCTGTGCTCATTTATATGTGTAGTTCGACTGAAAGCACGGCCAAAATTTAATTGAAATCAACAATTGACGCAATTTCAATTTATTTAAATCGCTTCCGATAATCTAAACAAATTGAAAGCGTAGCGACGCGTCGACAGAATGTCATTAAAAGCAAATGGCATCATGTAGTCATCAACTTGTTTGCAAAAAGGATTTCAATTCAATTCTTTTCATTTTTTAAAAATAAAAAACGTATTTAATAAAATTTTTCATAAAAATATTTATTTGTTTAACTACCTTCAAAAATACTAGATAGAAACTAAATGGAATTGTTGGATAATTTGTTTTTATTGTACTTTGTCCCATAAAAAAGAAGAGAAATACAAAGACTGAAGGTCAGCGTTGTTGCAAATTTGTTCATATTCTAAATTCATGAATTATAAGTTTTACTAGATGCAGTCGTGTCGTTGCCGCGTTATTTTTGTTCAAGCCAAGATGCAATACTATCAGTTATTGGTTTCATGAACTTTAGTCAGTGGCCATACAGATTACATAATCAATCATACCAATTAGTTTCATAAATCAAAATCATTTATTTTTTTCTTCGAAGAAAAATATTATTTCATAATTTCTTTGACTCTTTGTCTCTCTGTTATGCTTGAGAATTGAGAAATGATATAAACATTTAATTTAAAAATTACAACTCAATTGACCACATCACGAAATAATTTATTTATTTTATTTATAAAGTACTACCATTTAAATTAAATCCCCAAATGGGATCATTTCAAGCGTTCAGCTTCAGCTAGCAAGTATTAGCTGTTGACATTTTTACATATTTATAATATACTGAAAGCTTTTAATAGTAAAATAAATTAACCACAAAACAAAATTTTGTACACATATACATGTATATGAGTATGAATGTATGTATATGTATGTATATTGCTTGTGTTTGTATACAGTGCAGCAACAACAACACAAAATCCTTATAAAAACACATTTAAATAATGGCAGTACACAAATTCGTATTCGTATTCTTCAGGTTCGCTACCTTCCGCTTTGATGCCAACAACATCCATACACAACACATAAATTGCTACTTTTCATATTTAACTTCTATTTTATGGTTAAAACGTGTCTCATTAAGAACCATTAACATAAAACGAGAGAGATATACAAAGATATACTAAGAAAAAAAAAAAGTGACAAGAATTATAAGCGAATTCGCATTGGGAAACGAAATGAAAATTCAATTTGCTTTTTCTGTTTCTCTTCGGATAAAGGTGTATAAATTAAGGAGAAAAAGTTGAAGTAGCAACCGGTCATGTAAAAAAGGCGTTAAAGTAAAAAAATTACTACTAAATGTGCAAAAAAAAGTCGGCAGGAAATCAAATTTGCTATATTTTGCGCTTAATTAGTAATATAATTTGCAAACTAAAAACAACAACAATCTTCAAATTATTAATAAAGTAACTAAAACGGGCCAATATAAAATCTGATTGAATAATTTCAAAATTACATCGATTTCGCCCATGTTTACTTTTGCTCTAGTTCTGTATGTATATTCTAGGAAAATTTCGGCGAACTAGGACAGAAACATATTTTTATAATAAACCATGATAAGAGCTTCTGAAGAAACACTTGCTATGTTGTGTTCTTTCTTTCTTCTACCACGACTTATGACCCTTAGTATCTCTTCTACGACATCTAGACATTTTGTGATAAATATCTCAGCTATATTGTGATACAAATCCCCAACCTGTATCCGCCAAATAAGTATTGCAGTTTTATTTTCAATGAGTTACATTAAATTTTTTGCTTACTTATAGCGTTTTCTTTCTTCTGTATGTATACTGAATTTTATATGTGCAAATAATTGTATGATCTCTTCATGATGTTCTACTATGTAGCCACATATATTTTAATAAGTATTTCAATATTTATTTTATATTTTCTAACCAAATTACAAAATAAACAACAAATATAACACAAAACAAAAAAATATATATATATATAGTACTAAACATTCAATTTGCTTATTATTTTAAATTGACAATGCACTGACAGCGTATTTTGAAACATATTTTTTTTGGCACGAGTACCTACAAATTCATATATGAATGCATGTTTTGACTAATTGAAATGGATGAAAGGAATATGTTCATACATCTTTCCCTAAGTTTACATAGCACTTGATTACCATGGTTCTGTTTTTACATATTTTTTATGTTTATAATCGTGGTATTTATATCATATATATTTTAAATATTTTTGTATCTCTGTGGTATATTTGTGACTCTTAAAAGTACAATTTCGGTTTGAAAATAGACGATATAGAAAAATGTTTTTCGGCAAATCCTCATTTCAAATGGCTATTATGTTGTTGTGCCACAAGATTTGTTTTGGAACATATTTAGCGTGTAAGCCGAGGGATTAGCGTACATACATGCATATTAGTTTAGCTAATTTTTTAATTCTATACAAAATAAAATAATGCAAATAACATAAATAATGCAAATACATAAAAGAGTTCGTCAGCTATTCATTAAACAGAGTGATTTCTTATCGAATCTTGTAAATACAGAAATCATATTTTAATTGTCTTGTTACTCGTAATGTTGATTGCAGCTGCCTTATAACACAAATACCCAATTAGTTAAATTAAGATATTTGAATGCTTTGGAGCTTTTAAAAGAAGCTTTTATTAACGTTTAAAGCTATCCATATTTTAGCGACTTAAAATCACTTTGAGTGATAACAATACTTAATTTAATAATCAAGTTAATCCTCTCAGACACTAGAATCAGCTGCTTGAAAGAAATATCTGAAAATTGCACTTACACTAATATGATGTCAGTAAACACGAATCTGCTGTAAGATTTCAGGTAAAGTAAATAATGAGAGAGAGAGAAAGAGAGCGAAAAGAAGCGTACATTTCATATGCAAGTAGGGGTTCCATCTATTTTAATCAATTAAATTTCTTTTTTTATAAATTTTAAATTTATTCTGAATTTTGTCTTTGTGTTTGTTAAAATTTGTGTCATTGCATTTTGTATGAAAAACAGATTTCAAAATGTTTTCGGATATATTTGATTCAGATATTTATATTTATTTGATAATAATTGCATTGCATTGTCTGCTCTCTTCAAACTGTAAAATTGATTTGAAAAGAGCAGGTTAGTTGAAAGGGGTATTCCCCCTCTCACCTATATATTTGATAGTTTCAAGATTCTAGTCTCCACGTCTAAGAGCAGGCATACTAACTTCAATTACTTTTGAAAAAATATATATTATGATGCACTACATAATTTAGATCTTGGCAATGGTGTAGGTAGAGGTGATTAAAGGGAATAGATACCCACTAAAATAATTCAATTAACAGACAAATTTTGGAAATTTCTCAATATTTATTGGAAAATAAAAAAAAATTTAAACAATTTACTTTTTTACAATTCATAACTTTATACTAAATTGCTTAAAATTCGTTCATGTTGATTATCAGAACTCTAAAAGAAAGCATTTAAATTAATTTCATTCATCAAAGTCAAAGTTGATGGGATCTCTTCAAGCTAAAAAGCTAGAGAATTGTATAAATAGTTTCTGAAATTTTCTCAAAATAATCTCTTTTTTATGTGCATTTTTGTTTTCTGATGCACCTCATGGAGCCAGCTTTTAAAATAAAATTAAAAAAATTATACAAATTTTGAGTGTTAGATATCTATTTGGGAGTTTTTCGGTACAGGGAATCCGAGTCTCATTTTCTTGAGAAACTTCAAGAAACCACGGTGTTTTGGGAAAAACTACGCCTACATCCTGAAAACATGGTTAGAGGTGAAAAAATTTTTCACATAAATGTTATTTAGATAAAATTAAGTGGGGTCACTGAACAACAAAAAAACGTAGACCTTAGTGGAAAACAGCGAGAAAAAATAAAATGGTTTTGTTTTTTTTTTAATTTAGTTTATATGGATAGAGATAAAATTGCTAGCAACTTAGGTTAACTATTCGTCTATCAATTTCCTATTGCATGTGACCCACTTTTTTTTGTTTTAAATCATGCAAGTTTCTTTATAATTAAAAATTTATATGGGGTTATAAATCTGTATGGAGCTAGGAAAAATTATTTTATACTTTAACGTTTTAACGATTGTTCTGAAATTTTCAGAAATTAATTTTTTTTTAAAATAATGTGTTCAAAAATTTAAGTTATTTCAATGTAAAATAAGGGTAGCTCCCACATACATTTTTCAATTTTTTTTGGACTCACTCGTACTGCTCTCTAATGTTCACACATATATATTCTACTCCCACTAAAGCAATGATTTTTACAACGATGAATGCAATGGTTTTATCGATGAATGCTATTGAAAAATATCTACTCCTGCCATATTAATTATTCTTGACACAAACCATACATAATAGCTATATCATCTGATAATTAAAACCGCACTTAATATTTATACACCTATTATGTAATAAGAGTAGCTGTCAAACTTTCGTATCACCCTGTGAAGTGTAGAAATTCCGACCCGAAAGTATGCTGTACTATAATTATTTTACATGTTAAACAATGGAACAATGCCTGGCAAGTCCAGGTAAGGTAAGTGCTTGACTTTTGTTCCGATGTTCAGGGTATAATTTAAAAAATTTGCAAAGAATATTTTATTTTTTATAAAATATTTTATTGCCTGACAACCTTTAACAAATATTTTTCAAGAATGAAAATAAAATTAATTTTTTTAAAAGAATAAAAATTATGATACAATGATTCAATTTAATTTTAACAAACAACAGTAAAAGTGTTTCCGCTACACATGTAAATAAATAAATGCTAATATTTTATATTATATTTATATATATTTTAGATATTTGATATTGCATTGTCATCCAGTTCTAAGCTATGTTTAAAATTTCAAGTCTCTAGCTCATCAGGAAGTTAGAGGGTCGAAAAAAGTGAAACGGTCAGCCAAAAAAAAAATGTTCTCGGATTTTTAGGACAACGATGTTTTTCGATTAAGGTACGAAAATCTTCTTACTCCCTAAAAAAAATTTCAAAATGTAAGTGTAATGAGTGCAATTAGTTTATTGCAAATAACTCCTCTCTGAACGCATCTAGGTTAAAAATTGGTATTATATATTTTGCTTATTATACAAGTTTGTACAAATAAATTTCTAATTGTTTTTATATTTTTTGAATTATTATTTTACTATATATTAAATTCTGCAAATGCAAAGTTTTCAATTTTATGTTTTAAGTTTAGTGCTTTTCGTTAAGATTTAATAAAATTTGTTGCGTTTTCCCTTCTATAAATTTTGTATAAAAAATATATTGGACTATTGAGGACCCCACTGTTTTACGTTTAACGTAGTTTGGTTTGAGCATTAATAAACAATTGCATTAAATAAAAAACAGGCAAGCACAGTATTACCATATTGCATCGACATGCCACAAGCACTAATAAAATTTCCGAATTGTATCGGCGCATCAAATGTGTACAGTACAATATTCTTACAGAACGAAAGGTAAAATTAAAATATTCTTCAGGAATAATGTTCCTTAACGCTATTTTGGACGACCTCGACAGCCTAGTGGATAGTGCACTAGACTTTCATCTGGGAGGTTCGGGTTCGATTCCCGTCTTCGTCTGGTGGTTAATTTTCATTACTTTCTTATATTCACTATCAATATGAAGTGTATGAGAATTATAAGATAGTGTACAAGTACACACATTGGTTGGTAATGGCAAAACCACCAAGCCGATAAAAAATTGCCACACCGCCGTTCGGAATCGGCGTTAAACTGTAGGTCCAACTATGTGGTATCACAATGGGCCGTTCAGGCCTAAGTGTGTCTCTCGACAGCCACTCCAACCTAACCTAACCTAACGCCATTTTGAGATTAACATCTCCAAATGTTGAAATTTTTATTAATATTATCATTTTCCTTATAAATTTTGGCAATATTTATTTTTTCCCGTCCTTAAATTCGCATCTGGTTCTTAGATGTTACACAGTCCAATTGAAGAACAGTACTGAAACAAATTATTAATACAGCATCTACATTGAAAGCCAGTATCATACCAGAGTTTTGAAGTAGAACCGGTGCTGGATCGATTGTAAATTTCATGCACTATTCATAGACGTAAACCAAACAAGGAACGTGAACGATGGAAATAAAAAACTGCAGAGCGTAGATATTACTATATCAATGTAAAAGTATTCTGAAATTAAAGTAAAAATATGGAGAGCTTTGAATTAAATTCCAGCAGATTTCACGTTCTGCTTTTAAAGCAAAAGTTGTAGCTTAAAAAATAAACTTTGAACGCCTAAGCTCTACAAAAATTCTCCCAGTTTCTTTTTTACTGATAGATTTCTCTTTTTTATGAAACATAAAAATATTCAAATCATTTTCTAATTTCAAGATTTTAAATTCCATTTTTCCTTTTACAATAAGTAATAATAAAGAATACTTCAACTTTTTATATTATTTCATCGTTTTCTTTTTTATACTGTTATTTACTTATGTAACTGTGTTGTTTGCAATTCCAACTGCTTTCTAGCCGTTTCATTCTAGAAGAAGTATTTATGTATGAATGTACATGTAAATATAAAAATAAAACGAAATCTAACAATAGTTGCAACTCCAAAGGAAATACATGAAAATAACGGAACAGCAACTTCAGCAACAGACATTTAAAATACATTCAAGTATTTGTAACAATGTATTTTTGATGCAAACGTTATTCATCATTTAAATTCCTTTATATATACCTTTTATATACCATATATTTATATGAGCAATATCCTCAAACTTTACATGATTGCATTCTTACGGAAAGAAGTACAGAAGACAGGACAGACAAACAGCAAAATAAGAACTCGTACTTTTTACTGACAATAAAGATTCAACTTAAACATAAACAGATATACAGATATGCAGTGCACTGTGTACACATACATACATATACAGTATGGTTTCAACATACTATATGAACGTTAAGATATCTTACAAAAAAGTTAGCGCTACGATTTTCAAAATATTTCGGTTCTAGGGATAAACTGTCGTGAGCTAAACTTTGTTTAGTTTTTGCCAAATAAAAGGTCACAAATAATAGAAGATCTAGTAGACATTTATGGGTTAGTTACACTCTCAGTTATTGAAATAATTAGAAACGAAGATCGTACGAAGATTGGCGGAATCAATTTTCATGAGAATGGTATAAAAAACATCACAACAAATATATATAATTATATAAATAGTATAAAAAGACTCATTATTTAGAGTCACGGCAGGGTATTAATGTATTAACAATTTTCCATAATTATAAAATTTTCTAAATTATATTGTTACTAATGCTTTTAAATATATCTAATGTCTGGTTTTCATTATGCCAAATTCAATAAAATTTGCCAACAAGCGGCAATTTCATATAGCGAATTCCCTCTTTATTTCTCTCAAGCTTACCATCATTTAAAAACCGGAATGTATTAAATACTTACAAATTTTATAAGAACAACTATTTACTTATTGTGTTTAGTTAAAATATTTACCTTTTAATTTATTTTCATTGCTGTCATTCTCTTGTGTTTTGTCAAAACATTTTGTTTTCAACCAAGTTCTGTCTGCTTTGTCAATTTCTTCTGACCACGCGGTCACTTCAGCAAAAGCTAGCCACTTGTAGTTAGTAGATAAAGCTACCACTGATTGACAAACATTTTATTTTCATTCTACAAAGGAAAATTGTGAACTCAAAAATTATATTTTACATAAAGGTTTGATGTATCTGCTATAAACTTGGTTTACAACATTTGATTTTGCATGGGACTTGAGACACTTTAATGTACAAGTGAAACTTATATTCATACTTTTTTATTACTACTTTTTAACATTTGTTGGAAAACATACTGTACATATTTACATATGTGAAATTTCATTGTGTAGTATTGTGTACATAATAGTAGTAAATGAAAATAGCAAAGATATGACTTTGTTTGTGATTAACGTGCCAGCGATACTTTTGAGTTTTTATAATAATTTTACAAAACTATATTTTGAATACATAAAAAATTATGTTTTCAATCGTAAAAAGAACTTATGAATTTTTTAGTATAATGTGCACTACTTTTTATTGTTATTTTTCTTAGTGACACAGAAAAAAATTAGTTTATTATGTTATGAAACAAAAAAAGCAATGAAATAGAATTAAATGCTTTAACTGAAATACTTATAAGTTCTATAATGGTATGGAGGCTGTTCACAGTCGCGACTAGTCGCAAGCATGAAAGTCGGCACAATGATGAATGCTCCATATTAAATTTATTCCGATTTTAACAGTTTCCCTCAAAAATGTTTATAAGATGAAGAGACACCATCAACGAAAACAAACAGTGCAACTCTACGACACTTAAAAGAAAATAGTTCAATTATTTATTTATTTTTTTTTTTTTTGCTTTGTATAAAGGACGTCTGTAACTTGTAGACTGTATTTCTTTTGGCTCGTATTTGCCTTCAAAAATTTACGATTTTCCTCATTTTTTTACCGGATTTTTTCGTTGCGTTTATCATAAGTATATGCACTCAAATACTCACACATTCATATGACCTAGGTATAAATTTATTTTACTATGCTGGTTTTGACAGTACAATTTGTCAAATATTTGAAAACAATTGAAATAAATACTACGACAAATTGCAAAACTTCAGATTAGCCACAACTTCCAATTGAATAACGAAAATTCCACGGAAATAATTAATATTTTCAAATCAAGCGAATTTCAATTTACAATGTACATACATACCTAAGTGTAGATATGTTTGTGCGTATGTGTACACTAGTGGATATTAGAGATGGAAGACGGGTGGTTGCATAGTAATCTTTCTTTCTTTTTGATAGTTATCATAGACATTATGATCGTTGCTTCTGAATGGAAAGACTGTGAGAAGGAACGATGAGATCTGAGACCCCCCGCAATTTTGGATCCGCCTTAAAAAGCATGTAAATTATTTGTAATTTCTATTGTAAAAATATGAAATTGTTAATACGAAATGATTGCTAAGTACTAATTAGCGTAATTTCAGTATTTGTGTTATGTGGCGTATGAGTGATTTTAATTACGAATGAGTATTTGTGGATGGTCAAAATTCTGCAAAAGTTTTTAGGAATAATTATATAATATAAATAAATTTAATGATTGGTTTTCAAAAATTTTCAAATTCTGTATTTTATTTTAAGTAAAACTTTTTTTGCCTTTTTTGAAGTTTCTTTGATAGTAAACATATAACATAAGATATATGTATCGCACCATGAGAATAGAAGTGTCGTAAGTTTCAAAACATAGTTTTGAGATAATCACTTTTCAAACATTGTAATAGTGTGATGCTTCATGGCATGTAAAACTGTTGTTGGCTAAATAGCTCATAACCTGAAAATTGTTGTTTTGGAAGTTACGGCACTTATTTTCTTATGGTGCGAAATATACCATGGCTCACGTATTTATTTTTAATTTCAATTAAACAGAACCAGCAGCCGCTAGCTGCGTTCCCTACTCTCCTTTCTTTTTTTATTTACTTTAGTGCTGTCACATCTATTCCTCTGGGTTGCCGATATCTATATTCACAATAGTAAAACAACTGCTGTCGTGGAGACTTCTATAATAAAGCATAGAGGTGTATTTGTTGTAAGTTTATGGAAAAACGGTAAAATTATTATTCGTTTCAGATGATTCTCTTATATTTGGGGTTGTATTTCGTTCATGAAAACCAAAACATTTTGAGCAAAAGGCAGGACACTCACTGCTGAAATTAAGGATATGTCCTGAAAAACCAGAACATTTAGTAACCCTAGGTAATCTATGGTTTCGAAGGAGGAAAATGATAAAACTGAAAAGTTTTTCATGACATTTTACACACTCGAACAATCAAATTTATTCTAAGCTAAGCTGGGTTAACCTAAATAAACTTATTAAAATAAGTAATCATTAGTCATTTATTAAGAATTCATAGCATAACAGTCTTATCTTTCTCTTTTCACATTTGCTGGCATAATCACATACTTTGCAATGAGTAGGAAACTTATGTAATGGCTGACTTGTGAATTGTATTTTTTAGAAAGAGTTATATCACTTTCTTCACTGTTCTCCTTCAACAACATTGCCTTAATGCCCCTACGAATGTGCAAAACGAAAACTTAACAGCAATGACATTCTTACTGTCAACTTATGTACAATGTGTAAAGTTTTTCTTAGCAGGGAATTGCATATAAAGTGCGCAGTGAATGTGACTGGAGTCACGAGTGCATAAAAAGTTATAAAAATAATCGTCGTATATTTTTAGTAAATGAATTCATAAAGTTTAAAGTTGAATACTTTTGAAAGTTGAAACGTTAGAAGGGGTTCAGAAAGGGTTTGAAAAATATGCGGCTTTAGTTGAACTTTACAACTGTTTGAAGTATTAATTTAATATGTTTATGGAATTTACTCCACTTTAGTTTAAATATTTACAAAAGTACGTATTGTGAAATAAAGCAATTCATTTAGAAGATAAGTTTATTATCACCAACCAACCAATCATGAAAAGTAAGTAATTGATTTCTCATCGTTATCAATTAAACTCCTTACAGGTATAATTTGTTTTACCTTCTACTCTTCTTGGGAGCTGCTGCCCACGGTGCCTGCTTTCTTGAGGGTTTCTATCAATTGACATTCTCGTGATGCTGATGGCTGGATTTCTTAGAGTTGTGTTATCCAATCTTATTTTCATTTCTTTATGTGAGATGATATTGGTTCTTTAACTAAATTTTGTTATATAAACTATTTTATTTATTTATTTAAGAGAAAACATTAGTGCTATAAGATATATACATATAAATTTTTTTAAATACAAATAATAATAGGGTTCTTTGATTTATTAAAATTAAATTATAAAATAATTATTAAAAACAATTAGATTTTATGATTCGACCTTTATTAATTTTTTTTTTTGTTTTAAACAAATTAAAGTTCAGAGAAATTGTTTGACTAGTGGGCAGTGCTCACTAAACACTAAAAAAATTTCACAAAATACTTTTGGAGAATTATGGTGTTTGAATTTTAATTGGTTACTAATGATGAAGCAGTGTTACATCTTGTTTAATACTTATAGTTATTCCTTAATGTGGGGTCTCGAGTTTTAAACACTTTTAATTGATTTTGTTATTAATTCTTTGAATTCTTAATGGAGATTTAAAATATAAAAATGAGAAAATGAACTAAATGAATCAGCCGAGCCTGAAATTGGAACTTAAGATAAATCATCAATATTTTTTAAATTTAATAATATTCAATGTTTTATGAGGATGTCATATTTTATTAAAACTTTACGACTAAGTCACCTTATCATTTATAGAAATAACTTTTTCTATGCATTTATTTAGAGAAAAACTTTGTAATATCTGAGTTCTAAAATCTGAAATAACTCAAATTTTGTATATTTGTATGTATGAACAGTTTCGATATGTTTTATTATATATATATATATATATATATTTGATATATATGAACAGCTGCAGGAAAAATTTAATATAAATATTTATTTGACCATTTTATTTTTTTTAAACAAATGCATAAATAATTGAATATTAAAGTATATTTGGCTATACTGGGAACACTAATGTAATATAATGGAATAATTTATTATATAACATTACGATTAAGGGACGATTATGGCCGCACTGAGCGAATGCAGCCAGTGGCAGCAGCTATGAACCATGATCTCATTTGCTTTTTTGTATATTTCCAAGGCTGTTTCCGATGAAAAACTTACCTTCTCTATAGATTTTGTTGATTTTGGAAAACAAAACAAAAATCACAATGTAGTAGCTACATTTAAATATAATTTTTTACTCACCACTGCGCTTCTATAAAAAAAATATGAATCCAAAAACGATGAATAATTTTAGCATATATTTCTAGCTTCTCTTCTGCCTATTAGCATTGCATATGCCAGGATATGCTATGTTGGTTACATAAAATTCCATTTCCGTTGAAAGTTTTTTCTTTAGTTATATGAATTTTGCCAAAAAAAAAAAAATCCAACAACTATAATATATGTAAATATAACATGGTTTAATGTGAATCAACAACAAGCGAAACAAGAAAAAAAATATTACCAAAATGAACTAAAGACATTAAAATAGCGAAATAGAAATTCATGATGACAAAAACTCGAACAAGTATACACACAAATATACTTATGTACATATGTATATATGTACACACTTTGCCACAAGGGCATGTCAACAGTATATATCTTGCAGATATAACCACAACCAGTGTTACAACTAGAGTATGTGCTAGAGGAGAGATATTTTTTGAGAGTTTCAGCCTCAGTAGTAACCGAAATAGAACACGTCACTTGACATCAGATCATATATATACTCATCACAACACATTACATTATTTTATTTAACCATTTTTTTTGTGTTTGTTGTTTTCGATGAGGTTTTTGTGAATTTTGGTATTTATTTTATTTATTTACATTTTACTCATCTGCTTTTAGGCGCAACTGTCTATCTTCTGCCCACTTGTCTATGTTGATGTGACATTCAAAATAACAAATTTTTCTTCTTCTTCTCCTTGTACTTATTTGTTGACCTTTTTTTCGTTTGCTTTTGTTCGATTTGAGAAATTTGTTGTTGTTTTCCCCGTTTCATTTCGTGCCTGTTTTCGAAAAATAAGTACTAAAAGAACTTTTTATATCCTCTGTCTCTCTTTCTTCCCCCACTTCAATCTATGTACACGTGTGTGAATATTTGAGTATGAGTTTATTGACATCTTGTCTATGTGGCAGTCTCTGGTAGTGCTGCTTGTCATTCATTCGTCTATTCATTGCCTCATTCAATCCCATAATGGTCCCTTTGTGGCCCGCCAAACCTTTGTTCTTCCAAAATTTAGCTGCCTGCCCTCAGAATGATATAAATTTTATGAATATCATTTATTTTTGCCGTCATTGTTGTTGTTTATTGCTGTTTTTGTTTGTCGTTGTCATTACGATTCAGCATTATTTTTTGATGTCGTTGTTTTCCTTTTTATTGATTTTCATTAATAAATTTGTTTATTTCATAATGAATGTAATTTAGCATCGAAAGTAGGATTTAATTTTGAGTTTTTATATTATAAACAGCATAATAGCAATAATTTTCGAATTAACATGAGTTAATTTCTTTACTGTACACATTTTGTGTGGAGTCAGGTTGGGTTTCGTCTATTATAACATGTTCAAAGATTAGAAGTTTCGACCATAATTTATACTTTTCACACAATTTTTACTGAATTCCTAAAATCTTACAAGTTTTGATTATCTTGCTGCACTAAAAAATATTATTCGATTTAGAAAATTCATTTTGCTTTATATTTGTATTTATAATTACTAATAACAGTGCTGTGGAATTTACAAAAATTTCAGAACTTTCAAGACCCTTTGGTACCTGAAGATATTATCTGATTTTAAAAACTTATTTCCACTTCTGTTCATCTGGACTATGGTATTACTTTTTAATTTAACACAATTTTTGGCTATTTTTTGTTTCCTAAAAATGTCCCTTTATGTGATCAATTTTGTGACTTACTGTATGTATGTATATATAAATAGTCAGCGCATATAGCGGAATCCACCTGTCCGTGACCAAAGGAACTCAATCAAAACTCTTTCATACCCAATGTTGCGTATATGCAATATTCACTTTTATGTACCATAAAAAAGATGATTAACAAATTTTACTATTAACGATATTTTTTTCGGCTCTGTTAGGTGTTCTTCACGTTTTCTGATTGCGGAACATTTAAATTTCTTGTTTCCTATTTTTAATGTTTTGTCTTTGAAGTCCAGCTAAAAACATAAGTGCAAAATTTTTTAGTAAATATTTTACTCTATTTTTTGAAAAAAATTATTACTAAGCGGAAATTTTCTTTATCAAATATGTTTATGAAAGATAAGAAAATATGAAAATCAAAAAATTGCGTGAATCGGATTATCCAGTGGTTATCTACAGCTCCATAGCTATTTTTTTTAACCTTTAATAAAGGACAAACCAATCAGTATAGAAGAATGAAATTTGGTGTCATGATTTTGGAAGCCCTAAGAAACCATAATTTTAAAACAAATGGTTTCCATCAAGCCCTATTAAAATTCGGTCGTCAAAGGGTTAAAGGCAGACATAGATCAACTTCGGAAATGAACCAAATCGGTCAAGTGGTATTGAAAGCAATACTGGAAGCAAATTAAACCAAATTACCTGCACTTCATTCAAAAAGTCCCTCGTATAACTGTAATGGCGAAATAACCACGCCTACCTTTCACACAAGTAAAAACTTCATTGGGCTATATTAAGGGAAATATTGCTAAGAAAATAACGAAATTCATTACAGTGAGTTAGGTTAATAAATAAACGCGAAATGCAAATACCATCAAAAGCGAATCGAACCCTACCTACCATTGGTGGAAAAAATGTATTTTTAAAGGGGTTATGCAAGACATTTAAAGTTCGGTCATACCCGACCTTAATTTTCCATATTGCTTATTGATTTGTTTGCAGCTGCCGCATTAAGTTTTGTGAGGGATGCCTATTCTGACTGCTTGCCTTCCGATATGCCAGAAGCCTGTAATGGCTGCCGTAAGTTCTGATACATCTCTTCGGTTCTTGTTGACGAGTGGTTCTGTTTTCCACCATTCTTAGTACGGCCATAGCGTTCTGCTGGTCCCGCATTCCGCTAGCCGATTCCACCCACAATTGCCTTTTTTGAGATTTGCTAATGCTATTTCGCTCTTCCCTGTCCTGTAGTTAGTGGTGTTAATACTGGTTCAACCTGTGATTCGCTCAGTTCCAATATGCGTAGTAGCCATAAAATTGCTTCACATCGCCCTTAGTTTCTATATTTGAAAGATGAGTCATGGAATATAAATATTCATATATGTATGTACCTACATACATACCCAAAACAAAAAACAGTTTTTCAAATCCATCGGTATGATAATTTAATATAGTCGATATTCAATTTTTGTATTTCACATTTATCTAAAACTAAAAACTCGCATTTTACACACAACAAAATTCTTAAATTGTAAAGCAAAATATGACAATGAATGCATTTATTTTAACACTTCACTGAACACTTGTAAGTTTTTGCACAGGTTTTAATTGTAATAAAAAATTCTATTGTTTGCATTGTTTAAGATTTCACTTTATTATTATTGTTGGGATTTGCTGATGTTTTTATCACAATTCCATGATTTGTGATCGCAAAAACGAGTAAATTCCAAATGAAATACAAAACAAAAACAAGAAAATTTGTCATAAATAAATTAAACAAAATTTTGTTTTTCCATGTTTTTTTTTTACCCGTTAGTGTCGGTCACAAAATGAAACTGTAACAGGATAATTGAGCAAAAATACCAAACAAACGTGAACTAAAACCCAAATATGTATATAGAATAGAATCAACGGAATGCAGTAAACTGTAACACTTGAAGTCTGATAACGAAATGATTTCAAATTGTAATTAAACACAAGATTAATAAGCGCAATTGTTGTATTTTTGTATTTGTTGTTGTTGGTGGGCTTTTCATCTCATAACTATATGAATTTACAGTGCGGCAAATTGAAATTCAATCAATGCGATTTACAACATCCCAACAATAAAAACAACAAATATCTCAGTATATCTGTGACCAAGGCGGCGGCGTTGGTGGTGACGACAACGTCTGATTTTTGACTCACTTTGAATGATTTGCATATATCTATAAATGTATATATATACCTATATATATATATATATATATATATGTATATATATATTTGTGTGTGTTGTTTATTTTTCATGAATAAATTTAATTCTATTAAAAAAATGTGCAATCATTTTTCTTCTTTTTCGTTTTCATCATTTTATACCCTACACTAATGAAGATCGGGCATGCAAGTGCATTACTAATTGCCGAGTATGCAACCCAATAAATTAGTATTTTCCATCCACAAACCTTTTATTCTACCAATTTTATTTTTTAGCCTATCTGTTTCTTTAAAGTTTGATACCAAAGGAAAGTTATAACATCGGAGCGTATTGCATGATATCCAAGTTCTTGAATAATATTTTTTATTTAACGAAAAAATCCTTTATTCATCTACCCGTTTATTTGTTCTCTAAGATGTGTAATCAGCTTGATTTGTTAAGCGGTTTTCGAGAAATTGTGCTCACTGACTTCGAAGACATTGAAATGCTTTTAAAACTGCAAGTGTAATAAATTTTTTTTCCAAATAAAAATAAAGGAACTATGAATATCTCAAGTTATATAATGAACTATAATATTCTTACCACTTTACAAAGATCAGTTAAACGAACATAGGACGATAGAAATCAAAATAACTATATCACACCGCAAGTGGAAGTATTAAGAAAATTTTTGATCCTCATGCCCAGCAGACAGGAAAGATAACGCGATTAATACCAGCAATGATCTTCAGTTCTACACTGATGGATCTAAAATGGAAGAAGGTTCTGGATCTGGAGTTTTTTGCAATTTACTAAAAATCATGAAGTCTTACAAACTCCCTAATTACTGAAGTGTTTCTTAAGCAGAGATCACATAGCACCTTGAGTTTTCGCGTATCATTATCTTTGTAGACAACCAAGCAGCAATCAAACCACTGGGAAATATTAAATCGAATGCAGAATTAAGCTGCTTTAATGCACTTAAAGAAATAAGCATCACCGATCACGCCAAACTTATTTGGGTTCCCGGACATAGTAATATTAAAGGAAACGACAAGCAAGAATAGGAGCACCCATAGGTCCTCCTTTAGCCTGCACACATGCCTTCAATCGATCCGGAAATCGTAGGACTGTTCGCCGCAGGACTTCCTGATAAATTTCAGTCCAGGCTTTCTCTAATGAATTTGTCAGCGACTCCAGACTGTGGTGTTGAGATGCACAAGCCTTACTCTCTAAAATACTCCAAATAGAGTAGTCCATTGGATTCAAGTCTGGGGAGTATGGTGGCCATTCTTGAGAAGTAATGAATCCAGAAAAATTGTCTTTTATCCATGTTTGCGTTAATTTTGCCATGTGGGAAGGTGCAGAATCTTGCTGGAAAGTCCAGTTGTCATTTCCAAATGTATCTTGGTCCCAGGGAAGAACATGTTTATTTAAAATGCTCCGATAAACAACCTGGTCAATTTTAACACCCTCTTCAACAAATATTAGAGGGGTTCTGGCATATTAGCGGAAACTGCAGCCCATGCCATAACGGAAGCTGGCTTTTGAACTCGGCCAACAGTCCTATTTTGTTGCGATGATGATGTTAGCCACATTCGGTCATTTTGCGCATTGAAATGTTGTTCAACCGTGAAAATTTTTTCATCTGTAAACAAGATATTTTCAACATTTTTTAACACGGAGGAGCGTAGCAACGCCTTGCATCTTTGCAGTCGCAAACTGTTGAAAATTTTCCCCGGTCTCTATCTCCAAAACCCCCAGTTTCATTATATCGAATAATAGCTTGGTCTACCGTACGACTTGACAAATTTAAAGCCTTTGCAATTTGTCGGCTACTATAATTTGTCAAATGAAATTTCATAATTTCACGACGAATATTTTCCTTGTCCATTTTTATGGAAATTTCAAAATGTAATAACAAAAATTCAAATGAAATTAAAAGCAAAGCCAATGATGAATGTATTTGCTTTTTAAATTAAAGTAACGGTAAATGGCAAAGCTTGCTGCAGAGTATTAAACTTGCGCCACTTTACAATTGTCACCCTGTATAACAATGGAAACAGTGAAATCAAGTCTAGGTCAAAAAGCGGAGGAAAAATCAACAGCGACTGTAAGATAGGCCAAAGTTCATGGCCTTCTCTTGATAAGAAATTAACTGAGAACCTCCTCTGTTTATAGAGACAACAAACTGGAGTTCTAGCCGGAGTACTCAGAGACGTTTGTGCTATTAGCGCTAAGGATTGGAGTCGCAGCAGCAAACAACTGCAGAAGCTACAAAGACGAAGAAGAAAATAAGACCTTACCCCATTGTAAATGCCCCAATCTCCAAATCCGTCGATTCCGATTTGTGATTGTTTGCAGAACTAGAGGACCTGGCGGAGAACCCACCAACAGACTTGTAAGTTCACCAAGAGTACTGAGTGGTTCCAGGGTGATTAGCCGACATCATAATGGACCAAATTATTGGCCCCCGTGGACGCTCAGTTTTTCCGAAGGCTTCATTTTAACCTAACCTAAGCTAACCCAACCTACCTTAACCTAACCTAACCTAACCTAACCTAATCTAACCCAAACTAACCTACAAAGATCAGTTAATAGAAATAATAAAATCAATTTCGTAATTTCTGTTTAATTTTGATATTGCTTATGTTATGTTCATGTGTACACAAAACAAATTTTTATGTGCGGAGAGTAAATCAGAATATAGGCGATACAGCATGTTTGATACAATAAGCGGTTGGATGCCAGTTGTATTGTACATATATAGGCTGGTTTGATTACTCAATTTCTGGTGTGAAAGTGCTTTGGTTACAAACGGATGCGTATCAATGGTATATATTGTTTCCAGAACGTTATTTTCAGATATCAGGTTATCTGTATCAATATAACATCTGAAGTGCAAAATAAAGATATACATACTAATCATACTGGGATCGAGACTGGGACAGATCCATGGGAATAATGCTTCTTTCTTGACAGATATATTTGTATGTAACTTCAAACAAGTTGCGAAACTTTTACTATGGAAAAATTCAAACTATTCTCGATTCTTGAATATGCTATGCTCTTATCGCCGATAATGATGAGCAACGCCTTGAATTTTATAAATACATAAATAACTGTTATGGGCAAGTAGGTGTTATATTTAAAATCAAGAAACCCCTGTAATTTTAGTCTGTCATATTTACATATCATTAAAAATTTACATGAATTAAATTACTTATTTTTAATCTGTGAACTATTATTAGTTGCGTAATAGTTATAGGGCATAAATGAGTCTTGAGTCTTACTCAAATCATTATTTCTTGCTTTACTAACGCTCACTAGTGTTTACAATCATACAGTTAGATACTTACACTATATTTTTCATTTGCGGTTTTTAGCATTGACTTAGATGCATTCATTGATAGATTCAGTTACTCGTTACAATCTTACAGTCGACTATGGTATATGGGGTTGTGGTGAAAATGTTCCCTTTTTTTCTGAGCTGCTATTCTATCTGCATACTGCAACTGCGGCTGCTTCTACTTTGCACTACTTTATACTTATGTAGTTTTCATCCTAATTTACTATTTTACTACTTGTGTGTAATTTAAATCCTCGATTTGTGGCTTTTTGGAAGCCTAACAAAACACACTATCAAAACACACAGTGGGCATAAGATACTTTTGTTGTTGTTGGTTGTTGCTGTTGTATGCTTCTATTTCTTGTTAATTTAAAGTAGGGCAAAAATACTGCAATTGTTAAGTACATACGTACAATGTATGTTTTTATATATACATATTTATTTTTCTATATACGAGTATGTAAGTCAGTCATAATTGAAGAATGCAAAGAAAAAGTAGTCGAAAAGCTGCTTACATTTTAACATACATAGTAACTGCTAATTTTTGTTCCTTTTTTATATTTTTTTAATTTTTACTGCAATTTCATTCACATTTTTAACATTATTAATTCTTTTCTTTTTACTCTGTCTTTGTTGCAACAGTTGCACACATACACACATAAAAATGCAAGACTGTTACGTTTTTGTATCTCAATACATATGAAAGTGCCTGTGTTGTATTTATACTTTTTTTTCATTGTAATCGGATTATGTACGTAATTTAATCTTCTCGTTGTATTTTTAATGCCTTTTCTTGCCTCTCATGTTACATTTTTACATAGTAATATTGTAATAATAATGATGATGAATGGCTAGATAGGATAAAAGGATATGACAGCGTAGGCGTGAATTAGCAAAAGCTTTACCTTTTCAAAAAGTTATATTTTTCAATTTAACTTTTAATGTATGTGTAGGTATAAAGTGGACCTTTGTTTTAGGGCATAAATATATGGTAAATTCAAATTTTTTTGTAGTTTGGATTAAACAATAAATTTTATTATAAATAGTTGAAGAACTACATATAATAAATAAATTTATGAATAAAATAAATTGGATTATCAACTTATCAAAAACAAAATGATTACCAATCAAACACTTCAAACAGTAAACACTAGAGCACACTCGTATCAGAACCGTAAACAAACTCATTTCTGAAGCAGTAAATGGCACAGAAAACGAGTAAATAGAACTGCAATCCATGTAAAATATTTATGTATTGTTTGTTAAGAACTTAGGACTGGTATATAAAAAAAGCACAGAAAGTCAAGTGAACAGAGACATACCATAATACCTCAAGAGACAGTGTTTTAAAAAACAAAGAAAAACAAAGAACAAATGCCCGCATTAAGGATTAACTTTCGCATTATTTTTTTACGATTAGGCCCCAAATTGTTACCAGAAACAGTTTTCAAAAAAATAAATAAATTTTTGAAAGCAAAAAAAAAGAAGAAAAGAATACACTAAATATTTAATTATCAATATAAAACTGATGCTGCTTGTAAGAAATATTAGGAAGCTTAGACCTTTTTCTAAAAAATTAATGTCATACTCGATTAACTATTTCTTTTTTAAGAAATTTAATAAAAATACTCAGCTCTGAAATGTAGTCAAATCAATTGTATGAAAATTTTTATTTAATTATGGAGGTATTTGAATATATCAAGTTTTCTTTTGTAATCCTGTCATCAATTAAATTAGCACATGGTTTATTTATTTATTTTATATATATTTGTGGTCACTTAATTAAGTCACTACAACAATATTTAATGCTGAGTTTGAAAAATATTTTGTATTAGTAGTCCAAGAATTTTTTATAACGTAATTTTGCCTTAAAAAATATTATGAGATTGACGTATTTTGCGCGCAGTCGGAAATTGATTGCGAAGGGGAAAGAGTGGAAGTGGGCATATAATCAACTTGACTTTATGCACTTAAATTCGGTATACTTTAATTGAACAATTGTTGATTTTAGTTGTAATGGGAAAAAATAAGGAAACTTTCCAGATCTTTGGGAGTATTGTAAAGGTTGTGGAAGCGCTAGTTTTTTTACATGGAAAGTGGTCAATGAGATAAAGTACTACAAAAAAATTTAAATCA
The DNA here is from genome assembly GCA_963691655.1 of Toxonevra muliebris. Taxonomy (NCBI): domain Eukaryota; kingdom Metazoa; phylum Arthropoda; class Insecta; order Diptera; family Pallopteridae; genus Toxonevra; species Toxonevra muliebris. Next base: position 50,020,155 of record OY829326.1, on the reverse strand, counting down.
TTTCACGATTTGCAACGCAAAAAAACATTTAAAATGTCTCCAGCTGAAGACAGGAAGACAGGACTTGATTAGGCTCAGCAAAATGGACACTTTTTTTAAATTTCATCAAACTAAGATATTTGGACGAATTGGCAGACGTAAACCCGCAGAGAATTCAGTCCACTAAACGACGAACTACGACCAGCATTTTTGGAAAACGATTATTTGGAATCATGAATTCTTATTTAATGTGTTTGGAATCGATAGAAAGCCCTTTGTTAGGAATCCACTAAATACTGAGCTGATCTCAAATTTATTTTGAAAAACTGTTAAACATGGGGCCCTTGCGTAATAGTTTAGTGGTGTTTCCCTTCATCTGGAGTTTGTCCAATTGCTTAAATCGATAGAAAAATTACTGGTAAAATATACAAAGACATTCTTAAAAATCATCTTCTCCTTCTCATACGGTGAAATTTACCTTTGGGTTGGGTATTTCAGCATGACAACGACCCGAGCACACACATTTTGGGTCGTTAAGTCTTGACTAAGTGAGAACAAAATAAAAATTCTCGAGTGGCCAAGTCCAGATTTAAAATCTATAGAGTATTTTACGTACGGCCCTGTACCATCGCACAAACCTTCAAAAAAGGCTTCTTATGAGCTGTCATTCAGGAGGAATAGAATCAAATCACTGCAGTCCGATGCTCTGGTACTAGTCGAAAAACTGTCGAAGAGATGTACAGAAACCATTAGGCAAAAGTGATTTCCACAAAGTACTAACAGTAACAAAGGTAAAATCTCACTCAAAAACTAAAAATCATTAAACTTATTATTTTTAAATATTTTTGTTTATCATATGACTTAATTATATGACCGCAAATTACACCATAGACATACGATAATTTGGAAAAATTGTACATAAGTATTGGACATTGCAACTGTTTATTTCTTTTGTAATTTTAAATATTGAAATGTTATTGATTTTTTCCGTTGGTTTTGTTTCTTTTCAATAGAAATTTAATTTTTTTTTTTAATTCTTCTGCTCATAAATATATGACTTAATTATATGTCCACATGTCCACTCACATATAAAAACGTTGTAGTAGGCTTTAAATTTATGAAAGGTGAAAGATACCCCAAAAACTATTTTACTTTTCCTTGAATGAAAGTGAGTGATTCAACAGTATATGTAGTTAAAATAGTAGTGCAAGTTCTCTCGAAACCAATAGCTGTAGATTTAATAGTTGGTTAGAAATTACCCAAGCCGATATTTTTGCAATTAAAAAATCTCAAAATTTAGTGCCAAAAATTTCATGGATAACAGCTACTTCGATTTATGGATCTGACAATATTTCGTATGCGTATGTTATCATAAAAAAAAAACAAAAAAAAATTTTGAAAATTTTGATCTCTTGGGTAAGGTTAGATGAGGAATGATTTCTAAGATTAAAGTAAGAAATTTTTCGAAATCCGCCACTGCACGTAATTGCAAACTAAATTATGTGTGAAGCATTTTCATTTTGTGAGTGTGTATGAAATTTGTGGTGACTATGCTGTCGTTGAGCTCAATTAAATTTTGAAATGAACAAAAACAAAAGCAGAAATCAAATGAATTGCCCAATTCGGCAAGCTTCAAAATTTGACCACATCGGCAACAATAAACAGGAAATGCATCAACATAAGCAATGGCAATAGTATACCAACGATATCTTTACAAAGAACTGTGGAAAGAAATAATCGTGTTGGATGGGAACATGGAAATTTTAGGGTAGAGAGAGGATAAAAATTGCATTGCTAATTTCCATTCAACTGGGACAATATAGAAGTAACTATAAACCAGTTGTAACTACTTCTAAACTGGCAATAGCATAATGCATTTCCATCTGTTATACATACATAAATATGCACAAATTCTATACATGTATTTACTTACTATTTATGTACGTATATAAGATGCAGATACATGACATCAGATCTGCTATTGAGTTTTATGATTACTTTGCTCCAACACAAATTGCAGTAACATGGACATGTTCATAAGTATAGTTGCAAAAGGGTGGAGTGAAATACTTTGGTTTATAAAGATCACCCAAGAAAGTTAGCACTAGTTAGATGTCAGTATTAAGTGTGTAAATTTTTTTTTGTATTTAGCCAACTTTTAGTGTTGATGTTATCGAGTTGAAGCTAATAAAATTGGTTTTTGATTTGATCTGATCGGGCATAATCTGATGCAGAGGAGTTTCTCTGGATTAAAACTTTTTCAACTTTATAACTCAATTTTCCCTCCACATGTTCAACTTTAACTCGATAATGCCAACTGTTGATCGGTAGGTTGGAGTGGCCGCCCTTTCTGATTTGGAAACGGCTCACTTAGGTTGAAAAGGTCTTTGTCATACCACATAAGCTTTCTTGATAACTATATTAAGCTGTACTCAATACGGAAGGGACCTACGGGTTTATCCCGAATATGAACGGCGATGTAACTTCGTTTTTATCTCGATGTGTTTTGATTTGAAATTATAAAATGAAAATTAGTTACTTTTTCATTATTAGATATCAAGCAAATTTGCTCAATTTGCTTAGATATTTCCTCAAGCGAACTTTTTATCGTTTACTTACGAAAATTGGGTAACAGAAACTTAACACACATGTATCACATTCATTTTTTGTCTTCCCTCCCTATTTTAGCTCTTAACACTTTTATAGACTACTTCTGTATGTTATTACCTGTTAAATACGATATTCATGTGGTTTACAGTATTTTTTCAATTAGCTTAATATTTCCTAAATACAATTTCACATTTAGATACATTATTCTTTTGATTTTATTTTTATTAATTTAGTTCAATTGTGGTTTTATTTCTTATTTATTTTTGCTTTAATATTGTGCTCTAAAACTATGTCAATGTGGTAAGTTAAGTGGATGCAGTTAGTTAGTTGATGGCCACTGAGTTAATTGTACCGCGAGTAATGTTTTTGCACTGTATATTTAAGAATGTTAAACAAAAATACTCGAAAACCTCAGCGCATCTACATAAATGCCTATAAAAAAGGTAACATCAAGAAGTATATAACTAAAATTTTTACTTACTTTTATGATCTGGCAATTGAGTTTGGAGCCAGATTAAACAGACTTTAGATGTTCATTATATTTTAGTTCAGTATACAATTTTTGGTTGTGTGAAATAAGTCTCCAAGGAAATAAGTCTCTAAAACTAAAACAAATAACCACCAAAAAATCCCATACAATTTTGATACTTATTTCCAAAGAAATTCCCATTTTTATTATTCTCAATTTTGTATTCTCTTTGGAGCTTGTTGTATAATGAAATAAGCCCCAAAACTCTCAACCAAATTGTAGTAGATTTCATTATTTTGAATAATTTTTACAAATTTGTGTAATCTGAAAAAAAAAATAAAGTTTTCGTGGTTTCTTCTCAAAGTTCAACAGAAGTTATTCTAGTTTTTAAAAACGAAAATGTTTTAAAAAGTTTCAGGTTTGTGTACCCGGAGGCGCCGAAACTTCGAGATCTATTTTTAAGACATTTTATGAATTATCTGAGAAATTTTAGTACATGTTTAATAGAAAGAGCAAATTTAAACTAAAAATTAAGTCGGAAATGAAAATAAGTTAGGATCAATTAACCAGATTACTGTAAAAAACAATAGATTACTTTCATTGGCAAGTGGATGCGAAAAGCTTCGCCTAGAATCTCAACAGGCTTCCATAAATAAATAATATTACATAAAATCATAACCTAGATTTCAAAGAGTTACATCAGAAATCGATTTTTATTCCAAACTTCAACTTATCTAAAGACAATGTTGTCAGAGTTAGAAAATAAAACATTTTTACCGAGTATTCGATGACGAGGGCAAGATGTCATTTAAATATATACCTACAGCATTTTTCAAAATTATAGATAGAATTTTTTAATCAACATCTTAAAATTTCTATTACACACGCACACAATGTAGATTTTCTAAAATTAGTTCAACTTTTTCTCAAGCCATTTTCATTTAGTTACCTACATTCATGCCTTATGGAGACAGATAAATGTAAACAACTTGAAAGGCATAAAAGTGTAAACATATACAAAAAAATTGCGCCCACCTCGTAACCTCTTTAACGAACATATGCACATACATATGTATGTACATGCATGCCGGTATACCGTATTTAGAAGACTTTAATATCTCATTATTTTAAAAATAGAAGAAAAGAGAGTAAACAAGTAAACCGAACAAATGCAGCAAGCGTATTGCCTCCTGCGTTCTCAATCTATCTCTTTTTACAACAGCATCACCACTTCGCATCACAAAGTTTTTACACTTTTTATGCTGCCAGGAACCACAGCCAGCATAGTAGCATATGTTGCACATGAATGCCTTCTGACGCAGTCATGTGTTCATTCTAGCGCTAGTACTTGTAAATACATACATACATGTACAAATGTGCATACATATGTGTTTGTATGTACTATTAACATCCGCATCCACGTTGCAGTTGTAGAGCAAAGTTTTCCCAAATACTAAACATTTTTCACTTCGTTGCATATTTGTTGTGTGTCGACTATGAATAAATATGTATCAGTGTATGAGTGTATGCATGAGATATTTTTGTATCTTCTGCATTTTAGACACACACACACAATCACATTTCATGTTTTATGCAAATTTTAACGCTTTTTCAACTTCAACTTCTACTGCAGTCACACATTTTTCATTCATTCATTCATTCATATGTAACTGCGCGAATGATTTTTCGGTATAAAAAATTAATTTTCTTTTATTTGTATTTTATCATTTCAGTGCATTCGCTGCCACATCTTACCGTATTAAGTCTATCCGGTTGTAGCAAACTCACTGACGACGGCGTTGAATTGATTGCTGAGAATTTACAAAAGTTGCGTGCTTTAGATTTGTCCTGGTGTCCGCGTATTACAGATGCCTCTCTTGAGTACATCGCCTGTGATCTGAATCAATTGGAGGAGCTTACATTAGACAGGTGAGTAAGGCGAATGTAGGTGTATATATGTGGAACACATATGTAGACATAGACAGAAGATATATGTGCACGATTCTATGCTAGTGTACTACTAAATGTGTATTTATACAATCAATACTTTAGAGAATGGAAAATATACTAACTGCGCTGCTTCAAGTCGTGCATTCAAGGTTGAAGTAAATGAAAAAAAAAATATGTTTTCATCTTTAAGTCATGTGTTAAAATGAAAAATGGAGCATTGCTCTGAAATTGACTGAATTTTGCTGTAGGCATCTTTTGTGATGAGTTTTATATCAAGGCATAGACTTTTTGCTCTTGCCAATTCGTTAGGAAGTTTTGACTTATCATTAACCTTACTTTCTGATCGTATTAGCCAGAAATCAAAATATTCTTTAAATTTCGCGAGTATTAGTTAAGATTTATGCCATTTTGATTTAAGCAAGAAATAAGTCTTGATTTTGACAAATTCAGAAACAGTAGCTCGTATTACAGGTTTAAGCGAACTAATTTTACCTTGGTGTAGGGCTATATTGTTCTGTAACTAGTTTTTTTCCTTGACATATGAGAGTGGAAAGAAGTAGTTAAAAATAATTGGCAACTGCAATTCTGCAATTCGTTTACCGGTGCAAAAAAATGGGAAAGTTACGAAGATGGTATTTATTCTAGTACAACATTGTTTGTCGGCAAAGAATGCCAAAGTCTCTTCGGGCTGAATTTGATTAAATGTTGATGTTCTTGCCTACTACAGAAAATGCCGTTCACCTAAACAGTCGAGATACTTTCAGGCATTTGACAAATACTACTACCAATTGTCAAATAAGTTTACACAAGAATTACCCCATTCTGGTCTAATGTAAGAAAATGTTCATGCCAAGCGTTAGTTTAATTTTCGGTACTGTGGAGAATTTTAATGAAAATGTCGATTTAATTTTGTCTAATAAAGAGATTTACACTTTTTCAGGGGATACGTTGGTAGATTTGTAGAGGAGATCCATTGATTTTTCTTTAGGTTAGTCGCAAAAAAATTTTAATTGGACTCAATTCCTGGACATTTAACTGGTTAAGTTCTTTGCCACATATTTAATCCCAAAGCATTGATATTTGTATTGGCGTAATGTAAAGGCGCCAGGTTCAGTCAAAAAATTATTTTGTCCTATTGGTGATGTTTATGAAAAAACTCCCCAGCATCGGAAGACTTCTTTCTCTGCAATTCCGCGAACTCATCACCAAACCATCTTTTAAAAATACAGAATCATTGATTCCACGCTCGCTAATGGCCCACCATTACAAACCTTTTTCTGGGAACTTGTTCTTTTATATAATTATTATTGTTTGATGCTTTCTCATTGGGAGAGTCAAAGTAATTTGTCTGTTGCCATTAGTTGGCTTTAATGGATTAGATTTTGATAATTTTTGATTATTTTATGCAACTTTTTTTATGCAATTTTTTTACTTTTTGCTAAATATCCAATAATTCTAAATTTTAAGATACTTCGTATTTTTTGTAAACTGTCTATAAGACTTTGCTTTTCGACCCACTGTTTCTGCTTTCAGAAGATGGCGAACTTTGTAGCCACTGAACACACATTTCTCCCCAGCACCATTCTTTCTTTCAACCATTTTTTTATTCTATAGCACTTTAATTGTAATATATATAAAAGTTGTTTTTAAAACATATTTCTTAAAAATGGTGAAAAAATTCATTTTTCCTCTTGTTTGGATTTTTCGTGTAATATTTATAAATCGAATTTCGACATTGTGGCTTGGTTTAATGACATTTTCGAAACTAATTATTTTATGATAAACTTAAAAGTATTCTCTAAATAACTAATAAATACTACGGTTACTTTGTCAATTCAAAGCTCTTAAAAACAATTACACGTTGTTTTGCACGTCTTATTCTTAGTTTGTCCTGATTTCATAACCCAAACGTTAATACTTATGTAATGTATCTAGAAAGCTTTAAATTATGCATTCACAATATTGTCTAAACTTAAATGGAATCGAAAAAAGATTAAATTTTAAAAAGCATGTGAAGAATATTTTGTAAAATAAATAAATTTCACGCTAACATGATTTTTACTTAGAAATTCATATAATAGGAAAATTGGAATAGTCTCAAAAGTAAATATTTTTTTTCATGCCACATTGTCGAATTCCCAAAAGTCTCTTTGTTGCAATTATTCATGAGTAAATTTTAATTTCCGTTTGTGAAAAGTATAAAAACAACTGCTGTAGCTGATGTTGCTACTTTTCTTGCTGTTGCTATTGGTTGCTACTGATGTTGAATGCAGTTACAATTAATCATGTTCTATGTGTAGAGCTTCATGAATAAAACACTAGAACGAAAAGGTAACTTAAATGTAACATATGGGAAAGATTGTTGCGAACTTCACACACACGCATTCATAGTACACATGTATGTATGTACATGAATTGAAAAAAATTACGCATAACGAACGTTTCGACTTTAATTACAATGGGCAAAAACCAAAAACAATTTAAAGTTTAACAATCCATTGACAACATTTTGTTTTTCCTTTAACATGTAATGAAAAAAGTTATTTGTTAACTGTTGGTCAGCACAAATTCGGACAATATACATAATTAAGCTCTTGTAAAAAAGTTCTGTAGAACAAAATTTTTTTATTACGAGTGAAAGGAAAAGTTTGGTAAATTTCAACAATAGTACAATCTCATTTTATTAGAAGTGTACGCACGTTTGGAATATTTGTAAAAAATTTTTATCACCGAACAAATCAAAACTAAATTTCAACATTCATTTTATTTATAGAAAAAAAATTTTAAAAACTTTTTTTTTCGTATTTCAGTAGTTTCCAATTTTGTAGAAAAATAAAATGAACTACATATTTGTATATTTAAAGTTTTATGTAGTGGTAGTCTCAAAAATGGCGAAATTAAAAAAGTAAGTCCCTGGATTTTCGAGACTTGTATATTACTACATATAATCTTCGTTCCGTAAATTGCGTATTTTATTCTTAAGTAATAGTACAATCGTTATAAAGATTTTCACCATAAAAAATGTTAGCTGAGATTTTTTTTCAGTAATTGTTAGTGGGGTATGATAGATGGAAAGACCACAAAAATCAGTTAAGGAGGTGCAAATTTATCGACTCCAAAAAAACCCGCGATACCCACTTTGTACCTAATTTCCAGTGCTCGAATAAAAATATCTTGTCCTTGTTAAATTACCACCTTCCCAAGGTCATATCATAAAAATTTTACCTGTTACGGCTAAAACCAAATACCATTTCCTACTCAGGGGAATCTTCCCTTTCATTTTTTTTGGGGGGGTATTTTCACTGGCGCTAAATCTCAAAACTCAAAATGTTCCTCTGTGCTACAGATTTAAGTCAACTTTGTTTTATTTAAAAGGTATTGTTTAAGCCCTATGTCAACAAAATTTGCCGCACAGTGTAATTAATATGAAAATTAAAATGGGTTCCACAATCGTATTTGATATAGAAATTATGTTTTGCATACTTTTGGGTAAAATATATAATAAAACACACACTTATAAATTCACACATACTATGAAACCACACACGGCACTGACGTGATTTTTGATTTTAATTTCTATCAATTTACTATAAATTTTCTTCCAGACCCGAGTGAAAATGTTATCACATCAAAAATAGAAAGCTATATTTTATGTAGTTAAAAATAATTTGTTGAAGAAGAGTAATTTTAAACTTTTACAAAATCGGTGGTGCTATTTTTAGAGAAATTTCTAATTGTGGTTGAAAGTTTTCTACTTCTTGCACAGTTTGCTGTTTATAATTTTCAACACTACTTAACTTGATTTTTGTTTTTAACTTTTTTCTTTCCTTCTTCATTCATTGCAGATGCGTTCACATCACCGACATTGGCGTCGGTTACATTTCCACAATGCTCTCGCTGACCGCACTCTTTCTACGTTGGTGCTCACACGTACACGATTTGGGATTGCAACATTTATGCTCAATGCGTAACCTGCAGGTTCTGTCGCTGGCCGGTTGCATGTTAACTTCAGCTGGTCTCTCTAGTCTCATACAATTGCGTCATTTGCAGGAGCTGGAATTAACTAATTGCCCAGGAGCATCACATGAATTGTTCGACTATTTAAAAGAACATTTGCCACGCTGCTTAATTATTGAATAATACGTTTTTGTTTCGTTTTTTCTTCAATTCTAAAATTCGAACAGGGTTATTCAAATTCTTTTTGTATATTTTTAATTATTATTGACAGTATCGAGATATCTACGATATATGTATGTAAAATCGATATGGAGTTGAAATGTATTAAGTTCCTTTTTTAAACGTGTTAAATTTTTCCTCAACAAATATATTTCTTTCAGATTGTACTCATTATTAAATTCATTAAATTTTTTGTCCCAAATAAAAATAGTTAGTGATAAGCAAATATTGGAAAATCTTTTAAAGATGTTTCAATCAAAAAAAAAAAAAAAAAAAAAAAAAATCATACACATAATTGTTTAAGTTCCTTATTCACAATTCTTTATTTTGTATCCTTTTATTTACAATAGAATTACATAAATATTTAAACTATTATTACTTTTCTGTGATTTTAATATTTAAGTTAAAATTATCTAAATTATAAAACTCCTCGAGATGAAGTCAAAAGTTGCTACGATAAAGGACATAAAGTTTGATGATGTTAAAAAATCATGAAAGAATTACTCTGAAACTACTTGAAGCATATGTTTCAATCTGAAAAATAATTAATCTACTGGATAGATATTTAAATTTTCAATTCGAAACACATTTTTTCAAGTCCAGCTAGGAAAAGTACTAAAATTCTGAAGCTCGGTTTAAAAATTCCCTAAATACTGGTTTTGTTTTCTGTTATTTAGTAATCAACTGAATTCAATTATATTTTTCAATCATGGTCCTGAGTTTTTATATAGATTCAGTACAAGGTCTTATAGTTTTAAGCTTTCTTATAGCTGATACCAAAGGAAAAGCAGACTTATAAATGATAAGAACGCCAGATATGAGTATTTGAGTGAATAGTGACTGCACTGGTGTAAAAGCGATTGAAACATTAAAACTAAATAGCTAAGAACTGTAAAAGCTTATTATACGCCATTAGGCGATACTTTCTGCTAGGTCTGCTTAAGCTGCTTCTAGTTGAGACGACATTGTCTTAAGTTACGACAAATTGCATGTCGTATCATATGGAAGCTCTAAAACAAAAGCAAATATGACACACAAATTTTTTTTAACAGACAAAATTTGATAGTAACAACATCATTTGTCTTAAGACATGTCGTCTAGTCCAGAATCATCTTTAGTGAAGTCATCATTTCAGACTGAACCATAAAAATCACATCCAGTGTTGTCTATAGAAGTTTTTGGGGAATCGATAGAACACTGTGTTGCTGCCTGAACCTATAATTAACATCAATTAAAATCATGATTCATACTTGTCAAACTATTGTATGGTTTGTTTTTAATTTAAAATGAATAATTATAATTTAGAAATTGTTTTCAATCAAAATGATTTGTATAGAGAAGAGGGTTCAAAGGTGGACAGGACCCTAAGGTAGGTAGCACAGGAAAATATCTGTACGTTAGTTGGCAACACGGAATACTTTAGTCGTTGCCGCCGTTCGTGGAGACGAAGTTTTAGGTTGTCTTGAAGTGTATAACCATACGCGTTTATTTACAGCACGCACGCGCTGATATTTCTTCATTCAAAGTTTTATGAAGTTTCTTTTCTAAAGGGGGTAAGTTCATCGAAATTGACGATTTTGAAGAGTTCAATATCGTTATAGTTCCATTTATGTACCGTACAATGATATTCTAAATGAATGAGGATAATATTGCGTCACGATTCTACGGTGGATACTTTTTTGGCCCCAAGATAGAACTTGCGTTTTTTATGAAAATATGTGCATACATAACATTTGTCAACATTTATGATTGTAAATGTGAATTTTATCAATTTTGATATTTTTATGATGAAATTTTTTAAAAGTTTAGAACGACCCGTAGTATAGCTCAGATGATTCAGACTGAATTATTTTTTTAGTAGATTTTTGAACTTACTTTCTTTATAATAATAATTTCATTTTTTATTTATTGTAAAAGTTTTTTATAAACTAAAAACTATACCTAAATATTAAATAAAAGTACCTTGCATAAAATTTTTCAATTGCTTTTTTACCATTTTCAGTAAGTTTTTGGGAGGTGTCCACATTGGGACCACTTTTTTGAAAGTCGACATTCCGAAGAGGGTAGATAATGAGATAAGGTTTCAGGAGCTGCAGGAATGGCCAAGGTATGTAATACCATTTGGACTCAACAGTCGTTGAAAAGACGAGTGTCCACCTTGGAGCCCTCTCCCCTACTTATAAGTTGAAAGTGTGCTAAGAAAATATAAAGATTTTCCTTTAATTCATTCATTATATGCACATGCATTCATTTTTTTGTCTAATATTTAATTTCAGAAGCTTATTGTCTTTTAAAACTGAAACAGTACGATTGATTCGTCTATGGGAAACATGAATAAGATTTCATAGTTTTACACTTCATTTTATAAATGATTGTATTCACAAACTTTAATTATGGTCCAAAAGTCTGAGTTATTTCAGTTTTCTAGGGTATTCGTATCTAGTTTTTGCATTTCGATGGAGTTTACTACTTTTGATGATTTAAAAATATAAAAAATTGAAATGTTACATAGCGTCAACTTTATAAACTTAAACTGCTGCACAAGGTGGTGGCGTTCAAAGCTCGGCACGGTCAAAAATCAAAAAATACCAATTTTTCTACACTGCGATACCTCTTGGCTGGCAATTGCAAGCCTCCAAGAGTAAAAAATGCATAAAACTGTAGGCACCTTCCACTTGAATACAAATATAACTCACACAACAAGAATGGATGCGAAAAACTCGGTCTTGGCCCTCCATGGGCTGATGTGCCATAAAAAAAGAAACTTTATAAAAAAAACTTCTATCTATATATCTAAACTACCTGCAATAAAGTTTACGATACTCCTATGAAGGTCAGCCAATCCTTCAAATGTTTTCTTTAATACTTTAATCGTTAAATATTTTTGTAAATGTAGTATTTATTGTAAAAAAGAAGTAATTTGATTGAAGTTTCTTAAAAATAAAGAAATAGCTACTATAAAAAAGTAGTATTTAAACAGAAATCAACAGCAGTCTGAAGAAGCAAATACTTGAATATCACTGTAATTAAACATAAATAAAATATTGTAAATTTAGCATAAAACTAAACAAAAATATGGTAAAGAAAATAATTAAATTACCAACTATTAATTAAATAAAGATTTTATTACAAAAAAATATATATATTAAAGAAAATATAAATATGCTAAATGAAAAAAGAAATTTAACAAAAAAATGCAAATCAAAAATTATGAAACGTAGTTAAATATTTTAAATAATTCCGCTAATGGCTTTAAAATTTCACAAAAACTCATCAACAACAATTACAGAAAAATCACCTTCTACTTAACCCGCCCTCTCTTTAATAAGATTAAATAACTTCACCAAAGACCAGAATAACAAATATTTAATGAATAATATAAATAATTTAATTAATAGTAAAAAGAAAAATAAGAACTAATTAACTGATGTAAAACAAAATAGAAAAACAAAAAATATATAAAGACATAATATAAAGACGCTACTTTTAAAAAATGTTCAAAAAATGCAAAAAACAAATATATTACATTATTTTAAATAAAAATAAAGCAAAACTAAATAAATATACGAGATAAAATTATGAAAAATTTCAGATATTGGAAAATGATTGTATATGATTGATTTTTAAATGTTAAGTGTTTCTAAAAATTATGTGTAGTATGCAAATAATGATGGCATGTATGAGTTTTGTGTATTTTTAATAAATAATAAAAATAAACAAACCAAATATCAAAAATGTTTCAAAAGTAAAAAATAAAACAGAAAAAGAAACAATATATTCATTTGAATAAATAAACAAGAAAACATTTAATAAAACAAACAAAGTTACATACATACATATTAAAAAAATATGAAAAATAAATAATGAAATTATTTTAAAAATTAAATTTATTTTAAAATTACCAGAAATGATGAGTAACAAAAAAGCATGCAAATATTAAGAGATACAAAATAAATACACTCTAAAATATTTCGAATGATTTTATACATAATTGATCGGTGAGTATTCAACTTTTGTTCATAGATGCAGAAGATCAAACGAATCCTTTGTTGGATTCGTGAATTGAAGGGGAAATGCTATGCATTTTAACTGATTTGATTTTTTACTAGACTTTGTAGGCTAAATTGTTAATGGTGAAGTTTAATGTACTTCAGTCTGGGAATGGCTAGAGCTATTAAATAAACTAGCACCTCTTGACGAGTGTTTTGCGATAGGAGAACTGAGAATTGATTGGCGAAGGAGATCTTTGTACTACACATATCCTTATGCGTTTTGGGGGTGTGAACCTTGCCTTTCGTCGGCTACAATATGATTAATTGGATTCCGTGTTTTTTAATCAGGGGCCTAGATATCGAGATGCAGTGATAAGAGTTTTCTGGACGTCGGATCAAAGGGACTTTTCTTGCTCACCTTGGCAGTTCTCATGAAGATTTTCTACCCGGAGCTTGTTCTGAGGATTAAGTGAAATGTTTTCTAACGTGGAGAGTTTCAAACCCAGGAAACTTCCATTTAATTCAAGGTCAAACAAAAACAGAACCACGAGAGAAATGCTTGTCGACTTGAGGTGGAAGGATTGAATATGGTTTCACCCATTAGAGAGATAGCCTCCCACATTCCCCTCCCGTTGGCCTTCAACAGTTACCCCTTGTTTGTAAATAAATAAAAGTTTTTACCCACCGAATTGGATAAATGAGTATGAGAATAGGAAGACATCAGGAATTTTTATGAACCTACCCCTGCACTGCATAAGAAAGAAAGCCCTTAATCAATAATTTTAGATTTTACGTTTCTTTTAAATTGTGCTTTATTTCATTCTTCATAAGCACCTTCGCCATCTTCATCATTCTCATATTCCGCATTATCTTCTTCGTCGTTTTCGGCTTCATCATTTGCATCTTGATTTTGCTGATCCCACCAGGAGAGCACACCTAAGCCAGATTCATTAATGGCAGCCTTTAAAGGGGAAAAGACAAGATATATTTTTTTTAGATTTGTTATGATTCAAATATATATGATTTTCAGTAAATCTACGCACAATTATTCTATAAGGTGTTTTAATTTCTGCCGACTGCGCAGCAGCTGCCGTTGCTGCCGTCTGTTGTTGTGTTTCCCCTTTTGGCGGTCCGATTGGTGAACTTTCTTCGAATATTTCCCGTGAAACACGAAATTTTATTGGCTCACCAATATCCATAAACAAATCATGTTTTTCGCCATCTTCCAATGGATATTCCCATACCCAAGCCTGTTCGGCTTCTTCGAATCGTGACGGATGTTGGAGTGCCGAAGGCGGTATTATAATATCATCGAAGAAGCCAAGGGTCACGTGAACACCTTCACGGCTACAGCTCCGTATTCTTCCAGTTAGAACATTACCAATTGTTGGACGGAAGACAATGTAACGAAATGTGACTTCTGTATGTGAGGCACCGTCGCCAGGCAAAATAATTGAGTCTTTAAGAGAAATTATATCTTTCAAAGCGATGCAAAGACCAACATTGAGTAGTACCTTTGAAAATGGAGAAACAGAAAATATTGCTTGTGGAATATTTCAGAAATACAGCAAACATTTTTTAGCATATACTTACTTTATTCGCCAGTTTTCTATTAATTTCATCACGTATTGCTTCCACCAATTTTAAAGCAAATTGATCTGGTGCAATGCGTATTGTGTCTTTTAATTCGGCTAAAGCGAACATTTTTTGTACACTTTTTATTTATAAAACTATTTGATATATAAAATGCTTTAAAAAGCGTTCTAAACGTGCAAATGTGATGAAAATAAGGATAAGTAATTTTTCTATTTTATCTTGGTTTCTTATTCGTAAACAATCAAATATAGCAGTGGTGAGTTCGAACCAAGGTTGTTAAGAGGTGATTCAGGTGAAAAATTATTGTTTGTTTCAGCCGATGATAAATTTACGCCGTCGAACAAAACAAAATTTTCTAAACTAAATATAATAAAATTAAAAACAAACCTTAAAACAAACAAGTTGACTAAATCAAAAGAACGAATAAACAAAATAGGCATTAAAAAAGTTGATGGCTCTGTTTTTTATTATGGTGGCCATTCACTATATTCGCATAGTATATGGGCTAGCCGATCGACAAAATTCGACAAGTTGAACGACAAGTTATATGGTGTATGGCTGTTAAGAAACGAAATTTCTCAATATATTTCTAGTGGCAATGATAATAAATTAAAAATACACAGAAATTAAGTAAGCATTTTTATTCTAAGCCCCTACACACCTTTTTTTTGAATCTCAACCCAAAATGCCAAAAATTTTAAATTTATTTCTCACCATGGCAAATTACCGACCGAACACTTCAACAAAATAAATTCAAATTAATTTTCACCCTGTACTGTAATATGATTTCATCATAACATTTGTTTGACATTTTATTACTTCACCTTTTCGCAATTTTGAAGTAACAAAAGTATAAATACACGTGCGAGTACGAGTTTGGATCATAATTAAATATTTTGTAAATAATAGAAATAAGAAATATTGAAAGCACACGAGAAACTACATAAAACTAAAATGAGTGACCATCAATTCAGTGATGCGGACGAGGATGAAGAAATTCCATACAATGTAAGCCTTCCATATATGCAAGCATGAAATGGATTGCGAATTATTTCACAATTCTGGAAAGCACATTTGATTAAAATAAATTATGAAATTAATTGCAGCAAGATTTGGTAAGCAATTTCAAGAAGCTTACAGTAAAGCATGTAATGTTCAAAGGATTGAAGGATGACGACAACGAAAATGATGAGTTAAAGGAAACAATTATTACAAATGAAGAAGAATCCGATGACAACGAAGATGCAAATGGTGCGGAAGACTATGACGATGATGATTACGATAATATGGATGATGCCTACGATTATGAGGAGTCATATACGGGTTATCAAAAACATAATGCACAAGCATCTGTGTCATTGCACGCAAGCGGTGGTGGCGGCTCAAACTCTGCATCTGCACGTGTAAGTAGCTATCAACCCAATGAAAAACTCCTTCGACGCTATTCGGCACGCATAAATGTTGGTAAATATGACAATATAGGCAGCAACCGCGAACGGACTCAAGTGCGCGATAAGCATGATCGGGCGACAGCCGAGCAAGTAATGGATCCACGCACTCGAATGATTTTATTTAAGCTTCTCAATCGTGGCCTAATACAAGAAATCAATGGTTGCATATCAACGGGCAAAGAGGCGAATGTTTATCATGCAGTTTCAAAAAATGGCGCTGATGAATATGCAATTAAAATATACAAAACTTCGATTCTAGTATTTAAAGATCGCGACAAATATGTTTCGGGTGAATTTCGTTTTCGGCATGGCTACTGTCGTCACAATCCACGTAAAATGGTGCGTACTTGGGCGGAGAAGGAAATGCGTAATTACATACGTATGCGCAATGCCGGAATACCGGTGCCAGAGCCTATACTTTTGCGTTCGCATGTACTCGTGATGCGTTTCTGTGGTCGCGATGGTTGGCCAGCACCTAAGTTGAAAGACGTCGATGTGACAGGATCGAAAGCACGAGAGCTGTATCGTGAATGTGTCGTTATAATGTGGCGCATTTATAATCAATGCAAATTGGTGCATGCTGATTTATCAGAATTTAATATTCTCCTGCAAGATGGCCAGTTGGTTATTATTGATGTTAGTCAATCGGTGGAACATGATCATCCACATGCTTTTGACTTTTTGCGCAAAGATTGTACCAATATTTCAGAATTTTTCCGTAAAAAATCTGTAGCAACAATGACGGTTAAGGAGCTGTTTGATTTCATTACCGATCAAACGATCAACGAGAACAATATGGAAGAATGTTTAGAACGCATTTCGGAAAAGATTGCAGATCGTGACTTCGACGCAATTACAGCACAGGAGAAAATTGATGAAGCCGTATGGCAGAATACATACATACCAAAACGTTTGGACGAGGTAAGGCTGAAAGATAGAAGAATATAACAAAATTTATCGCTTATTATTATACATTTTTTACCATTTCAGGTGCCTCATTTTGAACGGGACGTTGCAAAAGCGAAAAAAGGTGAAAAACAAAATCTCATTTATGGCAAAATCACGGGCTTAAACGCGTCATTAAATGTACAAGATAAACCTGAAATTCTTAGCGAAGTTGATAAAGAAAATAATACTGAAAATAAAATAAAGTCAAAGAAAACAATCAATGAAATGGGCGCCGAAAACTTTGATGATGACGATGATGACGAAAGTGATGAAAATTCTTCAAATTCAGATGAAAATGATACAAAATTTGTGAATTCTTCACGCCCACGCGCTGAATCGCCTGAGAGTAAAAAAGCACGCAAAAAGGCGGTTAAAGAAGCCAAAGCAGAGAAACGTAAAGTTAAAGTAAAGAAACACGTGAAAAAACGCAAGGAAAGAATAAATGCTACTAAAAAATAATTTTTTAAAACTTGATACTAATTGTAATGAAAAAAAGAATTAAATTTAAAATGATAAAATTATTTAAAAAAATAATGTCAGAGCAATTAAAAATAATTGTCGTGTACATGTATTTTAAAATATGAATTTTAATATTTTGCGTGTGCGTAAATAAAATAATTACTTTGAAATAAAATGTAATAGAAAATGTAACTTCTAATGTATTCAATTAAAACACATTTTGGAATACATTGTTTTTTAATATATGTGCATTTTGAATATGAATTAAACAAAAGTTTTATAAGATAAATTGAAATATAAAAAAATTAATCCTTAAGTTCCCAAGCGTGTCTCTAAACAGCCTTCATCAAAACGGGTGCTACATTATATCATATCGTTTATGGAATTTCCCAAGCTTTTTAAAAATTGTTTTAATTGAATTTGAGAGAAAGTGAAAAAAAAATTCTTCCCATCATAGCTAGGTAAAAAAAGTAGATGTGAGTAGCTAGAACTTTGAATTTTTTATACAAAATATTAAGTTATTAAAAAAATTGATAATAAGTTTATTCAACATCTCTGTGGTCACAAGGCATAACAACATAAATCAGTTTTTTGATTTTTACGGGAGAGCACTTCAAAGATTCAAATGCTAATAGAAATCAATGTGAGTTGTGCTATTTTTCCTTTAATATCTCGTAAGCCACTGAACTGATATTCATAAAATTTTGACACGATATGAAATCGGATATGAAGATTTAAATTACAATAATAACTCGAATTCGACAAAACTCGAGTTGTGTTGTTATGCCTTATGACCACAGAAATACTTTTAGGCATTTAAATTTTTTAAGGTCTTTGAGAACAGATTTATGCTTTTTACATCAAAACTTATCAATCTCAATTTTTTTTTAATCAATAAAAAATTTGGGAACTAGAGAGTTGATGAATATATAACACAACTTATATACATATTGCTCATTTGTGACTATACTGATATGACTCAAAATATGAAATTTTTTGTTTTATTGGTGCACAATCAACCGTTTGGAGGTGCTCCTTCAACTGACTAGAATTCAGTGGCCTTGCTAAATCAACACCTGCAACTTCAAAATCTAAAAAATTCGGAATTTCTAGTTATGACGATATAGTTGCAAATGACCGATATGTTTGCAGATTTTTTGTTTTTTAGTTTTTAGAAATAATACAATGCATCAGCAAATAAATTCTATTAAATTCTATCTGAAATTTGATGTTTAATTTCATTTCAGCATTTTCCGTATTGGGACAGTTCCGAGACGAATTGTCGTTTCCATGTATCTGCACAATATAGAGTTGGTTTAAATATTAGTTTTATCTGTACCAGGTTTTACGTATAGGCTCTTGAGGTGATCTTTCATTTTGTAAAGCCCAATTCATTATATTTTTCGGTTGTTTTTATCTAATTAGGTTACAGATCTGTGGGAAAAAGGAAAAACAGCCTAGACTTAAGTTGGTAAAAATTTTATCATATGTTTTGGATTATAAATTTGGTGAAATTTTCATTATTATGTATTATTGAAACAGTGCTATAGTTTTTATATTATTTCTATTCAAAGCTATCAAATTCGGCTGGCAAGAAACTAAACATAAGCTGTTATTCCTTTTTGAAATTGAGTATTCTCTTGAGAACAGGGAGTATGCGTAAATCCAAAAAAGACTATAACATTCCCAAAAAATAGAAATTGGATAAGACTAGTACAATAATCTCTTCCAGTCTTGACGTAAAACTCACCTGGAATGTTCATCTTCACAATATCAGGAGAGCAAGGCCCTTTTTATGGATTAACAGAAGTTTAGTTGGAAAAAGTTGGTGCTGAAATCCAAAAATTACAATGTAGGTGTGCACACCCATTACAAAACATCACGGAGTTGTGGAGTAATTGCTTCATTGGAGGTACTATTAAATACTCCAAGTTTTTATCGCTACCAAACTCATCCGTTAAAAAGAGATTGGTTCTTTAGGTCCATTTATCCTAGAATATCTTATGAAATAGAAGGAAATATATTGCTGAAGATCTCTATATGTGATTACAGCCTACATAGATACAACTTCTTTCACAACTTTAAAGTCTCATTCTAAAATAGATAAAACTTGTAGCAACAGCGACCAAAATTTTTAGGACATTTTCAAGTGTGGTACACGGATAAGTTAAAGAAGAATACGGTAGTTTTTAGGTTTAAACCAATTTATCTATGCCTGCAAGGGCCAGAAAAGCTCAGTATTTCAAGCCGAAATGCAAATTCAAATTCGTTCGCTACTAATCAATCTTGTAACATCCATAACAGAGCTCATCTAATTTGGATGCCCGGACATAATTGCTGCTTTGGAAATGCAATGACAAATAACCCAGCAAGAAATTTATCGTTTAATTCTTTTATTAGACCATTCTGCGGTTCTTCATAGAGTTATTTCAAATAAAATCTAATGAATGGACTAAATATTTCCTACCTGAAACTCGGTGGACTAATGGCAAGGTGCTAGACGGGAGTCCCAATTACCTCGGGCTCAATTCCCAAACAGTGTATAATTGCTATAAGGACTCAAAAAAGTCTAAAATAAGTAGATATCACATAAGTGTAGTCATGAACTTCTTGACTGGGCATTGAAAAACCCCGAAATAAAGGTTTGACTAGAGATGCCACTTGTAGGAAGTGCGACAATGAAGAAGAAATAGCTACTGTAATAGTCTAGGTAGAGCCATAGGTATACATACTTCCGTTATGTATACCTAAAAACAGACTATATTACTGAAACTTGACTAGGTGACTGGTTTCCCCCTCTCAACATCGAAAAGCTTAGAGCTCTCCGCCCACTTTTGTCCTATCATTCCTTAGTCAACATGTACAGAGCCCTTCTGTGGTCATTACCAAAATGTCAACTTCTTTATTACTTTCTTATGGACCCACATTTAATTCATTTTAATATAATAATTAATTAATTAATTAATTAATTCATTTTAATAATAATAAAAATCGAATTCAATAAAAATTTTTTTTATCCTTAATTAACAGCCCGACAATCAAGTAAAACCTGGTCTACCATTTACCTAATAAATTAGGCATACGATCATCGGCGTTTTAGTCCCGAATAATTTTAATTGATTGTACAATTTTGATTAAGCTTTCAAAATTTTATTTTATTTTTCGAATGATCCTTCACAAATTTGTTATTCGAGGCAATTGATGGCTAAGAAATATATATGTGCACTATGTAATATAAAAGTGCACTAAATTATAGGTACATTTATCACCATTTGAAATACATTTTTTTATAAGTAATTGTAATAGAAACAACTTAATTTGTAACCCGATACAAAAAACAAAATATGTAGGTAGTTAATTATTAATAATTTCATACAAAAAAAGAAAAAAAATCCATAAAATTACTTAAAATCTAAATTCAACAAATTACTACGTATGTACATACTTATCACAGCATATAATTTTTTCTAAGCTTATTTTATATTTATATTATTTTGTTTCCTATAGTATTGCTCTACGTACAGCAGCGTCTTCGCAAAGTTATATATAATAAACCTCTAAAGAATACCATCAATAGTCCCAGCAAAACAAATTGATGCGGCATTGAAACCTTTTCGATGTCTAGAAAATGCAATAAAACTTTTGGATCGCTAAAATGACAATAGACGTCGTCGCAACTGAGTTCTTCACGATTAAAACCGAACACTGTTAGCACCAGTGATACAACAGAAACACGAATATAACTGAGTTTCATTAAAAGACTCATGGCGTAAGGAATTTGTGCAGCAAAATCAAAACCATAAATAGCGAGGCCCAAAAAGGGTGCCAGAAGCAAGGGACCAACAGCGCAGCCATTCTATAAAAGAAAAACATTATTAGTTATGAATGCATACTAGAAATGTTTTTATACTCAAACTTACTGTAATGCTAAATGTTGCACCAATTGCTAAGCCCATACCCTCAGCTACAAATGAAGTCATTAGTCCGATGCTAGCAAAAAGTATAAAACGCCATAATTGCGGTGGTAGCTCTGCCATCCAATATATCATGGACAGAAAAGTCATATTTAATATTAGCTAAAAGAAAATAAAATTATTTTTTGATATGATATGGCTCATAAACGGATAAATGCAAACCTGTAAAGGTATTCTGGATATTGTTAAGGCCATGTAATAGGGTGTTAGCGAGTACCACCGATTGAAGGTCTCTTTCTTTACCAGTTTTACATCCGATGGATCTGTAAGACATTAAATTGAATTCATGCTACTTATTGGACGTGAAGACTATCCATACTTACAGCTTAATATTGGTACCATTACTTGCGTGTAGACTATCATTAGTACAGTACCTATACAAAATTTTAAATGATCAAACATTCTTGAGCCTTGGTCGCCTAATTTAAAAAATATTAAACCTGAAAATAAGAGAAGGAATTAGTGCTAATGATAAATTCAGATCGAAATAAGTTAATTCAGGATGAACAGCCCTAAAATAAGACCACAACTCAAAAGTGTGCATCAATTGGAGGATGAATTACTTCTTCTATTATGGCACAACAGCCCATGGAGGTCCTAAACCGAGTTTTTCTCATCCATCCATGTTGTGCGAGTTATATTTATACATGCATGTAAAAGACAGTTTTATGCCGAATCCGAAAGACTTCGTTATATGAAGACGAATTCAACGATATAAAAAAACCATCTGACCCCTGAACATAGAACTCGTCACGTAAAAGCGAGTATTGCGTGAATAACGTGTCGATAGTTTTTAATGTATAAATCATGAATCATTTGCAGAATTCTGATTTCCAACTAAACTCATTAAAGAAATTGTATGTTCTAATAGCAGTAATCTATCCAATTAATTTTATTTCTTTCAGTTACATTATTAACTTACCAAAACACAAACCGCACAGAATATGATGCATGAATTGTATAAAAAGAGCGATACGTGATCTCAAAATTTTCAAAATCATCACTCGAAATAATACCCAAAATTGATAAAATCCCGATATATCTTTTTGCTCTGAAGATTGCATACGTTTTGTAAAGGCCTTCATATGTCCGTATAGTGCAGAAACGCCACCAATTAATCCACTATCAGCGGAAGCAGCATTTGGCGATAAAAAATACTCCAAACCGTTATGTTTCGGTTCTTCTACAAAGAATGTCGTGACTGAATGATGAAATTCATTCATACGTTCTTCTCCTTTACGGATATCGCTGCCATTTTGTAATTGATGTGGTATATAGATTAATTTGCCATTATCAATCAAATTGCTGAGAGCTGGAATGAGTGCACCATCATCAGAATCGCAAAGTTCGATGACTAAAAATAGAATATAAGAAATTCTAAATTCCAACTAACAAAATATATTCATAATATACGAACTTACTATAATCCGAAGGGCTGTAATACTTTGGGCACTCAAGCTGCACATGACGCAAGAATGGTATAACAGCTGTTGGGCTACCTTGATAGACGCATTGGCCTTTCGCCAAAACAAATATGCTATCGAAATATTTTAAAATCGTTGCCGATGGCTGATGTATTGTGCAAACGATTGTACGCCCCTGTTTTGCTAAACTACTCAACAATCGGATACATTGAGCTGCTGTCACCTCATCTAAACCACTTGTGGGCTCATCGAGGAAGAATATATTTGGATTGACTACTAATTCCAATGCTATCGAAAGACGTTTACGTTCGCCACCGCTCAATTTGTCAGCTGTTATGTTGCGTCTATGATTTAAATTGAGATTCTCAAGAATTTCCGTAATAAGTTCGTGTTTTTTGTGATGATTTTTTAACTTGAGATTACATGAGAGATTCATTAATTCTTCAACGGAAAGTAATGTTTGGTGATTGTCTTCTTGTGTAATGTAACAAGAATCGTTACGTGCAATTTTAATGTGGCCCGCCACGCCAGAAGTTCTAATGAAATTAAAATATAATATAAAATAAACATCCACAAATGATATTCATATATAAATTTAATTGGAGTAGTAAATACGTATACTCATTAAAGCGAAATAACAAATTATTTTAATATATTAGCTGCGTTTTATTCGCCACTTGCTTCTAGTCAACAAACCCACAGAGATAACACGTATACTTAACAAGTAGGTTGCTATATCAAATTCTATTCTGAAATGTCATAAGTGCAATAAGAAGCATGGCAGTTTGGCAAAAAACGAAAAGAAGAAAATATTCGAAATGTCTGCCGGTGATAATAAGTTAAAATCATAAAAAAAATGTTCTTATAAAAAGTAAAAACTAAAAACAATGCCCACGATTTATTTATTTATTTATTAAAATGTTTTACCTCTAGCTGCTGAGCAGTTTCATTGTGAAAAAGAGACATAACTACTTGGTGGTTTTATTCGCACATGTTAAACTAGCTAGTGGATAAAACGCAGCTATTATTCCAACCATATTTGAAATATTATGAAAAACATTCATCTAATAAAAATATAGAGTAGGTACATGAAATTATTAATTCAAGGTAAAAAGCAAAAGGTTAATTAACCCAGCTACATTCACATGTTTACGTACTATGTATTAATAAATATGTGCTCATGAATTTGTAGCAAAAATTAAACTAAAACTAACCAACCATAAACCATATTTATTGAGAATGCTATAATTAATATAATAATTAAATCATTTCTTTTCAGTCATCTATCTATAGAAAATATTTTAATCGATTTAACCCTTTCAGCCCCAATGTTGCCTGAGAGCAACTTCACCTTTTTGCCGTCGTAAAGCAAAGGCTATGATTGATTTTTTTCTTTGAATTAAGTAGTTACTAACATGTTAATGTTTTGAAAAAACGAATCAAAACAAACCTCGCAAATTTCATTGTAACTGCCAAAGTTATTTTTATTAAAGTGCAGTTGTATCTTCGTAAATCAGTGTACTACAAATTGGAATCGTCTAAATAAAGTGCTTTGTTCTCAATAATAATTAAATAAAATTCCAAAATAATTATAAACTATTTTCATAAAACAAAAATATTGATTTGAAATTTGTTTGTATACCACAAGTAGTGATTTACAATTTGGCTCATGCACTCCTAGGAGAAGTATTTCATGATCTAATTACAAAAAAAAAAAAAAAAATCGAAACACAGGGGAAAATTCGGGGTCGAAAGGGTTAGTCAATAAGTACGTATATTTTTTTTTTAATTTGCAAATGTTTTTTAAATTATATATTAATTTATTGAAGTTTATTTGTAAAAAAAAAAATAAAAAAAAGAACAAATTTAAAAATACCTATAAGAAAAAAAACTTCCAAAGTAACTTCTCAACAATTAATAAAAAAAAAACTGGTAAATTTTTTACTTCTAATCTTTTTATTTTTTATCTTACTTCTAATGATTTTTTGTTTGTTCAAAACCTTAGCATATAATAAAATCGGGTTTGGTGTGTTGTTAGAGTATTATTAAAAAACTTTGACCTTGAACTGAATATTAATATGAAGAATGATTTGCAAAACATAACAAAAGAACAGTAGACACCAACAGTTTGTTTCTTTTGTTAGAAATAATAATGACTTGCTAAAAATTAAGTTTATTCAATCTACGCACTAAAGACATAAATAATTATATACCTTAAGCCAGAGAGTGCATTCAGTAAGCTGCTTTTACCCGCTCCGGATGGGCCCATAATTGCTGAGAGTTGGCCATTGCGAAAACTGCCGCTTACTCCGCATAATATCTCACGTGTTCCAGTCACTTTGACTGTAAAAAGAGAAGTTTAAATATAAATATAATTTAGTTGATGAAAAAAATCGTTTCTAAAATAGATCTTTCATATTAAGAGAATTTCGTTTAAAAATAATACTGAGCAACTACTTATTTATGTAATTATACCCGTATATTGACAAGGATATGAAAATGATCACTGCCAGTATGCGAATCAAATTATTCAGACTATTGAAACAGATTCCTCATCAGTATCATATTTTAAAAGTAGCAATTATTGAAATCTATAAATTAAAAAATAAATAAATATGGCTAAAGTAAATGATTCATTTGAAATTATAGCAACCAAGCCCTGATACTTACATAACATTAATAATCCATAACATGAAACATTAATAAATCCATAACATGATAGAATGCTTAATAGAAAACCGGACAGGTTCTAATAGTTAAGAAAAACAAAAAAACAAACTGGATATTTATAATAAAATGCATTCCTTAAACACAAATCCAAAAGAATGGAATTTTCTTTTACGTCATCACTAATATTGCTGCCAGTTTTTTCATAATAAGTTACTTATAAATTATTTCCGATTAAATTTTCACCTTTTACTCCCAGCACCAATATAAAAGCACCAAATCAGTCTTTATGTGTTTGTTTTTGATTTCGCATGCCTGATTTAAAACACAGTAATTTCGTTGCTTAATCGAACCTCGGACTCAGTTTATCTCTCGAACATTCGGCACTCTAACAGGAACTAGCCCTTAAGTTTCAAACAAAGCAATGCAACTACTGATCTAAATATTTAGTATGTAACCAGAGCACAATGCTACCAAAAAGTATGAAACGAAATTTTTTTTTTTTTGGTTAACAGTTCCTCTGCAAATTTGACTACTCAAAACACAAATTATAAATTTAAATTGTAATTGGCTTAACGACAGAGCATTCGCAAATTGTGTTTAATTAACAATTCAATCAATTTGCATATAAATGTAAGATTGCTGTATATAAGCATTAAAAGTTTACAACTAGTAAATGCATTTAAATTGCATTTGCATAGATTAAATTTTTAATCCGATCTTATATCTTTTCACACATATAATTGACTAATTAAATCAGTCATTTCTGAAACCGCACGTGTTACAATAAATCAATTTTTCATGAGATTGGAAAAAATATTTATACAGTTGAAAAATGAGTGTTAACATAGTTTTGACTGTATCACAGAGGAAACTTTAGGCATATAGAAATGCTCACCGAGCTTTTTTTTTCAAAAGGTAAAACATGCAAGCACTGCAGTGTATTTGAAAGTATTGAGTTATTTTAATCGATTTAATAAAGAAAATTCAAATAATAATTTACAAAAATGTTTTATTTTTATTATTTGAAATTACAATTTTTTTGTTATTTGAAATTAGAATTATGGGCATAAAAAGACAAACTAAGTGCAAAAAACTTTACAAGCTTACTCCTCAGTATCCAGGTTATCAGTGTTAACCAAGCAAAATTTGTACATACCGTTAGATGCTGTGTTATATATTTAGATAATTTTTCAAATTCTTCTATTTTTTCACATTTATAGGAGCGCATCCATCAGAATATGATGCTTTGCATGACAGAAATACTTGGTTGTTGTAACCAAACTTATATAACAGACATTTGTGGCCTTCCAATGGGCTCAAAGAACTGACTGAGGTAATTACACTTGTGTATACCTAAATTAAAGCAACTGACATCATTTCTAGGCATATTCTGAATTAATGGTTATCCTAGAGAATTCCGTTTTCCAAATACATGGTATTCCACTTTTCCGTAGCACGATTCAGACTTTCGGTCTGAAATTTAAACCACACACGTTTAAATAATGGATGTTTTATTTCAAATTAATAAATGTTTTTATAGAACGTTTCTTGCTGGGGCTGTTTGCGTCCAAAATTTAGTTTTCTGTGTAATTCTCTGCCGATAGTGACAGAACATCTCTTAGTAACTAATTTTAGTGAATGTGTGTCGAATCAAAAATGGACAGAAAATCAACATTTTGAACAATATAGAGTTCCCTAAATGTTTCTGTTATAGCAACGCAGAAGCGAAGAGGAAACCAAACTTGTATTCGATGGAAAGTTTCGGTATTGTATGGGCTAATGATGCGAATATTTAATATGCTAAAGCGAAAATTGCGAGCTTGATGCAAATATTTAATGTGGGAAAAAAGTGTGGCAATAATTATAAATCAATAAAATTTAATTTATAAAATGTAAGTACAGCCTATTATTTTAATGAAAACAAATTTAATATAATTACTATGAAATAGAGCAATTAAAATTTTTCGCCTAATTGCCTAGCACTTGAATATTAAAAAATGAATATTGCAATTTTTACAAAACCTACAATGTAAAATTAAATTTCAAATTGAAAAAAAATAATATAAATGTATAGACATTTTAATTAATACCTAAATATCTAATCGGTACTTTTCTTAATAAAAGCAAAAAAAAAAGTATGCCAATCATTTTTAAGATTTTTAAATGATAACGACAAGTTGAATGTAAATTTTGCGTTATTAAGAATTTTGTGAATAAATTAGTCATCAGCAGAACAAGGAAATATCATAATTATTTCAAATATAGTATATGGAAAGGTAAGCCATGATATACATATTTACTACTCGTAAATACATGTAAAACATCATATTTTCGCAGGCAAGGCAAAATTAAAAACAAATACTAAAAAATTATACGCGTTCATTGAACTTTAACTAGTGATGATGATGGCGATGATGATGTGATTACAGCAACATTACTCACATAAAATTACTCAATTTGAATTTTGTTCTCACCAAAAAAAAAAAAAAAAAACTAATCGTCACCACTATGTAGTAGTTTATTTGTTTTATATCTGTGATGTTTCGCATTTTTATTAAATTTCATCTTTTTAATTTACGAGGAAACGTGACAAATTTATGTAACAAAGTACATATGTATATGTATATATGTACATATGCATCCAAAGTAATTAATATTTACCGACGATTCGTGAGCACGTACCACTTTAAGTACTCAAACATGAAATCATGTAGGTATTAAATGGGTTAAAAGTACAATATTTTGTGCTGTAAGTAGGCGGCAAATATTAAATATATTAGCATTAAATATACAATTCAATTAAATTGAGACGATTTGAATTAAAATAGATTTTTGGTATGTTGAATTATGTGCATAAAGACTCCAGTTCAACTTGTTTCATATATTTTTTGCTTTCTAATTAGAATTTCGTTATTCTTTATTTATTCTAAATTAATTAATAAATAAATTAGTGACTGCAAAGTCAGTGACCCTTTACTGAAAGCCGCAAATATGTAAATTCTACTTTTTAACAAAATGTACTTACAACTCAAAGTTTATATCGAGTCATAGTTACTAGCTTATCGTAACCAAAAAAATTATACAGTGGCTCACAAGATTTGTCATGCAGAGCAATATTTTTAGGACACGATAAATAGCCAATAATCAAAAAATAACTGCGTATTAATTGTCTACTCATCCAGATGAATAGAAGTGCAAACAAATTTTTGAAATCAGATATTATCTTCAGGTTCTAAAAGGGTCTTAAAATTTCCAAAATTTTGACTATAAATTACGATTTTTCAAAATTTTTCAGTTCAAATTTTTTTTCAAACTCCAAGGCTTAGTTATTGCGCCTTACAAATACAAACATAATGCGAAATGAATTTCGGAAATCGGATAATGTTTATTGGTGCCGCAAGAGATTCAAAGTTTAAAAGTTTCAACTACAATTTATACTTCTCATCAGAGACCGTAATCAGTAAGCAATATCAAAAAATCGAAATTTAATTATTTTGTGATTTTAATTTTTTTCGATCATAATAATATTTATTACTTGAATTTTATTTCTTAGATCTGGTATAAAAATTATTGTTTGATTTTTATGTTTTTGCGCAACCGAAAAAAATCAGTTTAAGATTTTTAATTTTTTTCTCGAGACTAAAAATTATTGTTTGAGTTTAATATTGTTGCTCAGGAATAAAAATTATTTTTTCAGTTTTATTTTCTTAATCAGAAATAAAAATGAATAATTGTGTTTTATTTTTTGACTCAAAGCGAAAAAAAAAATTTGAAAAAATCTTAATTTATGGTCGAAGTTTTGGGAATTTCAAGACTTTTTTTAGAGCCTGAATATATTATCGGATCACAAAAATTTCTTCTGTTCATCTGCAGCATGCAGAAGCACTCAATTAAGCTGTTACTTTTTGATTTGACGCCATTTACAGTTATTTACAGTGTCCCAAAAATTTTACTTTGCGTGATCAATTTCGTGAGTCACTGTACATTGTGCATGGAAAAACTTTTCGTGTTGTCTTATAAGGTGCTACAGATTTGTGCTAATAGTCATAGAAAAGGGCCGTTTTCAATGCTTCTAGAGGTTACTGAACAACTTAAAAATTGGATTTTGGGTACTTGTTACACAAATTTTGATATAAACAAAGCTTATATAATCAGCTTATAGTATTTAAGCAATTAGAAACCGTTCAAGATGAAAAAAAGAAAAAGGTGGAACTCACCGACTAAAAGTAAATTAAAAAATTGCTTCTTTTTCGATTTTGTAAAAAATATCAAGATTCGGTGATCAAGCAAATATCAAGTGATCTGCCTACATCTTATAAACAATTGAAGTAAATTTATAGTAAATATATACACACACACATGCAGTAGATAGATTAAAAGTAAATTAATTATGTTCAAAGGTCGCCGTGTTTCATAACGAAGTGTTAATGTGGCGAGTCAGCAAAATATTAACAATGAAATCTAATTATTAAGCAATAATATTACAAAATGTAATGATAAGAACAGCTTTTGGAAAATTATAAATATTTGCAAGTGGGTTGATAACACTGCACAACAAAATATGGGGTCATGTTTGGATCTAGCGTAACGACTATGATAGCTAAAAAGTACTAGGCCTAACGATCAAACCCCTATTTAGGATTATACCAAAAGTCTTGGTTGGGCATTCAGTATAGCCCTTTAAAGCTGGTCGGTTCCAGATGTCCATGAATTGGGATTTTATACTATTCTGGGACATAACCGTGACGATTTTTTACTAGGGAGGGACCCTCAATTAAAAGTAAAATGAAGTTATATCATTTTATTTATACGCAAAAACAATATGAAAAAAGAAATTGTACGAATTTGTAGGGGCTTTGAATCTGAATGACTGAAACTTAGTGCAGAAGTGTTTAAATAAAAAGAACGTTATTTTTGATTGAAAAGAGTATTTAACACGGAGTGTGGTGTTTATTCAGGATTTGATTCTGCATGAGCAAGAGGTACTCATAGACTACTTTAGGTTTTCTCAAGTCATGGGATTTTATACGCCTGGCGATTGGTATAATCCCATGACTTTGAGAGAATCTATTACAGAATAGTGGTATATACGGAGAGTATATATATATATATTACATTGTAATAGAAAAATACCAGAGTGGTATTTCAAAGGACTTTTTATACAATTCAATTTAATTCAATATAATACCAGAGTGGTATTGTTAGCCCTTAGGGGGGAAATTCAATTCAATAATTTACTAATTCTATTATATATATATCGTCGCGAGACGACGATGGTGGAGGTGGTGATGGTGGTGCAGGGAGCACTTAATCGAGGATGATGAGAGGTTCCTCCAGAGGATCCTCAACAGTAATGTTGATTCGGACATTTTTGCCATTATTACATTTCATCATGATATTGCATATTTCATACTCAAATTTTAATGTAATTGTAATTGTTATTTTCAGAAATGAACACTGAGCAAATGAAAGGGAGCATGGAAAATAAGAGAAAAAATATTATTGAGTGACGTAAATAGTGTCTACAAGTCGAAAAAAAAATCTCTGAAAAACCGCAAAGTGGAGTTATTTTAAGAAATGTATTAAAATTACTGTTTTCAAAAAACAAACTGTAAACTATAAAAATTATTAATTATTAAAATTATTATGCTTTGAATGAACAATGATGTCAGAAGAATATCAAAAAGTTCATAGAACTAGCTGATCAGACGATCGTTTCGGAACCAGCTACGGTTCCTCATCAGTGATCTTTGTGATAATTCCCTAATTTCAACAATCTATATAAGTGAAAGTACTGTAAAGTAAATGAGAATTACAAAGGCAGTTATTTTCACTGAATAGTATTGTTGAAAAGAACTACCGTTCTATGTACTTTTTGCCATTCCGAATTGACACTTGTATTGCATATTGGTCAGATTTTCTGACATTTAATATGAACCGTGTCTGTTTATCGTATGAAACAATTTTTTATTGAAAAATTTGTATAAACTTAGAAGCAGGCCTTCTTCTTTTTTAATATTTTTAATTTGGAAAAAATTGCTAATTAAACAATTATTAAAATTATTAGGCTTTAGTTCTATGAACTTTTTGATATTCTTCTGGCATCATTGTTCATTCAAAGCCTAACAATTTTAATAATTATTCAATTAGCAATGTAAACTGCCTAATTTGGAAGAAATATGCAAAAATTTATTCAATTATTGGATTGAAAAAATCAGGGTTTTCTGAATATTGTATCATTCAGCCAGGACTTGGCGGTGTTAAATAAATAAATTAAAAAACCATGAAAAAAAAAAACGGGTGAGGAGGCAATGCCCTTTTTTGTCTCTATGGAGTTACTGAGCGACAGAGCATTTAAATAGTGATTAATTAACAATGCAATCAATTTTTATTATATCTAAATAATTTGCATATAAATATTAGATTACTGTAAGTAAGCATTAAAAATTGACAACTAATAAAAGCGATTACATTTTTTTTATTACCTTTTTATTTTATTTGTCTGTTTTTTCAAATATAATTGAATAATTGAATTTGTCATTTTTAAAATCCCATATTTTACAATAAATAAATTTTTATGCACTTGAAAAATGGGTATTTAAGTAATTTTAATTGTATACAAAAAATTATATAGAAATGCTCACCGAAAATTGTTTGAAAGACAGATAATTAATAACAATCCTTTGGTTACAATAAATTAAGATCCAACTAATTGATATATATAAATTTCTTTATTGAATTTCAAACTTACATATACAAGTAGTAGGTATATACATATCAGTCAATAAGATTGATATATAAGGAGCTAACAAACAGATTCCTAACGCTGGTCATAAAATAAAAACCCTTGCTTACTTTTTATTACTCTTTGTCGTTAATTTTCTATGAAACCACTAAGTTAACTTAATTTTTCTTCGAAATTAACAAAGTACACACTTACAATAATAGCTATCCAAACCTTCACTATTAATGTTGTAATTGAAACCTAAAAAAGTAAAAATCATTTCTATTTAATTTTTTTTTTGTAAATCTGCAGTAATTAATTCTATTGAGCAAGTATCATTGAAATCAGTTAAGTCTAAAATGTGTATAACATAAATGATGTTTAAGCAAATTAAATGTACTCGTACTTTGTAATATTTGCAGCGATTTTAAATTACCGGTTGTAATGTAAAAAACTACACAAACGTCTGATGTTTACTAATTTTGTTTACATTTTTTTTTTTTTTTTTTTGATTAACTTTTTTGTTTTATTCACTTACTATAATTTTTACGCTCCTTTATAGTGTAATAGAGATCTTGAAATTCAACATCTTTTGATGATTTTAGACAAGTTATGAACTCCATGGCCTTAACTAGTTGCACTCGTATTTGATTTTAATAGTTTGATCGTCGTTTATGCAATTTTTGCTATGCTTGAATTATTCGTAAGTAACTTTGTGCGGACGATGAACGTGTTTCGTATTCAAAGTATTGCATTACATGCTAAAGTATTAGCACATTACAAACAACATTAAGCCACCTTTTTAATGCCGGTAAATGTTTTTATTGAGACGCGTTTTCATGCACTACCTGTAAGTAAAAAAAAGAAAAGATTTATTACAATATTACATAGCTCGTTTATTTTCAATGTTAATGACTTTGATTAACGTGAAAAAAATCATGAACAACATTTTTTTTAAAATGTAATACACTTGCATATGTCGTGGTTATGCTACCAAACTTGTTTGCCAAACATATAAATTCATTTCCCAGTTTGTTCGTCTTGCAGTAATGCTATCTTTGTTGCGGAGTAGCAATTTAATTTTATCCATACATATTTTGAAAACAAAAAAAAAAAACATCGAGAAAACATTTTTTTTTACGAATTTTTTTTTAGATGGAACTGGTCTTCAAAATTGTTGGTTGTTTCACACCCAACTGTCAAAGTAGGAATTTTTCTTGGAATTTTTCATAAGAAAAGTTACCAAAAACTCTTTTTTCACCGTTTTGACCAAAATTTGGGATCTTAAGATATATTATTTTTTTAAGACTATATCATAAGTATTGATTAAAAAAGTGAAAACAGGTAAAACCTGAATCGATAAAAGAATTTTTAGGCTAATGTACGAGTGTGGAAAAAAGACAACTTACTTAAAATTCTGAACTCGAACACTTTTTTTTTATCAAGAGGCTTAATCATCCAGTGCATAGGCAAAATTTTTTGAAATAAAATGCAGTTTCAAGTTAAATGTATAAGCCACAAAACTACGAATCTGAAGTTAGTTTTCTGATCAAAATCAGTCCCAGCTTTGTAGAATCCAAAAATGGAGCTCCGGGGTTCTTATGTAGGTAGCTCTAAAAATGTTAACTTTAAAATTGAAATGAACAGGTATTACAGCTAAAAACGAACAAAAATAGGTACATAGCATATAAAGTAATCCCCCATTAATTGCGTCAGAAACTCTACGTTCAGCTAATTTCATACCCATTCAATGCTACAAATTTTTCGTCATTCAACTGAAAAAATAGAATAGGTGACTTAATTGACTACATGCAACAGTCGAAACTCAAAATTTCTCATTTGCCTGTTATGTGCTTTTAAGTTTTGTCCGCCTGTAGACGGTCATATGCACTAGAACAGCGGTTCTCAAGATTTTTTTTTCGCGTATCATTTATATACAATGCGAATCAAAAGCGTACCACAGAACTAAAAAAGCTTTGTTTTGTGCGCATTATGTAAACCAAAACTGTAGCGTAAGAAGAAATACCACTAAACATGCAACAGATTGTAAAATGTAAAAAATGAGCGAAAATACAGATTTACCATCTTTGCAGGCCTCACGTACCATTAGTGGTACGAGTACCATATTCGCTCAAATATCGTTAATCGTTCGATCGTTAATTTTCAAAAATGTTACTTTGCTTCATTTCTACAAGCTTAATAATATTTGAGAAAAATCAATCAACGTTATAACAATATTGTTTTAGGCGATCTGGAAATGCTGATTCATGGCTACAGTTTGACTTCGATTTTTTGACAGAAGCGCATATGCAGGTCGCCGAAAAATGCACGTTTAAAATTCAAAAATAATCTAATAAAAAAATAATAAAAAAAAAAACGTGACTAAAACCTTTCATGGTTCTTTAAATTCCTGAAAATTGGCTCAAAAAATAGACCTTAAATATAAATTATATTAATAAAGGTGGTTTACCTACCGCATTTGATAATAATTATTCATTCAGCGAAAGTGCAATGAGTTTACAATTAATATCGTAATTAAAAAAATTATATTAACATTTTTAAGCAATTTTAAACTCGCAAGAGTATAATTATCTATTATAGAGTATAATAAATCAATCCCACAAGTAAAAGTATCTACAATATAGTATAATGAATAGAAATAAGATTTTCTTTTCTTTTATTTTTAATATCGCCACTAAACACAGGAAATAAACTCACTAAGCAAAACACATTTTCAGACATAGATTCCTAAAAATCTAGCTTAGAACACAGAACTCAAGAAAAAGTCATCGAAGTACACTGTTTCATACAATTTGAAAACTATATAATTTTGAGTTTAAATATTTTTCTCACAATTTTTACCTTTAATGAAATCTAAACCTTTTCATAGGCACAGGTGCAAAATTTTTCTCGACAGCTTTTGTCGTGTACATGTGAAAAAACGATACAAAAAAATTTACCACGTGTGTCTGTGAAATGATTAACACTGCTTCAAACTAATGACATTTAGATTAATGACTCTAATTAAACTTTATCATTTTTTATTATTTAAATCTCAATTTATCACCAATAACAACTTAACTGCTTAACTGTATATCTAATGTTTAAAGCAATTACCCATTACTTAAGTTTAATTTTAATTAGCTTTATTTATCTAAATTTAATAGTTCAATTAAAAACATGTAAGTTTTTTTATTTTGTTAACTGAAGCTTAAATTCAACACTGGTTTGTGATTTTAATCATACAAATCTTAAGAGCCGGTTTTGGAAAAATTATAAAATATTTTATGCCATTATTTCATTGATATATTGACATATAAGAGCATATAATTATATTTGATGATAAGCGTTTCAATATTGTGTAAATATTCTCATACATTGTATTCACTTAAATAAATAAATCAATCAAATGATTAATGCATATTCTTATTTAGCTGAATCAGCTCAGAACAAATCATAATGTAAGTTTCGTAAACAAAAAATCTTGTTAAATCCTTAAATACGTAAAAATTCGAAAGACATAGATTGAATCACTGTCATTAAATAGCCTTAAAAAATTGCCATGAGAAAGCTTTTCATAAATAAATTATCTTCACAAATACGCATTTAAACTTTTTCGGATTTTATTTATATACTTTTTTATTCGAATGAAATATAATTAATTTCGACAATGAAACGCGTTAAATCAAATACAAATGCAGGAGAAGAGGAAAAGTCGAATAAAGAGTTGACTTCATTCTTAGGTCCCGCTCTACCTTTTCCTTATCATGATGTTCTCGTTAGTAATCGTATTTTTTTATTTCTTCTCAAGCTTTTGCAATCGAAAATTCAAATGTGGTTGAACAAGAACAAGCT
Source organism: Toxonevra muliebris (assembly GCA_963691655.1). Lineage (NCBI taxonomy): Eukaryota > Metazoa > Arthropoda > Insecta > Diptera > Pallopteridae > Toxonevra > Toxonevra muliebris. The sequence goes on along the minus strand of OY829326.1, from coordinate 49,983,878 downwards.
GCTGCTGCAATATATATCTCTTCTCATGATTTAAGGAATATTACTCAAACAACTTCTGAAGATGGTTCAAAAACTGACAACGACTCCAAATCTCTAGACTCTGATCAGATTGCTGATCACCAATCTGCAACAGCTTTTTGTCATTCTGCTGTGGCAGCGAAATTACACTTATCTGAAAAACAAAAAGTGTCTAACAATATTGCTGATGACATAGAACCAAGAGCTTCTTATGATTCATATGACAGTCATCCGCATTATTCTCGTACTCCACTTTCTGCTGAAAATTTATTACAGCCTGCTTCGGAAGGCTTATCTTCTGATGGGGAGTCATATGATAGTCAAACATCTGATTCTCTATCTACTGCTGCGAATAAATCACCATCTGCATCGAATTCTTCAGTTACTACTGTGCCTAATTCTTCTGAATCTAAAGCTTTAGGCCCGCTAATGTGTGCTTCTTCTTCTGCAGTTGTTAATCCAAGGTCGTCATATGACAGTCACTTGGAGTATACTCTTAATCCTCTTCCTACAAGAATAAAAAGAAAAGGTGCGATTCGGTATAGAACAAATCAACGACATCATGAGAACAATCAAAAACATCCAGCACGTTAAGCTCTTGAAGGGGATGAAAACTGCAACTTTTGGAATAGAAAAAGAAAGGCTCTTAAATTGATGTAAAATAGACTATAGAGACCTATCAAACTTGAACATCTGCCCAGATAAATGGAAAATTTAAAATTTTAATTACGAAACAAATTTTAGGCTCATAAAAGTAATATACCTAGCCGTAATTGTTTATTTCTATCTTGAATAATTGTTAATATGGGTATTTTGGGTAATTGTTATCATAATTAAGAAAGGCTTAGTTTTTACAGTTTAAAAGTATTCTAGTGATTAAATTAACTATTAATTATAATCATAATATAATCTTTTAAAAGTAAAATTCGCTATTACAAATGCACTACTGAATACTACAACTGGATACATAGCGCTATTAGTGATTATTTCGACAACTTTTTTTTAATTAAGGGAGTTTATAAGTGTTTCGGTTTGAAAAAAAAATCGATTTTTTGCATATTTATAATCTTGAAAATGTTAGGAAAACGATTTATTCGATTTCGTTCTAGGTTGAAGGTCAGAGTTTTAAGTACGCGTTCGCCATGTGACCATTGTAATAGTAATGATTTTCTTCATTTTTCACTTTCAATCAAATCTGGACTGGAGAAATCCTGCACGTAGGGGGTCGAGGTCAAGCAGAGTTCGTGTAGGTTTATTAAAATTGTGTCCAAAAAGGAAGGATATACGAATAAATTAAAAAAATACGTAAAAGTTAGAGCTCGAAAATGGAGTAAGAACTATATAGACCCCTTAGAGACTTTAAAGTTACTTGCTTTGTCGTAAAAAATTATTCACCTGAAGTTGGCTAAGCCATTTGAAATGCAATTAGTGACCTTAACAATTATAATGCAACTTTTGTAACTATCAAAGAAACTTAAGTTTAAATAAAAAGTTTCAAAACTTACTTGAATCCACTCTGAATCACAGTTTCTATATTGAAAAACTAGATTGTTTTCAAAACGTATTACTTTCAATACTTGATATATACATATATTAGAGTACCAAAAGTCCTATAAAAAAAAAATTGTTGCTACTCTCACAAAAACTAGCTTTGGTTTATTTTATAATGATTCTCAAAAACCTGTCGTGAGCCAAATTGTTTTCAACAATTTTTTAAAAATCGTTTGTTGTATATACAAATTTTCGAAAAAATCTGCTCAATGAGTATATAATGAGTATTTTTATGTGATGTTTTTTTGTGCGGTTTCCATGGAAATTTAGATAATCCCCTCATTTTTTGGCCCGATCTTCGTCTCCAAGACATCATTTGGAAAGTAACGTTGCCATAATTTATTTCGATAACTAATTTGTTGAGAGTTGTACAAAATTAACCGGTAAATGTCCAATAATCTAATTTTGAGGGCCATAACCATAACTAGCTAATTTAAAATTTTCAAATGCTTTAGTACAAAACCTAATAATTTTTTAACTTTTATTATTCATGGCCTTTTAAACTAATGGGAAATTCGTACTCACAAAATTTTAAAGTTTTTTTTTTAACAATTAAGCTAAGGCAATTTATACCTAGAGCTAAAATATTTTGTGAATCTTCATAAAATAAATGAAGGTTCATACTTACATATCTATAAGGAGGTGGCACTAACTTTTGCTTGCGAGGCACATTAATACATACACCCATGATCAAAATAATAGGTACATGCACCAATTTTGTATTATGCAAAACATAAAATTTGTCTTATTCAATTCATTACAAAAAATCTTACATACATTTATTGTTTGTACTTCAACATATAAAAAATAAAGAACTTCAAAAAGATATACAAATATTTAAAAAAAACTGAGATCAATGAATACTTTGCATCCAAAATTACACTACTCAAAAAAATAGATACGTTTCAAGTTTCTTAATGATAATTTATGAAATTATTGGCGAATTCGATTTAATCCTTCACATGCACATGGCCACTTGTTTTTAAATGTCCCCACAGGTGTTCAATAGGATTTATGATTGACTTGGCCATTATCCTGCTGGTAGAAGTGGCATATTTTCTTCTCTATCTGTACTCGGCTGCCGTCGTATAATTGGTTGTTTGGAAAATTTAACCAACATCGCCCCAAGAAAAGCAGCTCCAGACCATAATGTTTCCTCCACCATGTTTAACGGTATTTTTTGTAAAGCGGTCATGAAATTCCTTACCTTTGGGACGCCTCACATTCCGTTCGTAGTCATTTTCAAGTAAGTTGATCTTAGTCTCGTCATTTCACAAAATATTTCGCCATTTTTTTCACCATCAAAGCCTGACCAGTTGGCGTGAAATTTAGCGAAACTTAACCTCAGAGCCATATTTTTTTACGCATCAGTGGAACCTTGCGATTCATCCGGGATGACTTGCCTGTTGTAAACGACGGCGAACTGTGGGAGCGCTAACATTTTCAATTTCTGCAGAAATCGTCTTCGGAACTGGAAAGAGTCTTTTTTGCAAGCATAATTATATGGCGGTCAGCTTCTGGACTGGTTTTTGTTGGTCTACCGAGAGTCTTCTTTTCGGGTTTTTTTTAATAAAAACATTTTGCACAATTTGGCAATGTCTCTAAAAGATTTTCCTTCTTTTCGAAGGTTCAAAACCAATCGTTTTTCTGACTACATAAATATATAAATATGTGACCCATCTATACGTAGAGTAAACTTTTCATTATTTGTTTGCCATTACGATTCTTAACGAAAAGGTTACTGCCGTGTATAAAAGTATTATAAATATAAGATAAAACTTTAAATTAACAAAAGGTTGAAGAATGTATCTATTATTTTGATCAAGCGAATTTGCACGCACTGATGATAATATTCAAATTGCAAAAAAATTGTTAAATTGCCTTTTTTATTTCAACATTTCACGACGTTGCCATATTGTATTATTTAATTCAAAATCAGAATTATTTCCCAGAGTTACCAAATATAAAAATTATAGTTAATTAATTTTAATTAAATTAAACTAAAAAATGATTGAAAAAAGCCTATTTATGGTAATTTTATTAGAAGCAGAATAAATAAAAGAATGGATTGTCTATTGCTGCCTTTTTGCAAAAATCAATATCGAAAAATATGCATTTGCTCAGTAACACTATTATTGTGGTTTGTTTCTCTGCTGCTTATTTGTTGCGGTCGTCTTCTGTTTATTCCATCTGTCCAATTTTCATATAGCCCCTTGGGCTACATAAATTTTTAACAATCATATTCACCTCACAAGTGTCAAAAATTTACTCACTCGAGTACTTTGATACCATTTGGCACAGGCTCTTAGTATAAATGATATGGGTGTATCTATTATTTTGATCATATGTGTATATATGTAGTTACTTACATTTTATTTAAAATTTTTATTACAAAGCAATTAAATTTGTTCACTTACAAAGTTAGGATAAATACCAAAACGTGAAATTGTTGCATTATTTTTCATATAACAAAAATTATAGCCATTGTTAACTTTTGCAAAATATAACAAACGATATACGATGATTGACATTTTGACGTTTATATGTATTTATAAATGAGAATGTCATCTAGCTTCTCGTGTTCTATAGAGAAATTAGCCTTTATCATTTTTCCAAATATTCTTTGTAATAAGCGGAAATGCTACATTCACAATGAGATAAGCAAATAGACGCTGAAACGCTGCTTAACGTTTGTTTAAAAAGATATTACCACTCTTCGCATATTTATAAATATGTATATAGGTATATTCATTAAGACTATATTTAAAAAAAACGAGAATAAACATTCTTGAAGTAAAAATAAAACGTCAAAACACATAATTTACATTGTTAAGAACAATTCAACCACAAGAATGAACATCAATATACATGTGTACCTGAGAAACTCAGATGTAATGAAAAGTTTCTTTGTTCCCAGGATTCGTTACAGAAAAAAAATATATAAGAAATTAATAAGAAATGATGTTGTGCAAATGCTTTGTACTGTATAGAAGAAGAAATGAATGGACTTTTAAAGCATTTTTTTTTTCACGGAACAAAAAAAAATTTAACATATTAATTTTTAATATTTCTATAACTTGTAGAATAGTGACGTAGACAAAAAATTTTAATATAATTTGAATAACTTGGTTTTACTTTGTGTTTTCTTTCACTAATATTTGTACAATTTTTTTCATGTCTACTAGAATATTCTAATTTGAAGGTTTTTGTTTTCTTTTAAGCAATACTTGTCATAGTTGTGTTTGCAGCAATAAAACAATTGTGTACAAGTATCCGTAAAAAACAAACAGCAATACAAAAACATAGTAATAAAAATTGTATAATAAAAACAAAAGAATAATAACAAAAATAATGGCACTGTCGTCTTACGTATTTAACGTTACTGACCTTATATCGTACTTTGTTACTATCACTTAGTCACTTCCACATAGCCCGCATGATAAAACATAATGCGATTCATATAAATATTGTAAAGAAAAAAATGAAACAGCAACAATAATATCACATAATTAAAAATGTTCTCATTAAAAGACAACAACATCATGAGGAAATTCAAAAATAACCGACGAAGATTTATGCGATAATTATGACGAGCCCATCCACCGTAAGTCTATTAAAATCTTTGATAGACAGCAACAGCACGTTTTCATAATCGGATTGGATATCTACTTCGTATAAATAAATACCACAACGAGATAATAATAAATAAAACAAAACAAAAAATAAATAAATAAATATATGAGTTCTCAATGCGTGCACGACAAATTATTTGTAGAACCATAATTTTAGGAACCCCTACAATTTTCATTTGCTTTAATTTCAAGTGATTTCGTGAATAATCGATGCGAACTTTTAGTTCGAACTATATTCAGTTGAATATTTTAAGCATTTACTGTATCAAGTCTAAAGGTCAGACTTTGGTCAGACTCTTATATCAAATTTTAATGCTTGCAATTTAAATTTATCGAATATATCAATATGTATGTGGTGGAAACACTCCAACTGTTGTTTTATAGTAAATTGTTCTTTTAAGATTAGGAATAATAAATCACTTTTAAAGATTTAGTATCAGAAATCTATGTCCGACTTCTTAATATTGATAGTTTCGGAAATCATATTAAATTATTATCATTCAACTGATTTTAACATATAATCATGGAGGAAAAACTATAGAAAATGGATTTGATTTGAAAAATACCGGATTTTTGTTACTATTTTGTTAAATTAATTTTTGCCGATTATAGGGAACTAAATTGATTACTATGTATTTATTTTTCAACTCGAATTTTGTATTTTAATTCGATTTTAATTTCCGCTTTCGATTAACCAGAAGCGTGAATGGAACGTCAGGCGTGAATCTCACTTTGAGCAAAAATTGTAATTATATGTAATATAACATCATATGTTAAAAATTAAATGGGCGGAAATGTTTATTTTTTGTACCTTTACTGAGATAATAATCTTCTGTTGGGAATTTGTTTCAAGGTTAAGTAAGATTTTTTGTGATTAAGTTGTAATAACAAATGATGAATACCAATTTGAAATATTTTCCAGCAGCACATAGACAAACTGAAACAAGCAGCGATATTGAAATGATCTATGAACAATATTTCGATTAAACCGTAATCCTGCAAAATGAGCCTGACAGTTTAAAAAAAAATTCTTCTGGTTTGCATAATCACTGATTATGCAGTAATTACTGATTACTCGATAAGTATTATAATATTTATCAAGCCATGCACTACATATAATAAAACAAATTATACTATATGTAATTTAGTAATATTGACATTTGGTTTTTCTCAGCAAACAAAATTTATTGCATTTGAGGACAAATATATTGAGGATTGTGAGGTTTGGGGTTAAGTGTTTTTATACTTTATAAAAACATATTTATAAAGAATAAAATGATTATGAAGGATAACATAAAGCTTCATTTCCTCACATTTTTTCTTTTTATATTTTCTGCAAATTATTCAATTTGGAGCCAAGTCTTCTATATTGTTTATTATAATTTATTTATTTTTAATTTGATTTACTTATTTTGAAACAGTTTTAATTATTTTAAATTGCATAGTAATTATAGTTGTCTGATATTAGCATTCTCTGTTTACAAATTTATTGCCGTGATGGGGAAAACTATGTTGGTAATTTGTAAAATACAATTAGTAAATGAAATTTCTAAAGTCACATAATTTTGAATTTTTTAAAAACTTTAATATAAAATTCAATTCCACTAAGGCTTCATCAGCGAGTTATTTTTTGAGGTGTTCTAATGTAGTATAGTTTTTACTGGAATACGTGGGCTCTTGGGAATCCATAAATTATCGCGTCAGAATATTTATTAAATCGTGATACACAAACTCAAAGTACAAGCACTACATGATATTCTTGCTTGTACATTGTGTAAATATTATTATTAATTATAATTTTTTTATAGTAATATTGTAATTTTTTTTTAGTTAACCCTCAAGTTCCCAAGCGTATCTCTCAACAGCCTTCATCTAAACGGGTATAATTACAACCTTAATAGCTTTTTGTTGCTACATTTTATCATATCGTTTATGAAGTTTCCCAAGCTTTTAAAAAATGTACAGTTAGGAGTTATGATGCGTATTACAGACGTTAGTGACAGTAAAAGTAAAAAATTTATGAAAAACAGGAAAATTAATTATTTTGATTGAATTTGTAAAAATTAACAAAATAAAAAAAATATCTCCTATCATATTACCCATATAAATCAACTAGCTGTGAGTAGTTAGGAATTTGAATTTTTTATACAAAATATTTTATTACTTAAAACAAATTGATAAAAAGTTTATTCAAGAACAAATACTTTTAGGCATTCAACCTTTCCGGCTTCATTAAACCACTCCCATTTAGGGTTCTGAGATAAGATTATGCTTTTTACATCAAAATTTATTAATTTCGATTTCTTCTTAAATTAATCAACAATTTGGGAACTAGAGAGTTAAACTTGCGTACTGCAGTACTCTTTTGAATATTCAGAAATATTTTTAGTTTACGGAAAGTATACTCACCGTCATAGTCTGTATCTGTTTGTATTCAGCAAAATTGTACATATTTATTTGATATTTTCAAAACTAATTTGTTGTTGAAAATTTTTAATAGATATTTTAAATTTTCAGTGTCAATAGAAGCTTTCGATTCCAGACTGGGCAATGGCCGATTTCGTAATTTTTATGTGAGTAGTTATGTATATTACACAAATAATACAGTCCTACAAATGAAAGATTTTTTCGTTCAAAAGCGTAACTGTGGTATAATACTGAAAGTGGTTATTTTGCTGAAAATTTTTACTGAAGAAAAATATAGACCAGCTTATCATGGTTACGTAAGGCAAGCAAATATTTATATAATCATAAAGAATATTTGTATTTGATTGATTTAGGAGTATATTTGTCTTAAATATTAAAGATTATACATATTTTCATTGATTATAGTGACAAATCTTTTTTAACCCTGAAATGCTGGTAAAAAAAAAAACAAAATTATGACAATGTTGAGCATAATATCTTCTTTCAGTATTACTCTACGATTTCTTCATTGCAAAAACATTGGAGAAACATTTGTCTCATTTTAAAAGCACTTTTTCTAATTTTAATATTAGGGTATGCAATTCCAAATTATTGTTTATATATTACAATTAAGACTGCAAACTGAAATTACGGAAATTCTTGATATGAATGCGCGGAAATTCAAGACACAAAAACATTATCCTGCAAATTTCCGTTCGTTTTTGGAATATACAGTCCGTTAACTGTGCGGCTTGACATATTTTTTTTTTTTTTTTTGGAAAATTCTCATTTTTTATCCATACAAAAATGGATAGGAGTATATTTCTTAATACAAAACTAATACTTCTGCATTTCTTTTCAGATGAACTCACTCAGTAAATTTCTGAATATACTTGTATATCACTAATGCCTGGTTTTCACTATGTCAAATTCAATCAAATTTGCCAGCATGTTGGCAAATTTCATTTAGGAAATTCTCACTTTTTCTCTCTTTGACATAGTGAAAACCAAGCATAACTCAAATTAAAAGAAAAAATGTAAAAAAGTACATAATTTATATCTAAATCGACTTAACTTATAACGTTGTCGAATATTTCAACAACAATATCTAAGTTCTGCATACGATTTATTATATGAATTTAATTTGTACCTACAGCTAATTCACTTACTTTCGTAGATATTTTTTATTGCCAAAAAAAGAGAAAAGTAAACGTCTAAAATTATTATGTCAATATTATGATTTTATCCACTTTTTATAAATTTACATACATCTTGGAATGTCTAGCATGAATATTATATATTCTACCTTTTTTTTAAGCCGACAAACGAATATAAATACTTTTACTAGTAATAATTTCTGGTATACATATTAACATCACATAGGGAAATATAAACTATTTTCATACATTTATACATACTTTATCAGAAAAAATTGGTTATTGTACTATTTCTACTTATTTTTTTTTTATTGAAAATGTTATCAAAATTGCTGCACTGCACTCAAGTATTTCTGACACATTTTATAATTGTTTGTTTCTCCAATGCAAATTATGATATTTTATGTTTATTAATTTCTTAAAAATTGGCAACACATCGGTAAAGCACATTATTAAATAATTATATTAACCCATTTGGTATGCGTTGATAAAGTAAACAAACGAATTTCTTATCTTTTATTATTCGTGCTTTTAACTGTAAAAGATTTAAATGTTTTTTCTTTTTTTTTGTTAGTTCTAATGCAAATTTCCTATATATTTATTTTTATCCAAATGCACGTCTTCAAGAACTATAAAACAGAAAACACAACCATCATTAGCAATTGCTTTTTTTAGAATCTTGAAAGTATATAATTTGTTGAATTGTGTGATTAAAAAAAAACTTCATTATGAAATGATTTTGCTGTTTGTTAAATTGTTTTGTACATATTGAATTTGCTTAGTTTGTATTTTAAAATAAGGTAAGAAGAATTATCAGTTCTAGTACAACAAATAAACGAAATCTAATTTTTATTTTTATGAAATAATTTCTGATCTAAATCGACGAACCTTAATAGGTTCCAATACAACCGAAGGCAGAGAAAATATGGTACTTAAAAATAGTGAGATGAAAATGTTTGGAAATAATCATCCAAATGAAAAAAAAAATTTAAACTCATAGCTCACATTCCTCTTGGAATACAAATTTTTTTTCTCACAAAAATATTTAATTTTATACAAAACAAAATTTACAATTACACAAAAACGAGAATTATGATTTAAGTTCTAATAAAAAGAAAATATTTATAAAGCAAATGTTCATAGCATAAAAAGAGGTATAACAGGTATTCAGATAAATGTACATCATACGCCAATAATTTTATATATAAATATTTGAATTAAACAAGGTTAATATATCATTATATGAGTCAATAATATAACAAGGAAAAATATTAAATTTTAAAAAGAATTCAAAGCAAAAACGTATGTAGTTTTCTTTAAACTTATTTTTGAAAAAAAAAACTATGCAGAGTTTATTGATTTCGATTTACTAAGTTTTGAAAGCTGTCATTAGTTCAAGATTCTAAAAAAAAGTAATTTAAAGACAAAGCCCGTCTAAGCTTTATTTGGTCTAAAAAGGCAAAATTTCACGAAAATTATTTTTTTTTGCAATTTAATAACTCATTAATATCAGCACCTAGATATTTTATAGTTAAAAACTACTCAAAAACAGTTTTAAAATACACTTAGTCACATAAGTGAATTTACGATACAATTTTTCGATTTTTGTACGTAATAATTAAAATGTAAAAATTTCTTGAATGCAGCTTTGTTATTTTGATTTTTTTACACTGATAACAACAAAAAACAAAACAATTTCCATTAGTGTAGCATGTAAAAGGAAGGAAGAACGGAATCAATATAAAATGAAATCTAAACTTGTCTATGCCGTTTCATCTATCAGAGGCCGTTAAAGCCAATGTAGGCCATACAAAATATTAAACTTTAATTTTTAATATTTTTTTCTTACCTTTTTAAGCAATTTTGTGAACACTTTTTCTTTATTTACAGTTTTAATCATTTAAATATTGTTCTGTTTTTGAGTTTTCTTTGTTTGTAATGATGAATTAAATAAAACTACATCGAAAAAAATTTTAAATTTTAAGTATTACGTTAGAAAAACGAATTGAAAGAAAATAGTATGTTGGCTTATATGGCTAAGTGTATTTAACCTTACTTCTCTTTATATTCATTTTGCAGCTTAGACTTTAAATTTTAAGTTAAGCAACACAATTCGTTTTATTTTGTTTTTTTTTTATTTTTTTATTTTTATTTTTTTCAATCTACTTTTAACAATATCACTTACCACTTTTTTTTTGAACCCTGTGAAAATGAGCTCGGAAATATGTAATTAAAATTAATAGTAGAATTGTAAAAGTTCTTTTGGAAAGCTGTCTTTTGTGTCACTTATGACGTTTACAGCCCAAACGACTACGTGAGTTCTGAATTTTAAGAAATTTATAAAAAAAAAACTCCATTTGCGTATGATATATCATATGTAAACGTTAATGGGTTAAGATGTTAATAAAGAACTTATAATAGCTTAGGTAGATAGCGATGTTCGTAGTTAATGAACAATTTTAGATTATCACCTCTAGCAAATGTAACAAACTTTTTCGTTCACAGACATAAATACATTAAATTCTCACGGAACTGAATGGGTTCTTAACAGATTTGAACTAACATATTTCATATTTTTGTACAATATTTCTATATTAAATAAATGCACCTAAATAAGAAAGTAAAACCGTAGTTACTTACAATTTGAAATCAAAGATTATGTTTAACTCTGGATAACTTTTAGTTTAAGGTTTCTAATTTTTTTAATCTGAAGTGTGTTAATATTAGCGTAACATAAATCGAAACTATTGTTTCGTTAATGTTTATATTTTATTAAATTTTCACTTCACTTTTCTCGAAATATTTTTCATTGCATTTTTATAAGTTTCAAAATATTTATAATTTAACATTAGTTCTTAATGTGTAATACCCACATTTCTAAATGTTTTTGCATTTATTTCTAATAAGTATTTTATTCACTTTTTAATTATTTCTAGTGAAATTTTTTTTTTATATGCAATATAAAAATTATTAATTTTTATAATAAGTTGGAAAATTAATATTTATTCACCCGTTTAAAAACAAAATTCATTTAGGTGTTGCAAATCGAATAAATCCCTTACCGATTGGGTGAAAGCAAAGCGAGTCGCGCGAGCGTTTGGTTTGAAAGCAAAAATTCAAATGTGAAGCTTGCCTATAAATGCGATGACTGAATACGACAAAATCAAAGCGGAATTTATCGTTTCTGGTTTTCCACAGGTCGCAAAAACAAAATATTATATTACAGTAGCAGTTGCTGTTGCTTTGTTATTATTATTGTTTATGTTGTTTCCGCCGCGAATTGACAGCAACGAATTTGCAAAGCAAAATAAACACGAGGGAAATAAAACTAAAAAGAGTGATACAAAATATTCATACTTAGGTTTACTTATTGAGCCACCACTGTCATTGCTGCTGTCCAACTTTTTCTTGCGGTAAGGACGCAGGGGCTGATGTGTGGTCATCCAATAAATGTCAGCTACATTTAACAAATTGAATTTATGTTTGGTGTCACTACATATTCATCGTGGTTTGTTCCCTTCTGTGTTGATTCAGCGGACTGCATTTATATTTATTTATTTATTCACTTTATTTGAATATATAATAAGTGATTTCCATTTGTGGGTGACTTTTTTATTTATTATAATTTATTTATTCCACTTTATCACGTGTTTCATTTATTCTATTACAATTAATGCACATTTTTGTTTTGCATGTTTCCGTTGCTTTTCGTAAAATAAACTGGGTCAAATTGGACTGATGCAAAATAATAGGTTCTTGGAAAATTATCTTGATAAGCATATAACATTTTGATATTTTTCGTTGGACAGAAAGTATCATTCATTAATACGTTTCTTGAAACTAGTGATGTAATGGATGTCAGTTTAGCGGATGCGAACGCGAATACGATTATCAAAAGTTGACATAAGCGAATGTAGGAGACAATTTTTAAAAAATTGACGTTTTCAGTGTATTAACTTTACTGCGAAAAATATATAAAATAAAATTTCCCGATTCTTTAAAAATATATGTGGATCAACTTAGAATAAGAAGTTTGTAATAAAAAGTGTTTTATATACATATGTAGAAATGTAGATATATTGTACACACAATATATTTATTATAGTGAATGCTCAGTAATCAAAGTTCAGTAAAAATATTTAAAAAAAAAACAAAGCTGCATTTAAAACTGAACAAACATGTTAACAAGCTTAATTATGAAATTTTTGTGAACGCAGATTGCCCAATTTAAAGATTCGTTCTACATTCGCAAACAAAATTGCGTATGCGAATGCCAAAATTATGCGAATATTTCGCAGTTAGTGAATGCGAATGCATCCATTACATTACTACTTGAAACATTAAAAATGTTTAATTTTTATATCTATTTGATTTCCTTGTGATTTGGATTTAATATAGGGTTATTTTTAAAAGTCTCCAAATGGTTTTCGAAATATTGAAACATTGGCGTTCACTTTTTTTGACTTTGTTGTTTTGTTTTCGTTTTTTTTTTTTTTAAAAGGTTGAAAGCCTGGAGAAATTAATAAATTATTCCTGCAGACAGGCTTGTAGGGCTTCTCGGGAATCAAAAAAACTTATTAATTGCAACTGTTTTTCTTATGAGAAGGAGAATAAAAATAAAAAAATAAATAAGAGATTTTATAAATTTATAGTAATATGCTACGTAAGTAATCTTTCCCTCTACCCTAACATAAAAAAACAACACTTTTAATAATAAACAAATGAACATACATACATAAACAAATGATCTACAGCTTAAAGTCCTCAGTGTAACCTATATATGTTATAGTTATATGTTTTAATTAAAATAACTTCCATTGCATAGTATTGAAATGTCTCAACTTATTTGTTATTTGAGTATTTTGCTAGTAAATTGAAGCAAACAAACCAGATTGAATTCAAAGCTTATACTTAAATACATATTTAAAAATGTTAAGATCGAATGACGTTCATTGCTTTGGTTTGCATTTTTAAACCTCGATCATCCATATGAAATATATGAGTTTAAAAGTAATTTTTTAGATCGTAATTCGACCCAGTTTTTTTGTTGTTATTTTCTTTTAAGATTTTGAGCTATAAATATTTTGTTGTGACTGGTTTTAAGAAGCTACATCAAAATTATTTTCTTTTATTTATCATTTAAGCACATGTTTATTCATTCTTCATTATTTATCTGTTTTTAATTTAATTGTGCATAACACTATGCGACAAGTTTCAGAAGATCCTTTCAGACCTATAGTAATAAAAACCGTAAAAAGTTTGGAATGATCAATTTCATTTTTTTTTTTTATAAAAACTTGAAGTTTTTGGTATTCAGGCGATTTTTTCAAATTTTATTATTTTCTGTATTAGCCAATTTCTCTTAAAAGTTATTTACATTGACTTGTTCTACAACTATACCATTCGCGTGGTTTTTGAAATAAAATGTTCGAAAATGACCCAAAAATTTCTACGTTTTTGTAGTTTTTTTTATTATTTTTGAGAAGGTGCTCACTAAAAAATAGTGCAAACTGACGAGACCAATCTCTACTGTTTTTGATTACTATATATGTATGTATGTCTATGTTAATATGGTACTTGAAAAATTTGTCGCACAGTGTAATTAGTCATTGATGTTTTTTATTTACAAAATTATTCCATTGAGTAATTATTATTTTCGAACTTTTTTGTGTTACACAATAAACAATTTTTTTATTTTATGAATTTCCACCCCTCCCAATTTGTAATTAGTTGAAAAGAATGACTGAGCTTCAATTGATACCCCCTCTTGCATGACCTTCTACTTTGTTTAGGATTCATTAAAGTATAATGTGAAAGGCTATTTTTTTGCTCATATGTATTTAAATACCATCTTAACCATTCGTTAAAAATTCCATACAGTATTAAAAAAAAAATCGAATTGATTTCAGAATATTCCAATTGTGCTTCAGAATAATCAAATATGCTTCTGAGACATCATATTAAAAATTATATTTTACACTGGTTTTAAAAAGTCTTACTGATTTAAATACAAGCTTTACCAGATCCAAAAGGGATCATTTGCTAGTAGTTCCAAAACGCAAGAGTTCGTTCTTGCCTCTTCTATCGAGATACAATTTTTGTACTTGGAGTTTTGTAGTTAGTCTAAAAATATCCTGAAAATTTAATACTATAAATCATAATACATATTTTTTCAGATAGAATTAATTAATAATTTGTAGAGAGACTGCTGGCATCTCTGGAAAGTTTTATATAAAAGCTTTTAGTGTAAGTTTTAATTTGTATTTAAATGATATATACAAGTCAATTTATTTCCAGTTTAGCATACTTTTAGGATTATACTAAAACCACGAAAAAAAAGATCTAACAAAACTTTCGAGTTTGTAGAAACCACATTCTGTTTTAGGGAGACATTTAACAATATTAACAGAGCATACGTTTGGGGTACTCCAGTGAGTAAAGTTGCATTTTATCCCTTTTGTTCTTAACAAGCGAAAAAAGTGGCGTGCAATGAACAGCTTTTATACAACTCCATGACCCCGAATACATCCGCGATTTATATTTGGTAAGTCACAAACTGAGCAATCTGCAATCAAACTAAGACCAGCTGAATACAAATTTTAGAAGAACTGGATTAGAAATCAGCAATAAAAAAACAAACATTGCCTCTCCTTATCTCTAACGCGGAGAAGAGAAGATATTGAGAGCGTATAGAGCTTGAGAGTCTGATGTCAAATAAAATCGGTGGTTTATTATAGAATTAACCAAGCTAAGTAAATCGAGCTTTAAAAAAAAAAGTTATGCGAAAGATCTAATTTTAGCCCCTCTACCGTCCCGATCAACTCTAGTACATTCGATTTCATTCTTTCACCCTTTTTATTATATTGCAAATGTAAATGTTTAAATTTTTGTTAAGCATTAGTTGTACAAAATTATTATTACACATAATATGTGTAATACAATACACATTACTTTGTTTAGGATTTTGTAGCACAGCGTAAGCGCAAACCTAAATATAATAATATTCTATAAAATAAAAGTGATAGAGTTAGCCAAACAAATTGATGAACCATCGACACATTTTCGAGATCAGTAAGTTTTAATAAAAGTCTTGGATCTCTAAAGTGGCAATAAACGTCATCACAGTCAAGTATATCACGATTAAAACCGAACATCGTTAATAGTAGTGTATCAACAGAGACACGTAGATAACATAGTTTTAATAATATTTTCATAAGATAAGATAATTGTTCAGCAAAATCAATTCCATAAACAGCTAAACCAATGAAAGGTCCAGTAGCTAAAGCTCCAATTATGCTGCCATTCTAAAATATACACAAATATATTTAATAAAAAACTATTACTTTTAGAATATTGTAATCACTTACAGCCATATTAAATAATGCACCTATCGTTAGACCCAAAGATTCTGAAATAAGCGCCGTCATTATTGCAACGGAAGCGAAAAGTGAAAACCGCCACCATTGTACTGGCAATCCAGATGGCCAATAAACCAAAGTAGCGAATATTAAATTCAATATGAACTATTTGTAAATAAATAAGTTAGAATAATGTGAGCGAGAATCATACTGTATTGTAATATGTATACACAATTAAAGTTTTTTCACTTACCAGTAATGGAAGTCTGGATAAATTTAGTGCTATATAATAAGGTGTTAATGAGTACCAACGGTTGAATGTTTCTTTTTTAACAATTTTCATTTCCATTGGAACTGCAAGATATGAAATATTTAAAATGAAAAATGTTTGTTCCTACAAAACCTAGAGAACTTTTCGCATCCAATGAGTTTGAATTATATTAGCACATGAATGGAAGGAACCTACAGTTTTATCCGGAATCCAAACGTCGAAGTGAAAAGCTTTTCTTAACCAATTATTATTCTTGGAGGTTTGCCATTGCCAATTTTTATTTTCATTCAAATTAATTTGCAACGAAATTGGAAGAGATGTCTAAAAATTCTTCCCTATACCTCTATTCTAAGTTTTACTTTTATATACTTAATATGTATATTACAATTACTTACAACTTAATATTGGTAGCATCACTTGCGTATATACGATAACAGTTGTTGCACTAATAGAAAGTTTTATATGGTCAAATACACGTTCACCTTGATTACCCGATTTAAAGAACATAACACCTACACATAAAAAAAAAATTGGGAAAATGAGATTTTGATATCGATTTAATTAGGTACACTTACCGTAGCATAATCCACACAAAATATGATGAAATATTTGTATAGCAAGTGCAGTTCGTCCTCTTAGCATTCGAAGTATCATAAATTGAAACAATATCCAAAATTGATGAAACCCTAAAGCAGCATCCTCTTTCAATTTAGTTGTCAAATACTTAAAGAAACTGCTAACTCTGTTCATTATAGACGCATCATGTGATAGCGCTCTTACAGCGCAGATATGAAGAAAATTCCTGCGTTGCGGTTCTTCAACAAAAAGTGTTCTAATTGAATTACAAAAGTCTTTTGGATTCTCCCCATCAATAACGTCTTGTGGCATATAAATTAATTTGCCATTATCGGTTGTATTGCAGAGAATTGGAATGATTGTTTCGTCATCGGTATCACAGAGTTCGATAACTGAAAACAAATTATATTTTATTTTAAATTGTATTTAAAATAAAATTATGGAAAAAACTTACTATAATCCGAAGGACTATAATACTTTGGGCATTCAAACTGTACATGCCTCAGGTAAGGTATAATTGCAGTCGGACTACCTTGATAGACACATTGCCCTTTCGCCAAAACAAATATACTATCGAAATAATTGAAAATCGTTGCCGATGGCTGATGTATTGTGCAAACGATTGTACGCCCCTTCTTTGCCAAACTACTCAACAATCGTATACATTGAACTGCTGTTACTTCATCCAATCCACTTGTAGGCTCATCGAGAAAGAATATATTTGGATTGACTACCAATTCTAATGCAATCGAAAGACGTTTACGTTCACCACCGCTCAATTTGTCAGCTGTTATATTGCGTCTATGATTTAAATTGAGATTCTCGAGAGTTTCAGTAATGACTTCATGATTTTTTTGATGATTTCTCAACCTGAGATTACATGAAAAATTCATTAGCTCTTCTACAGAGAGTAAGGTTTGATGATTATCTTCTTGTGTAATGTAGCAAGAATGTTTACGTGCGATTTTAATGTGACCTGTCACACCCGAAACCCTAATATAAAAAGATAATATTTAATTTACAAATTTTATCTATGAAAATATATAATAGCATCACCTATATCCAGAAATCGCATTTAATAGACAGCTTTTGCCAGCACCTGAGGGGCCCATAATCGCTGATAGTTGTCCATTACGAAAACTTCCACTGACTCCTTGTAGAATATGACGAGTACCAGTTACTTTTACTAAAAACCAATAATAATTCATTAGCAAGAATATTAATGTGCTATTTAATAATTTTAGAAAACTTATACAACTTCATTAATAATTTTCGCTACTCTTAGTTACAAACATGTATCGAGTTAATCTAGAAATACAAAACATACTGTAATACTTACTATAATTTTCCCGTTCTTTTATGGTATAGTAGACATCTTGAAACTCAACATCTTTAGATGACTTCAAACATGTAGCAAGCTCCATTATATTTTCGGTTTAGTTGAACTTTTTATATTGTTTCTAAGATTTTCATTTCGTAATAAATTTTGTATGTTTATAATGTTGTCGATGTCTTTTCAATATTCTTTCTATAAATTCATGAAATTTTATATAATAAGTAGATAATATGCCTACATTTATTTTTCATATAAACCTATAAGTTATGTAAAATTACGCTGCTCAACATAATAATTCATTTCTATATAATACGCGGTCTCTGATCACGATGGCAAAGTCAAAAAAAGGTTTCAATGGTTTCCATTTATTTAGTATTTATATATGTTAGGTACAGAATATATAATTTTGAGTTTGGATTAGACCAAAATAATATTGTTTAATTAAACTTAGTCCGTAGTTTTTTTTTTAAATACAACGATTAATGATGCATACAACTCATGTTTGAGTAATTAAAAAATGATTTACTAATTGTTTGGATTCAGCAAAATACCAATTAAATATGATACTTAACTAGCTCTCCAGATGTACGATATAAATTCTCATTACTATAGCTACTACCATTGCAAATAATATAAACACGCACTTAACTTTCGATAGCCTCTTACATGAACAATTTTATAACTCGGTTATTTTTGAATCATGCAAAATTCTTAGTATTCAAGTGAATGTAATAGCCGGATTGATGTGATTTTTACAGGTTCCTCAATAACTATCGATACGATATAAATCCATATTCAAAGTTCGAATCTCAAAATGACGACAGGAAAGATGTTATTTCACCTACACTGTAAAAGTTTTAACTATCAACTTTATATAGAAACTATGTAAATATGTATATCATATTGCTTTAATATTTAAAAATAAATCTATTACTTTAGTTTAATGATAATTAAGTCCTCTCAATATTTTGAACGACTGTACTGGTGTGAACTAAAATTATAACTTAAATTTTTAAATTGAATTAAAGTATGAACTTTTCAAATAAAGTTAGACTTACATAAATTTATAGCATGATAACAAAAAATGAACTTTCATAATGAAACTGTAGTTTAAAAATAGCGATATCTATTGTAGCTCCGCAAACTGTCCTCTTCCTCTTTCACATTACGCACTATACGAACTTGTATTATACCATAAACAAGTGGCTTTAAGTTTTGTTTATTTATTTAAAGAATAAGCTGAGAGAGGCCACTTCAAAAATTGCTTGCCTACTTATAATTTTGTTGCCCAGTAGTTAATTTTATCTTTTCAATACACATCGCGACATATAAAAATATTCTATTAAATTTTGTATAACAATGATGGTCTGCCCTTATGCTATTTATAATAGTTGCACACAAGCTTTTGAGCTATTAAATGTTGTGAAGATGCTGATTAGTGTTATACTTGGATAAGCAAATTTTATTTACTCTTGAAATTCTAAACAATGACGCATTACGTATTTTTTTGTATTGAGTTTAGGACAACGATAAATATTTGTTTGCTTACTGTAATCTTTTATTATAATGGAAAATTTTTAATTAATATCAAAACTCGTCATGAAAACAAAATTCTTAGTTTACCAAATAATAAAATTTGCATATGTATGTATAATTCAATTCAAATGTTTTAAAACAAAATAAAAAAACACGATAAATGTTGCTCAATTGAAGAGGAAATAAAAACGGCTGGCAATTATACTGCATCTGTAATTTTATCTACCATAAATATGTACATAAAAGTTAATTTGTTATAATAATTAATTACGAGCATATACAAATTTCTGACAAATAAAACTTTTACCAATATCTGTTTTGTAGATATCTTTTGCCGTTTCCCAAAACAAAAAATTAAATTTT
This sequence comes from Toxonevra muliebris, assembly GCA_963691655.1. Lineage (NCBI taxonomy): Eukaryota > Metazoa > Arthropoda > Insecta > Diptera > Pallopteridae > Toxonevra > Toxonevra muliebris. Next base: position 49,963,674 of record OY829326.1, on the reverse strand, counting down.
TTTCGATTAATTTGTTTCTTGTATGTTTAACTTTAACATAAATAATGTTGAGCGAGTGGTCTACGTGAAATATATTACATGGTTTGCTTGCATGTAGACAACTAAAAAATACGTGAAAGCAACGTTGAAAACGTAAGTAACTTATTCTTATCTATATCAGTTTGCTTTTAGACGTTTCTAGTTGCTAGAAACTGCCAAATTATGTTGGAAAGAGGGGGTGAACGAAAGGGGTATTCCCCTTCTTTCTATCACATTTGAGAGTTGCTTGCTACAAGTTTCTTCATCTAAAAGCAGACTTACATATCCTACAAATTAAATTACTTATTTATTACATCTACATAACTTTGTGAATTATTATTTATTCTGATGTAATAGTCCATTTTTAAAAAATTATTTCCCGTTCTGGGCTTGGTTAAAAGTCGTAAAAAAAAAACTATTCAATTTTTCGCAAACTTTACCACAATGTTCTGGCTATGGCTATTACTTTAGTTTAATGATAATTAAGTCCTCTCAATATTTTGAACGACTGTACTGGTGTGAACTAAAATTATAACTTAAATTTTTAAATTGAATTAAAGTATGAACTTTTCAAATAAAGTTAGACTTACATAAATTTATAGCATGATAACAAAAAATGAACTTTCATAATGAAACTGTAGTTTAAAAATAGCGATATCTATTGTAGCTCCGCAAACTGTCCTCTTCCTCTTTCACATTACGCACTATACGAACTTGTATTATACCATAAACAAGTGGCTTTAAGTTTTGTTTATTTATTTAAAGAATAAGCTGAGAGAGGCCACTTCAAAAATTGCTTGCCTACTTATAATTTTGTTGCCCAGTAGTTAATTTTATCTTTTCAATACACATCGCGACATATAAAAATATTCTATTAAATTTTGTATAACAATGATGGTCTGCCCTTATGCTATTTATAATAGTTGCACACAAGCTTTTGAGCTATTAAATGTTGTGAAGATGCTGATTAGTGTTATACTTGGATAAGCAAATTTTATTTACTCTTGAAATTCTAAACAATGACGCATTACGTATTTTTTTGTATTGAGTTTAGGACAACGATAAATATTTGTTTGCTTACTATAATCTTTTATTATAATGGAAAATTTTTAATTAATATCAAAACTCGTCATGAAAACAAAATTCTTAGTTTACCAAATAATAAAATTTGCATATGTATGTATAATTCAATTCAAATGTTTTAAAACAAAATAAAAAAACACGATAAATGTTGCTCAATTGAAGAGGAAATAAAAACGGCTGGCAATTATACTGCATCTGTAATTTTATCTACCATAAATATGTACATAAAAGTTAATTTGTTATAATAATTAATTACGAGCATATACAAATTTCTGACAAATAAAACTTTTACCAATATCTGTTTTGTAGATATCTTTTGCCGTTTCCCAAAACAAAAAATTAAATTTTTTTCGATTAATTTGTTTCTTGTATGTTTAACTTTAACATAAATAATGTTGAGCGAGTGGTCTACGTGAAATATATTACATGGTTTGCTTGCATGTAGACAACTAAAAAATACGTGAAAGCAACGTTGAAAACGTAAGTAACTTATTCTTATCTATATCAGTTTGCTTTTAGACGTTTCTAGTTGCTAGAAACTGCCAAATTATGTTGGAAAGAGGGGGTGAACGAAAGGGGTATTCCCCTTCTTTCTATCACATTTGAGAGTTGCTTGCTACAAGTTTCTTCATCTAAAAGCAGACTTACATATCCTACAAATTAAATTACTTATTTATTACATCTACATAACTTTGTGAATTATTATTTATTCTGATGTAATAGTCCATTTTTAAAAAATTATTTCCCGTTCTGGGCTTGGTTAAAAGTCGTAAAAAAAAAACTATTCAATTTTTCGCAAACTTTACCACAATGTTCTGGCTATGGCTCCATAGAGATTTATGATTTTAAAGGTTTAAGTTAGAGACAAAATAGAACAATTGTTGCAGACTTCAAGTTGATGAGGAATCGTGACATATGGTATGATTTCCCTGTCCTGTGACTTTGACTAATGTTCATTAAACCACTCAAATAAATTAAGACATGAACTTCATAACTATGGAAAATGAATACCTAGACTTAATTTTCATAATATCTTAGCTTTTTCTTTATCTTAACTTTTAGTTTGACGTCACAGCTACAAAATATAATGACTGACAGAGATAATATTGTAAACAACTCTAAATTACATGATTTTGCTTAACTCTGAACATAAGTAATAAGTTTACTTTGGTCGCATTTCTAAAACTTAAATTCTCCCAGAAACGGATAGTTAGTTGTGAGTTTATGGTCAGCACAAATGTGGTTATTTGGGTGCCGTTTTATTCATTATTTTTATTTCCTGCTTTTTTAGGTCGCAACAGTTGTGAATTTTTTGCGTCTTAGAAACGCGACTAAATTTTTAAATAAATGACTTTTTGCGGAACACATTTGAACTAGCATATTCCAGTGCACGGGGGAAACAACAAATGTTCAAGTTTGTAAAATCTTCATATTCCATTTATTCTATTCAATTTCTTTACACATCTGCTTTTCTATTTGAAAGTATATTGTTTTTGCTTGTAGCCAGCCCAATATCATTTGTCGAATACTGTATTACATATGTACATTAAAGTTCTTCGAGTCGGTCTTGTTGTACACCTTTGAAAATGAACCTCGGTGTATTTTATGATGACTCCCAAGATATATCAGCTCTAGCGATTACCGTTAGAGAGCTGAACCATTTTGAAAAAACCTCTTAAAATCTTATTATCTCGAGTCTGCTAACCTAAAAAAAAAATTTATGCAGAACCGTACAATTTTAGCTTGCCGAAAATGTTCCTGTACAAAAGACGATTTTTAAAGGTTCTTTAAAGATGGTCCAGCTCATAAGTTAAGGGGTTATATACATTTACTGTCGGAAAAAGGGTATTTTCATAATTTTTTTTTTCTCAAGGCAACACAATTTTATCAGAATAAGTCACCGTATATCTATTTATTTATATTGCAAGGCATTTCATGAAATTTTTCAACAAAAAATGTTGACAGCTGGGGGCGTACGGCCAAAACATTTCTTTTTCGTCACCCTTCACGGTAAGTACGATAAATAAAGAACGGTTCATCTGAAATGAAAAAAAACAGAACACGTTTTAGCTTTCATCGCCACCCTCTTAGTGAACGAAGGGTTTTGTAAAAATGTAAATTATTTTTACAAAAATGGTGATGATTTCCTTAAAATTCTTGATTTTCGAGGGTCTGGAAATTTGGTTTTGGTAGCCAGAAAAAAGTTTTGTTCCAAATAAAAATTCCTTCGTTCACTAAGAGGCTATTACAGTTATAAACTAGCCACTGAAAATTTAGATCGATTGGTGAACTGGTTCTTGAGAAACCTTTCTCACCGCAACGGAACTTTTTGAAAAGCAACATTTCGAGATAATCGCGTTTGAACTTTCGGCACCATGTTCAAGTAAACCGAGGTAGCGCGCTGTTCACAGCTGTAACTTTGACTCTAGTGCTCAGATCTCTATGAAAATATTTTCTCAAGAAGATGTATTTGCAATAAAAATTTTCGATTTTTTCAGCCAACACAAGTCTATATAACCCCTTAAACCGAAGTTCCTTTTCAGAGGTGTACAACAACAACTTTTTTTCATGAGGCAGTTTAATGTACATGCATGTTTTTGTTCAGTGAACTAAACAAATATTGTTTTGATAGGTTTGTTCTATTTTTAATATTTCTTTTTGCCGGTATGTAATTAAATAATAAATTATATGCATGCACTTACAATGTTTGTAAGAATAAATGAAAATACATATATATGTAATTAATGCACATACACAATTTTTGTCACAGAATTGTTTAACAAAGAAATAAACTCTTTTTCCAAACTATTTAAAAATATACGTAATAAATAATTTTGTTATTTTCAAACGCAGTTCATTGTTTTTATGCTATAAATTATAACCAGATTGGTTTTCTTTAAATAAGTTTTAAAAACAAGTTATCAAAGTAGTATACAAAATTTATTTTTAAATTAATAAAACAAAAGCCGTTCTGATTTCCGACGCGTGACCGTTCTGCTTAGAAGCAAATTTTTGAATGTGAAATGAATGCGATGACTTGAATGAGTGAAGGTAATAATATTTATACGATTGATTTCCTATGATTGCTTTTTAGAAAAGTGACAGACAAACTTTGTTTATACAGTGGGGGCATATTGTTTCCAACTAAAATCTATTTTCCCAAAAAGTTTTCAAAACATGAAATATAGGTATATCATTAGAACTTAACAATTTTTTTAAATTACATTAATATTATTATGTGTTAAATAAGAATCAGAAAAAAATCATCCAAAAAACACTTTTGTATTTCTTTAAAAACAATTTAAAACTAAGGATAATTTTAAAATTAATATTTAGTAGAAAAATCACAATTTTTTTAGTGAAACCTCGAGATGCGAAATAATGATATCTCTTACTGCTGTACTTAAATTAGTGATTGTAAGTCCATTCTGTGCCTATTCCAATCCATTATAAGATCGTTCCAAACAAAATGGTTAGGTCTGGCGACTGTGGTGGCCAAACTATTATCGTGGTTTATAATTAAGTTAGTTAAGATTTATTCAATGCGCGCCTTAAATAGTTTTCTTGCTAAAGGAAATTGCGCAAACGCATCTCCTATACATCTAATATGATGATTGGTCCATAATACTATTAATTCCATATAAAAGTCCCATTCAAATAGCAACAAACGCTCCACACCATTACCATCCCTCATTCATGCTCAACTGTGTTCTTGCAGTAACGCTTACTTTGTGGTATTCGTACTTTACACAAATTATTGGTCAAATTATGTTGAATTATGATTCGCTACTGAAGAATCTTTGTTTTCTTAAATTCACTAATTCAAGTGTTCTTTTACTAATTTTAATTGCATTATTTTTTTTTCTTCTTCTTCTTCTTAAGTTTTATTACTGTGTTTCATATTTTAAGAACGTTTGGAAAATTCAATATTAGTTGTAAATAATATAGCCACTACTGTATACGAAGGTAAATACGAAAGTTATACTGTACATGTCTTAGTTAACACATTATAAATCTTTGTGACAAAATCAATATGGCATTTACTCATAGTTTAACCACATAAATGAATACTGATATGCACATATGAACATGAATTAAACATGAAACTAATTAAATTAATGTTAATGTTATTTGATTGCACTAAAATTTATTTTGTTTAGAAAGGAAATTCTTTGTGACATGCGCAACTTATTTGGCATATTTCAAACTATTTGAATCCATCAAATTCTCTTTTTTCTAAATCGTTGAAAAAAATTGACTTGAAATATTTTCTCTTTAGTGATATTTATTGAAGACATACCTATAGTAGAATTCATTAAAAGAAGGCACTGCCAGACACTCCTTTTTCCAATTCTGATTACAACTGAATCTAAATAGAATAAAGGAAAAAGTTTTAAGCCAATGATCTGAGATAAGCACTTTCATTTAGTTCAATACGCTCTTTTGTACACAAGTTATGATTCAGCACTGAGGTTTGAAGTAGATAGTGGCATATAGTATATAAGGGAGTATATGGTCATCTAAAACCCAAAAAGACAAATTTTCAAAATCGAATTTTTGATTAATTATAATGCACTTGCTCTAACTACATGTCGCTGCAAAATTTTAAAATTACACTATGCAACAATTTGAGGGTCAATGTCTCGGGACAAACCCAAACCAATTGCAAACAATAGTATTTGACCTCAGTAACAAAAGCCTAGATCCCTTTTTGCTCCACCACGTCAAAATATTTTTTAAAGTGGTTTGAAATTTTGATTTTTTAGGCAAAAATCGAATCAAATAAAGAGAAAAATCATGTGTAAAATTTTATTTAAAGTGGTTCTTGTCTTGGGTAACCTATATTAAAATTTCCCAACAAATATTTCCTTAGAGCATTTTAATCTTCTAACTCCCACCAGTATTGGTCATTTTGGGCTTTTTTCTTAAAAACTAAGTTAAAGGGGAGGTCAAGGGTTAAAACCTTCCACAAAAATATTTTCCGGAAAATTTCACTAATGGCCACCGAGGACAAGTAACCTCTAGGAGGAAATTAAGTGTTAAGAAATTTATTTGTAAGCATGATTAGTAATAAAAGCTTCTAAGTTCCATACTTACAGCATATATTGTAAGTATGGAACTTAGAAGCTTTTAGTAGCAGAGAATCATTTAATAATATTGTAACAGTGCGGTAATGTTTGTGGCACCCACGGAACATCAGAAATGAATTTCTGCTCATAGTATTATTTATACGCCAATGTTAGTTCAGTGCTGAAACAGCTTTACCTGTGGTGGGATAGCTTGAAATGGCTGTAGATATAACAAAATTTATTGATATTTTTGAAAACTCCATTATAAAGGATATTACTGATCATACATAATAACGCACTTTGCAATATATGCTTACAAATAAATTTCTTAACCTTTAATTTCGTTTTTTATGTATTACCTTTAACTTTTAAAGGCTACTTGTCTTTGGAGACCCTTAATGAAATTTTCTGGAGAATGTTTTTATAGTTCAACTTTTTAGCTCCCCTAAAACCTAGCTTTTAAGGAGTTTTTAATAAAAGGACCCAAAATTACCCATACTGGTGGAAGCTAGAGGGTTAAAATGTTCTAAGGAAATATTCCTCGGAAAATTTTAATATAGGCCGTCCAAGACAAGAACCACCTTAAGGAAAATTTTGCATATGATTTTTCTCATTGTTTAATTCGATTTTTGACCAAAAAATCAAAATTTCAAACCACTGTAAAAAAAAATTGTGACGTATGGAGCAAAAAGGGGGTTGGGGCTTTTGTTACTGAGGTCAAATACTATTGTTTGAGGTTGGTTTGGTTTTGTCCCGAAAATATGTGTTGCACTGTGTTATACGGCTAAAAATAACGGTTTTATTAACCAAACCAAAACCACGCACGTCCACACAGAAGCTTTCATTGTTTTTCTTTGCTAAGGTTCCCACATATGCATTCATTTGTATAGTAAGTGTCACACCCACTAATTCAAGATTAACCATATTTTTTTCACTCAATCCCATTGACAAATAATACTTGCATACTTAATTTTAGTACTGTACTAAAAATGGTTCAGTTAGGTTATATGGAAGGTGCCACGCTTGCTTTTCCAATCTCTCACACATTTTTTCTGTGGCATGGCATTGCTAAGAAACGTATTTGTACGTGCTGAGGTTTAGGTAGTATACCCAGTTTTTCACTATAATACATTTATAGATATAGATTTCCGATTTGATTTACTATTATCGTTATTACTTATTCCTTATGTTGCCTAACGTAACATAATATATGTTAAAACTTAGCCAGGGAACACATATCTAAATTTAAAAAACTACATAAACCGGATAAGTAACTCTTGAGTTATGAGCACACTAATGAGAGACAGACAGAAAGAGAGAAAGTTTGTAAATATTTTTTATTTATTATTGCATGATTAGTAGATTTATGTTCCCTTGAGTTGTATACATAATTATAATAATATTGCATGAGTTAATGAATACTTACTATTGCAGGTAAAACACGAACTATGTTAAATAAAACAAAATAATTAATACCGCCAGTTAATAATTCAGTGTGAAATACAAGAAGGTTTTTAGGGGTAGGTTTAATTATATTTTACTGAACCGATATGCATACATAAAATTATTGTGCATGTGTATTTGGATGCTATTATAAATAAGTTTAAAGAGTAGAAATCAAAATTATTTGGATTCTGAATTCTGTAATCACGTAGTCAAAAGAATTTTGTTTATGGTTCGCCGTTAAAACTATTTATTTTATAATTTAGTAATTGAAAAACATTCAATTAAGATTGTGAGTAATGGGAATCTTCCTTATGACTGCTTTTAATTTTGAAATATATATTTTGTAATTGTAACAACAATTTTTTCACTAGTATGTTGTCTTCTAATTCAATAAATTTATTACTGCTACTATTATGGCACAACAGCCCATGGAGGGCCAAGGCCGAGCTTTTCGTATCCATTCATGTTGTGTGATTTATATTTATACACGAATGGAAGGGACCTACAGTTTTTATTTGCTATTTTTTAATTTTTTTTTTTTGAGCGTGCCGAGATATGAACCAAGGCACCTCTGCGTAGCAGTCCAACACACTAACCACTAGGCTACGGCAACCTACCATACTTACAACGAACTTATTGCAATCTTGAATCTATACACAGGCCTATGCCGATGATGTTGCCTGCTTAATCACGGGCCAATCGGTCGGGTATGTTTGTATGAAAACCCAAACTGCCCTGAATACGATTGACTCTTGGTGCTATCGGTTTACCCTCTTAAAACTGGTGTTATTCTTTTCACTAGGAGAAGGAAAATGTATGGTCTTGTTTTACCAGTACTCAGAGGAATCACTATTCAGCTATTCTAGGAGTCATTTTAGATACCAAACTTCTTTGGCGTTCCCTTGTTGAGCTAAAGGTATCCAAGGCATTGGCAGCTTTTAGTCAATGTAAGGCCATTTTTGGCAAAACATAATACTTTATAAGGCTATGATTCGACCCATCATCACCTATGCATCCATAGTCTGGTGGAGCAGACTTAATGTTGACAGCGTTGGGAAAGCTCTTGCCAGACTTCAAAGGACTGTGGCCATTTGTTGTACGGGAGCTTTTCTTACAACACCTGGCTCATCCTTGGATGCATTGCTCAACTTACCACCCCTTGATATTTTTGCTAAAGGAGAGGCTGTCAAAGCCATCTGTAGGCTTAAACGCAATGGGTATTGGTATGACACTTGCTGGGATATTGGTGACATTGTTGAAGGTACTGATATGGATCTAACAGTTCTATCAATGTCAACAATTCCAGTTTTAAAACAGCGCTAAACAATACAAATTCCAGAGGCCCAAACTTGGTTTTTGCCGGGACCTGGGCCGGGAGGTGATTGTTATCGTATTTTCACTGACGGTTCCTGAACAGAATTCGGTTCGGGTTCTGGGGTCTTTATTGAAAATGATGGAGTGCACCTTCGCTTTTCCCTTGGGTTGTATACTTCTGTTTTTCAAGCAGAAATTTTTGCAATCATCAAGGCAAAAGAGAGATAGGAGTATCTGTGTATTTAGTGTCAGTCAGTCTTAAATCCTTGCTTAATCCTCTAACCACGTCTAAACTGGTTATGCATTGTAAATCCAGGCTTGATTGTGTTCGAAAATACAATAGCCTGCTGTTGATATGGGAGGACCTGAGGGGCTTTAGACAGACAAAGACCGTGTTACCTGTTATCTCGAAGAGTCTAACAGACTTTCTGTTATCACTTAACAGAAAGAGCTGCAGGCAGCTTGTGGGATTATATACAGGTCATTTCTCTTGGGCCAAACATTTACATATGATTGGCCTGGGAGCTAGTGCTTTCTGTGCTTCCTGTGGTTTTGACGAAGAATGTGAAGAGACGGCGGACCACTTTCGTAGTGTCTGCCCCGCTTTCTGCCAGAGTATGCATATTTGGTACTGGAGTGGTGGGAGACGAACACCTGAGCTCTCTAACACCGCAGGATCTGCTAAGATTTATTAATAAATCTGGTAGATTTAAAGAATAGCAAATAGAATATAGTACAATGAACGTAAAACTTGTCTGAGTGCTGTATTCTTGAATACTTCTTTTGTCTGTTCCAACAAAAAAATAGCATTTATTCGTTATTGTTTACATTTATTCTTTAACGAATTTAATTTTAAAAAATAACCAAAAACTTTGCGAATTATCAAAACAGTTTTTGAAGAGTTTCTTGTTATTTGGTTATGCCTATTAAATCACTATAATCTAGATTCCAGAAATTGTTTTAGCAGTTTTTTTTTTAAGTTGTTAAGTTTAAGTACTTGGTTTTGGAAAATCATTGTTTTTTCTAAAAATGGTAAGAAAGTAGTTATGAGGATCGGCCTATGATTATCGATATGTATGCATATTAAAGTGGTTTGGTATGAGATTTTAAAAAATCTAACTATAATAAGGTCAAGAATATAAAAAAAAATTTCCAACTCGCGATCAAAGTTTCGAATTAAAATTTTCAATTAAAATTGATGATTTTTTCTGAATTCCGAAATGAGGATTTTTTAAATTTCAGAATTGACTATATCAGTTCGAATAAAACCAGGATCTACCACTTCTATCCCCATTGTTACAAATACACGAACAATATAGTTTTGCAATTTAATGCTAAGCCCGCACAGAAATTAACGTTTTTCATATGTTGTACACAATTTATACCTCTAAATATCCACTGTGCTCTGAATTGATGCTGTAAAATAAAGTTACGAGCTTTATTTTAGCTGTGCAGTTTACTAAACACTTGAGTATTTGCTTGTATGTTGCTGACCACCGAGTACATCAACCACTGGATAGTGTAACAGCCTTTCAAATAATAATATACTTTGTTGGTAGCACAATTTATTAATTTATTTATTCTTTAGCATACTTTGTAATGAAGAACTGTCTATTTTGACTACTTTACTACAAATAAAAAGAATAACAAACATTCAATAAAGTATTTTTGAATCAATTTGAAGGAGTATGTTCAGTGCGTAAGAGAAAATATCCGCAGGGCTGCATTCATGTGACCGCATTTCGAAGGGCCACCGCTGTAAGATTCTAAAAAATTACACAGGCTGTACAGTATTTTTACGTTTGAATATTTTTTATAAACACATTACGGGTATTCAAGTAAATTTCCGAATGCCTCGCGATTCTTATAAACTGTATATATGCTCACAAGAGAACAGCCAAAATTTGTGTGAAAATTCATTTCCACAACTTGTATATATAAGTTGAATATAGAAGCGGAACTGATTATTATCTAGTATAATAAACAGATTACTAACCAAACCTCGCACACAACGCAACTAACTATATAAAGTAAAATTTTGGCTACGCCCATATATTAATTACAGAATGACTAGTAGTGCGCGAGTTTCTATTGAAAAACTTTATCAGCGATTTATAAGTTACTGTCTGGTGATAAAAATTAATAATTTGCTGATTTTCAGTAGCGTTGTGTGCAAATGGCCTAACTATGAAACTGAAGATTATATTATTAAGTGCTGGCTACCCTGTTTTCTTCACGTGCGTGATATTTTGACATTTAATTTAACAAAAACAAAGAAAAGTGACAGCGATTTGTTGTAGGTTTTGGATTTATTTTAGTTTCGCAGTTTTTTCCTTTGTCATCTTTTATCTGGAGCATGGCGACCACACAGAAACGAGAATACGATTCCACAGTAGGCGGTAGTGTTGTTTTAGCTAGCCATGTTCCCACTTATCGTTACGCAGCCTCAGCAGTGCAAGAAATGCGACAACTACTGAACGCTGTGCGGCATCCAACAAGCACAAAGCTTGTTTTTCAAACTCTGCCCAAGCATATGCGCCGCCGAGCCATGTCTCATCATCCAAAACGCTTGCCACGAAAATATCGTGCTGCGCATCGTGCTCAAATGGCCAAAGCTGGAAAACCACAACTCACTAAACGACCATCGCGCAAACATCGACGACGTCCGGGCAATCTGTTGCGTGAATATCTGCGGCGGCAGCGGCGTCATGTTTGGCTGGAAACCCACATTTGGCATGCACGTCGTTTTCATATGATCGAGCGTTGGGGCTATCGCTTGCCCTATGCCAGCTGTGATAAAACGTATCGTTCTTGTTACCGTGCCACAGCAAAGCACTGCCTGCTACAGGATATCTCTTATTATGGTTGTCTACAGCTGGAGGGCACATTAGAACAATTGCGTTTGGGTTTTATTCGATTAAGCAGCGCAAAATGTGGATTGGGGATTACTGCCAAAACTTTTGTTAGTGGAAAGCGTGAGGGTAGTATTGAGCTATTTCGAGATAGTCATTATCCAGAGGGAGCATTGGGTCGTGTTTCATTTTTGTGGCGTCCTATGGTAGAAGAAAAATCAAGAGATGCAGATGCACAGCGAACGCTTTGGCTTTGGTTACATCCAAGTGAACATAATGCTGTTCTTGAGGAATTAATCAAAGTTTTTAAACTCGTTTCAATGAAGAGCATTAAAGTAAAATTAAAACCTGATGCTGAAGATATGGATGATTCTGTAGATGAGGTAACAAGTACTGCCGAAAGTAGCAAAGACTGTAAGTTAAAAAAAGCTTCTCCTTTTTTATGAATAACACTACTTTGTTTCTTATATATTTTAGCTACTACAAAGTGCTCGAAATTATCACAACCCCCTGTACCCATAAAAGCACAACGACGCCTACAATTCATGACGAAAACCCTAGCTTATGAACGTATTAAACGCTATAGAAATGCTGAAGGTACTCTCCAACTTAGTGAGCTAAGAGATACAATGAATCGCTTTCGCCTTACGGGCCCTCTAGCTCAAAGTGTATTGGCACATGCATTTAAAATAAAGCAGCTGACACCGGCGACCGAAAGTTTGCCACAAGAAAGTTGGCTGCATACTTTAATCTCAAAAGAAAATTTTTTTCAATCCTTCCATGAAACACAAGCCAAGTACTGGCAAGAATGCAGCGAACTGAGTTCCCCTGCAGAACTCATGTCCAACATGGTCATTGCATTAAACATTGAAGATCCCCGTATCAATCGACCACAGAAACGTTCAAAAGCTTTACCTACACCCACTGAAGACGTTCCTCAAAATAAAAGTGATTTCTTTTTAGATGCGCCCACATGTTTACCACAAAGTGCACTCTGGAACGCTGAGCTGCGTGATCACATCTGCGAGCAAATGGTCACAACGCGTACATACTGTGAGCTGCGTGCTAAACACGCGGTAGTGCCGGGAGCACTTTGTAGATTTGAGCAACACTTACAACCAGTGCCTATTTTACTAATACAACGTCCTGGTTCACAAAATCCACAATATAAACGTTTGGGTTACGGCTGCGGTTGGGATGTTATAGCACCAGCGGGCTATGGTATGCCAATTTGGTTATCGTTGATTATGTGGGGCGCTAAACCAGGGGGGCTACGGGAATTCGATTCCATTGCTAGAGAACTAGGAACAGAGCAACATTTACCGGACACGGTGGCAGGTAAATTAAATTGATTGTTCCTTTAGTTACATATATTTTAGGTACCTACTTTTCTTTTAAGGTCTTCAAAGCACCGCTGAACGTTATGCTGAATTATGTGCCAAATTTTTTCGTCAACCTCCAAATAAACGTTGTAATTATCGTAAATTTGCAGTAGCAAGTCCATTTCGTGCGCCCTTCGCCCAATTGGTACGTGATTGGATACCATCCGACCAAACGGAGCATGCTTCAAATGAAACCTCCACTTCTAGCTATTATATTCTACGCGATCGCTTGTTGTTGCAACAGCTTAATACATGCCTCACACAAAACTACAAGAATTTCGCATTTCCCGATGAAATTTCATCCAAGTGCCTTATACAATTGCAGTTGCGCATGAAATCGCGCGGAAATCTTGATGATTTCTCATTAATTTGTTTGCCGATGCGTGCTGATTTCAAACGAAATCTAAAGCAAATGAAACGTGAAAATCACGATCCCGTATATACAGAGCCACTTTTACCTGATCCCAATGAAAAAGAACGAAAACAATTGCGGGTGCAGCATAAAAAAATACTGAAACGTTTGAGAGCGCGACGTGTGCGCGAAAAGCGAAAGAAGCAGGTTCGATTGACATGATTTTACATTAACTTCACCTCTAAATTTAATATTTCTTTATTACCATCATTTAGGAAACAAGCACAACACGTGTACATATTTCTCCTGCTGGCACATCACAACTCATTGCCACACAATTTAAAAAGATGTGTGCGCTTTGGCTACCCGAAGTAGATTCGACTAGTCCTCTCTACAGCGTTAGCAAACAAGCCACTCGTGAATGTTTCGGCTACGTTACAACAGCAAGTTTCAGTTACACAGAAGCGACCATCTGTGGCGTTGGTTACGTTACTGTGGAAGGACTCAAACGTTTATTAATGCTCTGCAAGCAAACGCATTTGAAGCAGCCCATGTGCCTGGTGCGCAGCACCACATCTCGTCATTATCGATTTGCTACTTTTAAACTTAATTTACAAGTTTGATAAACCTCGAGTTTTTTCATTTATTCATAATATGCATTTGTCTTTTATTCATTAATTTTTGTATTTTCTTGCTTTTTTTTTAATAAATTATTAAATGATTTTCGAGTCTATGCACTACAACTACTAGTAACTTTTTAACAAATTTAGCATTAACAAACCAAAACAAAAAAGAATTTAATGATTTCTTGTTTCTTTAAGTAAAACTATAAATTTTAAACTATATACAAAGTGATACAATAGATAGAGTAGAAAGCTGAAATAAATTTGTTTAAACTAAAAGTGAAATGTATGTAAGTTGGACTTCTCTTTTTTAACTTTTTTTTTTCGTTTTATCTATGTTTTAACTTATATATGAGTTTTGTTTCAGTTCAGAGTTTGTTACTTTTGCTACTATGATATTTGACAGCATTGCGCTTTTGTAGCTTCTAAATCCGTTGTTGTTTTATTTTTTGTATTGTTACTATTGTCTTCAGTCTGCAAATAGATATGAATAACGAGTATAAATAATGAAAGCAAAAATATTGTATGTGTTTACTTAAAAAAAAAAAAGGTTTTAAATTACTTTAGAAATTAAATTAAAAAAGTAAGAAAATTTAATAGAAAAAGACATGTTATAATGTGATTAGTATATATAATTAAATAACTTCTTTTTTATTATTATTGTGCATATTTAAAATTTAAGAGTTTCTGATAGTTTTGAGTTGCTGGAGTTGCAAATAAGAATAATATACGAATATTGTATATTGGTTGAGTGGAAAGCTTGTTTCTTCCAAATGTCCATTTTGTATAACAAAAATATACGATTTTAAATGTTTTTGGTGAGCATTATTACTGGCTCGCGTATAACAAAAAGAAGAAACTCTCAAACACTACCTGAGTGGTTGTCCGGTACTTGCAATATATTTAGCTCAAACCCTTTGGCAATTCATTTTTCAAATAATTTTTGGGTCCTGATACACTGGAACAGCAATGAACCTCTATTTTTAACATCACAACAGAGGCAGTGATATCTAATAGGCGACGGTATCAAATCGCATTATTGGGAAACACTTAACTTATCCTAACCTAGTATTGCTTTGAAATCCTGAATTTGTTATACTTGTTTTACATTTTTCCATATAGGTACTTTTTTCAAGTATTTTTTTATCAGAATGATGCTGTATGTAACATTTAGTAAACAGACATAACATTCTTGTTTATATTAAAAAAGGTAAGTAAGTAATACTATGCTACTACTTGCAATATAGACGACTACCTTAGTTATCACCATCTACTTATATTCATGTAAAGTGGTAATGGTTTACCTAAATAACATACACTGATACTAAATTGGAGTAATCTTTGCAATCACTACATAAAACTATTTGGCACATTATTTCTACCCAGGATTTTATAGTATGAACTTTAAATTAGGAAAAAAAATATTACCGAATAGCCGGAATATCCGTATATTATGAAAACATAGATCATAAGTATCCAGATACTTGGGGCTATCAGAACTGCAACTCAGACTCAAATTCAATATTTTTAGTTCTTATGTCGTTACTTGTTGAGTTGAGTTAAAGCTTGTTTGTCAATTGTTTTTCAATATTTCTTGTTGCCAACAACTTTTATTTGAACAGCCACTACAATTTTTTCACGAATCATATAGAGGCAAAGCAAATACAGTACCCTTGATTAACGAGACTAATAAACGCCGGTTGTCGACATGAATGCGGTTAATTTTTTTTTTAGCCTGGATGTACTTTGCTCTTCCGGGAAAAATGTATGCAGTGAACTAATGATTGGCAGTATGTCATATCTTTAGATGGGAAAAGGCTGAAACTTGAATGTACTGATTGTTTCAGTTACTAAATATTGGTACGAAGATTTTGATAGTTTAGTGTATAGTGCACTAAAGTTTCACTCAAGAGGCTACGGGTTCGTTTCCCATCTTGGTTTGGTGGTTAATTTTCATAACCTTCTTATATTCACTATCGATCTGAAGTGAATAAGAATTATTAGTGTACAAATACACCTCTTGGTAGGCAATGGACAAACTCCCAAATGATAACAAATTGTCATACCACCATTCGGTATCGGCGTTAAACTGTAGGTCCAACCATCGCCTCTGTGATCTAGTGGCAGCGTGGCAGACTACTGCTTCTGGAGACCCGAGTTCGGTTCTCAGGTAGGTTATGGTTTCTTATCTATTTTTCTTTCTTTCATAACTTCAGGCTTTGGTACTATAGATCTTATAGGTCGCAGTGACTAATTTTGGGGTCGTCCCTTCTTCCAAATAGTAATACTACTGGGTAGATTTGCCAGAAAAGAGTTTACCCAGATCGAAATAAAATTTCGGATGTTAAAATGCACTACTACTAAAATGTACCCCTAATCGTGTGGTGTGAATTCGTTGCGAAAAAAAGAATTTTTTCGAGAGTCGAATGGGTCAATTTAGGAAAAAAAAAACTTACCATTACTGGATTGGTCAATCAAAGATTTATACTAATTAAAATTAAGACGATTTCTGGCAAAAAAAAAAGGTTATTGGGGGATTCTGGGGTAAGATAGAACCTGAAACTGAAAGAAGTTTGGTAAATATAATGGCAAATCGAATTATTGATACCATCTAAACCAAAGAAGGCCGTGACAGGAATTAAAGGCATTAAAATATTCTGTTAAGTGAATATTTAACTTTAAAAAGCATAGCGTTTATTTCAAAAAAGTTCCTTAAAATATTTATTTTAATTTTTTCCCCCCTACTAAATAAATTTTACTGTAATTAATTGAAGATAGTGACAAAATATTTTAAAATGATATGCATTCTGTATTGGTCTCAAAAAAAAAAAAAAAGTTTGCGTATATTAGCTGATATTTTGACTGGCCACTGCGGAGTCAGAAAATATCTCTATAAAATGGGTATTGAGGGAGGCTTAATAAGTAGGTTCTGTAATGCGGTAGAGGAATCATCAGAACATTTCTTAGCACATTGCGGAGCACTAATTCACAAATAAAAATGAAATGCATAGACATGTACTGAATGCAAATAGTCCCAACTGAGACCGGACTTAATGTAGTACTCTAGGCAAACTGAGTGTACAATAGATTTTATAAGTTGCGGTACAACCAACTATAAACTCTCTAGAAATAATAATAATTATTAATAGTACTAAATCTTTGGACTACTAAAAATCTTAAGTTTTCTTTTTATATAACATGAGGATAGTTTAATTTCTTTCGTCACTGTTTTGGATTCATCGCAAACGTATAAATTGTATGAAATAATCATCCGAAAGGGTAGAGACGTGCTTAAATTTTAAAATGGACTATAATTTGTGCAACTTATTAAGTCATTCCCATTTGCTCGTCATCACCTATTACTTCAAATTGCTAAATTTTACTATTTTCAAGTATTACTATCTTCAAGTATGAACTCTGTTTTACATAGTTGTAATTTTGTGGTCCAAACCAATGGTTCGATAACACCTGAAAACGGATATCTAGCACAAATTCGTCTAACAGATTTTCTTCTAATATTCTGAAAGAAATCGTCGCCACGTTCTACCAGAGAGATTTATTGTTAATTTGTCAGTCCAACCACTTCTCCCTCATTCTGTTCTTCTAGAGGTGTATGGGTATATCAAATACAAGAGATCGTTAAATAATCTATTATCTTATTACTAATTTAAATCGTTTATACAGCTAATGAAATGTGTTTTGTTTTTTTTAATTTGAAAATTAAATTTATATTAGCAGTTAAATGTTTAATTATTTCATGCTTCAATTTCAATTTAATCATTATAGCTAATAATTGAAATATATGCATATATATATACTTAAGAAAATATACGATTAAGTTTTGGTGTTAGAACTTAGACTATTTTGTATTTGAAAATTTACCGAGGAGTTTTTTTTAAATCACTTTCAATATATATTTCAATTATTTTCGATGCACTTTGTAAGGTAGGCGAGACGAAAAACTACATATTTTTTATTATAAGCGATTGCTGTTGAAAGAAGAAGAAAAAATAATAATAATAGGTAATAATAATAAAACAAATTAAAAGAAAGTATCAAAATAATAGTAGAAACATATTTGTTTACAATTTTAGGTCTTTTTTTTTTTTTTTTTTATAAATTTAAGCACAATTCAAGAAAAATAATCACTGAACCAAAAAAAAAAATAAATTTGTCAACATATTGGTTAGTTAGTCAAATACTTTATTGATACTCAAAAAAATTTTAATGCATACCATTTTTGATGCAGTGTTTTCCCATATTTTGCGTAAGTAAAATCAATCATCAATCAATCAATGAATCAATTGCAAATTGCATTCAATAATAAGTGTGTTTTTTGTTTGTTTATTAATAGAGTTTAATATTTCTAAATATAGCTTTCGCAACATTCTCTGTTTTTTTTTTTTAAGTAATTTGAGAGTATTTGCCTCGTTATTAAAATATAATCGTAATTGTTTTTTGCCCTTCATCATTAATTCATATTAATTTTTTTAAAGAAATTTTAAACTAAATTGTTAATAAATGTTAGCAAATTATATTATTTCTTTCATATGTTGCAATTTGTTTGTTTAAATCAAGATTTAAAATTGCATTTTTTTATTAATGTTTAATAATGTAACTGCCTAATTTATTTAGAGGAGCATCTATGCTTTAATTTATTGTTAATTGCTTTTTTGTTGGCTTTTCTATTTTAAAGGTTTTTGATTTTTTTCTAGAAAAAAAATCAGCATATTAGTTAATTTTGTTGGCTTGTTCTTGTGTTTTTTTTCGCGCAAAAATATATATATGCTAAATATTTATTTTGAATTGTTTTTTGTTTTTTTGTTTGTTTGTATTTAATTTACCCATTTGGCAAGCTCATTCTAAAGAGAAAAGAGAAACATAAAAAAAACAAGGTTGTAAAATTTAAAATATAAATTTCAAAATATATTAACTTGGCAGAAGAGTTTTAAAGCAACCATAATACAATATCTGGTAAAGTTAAGTTATACTGGTTAAAGTTTATACTTTAAAACCTTCGTGCCAACTACACATATATGTTTGTAGTATAAAATTTATACTTTACCCTGACATCATCCATTTCATCATCCGATGAGGAGTGTGAAAGGCCATTGTATGTCTTAAATGTAACATTTTTCATAAATGTTTTCAATAAACTAGCGCTTAATTGCCCAAATTTGTATGGTACAACAGGATCAAAATCACCATGAGCTTGAAAAATCTGCAAATAAATATATAAAAACATAAATTATATATACCTACATAAATAATAGCAGATTGGATGTCATTATTGTCACACTCACCGGAATAGTATCAGTATTCGTTTTGATACCAGGAAACTGCTTATGCAATGGCAACCAACATGATAGTGCCACTACACCAGCCAGCGGTTGGTTATATGTTAATGCCGAATACAATGCTAAGGCACCACCTTGTGAGAAACCACCCAAAACGATACGATTCGATGGTATGCCACTCTGTATTTCTGCATCTAACATACTCTTGATATTGTGTGATGCCATTATAATGCCTTCTACATCTTCTGGCCCTGATATATCCAATGTACGTAAATCAAACCACGATGGCATACGAAAACCCGCATTTAAGGTAACAGGCTGTGTAGGCGCCGTTGGGCAGATGATTTTCATGCTCGGCGGACGTATCATTCCTAGGGCAGAGCTCCAGCCATGTCTGAGAATAAAAAAATAATAGAGTGGGTATTACTAAAATATAAAGGAAAATAAAATAGTAAATGCCAGTAGAAAATGACTCTGTAAAAAAGTCATTACATGTAGTTTTAAAACTAATTTTTCTTTTTTCTTGAAAATTATTTCGAACCGAACTAATTTTGAACCCAACTCGTGATTCGAAAAATTTGTGAGCCACTGAAATATAATAAAAAGCGAAATACATAGTGTACTAACTAGTTGATTTTATATAGAATATTTATAATTTTTAAATTTTATAAAAAAAATCCTTCCATTTACGAAGTTGACAATATAAATCTTTGGGGATCTACGCAGGGCTGTTGAATACTTATTTAAATTTTATATGAAAGTGGATAAATGATTTCGTAATAATCATATATGCAATTGCAGAAATACTCTACTTATAGAAATTCGAGTTAATTAAAAATAATTACGATCAACTGTAAATGCATGCTGCAAATACTAAATTTATTCATATGAATTACTTAGGTTGTGCATAATCAAGTAATTCTCCCTTATATATTTAATGCTAGTTATTAATAATGAATATAATAGTATTTTACCGCAATGTGTAATTATGGAAACAATTATAAGTCGGTCGTAGCTATTGATATCAAATAAATGTTAGTTGTTAATATTTATAAGCATTATCACATTATACCTACTAATTTCGAAATAGAAATTTATTGCGCTAATGTGATGTGAACGCATTTGTACGCGAGATAACGAAAATGAATTACATAATCATATATTGTATATAAATATAAGCATATAAAGATCCTTAAAGCGTTTTCTAGATAAATTGCATTCTACATCAATATACTGCTTCTTTGGCGGAGCTTTATGTAGACCAAAGTTTAGTTATGTGGAACTATTTGATTGAAAATATCTAAATAATAATTTTTTCTATTTGTATACATACCCAGTATCTCCTAGACCATGCATGAAGATCAACTGTAAAAAATGGAGCAAAACAAGCCATTTCAGAAAAAATTTAAATTAATGAAAATCATTATAAAACTCACAGTTGATGTGTGTTTGGCAGTAGCCTCCATTATCACTGGTGCAATCGACATATTAGCGTTTTAGTTAGTTAGTTGTCTCTAATTATGTTTCTTTTACAAAATACTGTTTCCGCCACACTAATTACTGTATCGAGGTATTATTTAGATTTTTTATAATAATCAATAAAGAAAATAACAGGAATTGCTTGCTAGTTTCACTCCTGCGTGTTATTTGTATTGACAACGCATTCAGGTACACAAATTCTTTCGCTTAATAAATTATTCAAAAATTATGATTTAATTAATTAGTATACGAGTTAGAAGTGTGTGTCAACAATAAGTGCAGACGTCTGCCTCCTTTGCAGCTTTGCTTGATCAAGTAATATTGCCGTCGTGTGCACTGTTCTGGTGTGCTGAGGAAACACGCTCGAAGCGAAAATATGTTTAGAGGAGCCTCTCAAAAACGTCACGCTAGGTATACAATCTGTAATTAGAAGTAGTCAAATCAAGGCAATGTAAACAGGAACTATTTTTTGAATTTAGAAATTAAAAATGTTAATGAAAATATGTATGTAAAACAGAATATGCGACGAAAAATTGTTATTGATTTTGCGCCCTTTAGCTACTTTTTTCCTTCGTTTCAATGTCAAGAACTTTTATAACAGCAAATTTTTTCTTACTTTCTTAAGGTGGTAGGTATACTTAATTATAGCTCTTATTATATAATTTTTATTAAACTTTATAAATTAAGATTTGGAAATTACCGCAATTCGTTGCAAGAATCTTCAATGCTCCCAAAAAAAATTACACAGCGACAAAAATTATTTGACAGTTTTCTCCAAATGACAGCACACAGTGTTGCCACATACAGCATATCCCTTTTAGTACTGTTTGTTTTGTTAGTTATCAAAAACAACATCACTTTTCATTATTACCCAGCCGTTTAATATAACCCTTATAGCCTGTGCCAAACGGTATTAAAGTACTAGAGTGAGTAAATTTTTAACATTTAAGTGAGGTGAATATGATTGTCAAAAATGTTTATAGCCCAAGAAACATGAAAATTTGACATTTGGAATAAATAAAAGAAAAGCGCAACCACTAAGCAGCAGAGAAACAAACAACAATATTGAGTGATCAACGGATGCGACCGGTTGCTATTGCAAGGATAAAACGTATTACGAGGACGGTCTGAAGTTATTAAACATACAGTACATTGCATATCCAAAGAATCATTCGATCTATGCTTCACCGCGAACACGAAAAAAATTTTCATACAAACAAATTGCCTACGTTTTATGGATAGAAATCGACCTTCTTTGGAACGCGTAACATATTTAAGCGCTAAATTTTCGTCGAAAATCTGGGCTTAGACTTTCATCAGGGAGTAATTCGGAATAGAAAATGTTAGCCAAGAACTCAATTGTCAGCACATAATGTGCAAAATGTGCGATCCGAATCACAAGAGCCCAGAATTTCGGCAGGCGCTGCTCTGAAAAAGTGGAAAGCTAATCTACCTACTCAGTTTACTCAGCTGGATTTGCCGTAAAACGTACAAGCACTGCACTATTCGCAAAAAATCTGCGTATCCAACGTCACTTCAATTGAACTTTTTTACTTCACTTCCTCTTTCATAAAAACACTTCGGTTTCCCAGTTTCAATGAAAAACTAAAATCGATTAAAAAAATCTAAATATGCCCATCTCTGTAATAAGCTCCGACTGTAGCCAGATCGGTGTTTTTGAATTTATATTCGATATAAAAAGTAAAAAGATACCATTTAGCATACATCCTTTAGTACATTTTGAGACCTTTTGTGTTTATTTGTATGTAGCAACCTGATGACGAACTGTCATATAAATTATTAGAATTTGGGTGAAAATTAAGAGGTAGATGGTTTAAAAGACGAGTGGAGGATTTCATTTCTAAATGATTTTATGCAAAAAGGCGACAGTTTTGAAGAATTCTGCCATTTTGTTTTTGGCGTGAAAAATTCCTCAAAACAAATTATGTACCCTCATTCAAGAAGTTTTGTCGGAGCCTTATTGTGTCTGCCCCACAGTAGCGCTTTACCAAGTTTTTTTTCACAAACTTAGCACAAAACCAGATAAATTATGAAAATATGTCATTTGCTTATTACGCTTCAAAAAACACTTCACTTTTTTAAAAATCACTTCGATTTTTTAAGAATTTCACTTCACAAAAAATTTCAAAACGACAGCCCGGCCTTGAGCCCACAAAATAAATATGTACCCATATATAAGTATAGAAACAGTATTAAACTTATTTATAATCAGTTCAACTAATGAATGCTAAAAATTTAATTTCAAATTATGAGTTTTCATACGATATACACACAAAACACTGGCCAGGTCATTCCGTGACCTTAACATCACAAGTGTGATTTTTTCTTAACAGAAGGGTTAACACGTAAAAACCTGATTTTTTGCCTGGAAAATAAATTTTTTAGAGATGATTCTGCCCAGCATTAGTATTAGCTATCTGTTGGAAAAATGCCGTATGTCAATATTTTCCTGAGAACTTGTCTGACTTGGGGTCAATTTACCTAAGGTGACCATTTTAAATATATAACAAAGTCTGATTGGTTCGACTAATTCAGGTTCCGTTCTATAGGCGGTGGATGGAACACCCATGTGGTAGTATTTGGGCTGTATTTGACCTAAGTGTGTCCTGATGGACAGCCACTTAACCTAACCTGAACGTATGATTTGATTGAGCCTTCTACTATCTCTTTACCTTGTGATTTCGAAATTCAAAGTAAAGAGGAAAATGTTGACCACCTTACTGTGGAGATTTTCGTTTGAATGTAATTTCTCTTTGTATTAGCATTTATTTACATATTTAGTGATGTGGAAATACGAGCCCTTTGTATGTAGATAGACGAAGCCTAGCTCTGTCATAACTTGATTATTTCAAGTTGTTCAAATATAAAAAAAATACCATTTATCTACTTAATCAAACTGCAGAATTTCGATTACATTACAAAATTAATTTTTCTCTCTTCCACACATTTTGAGTATATTTTGAATAAACAAATATTTTGAAACTAAAAGCTTTCATAGAATTTATTTTTAAAAAGCTTCATAGTGCTTCGCATGAATATGTCATGTGAAATGTGCTATTTTTTCAGTTCTTTCGAGTGAAAAGTTTCTAAAATAATTTGTGTACAAAAAGAAAATTCATTTTAATTGCATCAATGTCAATTCCCAATATTCAGTTGGGGAATAACATAACAATCCCGGCAATAGGACTTGGTACTTGGCGGGTGAGTTTGGTTTTGTTCTACATATTATTGGTGGACATTGAAAATTATTTCTTGAAAACGTGTAGTAATTTTTCATGGTCAATATCACAGAAGCTATATGAAAAGCTCGCATGTGGCATTCATATTGCTGCTTTATGCAACCATTTGCAAATCTCTTTATCATTTCTGTGGTAAAAAGGAATAACAGCTTAAGTTTATTTTCTTGTCAGCCTGTTTCAAAAGATTTTATGCTAAAATAAGAGGTCATTCTTGAAACGATAAATGATTCCAAACATTTTTTAAAAATTGGCACCGGTTTAATATTTGTAACCAAAAATAAGTGATAAAATATTTTCCATCTTAAGTCGAGTTAAGGCTGTTTTTAATTTTTACCACAAATTTATGAAAGTGCATCGCCAAAATTCTGTAATTTTTCTCCCCTCCCCTCTTTTTTTTAGAGCCCACCGGAAGTTATCGGACAAGCGATAAAAGATGCAATAGAAGTTGGTTATCGACATATAGATTGTGCGCACTCTTACAGAAATGAGAAGGATGTGGGTGTGGCAATTGAAGAAATAATAGCACAAGGAATTGTAAAAAGGTGTTTAAGAAAGAATATACTCTAAAACTTGCTCTATGAATTAGAATTGTTATCAGAGCTTCAGCATAAGTTTTGGCATTGTTACTTTTAGATTTCTTTAATTTTCAGAGAAGATCTTTTCGTAGTTAGCAAACTCTGGAATACTTATCATCGGCCCGATTTGGTATATGAAGGTTGTAAGAATTCTATGAGAAATTTACGTGTTGAGTATCTCGATAGTTACTTGATTCATTGGCCAACTGCATTTAAAGAGGACGACGTTGAACTTTATCCAAAAGATAAAGATGACAACATAATCTATGCCTACGTCGATTATATTGAGACATGGCGCGCCATGGAAGCATTAGTCGATACTGGCCTATGTCGTTCTATTGGTATATCAAATTTTAACAAGCGACAAATTCAACGCATTTTGGAGATAGCACGCATACCGCCAGCAATTTTGCAAATTGAATGTCATCCATATTTGAATCAAAAACTTTTAATGGATTTCTGTCAAGAAAATAATATCGCTGTGGAGGCTTACAGCCCATTAGGTTCACCACACACTCCATACGAAAAACCATGGGATTGCCCTTTGATGGAGCACCCGATAGTTCTAAAAATTGCGAAAACTCATTTTAAAAGTCCTGCACAAATCTTAATACGTTACCAAACGCAACGTGGTAATATTGTTATACCCAGATCGATAAATAAATTGCACATGGCAAGTAATTTAGAGACATGCGATTTCCAATTAAGTGAAAACGATATGAAAGAATTGAATAGTTTAGATTGCAATGGGCGTTTTTTGACCTGGAAAGTGTAAGAGTTGATAATTTATTCATAATTTACATTTATATTAAAACAATATTTATTTATTATCTTTAGTGCTACTGGACATCCAAATCATCCTTTCGAGAATGATGACTTATAATCTATAGCAAATATACGCTGTATGCTCTTATCTCTCTCTATTTTTAACTGAATTCAATTATTCATCAACAATTTTTCAAAAAAGCATTTGTAATCTTAACTGAATTCAATTATTCATTAAAAATTTGTCAAAAAAATTGTTTAACATTTTTAATCCTATCTGAATTCAATTATCAAAAATTTGTCAAAAAAATTGTTTCACATTTGTAATCGTAACTGAATTAAATTATTCATCAAAAATTTGTCAAAAAAAATTGTAAATAAATAAAAAATTTTACATGGCTTATAAAATTGTCAATATGTTTTCACAAAATTTGCAACTTATCAAAAACGTGTTAAAAGTAAATTCAGCAATAATTTCAAAATTCGAAAAAATGTGTCCCCAATTATTGAAAAATTTCAATGTAATACATAATATCGGTACATCACATGCTACACCGTGAGTGTTTAATCGTTATGGAGAATTTTCGCAATAGTAATCAGCTAATCAGCTCCTGTACACTTGTACCTATAACTTATTGCACTTTTTAGGTTATACCACACAAAAGTATCAAAGCCTCTATTGTTGAATGCCAACGACAAACAGAATTTTAGTACATGCCAGGGCGCAGGGTGAGTATTCATTTTAGAAGGATTTGAATAATTTTTTGTGACAGTGAATTAGCTCCTATTTATTAGGGCTCTTGATTTTTCGGGCGCCAGGATCGAATATATATATATATATAATATATTTCGAACTAATCGGATAGTTACGTGTATAACGGATATTAATATAATGCCGGGGACAATCATTAAAAAAAAGTGAATTTGAACTTATATTAAAAAAAAAAAAATAAAATTAAATTTGGTCTAATATTTCAAAGATAATCAATTTTAGCTTTCAAGGAGATATAACACTTTATTTATTTTTAGTGATGTAACTACCACGAAAAATTCTTACTGCTTATGAAATACTATGGCAGCCGTCAGATCATGGGTTTTTTTTCTTGAAGGCAGTCATTTTGAAGTCAATTCGTAGTACTTAGAGAATGGATTCTCCGTTTTACTGAAGAAATTTCGCCATTTTGGAAGCTTTTATAAGATTGGGGTTTTTTACACCCTATAATGCATAACTACACTGTGCTCGAATTAAAAAAAATCGTTTCTAACTAACTGATATTTATTTGCAGAAAAAAATAGTTTTAGACATACCCCCCATATAAAAAACTGTTAAAAATCCCCAAAAAGTGGAAAATTTGTATGGGAGATACCCTTATTTTACATCGAAAGAAATTACATTTTTGCACACATCATTTTTTCGTTAAGAAATTAGTTTCTCAAAGTTTCAGAACAATCGGCTAAAAAATAAGCAACCAGTTCTCATAAAAGCTGAAAATTTGAAACATTTTTGGAATTTGGGTTTATATTTCCCAAAACTACGTTTACAGACTTTTGTTGTTCAGTGACCTATAGTAAAATTTCATGGGCAACATATTTCTTGACAATATTAACCTCTATCAACCCTTGTAATGGGTCAAAAAGTAACTTTTTCCGATAAGGGCAAAAATTACCCGTACTGGTGGGCGTCAAAGGGTTAATATGTTGGAGAAAAATATTCTACGGGAAACTCTACTACAAATTTCCGAGCATACAAACAAGCTTTGATGCAAAACTAACAAGTTGTTTTATGGTTCATTTTGCTTAATCTGTTGGAAATGGGCAAACTTTAGGCCCGCGTACAAAAAAATTTGAGGTAAACTTTTAAAATGCAGAGACCCGTCTAAATTTTTCTACTGAATTCTATCAGAATCCACTTGCAGAACCTTGTTATTTTTGGAAAAATTTATTTTTGTCGGATAGTGTATTTTTCGTTTGGTAGCGTTTGATCGCTGATGATGAGAAGTAGATGCTTTTAGCCAATTGTTCTGAAACTTTCAGAAACTATCTTTTTAACAATAACAATGATGTGTGCAAAAATTGAAGCTATTTCGATGTTAAATAAGGGTACGTCCCATACAAATTTTCAACTTTTTGGGGATTTTCGGCGGTTTTTTTGTATGGGAGTTATGCCTAAAATTATTTTTTTTTCTGCAAATAAAGGTCAGATTCAGTTTTTTCATGCCAAAAACCCCCTCGATACCAATTGTCACCGTAATAAAAAGAGGAACATGTATCTTCGTAGTACACCCCCAAGCCAAAACTTCAAAAAAAAATTTTGTATGAAACGCTGCTGATAGGGGAAGAAACGGCTATCACCACTGAATTCCTTGACCCCGAATTAAATAGTTAGAAACGATATATCTCCCGTTCACTACATTTTATGACTAGCACAGTGCTATTACTCCAACCATTTTTTAACACGTACATTGACTTTAAATAATTGCAGAATAAGTCTAATAATTTTTTTATGGAAGAACACTAAAAACTTAAAATTAAAATCATCTTACAAGTATTTGCGGATGCACTTGCTGGTTCTTTCAGCATCTGCACTGGTTCTATCAGTATCTCTAATCAGTGAATATATTTGCCATTAACTTTGTAATTCTGTGTTAGAATTTCAGATATTAAGTAGCCTGTATAGGGTGTTGAAATAATAAGAACCATCACAATGATCATTGATGAGGAATCGCCTGCCGTATACACACTAATGTGACTTTGTCACTTTGACAAACGTTCATTAATACCAATAAATATCAATCATACAAATTAAGACATGATCTTAACTACTTATGGAATCATCTTTGTTTTTATTGGTTCATAACTATAACCGAATTGTGATCTATTTCAGCTTAACAAAAATCTCTTATTAATTCTAAGAAGTTTTACTGTTCAAAATATTGAACCACATTTTAAACGAATTTTAAATTTTTCTACAAATAAATCTTGTAAGTTTGACTTGTCCGCTAAATCGAAATGTCACACCTGTTAGAAATAAATCTTATTTGAAAGGGTTTCAGAAAAATTAAGAAAATGTTTTTAAAAAGAGCTATTAGTTTCAACAGATTATTTTTTTATTTTAAACGGCTTCAAATATTTGTAGCCAAACATAATTATCACACTGTAAATACATGTGAACTTACATACATATATATTAATGAATTTTTTAGTTCCAGTCAATCTGAAGTACCAAAACCAAAACCTCTAACTGCAGCTGATGTTCCTAAAGTAAAACTAAATAATGGTTTTCAGATGCCCGTGGTGGGCTTAGGTACCTGGGGAGTAAGTATTTAAAATGACTTATTTTTTCTCTACCTGGAAAAATAATTTTTTAAGCCGAACTCAAACCTAAATGGGTTTGAACTAGTGTTTCTAATTATTGGGACATTTGTAGATACCAAGTAGTTAAGTCTCATAGAGACTGATAGATATTTTTTAAGTGGCTTTTACAGGGGGTGAAGAAATGAGAAAGTGAGAAATATACATCAATTAGAATATTCTAAGGAGAATTGTTATTGTATATTGAATTAAAGTAGGCACTAGATTTTCATCCAGGAGGTTCGGATTCGATTCTCGTCTTGTTCTGGTGGTTAATTCTCATAACTTTCTTATATTCACTGTCGATATAAGTTTATGAGAATTATAAAAAAGTGTACAAGTACACACCTTGTTTGTTAATGGCAAAACCACCAAGCTGTTAAAAAATTGCCACACCGCCGTTCGGAATCGGCGTTAAACTGTAATTCCAACTATGTGGTATCACAATGCGCCGTTCAGGCCTAAGTGTGTATTTAGACAGTCACTCCAACCTAACATAACCTAGTGCATGGATTGCTCTGTGGCTGTTTCTATGTGTAGATCGGTAAACAGGAAAGTAGAAATCCTTCAACGACTTGCTTGGGGATTCGGCACACAATTTGTATCCAATTACACGCCGAGTTGCGTCAGAAGAAAGTTAATATACCTATGAATGAATCAGTTTTTTATAAGGGAGTGTTCCCGGGTTTGAGATGGGTTTTGTTTTTGAGCCATACATTTTTACTGGGTAAACTGGGTAAACGGATGTTTTATATACTGTCGGAAAGGTAATAAAAATACGCGTTTTTTATCTGAAAAATGTTTATTTTTGCCAAAAAAAAATTTGTACCCGGGTATGCGACACCTACAAAAATCCACTAAAAATTGGAAAATATGAAATAAAAACCCCATAAATATTTACAAACATAAATTTATTTATTTTGTAGGCCTTTAGTAGCTAAGATAAAAAGAAATGGTAGTTTTTATTCATCATCTCCCTCTTAGGCATCGTCTTCTCCATCCAAATCGCTATCGCAATGTTTGCACACTTTAAATGAACAGGCCGCTTGCATGTGATTCATTTTATGCACGATTTTATTTTTTGGGGTTAACATGGCTGAAAATACAAAAAAATTGAATCGAAACTCTAGTTAAGTGGTGTCTTATACCCGGAAAATAATGCAATTTTGGGAATAACAAAAAAAAAAATTGTTTCCAACCATATAGTGGCATAATCCAAAATTGGATCGCAAAATATACGAAAAACACTAAATGCTAATGCATTACGCTCACCTTTTTCAATTGATTCACTCTAAAATATATCACTTTAAAAAAAATCAAAAAAAGTTTTCGTGATCGATTTTCCCACACGATGTTTGCAGCTGATATAAGCAATAAGGCTATTCACTCCGGTGTTACCACAAAAACTGGCTTATGTCAAAAGAGAAGTTTGACAGTAGTCAGATCGGCAATATTGATATTGCATGTTGGATAAGATCGACTGTCTCATACCTGGTGGTGTCTCATACCCGGGTACACTCCCCTACATCTATTTCGAAAATTAATTTAAAGATGTTTATACATTCAAATGTCGAATTCGTTTTTTCGAGTTCAACAAATGCTTGATTTTATAAAAGTGTGTGTCCAGTGTTAGTGATGATTACTAGCTTACTAGGGGAGCTTTAAATTGCTTCGTCCCTTTTAAATTTGTATTTAATTCATGATCAACAATCAAAATATATGAGATGTTCATCGACAATGACGAGTTTTGTTACAGGTTCTGCTAGTGTTGGTGATGTCATTGGCCAGTAAGAACTTATTTTATACATTTGCAGTTAACCTATTTAGAAGTCCCGATCCATTCTAATTAATTTTAATATAGTTTATTTTGTCGAAGATATCACATCTACATTTTGACTATTCGCAGAGCCCAAAAGATGAAGTTTACTCGGCAGTAATGCATGCCATTGATGTTGGTTACCGTCACATTGACTGTGCTCACATTTATGATAACGAACATGCTGTAGGCAGTGCTATTAAGCAAAAAATTGCTGAAGGTGCAGTTAAACGGTAGTGGCTGCTATTTATTTGATACAATTTGTATAAATAATGATAATTATACAACATACACAGGAGAGAACTATTTGTAACAAGTAAGTTATGGAATACTTTTCATCGACCAGATTTGGTACGTGGCGCCTGTGAAGCAAGTCTCAAAAACTTAGGTCTCAATTATTTGGATATGTATTTAATCCATTGGCCCATGGCATACAAGGAGGAAAATGGGTTATTTCCTCTTGACGCGTGTGGTCGAGTTATATTTTCCACGGTTGATTATGTTGATACATGGGCAGCAATGGAAAAACTTGTTCGCATTGGATATTGCAGATCAATTGGCTTATCAAATTTTAATGAAAACCAAGTTAATCGCGTTTTGGAAGAGAGCAAAATTATACCGGCAGTCAATCAAGTTGAATGTCATCCGTATCTAAATCAAAAGAAACTTATTGCACATTGCAAATCGAAAAAAATTGCTGTTACAGCATATAGCCCTTTGGGATCACCTAAGCGTCCATGGGCTAAACCTGATGAACCTATGCTATTACAAGACCCACAGGTTATATCATCAATATAATTTTAAGCATATCTTTAATGTTTATTATATACTACAGATTCGCGATATCGCCAAAAAATTGGAAAAAACTCCTGCACAAATTCTTCTACGCTATCAGTTTCAACGTGGCATTGCTGCTATACCCAAATCGATTACTATGAGACGTATTAGAGCAAATTTGAATATTTTCGATTTTGCTTTGTCTTATGATATTCTAAAACGCATCGATAAACTCAACCGTGATTGTCGCTTCGTGAGAATGAATCAGTAAGTTTATACGAGCATGCTTGTTACATATTTTTATATTTTTAAAATGTTCTCTGTTAAATTTTGCAGGCAAGTTAGTAGCCATATGCATTATCCATTTACAGAAGGAATCATAAAGAAAAAAGGTTTCTGTGCTAAAAAAAAAGTGAAATTTTTAGGTAATATTGGGGAAAATATTAAGCGCATTCGATTCTCTACTAATGAAAGTAGCTTGTTCTCAAATTTATACATACGCAATACGAAAACAAATTGGAGTGAATTATAATAGGTATATAATTTCTTAGAAATTTGAGAATAAGCAACTTTTAACAAAGAGCTGTGTGAACCCTTGCATTTGATCTATGCGTCAAGTGCAATGACACAGATAACGATATTCTATTAGCCCGTGTGAATTGTGTGCAAATAATACAAACAATTTAAAAAATACCGTAAAGATAAGATTGTCAAAAATGGGGAAAAAACAAAAGTAAAAAATTACTATCTAATTAACTATTTAATTTTTTTGATTCATTTTGCCAGATAATCTTAAAATTAAATACAAAGGTTGGCAAGAAAACCCAATACCAGGAGTGGGAATTCCACGCAGTGCCAAAGGACCCATATAGATGTATACCAAAAATGAAATTCCGACCATGTAATGAAAATATTTTTGTAAATTTTTATGTCGATAATTTGAACTAAAGAGTTTCAACTCTTTCATAAAGTTATTTTTTGTATTTGTTTTGTTTTGAAATATAAATTAAATGTGTGTCATTGTAAAACTAAAAATAAAAACAAGAAAAACGAACATTCGTAGACAACTTCAAAAATTTACAGTATCTACCATACATTAGATAAGTATGCCAATTTTTTTGCATTAGCTCAGCAAAATTCAACAGTGTTGGATTCAAGCGTCAGGAAAAAGAAAACATGCCATAATGCTAAGTTTGCAACAAAATGGATCATTACTAAAGAATTCCGTGGTGTTTAAAAATGTGGTTAAATTTTTTGGTAGCAAGTGAGTATGATAATAGCACATAATTCATATTGCCGATGAACGAAATATAATTCCAATGTTGATGATATATGTACCTTGAGGTTGATAGAGATATGTGGGCGAAAAAAAGTTCCATTTTTAGTCCCCGCGATTGACACATTGGGGTATTGTCTAGCTTAGCGTAGTAAACTGTTTTTTTGAATGCGAAAACTTTTCGTGAGCTGGATATTCTGGAAAAATTAGTCCATATACCTAAAATTAAATATGTGAATTTTGGTGAAATTCACTCTAGCGTTCACTGCAATGGTTCGTAAATCAGCAATTTTTTATCTGATATTGACAATTAAGGGCTTATTCGAAAGGTCTCCTTTGGCTTAAAACCAACAACCAAAAGTTTCCCCCACAAAAACTGATTTTTGTCGAAATATAATTTCTCTCGAAAAATATTCGCAATCGAAAAACAGTTTATTGTGCTAGACTCACAATGATCCAGTGTACCAATTGAAGGGGAAAATTGGTATACTGGTATGCCCATATTAATGTATGAATCTTATCCTTTACTATTATGCGAAAAATATTTATATATTTGTTTGTAATACAGTTCACGAAAACGGCTCTAACGATTTCGATGAAATTTACAATATAGGTTTTTTCTTGCACACACGGTCCCACAGCTAGTCAAAAATAAATCATTATAGACTAATAAAATGTTTTGTTTACAGTGAGAAACTCGATCGCCCAGGTTTTCTCTATAGCGTCTAAATTGTTTGATATACCGGTCTAAAAAATAACTGACCAACACCATAGTACTCAGCGTACTTACATGGGTGATTGTCATGAAATGGGAGTTTTTGAAACTCGTAGTCAACACAACACAATATGGGGACCATACTTGCTAGAGTTTGAAGACTATTTTGATCAATATTTGATATTCCGTATGTAAACCCACACTAGGTAGTAAGAGGGCAAAATGTCATGCGAAATAATAGGATCGCACGGCTTCGGAAAAGACATGTTTGATTACAGAAGCGGCAATTTAATGAAAGAAGCGCTGCACATTGGAAAATATATGGTCAATCCCCTCACATCCCTTATTTTAAGCTATAGCATCCATAAAATTAAACATAGGAACACAAATTTTGAACAAACACATTAAAATTCTTGAGAGAATTCATTTGTATATTTTTTTTTCAACATCTGGCATTAATACGCTCAGACTTTCTGAAAACTCCACAGCCCGAAAAAATGAAATATCAAGATATTGAAATTAACTGATTTGTATCAGATTTTCGTAAATTTGTACATACATAAATGCTTTTTACAGTGGATTAAAATTTGATAGTTCAATTTTACGAGGAATATTTTCAGTTTATGAGGAAGGACTTCAATTATTCTGGAGGTAACTAAGACATTTCTTTTGCCTTCCAAGATTTCGTTTCTCAAAAAATCATGTTATGGCTAGCTTTTTTGCATCGTGTATGAGAACAAACACACAAACACTTTCCGCTCATGTATTATAGTCTCTATTTTGACTAGCGTAGTATACATTTAAGTGCATTAGATATATGCATTATATATACCTACGTTTACGGCCATGCGAGATTTGAATGAAATCTAGGATTTTTTATATTTCAGATCGTGCAATGTTAAGAAAAAGAAGGGCAATGATGACGACTTCATAATTCTAAACAATGGCAACAAAATGCCCATACTCGGCTTGGGAACTTGGAATGTAAGTACTTATAAGCTGTAGATATCTGTATGTGCATGATATGAGAATTATTCTAATTTAGAGTCCCCCGGGTAAAGTTACTGAAGCAGTAAGCCATGCTATCGATGTCGGATATAAACATATTGACTGTGCGCATGTCTATGAAAATGAAATGGAAGTGGGTGCTGCAATTACAGCTAAAATCAAAGAAGGCAAAGTTAAGCGGTGGGTACACTCACAATAAAACCAATACACGTTTTAAACATCCATTTTAGAGAGCAGCTCTTCGTAACTAGTAAACTATGGAATACATTTCATCGTCCCGATTTGGTACGCGGTGCTTGCGAGACAAGTTTAAAAAACCTTAATCTTAAATATCTTGATATGTATTTAATGCACTGGCCGTTTGCCTACAGAGAAGGACCGATATTATTTCCTAAAGATGCATGTGAAAGAATAATTTTTTCTCACGTTGATTACCTCGATACATGGAAAGCAATGGAGAAACTAGTTCCGGCAAAACTTTGCAAATCGATTGGTATAGCGAATTTCAATAAAAGACAGTTAGAACGTCTTTTGCCACAATGCAAAATTTTACCCGCTAATATTCAATTTGAATGCCATCCATATTTAAATCAGCAAAGACTTATAGAATATTGCAAAACGAAGAAAATCGCTATTACTGGATACAGCCCATTAGGTTCACCCGAACGTCCATATAGTAAACCAGAACAACCTGAATTGATGGAAGATCAAAGGGTAAGCACTGGAATTAACAATATCGATAATTATGTGGATTTTAAATTATTATTCAATAGATTATTGATATAGCTGCTTCGCACAATATGACTCCAGCACAAATTCTTATACGTTATCAGATCCAACGTCGCAATGTTACAATACCCAAATCCATAATTAAAAGTCAAATTGAATCGAATTTTAATGTCTTTGAATTCAAATTAAGTCCTGACGATATGAAGTTACTTAATAGCCTTGATATTAATTGTCGATATGTGTCTATGGAACAGTAAGTATTGCGACTATATCTCATGTTTATTTCTTCATTAGTTATAAACATTTATTGTTCTTTTAACCTGAACAGCTTAGCCGGTAAACATCAGCATTATCCATTTCATGATGAATTTTGATTTCGGGAACTATTCTATCTATTCGAATTTACTTGATGGACTAGCGATTTTTTCAAACTACTATTTCCTACCCCTGAAATTTGGTCAAAAGTAGTACTTCATTTTAGAATATAAAAATTGAATATAAAAATGTCAAAAACATATAAATACTAAATTGAAAATAAGAAAAGCAAAGAAAAAAAATTAAGAATAAATTGCAAAATTCGCAGCATGTTTTAATTTAATTTAAATGGGGGTACTAACTATGCAAAATGTTTAGAGCTTTGCGTTTGTCTTGGAGCCAAAACAAAATGTTCAAAACCATTTATCGTTATTTTCCAAAAAGAAATGCCAGTTCATTATGGAAAAAATTTAAAGGAAAGGGGAAGGTGGAACAGTCACATTGCAAAAAGTGAGTATTTTCAAATAAACATTGAAAGAAAAGTTTTCAAAAACTTCAAGTTTGTAAAGTTTTAGAACAGTGTGACGCCGCTCCAGAAGATCACGATCAGCTTCCGTTCAGAATTCGAACAAAATTTTGCTCAAGAACTTTGAAAAATACCGCATTTGAGAATGAGACTTAAAAAATTAGTGAAAACGTTGATGTATGCTAATTACAACTTAAGTAACAATAGCGTGGATTTAATATATACCTATACTTAAAGAAATACTTAAGAGTTTAAAAAAGTTCTCTAAACTTATAATAGATCAAAAATCTTGGTCTAGGCCCTCCATGTGTTATTGTGTTTTAACAAAGAAAACTTTTTAAAAAATGTGTTTTTTTAAACATTTATTCCGCTCTGCACTAGTGGCACAAAAGATGGAAAGTTTTAATTAGAATAGAAAGCTTCTACAATGAGTTCTTAGTGAAAATTGACAGCAATTTAAAAATGAAAAACATACCTTTATATAATATATAAACTTTTAGATTATATTATTAAATTTCATTTAATGTGTTTTGTAATTTTGTAGACCATGTTCGTCAATTGTATGGCCAGATTTTGAAATATGCTTGAACAATGGCTTTAAAATGCCCATTTTGGGTTTGGGTACTTGGAAAGTAAGTTCATGATTTAGAGGAACATGAAACTTAGGTTTCATATATGTTTTTTATTTTTATTTTAGATGTCCAAATGTGTCGCTTTTGATGCAGTATCACATGCCATTGATGTTGGATATCGCCATATTGATTGTGCACATATTCATCGCAATGAGTACGATATTGGAAAGGCTTTGACAAAGAAAATGCAAGAGTGTGTTATCAATCGGTAATGCCATAAGTATTTTTGATTTCAAACTTCAGTTTAATAAATTACTAAATTACAGTGAAGATCTTTTCGTAACAAGTAAGTTATGGAATACTTTTCACCGACCCGATTTGGTAAAAGATGCATGCTTGAAAAGTTTATCGCATCTACATCTCGATTATCTTGATATGTATTTGGTTCAATGGCCCATGGCATATTTAGAAAATAAAGATCTAGTACCTTATGATCATTGTGGACGAGTAAGATTTTCATGTGTTGATTATGTTGATACATGGAAAGCAATGGAAGATCTCGTTACTGAAGGTCTATGCAAATCCATTGGTGTAGCTAATTTTAATCAATACCAACTTCAGCGACTTATCAATGCGGCTGCCATACCACCGGCAGTAAATCAAGTCGAAAGCCATCCATATTTGAATCAATATGAACTAATGAAATATTGTAACTCTAAAGATATTGTTGTTACGGCTTATAGTCCATTGGGTTCTCCTGATCGACCTTGCAAAAAACTTAATGAGCCAGTGCTGTTGGAAGATATGGCAGTATGAAAGACAATATGTTATTTT
Organism: Toxonevra muliebris; assembly: GCA_963691655.1. Classification (NCBI taxonomy): domain Eukaryota; kingdom Metazoa; phylum Arthropoda; class Insecta; order Diptera; family Pallopteridae; genus Toxonevra; species Toxonevra muliebris. The sequence continues at coordinate 49,926,300 of OY829326.1, read as the reverse complement.
TTGTATTGAACAAACTCAAAAAAGTTCTTATTAATACTTAAGTGCATTTACTGTTTACAGCTAATTTTCATCGCTAGAAGATATCACAGGACACCGGCTCAAATTTTACTACGTTATCAGGTACAACGTGGCAATGCGACCATTCCAAAAGCGACACATACGGAGCATATCGAGGAAAACACTAATATTTTTGACTTTTATTTGAGCAAGGATGATATGGATGTGATTGATAAATTTGAATATAAGGGTCGTTATATATCAATGTTTATGTAAATATTCCTTAACATATATAACTTTAAACCAAGAATTTATAGTTTCTTCTATCTTTGTTACAGCCAAGCAGCTGCCCATACGCATTACCCATTTAAAGATGAATTAATTATGAGACCAAAGGGACATCTCATTGATCATTGTAGTATTCCAAAAGAGGTATGCATTGCCAATTTAAAACAGTGATGGACATTTCTAAGTATGTGTGCAAAAGAATTTTCTCTTGTAATACATTGAAAGCTCAAAGCAAGCTATTTTTTTACACTTTTCCCTAGCGAGTTAAAAGCTTTAAAGTTTTTTAAATAGATTTGAATGTTTGGAAGAAAAAATATTTGAGCTTTTTAGCGTTTTTTTTAAATATTTTTAATTTATATAGTATGTGAAGATTATGATAGTATTTTTTTTTATCATTGCAACCTAATAAATTACTATTTGATTTTGTTTTTATAGTGCATTACTCCCATTGCTTGATTAAAGAAATGGAATTTCGAAGTTAACGACACCAAAAGTTAAGTTTTGTGGCATATAAAAGAAAGAAAAAAGAAATATGGACTTTCAGTTCAGTTGTCACTCGATTTTAAAATTGCCTCATGATTGTTATGTATCCAAAGGAAAAAAAAAATATATGCAATACTAAACTCAAAAAAAAATGTTTAAAAATTTTTGTATTAAAATTTGTAATATATTTGCATTTAGTTTATAAAACTATGTACAATATTTCAGAACCTAAAAATAGAATAAAATAAAATTTTAGAAAAATATATTTCGATATTTGCCCAAACAAAGTATTTGTACGTTAATGAATTATACTGGTAGAAATGGGAAAATATGTAGTGAGTATATTAATGCTGAATGTTTTAGATTTACTTAATCTAAACAACTATCGGTGCATTAATTTACATTATAATATACTATATATAATATATATATATATACTATAATTAATACCTCTGAGTTTGAAGCAAAATTGTTATTTGATAAACCGTGTTAGTATATCTTAATTTTAATGTTGAACCTCGTTTTTTAAATTATAACGACTAAAGACTGAAAGATAGTATTTTTAAAAACTTCAAATTTTATATATAATATTCTAGACCACACAGTACCATATAAGGAATATCACTAAAATACCTATGTTGAGTACTTGGAATGTAAGTTTGCACACAATAATTTTGAATGAAATATTATGAAGCTTTTACATTTCAGATGTTCGATAGTCATGCTTTTCAAATAAATCAAAAGGTTTTAGAAAAGGAAATAAAAGATTTTGTACTGAAACGGTAAATCAATATTAATTTTTAACCAATGATTTAATTTAAATAAAATCGAAACTATTTTTCTAAAATAAGAATGAAGGAATTAAATTTTCAAATATTGATCAAAAAGTTAAAATCATGGGAAATAATAAGTCGTTCTTGCAAAACGATTGATACAGAACATTTGGTTAGGTGTCAACTAGAATTTATCAGCACGGTTGACAAGAAAAAATCGACAACATTTCAAAACTACAATTCTAAAGATATTATGAAATATAATCCGTTAGATTCTTGTAATTGTACGAGCTCTGTTGAAAACGAATGCGGTAAAAAATGAAATATTGTTAATCTCGAAAGTTTTTAAATTGCGATAAAATTCGAAAAATGTTAATACTATGTATTTATCTCTTAATAGCTTAGTATGTTTGTTATTAGTAAATCAGATACGCTATTTTATTATTTTAACAGATCCTTGGTCGAACCTTCAAAAAGACATCAGCACAATTTTTATTACCATATCATAAACAAAGTAGCTATGATGTTATTCCAAAATACTTATATTTGAGCATAAATGATCTGAAATCATTTGATAAAGTTAAATACCAAAACCCTTACATACCTTTTGGCTTGTAAGTATCCATCAACGCAACTAATTATATTTATACCAACATTTATAATTTCTACCAACCTTAATAATTTATTTCCTCCTTCAAACAGACAAGCTGCTCCTACATCAAAGACCAAACCGAAAAAACATCGCAAACATCCAGCGAACCTGCATTCCGCAGTTTATTTTAAAATACATTTTTATGCACCTACATATTTATTCTAAATATATATATTTATGTATATTTTAGCAGAAAGGACCTGTTTTTAGAGATGGTGATGGGAATGATGATCCTTACTTTTTGGTTGAATCAAACGCATTACATATTTATTTATTATTTCGTTTATTTATTTTTATAGTCTCTATACTGTGATTGAATATCCTTACTGGTTGAGAAATATTAAGATCGAATTATTTATCCGTTCTTGGTCGTTAGTATTTAGTTTTAGAATATACTTACATATTGCATTCTTGATATCATTTTAATAAAATATTTATATTTTAGTTACGGTTTTGCGAATGAATATCCTTACTGGGTAATTAATGCCGAGGCCATAGAGGACTGCTTTGATACAATTCCGAAGGAATAATAAGCAATATGGGTTGCTGTGCTAAAAAAGTGAAATTTTTAGGTAATATTGGGAAACAAATTAAACGCATTCGATTCAAATTTCTCTACTAGTGAAAGTAGCTTGTTCTCAAATTTATACATAAGCATTACAAAAACAAACTAGAGTAAATTATAATATGTATCTAATTTCTAAGAAATATGAGAATAAGCTACTTTAGGCAAAGAACTACTTTAAGCAAAGAGCTATAACTATGTGCTATTAGTTTAAATAACACAAACAATTTAAAGTCAATTTTTGTTTATTTTGCCAACGGTGCCCGTCTGGGTGTAGAAGATCGTAAACATAAGATTGTCAAAAATCGCGCAAAAAAAGTAAAAAATTACTATCGAATTAACTATTTAATTTTTTTGATTCATTTTTCCAGATAATTTTAAAACTAAATACTAAGGTTGGTAAGAAAAACCAATACCAGGAGTGAAAATTCTACGCCGTAATTTTGTAAATTTTTTTGTCGATAATTTGAAGTTATGAGTTTTAACTCTTTCATAAATTCCATAAAATTTCCATAAATCATAACCCCTGGTTTCTTATATATAAGATTGTGATGAAAAAACTAGGCGCGAAACAGGCATTTTCAGCTCTCAGCGAATCCACTATGGAAAAAATAATAAGCACGCTGTTTCCCACCCACCAAATAAGAGCAAACCGCCCGGAAGGAGTAACGGAGCACTCACCACCACTGTTTACTCAAGAAGAATTGAAAGCTGCCGCAAGTACGCTGAAAAACAATAAAGCGCCAGGCTCAGTTGGAATTCCGTCGGAAGTACTTAAAATTATCACCGTTGAACGCCCACATGTACTCTTAACCATGTACAATGCGTGCCCAAAGGAAGGAGTATTCCCAGAAGTTTGGAAGAGACAAAAGCTGGCCCTCATCAGTAAAGGCAAAGGAGACCCAGACACACCATCGGCATACAGACCTCTCTGCATGCTTGACACGACAGGGAAACTGCTGGAGAGAATGCTGAAACCTCGCCTTTCAACCGCGATAAACAACGCACGAGGTCTCTCTGAGAGACAACATCCTCTCAGACCGGGCAGATCTACGATCGGAGCTATAGAAGACGGAGCAGGAAACATCACTCAAGACCAGTGGTACTCATTGCCACGATAGACGTAAGAAAATTTCAAAATTACCTGTTCAACATAAACGAAGCCGTAAGTCCTGAATGTATTTAGGGCGATGAAGCCTTAGGTGAGGCAAACCACACCTTTTTCGTGTGTGCGAAAAGTGGAGAGAAGAACGAAAATCGCTAAAAGACATCCTATTGCTGAAAATGACAGTAAGCGAAAGGATTGTGCGATTAATAGCCACATTCATCGAATACGTGTTACGCTCATAGAAGCGGGACTTGGCCGCAGGTACAACGATGGTAGTCTAAAGTGACTTACAGGGGGACTTCACCCTGTAAGAATGCAAAAGCAGTTTTTGTAGGTGAGAGCCCCACACACATTGATGTAACGACACCTTTGACGAAGCGGTAGGTACCATTTGTTACCCCCTTACCCGCAAAAAAAAACTCTTTCATAAAGTTAATTTTTTTGGTATTTGTTTTGTTTTGAAATATAAATTAAATGTGTGTCATTGTAAAACTAAAAATAAAAACAAGAAAAACAAACATTCGTAGATAACTTCAAAATTTTACAGTAACTGCCATACATTAGATAAGTATGCCAATTTTTTTGCATTAGCTCAGCAAAATTCAATAGTGTTGAATTCAAGCGTCAGGAAAAAGAAAACATGCCATAATGCTAAATTTGCTAAAAAATGGATCAATGCTAAAGAATTTCGAGGTGTTTAAAAATGTGATAAAATTTTTTGGTAGCAAGTGAGTATGATAGTAGCACATAATTCATATTGCCGATGAACGAAATCTAATTCCAAAGCTGATGATATATGTACATTAAAGTTGGCAGAGATGTATGGGCGAAAAAAAAGTTCTAGTTTTTGACTCCGCGATTGACACATTGGGGTATTGTCTAGCTTAGCGCCGTAAACTGTTTCTCGATTGCGAAAACTTTTCGTGAGCTGGATATTCTAGAAAATGGGTCCCATATACCTAAAACTAAATATGTGATTTTGGGTGAAATTCACTCTAGCGTTCACTACAATGGTTCGTAAATCAGCAATTTTTCATCTGATATTGACAATTAAGGGCTTGTTAGAAAGGTCTCTATTGACTTAAAATCAATAACCAAAAGTTTTCCCTACAAAAACTGGTTTTCGTAGCAATATAATTTTTTTCGAAGAGTATTTGCAGTTCGAAAAACGGTTTATGGTGCTAGACTCACATTGTATGGGTGATTGTCCTGAAATGGGAAGTTTTGAAACTCGTAGACCACACAATACAATAATATTTGATAATATTTGCTAGAGTTTGAAGACTATTTTTGACCAGTATTTGATACTCCGTATGTGAACCCACATTAGGAAATAATATGGCGAAATTTCATGCAAAATGATTGGATCACATGGCTTTGGAAACGAAATATTTGATTATAGAAGGGACATTTTAATGAAAGAAATGCCGCACATTGGGAAATATATGTATGGTCAAACCCCTCACATCACTTAATATAAGCTATAGCATCCATACTATTAAACCTAGGACCACAAATTCCGAAACATGTTCATTAGAACTCTTCAGAGAATCCATTTGTATACTTTTTTTTGAACATCAGGCGTTAATACCCTATGCTCGGCAGCTCAGATTTTCTGAAAACTACACAGCCCGAAAAAAAATGAAATATTAAGTTATTGAACATTGATTCTTGTAAAGCATTAAAATTAATGTTACACGTGTATCAGCGTTTCATAAATTTATATATAAATACTTTTTACAGTGGGTTAAAATTTGATATCTTTAGTAAAATTGAAATTAAACAGAATTAAATGAAACTGGATGCAATTTAATTTTACATGTAATTTTGGTGTTTACAGATAAAGTTAAAATTCGTAGCATTATCTTCATGTTATGGCTAGCTTTTTTGAATTTCCGCTCACAATGAAAACAAACGTTTTTTTCGCTCATGTGTTATGGTCTCTATTTTCATACATAGGCACACTGCAGTATATATTAAGTGCATTAGTAAAAGCAGTAATCAGTAAATGTTTACTGATAATGAAATTTAGTTTGCATTACCAGTAAATTTTTACTGATTACTGAAAAAAATTGCAGTCATCAGTAAAAATTTTACTGGTAATGCAAATGAAAGTTCATTATCAGCAAATATTTGCAAACGAAATTTCATTATCAGTAAAAATTTACTGATTACTGAAAATATTTACTGGTAGTCAAAAATCAAAGCACTAAATGAAATAAATCATTTAAAAAAAATACGATTAATTTCTCTTCTTTCAAACTTGTATTGTATCTTTGCTATACGCTATTAGCTTTTCTAAAAACAAGCATTCCGAAATTTGAATCGCTGAGTTTTTGCCTTCTGGAACGATTCACAATCCCAGCGAATGGAAACTAGTTATTACGAAAACACGCGTAAAACCATAACTCAATATTATAATTCACCTGCTTATTCTTTGATTAAACACTTGCCGAATTCCGAATTCTTAAGATTTCTGGACGGTTTTTAAAATTAACTTTTTTCAAGAATTTGTTAATTATTTTTCTAAGCTTCATAGTAGTTTTAAATTTTTACAGGCATAAAACAGTTTAGAATTACATATACCATATTGTTTACAGTAGCATTTTATTAGGTAAAAGCAAGAAGAATTATCATACAAAAATGAATTCCAAACCTACTCAGAAAACTTAGTCAAATCTAAAGATTTTATGAAGTTAAAAAGCATACAAAAAAAAATTAATCTAATCTTAAGATTTTACATACAAGTTATGGACAATTAAGATTTCTGAACTTAGGAATACCGAGCGCCCACTGTATTACAAAAAAAAAGCTATAGTCAAGTGAGCCTGACTATTTGATACCCTGCAACTTGTTGGCAAATTATTCATTTTTCCTAATTTAAAGTACACTTATTACATTTGGTAGGCGGACGGACATGGGTAAATCGATTCTCCCAAAGTAGCTGAACATTAATGTAAAAATAACGTATGATGTATTTGGACTCCTTCTATGTTTTAAAAGCAACGACACAAATGTTCAACATATAATAAATATTTATTTCACTGTTTTTTTAATGCATCGTATGATTTCTCTCTGCTTCTTCATACAATGAGGTGATGATTTTGTAACATGTTCTTTTTGTTTTTAACAGAGAAAAAGTAGATAAGCTATGTCAAAACTTCGAACTAAAAATATTTATTATGTACTTAAACGATTTATTTCCTCTGGTGGGACTGCATTTAATTTTCAGTAATCAGTAAAAATTTTACTGGTAATGCAGATGAAATTTCATTATAAGTAAAAATTTTTTTCAGTAATCAGTAAGAATTTACTGCTAATGCATTTTAAATTGCAATATCAGTAAAAATATATTTTTACTGCAATTTTACTAGTACTGCAAAGTGTCCCTCTGTGTCTATTTTGACTAGCTTAGTGTTCAACATTACATTTAAGTACATTAGATATACCAACGTTTACGGCCATGCTAGATTTGAAAGTAATCTAGGATTTTTATGCTTCAGACCGTGCAATGTTAAGAAAAAGAAGAGCAATGATGACGACTTCATAATTCTAAACAATGGCAACAAAATGCCCATAATCGGCTTGGGAACTTGGAATGTAAGTACTCATAAACTATAGATATCTGTATATGCATAATATGAGAATTATTCTAATTTAGAGTCCCCCGGGTAAAGTTACTGAAGCAGTAAGCCACGCTATCGATGTTGGTTATAAACATATTGACTGTGCACATGTCTATCAAAATGAAAAAGAAGTAGGTGCTGCAATTACAGCTAAAATCAAAGAAGGGAAGGTTAAGCGGTGGGTAAATTCATTATAAAACCAATACACGTATTTAAACATCCATTTTAGAGAGCAGCTCTTCGTAACTAGTAAACTATGGAATACATTTCATCGTCCCGATTTGGTACGCGGTGCTTGCGAGACAAGTTTAAAAAACCTTAATTTTAAATATCTTGATATGTATTTAATCCACTGGCCGATGGCCTACAGAGAAGGACCGATATTATTCCCCAAAGATGCATGTAAAAGACTAATTTTTTCTCATGTTGATTACCTCGATACATGGAAAGCAATGGAGGAACTAGTTTCGGCAAAACTTTGCAAATCGATTGGTGTATCGAATTTCAATAAAAGACAACTAGAATGTATTTTATCACAATGCAAAATTTTACCCACTAATAATCAAGTTGAATGCCATCCATATTTAAATCAGCAAAGACTTATAGAATATTGCAAAACGAAGAAAATCGCTATTACTGCATACAGCCCATTAGGTTCACCCAATCGTCCATGGAATAAACCAGAGAAACCAGAGGACCCTGAATTGATGAAAGATCAAAGAGTAAGCACTGGAATTAACAATATCGATAATTATGTGGATTTGAAATTTTTATTGAATAGATCATTGAAATAGCTGCTTCGCATAATATGACACCAGCACAAATTCTTATACGTTATCAGATCCAACGTCGCATTGCTACAATACCCAAATCCATAACTAAAAGTCGCATTCAATCGAATTTTAATGTCTTTGAATTCAAATTAAGTTCTGACGATATAAAGTGTCTCGATAGCCTTGATATTAATGCTCGATATGTGTCTTTGGATTTGTAAGTTTTGCGACCATATCTCATATTTATTCCTTCATTAGCTATAAACATTTATTGCTCTTTTAACCCGAACAGCGAAGCATTTAAACATCAACATTATCCATTTCATGATGAATTTTGATTACGGGAATTATTCTCTCTATTGATGGACTGCATCGAATCGAATTAACTATTTTTTAAACTACTATTTGCTATATACAAACTAAAGTGACATTATAATAGGTACCTATCACTTCCTAAGAAATTTGAGAATAAGCAACTTTAGACAAAGAACTACTTTAAGCAAAGAGCTGTGTGAACCCTTGCATTTGATCTATGCATCAACATCAAATGCTCTGACACAGGGGCTATAACGATATTCCATTAGCCCGTGTGAATGGTGTGCAAATAATACAAACAATTTAAAAGTAATTTTTGTTTATTTTGCCACCGGTGCCCGTCTGAGTGTAGAAGATTGTAAACATAAGTTTGTCAATAAATCGGGCAAAAACAAAAGGAACAAATTGCTACCTATTTAATTTTTTGATTCATTTTGTCAGATAATCTTAAAATTAAATACAAAGGTTCGCAAGAAAACCAATACCATGAGTGGAAATTCCTCGCCGTGCTAAACGATCCATATAGATGTACAACAAAAATAAAATTCCGACCATGTAATGAAAATGATTTTGTAAATTTGTATGTCGATAATTTGAACTTATAAATTTCAACTCTTTCATAAATTAAATTTTTTGTATTTGTTTTGCTTTGAAATATAAATTAAATGTGTGTCATTATAAAACTAAAAATAAAAACAAGAAGAACAAACATTCTTAGACAACTTCAAAAATTTACAGTATCTGCCATACATTAGATAAATATACAAAATTTTTTGCATTAGCTCAGCAAAATTCAATAGTGTTGGATTCAAGCGTCAGGGGAAAAAAACATACCATAATGTTAAGTTTACCAAAAAATGGATCATTACTAAGAAATTTCGTGATGTTTAAAAATGTGATTAAATTTCTTGGTAGCAAGTGAGTATAATAATAGCACATAATTCATATTGCCGATTAACGAAATATAATTCCAAAGTTTATGATATTTGTACTTTAAAGTTTAAGATATTTGTGCCCGCGATTGACAATTTGGGGTATTGTAAGTCAAGCGCCGCAAACCGTTTCTCGATTGCAAATACTCCTCGTGAGCTGGATATTCTGAAAAAATGGGTCCCATATTAGTCCTAATTTTACCTAAGATTTTTCTTCAGCAATTGTTTGTGGGGGTATAAAAGATGAAAAAACCACAAAAAAATAGTTCGGGGGTTGCAGAGCGACTCCTCCCAAAAACCCCCCTTTGTTGAAAAAGCCTTATTTTACTAATAACTGGGTAACCGTTGGAGATATCAAAAAATCACTTGCTCCAAAAAAAAGCTTGAGTGATTTCCTAAAAAAAGTATCATGTAATTTTTTCGTATACACCATAGTTTTCGAGACATTCTATATTCCACAATTGCAAATTTTGTTCTTTGTATGTACAGTTAGCCACATAAGTCAACATACGATTTTTTTCAATTCGGTTTTCTAACATAATAATCAAAATTTTTTTGATGTAGTTTTATTTAATTTATCATTATAAACTAAGAAAACCCAAAAACAGAACAATATCTAAATGAGTAAAACGGTAAATAAAGAAAAAAAGTTCACAAAATTGTTTAAAAATGTTAGAAAAATAATTTTAATAAAAAAAATTTTGTAATATATCACGTTTTTAAAACGAACTAAAAAGTATGAAATAATTTCTGCTTGCCCCATACAGATTTATATCCCCAAATAGATTCATAATCCCATATTAGCCCAATCGGTAAAGTAAAAAATCCACCAAAAGTTCAAAATAATTCTTATCTGTTATTTTTCTTCAGTAATTGTTAGTGGGGGTATGATTGATGGAGAAACCACAAAAATCAGTTCTGGAGTTGCAGAGCAACAACCCCCCAAAAAATCCCTCCTTTGGTTAAAAAAGCCTTTTTTACTAATAACTGGTTAACCGTTGGAGATATAAAAAAATTTTGGCTAATTTTTCATTGTTTATTGTATTTGATGTTCTTTTTTGTGAATGCAATTTTTTAACTTTTAAATTATTAGAAAAAATTGTTAAAAAATATATGAACTGAAAAAATCTTTTTTTTGAGCTATGTATTCAATCAGTTTGGGTCTTTTTTATTTTTAGGAAACAATAAAAAATTAGCCAAAATTTAGCTATTTAATATGCTGATAAAATTGCAAAATGTGAATGTTCATATTTCTAACTTTTCAGCATTTTCAGAAGTAATGTCTTGAACTAAAAGATAATAAATTTATTCCATATAGTGAAACTAGTTAATTTTCTTAGGCCTGCAAATAGTTAAAGTAGCAAAAACCAACAGGCAACTATACTTTATTGTTATGTTTATAAACTAAAAATTATCCGTAGTCAATGAAAATGGCAGAAAATTATGTATTTTATATCCCCTTCAAAACTTTGATTTTTCTTCCTAGTTTGTTTGGTTTTCGAGTAATTCAATTTTTCCTATATGCTGCGCGCGCAAAATTTTAAATGAACAAAAATCGCGCGCATCCAAAGTTAATACAATTTGCCATATAAGTGAACATACGGTACAATTTTTCGATTTTTTTATGTAAAAATAAAAACTTAAAAATTTCTTGGATTGCAGTTTTGTTTTTTTTTTTGCTTTTTTTACACTGATAACAACAACAAGCAAAACAATTCCTATTGCACCCAAACTCTATAATGCAATGCTACACATCATATATTTCTATTTGTTTATTGTTTTTTTTCTCAAATACATTTGGATTGTTTATTGAAAACAAATTTCACTTCAACTTGACAAAAGTTAGAAAATATCGAAATCACGTTTCAATTTCTCATTCCCTTTTCGAACTTCCAATTTATTCACGATAGGAGTGCATCGCTTTAGGGAAGGGAGTAGAGAGAAGGGAACTTTCACGATTGGGGTGAATATATCTTAATTAGTTTGCAATTTAAAGCACTCTGATTGCAAAAATGTGCAGATAAATATGATTGTGTCTGTTTGAAGACATCAAGCCTTTTTGATGCCTTGGTGCGAAAACTTCGAAAATAAGAAACGATTTTTTGTTTTAGAATTGGAGTAATAAATTTATTTGTAAACGTTGCTGCTATAACTAGCGTTGAAAGATTAGGAATTTTTAACAATTATAAAACCAAGCAAATAGCATAGAAAAGAAAAATGAAAGCTTTAATTACAGCTTAGAAAATGAGTTGAAAAATTAGTATACAATAGAGTTGCTATGATTCAAGGAAACATATTAGGTATAAGTATAAGTTAGGTGTGAGATTTATCTGTCTCTGAATAGTGCCTGTTTCCAATTACAATAAACATGAGCTTCAGAGATGCACATTCTGTTCACATTTTTCTTTGTCGCGCTTCATCGTTTTGCTACGCTAATTTCTCTGCTTCAGCTGCATACTTCACGCTTCACATTCTGTTCCAGGCTTAAGTGCATTAGACATACCTATGTTTACGGCTATGCGAGATTTGAAAATAATCTATTTTTTTTTTATACTTCAGACCATGCAATGTTAAGGGAAAGAAGAGCAATGATGACGTTTTCATAACTTTAAACAATGGCAACAAAATGCCCAAGCTCGGCGTGGGAACTTGGACTGAGTGGAGTGTACTTATTAACCATAGATATCTGTATATGCATGATATGAGAATTATTCTAATTTAGAGTACCCCGGGTCAAGTTACTGAAGCAGTAAGCCACGCTATCGATGCTGGTTATAGACATATTGACTGTGCACATGTCTATAAAACTGAAAAGGAAGTGGGCGCTGCAATTACAGCTAAAATCAAAGAAGGCAAGGTTAAGCGGTGGGTAAATTCATTATAAACCAATACTCGTATTTAAACATCCATTTTAGAGAGGAGCTCTTCGTAACTAGTAAACTATGGAATACATTTCATCGTCCCGATTTGGTATGCGGTGCTTGCGAGAAAAGTTTAAAAGACCTTAATCTCGAATATCTTGATATGTATTTAATCCACTGGCCGATGGCCTACAAAGAAGGTGGAGATTTTTTCCCTAAAGATGCATGTGACAAATTAATTTTTTCTAAAGTTAATTACCTCGATACATGGAAAGCAATGGAGGAACTAGTTTCGGCAAAACTTTGTAAATCGATTGGTGTATCGAATTTCAATAAAAGACAACTAGAATGTATTTTATCACAATGCAAAATTTTACCCGCTAATAATCAAGTTGAATGCCATCCATATTTAAATCAGAAAAGACTTATGGAATTTTGCAAAACGAAAAAAATCGCTATTACTGGGTACAGTCCATTAGGTTCACCGAATCGTCCATGGAAGAAACCAGAAGACCCTGAATTGTTGAAAGATGAAAGAGTAAGCACTGGAATTAACAATATCGATAATTATGTGGATTTGAAATTTTTATTCAATAGATTATTGAAATAGCTAAATCGAACAAAATGACAACACCACAAGTTCTTATACGTTATCAGATTCAACGTGGCAATGCTGCAATACCGAAAGCCTTAATTAAAAGTCAAATTCAATCGAATTTTAAAGTCTTTGACTTTAAATTAAGTCCTGAGGATATAAAGTGTCTTGATAGCCTTGATATCAATGCTCGATATGTGTCTTTCGATTTGTAAGTATTGCGATCATGTCACATCTTTATCCTCTTCGCTGAAAAGTACACATATGTGTACTCACGTTTTTGCGTATTATTTTATTTTTTTCAATTTATTGTGATTATTTTTTTCGAGTTCTGGTAAAATTAGGAAACAAAATAAGAATAATGTTTTCTCTTAATTCCATTAGAATTCAAGAAAAGAAACTAAAATAAATTAAAAATTATATGTCTCCAAGAACTCACAGTAGAAGTGAAACTATGTTGTTTATTTGAAAACTGTTTGAAAACATATCGTCGCCTGCGAATTGATTTGGCGTATAGGTATACGACTTTGTAGACACATACGCCAAATCAATTCTCAGGCAACGATTTATAAAACATTTTGTTGAAGTTTTTGCAGTCATCTTCCCTATTTTGTTGTTGCTTTTCCTCTGTTGATACTCTCTACCAGCGATGCCAACTTGCGGGGAATTCCCCGATTTGCGGGGAATCGGGGAATGAACTGTTTTTTGAGGGGAATTTGAAACCGTTCAGCTTTCAATATTAAAATACCCCAAACAGTCTGTATAATATTTTTTGCCAAATTCTATATTCCTAAATACAATTCTGGCACATTCGCAACGAACACCATAAAAACATTGCTTTATGCAACACTGTCTACGTTTAGTATTCAGACAGTTGAACGCGATCGCCTTTGTTCAGCACTTTCTAATTAATAACTGTTAGTTCTTGGTAATTGTAACCTATAAACTTGCAAATTATGGTCAGCTTTTATAAAGAAGAAGAAGTATATCTTATATGTTTAAAACCGATAGTGTGGTTTAAACCAGTTTTTCACAAAACAAGGTTTTTGCCATTGGCGTGCACGATAACTGAAATTTAAATATGTTGTTCTACACAACAATGGCCCCAGGATGTAAGTTTGGTTAATTCTTTCCTCACTTTGGAACATTTTTTTTTACGAAAAAGGTCCAATTTTTGAGAAAACCAATTTTTGCGGTCTGCCATTTTGTGAATGTAATCTTAGTATGTCCTGAAAGTACAGTTATAATTTTTCTAAAGGTATTTTTTTAGATGTTCCAGTGAGCCGCAATCACGCACGCCATTGCGTTTGACGTTTTTCAAAACGTCTTCCATGAAGCTGCAAAAAACTCTTTAAATAATTATTACACAATTTTTTCTTGCACTTGAAGTCTTTAAATAGATGTCAGAAACTCTCTCACTAAAGCACATGCGATAAAACTGCGAGAAGTCGTTTCTCTGCTTGATTGTATGCAACCGAATTACAACTACATAACTTCGTTGCTTACTGGTTTTGTTAGAGTGAGTGCAAAACGCGATTTTTCACATGAAAGAAAAATTCAGCTATATGGAATCAAGCTCTCACAAAAGCGCATGCAATGAAACTGCGAGAAGTTGCCTTTTTGCTTGGTTGTATGCAGCCGATGCCCATATCACTTCATTCGCTAAACACTAACAACAGCATAACTTCGTTCCTTATTAGTTTCGTATGAGTGCAACAACAATGCGATTTTCGTTGCGAAATTTCGATTTCAATTCAAAAATTAAAAATATACGCAAAAACTTGTAAAAAATATGTGGCCTTGGACACCGAAGAGGTATTTCTTCATTAGTTATAAACATTTATTGCTCTTTTAACCTGAACAGCGAAGCTCTTGATCATCCAGATTATCCATTTCATGATGAATATTGAAATCAGCCCGAGTTCTGGAATTATTCTCTCCATTTGATTCCTTGATGGACTGCATCGAATCAAATTACCGATTTTTTCAAACTACTATTTTCTATCCCTGAAATTTGGTCAAAAGTAGTGGTTAATTTTAGAATATAAAAATTAAATATAAAAATGTCAGAAACATATAAATTAAAAATTGTAAATAAGAAAAGTAAAAAAAAAAAAAAATTGGCATTAATTTCAAAATTAGCAGCATCTTTTAATTTAATTTTAATGTTTAATTGTTTAATGGGGGAACTAGCTATGCAAAATGTGCAAGGGCATTTGCTAGACTTAGAGAATTTTTTACTTTTTTGTGCATTTTAGATATAAACGTGGTGCTTAAGAGATTATTATCTATTACACAAACATTAATGATTTTTCTATTTTAAATAGCCAAGCCGCTGACCATATAGCTGATATTATCCATTTAAAGATTAAGTAATTGAAAAGAAAGTAATAAAAAGGTTTTGGCTCCGTTACTGTCCGTCGGTTCAGTCAAAACTCATTAAGTAACGGTTATGAAAAATTTATTGAAATTATAAAATCGTTGATTATAAAAATGATATAAAATAAGATATTAAATAATTTATTTCAATGTTTGGAAGTCGGAATGAGAATCTGAGATCTAACTTACTAGAGAAGATCCCACAATTTGGATCCATCTGTATAGATGACAATTGAATTGTCAGAGACCACCTCGTCATCAACCCATTCCTCTCTTCTGGGGAGATGTGTTTAAATTAGGGGCAGAGCAAATGTAGTCTCCGTTAGTTGGTACGGACGTATTGTGGATTAGAATCTTGGCATGGCCCAGGTTTGACTTGTTCCTAATGCCCTGTTACGACAGTAGAGAGCGAAAGAGGCTTTCCGTACTCTCTCTGCTATGTTAGATTCCCATTGAAAATTAGGATCAAGAACAAGCCCTGAATATTTGACGCGCTTTCTAAGGCAAAGCGAGGTACCATTAATTTTGATTAGGGCAAAACTTGGTATTTTATACTTTCTATTGAAGAGCATAATCTCTGTTTTGGCAAGATTTACATTAACACCGAATTCGCGGCAACAGGGAGACAGAATGCTAAGTGAGTGATTTAGCCGTTCTGAAAGAGTAGTAACGCATTTGCCGGACACTGCAATAGCAAAGTCATCTGCATAAGCTATTATTTTGCAGCCGGTTTGGTCTAATCTGTTTAGCAGTGTGTTCACCGCCAGATTCCAAATAAGAGGTGCCCCTATTGACAACCTTTTTAACTTTATCATTTTCAATAGAGTAGTTGTTCTTTAAATCTAACCAGATTAACATCAAGATTAAGATTTATTAAGGCATTAACGACAGCGTCGGGGCAGACAAGCGTGTATTCCTTGTTGGAAAGTGATTTCTCAACTTCCTCAATGAGTACATGTAGCGCTGTTTCCACAGACTTCCCTTTAGTGTAGGTATGTTCTGATTTGGAAAAAAGAGTGGAATTGGTAGAGTTCCTGATATGTAAATCAAGAACCCTCTCTAATGTTTTTAAGAGAAAGGAGGACAGACTGATTGGTCTGAAGTCCTTTGAGTTGGTATGGGACGCCTTCCCTGCTTTGGGTATGAACACGAGCCTCTATCCAGCTTTTGGGAATGTACGAGAATTTTAGGCAAGCATTATAAATTTGCAATAGCCATGATGTTACGTTTTCAGCCCTTTGCTGAATATCCGCGGGAATGTTACCATCTGGCACTGTAGATTTATAGGGGCTGAAGGATTTGATGGTTCACTTTAGAAGAGTGTCGGTCTATTGGAAAGGGGAGGGGTAACCTAAAGGATGATCGGTCACAGGAGGACTGTGATCAACGGAGGTTTGTTTCACTCCCCGGAAAATGAGTATTCAGAAGGACCTCTAAGGTCTCGATCCCAGAATCAGCTTTCTGGATACAGTTGAGAGCCCTAAGGGTCGTATTGAGGAGTTTTCGAAGTCGGCTGGTCTCGGTGAAGCTTTCTATGCTATCACAGAAATTCCTCCAAGACACCCTTTTGGCTTTTCTTATAGCGTACTTAAGTTTCCTTTGTTTAGATTTAAAGGGAAACCAGGTTTGGTCTTACTTCTAGGTTTGGAGGAATTGCATGCCGATTTGGCAGCGATGTTAAAAAGTGCTGTTATGGAGTTTACCTCTCGATCAATATCACAGTGGTTATTAATAGTGGGTGGAGCAGGCTGTATGCCAGACTCATTAATGGCATGGGACTTTGTCCAGTCAGTACGCTTCCTATTGATGAGGCTAGTAGAACCTGCAGAGTATGTAGGATCTGGTTTATCAATGGTGAAGTTATTATAGTTATAATCAGAAAAATAGCACTCTTGCGAGACACTACAGTCTCTCAGTAGGTATGACGAGTTTTCACTTACTAGAGTGAGATCGAGAACTTCCCTTCTATTTGAAGTAATGAAGTTTGGGTCGTTCCTCCTATTAGCAATAACTAAGTCATGAGTAAGAATAAAAACAAAGAGAATGGGGATTGTGCAATCTTACGCAGGAGCAATAGCAGGGCGTAGGAAAGGTGAGAGGATTTGGGGTTAAATACCTCTGACCTCCCCCCCCAACTCTCCCCTAACCTCCACCCCAATTCCACCTTAACCTCCCCTCTCCTTAACTCTCCCCCCAACGACTTACTAACTCCCCCCCTTCCTTACTGATAAGAATTTCAAATATTTGATCGTTAGCCACAAATAAAAAAAAAATGTAAAAAGGATGAACAAATGTTAACCCCCTTAAGGAAAATCACTGGATCCGCTAGTCCGTGGCCGTGCCCGTGAGTTGATGAACAATGAAATATATAAAAAAAACATTTATTCGAATCATTTTAAGCAATTTCTGAATTAAAGTTTATAAGTATATTGACATGATCAAAAATTAAAATGTAGTCTGAATGAAATAAATACTAATCATTTAACACAACCTAGTTATTAAATTTGACTAAAAAATACTTGTTAGTTTCAAAATTGGTATAATTCTAAGCAGCGCTATTAATTTCAATTAATATTTCAAAAAAAAAAAAATATTTTTTGATTTTAAAATGCAAAATTTTTAACTAAAACTCAAAATATTTTTCAAATTTATCTAAACTTTGAACTCAAATTCCACAAAAACTCTTCAAATATAGGGTTGATCCAAACTACCTCCAAACATCACCTATTATATCTAAATCACACCAAAAAGACTTTCATTCACAGTAAATTTTATAATTATGCAAAACACCTCATTTGCTTGCAATTCGGATCATCGATCCGACTTATATGCAAGTAGAAAAACGCATTGGTAATTCGGATCGATTTAAAAAGTTAATTTTTTTCTTATATAGCAGAATATTTAGTGAATAAAACCCTATATAAATTATATAATAATACTTACCAGCACAAAAGCAATTATTGTTATAAAATTTGTGGGTTTCTTAAATTATTTGCTAAGGCTTTGTATGAAAATACGCTCACTCTTTGTTTCTTCGCTGATAACGGATTAATTTAAAATAATTGAAATAAGTATTGCATACCATTAGAAAGGAAAAATAATTCTCGTTCGTTTCAAAAAAAGGAAGTAATTTTAAAAAGTACCAAAGAAAAGTTATTAGCGAAACAAAATCGATCCGACTTTTATACATCGATCCGAATTACCCTCAATTACGATAGATGAAGAACTGGCACACAGATATAAGGAGTGAGATTGAAAAAATCATGTCACTACGACAAGAAAGCTCTGGAGTGGTACCAAAGTAATATAGTAACATAGTTTTTGTACCAAGAGAGGCCAATCCTCCAAATTGTCCGGAGCTAAGACCAGTGGAGAGATATTGGGCTCTTGTGAAAAGAAACTTAAAGAGCACAATAAAGGTGTCCCAAAATATCAAAGATTTTAAAAGGAGATGGGCAAACTGTTCCCAAAAGGTGTCTGAAACAACTATCAAATCTCTAATGGAAGGCTTACAAAAAAGGTCAAAAAAAGTAAAAAAAACCAAAGCTCTAAGATCAACCGTTTAAAAATTATTGAATTTTATATATGTTAAGATTTTTTCGATCTCACTCCTTCAAATAGATATACTTCATTGTAAAATGCATAAATGCACATATCAATACTTTAAAATGTATATATTAACGATTATTGAACAAACTTTAATGATTAATAAAGTTTGCTTAAGCGAGTACTTTCCAAAAATATTGAAAATTGATTTCGATCGAAATTTAAAATCGATTCTGCATAATTCCTTATATTTCATTTACAATTTCATTCCGCTACTGACTATGAATTGCTGATTCCTATTCATTTTTCATCATAAGAAAATGGCCAACAATGTCAAGACTCCCCAATTACACGCAGCAATTCATCGTGCAATCAGTTGCATGCAATTCGAATTCGTTGGTGAAGGGGGAGGGGGTGAGAAGCTTACGGGGCCCCACGGGGTGAGCAAAATTGTTTTGTGTACTACAAATTTACATCTTGCGTTATAAAGTTAACAAAAATTAATATAAAATATGTACTGTCAAATATTCTATGTAAATATTGAATTCAGAATAAATAAAAATATCATTCAAAAAATTCAGCAAAACTTTCAAAATTCGCCGTAGTTCTTGGCCTTACGAAGCTATGCCAAATATTCCGGGCACTGTTTTCAGTCTTTAATTTTTTTGATGCAAAGGAAAGGAAGTGGTTGATACAATGAAACCGATATTTCGATACTTGCAGAAGCGAAATTATGGTTCGTTGTGGACACAATTCAAAAGAAAGGGGAAAGCAAACCAATCACATTGCAAGAAGTAAGTATTTCGATTACATATTTTTTAACTGAGAATGTAATAAAATCTGTCGAAGAATAGGATTTTTTGTCTTCATCCTTATCTTTATTTTTATTAATTTTGCTAACATTTTAAACTGCCATAACTCCGCGAAAAAAAAGTTTGTTTAAATCACGGTTCTTTGTATTTCACGAGACGAAACTATCGCATTTTTAAACAAGAGATGGCTTAATTAATTAGTTTTTACGGTTTTGCTTTCAATATCAGTACATATAATACTAGTTTTTGGTGATATGAATTTATTCAGAATTTGATTTTTTAGACCATGTGCTGCTATTCCATGGCCAGATTTTGAAATATGTCTAAACAATGGTAATAAAATGCCCGTTTTGGGTTTAGGCACCTGGAACGTAAGTGTGCAAGCAAGAAATTGAGACGAACTCGAATTTAATATGTGCTCATTACCATTTAAGATGACCCAATGCCAAGTCTATAAGGCTGTAACAAATGCTATTGATGTGGGATATCGACATATTGATTGTGCTCATATACATGAGAATGAACATGGAGTTGGAAAGGCTTTGAGCAAGAAAATGATAGATTGTGTTATCAAACGGTAATCCCATAACTTTTTTCATTTTAAATTACAGTTTAATAAATTGTTGAACCGCAGTGAAGATCTTTTCGTAACAAGTAAGCTATGGAATACTTTTCACCGCCCCAATTTGGTAAAAGATGCGTGCGAGAAAAGTTTAAAAGATTTGGGCCTCAGTTATCTTGATATGTATTTGATGCAATGGCCCATGGCCTACGAGGAAGGAGGTGAACTTTTACCTTATGATAAGAATGGGAAAATCAAATTTTCTTGTATTGATTATATTGATACTTGGAGAGCAATGGAAGCGCTTGTCAATTTAGGATATTGCAAATCGATTGGTGTATCAAATTTTAACATGAGTCAGCTAGAGCGTCTTCTCAACTCAGTCAGACTAAGACCGGCAACGAATCAAGTCGAATGTCATCCTTATTTGAAGCAAAATGAACTAATGAAATACTGTAAATCTAAAGATATTGTTATTACGGCTTATAGTCCATTGGGTTCTCCTTGTCGACCTTGGATAAAATGTGATGAGCCAGTGCTCTTAGAGGATAAAGCTGTAAAAAAATTAATATATATTTTTTTGTTTTCAAAGAGTTTTAATGTTATATATAATTGTGTATATAGCTCATTCTTCTTGCGAGAAGATATCGCAAGACACCCGCTCAAATTTCGCTACGTTATCAAGTACAACGTGGTAATGCTGCAATTCCCAAAGCAAGATTTAGAGATTACATTGAAGAGAATATTGATATTTTTGACTTTTTTTTGACCGCTGATGATATGGAATATATCGATGAATCTCAATGTAATGGCCGTTATATATCATTGGATTTGTAAGTATATGTAAAATATGTACATTATGATTTCGTTCACATTAGCAGTTGAGATTAAATTTCTATATTAAACAGTCAAGCTGCAGGCCATATTCATTATCCATTTAAAGATGAACTAATTGAAAAACAGGACGAAATAAATCAACAGTGTTGTGCTCCGAAATCAGAAATTTCGTATTGCGAGTACAAGTAATAGAATATTTCAAAAAACGTCCAAATAAAATATTCATTGTTTCATTTACAGAGCTACTAAAGAATATCTAAAACAAAAGTTTAAGCCAAAAGAAACAAGGTGTTGCTTCAAAATCGTGAGTATCATTTTTAAGTAGAATACAAACATATTTATATTAAAATATTTTGAATTGGTTTTTCGTAAACTGTCGAAATAAAATATTCATTGTTTCATTTACAGTGCAAATGAATATCTAAAGCGAGAGGGAAACTTCGGCTAAAGGGACAAATATTCACAATGAACTAAAATATTAGAATTATGTACTTACAGAGACTTTGAAAATTGAAATAAAAAATAAGCTGATCAAACCTCAAAACTTATTTTTTAAGGTTATGATATAATTTCGTAATATCGTCGCGTGGTTCCCTGAACAATTACTTTTCACTATTTTTTTCAAATAAATATGCCATACGAATTTAAAATTGGCAAGCCGATATTTCAGTATTTTGATTCTAATATTTTATTTTGGCTCTGTAATCGAAACGTTGCTTTTCACTAAAATGCTGATTTTCATTTCCAAAAACTACAAACACTAAAATTGTTTTGAGTTCCTAAACCGAGCGTGCATCCACTGATGTTGTGAGTGTTTTATTTGTAAAAGGAAAAAAAGGATCTACAGTTTTATCCCGAGACATAACATCAAGTTGAAAAGGGTTAAATCATTGTTTTCTATTGATCATGAAATTGAACTAGACTTTACCGAAAATAAAATTGGTATAAACGATTTCAAAATGAAATAAATATTTTGATAAAAATCGATTTTGAAGTTATATATAAACAGGCTTAATGAACAAATGTAGTCATCACAACAACAATGTATATAGAGACGGGCAAATCAGACGGCCGTTTCGGAATCCGCCACAATTCCTCATCAGTGATCTTAGTGATAAGTTCTTAATCTTTCAATATCCTATATAAGCTACTAATATTTGAAATCATAACCCAGAATTACGGATTTGATTCCAAATATCTTCACTGAATAGAGATATTGAAAGAAACTACCACTACCGTTCTATACACTTATGTTGTTGTTTTTTTCCCATTGTAGCTAGTCTGCATAACAGTTCGTTATTTGAAAGTCTAGTACATGGGAGAGTGTGTGTGTTTGTGAGAAAATGATTCTAGGTGTCATTTTTTCTGAACGGTCCCCATTCGATCAGTTCATGATAGTTTTTTAGGAGACTATGAAAATTAAATCTAGAGGTTAATTTTCAAAGTCATGACTTAAGTTCATGTCAATTTCGTTATTTGAAGTTATATATAAACAGGCTTAATGAACAAATGTAGTCATCACAACAACAATGTATATAGAGACGGGCAAATCAGACGGCCGTTTCGGAATCCGCCACAATTCCTCATCAGTGATCTTAGTGATAAGTTCTTAATCTTTCAATATCCTATATAAGCTACTAATATTTGAAATCATAACCCAGAATTACGGATTTGATTCCAAATATCTTCACTGAATAGAGATATTGAAAGAAACTACCACTACCGTTCTATACACTTATGTTGTTGTTTTTTTCCCATTGTAGCTAGTCTGCATAACAGTTCGTTATTTGAAAGTCTAGTACATGGGAGAGTGTGTGTGTTTGTGAGAAAATGATTCTAGGTGTCATTTTTTCTGAACGGTCCCCATTCGATCAGTTCATGATAGTTTTTTAGGAGACTATGAAAATTAAATCTAGAGGTTAATTTTCAAAGTCATGACTTAAGTTCATGTCAATTTCGTTATTTGAAGTTATATATAAACAGGCTTAATGAATAAATGTAGTCATCACAACAACAATGTATATAGAGACGGGCAAAAAATCGATTTCACCGAGCTTAAAATAATGTATTCAAAATCGATTGGTACAACTATCGGTGCATTAATTTACATTAAAAAAGGACTATTATACCTTTGAGTTTAAAGCAAAATTGTTATTTGATAAACCGTGTTAGTTAAGTATATAGTATACCTTAATTTTAATGTTGAACCTCGTTTTTTAAATTATAATAAATTAAACTGAAAGATGATATTTTTAAAACATTAAATTTAAAATATAATATTCTAGACCACACAGTTCCAGATTACTACCAGAACATGTTACTATTTTACTACCAGAGCGTTTAAGGAATATCACTAAAATACTTATGTTGAATACTTGGATTGTAAGTATACACACAATAATTTTGAATGAAACATGTTGAAGCCTTTAGATTCCAGATGTTCCATAGTCATGGTTTTCAAATAAATCAAAAGGTTTTAGAAAAGAAAATAAGAGATTTTGTACTCAAACCTATCAATATTAATTTTTAACCAATGATTTTACTTAAATACATAATTGCTGAATTACAGTGAGGGCATCGAAACACTATTATTCTATAATAAGAATGGAAGAATTAAATGTTCAAATATTGATTATTTAAAAAAATAAAACTCATTGGAAATGAGAGATCGTTCTTGTAAAACTATTGATACAGAAAATTTGGTTAGGTTTCAACTTGAATTTATCAACACGGTCGCCAAGAAAAAATTGGTAAGATTTCAAAACTACAATTCTAAAGATACTATGGAATATAATCAGTTAGATTCTTGTAATCGTCCTTGGAAAACCCGTAATGAACAAGCTCTCTTGAAAGCGAATGCATTAAAAAAATTTAATATTTTTAATGTCGAAAGTTTTTAAATTGCGTTAAAATTCGAAAAATCAGCCATTCCAGATTAAACGTAACAAAAAAAAACCAAGTCTTGGCCTGATCATTTTAGATTTGCTTCAAACTTTGACCATGGTTTTATTTTAGACCAAACCCAACAAAAAGGTATACAAAAAAATTCCGATACGGTTTTCACCGGAGTTGCCAGAGCGAACCAAATCTCCGAAATTAACTGTATCGAATCACAGAATCGTCTTATATTTAAATTTATTCAAACGGATTACTTATTAATATTTTATTTCATTTATTTATTTTTATAGTCTCTCTACTGTGAATGAATATCCTTACTGGATGGGAAATATAAATACGTTCTTGGTCGATAGTATTTAGTTTTAGAATATATTGCATTCTTGATATCATTCTAATAAAATATTTATATCTTAGTTACGGTTCTGCTAATGAATATCCTTATTGGCTGATTTATTATTTTTAGTAAATATAGGTATTTGTTCTACCAGCTAGGGTAAAGTCGGATGAGAGTGTATATATTTTAATAATTTTTCATTATATCAAAAATTTTATAATTAAAAAAGCACTACAATTACCTGCAGGAATTAAAAATTATAGATAGGTAGCAAAATATTTCTCTTACCTGCTGGATGATAATAATTGTTTCGCATTTTTTAGTAGCTATGTGAAATTCAATATATTCTGATATATTTTTTGCAACAAGATTATTTATTTAGAACCCTATCTAGATCACGTTTATTAAGATACCTGGTTTATCCACGAAGTATTTACAGGTTAAAAACTCTTTCCAACTTTCTTATAGCCATGTTAGGTTTGTGTCTCATAAGAAAAAATGGTAATCCACTACTTAAAATTGTATTTTTACACAACTCCAAATACGTTTTATCATAATTCATCCGTGATTGAAGCAAATAAATGAGTTCGGTACCATTTTATCTTCAACTTTTTCATCCAAAGTTGTATTCGGCACAGAACGTGATTGAATTTCCAGACACACATTTTTCTTTTAGTTATGAAAAATATATTAGGATGAACAATATTATTTTTATTCATCATTCAAAGCTGAGTGAAAGTGAGAAAGGTAGAATTACTTAATACATTTAGATTTTAATTGTCCTAATAAAATACATATTTGTTTTATATACAGTGATTCGAATGATTCGTTCGCCAATATAAAAAGTCTTGCGAGAGCGTAAGTATTGAATGAATTATGGATGTTTTTTACATCTCAAGAGTACCCACACTTTAAATCTATCAGTCTCAAACTCGTACAAAGGTTAGTTCTTCCTATTGGTGTGGTAAAAAATTCGCCGAGTTGGAAGGGGTAGAATTTTGACATTTGACATTTGAAAAAAAAATTTTAAATAGTGTGTTTTAAAACCAAAAATTCTTTTTTTTCAAAAAATAACTTTCTTTTATTTTGGGTCAAAAGAAAGCTCAGGTCTTTGAGCTTCTCCTTTGAGAACTTTGAAAAGTGGGCTGAGACATGTTTATCTCTCAAAATAAACGTCGAGTAACTGGAAACACCCATATCTTCAGAATGTTTCAATTTGATTTCAGATTTTTCTAAATTAATTTCAAAATATTTCATTTCGACTTAATAATAGTCAAATGTACTTCAAAAACTCCCAATTAATTTCAGATTTCAATTGTACTTCAAAAAAATTTTATTTATACTTTATAAAATACATTTTGAATTTCTTGAAATACTATTAAAAAAAGTGTATAACCATCCTTAGAAAAATATTTATACTTTTACTATCTGAACTGTAAATGAATACCCCTACTGGTTAAGCAATGCCAATGCTGGAGTGATGAGCCGTGCGAGAGTGTTAGTACCATCTTTAAAAGTTTAAATTATATTTTATATATATATTTTATATAAATATATTGACAATTTGAGGAGCTTTTTTTCAAAAGTGCTAAATCCTTATCAAAACGTGAGTTAAAAACTTAACTATTGTTTTTGACTTGACTGTGGTAACTTCTTGGTAAAGTCTAAGTGATGACTTTACATAGTTACATATCTGATAAAAATTTCAATTGTCTGGGAAATGCCATAGGAGTGAAGAAGAATGGTCCAAGTTATCGTATAGCATGTTTTTAAATTTATACGGGGAAACAACAACAATTTTGTCTCTATTACGATATTTGTTGCCTGTGGAATATGGCGCTTACTAACGGTGCAGCGATTCAATAATGAAAATGCAACTGTGCGCAAATTTCCTTTATTTGAAATTTTGCATGTTCTCTGAACAATTTTTATTCAATAAAAAAATGTAGTAGTACACTTAGACATGGAATATTTTCCAGTACTTAATAATAAGATATAAATATAACAATTTTTCGCATTGAGTTTGCGCACTTTTTGGAAAAAATCTTCATGTTTATATTAATAATCAGCCCATTAAAATATTAATTTTTTAGATATACTTCTGCGAACGAATGTCCTTATGGGTTGACTGTTTGAAATACTGTAATTTAAAAAATATTTTTCAGCCGATATTTATAAAATGATCAGAATTCATAGTTCACATAATTACAGAAAATTGAGTAATGCAAATTTTATCCATAGTAAATTTATATCCTTTACATTCATTTATGTTATATTAAAACCTTCAAAATCAAAGTTAAACATTTTTCAAATATAAATATATTCTGACTTCCAAACAACGTAAGATTCTTATTAGCACTGAAAAGAATATTCGCTTTCCTGTTTTCATTCGTTATTTCGAAAAGTATTACAATTTATCATAAATTAAAAGTATTAAGAAATGCTTTCATGAGATTATAAATCAGGGGCGGATACAAGGAGGGGAACAGGGGGAAACTTCTCTCCTGCCCCTCCCCCCCAAAAGATTGTCAAACATTCAAAATTTTAATAACTTAAACAGGCAAAAAGGTGAACATAATTAACTATTGTTTTTTTAGTTATTACGATTTACTTTTAATTATAAGAATAATGAATAACCTTGCTCATTAAACCACTTTCTTTCTCTATGGAAATGTGCTGAAATAATAATGATACTTAAACCAAATAAACCTGAAAACTCAGTGCCCTCATATAGACTTATAAGTTTGCTGGCAATATTCTCGAAAATATTCAAAGTAGTAGATTGCTAATAATACAACAAAATAAGAATATAGTTCCGAATCCCCAATCGTCATAAGCACGGTACTCCTGAGTAATGTTATCAATATTGGACATTCAAGAAGCGTTCGAAAAAGTTTGGCATCAAAGGCTGTTATAAAAATTAAAAAATTTACTTCCAGCTCCATTTTATTTGGTCTTAAAGTAAATGATGAAACATCAGCCAAATGTCAAGTGAAAGCCGGAGTGCCACAGGGCAGTGTTCTGGATCCTGCTCTTTATTCGATTTTTACTTGTGACTTGCCTGAAACTGATGGTGTTACTATAGCTACTTATCCAGACGATACTGCCATTTTAGCGTCACCAATGGTTACTTCGTGGGCGAGTGCTTACCTGGAGTTCCATCTGCCTCAGGTTCGATTCCCAGATGGGGTTAAATTCTTAAAAAATGTCCAAATCGACTATTCTAATAAAATGGATCATTTCGGTGATTTAGTTCTTAAATACGTGACTCAAGTACCAGACAACTGGGTCTATTCTCTGGTCTATTGAATCCACCAAAAAAAAAACAAATTATAGGTTTCGGGTCGATATAAATAAAATCCCAGATAGGAAAGAGAAAATTTGCATACAGGGTAGGAATCAGCGACCTTAAATTATTCTTAAAATTCTACTGATTCTCGAGACCCATTATAAATCAATCTAAAACCGAAAACTAAATAAATGTATCCTATCGTTACCTTGGAAATAGATCATAGAAATTGTGAAATGCTTTGCTACAAGAACAGGGTTTCCCCTAAATGCGTAACGTACCAGTAAGTTTTCACATGGCCATACCTTTGAAATTGTCATCGAAATAAAGTTTATGAATAAGCAAAAAAGAAAACGACATACGAACGAGGAAAAAAACGCTCCAACCCGCGTTTTGGTTCATATGGAGTATTTTTATTTTTTATCTTCCCCCCCCCCCCCCCAAAAAAAAAAAAAAAATGTTTCCTGTATCCGTCACTGTTATAAAACACGATAATTTTTAACCAATTAGTTTATTAATATCAAACATTTGTTTTTTGTTTTCTTTTTCTCATTTGCGGTGCGGTGAATCAAAGAGGGGAACTACCAATGTTTGAAAAAACATTTATCCGATCGTATTTTCATATTAAGGTTCTTCTAAAATTTCATGATATATGACAGATGGGGCAGTTGATGAGGCCTTGTGAATCACCTTAATACATATCGTCGGTTAAGAGAAAACTTCACTAAGTAAAGATTTGGATAAAAATCGTTATAAACGTCAAGCCTCATAGATTAGAAAGTCTTCAAGAGACGAAATTCTCGTTTTTAGCCCTAATTCTGACAGAAAAAGAGAAAAGCCATCCAGTACGCCGTTTAAATACAATTTTTAAAATTTAATTTGCCCTTCTATCATATCGCCGATTTAGAGAAAAAAAATTTGTATACGAAATTTCAGCCAATATTTTACATTTTTCCCACTTGGGAATGCCAACTAAATTGTGGAAAATAAAGAGATAAGTATGAAAAAATTTGCAAAAGACAAAAATGTCTAAAATAGATTGGGAAAATAAAAAGGCATTCAAAAATTTGGCATAGGTTTGGAGTGTCAGCCTTCTGTTTGAAAAACCACTTAAGCTCATTTAATGTCTTTTTATGGTAAAAACAAAAAAGGCATAAAAAATAACAACTTGCACAAATTGCTAAAACAAAGTCAATATAAAAATATGTCACAAATATCATATAAAAACTAATTTCACAACAAACAAACAATAATTTTTAACATTTTACAATATTTACAAAATTCTCAGCATTTCTTTGGCTTACAAAACTATGCTAAATATTGTGGACTTAACTTTTGGACATTAATTTTTGGATTAAAAAAAAATCTAAAAGAAATCGAAAAAAATTATGTCTCGATATTTGCATAAAGTTTATTTTAATATGTTAAAGGAGAAATTTGGTGAAAAGGGGAAAGTATACCATTTCCAGAAGTGAGTATAGTAATATGAAATATTTTATAAAATTATACAGAGAAATTAAAATTGTCGTAGCCTAGGAGGCGGTTGGTGTGATGCTGCTCCTCTTCCCCTCTTAACTGATTTTTTCAGAAATGCAATTTTTTTTCCTTTTAACTCCTTTTCGAAGCTTAGAGCTTCTACTAAGCATCGTGCTTAGTATTAGTTTCATTAATCATTGCTTATTTGCCTACTACAGATAGTCATGAGATCATGGGGCTTCCATTTTTTGGCGTTGTTCAGAATCAGCGTTTTTCACATAACTGCATCCGGTTTGTGTCAAGGCTGACATTTGAATAAATTTACAGTTATGTGGTGAATGCTGCTGCATCTGTGTTATTTATTCAGTCGACAGGTGATACGCAGAAGGGATTATTTTTATATAAGATTATTTAAAAATGCTATCTTATATAAAAATAATTCCTTCCTGGATGTGCTTGGAAAATTTTCAATAACAAAAAGTAGCTTACGTTCATGCCCTCCCCGGAAATCGAACCCGGTACCCCTGAGGTGTCAGTCTAGCACGCTGCCACTAGACCACCGAGGCGGCTTAAATGCAATACATTAGTATAAGTAGAGTATAAATTATCAAAGGAAATTAATCCATTTCTGTACTTTCGCAAAACTTTCGCTAAATCCGTGCCTT
This sequence comes from Toxonevra muliebris, assembly GCA_963691655.1. Classification (NCBI taxonomy): domain Eukaryota; kingdom Metazoa; phylum Arthropoda; class Insecta; order Diptera; family Pallopteridae; genus Toxonevra; species Toxonevra muliebris. The sequence continues at coordinate 49,896,534 of OY829326.1, read as the reverse complement.
TTCCAAAAATTCTGATGTAAAAATTGCGAGTTTTTCGTTTCTTAAAAGTCTTGATATTCGTTCTTTGAAGAATATGTATTTTAATAACCGAAAAGTTTATAAAGTTCTTAAATTTTACCAAACCGACCCAATTCTTGCCCTCAGACGTAAAATTTGAACCCAGGGAAACTTTTTGCTGTTGTTCAGTGCTATTATTTTATTTGGATTGTCTTAATAAAATATAAAATATCAAACATATTTCAAATGTTTTGTTTGTGATAGTGGTGAACTGGTTAACTGCCGTACTAACGAGGTAGTCTCATATTTAGAATATTACTTATGTAATTATATCAGTAACTCATATATACTAAGGTACTTAAGTAAATACATATTTGATAGTTCTAATAAAATATTAAAATGTCTTTCAGAGTTAGTACTGCAAATGAATATCCCTACTGGTTGAATGGTCATTGTTCTGATGTGGCCTGCCGTGCAAGAACGTTAGTATAATACATATGTAGAATACTGAACTAATAATACAATATTTTTTTGAAAGACATTAGAATATGTAAGTATATTTAAATTTAAATATTTACTTTTTTCATAGTTACAACTCAGCGAATGAATATCCTTATTGGATAGGCAATGGCAATGTCAGAGTGACTGGCTGTAATGGGATAGTGTTAGTATTTTATTTGTAATATCGATTTACTTTATTATATTTATAATTATTTGTTGCCTTTATAAATTATATATTTATTTTTTAGTCCCAACCCCAACTTCTTGGACATTTTTTTTGCCAAATTATTCAATCGTTCAAAAGTGTTAGTATCATATTTAGGATATGAATAAATTTGGAAATAATTATTAAAAGTGCTAACCAAAGTGGTTAACTCCAAATTTCTTTGTAAACTTTTTATATTTTAGTTCATAACTTCGTATAGTTATAAAGTGTATGGTTAAACATATTTTTAATTTAAATGTTTTCCAATTTTTGTTTTAAGGAGTAAATCATTTTGGCAAAAGTACGAATTATATCTGTATTACTACTTTATAAATATTTTTAGGCTTAAACTAATAAAATATATTTACTTTGTAGTTACAGTTTGGGGAATGAATATCCTTACTGGTTGACAGAAAGGAGAAAATATAGAGTGCGCGAATATCCTTACTGGATCTAAAAAAAAAAAAATGCAATCTTTGAGAGCAGTATGAACGAGCTAATGTAATAGTACTAAACTGAGGTTATAGTAAATGAAATTTATGATACATTTAACTTTACTCCATTTATATTAAGATTTGTAAGCGAACTTTGAAAATATAGTATATATGTGGACACCCATATAAATTACATATATAAAATAGTATAATGGTCTTAAATTGAAATACCGAATTAATTCCATGTATTAAAAGCTTAACTCGAGTTAATATAAAAAATATTTTATCACATATTTTAAATTATAAATATTAAACTGGTGGGAATTTTAAATAATGTTTGGAACTATATATTATTTTATGCATGTCCTTTGATTTGAACTTAGAGTCTTTTGAAAAAAAAGTTATCAAACTCGGCTGACAAGAAAATAGACTTAAGCTGTTATTCCTTTTCATGTGTTAAAACTAGGCACAAGACCATATATGTAGTACTATATATACACTACAGGCAGAAAGTTTGGAAACCCCTACAAAAAATTCAGTTTTATCGCATATTTGATGGTTTAGGATCTCTTAATCACTGTTAGGCAATTACACAGCTCCCATTCGTTCATAATTTTAGATTTGCTGATTTTTGCTAATAATGTTATTAGGTTATTAGACTAATGTTTGTTTTCGAAATGAAGATACAATATACTCTTAAAAATATAAGCTTTTGTTCCAAAAGCTGTTTGGTTTTTCGAGATATTACGCGATGAATACGACAAACTGAATTTTTGTGGGGGTTTTCAAACTTTCCGCCTGTAGTGTATGTACAAGACATTTGAGACATAACTTGTTGGAAAATAATTTTAAAAAAATATGTCAGAAATAAAAACAAATAATTCCTAAAAATTTGAATCTGAAATTCGCAGCAGTTCTTTGGCTTACAAAATTATGCAAATTATTTGAGGCTAAGAGTTTGGACTCTAATTTTTGGATCCAAAAATAACAGCAGGAAATAAAATAAAAAATATGCCTCGAAATTTGCATAAGCTAAATTTTTTAAAATTATGGAAAAAAATTTGTGGCAAAAGAATAACGAACCATTCATCTATCAAGAAGTGAGTATATTAACATGGAATTCATTACAATTCATCAAAAAAACTAATAAAGATATTCGGCTCAAACTATATTCATAAGAATACTGTAATCAAAGATCTTAATTATTAAGATCTTTGATGTAATGCTTTTGAAAGCGTGTTATCCACAAAAACAGCTTTTTTTTGTGACCCACTTGAAAAAAAGTTTGATGAAAAATTTGTAAATTTTGGATTTGAATACCAGTGTTTTTCTCCTTTTATCAAACGGGATGGTTCTGGTTTCATGAAGAAAGTGAAGTTGCAACTTTCAAGCTTTGAGTTTTATCTGAAATTCTGCAACCGAAGTTCAAGGAAAGATATTTGCTGGCAGCCTATCTCTCGATTGCGTAGATTAATAAAATTTTCAACGGCGCATATTACTTAATAAATACCCTTACAGCACTTCCTTAATAAGTTCCGCCATATTTTTTAACTATTTAATGTTCCAACCTCTTTGCTGGAAAAGTACGCATATGTGCTTTCAAGTAAGTTTTTGAATATTTATTAAATTGATTCAATAGAGAAAGAAACAAATTTTACCGGGGACTTCATTCAGGAATATTTAGCATAGCGCTGTTTGTAATTAATTTTCCCAATTAAGATAATAAATAAGTATGCATACTCATTCTTATTTTCATTAAAATTTAAAACAAATCAGTAAGTTAAAAATTTAAAAAATATTCAAAAACTCGTAAAAAATATGTCACCTTGCACAGCGAAGTGGTTAAAGGGATTGTTGTCAAATCCATTCTTTCTGTTAAGTAAAACGCTTCAAAACTTGTAACAAAGCTGCAGTTGGTTAGAATAGTTCCCTTAGGTTCAGAATCAAATTCTCTATAGCATAGTTCTTCCTTTTTATTGAAAGAATTGTTTCCCAAACCATTATAACTGATTAACTTAATGTAAACAAAACAAACTTCTAATAGCTTGAAGTATATTTTCGAATTTTTTAGAACATGCTATTCTATAGTATTACGGTCAAAACATGCAATGCATTTGAAGAATGACAAGAAATTGGTTTTAGGTACTTGGAATGTAAGTATATGCAAAGTGAGAATTGAAGAACTCGAATGAAATATACTCAAATTTTTACATTTTAGATATTCCAAATTTCTGTTGGATATCGTCTTATTGATTGTGCACACCTACATAAAAATAAACAAGTTACTGTGAAGGATTTAGCAACGAAAACGAAAGATTATGTAATCAAACGGTAAATCAACAAGTATTGTTAAATCTACAGTACCCTGTGATCATATTATGATCATGCTAATTTTCTCTAAATATTTTTGTTAACATGAATTTTAATGGTTATTTTTTTGAAATATGTTTCTGGTGAAAATTTGTTACCCATTTGTCAAGTAGTAATGGGGAAGTTGACCTTAATCTTATGGAAAATCTCTTATATAGCGAAATGGTTTTGGGTCCATGAAGGAAGTGCAACTTATTTTTCAAGACCATTTATATCCTCATTCACATCTTTATCTGGCATTCCGAAACTGAAGTTCAGGACATTGCCTATTATTCGATTGTCTAGATTTTAAAACAAAATACCCTCACATTATTTCCTTAATAGTTTCCGTCACATTTCTGATCCATTTGATGTCAATTTCCTAACCAATTTTGAATAGGTACCACATCTTGGGCACCGATTATTCTTAAAACCCATTTCTATTTATCTCCAATATGACGTTTCAACAATTACAAAAAAAAAAAAAAAAAAATTATAAATGGTCGTAGACAAAACTATGAACAATAAATTTTCTCCATCATGAGATAGAGTGAAATAAAGTCGTCATAACTTAAAAGTAACTTAATTTAGAAATTTGTATTCAGTTTTAGTAAAATTTATCAATTTTTCTTAATTCTTTTTTCTTAAGTTGGACAGCTGTAGTTTGTAATAAATATATTTACTATTTTTCTGTTAATTTTCGCATACTACTCCAAAAGGGTATGTGTGTCTAATTAACCCTTTTATGAAATAAAGTTTTAAAGCAAACATATCTATGGTTATACGTTACACCTCGTAAGAACTTGTCCACTATTTTTGGAAGAGGAGGCCAAAACGCAATATACCACCTTGATCAAAAAGTTCCCGGAATTTATTCAGAAAATTCAAAATACAAATTTATTCATCTAAATCTATATTGTCCCCTTCAAAGTAATTCCCATCGATTGCAACACACTTATACCAGCACTTGATCCAATCCTCGAAACATTTTTTATATTCGGTTTTCGGTATGTCCATCAGTGCTTCTTGCGATTTTCCCATTACTTCCTTTCGGCTGCTGAAACGCGTTCCCCGTAATGTTTTTTTAACTCGATTGAACAGAAAGAAGTCACAGGGATACAAATCAGGTGAATTCGAAAGGCTGTTGTGAATGGTATTTGTTGCATTTTTCGTCAAAAAATTACGAATAATGATGGCACTGTTAAAATAAATCGCACAAATTTTAAAGTATTTAGTTTGTGGGTGGTACCAGCAAGTCGGGGTGGACCAACAGTGTCTTAAATTTTATAATTTTGAGCGCGGAGCACCGTGTCGTGGTGCATCGGACATTTTAGAAGTTAAAAATCCATTTTTATTTTGTTGTGTCGCTAACTTGTAGCGACAGTGGTAAAGTAATTTTAGCCGGGTTACTTTGTGTTTTAACTTTCGGGAATTTATTTTTCGGGTCGCGATCCTTGTGCGCGAATATAGAAGGGTTCATAAACCCATTAATCCAGGGAGTACCATTTTATTTTTATATTCTTTTCTTGTGGTCACTTTTTGGCAGTTGGTGCTGACTGCAAGTGACTATTGTATTTGTGAAGTAGGCTTCTCCTACTATTAACTTTATTTTCTCTTCTTTCTACTAAAATTTATGAAAGTCCGTTTGTGTGCTCGTGAGCCAAGCAGGTTGTGCGGAGGAAATTTAATCTTACATTTTGTAAAATTGTGTGGTAGCTCAGTATTGAGCTACAGAAATCGAGCGTTTCAAAAATATATATTTTTTTATCATTTTATTTTGAACCTGCGACCACTTCTCTTCTGAGACAGCTGGCAACGCAGAGGTTCCGTCTTTCTCTTTTAATTTAATTTGAACTCGAAAGTGACGGTGACAAATTGTTTTTTTATTTTATTTTATTTTATTTAATTACGAATAATGATGGCACTGTGCGACCGGTGTTTCGTCGGTTTTCGATGTCGATGGTCTGCCACTGCGTTTATCATCTTCGATTGACGATCACGACCACTTTTGAACCGCTAGTGCCACTGGTAAACGACCGTTTTCTTTAGAGAATCGGTGCCGAAACACTTTTCCAAAATTTCCAACGTTCGCGCACCATTAAATCCGTTTTTTACGCAAAATTTAATACAATACAATTTAATAAAATTGTAAAAAATCGCCAACACACATAGAGTATCAACAACAGATGTACCAACTTAACAAAAAACAGAACTCAAATCGTAACGATGGGAGCGCCACACAGTGGTTATTCCGGAACTTTTTGATCAAGGTAGTATTTCTAAAAATAATAAGTAAAAATAAGAAAATAATTTCGAAGGAATGTTTGTTTAATAAAAATTAAAAAAAAAAAGCGTTAACGTAAACCACTCAGTATATTTGCCAATGTCTAAAATGCTGAAAGTACGGCTAGAAGACCATGCTTACAAACCGCAAGAAATATTACAATAACAAACTACAGCAGAAGCTACACATTATTGGAAAGCGCAAATTACTGTAAGCGATGTACTGTAGCTACATACTTATGTGAGTAGTTACTATACTAAATTTGCAAACTAATTACTCATTAAGTCAATTCTAACTTTGATCACAAAAGCGGAAAAAAGTGCATAGTTCTCCTAAACAAAATTAAATTAAAAAATTAAAAAGAATTTTAATAAAATTTAACATTTCATTTACTGCATTTTATTCGTCTCCACCAAAAGTGGAAGAAAAGTACTTATGAGGTGTCAACGTATAATCATACATTGCAATAAATGCATAAACTCTGAACTTATTAAAATTAGGGATATCATACATTGCCCAAATCAGATAAGTGGTAAATACACAAAGATTACATACATTCATGATCTACATGAATCGGGACAACTGGTCTTAAATGACAAAATTTTAATTTTTCACACTAGATACAATCATGAAAACGGACTAGTGTATAACACCGGGCAATAGACAATATTTAATTAATTAATTCTTTTCACTTTTGTCACATGTACCGTATCAATTTTGTTCAAGTATTATGGTTTTTCATTGTTTTTTACCTTTTTTTAATATTATACCCATGAACAGAAATGTACCTATTTAATTTTGTACTTAGATAAGTTAACTAAGCATCCATATAAATTGTATCCCGTTTATTGGATAAATAAATAAACATTTAAACAAAAAAAAAAAAAAACATTGCAATACAAAAAATCGTACAGATATTGAAAATGAGTTAAAAGGAATTTGCATCGGATTCATATGCTCAATTCAAACCTTACAACCGTAGGGTTACTATCAGAGTGAAATTGTTTACATGTAAAGGCCTTCACCAAAACGTGTAAAAGCCTAGCAAACCTCGTAAACCACATAAAGGGTGTAAACTTGTCCAAATTTATATGAAACTTGACAGTAGTGGAGTTCACGATCTGGTGCAAATAGTCTTGCATTATTGCAAATACAAATTTTTATTACATATCACACATATTTGTTGTTGTGATAGTAGAAATATCTTGCATTTGCAAGCATGCAAGACTATTTTCACCAGATTGTGGACTCTACTAATACGTTTTGATGAAGGTCCTTAGTATATTTTCGAATTTTTAGAACTTGTGGTGCTATATTACGGACAAATTATGCAATACGTTTAGAAAAAGACAAGAAACTATGCTTAGGTGCTTGGAATGTAAGTATAACTCAGAATTAAAGAGTTGGAATAAAATACACTAATATTTGTACACTTTAGATATTCCAAATTTCTGTTGGATATCGTTTTATTGATTGTGTACACATACGTAAAAATAAACAAGTTGCTCTGAAGAATTTAGAAAAGAAAATGAAAGATTATGTAATCAAACGGTAAATCAACTAACATTGTTACAACTATAACTTAATTGAATAATTTCTGAATTATAGCAATTCTCAGTATAAGCATCACTCAAATTTAATAAACGAAGCATGTACGAGAAATTTGGTGAATCTGGATCAAAATTATTTGAACGTATGTTCGATAAAATGGCCCATGGACTATGGGGAAAGCAAAGCTCAATTACTTTATGATAAGAATGGACAATTTAAAATGCATCACATTCAAACCAGGGAAGCAATTGGAAAGCTTGTCCATTTAGGACTCAGCAAACCGGTTGGCGTATCGGTAATTAGTAGGCGTCAACTTGAGCGTCTTCTCGAAACAACCACTATGCTACCGGCAACAAATCAAGTCGAATTTCGTCCGTTTTTAAATCAATATGAGCCAATGAGATACTGCAACTCCATAGACATTTTTATTATAGCTAATAGTCCATCAGGTTCACTCAATAGTCATTGTTGTAATCAACTTAATTGTTGTAATGAAAAATTGTTAAGAAGCAAAGTAAGTGCTTACTTTTTGTTTGTCTTATAGTTAGAAAGATACATATTTGTATAAATTTAATTTTTATGTCATATGGATGTGCATACATATAGTATATTAAGTAATTTAATTTTTTCAGAACATATTTGTATAAATTTAATTTTTATGTCATATGGATGTGCATACATATTAAGTAATTTAATTTTTTCAGAACATATTTGTATAAATTTAATTTTTATGTCATATGGATGTGCATACATATAGTATATTAAGTAATTTAATTTTTTCAGAAAATAGTTTCTATCACTCGAATATATAAAAACACATCGTCACAAATGGTACTACAATATTATTACAAAATTTTTGATTTGTAAGTATCCATGAACCTCAATTTGCTTGGGTTATTTCGACATTTATGATTTATTTTCTGTATTTATTAGGCAATGTGTTGGCCAAAAGCGGTTGCCTTTAAAAAAAGAACCAATTTCCAAACCTATTACCGAAGACGAAAAACATTATACTGTAATTCCACAAAACTGCTCTTTGAGATCGTTAGTATCATATTTAGAATATATATAAGACTTTCGATACTATTAAAGAAAAAACATCTAGACTTGTTGATTCGGACAAAATTTCAAGGAAAGAACATCGGACTAATTAGATGTATTTAGGCAAATTTAGTTTGTACTATACATAAATAGATTGGCTTAATTTTTTCAAAGCCTTTTCTAAGTTACTAAATGAAAATTATTTAAAATTTTCGGAAGTGGACTTATTTAATTTTAATTTTTATCGGCTGGAGCCTGTAAAGCCTTATTTTTGACCAACAAACGATTTTACATTTTTTTTTTTTAAATGTTATGGACTTTGATTCAATATGATAGAATGTTCGATTTTTTCGAATTTAATATGACGTATTTCCAATTTAATGAAAAAGATAAAATTTTTATGAGGCTCAATTCCATAAACTTCTTATTGTGAGGTGACTTTTTGTTTCTGATAGACATTTATGAATGTTCTAATAAAATACATTTGTATTGTTTAGTTTTGAGAATGGATATCCTCGTTGGATTACTTATAATGATTTTTATATTAGTAATTGGAACAATTACTTCTATGGCTGTACCAATATTCCATTTAAAATTCAATTAGTTAATATGTCTAGAAACTCCAAAGAAGAAAAACTGCAAAACGTAATTTCAAAATATGCTACCAAAAATCCTGGACAAAAAATGAATCAAAAGTGTGATATAATACAGTAAGTTCCATGTTCATTGTAGTAAATCGGAATACAATTGGCTAGTTCACACGCTGTATTATTCTTATGAAGTAAAATTCTCTATGAAAATGAGAGAATTGAGAGAATACAACGCCAAACAAGACAGCGGGTGGATTGGCCAAATATTTTCCTTATAATTAACATACCCTTGCTGTCTAGAAATCGAAAAGAACAAAAACTACAAGAAGTAATTCAGGGCTGTGTTGCTAAAAAGCAAAAGTATAGACAGGAACAAAACATTTATCAAACTTGTGGTGGTGGACGGTATACGTAAGTGTCAAGTTTGTTATCATACAATTGGTCAATTCCCACGTTATTTTATTCTTATGATTTTGTACAAAATAAGAGAGTTTAGAATATACCGTAAAGGGCAGCGTGTGAATTGGCCAAAAACTTTAAAATATATTTTCCATGTAATTAATATTTTTGATTCTGTACATTTATTTAATCTTATTAAAATATTTATTTTCTTAGTGTAAAAATTGGACCTGAATATCCTTACTGGTTGTGTAATAAAAACCCCAGATTTGAGAACCGCATGTTAGTAACATATTTAGAATATTAAAGTGTATTATTACAATGATAGTTATAAAAAGATATGCTCATATATATGTTCTCTTTTTAGTCACCGATCTGTGCATGAGTATCCATACTGGTTGGACATTTGAGGAAGAAAATAAAATCACTTAGAGGATATCCATATTCGTTTACTGGTTTTTCATATATAGTTTAAAACACATTTTAATATTTTATCTAATGAAAGTTGTAAAAAAACAGTTTGAAGAAGTTGAAAAAATATACAAGAAGAGTGACAAATACCAAAATGTGTTTCAAAATTAACATATTCTCCTATTGTTTCCTTTATGGTACAAAAGTTTTTCGCATTTATTCATATTATGAGAGTTATATTTGTATATGAATGGAATGGGCCCACAGTCTTATGCCGAATCCGAACAGCGAAGTGAAAGCTTTTCTTTGGCAATTTTTTATTGGCAACTATAGCAGCTATAAGAAAAAATTTCACTTTTGGTCACAGACATTGATAAAATTTTTAGATTTAAAAATCATACGCAAACACTGGCCGTAAATAAATGTTTTAGGCAGTTTTAAACAGTTTTCGGTCTTTCAAAAAATGCGATTATTTACAAATCGTAACTTTTATGAATTTCCATTTACGAAAATAATTTTATTAAAAAAATAGTAATAAAAATCAGTTTTATTTTTAATATTGAAGAATAAAAATAAAAATCAACTAGTCGGTAAGGCCCCAGTAACTGGGGGTTTTTTTTGCGGAAGAAATCTCTTTATGAAAAACAAATATCAAAATAGAACAAAACTACTCGTTGGTGTTTATTTTGTTATTTGTGTATGCAGATAATTCGTGGGATAATTCTGAGAGATGCCGTTACTCATGCCTTCTCTCTTTCTCTTATTTATTATTTACTCCAGGGCTATCGGTTTGAAATTTTTTGGTTAAGTGAAATTCTTAAAAAATCGAAGAGATTTTTAAAAAAGTGAAGTGTTTTTTGATGCGTAATAAAAAATTGACATATTTTAACAAATTATCTAGTTTTATGTGCATAGTTTGCGAAAAAAAACTTTTGGTGGAGCACTACCGTGTGGCAGACACATTAAGACTCCGATAAAACTTTTTGAATGAGGGTACATAATTTGTTTTAGGGAATTTTTCAAGCCAAAAACAAAATGACAGAATTCTTCGAAACAGTCGCGTTTTTGCATAAAATCATTTAGAAATAAAATTCGCCATTCGCCTTCTAAATCGTCTACCTCTTCATTTTCAACCAAATTCTAATAAATTATATGACATGCGTCATCAGTGTTGCTACATAGGTATTTAAATTTAACACAAAAGGTCTCTGAATATGTTAAAGGATGTATGCTGAATGGTATCTTTTTACTTTTTATAGGGGATATAAATTCAAACACACCGATCTGGCTACAGTCGGAGAATATTACAGAGATGAGCATATTTAGCTTTTTTTTTATCGATTTTAGTCTTTCATTGAAACTGGGAAACCGAAGTGTTTTTATGAAAGAGGAAGTGACGAAGTGTCAGGCTTGAAAGTGAAGTGAAAAACTTCAATTGAAGTGACAGCGACAGGACTGATTTACTCCCGCTTAAGCAATGATTTTTTCAACGATGAATGCAATGCTTTGTGCAATGAGCGAATTTTGAAAAACTTCCGACGCTAATATTTTGGAGTTGGCTTAACCGATTTTAAATCTGATAATTTTTGACTAACCTCTTTAAATTGATATATTATATGATATCGTAGCACTTCTGGATCTTCTGGAATAACATTGAAGTTACACTAATAAATGTATAGATTTTAAATTTTATTCATTGAAGAATCATCATACTTTTTATTCCTAACTACTATTACTAGTTGAATTCTTTTCTCCTAAGTGGAGCATTGTTGAGGCTCCAACAATCAACTTAAATCTAACTTTATTGTGAACATTTAGGATGATGTCATTCCATGAATAATTGGCAGTACGGAGCTCTTTCTCGATGGTTCGCCTCCAGGCATTGGCATAACTAGGTAGGGGCCTGGGGGGCACGGCCCACCCCAGCTGGCTCTAGTTCCCTAAAGTCCAAAGAAAATTTTGTTTAGAAGAAAAAGACAATTTTTGTTTTCTTATCTATGATGAATACTTAAAGCAGTAAAATATTATTAGTTTCTACAACAAAATTTATAACATTTCCTTATTCTATTAGACATCACTATGCGGCGGTTATGCAAGCAATTTTTTGATTGTCCAATCAAAATTTTTGATGTGTAAACATCTTTTCACGTACACGGGAAAAAAATTTTACTTTTGAGTGATTTTGAAATCGCATTAAGCTTGAGCTGTCCTTTTGTAAAGACTTTGGTTAAGAGCAACCATGTTACAGAAAAGGTTTTCAAATGTATCAATTATTAACATGAAAACAAATTTGTTAAAGAAAAAATTATAGCCGAAAAAGGCCTGGCCCCTTTAGAGAATTATCCTAGTTACGCCAATGCCTTCAGGTCATAGCTGGTGCCCCTCGACGTCTGCAACCTTGTGGATTCCACTGAAGCGCTTGTCGGGCGATATTACTACTCGGTCGTCTTAGCATATGACCGATCCAGCTCCATTTACGACGTCGTACCTCACTTCTTACTTGCAATTGCCCAGTACGATGCCAGAGTTCGGTGTTCGAAATACGCTGTGGCCACCAAAAACGAAAAATTCTTCTTAAACAGCGGTTTGTAAAAACTTGAAGTCGAGAAATTATGACAACGGTTTCTTTCCACGTTTCGCATCCGTAGAAAAGGACAGACTTTACGCTTGAGTTGAAGATGCGTAGTTTAGTGCTGGTGGTAATTTGGCATGACTTCCATATGGGGTTGAGCTGGACAAACGCAAATCAGGCTTTGTTGATACGAGATTTGACGTCTTCATCCGCACCACTTCTATTCGTTACAATGCTGCCCAGGTAAACAAAAGACTCAACGGTTTCAACTTTCTCGTCCTGCAGAAGTATGACCGGGTCGGTTGTGGCACCATATCCGCTACACATAACCTTCGTTTTTGATATCTTTATCTCGAGGCCAGCATTACGAGCGATGGTGTTTATTTTGTTGAGATTATCTTGAAGGTCAGAACATTTATGGCTTAATAAACAAGCGTCATCCGCATATTCTAAATCTTCAAGTTGAGTGAACGGGCTCCATTATATACCTTTTCGCCCATTGCATGCAGATCCCATTATCTCGTTAAGTGCCAAAACGAAAAGTAGTGGCGATAAGATTCCTTAAAGAATACTAATAAAAATCACTCATGTTAGTAATATCGACTTGAAGAACTTACGGTTTGTTAATCTTAACGTTAACGACTTAAATTCATTATAGTATGTAGATAAATAATAGCATATTTTTATCAACACTTTGCTATCCTAATCACTTTGTAGGTGTGGTGACTCTTATTTATATTAACAAAACATATATAAATTATTTGTGATTTTCAATTATATTTATAAAATAAAAGCTCTGGAAATAACTTTTTGTTCGATTTATAAAAATTTTCTTCGTAACTGTTATGCCCCTGTTTTTTATTGCTTTCTGCAGCAAGTAACAATAATTTTGAGTGTGAAATTGTGTATATCCTTAATAAAAATGAAATGAATGAGTAGAAAAATGTGATTGCTGAAAAAATCTTCTTTCGGCACTGCCACAAGTGCCATGGTTAATTAATAATAATTATTATTATAAATTATAATTTATTCATTGGACAATTTTGCAATAGAAAATAAAACACTATCACCCTGTCTGCACGAGCTATTGACGGAAAATTAATTTTAAAATATGTAAGGGAAAGTAATGAAATAAGCTTTACATATTACATATTTATGTCCACTTTTACTATTACCAATTATTGACAGTTTTCAGCAGATTAAAAAACTGATTTAAAGACTTGACAAATGTGAAAGCCGGCTTAAAGCTTGGTAATCGACCCACAATTTTTTTGTATATACTTTTATTTATTTATTGATTCTTTCTTTACTTAGAAATTAACAATAAGTACTTCAAATCTTAAAAATTATATAAAAATAACGTTTTCATGCCAGTGCGTGGGATTAGTGTTATGGTATATGGTAAAAGTATCTCACGTAATTCTTAGTAGTCTAAATTCACATTGAACAGGAAAAAAGTGGGGGGAATTGAAAATTTTTCATCTGAGTTCCAAATTGAATTCACTGCCTGCATAGTATGAATTTCGCACAGCAAAACGAGTTGAAACGAGTTTATTTATTTTGATACTAACTTATCGACTTGTGCACCGCTTTGTGAAGCTCTACAGTTTGAGAGACATTGATTTATTTTTAATTTTTTATTGTCTCGTTTGCCAAACATTTCAGCCGTTGGTAATCACAACACATCTAAAATTATCGGCGAGTCAAAGTATCGCCGCAAACTTACATCGACTTAGGACTCTATATCTCTTTTCCTTGTGCAGCAGCTATTGAAAAATTCTGTTTTTAAGAAACTATAATAATATAAAGTGGAAATATTATGTTAAGTGAAATAGGCTGAAGGTCTAAATAAAAAAAACCCGGTGGGATGGCGTTCAATTATGGAAATCAGACATTGGAAAATATGCGTAAGTATTTCCTACTGCCAACTGCTTGGTGAGACTTCTTGTTATAAAGCAAATAATTTATGTAAAAACAATTATGAAAAACGCTATTTTTGTGGTAATTAAAGCTCTTGTTTTAAATGGAATAATAGTTTTTCCCAAAGGTCAAAAACAATTTTCACTAAATTTCTCACAGGTCTTAGGGTTGTCGCCATTTTTGTTTGCATTTTTTCCTTTGCATGCAATTTATCGAAGATTGCTTTTACTTTATTGTTTTATACAATTCTACAGATTTTCTTTTGAAACAGCTGTTTATTTAATTTGTGTTTATTTATTTTGCTAGGCATTTCGTAAACATTTTTTAAAGCTCTGAAATTAATTTTTCATACAAAAATTATTCACCATACCTGTATGGTGAATTTCTTCTATTTTCTTTGTAGTTCCCCTCTTTAGCACAATGGCCAATAGTTCCGGCAATATGAGCAATCACCCAAATTTTATTAATCAATTAGCAGCAGCTATCACTACGGCAGTTGGTGTTAGCGGCATTGGTGGAATTAATGCCACGCAACCGGTTACAACCACAGCAACAGTAGCCAGTTCAAAACGAGACAGCACACCAGAACCTCCTCCAGCTCCGAAATTTAGCTCAGTTTCACCCCCTAAAATGAAACCAAATCAAGGCAGTACTGCACCAATGGATTTAGAAATAGATTCGGAAATAGACGTGCCTATAGCAACGACATCATCTACAATGGCCACAACTTCTGGCACAGCTGCCACAAAGGCTTTTGAAAAGATACCATTGAATATGCATGATCCAAACCTATTTTTAAATGGCTTCATGCCGCCCACGAGCATGAATGCGACCGCAGCATCTGGTTATATGTTTTTTCCAACTACCACAACAACAACTGATCCAACAGCTATGATGGCTGCGATGCAACAAATGCATCAGAGCTACGCAGCTGCTGCTGGCTACACTCTACCCGATAGTACTGGTGCTGTGGATGCAATGACAGCGCAACAAGTTGCTGCAGCAAGTGGAACAGGTTTTAAATACTTATTTGCCCTATAAATGATTAAGCATGTATTTAAATTTATATTCTCTTTTCTTTTAGAGCCCTATGGCACGACCACAATGAAAGAGGTTATTAAAACCAAAAACTCCATACTCTTTCCTCCAAATCCGAATGCACCGCCACCTACTATACGCGAACGTCCACCTGGTTGTCGTACCGTTTTCGTTGGGGGTCTACCCGAAAATATATCGGAAGAAATTATACGTGAAATCTTCGAATCGTGTGGTGAAATAACCACACTACGCATGTCCAAAAAGAATTTCTGTCATATTCGCTATCGGCATGAGGCGTCCATTGATCGTGCCATCTATCTCTCAGGCTATCGAGTACGCATTTCCAATCTTAATGAGCCTGCCAACTTTGGACGTTTGCATGTTGACTATGCCCAGGCGCGTGATGATCAATATGACTACGAGTGTAAGCAGCGTCAGTTGCAGCGTGAACAACGTCATCGTGACCGTGTATCAATTGATCGCATACGCTCATTGTCACCACCGCCAATGCCTCATTATACCGACCATGAAGCGTCTTTAGTTGCGGAGAGTTTACGCAGTAATGAAACCTTTATAAAAGCGATTCAAACTATATCTGCTTGGCTAGAACGTGGTGATTGCACCAAACGTAATGCGAATATATTCTATTCGATGATTCAGAGCACACATGCACATGTACGACGCTTGTATACCGATAAACAGCAATTGGAGGAGGATTTACGTAAGGCACGAGAGAGTTATCGCAAACAAATGCTGTCCATGTCTACACAGTGTAAGTGCTAATTTAGTTATATATATATATATATAGATTTTTTTTTTGGAAAAAATACATAGTTGTAGGTGTTATAATGAAGAATCAAAGTGGTTGGGCAGGTGTACTGTTTCGCAATTAAAAAGCTGTTTCTTAAGTTGTGTTTTCTGATACAATTTTCGATATATAAAACTCACAAAATGAAAACAACCAAGATTTAGATAAAGTAGTCAATATCTACAGTTACTGTTTCAAGGGGTTGAACAGGTCACGATAGTAGAAAGTGAAAAACCTATCCAAAATCCTAGATTTCTATTAAATTCGCAATAATAATTTGTTAGCGTAACCCTTAACCTAATGGCTTTTATGACAACTAGGGAAATTTTAGCAAAGATCTTTTGGTTTTTCTTTTTTAATAAATTGTGTCACTAAGTTTAATTTTCTTGGTCGTGGTCGATGTAAAACAAGTAGCTCCGGGGCGTAGATCCGACCATTCGTGCATATTTATTAATCATGGTTATACGCGCAGTTATAACCTGAACGCCGGTACCAAACATCGTAAACCGAATACTCTCACCAAAGCAACAGCCACTAATACGAATCACCACCAACTGTGTCTCAAAAACAATAATATAATCAATCAATATAAATAATCAAATACATATAATAATATAAGCATATAATGCTACAAATTATTCTCAGTTTACTACCTGAAAGCCTTCGTTTTTTTTCGGCCAATTGAAACCAATTTTTAATACGCTCGTATGACTATAGTCTAAAGAAAAAAATCTTAAACAATTTTAATTGCGAGGCTGTTTTTTTTTTTGTCACCGACTGTATAATGAATATGAAGGCACCTTGGTATCCATCCCATTTATCTTAATTCTCACTTGTGCTACTTAGTAAACTTTTATTCTGATACCTTGCAGTATACACATATTTTTTTCCGATGTAATGCTCGTTGCTGAATTAGAATCTAGTAAAAGACATTCTCCATTATACCAGGGTTTCAAAATATTCCGCGTAATTTGTAGAAGAATATAAAAAAATTTTAAGTTCAAGCCGTTTCAAAATCGCTTAAAAATATGGAAGTTATTACAAAATAAAAAAAATGGTGTGGGTGAGGTTTGCAAGGATTAATGCGTTAAATGTATGCTTTGCAATTTTTCTCTCCCCCCTGGACGTTCTTGATCGTTTTTATTGCCTAACAGCAACACTGATACAATTTATATTTAGGTTATTGTAGTAGCTTCTTTAGAGATAAACACTTAGAAAATTGCGAAACAGTACAAATTACTGGCATATTTTCGTAGTAGTTAGTATCTGATCATCTAAATATTTTAAGTATTAACTACTGCGAAGTTTAAATAATATATCAATGCTTAAAACAGTTTCATTCACTTTATTATAAATAATTACAAACCTTAAAGACATTTCTTGGCAAATTATTAAAAAAAAAAACAGAAATTGTACAAGACATAACATATTTACATACACAATTTATACAATTTTGCTCAAGAAACAAAAAAAAAATCTACACAAAGGTAATTCATTAACACAACAAACAAAATTTAAAAATTCGCCAAATAAAAAGAGTAATGAGTTCCTCGGGAACTCGCCCACTCGAAAAGGTTTGTAACAGTACGATTTGTTCAAAACGCAAAAATCAAAATTTGATTTCGAAAGTAAGGTACAAAATACCAAAAAAAAAAAACTGAATACTAAAATGAAACTTAGACAAGACTCCTGCGGCAGCATGGATTTGCTGGAATTCAATTTGGGACACAAAATTTTCTAAAAAAAAAAAATATATGAAACGTACACTTGATTGAAGGTATTCTTTCGCCAACAACTACAACAAAATATAGAGGGCCTTTTAAAAGTAGTTTTCTTTATACTCTATTTTAAATGTTTTTTCTTTACTATATTTTAAAAAATTATTTTAATTTGTATTACAAATTTACGAAAAAAAAAAACAAACAATATAAAAGCAAGCAAAAAGAAAACCAAAAAAACTACCCTCTCCCCCCTATATTTATTATTATATTATTGCATATTCAGTCACTCAGATTGAAAAAGTGTTCAATGCTGCTAGTCACAAGAAGGTTTGGGACCATTTCACCAAAGCCCAAAGAAAAAACATCGATCAATGGAAGAAGCTTGCCACGGTACGTATTCAAGTGTTCTTTTAAATGTTTTCTATATGTGGTTGATTGTGTGAGTTTGTTGTGCTCTCAAACGTCTATGTCTATGTGCGGGTGTGCGAAAGTGTCTGATTGTGTTTATGTGCCAGAGCTGTAGATTAATGTAATTGAAGAATTACAATTTCTGATCGCAGTTATTATTATATAACTTCACAATAAAAATGACTTCAACTCACTGATCTCGTAAAGTTTTACTCCTAAATTAATAGAATAAAGTCATATTAATGCTAAAAACAGCTCCATTCCTTTGAATTTTGGGGCAATCATCCAAAAATGACCTATGATTTTTTTTTGTATTTTAAAGTCAAATAAGTTATACGAGAACTGCAATTAGAAATTTGTGGTAACTTCAATAATGGCATATGAAATACTTGGAATATTTTACAGCTCTTCAACATGTGCTAATGTTTTCCGTTCTGTACTCCTATTTTTATGTGGTTTATGAATGTTCCTTTTTTAATTTTTCTGCACTCATATTTTGTACGTTTTCATTTTCTTTTAATATATTTTGCACCAATTAATCCATAATAAATTCAATTCTATAATAACTTTACGTTCAATACTTACATATCTATATATTTATGTATTTATTTGTATGTTGTATTTTGGCTATACATAACTCATAACTTTCTGTTGTAATATTATGTTCCTTAAATGTATTAACTGTATGTGATCTACTAAATAATATCATTTCACTGTAATTGAATTTTTCCATCGCTTTGTGTTTTTTTGTTTTATTTTTATCATGTTTAAGTTATATAATTGATAGAGTTAGAGCAATTAGGTTAAGGCAATTGATTAGTTTTAGGAATAAAAAGTTTAGTTTCTGTTCGACACTATCAAGTAGAAGATTATGTGGGATATTGACCAATTATAGTTAAAAATAAGATCAAATGCTGTGGGAGATCGTGGTTTTTAAACTGTAGGGAATTCATTTACATATAATAAAAAAAAAAATAATAAAAAAAAAAGATTTCATTAATGTTATAGACCAGCGAGGTTTTAGATTAATATATTTGTGAGCTGAATCCGAATTGGGATGTTGAATTTTGCTATCACGTCAAGATTTCGATAAATCGTAGAACAAAAACGTGCGAAAAACGCCGAGTTTAGTCATTTTTAGCCGTTTTCTACTGTTTTTACTTTGGACCTGTACCGTACCAAGTAATTTTTTTTTACCACATTCTTGAAATCATTTGAAAAATTCTAACCTTAACTCATATCGTCCCAACCTTCGAATATCGACTTTGAAAATTCGTAAAAAATACATTATAAATTTTTCCCAAAAGTAATCACTGTTTAAAATTTTTATATATACTGACTTTAAAATTGCATTTAGATAATTTAAAAATATTGTATTTCACCTGACTTTAAGGCCAGGAGAATAGACATCCTTTTATGGGAAGTGTTTTTAAAAATCACCAAAAAATTGTAAAATTAATTATTTTGCATTGAAATGAGAAATTCGCCTAGATGAAATAACAAACTTGATGTGGAAATTATAATTTCACAGGTCCTCATATATTTTTCTGAGGCTACGGCTGACCAAACTTTTGTAAAAAAATGTATGGAGAAATAGGCAAAATTCAACAAAAATCCATATTTTCTGTTTTTAACTTATAATAATTTCTAAAATACTGTGTTAAAAACATTTGTTGCTCATGATGTGGCGTAGAAATATTTTTAGTTTTTTTTTACACATGGTCACCTTGTTTTCTTGGAGTAAGCCAAAAACTACTATGCCCTTTAAAATTCGGAAACCATTTTTTTATTTTTTAAGTACTATGACTAGTGAAGAGGTTGTAGAAAAATGCTTCTGGATTTTATAACGTTAGTAAATTTTTGGGTTAAAATTTTTCGAAATCCGGACGTGATAAAAAAAATTCTAATATCGATTCAAATTTAGAACACAAATATGCATAAGAAACTATTATTTTTTGAATCATCTTGATTTCGCAGACTTGTGTATTTACTAACATTAAAATTGGCATAACTTAACTTAAATAAAATCAACCTTAACTTTAGTTCAAATTAATGCTTTGTTCAGTTTTTTCGTATCATCAAATTTCTGGAATTTGGCATTGCTTCGTATAATTTCAAAACGTATCTGGTGTAAATATTTTCCAACTCCGCTCGTACACGTTCTATATTACCCGAAGAGAATCCGCATAGCTAGTAAGCTGCTGATATTAAGCTATGCTTTTTTAAGAGATCTAAATCTAGTGGGGTTTTTGTTGGCCACTTACTAACATGAAATTGGTTTTAATCCCAGTTAGGTACAATTTTTGAAGTCATCATTTTAGAACATGACCTGTTTGGAAGCTATTAACCATTTTCGAAATTAAACAGTTCGTTTTGGTTAGCTAATAATATAAAATATAAAATTTTTTGCTATTTGACGTTAAGTTACTCAATTTTCATATTCGTTTTTAGCGTAAAAAATCTATTGTCATTACCACTAGAGGATCAAATGGGGGTATTTTGGAGTTAAAATCGCATACATTTTGATCAATTAAATTAATATACATACGTATATAGATACACGAATACGACCATTGTCGCGCATCGTAATTTCATTATTTAAAATTTTTAAAACAAACAAAAAATTAATTTATAAATTTTCTTTCCAAAATATCATTTTCACTAATAGGGCATAGGTTTTCGTAAAAAAAAGGATAAGCTGTTGCAGTTAGTGGGCTAGATTCCTGTATATGTCCATCCTTAGATCTGACTTAGTGCAAGTTTAATACCATACCATATTTAAATTTTGGCGATATATTAAATCACGAGTTTTTGCAAGATTTGGGCAGTTTAGTTCAGGTTTTATGTTGTATCCTTAGTTAAGAGGACATAACGATAATTAGCATTTTTCTTCGAGGTGTTTCCTAAATAAAAACAAAGCTAAAAAAAAAGATTTATTTATTTTATATTGCTCGATTAGAATATAGAGCTAGAGCTTTTAGTTTTGTTATTATTTTTTTTTTTTTCAATATGAAGTACTAAAACTTTTTAAATTATTACTGTTTTCTCCAGTTTCATTGCATTCATTGTAAAGGCTTCTTATTTTTCCTTATTTTTCTTATTCTAAATTAATACTTCGTATATAATTGGTTTTAATTAAAGCAAATGGGTGATTTAAACACAAATTAAAAAATATTAAAAACATTCAAAACATTTTTCAAAATATATATTTTTCAAAGTGTAAACGGAGGTAAGTACAAAAACTAAGACTTAAAAAAACTAGAGAAAGATTTTCAACAAAGTATTTAGGATTGATTTTTTTAGTAATTCGAAAAAAAAAAAACACAGACACGAAGAAAATTTTGTATTTAATATTTTATGAAAAATAAAAATGAGAAAAAAACAAATGTTTTTTAATTGCATAAATTTTGTTACTGATTTTATTTGTTTATATTTTTCTTTACCCGAAAACGTTTTAAAAATAGGAATTGCGTTCTGTGCACATTGAAGATGATGAAATGGAAATGTCCGATGAAGACCGAGATTATCCGCAAAGTGCAAAGCGAGCACGTTTCGATAGTGACAGTTTAAAGGTAAGAGCATAATAGCTAGAAATGGAGAAAAACATTAAATAGTTTAAAAAAGCAGACATCAATTTAATACTTCTACTACTTTGTTGGCACAACAGTACATGGAGAGCCTAGACCGAGGATCAATTTAATATTATTCATTATTTTTCTTTAATAACATTTGGTTTACAAGGTGATCATACCCTGTTAGATTTGCTAATTTTTCGTATCATTATTTCAATATCTACGTAGTTTTGCCTACAATAGTCATCTGATTCATTACAAAAAACTTAATTAGACAACATTCATAATGGACAGATTCTAAACTATTTTATTAGGTATTTTTATGTATACGATACTTTACATCTTGACAACGAGCACCAAATACTTGATACTTATGCACCACTATTTACTGTTAAGCTATTTCTGGGTCAAAAGCATAGCATAGCATCTATTACCAGAAATTATGCATTTCACAATGTCACCATTATCGAAAGAACACATTCCTTGAGTGACGTCAACACGACGATGTTTTTCAAAAATATTCAATTGTGTTTTGGAGCAAACCAACATGACACATGAGACAGATGCAAATCGATTTTCAAAATTGATGATATTCTAATAAGGTCTGCAAAGTCTCTAATACTTAGATGTCGATAATTGAATACAATGACATTAATTTTGAATATATTTTTTCACTGGTTGAGGTTGATGGCCTTCCAGAATACAGTTCATCCTTAATTGCATCTCTATTTTCTTCAAATGATTTGTATTTCTTTGATCTGACGTCCCCTTTTTAAACATTAACATATTGCAGAAAATGCTTTGTTGTTTAATAAAACAGTAATAGTTTTTAATAAAATGTTCTTAAACGAAAGAAATTCCTTCTATAAAATTTAATTTGTATTATGATACTGATTTACAATAGTATGCCGAATATACATTAGAGTGGATTGATTTTTTAGTCCCAAATTGTTTGACATAATTTTTTTTTTTTTTTTTTGAATAATCGCACTCCTGTCTTTTATTTTTATAAAATCTTTACCAACTTCTGCTTTGGAACATATTTTAGTTAAAAATGAAGGCCGAAAATGTGTTCTTTGGCTCCTTGTTTTGCGCGCCAGAGTTTTTTGAGCCAAGAAATCCATTTTTAGCCTCTATTTTGATTTAAGAAATATTCCGAAGGGGACTCTGGAGCAATTTAGCAAAAATTTTATAAAACTACCTACGTTTTTTTCGAAAAAAAAAATGTCAAACTTCTTAAAAAACGCTGCCGTGATGGCGGTTACCAAAGTCCACGATAAGTCGATCCAATCTAATGTGTATCACATACAGTACTTTCCTCTAGTAAATTATAATTTTTTAATGAATTTCAATTGTCGTATGTCGCATAAAAATATCATAGTTTTATTTGGAGTTTGCAATGTTCAGAGGTTGCAGAAAACTCCTATGGAAAAAGTTTTCCAAGTAAGCAGTATAGAGGTAAAGCTCACTAACTATAGATTTGGTAAAAACAGGTTTTCAATACCAAGTTTCACAATTTAAAATAATTTTTATTTTAAAAAACTCATTTTTAACCATAAATATGTCGAATTCATACATAGAACCCGCAAAACTCATCCACTTTTTTTAAAAAACAAATAATTTTAAAGCTTAACTTTCTCTATTTTTCAATAACATTGTTTAATTAAAGTAAAAAATATGCTTAAGAATTTCGTATAAATTTCAGGAAGAAAACGATTCGCTACGTTGTCAGTTAGAAGCTATGCGCAATGAAATGTCCTTGGTGCGGACAGATATAAAATATGATAGTGACTTCCGTGAGAAGCAAATAAAAGTGCTCCAGGAGACGATCAGAAATATGCAGACACAACTGATGCAAACAAAAATGCGTGAACAAAAAGATGCAAAGATGGTTGAACAATTAGAGCGTCGACTAAAGGAGGCGGGCGTGAAGCAATTACTACTCAAAACAAAAATTAAAGAAACTTCGGAACGCCTAAAAGATAAAGAAGCATCGTCATCACGAAATTCCGAAGCAAGTGAAATACAAATAGATGAATGTGCTGGTGGTATTGAGGGTAACGACGAGGGCGAGGAAATGCAATATAAACAGATATTGAATAGTAAAGAAAAGGAACAAGAAGAGAAACGATTTGAGAGAAATAATATACAAATTATAGATATTGATGTATACAAAAGTGATGATGATGTTAAAATCATTGAAGAAACTAATTCAGATGTAGAAATACATAAAATTGAAAATGATGCAAAAGGTAAAATGGCATTCGAAAAAGAATCAATAGTTGCGAGATTAAAAGACAAAAAATCTAAAGAAGAAGAGGTATATGAAGCATTAATGCTATTCTTGAAAATAAACTAACATTTTCTTAATTTCAGTTAAAAACTCTTGGACACTTCGAGGCAAAGATTATCGCTTTAGCAGCCGCCTATCTGGTGGTGCATCCATTTGGTGTAACCACTGAATCAATTTGTGCATACCTCTGCAATGTGTTTAAAACACTAGAAATGCAAGCAAATTCACTGGAAGTTATACTCAAAACATATACAAATCTATTTAAGGCTGAAATTTCCGTGGATGCTCCAGGCGTTGCACTCAAATGGAAATTTTGTGGATTCCTAGATAATAATAATCTGGAAAATTGTAAAACAAATGTTAATTAATAATCTTCTACTATTAGAACTATAAAATAATATGTATGTAATATCTGCGTTTTAAAATCAATTTTAGACATACTTGAACTCCAAGCAATCAATGTAAGAGACCACTTTTTATTCAATTGATACTATATTATTTTTATTTAAAAGGAAATCAAGGATATATAAAATATTGTAATTTTCTTTAAATAAATAGGCACATAATTGAAAAACTATAAAACATTTTAATTATATATGAGAATATTGCTCATAGTAGATAAAAAGAAAAGTACATAAGTACCATATTTTAAATATGCAAAATATGTTAATATTAAAACAAAATGAATTTAATTAGCAATTAAAATTAAAACTCAGTTGAAATTACAACATACTCTTATAAATAAATTACAAAATATATACCATGCATATTATTTAAAATCATACCAATTTATAATTATTTTTTGGGTTTACCCACTGAGCAAAAACTTTCCACCTTATACCTCAAAATGGATATGGACACAACTGAAATAATGCAGTAGGAGCTCTCATCATTTTCACATAAGAAACTTAGGAAGTGCAAACATTGAGACAGTAACCTCTAAAGCGACCCAAGATATAATAAGTGCAGAAGTTTAGCAAAAGTAGCGAAGAAAAAAAGTTTTTGGTTTTGTTGGATTTAGGTTTAGATCTGTTTGAATATGGCAAATTTACACACGTCAAGGAATGTACTTGTTAAAAAAGAAAACGATGTTAGGCACAAGCTCCATTACTGCTTTAGATGCTATTTTGTATCCATTTTCTTGTGGAACTACGTTAAGTAGAATATTGAGAAATCTTTTATTTAATTTACTAAGTGAAAGTAGTATTTACAAGACAGCCAGAAGTTGCTGTATCTAAAATCTTTAATATCCTGTGTACAGGGTATATTGGTTTAAGTCGGGTAATTGTTTGAAATGCCCAAAATTTGGTATCCAAGATTTGAATATACTCACATGGTTATTCCAGAAAACCACAATTATGAAAGAAGACATCTAATAACACTACTCTACAAAGTTACAAAAACTTTCACCACAGCGAGACGACCTCGGTAGCCTATTGGATAGTGCACTAGACTTTCATCTGGGAGGTTCGGGTTCGATTCCCGTCTTCGTCTGGTGGTTAATTTTCATAACTTTCTTATATTCACTATCAATATGAAGTGTATGAGAATTATAAGATAGTGTACAAGTACACACATTGGTTGGTAATGGCAAAACCACCAAGCCGATAAAAAATTGCCACACCGCCGTTCGGAATCGGCGTTAAACTGTAGGTCCAACTATGTGGTATCACAATGGGCCGTTCAGGCCTAAGTGTGTCTCTCGACAGCCACTCCAACCTAACCTAACCTTCACCACAGCGAATGGCGATAACATTTTCTATGGTAAAATTTTCCGTAGAATCTATATATCCGATTTTTTTCGATTGGCCCCAATTTTCCATGTAAATGGCAAAATTCAAAAAAGTGCACTTTTGAGAGCACATACTTCACATAAATGCTAAAAACTTTAATTTTCAGCCAATTAATTTTAGATGTTTATATATTTTAGATGAGAGTCAGACAAAAATTTTAAGCTATAATACGCGCCAATTATGAAACTTTAGCATCTTATTAACATCAATGCAAAACCTATTTTTTATTTTAAAACATTTTTATTCTTGCATATTCACTTTTCCTCCACCTCCTACCCTTCCTCTTCAAATTGCTCCGTTTTTCATTTTGAGATATAGAGCTTCAAAGTTAAAATTGGTTTGAAAAATAACAAAAAAAAAAAAAATGAATTTTTTGTACCTATTTTTGATCATAACAGCAATATTACTGTTATTATTGGCGCGTATTATACCTTAAAGTCTGACTCTTATCTAAAATATATAAACATTTAAATTTCATTGGCTGAAAATTAAAGTTTTTACAAGCATTTATGTGAAGTATGTGCTTTCAACAGTGCACTTTTTTGAATTTTGCCATTTACTTGGAAAATTGGGGCCAATCGAAAAAAATCATTAGGATATTCGGATTCTACGGAAAATTTTACTATAGAAAATGTTATCGCCATTCTTTGTGGAAAATCTTGTAGAGTAGTGTAATCAAAACTCGCAAAGAGTTTAGCCTAGTCAGTTTTCAGTTGTTTTTTATGAACACTTGAAATTCCCATATCGTTATCGAAGATACCTTTTTAAACTAAAAAATAGTCATGCTTATATACTTCTCATACACTTAAATTTTTCAAAAGGCAGATACAATAAAAAAATAGACCCTAATTCAACAAGATTCACTTCACATATTTAGGGCGATTAATAAAATACTTGAGCAACCAGCTCAAATTTAACTTTTGCGATTTGGTTTTTTAATTGTGATATGTTTCTCATTGTAAACACTCTCTTTACTTTCAGTGCAATAACAATTGCGCAGTGTTCGCCGATCAAAATTTCTATATGTAACCCAGCACTAATTGGCCACTCCTCCGAGACTTAAAGCTTTTGCTGTCTTTAAAAATACTTATTCAATACGAAAGATATGCATTTGAATTCCTCCCTAAAAATCACTTTCCTACATAAATTAACTGCTAAAATTGCTATACCAAATCAGAGATATCTGCAAATGAGTGTGGTTAACATTATTCCATTCACTTAATTAAAAAGCCATGGTCCCTTGATAGTACACAAAACATTCATTTCTTACTAATGACAATAAGGGTATTTAACGTGTAAAGTCGTAAAGTTTACGCACTTTTGCAATTTTGCGAACACTTTTCATAAAGGCACTATGTGACCAATCGGGGTTTTGACAGTTTAATTTGGGTTTAAATTTTGTGTTAGCGATTATGGTTGCAACCATGCGTTGAAACAAAGCCGGATGCAGTACTTGAAATAAAAAATTAATAATTTTTTCAAGATGCAGAAAGTAAGAGGAAAAATTTGAATTAATAAATGAAGAGAAGCTATAAACTAACTAGAAATTATAATTATCGTACTTAAGTGTTGCAAACAGCAGTTTTATTATTTTTCTTTACAATCAAAAGGCACAAGAAGTTATTATCACATTTAAAATTAAATTTCTTTGACTAACGGCAACACTAAAACAATCGTGTAAAATTAGAACGGAGTTTACGCATCACAATTGCCTTAGCTTATTACAAGGTGGGTGCAAACTATTTCCCATTTAAATCTTATCAGTTTATTTCCGAGGTGAAATTACAAGCCATACAAGACTTTCCCGGATTTTACTGAAAACCCTTAATGCGAATAAATTAACATAGAACAAACGTTTAATTAACTTGATTTACGAAATTAACATTTCATAATCGTTGCGTCTCTTGCGTAACGCATATACTAACAGAAAGGCTAATACGTAATTTACTTTGCCCTTGAAGAAAGGACAACGGCATTGCAGCAGCATCCTTTACCATACAAACATCCTTTTCCATAAGAATGCTCTAAAGTGCCGTGAGTACGAGCACGCATTATTAAAGAGAGCGAATGAGAGAGAGAGAGAGAAGAAAGGATGCTTCTCTTTACTTCTGTATTCAAACAAAATGTAAAGAAGGGTGAAATATGTATGTGAATTTAAAATGTAATAATGCAGAATTAAGTAAAAGATAAGTGCAAAATCATGAGAGGAAATTCTCTTTACCAGAAAACAAATAAATAGAATCGTATATAAAGTTAGTTAAATAGTTTTAGATGGTTGCTGATTTTAATCACGCTCCTCTTTTTAAAGGCAGCTGTAAATATGTGTGAGAATTATAGTATTTAATTTTCAGAAAAGAGAAGAATTACGCATATACATACACAGTTCCATAATACAAAGAAAACAAATCACATAACCACACACACATTTACACATACACATACAGTTAAGAATTTATATAGCAAAACGAACGACGAGAATGCTACAACGCCCGCAACCAGCAACCACTGTCACTGCTATCGCCATATCAAAGCGATTCTGTCACAAATAACAGTCGTCGATACGATTTCGTTGCGCGCGGTTTAAACGCTGCGGACATCCAACTAAGTTCCTCAACTATACTCTATTCTTACTTACTTCAGGAAACGCAAATAAATATATTCTAAAGGAATCATTGCCCGCTACTGCTTCTTATCACAGCTCACTTTCATTTTTCAATAAATAGTAAAAGTGATAAGTGAATATTCCGCATTAAGCCACCGATTCTTCATTGAGGTGCACTTTCGTTTTTATTATAAATTTTAAATCTTGTTGTTAAACTTTTAATAAAGCGTGAATTTAATTCTCGACAACGTGTATTCTTTTTAATAAATTCGGTATTATTGTTGTTGCTGTCAACAAAAAACTGTTTTTTGTGTGTGTTTTAAATTCTCTCTCTGCACATCCTTCACATCCTGCCACATCCTTGTTTCAGTGCCAAGGAAAGTAAAATAGTGAAAAACTCAAAGAATTTCAAGGGTAAGTAAATTAAATACTTTGCACGTAGATTAGAATAAACCGAGAATTTTTAGCATTTTCATTTTGGTCTGAAAATATATGCGTATATAAATTATAACGGACTTTTTTATTAGAGAAAGAGAGAAAGCATGTGAGTGATCGCGCTTAACCTCAAAGCGAAGATTGAAAATTTCACACTTCAAGGAATGTTAGGTTAAAATAATGCAGGCTATTCTAAAATGATAGTATAATTTGGAACGTAAACCAATGTGAGATTAAATGATTGTTGGTTTCTCAAAGTATAATATTGGCCTGATCCTTGGGGATTTATTCCTACAAACCACAATACTTTTTTTCAATGCAATTATTTATATATTTTAGTATACTTTTTAATTGTAATAACCATTAGATTACTGTAAAAATTGACGAGTACAACTATTTTTCTGAAACCTCCTCAACCACTGGTGGAGAATTAAAAATTTTAATTACCAATACGCAATCCCAAGGAATTTTGGTGTGATGAAATTAACATTGATTAGTGCTGTTAAATCTGTACACAAAATTTTTCTTAAACTTCTAAAACGAATAAAATTTACATGTAAAGTTTACTTTTGGTAGTAGTGCCCGACGGAGCGTTCGGTCTAGGCCTGGTTTGGCTCAAAAATGGATAAACTATTATAAAAAGATGTATTTTTTTTAAATATTAAAAAAATGAAGATGTTTTAAGAATATGTTTTAATAGAATAGCATCTTTTTTGTATTTACCTTTCCAGGGTAACAACTTATTTCGAGAAAATTATTTACTATATTTATTTAAAGCTACCAAAATAAAATAATTTAGATTACATTTGTTGACTCCTTTGAGAAAAACCGCCTTTACTTTATTGTGCTTTTATATTAAAAATTTTGGCAAAACTTTTTAAACTATTGTTCTCATGTGTCGATCAAATGTGAAGGTTAATTTTTTTCTAAATGCGCACCAATAGTTTTTGCATTTAATATTATCGAAGTTAGGTTTCAAACTCTCGAGCCTAGTTATCAGAGGGTGTACGTAAATAGATTTCTTTATATATTCAGGCTGGGCTCAGAAATTTGAGTACAATTTTTCATTTCAGTAGTTTAAATGCATACTCTCACTACAATTATCAGCTATCGAATTATAAACTTTCTAATCGGATTAATCTGATTAATCATTTCCTTTTTTACATTTGTCTAATTTAGAGTTTGGTTTAAAAATGGTTTTATTCTCCAATAAAATTTACTTTTTTTTAATTTATTATTATTATTTATTAACTAAAATTCAATAAATATCAAATACGAAATATTGTGTTTTTATTCCAACAGGAATATCTCATCTCTTATTTGCATCTAAATTTTGTATGCGTATTGGAATTGTGTCTCATATCATTTATTTGAGATTAGATTAATAGAAAAACATATGTACGTATGTACATAACTATAAACGACTAAAATTTATCTTCAATATTGCTAAAATGATAAAGAAGTAAATTTAATCATTTTGTAGCTTTCTTTCACATAACGCTATATTTGTTTTTTTAACTTAAGTTTGTATTATAAGTATTAACGCTTTGCTTCACGTTGACCTCAGAGTTTGAATCAAATTTCTTGAATATTTTTCTCGAATAATTGCCCGAATAGTTTGTTTTTTTTAAACAGATTAAAATTTAGTTCTAATTGCATGTTCTTTTTTTAAACAATTATACACAGCAATTAATATTTTCACATTCTGACACATGAATAACAAACTATACTACATCAAAGTCCATTCAAATTTTAAATATAAAAAGAGATGATTGAAATTATTCTTCAAAAATAAAACAATATATTTCATTGTTTTTACTGTACTCGTACAAAAGCGGAAATTCTTAATCCCGCCACTCACGAATTGAGGAAAAGTATATAAACCATTTTCTCTCTCAAAAATATAATATTTATAGAATAGATTACAAATGTACGAGTATATAGTAAATTTAAAAGTCTTATCATTGTGAAAAATGGAAAAAATCAATAAATATTACGATATATTGAATAATAGAAAACAAATTGAATTAGTTTACTTTATAAAATATTGCTTTGAAAAACGGCAACGCTTTCATTGCAAATGGGAGTTTTCATTTAAATACAAACGAAACAATAAAATTTTGTTATTAAACTGCATCGCAATTACATACTTGAGATACAATACTATGCCAGTTCTAGGAAAAACTTTTACTGAAAAATTTAAAGAAAAGATATTCTATTTTATGTTTATTTAATCTTCTTAACAAAAAAAAAGTATATTGTTTAGAAACAATTATCCATATGTTATTTAGATATTCAACGGAAATGGCAAATCAATTGCAGTCATTGTCAATAACAATAAACTTTATATAAATAACTATTACTTTCTAACAAAGATTCCAAAGTTTGCTATCACGTTTTCTTAAATGTGAAACGAAAAAAAAATAGAGGAAATCCGATGTTTTGTAATCAACGCCGATAGTATTCCTGCATAAAAGTTTCTAGGTTTGTGAGTGAAACTTCAGAATGAATTAATAATTAGCCAATTCAATACTGGCAATTATAAGACACAGGATTAATTATTCCGTCTGAAACTATTAAACCAGATCAATTTTTTCATACATCCGAAAAATCTTGAAGACGCTGATATTTGCCGCCATTCCTAAAGAAACATAATCTAAATAAATTATCTATTTGTACTGACGACTACTCATCTCCAAGACTTCAGCAGATATCACCATTTTTAATACATACGGTATAGTTAGGGTAGCCAGGCGAAATGATATTGTCAGTGCATGCACTGTTTTTGTTTTTTAATTAAATGTACGACTCTTCAACTTTATTCCATACAAAAATACATCTAAAGTCGACTATTATATTTAAAATCGGTTTTAGTTTGACTATTAGCAAGTATACAGCCTTACTTGTTTACATCTAAACATACATTTTAATCTAAACTTGTCTTTTTAATGAATTTATTATTGCTTTAAAATCTGTTTATAAAAATGTAGGCAGACATATTTCTAAATGTAAAACAAATGTGCATTTTTTCGATTTTTCAATTCAATACATTTACTGTGTATTAAGTTTTTAGACGAAGGAAAATAACCTTATAATAAAAATCAAAAATGTTTAAATTGCAATTCAAGTTCAATGTACTGAGTTTTAGTTGAAAAATCTGGCTACCCTAGATACTGTGTCAAATAAACCAATGCATATTAGATCTGTTTTAAGATCGACCTCAGTTGAACTTTCTTCTCAACATTGCTATAATTTCTGTAAATGTGATTTCCTTTCGAATTCTAATTTTAGTAAATTATTTGAAGTAATCTGTTAAAAGTTCCTACATTGTTGTTGATGTATAAATCTATAACTCTGAGCATTTTTATTTGAGCTGCTATTTTAATTCAAGAGACCTGTTCAAAAGAGAGATCTGTGATGTGAAACTTATGTTTTTTTTTAACTTGAAAATGGTTCTTTGATATCTATAAATAAATAGTCTTTGATATTTTATATGTATACCACATTCCTATAAGTATAATTCTAATTTTGTTATAATGTTATTTATGGCAATACTATTCCCTCAAGTTTTTTCCCCATCGAAAAAAAAAACTTTATATTGTGTTAAAAACATTTTACCCCATATTTTCTCTCAAATTTATTGTGGCTGTAGTTTAAAAATATTCAAATTATAGATTGTTATGTTTAAAAATAAACAAAACATTATCATTCTTTTTGTTTTGATTCAACACGAAGACAAAGAAAAAATTATCACATCATGCCACACATACATTCAAAATGGAAAACACACGTTTTGTAGTTTTGAGGCTTTAAGAAGAAGGTTGTTTCATCGGGCCAAACGAATTTACATGAATAATTAATAAAAAGCGTTAACAATATTTAAATTGTTGTTTTGATTTTCGATTTTTTTTTTATTAATTTAATTTTTTAGTGTTTACACGACACTTTCTTTCTTGTAAATGGGAAATTTACTTTACATCGAAACAGCGTAAATAAATGTAAAGAAAAAAATAATATAATGAGAGGTTAAAATATTATATTGTTTTAAATTTTAATATTGTTTTATTTTTTTTACCTCAATTAATTCATTTCTGATAATATTGAAAAGCTATGATTAAAAAAATTAATATGTATGAACTACATACATATAAATCAAAAAAAAACCATTATCGCAATATTTCATGTTCTATTTAATTTCATTTAAATACAAATTTATTCCATTTAAAATTTTCTTAAGACGCACTTTGAATAATTACAATTTTTTTTAAATAATAAAAATATTGAGTAAATGTTTTTCTTTGTATTTAATGTGTAATTTCTTATACGTATGTGTTTGTAAACATTATGATTTATTTTGATATTTATGGTTTTGAAAATAAATAAGTAATTTGTTGTGTATTTCCCCTTTAGTTGACTAGTTAAGTAAAATTAGAAAAGTGTTAATGATATTCAATATTTAAATTAATTTTATTACACGTTTTGGGAAATCTATCGACAAGTATGTAAATATTTTCTTAGGAAATTAATGGTTTGGTTGGTTTTTGGGTTTCTACTTACGGGTTTCTTTCTTTACGTTCAAGTGAATTAATAATGTGATTTTTAAGAAGCATTGAAGTTTAATTTTAAGTCATTTACTGACTACCTTTGATTATGGAGAGGGCTTTTAACCATTTAATTTTTTATAGTTAGTCCAATAAGGAAGCGTGAGACAAGTTTGATGCACTGTTATGTTCATAGAAATAACAGAAATATTACAATCAAATGACCAATCGCTGATATATAGAGGGGAATATTCTTCTCAGCGTTCATCCAACTCGACAGGTATCCTCAATATAAGTATAAGAAGATTCGCATATAAATCATTTCAATCGATGTCCTAGGTAGCCTACTGCAATAATAAAACCTGAAAGCGATTTAAAATTTTTAAGGTGATCTCTTCATCCTTTATGGCACAAGAGCATATGGAGAGCTTAACTTGAGCATTTTGCATCCATTCGTGTTATGTGAGTTATATTTGTACCACAATTCAGATAGTATACCATCTTGCATACATAGTTATGTAAATTTATAGGAATAACATATTTCTTTTTTTTTTACATTTGTACAATTAATTACGTTTGCACAATGTAAACAATTTATTTTTAAAGAAGTTGCCTTCAGATTTGTATAAATTAAGATCAAGTGTTTCTCACTAAATGACTATAACTCATTTAAACTACCGGCCAAGTCAACATCATAGTTTCACTTTATGTGATTTCTTGAAACAAGTTTAACCTTTTGACGTCAAATGAAAATTTTTAATGCAAAAAAACCACCATATAAATAATTAAGTATCAATATTTTGTATAAAAACTTGCAAGTAAATGCGTTGAAAAAGTTATTTACCTGTGGGCTAACACGATGCTATGATTAGGTACTTGCATTTTACTACTTACGTACGTTTTTTTTTATATATTGAAACGGGAAATCTAAAATTAGTCATAACTGTCAATAGTAAATAGTCACAATAAACTTCATTTGCCATTTTATATGTAGAAATGCTCTTAGTAATTATTATGTTTTTTTTCACATTGTTCGGATATAATCACTAATAAAAAAATAAATTTTATTATAAATATAGCATAATTATAGTATTATACATAAATAAATGAGATAAATTTTTTTGTTGTTTACAGTTGTCACAAGACAAAAACAAAATGCAATTGTTAATATTATTATTATAATTTTTTTTTCTTTATAAAATTAATGATAATGGGTACAAAAAATAAAAACTATTTTTAAAGTGTAGATAAATAGTAGAGTAAAATTACAAAATTTATTTTCAGTGCATTTTAACATTGTGCTTATTCTATTATAATTTGTATTCTGTATATTATATTACAATTTTCAACATTCAAGTACAGTATTTGAAATAAATACAACAAGAAAAACAATAATAATAAAAAGTATATACGATATAAAAAACATGACAACAACAACAACTACAAGAGCAACAACAATAAAAACTATATACAAATTGATATGCAGTTTTAAGGTTCATTGCACTCCTCAGATCGGATCGTATTTGATCGTGTTGATATTGTACACCTCTCTGAATTCATGAGTTTCTCCGTCAGTTTGTCGATAGGTCGGCCTGTTTGGCTGTGGCGGTTAGACTGTGTTCCACTGCTAAGCAAGTTTTTTTTTTTTTAAATTAATATACAAAGCACAAAACACAGAAAATACCCCGGCATTTCATTGTCAAAGCAATATTCATTTATTTATTATATTAATTCCATATTTACGTTTTTTTTTTTTTTGCTTTTTAATTTTTGTATATACATTAAAATTTCGTTTGTATAAAGCTCAATTTTTCTAAAATTTTTTCTATTTATGTGTTGCGTCAGTATTTTCCATTCATTTGAAATTATTTATATTGATTTATCTCACTAACGTAAGATCGTTTTGTTCTTATACTACAGACGTATTATACTATATCTTAACATCTACGTACCTATGCATACATCTTTCTTTCTCTATTTTTAGCTGTCTCTGTTTGTTAATCCTACGCATTTTTTTACCACAAAAATTGAAATTAAATGGAAATATTTTTTTATGAAATGGAAAATATAATTTATAATATTTTTTGAGTAATTCAC
Organism: Toxonevra muliebris; assembly: GCA_963691655.1. Lineage (NCBI taxonomy): Eukaryota > Metazoa > Arthropoda > Insecta > Diptera > Pallopteridae > Toxonevra > Toxonevra muliebris. Next base: position 49,860,972 of record OY829326.1, on the reverse strand, counting down.
TTTTCAATATGTTAGCTTTCAGTATATATATTCAATAAAATAAATGAAAAACTAAGTTTCGGGAGTTATAGAACTTTAAATATCCTACACACCTTATAATAAACTCACCGCGATGCTTTCAATAGTAAGTGGGAGCAGGGTCGCTCACAAGAGAGGAGATTTTGAGTGTTAAACATTTTTTTTATACATGCAACAACAAAGGAATATCAACACAGGAAATATAGTTTATTTCTTCAAATTTTTGATTCATCAGATCCAACATAAGGTATTTTTATAACGATACATACATATTCTTTTCGTTTTCAAACATATTTTACGAGATATGACACCATTGCTAGTTTCTACTGCAAGAATAAGTGAAAAGTTTTCACACTCGAAATTGATTTATTTCTCATAAATCATGATGATGCAAGGATTCTGAAAAATACTCAATGAAAAGTATGACTTCATTTTCCTCTGTTGTAAACAAAAAATATACTACTTACCTTATGCAAGTAGTTAGTATAGTATAGTAGAGTATTGCATCAGCATTTTTAGATTTAATTAAATTGAAAATCCAAATGAGTTGAGCCAAAAAAATATTTGCTCATTCGCGTGGGCTCTCCCACCTTTGAACAATGTGAGATGAGTTTGTTTTGTAAAGACCCTAAACTCCAAAGAGGAGTTAAAGAGAAACTATTAACATATTATGTAAACAAATGTGTAGCTTACAAAACAATACAAAAAAAAATTATTTAGTAGTTTTTAGAGGGAAGTGCAACATACAAATACGAAATATGTATCTAATCTGGAAAATTTATCTACTATTGTGAAATTCTCCCAATAAATTTGATAAATCAATGTAAAAAATCAACTAGACAATATATAATCACGTAACATTTCATTTACGTGGAATTACATGGCTATTTGCATTGATATTGAAATGCAGTTTTGTTTTGCAAAATTGAATATTTTGTTAACTTTAAAAAAAAAATTAATTTTTCTGTTTTACTAGCCTCACGTTTCCAATTAGAAATGCCAGTATGAAATATGATTATTTATTTTAGAAATTTCCATACATTTACTGAAGTGAGGTGAAGTATGCAAACGACATTTTTGCTGTAACTAATACACTTAGTAAGTACAGTAAAATATACTTAACACGTTCGCGGACACTCAAAACTGTATAGCGGTGCAAAAAGAGACACATAATTTATCACTTAAAGTAATCGTAATATTTAAATTTTGAAAATATTTTTTTTTTAACACGAAACGGATAACACTGAATATAGATTAACACGAATAATTATTAACGTCACTACGAAAGGGATTGATGTTGATGATACGAATAGCACGAAATTTCCCCTATAAACGTCTACAGTTTTCGATATGAAATAGAAAATTAGAAAATGCACAGCTAATTCTGATTTCTATTGAAATGCAATAAAGATAAAAGAATGTGTACAATATGCAATCTTGTGATTATTGTATTATTACGCTTAACACGAAATTCAGATAACACGTAATATTTGCGAAGTTCCTTCCGTTTCGCGTTAACTGTACTCCACTGTAATAAGTCAAGTTACGAATGTGATTTAAAGATTCGGAATATAAGTAGAATAAATTTGAAAGCTGTTTATACCTAAATTAATGCAAGTGTTGCCATTTAATGATGTGTATACATAATGTGACATTTAAAAAGTAAAAGTAGATAGTATTACAAGTATATCATATAAGCTACCTGTTATATATATTTTGATAGGAACATCTGTTATCTAATTGAACAATGGTTTTCTTTCTTGTATCTCGCTTTGGTTTACAGAATTTTTTGTCTGGCTTATTTAGTTGTATCCGGTTTGTTGGAATTTTTAACTCACTATAAATCTCACTGTCATGTTTATTTTTTCCAGAAATGCTAATAGTAAACCCAATTCCTGCTATTGTATTAAACTAAATATATTTTAATTATTTTTTGATTTGCACTTCTGTCTTCTTGATCTTTAACCCTCAGATTAGTGGTAAGATTTTTCCGTTAAAAAAATGATAAGGTCCGTAGGAACCTATGTGCGATTGTACGGAAATTTCATATGACAACATTAATTTATGCTTATTTAAAGCACTCAAATCATTGCGGATAATTAAATTATCATTAAAAAGACGAAAATTTTTTTAATCATTTTATTCATACATCATTTTATTAAAAAAATTTGATATTAATATGAATTTTTATTGTTGTTGCTCTATACTTACGGCTAAAGTACAAGTATTATACCGATGCAATTGTTCTGAGTGATGAATGCAAACCGCTTTTTTACAAATACAGCGTTCGGGGCACGGTTTCCAATAATTTTTGTTGCCAATTACGTGGTAAATAAATGCAGGAAATCAAATAATATCGAAAGATCCTGCGTGGTTTCTGATCAATTTTGTGAGTCATTGTATATATGTTAGGCTCAATATTTCTTAATTTTATAATTTTGTAGCAAAATTGACCAGTTTGATTGATTGATTTTTCGAGACAACTAAGTTAAATTGTAGCCAGGCAAAAGAAGAACATTCATTGTTTACACTTAAACGAATTTCCTCATGGTTTAAAATTAATGATAAAAACCCTATAGGTCTTAAATCCCACACCCTGTGTTAAATTTTTGCTGCCACAATGCTCTGCAATATTGTAGATCTATTTTAGAGAAACAATTTTGCCGAAAACTTCAACATGAAATTCCTTGTGGTTTATGAGTTAAGTGTATTTATTTATATGGCTTCCATTGTAGACTTTGACCTTGAAAAAATCGCTTATTTGGCCTAAAGTAGCGAAACGGTGTAGCAGTATTATTAAGTGAGCCTTGTGCTATTGGAAACCGTTGAAAGATTTGGTGGCTCCATCGAACCTTATCACTAATCCAGACCTTAATACATAAAAACTGCCATTAAATTTGAACCAAGCTATGAATCGATTTGCAAATGGCTTTAAAGGAAGCGTAATAATATTTTCTTGGAATACAGGGTACCTCACATTGGCCAAAACATAAGTAATCAAAAATTAAAAGGTCCTCAGAGACCTTACCACTAATCCGTGGGTTAATAGAAAACTCAGGTTTCGCTGATTTATTTCAGTTTCTTTAAGGAGATATTTGATTTTCGAATTTTGGATAAATATGTATTTGTGTTGGATTCTAAAATATTATATAGCTCGGCGGGCTTTCCGTTGATATTAATGTTGTTTTATATGATCAAATTCAAATTCAAAATCTATTTGCCATAGAACCCATTATATTTGAAGTTGGCACCAAAATTAGTACTAGCTCTTCAGCAACCCAACCAACTCAAGCACTGCCCGATGGTAACTCTGTCTAGAAATTACAGTAAAATTTGTTTTCTTTTCTGTGAAAGTGCATGCGTTGCATTTTAATATGTAGGCATGTATGAGTATAAATGTTTTATTTAAATTTTCATTTCTGTTTTTAAGTTTATTTTGTTATTGTAATTTTAATTTCCATACAGTAGCCAATCTGTGTCTACATGCTTGCATTTTTTCTAAAACATTAAAGAAAGCACGTGTATTGGTTTTATTTTTGCTATATCTTTTTACTTTAACTAGTTTATTCATTTTTTTTTTTTAATGCGGAAGTTTTTTTTATTTAATTAATTTTACAATAAACAGCAAGTGCGTTTTGTTTATAAAACATTTTATAATTATTGAAAGAACAAAACAAAAATAAAAAAAACAGCACGCATTAAAAGTTTGTGTACCTCTCATATCTAGCAATATTATTTATTCATACGTACTACAAAACACATCCGAGTATTTACTACAACAAAATAAGTACGTAACAAAATAGTTAATTTTTCTAAATGATTTTTAATTTTATGTCTTATTTTGATTTCTTTATTGTTGTTCAATTTAAATGAATGATAATTTAAATGTTGTTCACGTTTTTACTAATTTTTTGTTTTTCTATTGTATAAAATTTATTTTTTCTTTTATTTTATTGTGGTTTGATGTTATTAGCATGACTTACACTATGCACAAACGAGCATAAAAAGTACACAGTTCCGATTAAGAAACGGAAATAATGCATTATTTTTTTTCACATTACTTACTTGACTTTGAAAATTTTTAACAGCTTTGTACCTACGTATAATCCACATTAAATTCCTGTATTTAAAAGTTATTCACATTCAAATTTTGGAATTAATTTTAAATTAATAGCTCTACTGTTTAGAAATACACCAGATCGATTAAGACATATGTACTATGTATGTATGGGTTTCTAAAGCAGTTATTAAACTGGAATTTATTTATTTAAATTAAACACTTCAACTCACACTTAATTAATTGTAAACAACAAAGTGTAAATAATAATTTAGTCTTAGTACACATGTTTGCACATGTTTACATTTTTTACTCGTAGGTAAATTAATAAGCGTCAAAGTATTTTCCTTAAAATAAAAATGTGTATAATAAATTTTGTTTTAAAATATTGAGAGATAGATTTTGTTTATAAATAAATATATGCCAAACAAAGTCCGTATATTAATGAAAGGGTAATGAGTTTATTGGAACGTGATACAGATATGAAGATCGAAAATTCATTTAATCAAAACATAGTAATCCTTCCAATAATTAAACGGTTGAGGGAAGGTTTGATTGGTTAATTGAAGGCAATAGAGCAGTAATTAGCGCATAGTTTCTAATAACTTCTATATGAGATCCCAGTTCCATCGATTTCCTAAAAGCTTCTTGCTATATATATATATATATCTTTCTATATATACCGTTTCGAACGAATTAGTTCTCCTAAATAATTCATTATTTTCAAACTAAAAGAAGATCGTAAAGTAGGTCGTAAATGTGTTCTCAAAATACAATCAGATTACAGTAGATTTTTTCAAAGTTCTTTAAAAAACCTATCTCATTTTCTTTATCGAGCTGCTTAATATTTAATATGAACAACGTTAATTCTAGAGTTAATTCAATAAATATCTAGAAAATTAATAAAATAAAACACATAAAAAAAATAATCACATAAAGTAAGTGGAGAAATAAATTTAATACATATCCAACAGAATAGAAACTAATTGCGTACAATGGCCCAACAAGGTCATTTAGTTTGGTTTATATAATTTTGTCTATCATTAAAAAAATGCGCAATAATTTTGATTGTTAACAAAAAAATTAAAATTGAATTGTAGTTGATTTAAAATAAATAAAAAAAAACATTAGTGTTTATGATTTTTTCATTTATCTATTTATTTTATTGTTAGTGAATGAAGGCATAACTTTCATTAATAAAAAAAAAAAAAATAAAAAACAATGTTATATGATGAATTAACATATTTTTAAAGTAATATTATGCAATTTTTTGTATATTATGTATTTGTTATTGCGTATATCTTTACTTTTTCAAAGAACTTTTAATTTTGTGCTTTAAATTCCCAAGGTTTCCTTTTTCTATGTGTTTTATTTTTTGTACAACAGATGTATGAAATATTTTGTATATTTTGAACAAATTAATATTAGAAAAAGATAAATATTCAACAAAAAAAAAAAAACTAAAATAATCTATCAAAAAATAATTATTTGGTAATTTTGTTTTTTGACGCTTACAGTTTTAAAGTCTGTGACATTTATATTTTGAAGAGCATTTTTTGAAAAATTTTGATTTCTCTTTCTCTCACTATTAACTATAAATAGTATATTTTTTTATATATTCCAAAGAATTAGTTTATTTTTTTTTCATTGCTTTGTTTCTTATTTATTATTTTTCTTCTTTTTTTTTGTATACAAAATCTGTCTACACTCTCGAAGTAAACAGAAACAAGATCATTATCATAAAGCTATTTATATTTATATTTTTGCTATATTATTTTTTCTTCAACAAAATTAGTTTGTTCATAGAGTTTTTTAAAGAAACTATTTTCAGGAAGTATTAAACGTGTTGAACTGTAATTGTTTTATTTATAACTAATTTCCACAAATAATTTATTTAATTTATATAATTATTTATAACGGAATCTGAATTATTGCTCACGTTTACTACATTTAAAGCTTCGGAAAATAAAAAAAAAAATTCCACAAATAAAATGTAATTGCAAATAAATAAAAATACAATAATGTTATTCTTGCTGAATCAAAACTTCTGATAAATCACACGTGAATGTTAAATTATCAGCGCGTTAAATACAACGCAATATATTCATTTTCTTTTGTTTACAGTCAATTATTTTAAAAACTTGTTTTTGCGTTTAACGCAAATATTGATAAAATCGAAATGGCAAATCCAAATTAATATTTTGGTTTTGATCTGTTTAAAAATTTACATATGAACTTTACTTTCTTCTTTACATGTATGAACCTAACAACTAGTGATGTAACGAAGCGATGCAAAGTATCAGACAGCACTAATATCATGAATGAATTTCAAATACTCGGTTCGCAAGTAGTTGCTCGAATTCTAAAAGTAATTCTTAAAATGTTGTTTACAATTAATTAGTTTTAAACCAAGTATAGTTGAATTTAGAATGTAAATCTAAAACCACACCTACACTAAATGCAAATGTTAGTGTATGTTTCCCATACAAATTTCAACGATACTCATTTTGTCTCAGGGCAAACGAATGCAAAATGAGGCTACTGACACACAATTTTCGAATACCATTCGATTTTCAAAAGCATTAAATTCTGTCCATCACTACTTGCGCTTTTATAAGTGAAACTGTTGCTTTATGTGATAATTCAAGTTATATTTAAACAATATTAAGAAATTTTTTTTTAAATAATTTATTAATTAAAGCATTCATTTTAAATGATGTCATAAAGAATTATTGAACTTTGTTTCAATTATTTCCAAAATTTCTTTCAATTGGTTTCGGTTTAATTCGGTTGTAATAAAATCGAATTGATAACTTGATGAATTACTTTATGACAGAGAATTTGGCGTGTTTCTAAAATAAACTTTTTCTAATAAATAATGTTTGCTACTGCTTATGATTATTACAAAGTGCTATGTGATATGTATGGATACGTCTGTGGTATGTCATAGTTCATGTAACATTTATCAAACGTCTGCAAATGTTAAAATTTATATATATTAATTAAATAAATTGTTAAGTACCAATCCAAAATAAAAAACAAACACTTAAAACGTCTCTCGATTTTATTAAATTAACATCAATTAAATTTAATTTAGAATAACACGCGCAACTTTTTAAGAAATATTAGATCAATGTACATACATTTGTACGTTTGTAGGTTTTCTGAAATAATATTATATTTAATATCAAAATGTGCTTTTTCATTGCTGAAATACTTTTATAATTATACTTTGTGTTTTAGTCTTACTTTGACAAACATCTAAAATGATAAAATACAAGCATAGTACTAATTTCATTATCAGTAATGATGCCCGAGGTCAGAAATGAGCATAATCTATCCGCAACATATACGGAGTGACTACAAAAGTTATCTAATTGGTTGAGAAAAACATTTAGTCATTAGATTCACTTTTAAAAATATTAATTTTTGGAGTTTCTCTTTCTGACATTAACTGCATTAATTATTTTCATCTAAATTTATTTTTATTTATTTATTTATAATTATACAAACGATCAGAAATGACACAGCGCCAGATCCGGAGAATATGATGTTGAGTGAATTTCTTCTATGCCTGAAAACACAATAAAGTAGTTGGTTTTTTCAGCAGTGTGGACTGACGCATTGTCGTGGCATAAATAATAACGACGCAGTCCCCGGTTTTGCTGATTTTTCCAAAAAAAAATAAGAGTTGTAGTAAGAAAATTTTTTACATACTGCGTAGTAGTACCGTTTGACTAGTTTCCAAGAGAAAAGAAGCTCTAATTTTGCCCTGGTGACGTGAGTCGACATCATCACTATTTTTCTTTATCAAGTGAATTTATACCTTTTTGGACTCTTTACTATGAGTTACTGGTGCAACCATGGTATTCGAACCCAGTTCTACAGCTATAATTTGTTGGGTTAATATTGGATCTTACTCAATTTTAGTCTTCATCATAGTCACTTTTGTATCGTCAGGCGAAGATTTCTATCGGCCTTCACTATGGAAAACAAACTAATAAAATACCAACTTAGCATACTTTTGTTACTCCCTGAGGAGGTCAAGAGGACAACTTTTTTTAGTCGATTGCTCGTTTAAATATGATGTTGATTGCAGTTCAGCACAAAGTGTGCTATTATTGAAATATGATTTTACCTTTATATAAGTTTTTACTATTCTGCAGGGCAACTCAATAAAGAACACTCTATGTGAACTTTAGTCCATCTGAAACAATTTCAATTACTTTTTAAAATAAAAATATGGTTTTCACTGCGAAATAAAATATCATACATACACTAGAAGGTTGGGATTTATAAAATTAGGGGAAAAAATTACGAATCATTTTAATGCTACTACCACATAAAACCAAATATATTTTTATACTGCATGAGTAAAATAAATAAAAAATCCCACTTTTTGGAATTTCATATATTTGTTGCTTGTGGTTTTTAAAAGTAATTTATAAAAATTAAAATCATTAAATAATAAAAATTTCAAACTTTGTTGCACAGACGATGACGATAAAAATGTATAATCATTAGGTTCACAGCACTGTTCTTCAATATAGATTATTGGCAAGATCCTTAGGACCTTAGGATGCTCTAAGCTCTAAAGATGTTTAGTCGACATCTTAGTTCTGAACGTTCATTATATAAAAGTTAACAAAATGTAATTACAAAATATTTATGTTCTTATTACAGACAAAAATAAACAAATATTATTAACAAATTGTTTTTGTTTATAAAAAATCAAAAATCTAATTGCTTCAAAGTACAAATTAAGTGACGGTTCGAAAATATGAATGACGTTCATTGAAGTTCAAAGTCAACAAAAATAAAGAATATAATTGCAATGTTACCTAAATAATAATAAAAATATCGTCACAAAAATTAAAGGAAAATAAACAGAAATAGAGCAAATACTTTTTACAAAAAAAAAAAAAGATAATGATATTTCAATTTACGTAAATAGCCGCATCTATTTTACTTAATTGTTTATTTATTGTTTTTATTTCTAATTTATTTTTTTGCATTGTAGCTGCATTTTTGCTATGTTTTTTCATATTTTTTTTTTTTTTTTTTTTTGATTTTATTTTCAATTTTGATGCTTTGTTTGCATTTAAAATTTCTTGTGATTGGCTCACATTTGTGGGCTGGAATCATAGATTGTTGTCTATATGACATTGACGTCAGCAAAACGTGCACCGAACTTTATAATGACGCACCCCTTTTCCTAATTTGCTGTAGTGGAGATTTCTTTAGTTTTTGATGCACACGCGATTCACTGATTTGAATGTCATCTTAATATGAATGCCCGCTTGTTCGATCAATTGATTGCAGTGATATGTTAAATTAGAGAGATAGAGTGATCGAGAGGTGTCAAAACATGGGGGCATCATACATTCAATTAGTTAGATTTTCAAGGGAATTAATTTACTTTGGTAAGTTTGGAATGGAATTTCCAGATTTATTTTTTTGTTTTTTTTTATCAATTTACGTTCATTTATTTTAATTGAAATTTATACTTATATTGTTTTGTAAGTGTGTATTTGTATTTTTTTCTATGGAAATGTTTTTAACGAAGGTATTTGTAAATATTCAGGGTGACACAAGTTGGAAATAACTTGCATTCTCAAAATATATGTAATTTCATATTGCTTTACTTTTCGGTTTATGCAAGTGTTTTCCATGCTAAACTTGCCAACTAGAAGCTTCATTTTGATTTCTCAAGAAAACATGTATTTCTTATGAAATATGATTTTTGTTTTATTCGATAGAGAAAGGTTTGCCATTAACAATGAAAATGATCTGGGTGGGCAATTGTGATCACCATTTCGAGAAATGGTGATCACAATCCTTCATTGCACAGTGGTTGCATATGTATGGGAGAAAGCGACAAAAATAGTTAGAATAGAAATATCGATCTGAAATTTTGAGAATAAGTAAGTAAGTAAGTAAGGTAAGGTAAATATGGTTTTGTGTAAAAATGGGCATGGTCACAACCCTCTAAGGTCCACTTTTGTTATAAAAAAACTTCAAAATTAGAGACAATTGCTACATAACTGTTGTGATTTTTTATCAAACTTCAAAAATTTGATATTCTTTAAAAATGGGCGTGGTCTCATCCCACGTGCTAAGAGCTAAGTCACCTTTTTAAAGTTTTACAGAAAACACAAAAAAATTTTCCAACATTTTTTAATGCAACGCGTCAAAAGACGCATTGATAAAACAACCAACAATATAAAAAAAAAATGTATTATTGTATTTTCTTGTTCATTCAGAAATTGTATTAAAAACAATGAGTATGCGTTATCCTATAGCAGATTACATAAACCCTAGCAAATCTTGGTAGCTACCGTGAACATTTGTTGAAACTTAGAATGTGGAGTGTTGCTTAGAAAAAAATGACGGGGCGATTCGGGGGGTAGGGGGGGGCGGGGAGGGGGGGGGAGGAAAGTTACTAAAAATCCAAGTGAAATTAAAATTAAACTACAAAAATACAAAAAAAAAAGTATTTCGTAAAAACTATTATTTTATGAAAACCGCACGTCAAGTTATAAGAATTTTACCACTTGAAAATAAAGTTAGTACCTCTTTTTTCAACTTCCATTTTGTTTAATGGGATTTGAAGCATTTTTCATTTAGATTTTTATTGCCAAAAATTAAGTACACTTTCACACTTTCTACAATACAAATATAACTTTAATTGATACTTGTACTTCTGATGCTTATATTTAAGAAGTACCGTTAGAGACTAAAAAAAATGTACTGTTGAGAAGTTTGGTAATAGTAGAGATTGTGCAGTTGCTCATAATTCCAATATTTGACGTTTGAATTTTTGTCGTATGAAGCAACCACAGTACATTGGTTGCCAACTTCTGGTTAAGCAACAAGCTAAGTGGTCTGCTGCCAGACTCAGTGACTTAATTCGCTGAATTAGGTCGAATCTGAACGAACGTAGATTAAATTTGCTCTACCCTTAATTTAAACCACTCGTTCTTCGCCCACATCCTCAGTAGAGAGGAAGGGGTTAACGATGAGGTGGTCACTGACAAATCAATTGACATATATACAGATGGGTTCAAATTGGAGGAAAGAGTCGGCTGTGGCACCTTCTCTAGTAAGCTGGATCTCAGACTCACTACATCAAAGCTTGTTCTTGGCTGCCGATCTTAACTCAACTTTTTTCGAGTCAGTCGCAGGTCCACCTACATAGGTATATTGTGTACCTAGACACATGGATATTTCAGGTAACTGCAATGCCGACGAGTTAGCAAAACAGAGCTTGCAGCTTACCGATATACCACCTTCCAGCACCATTGGTGTCCCTTTTAAGTCTATTACATTGGCCATTAATAAGAAAACTACCTCGAGGAAACAATAATATGTTGGGTAGCGGAGCATACTTGTGGTATAACCATGCTAACATGGATCACTATGGAATGAGCCTAATACTTATGTTCTTAAGTATGCTTTCAAGCAGAAGACTGCCACTCCAATCTAACTTAACCTAACCTAACCTGCCAACAATTACATAAAAGAATATCTATGTAGAGTCTAATACCAAACATCTTCGATTTCAAATTAGAAATAAATCGTCCCGAATCCGAAAGTTCTAATAAATAGATCAACTAGGCAGTAATATTAAAGTTAAGACATTAAAAAGTCATGACTATCGATCTTAATCATAAGTATGTGGCTTAAAGTCTAGGCCAGAAAAAAAACAATCTAGTAGTCCTAACGAGTTATTTCTCTACGTAATCTTAAGGGCCTAGGAATAACCGCATATATCTACTTATGCAGCATTTCTTCCGTCCTTCTCATAACGCATTTAATATTATATTTGAAATGTACCGGACACTGTTAATCAGACTGTATGATTATTATTTTCATAGAATCATAACTCATTCCACACCTCCTTTAAGCAGTTGGGTTCGGAGAAATCTTATAATCTAAATAAAAAAAAAAATTTAATATGATTGGCGCCAACCCAAACAATGTAATTAATCAATGGTTCAACATGGATTATCATTAAACTATACGTCGGGATCGAACATCGTACGATGAGTACAGAGTGTGCCTGTCAAGGGTTCAATATGTTATCGACGCATTCCATTGAATTTTTCCAACTCTTGTACAAAGTGTAGCTAGCAACTAACATTTTTATGTTTTAATAGTAATAAGCAATAAAATTAAATCTTTAAACTATATACGTATTAACATATGCACATACATATGTATGAATATTATATAAATATATATAATTTTATTATTTTTTCTTTATAGAAACGAACATTCGATCTGATTGATCTGTCCAAAGTGCATTTACATCTATAACTATAAGTAAGTACGAATATTTTTTGATAAGTATTACAGTAGGTACTTTTCTGAAATTAAATCTTTTATTTTTTGTTTTTGCATTGTGATAAGAATCAACGCTTTTCGGTATTTGTTAAGTAACGTTAAAAATAGCATATAATTTTTGTAGAAGTATTGCAATTCCTTATGTGATACACTGATGTACTCTTAAATTGTCATATTAACAAATAAGTTTATTTGAAGTATGATAAATTGTATGTAAACATATCTTACCTTTTGTTTTTTTTTTACTTCAAAAAATAATATTGGAATCGGACTCTTCAGTAATCGAAAAAATTAAGATTAATCTTTTCTTTGAAATAATTTTTGGAATAACTATGCCTGTATTTCATATTCTTTTTTAAGAAAAATTACTCCAAATATTCAGTTGTGTTAGTAGAACTCAAACATTTGCAGTTACATTTGCAATTGATAAGTAAAATGATCATTATTATAAATGATTTTAACTGGATTCCGTAATATTTTCTATTGAGTTCAAAGAATACATCCGTTGTCGTACTACAACGCGGGTGAACGCGTTCGCCCAAAACAGCCCAGAAAACGTTTCCGTACTCAAAAAACTTGCAAATGAGAGCAGAGTTGAAAGAGTAATTGTCTTCTTCTTTTTGCACGAAATAGCCCGCACTTTTTCTTCGGTTAAAAATGTTAAAAGTGTCAAACAATCAGCTGTTTTGTATTTATCAGCTGTTTTGCTTTTGTGAAAATATATTGAAAATCTTAAATTAATAAATAAATAAAGAATTTTTAGAAAAATAAGTGATATTTAAAATGGAAAATGTTGAAAAGACATTTGAAAATTAATTAATAGTATATTAGTTAATTTTTAACTACTTTCTCCACAAGTTAATGACGTAATTGTCTGTTCAACTTCTGACGCTGTAGAAGCTTCTGCCATATCTGAATAATGCAAATGGTAATTGTGAACCAGAAGATTCTACAAAAGTAGACAGGCTAATAATTTTTTTTTTAATTTTTTCATTATTTATTTATTTTCTTGTAAGATTTAACAATTTTTATTTTATTAAATATCACAGAAACTTTGTTTTTTGAATTTAACTGTCGTTTAAATTTGACGTTTTGTTTCGTGCAAAAAAGGTGGTTTTGTGCGTTCCCGTAATTTTGTGCATATTTGTGTATCAGAGTGAGCATTTTTCGTTTACTCTCAGTTTACCAGACTTTATTCAAAAAGTACGGGAACGAACCTAATAAGTGAAAGAATTTCGCATGCCCCTCAAAGAATAGGTGAAACCAGAAATTTTGTTTTGGGTCTTAATGTTTTAATAGTTTTGATCAGAGTTGCCAGATTAAATTTTTTTCCAAAAAAAACAAAATAGAAATAACCAGAACGTAGCAAAAATAATCAAAAATTTTGATATTCTTAGTAGACTATAAAAATTTAATCTAGGTGTTAATTATCAAAGTCTTGACTACTATTCCATGTCTAGCTTTATGTTAAGTAATGTATAACAGACTTAGTTGAACATATGTAGTCATCACAACAACTTTTATTGAATATAAAATGATAAAACCAAACAAAAAATTCATAAAATTGGCATATAACTATTTTTGATTTCAAATATTTAAAGTTTTGTTAGGGTATATTTTAAATGTATCTGAAACTTATGCATAGAACTAAAAAAATAACACTGGGTTACAGATAAAAATGACTTTGCACAAGAACTAACATATTCAAAACGTATATTCTGACATATACATAAGCTATTCACAATTGCAAAAAATTATTGCAAATTTCTCAGAAGCAATTAGAGGATTCGCTAGATCTAGCATATGCCATTATTGCATGGTGCAAGAATTGCAAAAAAAAAAAGAAAAACAATTAGACTTATTCACGATTTGTTCTGCTATCACAATAACAAATATATGCGATATGCAATAAAAATTTGCATTTGCAAAGATGCAAGACCGTTTGCAATTTATCGTGAATAGGGCTATTGTAATTTTTTCTTTGCACAAATGGGTAAGTTTTTTCGACTATTCTTGTACCCTGCAAGGGGATATGCAAGACATAGAGAATCCCCCTAATGTGTATTTTGTTATTGTTTTGAGTTGTGTGACTTGCGGCACCAATAAACATTTACCGAGAAAACTCTCTTTGCATTATATTTGTGTTTGTAAGCAGCAATAACAGAGCTAGGGAATTTGAAAACATTTCCATTAAAAATAGTGGAGTACTAAGCATCGATAGATTCAACCATCCACTGAATATACAGTTTTTAAATGAGTTCTTAAAAAACTTAATGAAATCAAATATTAATACTCGTATTTTGTAAACTATTTCTAAATGTTTATGGCATTTATTTTACTAGAAAAACTTTAGACATTTCTGTAAATGAATTTATTGGTAACAAAAATCGCGTGCAAATAATAATATAGGAAATGTTTACTTTATAAAATGTTATCATTTAATTATGTACAAGTAATTAAGTTAATAAGTATAAAAATATTTTAAGATATGAGATAAAGATAGATTAAGTTGCATTACGTTAGGCAAAACTAGAGTGAGGTATTGTTTGATTGGCACACTTAAGCATGAAATTCAAAGGCAATTAATTGAAACTGTCTTTTTAGTTATATTTTCTGAAAATATTGTTCGAGGTGGAGTCATGGAATTAAATTAAATTTTTCGTTTTTAAGATGCAAACCTCAACGCCTATGTAAGGTAGAAAATTACCTTAGAATCTTATATAATTATTTTTGTAATCTTTTGTTCAATTCATGTGGCTTTACAGCACACTTATAAATAATTATTATCAGTCTTCTGGAAAAGTTTTCCATTACTTGTGATTAAAAACATTGATGACTTTCTAAGAATTAACTAAATATAAAAATGTAATGTTGTTGAGTGGCTACCAATATCATAAGCTCCAACTTAATACTTTAAAATGTACCTAATATTGATTAATGATAAAATTTTTAAATCATGCCACTCAAAATCGAACATGTGGAAACGAAACTTTAGATAAAGAGAAAATATGTTAAGATGTAAATATTTAGTTTAAAAAATTCCAAAATATTTTAAAATGTACGTACATAAATATTTATTAAAAACTTTAAATCAGAGGGACTTTAAGAAGATTTTGCAATCACTTACTTAACTCTGTGCATCACATCACATGTTGCCGTATTAGCTTTTTGATAATAATATTTAAATAATGCGAAAAGATATTTACTTAACAACATATTATTAAACACACTTTGATTAGCGCATTATCGAACCGAAATTTTTATCACAATTTTGTTCAATATTTATCAATATTGCTATCGTTTATCAAAATATTGAAAAAAAAGACATGAAATAATATTAAATTATTCGTACGTCAAGTATTTACCATCAGAAAATAATTGGTATCTGAAAATTGACAAAATCCACTTAATGTTAGCTGCCAATTCAGTACTTAAAATATGGTATAAAATAATTATACAAATGCAATGAAAATGTACATTGTTATCCAAAATTAAAAATTAATATAAGATAAGTAATACAAAAACAAAAAGCTAAACAAATAAATATTTAGATGATTAATCATATTAATTATTATTTGATGATTGTTGTTGTTTTTTTTTTTTTTTTAATGCACGCCCCCTAATTAATGCATATAAATCAATTTTGAAGTTAAAAAATATTGAAAAATTTGTTTTCTTTTTAGTTTTTTTTTTTCTTTTAATTTGACCCAATTATTGATATAAAATATAAATAATGTCTTCTCTCCTACATTATAAGTTAAATTATATCAGTTGTAATCATTGATTTGTAACATTAAGAATAAAGCATTGTGTCTGCAAAGGAATAAAATAGTTATACTGATATCTCTATAACTAAAATTTAAAACTGAATTAAATTTAAGAACAATTTCTGAATTAAGTTTCAAATTTGACAAAAGACAGAGAATCAAACGCTTACTTCCCATAGTTTATTCTTTAGAAAATCTTTCCATTTCTAACTAGAGCTGGGGCATAAAAATCATTCCAGGTAAAATTGTTTGTTCTTGGGTTCAATCTTTATTTCTTAACTCTGAACCTCATAATTTTAAATAAAACAAATTTCCATAGGGTTTAATCTATGAAAATGTGTTAAACTTTTAGCGGTATAACCCTTTTCAAGAAAAATATTTCTTTCGGAAGCTCCCAAATAAGGTGAAATTAAGAACGTTCATAGACTTCTGCTTGAACATTTATTATGAAAACATGATATTCCTTCTTTATAAAGAAAATAAAGTTGTAGCAGTTAATTTTGAACATGGTTAGTACTTTGGGCTATTGAGAGTTGTTTGAATCTATGCCAATGAAATATCAACACATTTTAGTTATAGGTAGCGGCTAACATCTAGAGTATATAATTAGTTGATTTTCGTATATAAAATACTAAATTAACTAAAATATATACTGAAGAGCTTTTCCAGATTTTTGAAAATAGATTTTCTTAAAGTAAAAATATTTATCTAGTACCATGAGCACACAACTAAATAAACCCATAATTAATGCCTCTTTTTTTTCAATTTATGCCCACTAATATTAAGAAAGATGCCTATACATTATATGGTGGCTCTTTTAATTTTTATTTTGTAATTTCGTTTTTTTTTTATCATTACACAGCAAATTTTATTGGTAACTCAAAATGAAAACATTTCTAGCAGCTGATCACTTTGCACTTACTCAATCAATCTATCCATCTATTCACATCAATTACAAAATTTCTTTCAGACATATATTTTTCTTTTGTTATTATTTCAATGATTACCACACTGGCATGAGATAAGTTTTCGCTGTGACAGTTGCCAGTATACATATACCTACGAGTAATCTCATATTATTATATGCTTATCAACAGATCAGACAGGCATAAAATCATATGTACATAGGTCACACTTTCAAACGAATATTTGCACTTAACTCACAAGATCACCATCATCGGCAAAATTTCCAACACAATAGCCAAAGTATTATAATCGTTTTATTGGTGGTATGTGTGATAGTGGTGGTGACGCTGGTGGTAGTCAATCGGCCTTATCATATCGCAATAAACTGTCAAATTGTTATACTATTTTGTTATTTATACACTTGTAAATGTATTTGTATTTTATATAAAATATTTATTGATATTCTAACCTAATCACAATATAATTTCATAAATAATAAAATGTATGTACCTATGTTACCCACTTACCTATTTATTAAAATTTACATTCACTATACATACTTGAGGCATCTATTTGATTTAGTTAATTCAATAAATTATTCATTTGAATCATATGCATATGCGTGATATATGCGTGCTCTGTGATCGCAATCATGGTTCATTATCGAAATAACTACTTGAATTTCAGATGATGACGATAATATTAGTTAAAATTTAAGCGAAATAAGATTATTTAAAATGCAGGTATGTATATCAGCAATCGAAATTGTACGTATAAAAAAAATCATAAAGTTGGTATTTACAAGCATTTTGGTATTGTTAATCTTGATTAAAATTGAAGGTCATTAGAAATTATTAAATAATATTTCTAAAAACTCGAAATATTGATATCAATTAAATTTAAATAAATCGAGATTCAGTGAGTTTACTATTACGTTTTTAGATTATTATATATACATATATAGATAGTTACGAAATATGTTATGAAGTAAAAGCTTTTTATAAAATATTCTTCAGAGATATACATGCAATTAGATTTCAGTTATATGTAGTATAGAGTACCTTCGGGTGCTTACCTCTTGGATACAATAGAAAAAAGTTGGTCAGAGGACAGAACTTTCTAGTGCTTAAAGAAAGAACGGTGCTTTAAAGGTCTAAAAAATTGTGTTAAATTTATGACAAACATTTAAAGGCTATTAAAATACCATTTTTTAATATTTCTAATAAAAATTTCAATTTTACTATTCTACGTCAATTTAAATATATTACAATATATACAAAGGCGCAATAAACATCTAAATTCTAAATGCACAATTACGTGCAAGGCAAAGTTGTAGGTAATAATGTTTAGAAAAGACAAAGTTTTTTTTTGAGTGTACGTGTATAAAAATTGGAATGTTGAGAATGAGATCATTGACATTTCTACGAATCAAGTGAATAGTTATATATATATATATTTTTTTTTTTTGAAACTATTATTTTTTTTTTATCTTTAATACTAAAGTATAAACAAACCAAAAAACCCAAAGTGAAATTAATTATTTTGGCCTGTATACGACGCTTAAGTACGTATGCAGAATGTGGGCTACTGGCATGGAATGTCACCAAAAAGAAAAAGTTTTTATTATAATAACAATCAAAAAATTGCTCATTTCCTTTTTAACAAGAGCAAATAAAAATAAATTCAATTTAAATTTAATTTAAAGCATAACTTTCTGCATTCCATACAGCGCCATACACAAATATTGTTGTTATCATCAATTGAAAACACTTGAGTTTTATTAAAGTTAACTTTCTTGAAGATGTGATTCAACTACGTCTGTCTGCAGATAAATTTGTTTATGAAATTTTTGCAAATTTAAATATTCCATATTAAAATTTCTTGCTATGACAGATAACATCTAATTGCTAGATGAGATCAACGGAAGCGTTTAAAATGCAATCCAAATTTTTACCGCAATAAAGCTTAAATTAATTATATTCTACTACATTCAACACTGTAATTTTGTGCATACATACTTTTCTAATAACTATAATTATTGTGTTTGTTTTTGTTTAACGGCTTCTCCAATTAATTTCAAATATTTTAACAGTTTGAAAGTTATTGTACTTAAGCATTACTAAAAGCTAATGTGATGAAAGCTTAACTGCAAAGCTTTTTCACGTCATTATCATCTTTGGCAATTTGTTTTGCTGTTCTCTCTCATTTATATTTCTCTTTTGTAATTCTAATACTCTTTGCTTGACAGCATTGAAAAGTAGGTATTTTTTAATTATATTGCCATGATACAAATACATAAAGGTGAGCCAAGTTCGGGGTTATCTTGTGACAATTTGTTTATGTTTTTACTAAATTTGATAAATAGAGTAAAATTAGTTTATTTTCGTTTTTTTTTTTTTTTTTGGAAATGTTTTATCTCTTTTTTCAAGTTCTTGTAGACAGACCCGTTATTTATGCTGGCTACACTTTTCATTTCCGCATGAATTTGCAGAAAATTTCCCAACAAATGCCTGAATTAAATATGTTAAGATTGTTGTTTTTAAAATTTGGGGGCTGGTCTGTCATCTGATTTGAGTGTTGGATTTTTCGTACATTGAAGTTGAAAATTTTTTTGGAATTTCTTGACGAGTTTCAAGTTTCCACTCTACCTAAATTGAAATTTGAGTAGCATTAATTTACTAAATATTTGATAGCTTAGTTTGCTGGTTTTATTTGGCATGTATCTGAAAAAGACGAGCTCTGAATATCAATAATAAGTTTTTCCTATTTAAAGGCCACGTGCTCTGTCTGGGGAGTGTGTGTGCTTTCAGACTTTCAAAAAAAAAAAAAAATTTTGTTTGCACCATGATTGTGTTACTTAAAGCTCAGTGCAAATTGATTAGAATTTTATTGCAAAAAATAATCTACATATGCAATTACAACGTGAAATCAATCTATAACATGTGTACGAGTGTAAGCAATCGGAGAGCTTTGAACTCACATGTTTAATTCATTCACTCCTTATCTACAATAAGTTAATAACCTCGTGCCACAGGAACTTAAAACTATTTAATGTAATAAGTGATTTTATAATTTCTAGAGAAGTCCACTTAAGGTTTATAAAACTAAAGAATTTTTGTACTTTAATAATAAAAGACCTCGAATAAAAACAGCAACAACCACTAGAAAGGTATTTAGTTTGATAAACATGTTAAATGTAGGTTATTTTATGTATGTTACTTACGTAGTACAATTTAATTTAAAATTGAGTATTTAGAATAAACAAATTGAATTCTGCTAAATCATCATGAATTCTGTACGCATTAACGACAAAAGAAAACGTTTTAAAAAATTGCGCGATAACAATGTAATTGATGTTCTTTTTTTTAAGCTCTCATATTGTTGTTTGTGTTAACATTCACATATACATATATATATATATGTAGCAGTATTCAATGCTAAATAACACACCTTCCTCTATATCTCTCTCTTTCGAAAAAAGCGCAAAAATTTAGTTTTGTAAAATAAAAACAAATTGCGAAATACAAAAGTGAATGCAATAACAGCAACAAAGTAATATACATACTTACATATGTACATATGTATGTAGCTTTGTATGTTCCGAGATACTTGCACACATTCACGTATCTCAACTAAATAAAAAGCTTAATAGCTTAAAGAGGTAAACTACAAATCTCGCTACCCCATTGGTCATTCGAGACAGTTGAGGGGCTTGGCTGCCATGACATCACAATCAACATGTATATTTATTCTGAATTTCTGTATGTGTGTGTTCTTGTGGCACGTTTTCTCTGAAAAGTTGGTGTGTAATTGACGTCGAACGACGTCGGCGACGGTATTTTTCTTGTTAAATTGATTTGTTTTTGTATGACGAGAGTATAGCACAGTCATTTTGTAGTGACTGCCAGCCTGTAATTACCTACATGTACATACATTTTCTGTCATCATTTTCATTATAAATTAACAGCAGCAAGACGAGAAATGTTCTATGTATTAATATTTATGTGATTATGTATTTACTTTTAAATCATTTACAAAGACATTTAAATATGCTAGTCATTTGATACTTTGTACTAAGTACAAATAAATAAAGTACAAATTCCACGTGACGCTGAGGTTGATTCAGTTTTATTGTGGTATTACGAAAGTTACGTTTTTGATTTCACTTTTTGTCTTTTATCAATAAAAAATTTAAGTTTATATTCACCTATTTCTCTTACGAGATCCAAGAATTGAAACGATGCATAGGTAGATGATTGAAGATATTGAAAAAGTTGAAAAATACCAACAAGGTCAATTCTCAGATTTTTTAAATAAATGAATGAATTAAAAATATGCCTCCCAATAAACGTTCAAGCTTGATTTCATATTGCTCACTATTTATTGTTTACCCTTAATTACTGATGAGAAAAATAACGCCGGATGTTTTGATGTCGAATTTATATTTTCCTTTATCCCAACTTTATGATATGCTTCGTTATTAAACTGAAAATGACTGTCAGTTATTTTGCTAGAACATGTTGTTGACATTTTTTTAAAAATTTCGAAGCTCTACACTTTTGATCCCTTCTCACATTGATGAACTCGTTAATAATTTCATAATTTGTTTGCATTAATTTCTAATTTATTTGGGCACTGATTTCACTATACTTACTCATTTTACAAACAAAATAAATACAACTAAAAATTTCTATAAATTAAAATTAGTAAACAAGAGTACAATTTTAAATCTATACATAATCTCTGACATAGGCTTACACATTCGTGTTTATTGGGTTAAATAAAACATCCCTACAAATCCCCAACTCATTTTTTGCGCACTGTAGTGTTATTATTTGCATAAAATTTTGATTGCTAACATAAAAAAATCATTTTAAAGCTTCTTTTAACTAGAAATACTTGTATTAATTTGTTAGGGTATGTATGTATGTATGTATATTGTTATGTGATTGCTTAATAATTTCAACTAGATTTAGTTTTCGCAGTTAAGCAACAAAGTCCACAATTTGAATACTTTATTTATGCGTTATTTTCTAATCACCTGAGTCTAGACATGCGATACACTCAAAAGAAATTGGTTAATAACAGTCACGTGCTAATCAATGCTTTTTTTTAATTTTTATCCAAGCATTTTTTCTTTTTCATATTTAAATTTTCGGGTATTTATTATTATTATTTTTTTAAATTGTCTTTATTATAATAGAAAACATATGCTCTTCAAAATTAGCCCGCATTTTGTTTTGTTACTAATACTGTTTAACGTCTACAATGTACGTATTTATTATACATATGGTTTATGTTTGTGTTAAGCACACAGAATTCTTGTTTCAGAAAGCAAATAAATAAAATAATATAAATAAATATATAAACACAGTGGTTCAAATTTAAAATGTATTAGCTAAAGAATTATAAATAATAAACAATATTTAAAATTACCATGTAAGTATTTAAATTGTCAACGCCTCGCGATATGCAATGAAATTTTTTTTAAAAAGATAGAGAGGAGAGAGATGTGCTCATGAGTCTGTGTTCATAAAATGTTGCGAATTTCAAGATGGTCTCCTAACTGTGCGTATGTGTTTTATTTTGCTAATTTGAAACAAATTGGTATTTAACAAGATTGTAAATCAAGGTGATACTTCTTTGTTAAATATGCATTCAAAAGACAGACATACCTCACTCATACATGAACATTTTTCACTCATAAATTTTTTCGTGCAAAAAATACATGTAACTCCAAAGCATTGTTTGCTTTTTTTGTAATTAATTTTCCTCACAGGAATATACATATGAATAAGATTTACCAGCTGCACCTTTTTGGAGAGAACATGCTCTCTTAGATAACGGATTTGTGAAAAACGATTCAAGAGAAATGCTTTTGCTTTATTCAATAGAAAATTTCTCATTTTGGGCCCTGGCTTTAACTAGGGCTACCAAACGTATTGATTCTATCAGTACATGTAGTGATTATTGTAATATGTACTGATTATTCCCAAACCTTAAATCATCCTTTAATCATGGCAAATGTCACAGTGTGTAAACAGGGCCAAAGCAACCCTGATTAGATTTTTTCTAATTTTTCCTTCTTTGGTGCACTTTTTGAAACTTTATTTCCCATTATTTCGCTTGACGGCCTAGATAGTATAATGGGTAGCGCACTAGACTTTCACCCGGGAGGTTGCGGGTTTGATTTCCGTCTTCTGTCGATATGAACTAAATGAGAATTATAAGAAAGTGTGCAAGAACATCTCTTTATAGGCAATGACAAAACCACCAAGTGATAATAAATATTTTTATGTGAAAAAACAACTAGCAATACTTACCCCCATAAACACTGGCAATTAGTGAATAATTCTAACGAAATCTTACATTTTCCCAAATTTCTGTATTGTTTTAGTTTTATGCTACATAACTATTCCTTTATTTTTTTACACAATCATTAAAAAGTATAACTTTCTCGTTATGCTTGGATTATGTAAATTGCATTAACATCTTTTCCTTTTAACATACATATTCAATATAAATTTTATTATTGCTTTACCCTTTTTATATTGCCCACAATTTGTTTGCATGCTTTTGCCATTCACTTGATTGGTATTACGCCATGTATTTATGTGTTATCCTTAATACATAATTATTTTGTGAGTAGTTAAATACACAACGGTTTCAAATATTTCATCAGCTAAATTGTTCCTTTGAGAGTGTGTATATGCATGCAAATGTATGTCTGTACAAGTGTCATTCAAATGACCTTTCTTTTTGACCAAATACATAGGTGTTATTGGTTTTTGCTACAATGTTTTTCTTCTTAACTTTTTTATATTTTTTTTTTTTTTTTTGTGACTTCATTCAATTCTTTTTTTCCCATGAACCAACACAAACTTTAAAGTGTTTTCATAAGGAATTGATGTCAAGATCTACAATGGTCATTCATTTAGAAGTATATAAAATATTATTTATTTATTTATTTAAAAATTATGTGGTTCTAAATGAATGCTCCTGGTGAATATTAGTCATAAATCAATAAAATCACTAATTGCATTGACATGATTTTCCAATTCTCATTTTTTGCGCGACAACTTGTTGTTTTATTTGTGCTTTGGAAATATTAATTTTAATATGAAATATTAGTACATTAGAAAATAATATAGATTTACGAGTAGGTATATAAACCAATATTAGCTGAAACTAACAATTAATATTGTCACACATAAACTTTAAAGAATACATTTTAGCAGGCAAGTGAGATTATTTAAAATGTATTCCAATAATTTATAGACGATACACAAGAACCAATCAGAAAACAGTTCTAAGCATTGTTTAACTCGTAGTTTATTTTTCTTATTTGTTTAAATTTATTCCTGCCAGCTAAACGATAAATGCTAACTCACACGCTTCCGATGCTAATGTTCTAAAATGTAATTCAAATAGAATATTATGAAATAAAATTTCCTAAAAATTCACTTAGCAACTCAATAAACAGACTTACTTACATATATACAATGAATACATACTGTAGACTAAGTATTTGCAAAACATTGTATAAGATAATTTTTGCCGAAATACGTGTATATTGTGTAAGGTCATTGAAATGTTCATATGTATCGGTGAATTTTACTACAAAGAGTATCGATTATATGTATGTAAGTATGAAACCGGTTTCATTAGATCAACAGCATTTCATTCATTAATTTAATAATGTAATAATTTAACAAGCTCATTTGAATTTGTTGTTATTGCTGTATTGAAATCCCTTAAAAAAAAAAAAAAACATTTTATTTATGTATTTTTTTTTTTTAATGATAATTAATAATTTAATGAAATTCATCCACTGTGCGTATAAAACACCGTCTCCGTCCCAGCAAAAACAAAAAAGGCGGCAGCAGTCTTATTGTGACGTCAACAAAAAAAGTATAAAATAAAGAGAATCTTGCGTATATGTATGAGTATGGATTTGTGACTTTTTCTGTGTGAGACCATAATAAACGTATAGTAATGTAAAAAGTAAACCAAAGAAAAAAGAAGCAAACTTATTTTGTAAAATAAAAATAACAACAACAATAAAAAGCATGCCAAGCGCGTAACAAAACGTAAACGAACAACGCGGCAAGCAACAACAACAATAACCAACAACGGGGGTAACAGGCAGACAATGCAAGCCTGCATTTCCAGTTTTACTCTTTTGTTGTTGTTGTTGATTTTTAAATGCTTGGGCGAATGAATTGCTGTGTTTTTGTATACGTATTGAGGAAGAATGTAAACGAGAGGAGCCCAAAAATTTTAATTTCTTTGATTTTCGAGAGCTGGACATAAAAAGTTGCTTTTATACTTAAATCTGGCTAATATAAAATTTGAGGTGAATCGGACTCCCGCAAATGAGCCAATTTAAAGTTTATCAAGAAAAGCATTTCATTAAGAACTTAAGTCATGACTTTGAAAATTAACCTCTAGATTTAATTTTCATAGTCTCCTAAAAAAAAAAATAAAAAAAAAAAATTTCATTTACATTGAAAAGATTTATATTCTATAAAATTTGCACCCTCTTCTTTCCAAGTCTGCTATAAAGTACAATCTCACTTCTGGTTTCTCGTTCTATTTTTGAAAATTTGTTTGAAATGTATGCAAAATTTTAAAATTTTTAGAAACTCAAAGTTAGTTCATCTCTAGATATTACTTGCACTGCAATTGTGCAATTGTTATGCTGGTTGCTAGAAATCATTTCTTGGATTTCCAAACGATTTTCCTATGCTTTTCTTTTAATATAACGACATAGATAAATTCTATGAATACATTTGGAAACGGTATACTCAAATTCTATAAGTAAGATATTCATGCTCGAAAGAATTTTGGGGTTATGAGCGGTGCTAATATTTCATTCAACGACGAGATTTTCATTTTCTCAAGGACATCGAGGAGACAGTCTTATATGAAGCATATTTAGGAGTAAAGGTAACCTTTTATGCTCGGCCTTCGAAAATCAAAGAAACCTTACTGCTTCCATGGGCACCTCTAATGCTAATGCACACACGGAATGAGGCGATGAATTCGAATGAGAGAGCGAAAGAGAGAGAGAGAGAGAGGGGGGCTCGTTCGTTTAACATGGGGGTCTCTGATGTGTATACGCTGCTATTAACGCAGAAGCGGTAAAAGGGGCCCACAGCAAGGCATTATCAAGCAAGCAAGCAACCAAGCGCGAGCAAATGGAAAATACAACAACTTAAAAACTACATTTAAAAACAAAAACGAAAAACTAATAAAAAATTTCATGCGAAGACTCAAAGCAAATGTTGTTAGCATTTCATTTACTTGTAAGCGGTCGCGGCGTTAAGAAAGTTTGTTATTTTGCTGATAGTATCTGCGTTCGGAAGAGTCTCGGCGGAAGTTCATAGTACAAGAAATTTTTTAAAAGATACACACAATTACGCAGCGCGCGTATTGAATTTCAAAGAAACAAACAAACCATCGACTAAACTCGAATAAAGTGACACGAATAACGTTTTCTTTTTTTGGTTTACTTTGCCACATTACAGAATACTCATAAAATTTATAAAAAAATCGACAAATATTTGTGTTCATATATATTTTGACATTTTCCAATAATATCTCAAAGTCATACCAAAGAGAGCATGCGCCAAAAATCCAACAGTACAGCAACCTAGAGCGTGGGTGTAGTATCTCATCAAGGATTTTGAAGGATAACCATACGAAAATTTTAATACGTAGTTTTATTCCGTTTTTACTTTTCGGTACAAACACACATAACATTCAGAACAGTCGAAGAGCAAAAAAAAAAAAAACTATAAAAATACAAATCTAAAAATATCTTAAGAACGCATATTAAAATTCATTAAACCAACAAAAGATAACTTTAAAGTTACTAAGTTCAAGTATATACAAAAAAGCATATCCTCTTAAATATATCAAAAGCAATTATACCCAAACAAACAACGCAAAAATTTAACGTACAAAAATACATATTTTTCGTGAATTCTCATATTTTTAATTTAATTTTTACTTTGCGGAAAATCTCATACCAACCATAATAATAAACAAACACTAGTATTAAATAACAAACATAAAAAATGTCAACAGCATCTACAGATAGTGGCAATAAAGCGGTCGGTGGCGGCATCAACGCCAGCGGTGTTCGTGAAGAAAGCGCACATCTATTGGAAACAGCTGCCAATGGCGATAAATATGGCTCACAACAAGCGGTAAAAAATCTATAGACTCTAAATACCCACATACGTGCATACACGTTCATTCCCGTTACCAACTTTATACAATCTAAAGCAAAATAAATAGATACAGTCTTTAGTTAAAGAAGAAACCTTATTACTTTAGTTTAGTTTGGTAAAATAATACCCACAACAAACTATTGCACATACTCGTATATCGATATGTGATTTGCCAATTCATACCAAAACCATGAAACCCATGCCAGAGTACGTGAGCGAGGCTCTTCAGCTTATAACTTTCAACATACAAATGAATTTTTTTATGGTTGTGTACTCTACATTCCGAAAGGTACAAATTATATAGTTATTTGGAATATTTGTGAAAAAATTAGGCGATTAAACGAGTCAATTTTCTGCTCTCTATTAATTTGATTCATATTATTAGCTCATTCAACAAACCACAAGCCTTAGAAGGATGCAATTTTAGGACATTATTTATTTTATGGTGTGAGCACCCATTTAATAGGGATTTCAAAAAAAGAAGAACTCTTAAAAGATGGATCCTCTCTTTTAAACTTTTATTAAAATTATTATGTTTAATCTGTGTTAAAAATAAAATAGCAAATTTTAAATGGATATTGTAGCAAAACGAGTTTCACTACATTTTTCACAAACTAAGTGTGGAAAAATAGGCAAATCGCAGCAAAAGTATAACTCTTCCAAATTTCATTGATTTTAACTAGTAACAACTTCAAAATGAATGTTTTCATACGATTTGGTCACGATTTGGTTATTTCTAGTACCGGTTCAAAATAGGTTAATAGTTTTTTAATATCCTTAGTTCTCTCTGAAAGGCAGACTTTCTTTGGGCTGTTTCTTTCATTACGAAGAATTCAAAATGTTCATCTTTCAGTTAGAAAGCCCAGCTGGAATGATACCATCTTTTTGTTGTACCCATTCTACAAAGTTATATTAGAAGTATAATTTAGTCAGTCCACCAAAAGTTTTAAGAATGTGACAACTTTGATATTCTTCTAGAAGGATATAAATTGCAGTACAGTGCAGAATGGTCTAATGCTTCGTTTGTTTTGGAGCGAAAGAGATATTTAGAAACTGTTTGTTTCTATTATGAGAAAAATTTTAAAAAATACAAGAAAACCCAAAATACCACCGATGTATTCATCAAAGGATTAATAGTATGTTTTCTTAAGAGAATATGTCACTAAGATAAAAATTCTCCAATAAAATCGAGATTCTAGGGTGCCGTGCTAAATAATTTAAAAAACTATTTTCAGAGTGCCAAGACTGAGTTGAGTTTATGTTCTAGCGGTGTTTCACTAATATACTATAGCTAAAATAGAGCCATTTAAAAACATGAAAGTTTTCTCCAAAATAGTGTCTGAATCCTCATTCTCATGCCAAACACTATGACAGTCAAAATTATGGTTTATCAGAGTCCATTTTTTTTATTTTTAAAACATTTGAGGTTAAAATTATTTATAGTATACTATAGACTGCAAAGATTTCAAGCTATTATTCACATTTAAATGTTATATTAATATACCACTTAATAATATTGATTGTGTGATATATCACTACTTACTTCTACATATGAGAGTAGCGTATCTCATATTCAACCTACAAATATTTTTGGCATAGTTATACATATTTAATTTTCATAATATGGTTTTATTTTT
The DNA here is from genome assembly GCA_963691655.1 of Toxonevra muliebris. Taxonomy (NCBI): domain Eukaryota; kingdom Metazoa; phylum Arthropoda; class Insecta; order Diptera; family Pallopteridae; genus Toxonevra; species Toxonevra muliebris. Next base: position 49,832,003 of record OY829326.1, on the reverse strand, counting down.
TAATCTTACATAATTTAATTGCAAAAACAAAATATTTTTTATTTATTTTACTTTTAATTAACCTGTTATTTATTGCAATTAATTTGCAAATTTATACAACAATTTTTTATTTAAATTTCGTTATAATTAAAAAAAGATATCAGAAAACAAGAAAATTTTATTTACTTATGTAGGTATGTATATGTAAAAACCCAACAAGTTGTCACTTTCACTCTCTTTGTTTCTCTCGCGCGCTCTTTCACAAAAATTAGTCGATATTTGTCTATTTGACCTTTAATATTAATGTTTTTAACCTTGCTGCCGTATGCGTACATACAACAATTTTTTATTTTTATTTAATTTTTTTCTTTGTATTGTACGTTTGTACCTACAATTTATTTTTTCATTAGCTAAATTATTCCAAAAAAAACTTAAAAAAAAAAACATTCGCTTCATATCACGGAACTGTTTTATTTTTTTTTTTTCGTTTTTGATATTTGTTGCTGCTAATTTTGGCATGATGTAAACAATATTATGCAATTTTTTCTTACTCTCTGCCTTTTATCAATCAATTAGCTATTGTTTTCTTTTTATTATTTTCATTTAACCATTGTGTTAATGTAGTAATTACTTATAAATATTTCATTGAATGTATTCGATGGTATAAAATAGTATAAAAAGTAAATTGTGTAAGGAACTCAACTTCAAGCATTTAGCAAAATTTACATCACTGCATTATTAGTTATTGAATATTTAATATTAATAATATTTTTTTTCCATATGATATTCTTCCGTTCCTTCAACCAACCTTGTTATTTTTGTTATTGAATTTGTAGACATTTTTTGTACCTAATAATTTTACTTTATAAATGTATATTACTTTTCTATTTAAAAACACGAGCTTCAGAAAACAATGCATTAAAATAATGTTTTGTAGCTTTTCTACCTCTCATATTAAAAATTATTAAAAAGATTACTCAAGGGAACTTGTGGCTGGTTTCACGCCGCTGTAAAATTCATTATAAATATTAACATAAAAGCAAATATGAATTTATTTTCTCCAGTTACATACAATATTATGACATATGGTATGATATTATGTCATGTTGAAATTTAATACTCATATTACCCAAAAAGTATCCTTAATTTACATACATATATGACACTTTTTGGGAAATTATATTTGTAAATGATTAATGACGACTTTGTATTATGAAATTCTATCACAATATCACTGCTACATAGTATAATAATGGAATTATTTTTAAATTTAATATATAAATAAGCGTCATAAACTCTTAAATTTCGAACAAGAAAATTATACATTACAAATTATACAAAATTGGACCAATACTAAAATTTGTATTGGAGGTTGAACCTATGGAAGTAATGTTACTCCATGAAGAAGTACAATACATAGATCTTTTAGGACGCAGTGCAATCCCCAAAAATAATAGTAATAAAAAAAAAACTAACGATTCCAAATTAAGAAAATATCACATCTAATTTTTATGATGCAAGCTTTGAGTATCAAATTTCATTACACATCGCTTCCTCCTTCCGGTTTTGCGATCAAAGAGATACACATTAAGACGTGATTGATTAGATATAGCCCCCACACATAAACTTCAATTGAAAAAGTATTTTAATTTCTATAAAAAAATTTCAAATCTTAAAAAAAGAATCAACACAATGCGGAGTTCGAACTCCAAATAGAAATACACATAAATTTTTTCATTTTGTCATCACACTAATTCAAATAAAAATTTTTCCAGATATGAAATTGTCCGGAAACAGTTTAAAATTAGAAATCTATTCATATGAAGAGATATACTGTTATCATATTTTGATATGTCTACACATAAACAGGCATTTTTGTTAATGACTAATATGTAGATATTAATATAAAATAGGTTACAAAAATTACTGGGTGTGTTCTTTATCATTTACAAAAAAAAAAAAGCATCGAGTGGTTACTTTCTTATTTTCCCTTCCGTTGACTATAGTTTTTCTTTATAAGTTTACACCATTGAAGGATCAAGCATTCTTAGAAATTATTACACAACAGAAACATTTTATAGAATCGTCGAATGCCAATGAGATTTAATAACCATTAACATTAACTATTTATCACAAATTTTTATCAAAAACGCTTTACTTAAATACATTAATGTGAATTTCTTAAGTATCTTCATTATTTTACTAGAACATATACTACACTGTCCAACAAAAACTAACAGTTAAATTACCAAAAAAAAAAAAAAAATGACATAGGGTGGTTAGCAATAGTTGTCACAAAAACGAATGTGTGTTGTTTGCTTTCGTCCCTTGATATAGCGACAGTTTAAAAAAGGTTTGGCAAGTACACATCGGAGCCTTTCTAACAAGCATAAATTCATTAAAATCGGTCGTTCCGTTTAGTTATGATGTTTTAAACTGTCCACCTGGCCAAGGTAGCTCCTCAAAAAAATCAATCGCATTTCAAAAATTTTGTTGACCCTCTAGAATATGGCTGTAGTAGAAAAAGTTGGTCAGTATATGGTCCTCTTTTACGCCTACCTGTTTTCATTCATGCTAAAATTCTGTTGTGCAGTGAAATTAACGAACTCTTTAAGGTATGGCTGCAGTCAAGCAAATTATATCGGTCTGAAAAAGTGAATGCTTTGATGACATATATAACGTGTGCTCAATTTTCCATTAGAGTCTGAAAATTTAAGAAAAAAATAAAACTTTTTTTGAGCTTCGGAAGAAATGCTACTTGAAGTTGCTGTTAGTTTGTAATAATAATATACATATATATTTAGGTACTGATCTCGAGCAGGAGAAGACCAGAAATTTCCTTTATTAAGGCGACTGATCGGATGAAAAGGCGCATAGTTCACGATTTAGTTTATTCTATTTGAAAAGCAAGCAAATTTAATTGAAAAGCAAGACAAGAAAAAAATTTTACCTGTTCAGAAAGCTATAGCTTAGACTACTACAAACATATTTTTGTTCTATAAAAGTGCCTATTAATTTGCATTACAAATATTTTTGAATTTAATCATTTTAGTTTTTTTTTTACATATGTAATATGTAATTTTGAAAATAATTCTGTTTAAAAAAAATTAAAAACACATGCATTTTTCTTTGATTATTTGTAAAGTTATTATATGTAGTGAAGGGTAGGAAAACTGCTTTATAAATTAACATGTTAAATTTCATTCCTATGGAGACCCTAATTCTGACATTTTAAAAATTTCCTTAAGTAGGCGTTGCAGCCCGCCCATTTTACGTTTATGAAACAAGGAAGTTCTTATAGATCCACACAAGAAATTCCTCCATTATGCCACATATATTAAGAAAATTTAGTTATTCATCCTTGTCAGAATATGAGAGCGAAAATAGCGCTCATTTAAGCCCAAGCATGACGAAAATGAATACCCTCATATTGAAGTTATTTATACATCATTATTGATTTATCTTCACATTTTAATCATTTCTTCATTATGACATAAAAAAAACCATCCATTGGGGCTGAAAATCCATTCATTTTTCCTTATACATATATGTAGCAAGAAAGGAATGCCAATAAAGAGAAGAAAAATTTGTTATTATAAAATTTTGTAATAAAACAAATTTATATTAAATTTCTGGAATAAGCGGCACCATACACTTTACGTGCAATACTCACATCATATCTGTGGTGAAAATGCTTATCTCTACTTATGATAAAAAATATTTTATTATATATTTTTGATCATAAATATTAAATTCGTGCAAGTTTTTAAATAATTTATAGAATTATATATCATTTCAGGATTGGTCTTTGATTTGAGCATAGAGTCTTAAGTGCTATAGTTTCTTTAATATTTCTGTTCAAAACTATTAAACTCGGCTGACAAGGAAATAAACTTAAGCTGTTATTTTATTTCTATTTGTGGTTTATTGCGCTATGATAAATTTGAATTCTGCTTACATCTCACGCATCAAATGTTTTTTGGTCTACTGAAATCAAATTGAGTTCATGTTCAGAGCAATTGATGATATTCCAAAATTTCGGCAACAAAATATGAAATAATTTTACGGATAAAGGTATTTTTTAGTGAATTTCTAAACAGGAATGTCAAAATCTTCTCTACTGCAACCACGTGTATTAAATTTGATGCAAAAATGTTACAACACTATTAAACGACATATTGCATTTAAATCGAAATGAACTTTCAATATGTTGTATTATTTAACAAAATGGGTTGGCAAGTGCAAGTTGTCACAAAAATATTGTAAATTTGACAGAAAACTATTTAAGTCATTTCATGATAATCATGGTAGTCAATCTGCATACAGATTATTGTCAAAATAGACCGATAAAGAACGGAGATAAAGGGTTAGCATGTTACAGAAAAATATTCTACGGAGATGCAAAACTAACGAAGATATCTTATGTGTTAGTGTAAAACAGGACACCTTTGGCCAAACTTTAAACCAGTTTAAAATATAAATCGAATGTTAACTTTTGAAACACCACACACCAAATACACGAATTAAGTATTATTATTATTAATTTTTTTTTTTTTTTTTGAGCCCTGTCAGAGCCCAATTTCAGAACCTTTTTTTTGTGTTGGACAATGTTATTATTGTATTAATTATATATTTTACTTAGCGTAATTTGAATTTCAATTAACTCATCAAATAATATGACAATCTAAAAATTCCTTTTATTTTAATGTTTTTTGTATACATAGTTTGTTACTATGCGTTACTATAGTATATTCCAAAATGTAGAAAGAAAGAACCAATGACTTTGAAATGTTCTTCAAGCAAGAACGAAACTAAACAATTGAAATACATTTTTCTTCCGTTTTTTATTTATTTATTTTTTTTTTTTGACGTATTGTTTGATTTTACTCTAAAGTTAACATTTACAACAAAATTTTTTATCTATTTATAAACAAATGAACAAAAATAAAGAATATATACATAAACGTAAATCTATAAAGAATTTAAAAAATGCCATGTAAAAAAGCACAAAACCTGCTGGACCAGATTGTGCACGTAAGCAGGAGAAATCATATTAATCTCAAAACAATTTTACTGTTTGTATCGTGAACCTTCAGAAAAGTGTTCCATATGTGAATACGTACCTATCTACATATGTATATTTGTGGCAGAACAAGCGGCAGTGCCAATGCCAGCGCCAGTTCAAGTACCAGTTTCTTTTCACTCTATAAATAGAACAATTTATTATAATTTCCTTATACATATATATGTATCGATTTTTTTATCGACAATTGTGTATCTTCAAGTATTCCATATAGTATTTTACATTTCACATGACTAAAACGCGATTTTCACACACTTGATTAACATTAAAGGGGGTGTGTCATTTATAAGTATTTATGAGCTTGCAGTATTGTTGTTATTAATATTTGTTAGTATTCTTTTTGCACGAGTGTGTTTGCCTTATGGCTCATTAACATTATTTTTGGTTGTACTAATAATATGCATTTTAATGCGTTCCTGATGCCCTGATGTTTCATGAAATTCTGATGAAATTTTATTTGAATTTTATGTCACGTTTTAAAATTATCGAACGAAAATGGTTAATTGAAAAGCTTCGAAATCAAAGTTTTGGTAATATAATTACAATTTAACTTACTCAGCTACACGCATAATTTTAAAGAATGAAATGAAGTTTATACTATACTTTTGAATTAAATTTTAACGAGAACCATATTTCAATTTACTAAAATTCTTAGTTGAATTTACTGCAGTGAACAACCTCATTTTATTTTTATTTTTGTTAATTCAGTTCCATTATTCATTCTTTTATACATATAAAGTTCGCCTCACGTAGCTGGTTAAGGTTAATTAAAAGATAAAATTATTTTAATATCTTTTTATAAAAATTTTAATTGATAAATAAGTACCTATATTCTAATAATTGAATGCTTTGCATGCATACACATCAATTTAAATGTGTGTATAATTTTCATATTTGTTTAGTTTAAAGATCAAAAAGTTAATGCATCACAGCTGTATTAAATTGGAATAGTGGTTACATTTAAATATTATGTATTTGTTTTTAACCGACTGTAGTAAGAGCACTTCTGCAATGAGAAATAATATGTTCTTAGTTGATGTCGGCTCGTTCTTTTTTTTTTCTTTTTTGATTGATTTTGTCTATTAGAAGAGACTTTTATTCCCTCATTAATAATTACTACACCTCTACCATTCAGTGAAGGTATTGTTTTTTTGATTGCACCAACAGTAGATATCTAAACAATATTTTGCTACTTACATAGTAACTTTTGAAATAGCTTTATATCAAAACGACCGTTAAAAAAGCTTTTATCTATTTTTAAAAAACTTTTTCTGTTATACAATTTATAACTTACAGCAAATTAATTGCTGCCATATTGATAAAAATTATAACTATCATATCTTTGTGTTTTTCAGATAATTATTCTGATTATTATCAAATGCGTTATAAATATTTAGTTCTAAATAAAATACTTTTAATCTAACTGCACAATATTTTGTATAACAAAGTGCACTTGTACTTATTTTTTTCTAAAACTTTGCTGAGGAGCATTGGGCTGGAAGCAGGCATATTGACCAGCTAAAGTTTCATTAAGTTTGATTGTATTATCAGGTCTGTTTAAAGCCTGACATTTAGTTAGTGTGAGAAGGTTGAAATCTTCGCTGTTTTATGACATTATCTCCTGATGTTATTGTTTTTTATGGACATATATGCCAAATGAAAGGATATTGCTACATTTAGTCAGCCGTTTATGTACTCGTATTCATTTTACTCCTACTGACCTAAAATACGGTAATGACAGAATAACCGCATCCGAGAGAGAACTTAAGTTTAACTGCCAAATTGAAATCACAAAACACACACACAATAGTGTTTTTGATTTAGCAGCAGAGTCTAGAATCTGTCTCTCTCATTTTGCCATGTATACGACTGGGTAATTCCAGCAAGTTTCGACTAAAATTGTTTAAGACACAGCTTCGATTTCGATGATTTTTTGTAAGCCGGCAGAGAAAATCTTGCTATTTAAGAATATGAACTTCTTTTTTAGTATCTCTTATGGTTTACGTGTAGTAGTCACTCAAAGTTTACGTACATGCGAAGAAGAGTCATTTTCAAGAACGCATAGCTTCCGTTGTATGAATGACAATTTAACAATTTGTAGCTCGTTTAAATTGTAATACGGAGGACTTTAAAAAAACAATAAAAAATTATTTCAGGAACAATATTTTTCAAGGACATAAAATCCTTCAAAGATATGTGAATATTTCTGGAAGTACCTTTTATTTTTTTAGGCTTAAGAATGAAGGTTAAACACTGAAAACGTCAGACTGGGTGCACTATAGGTTAATATTTTATTTTAACTTTTTCTCCTTAAACCTCAATAAAAACTTATGAAAAATTCAAAAACGTTAGAAGTTTTTAATGATTTACCATTTTTCTTATGATAAAACCATTATAAATATATCATATCTGTATAACTCGAGGACGCTGAAGTCAATGTTGATGACCGTTTTTCATTTTATGGTGCTTGAGATATGTGCAACCAAATTAATAACACAGTCCAACAAATTAAGACTTTTTGTCTGCAACAGAATACCTACCCTATAATCTTGAAAGGGCATGATGTAAAATAAACTTATAGTCCAGCACGTCTCAGTTTTTTTTACAGTGGGTCGAAATTTCCACTTTTTTGTCAAAAGGAGCTGAACACTATGTGCCAAAGCCTTATAAATTGATGTCTGAGGAAAATCTTATTTGGGAAATTTTATAATAGAATTTTACGAGGACAATTTCTGTAGAACATTTTAACCCTTTAGTTTCTCCTTTTATGGGACAACTTGAGCCCGTTTTTGGTAAAAATCTGAAAGGTCTTTTCAAAGAGACATTTAAAGGATAAAATATTCCACAAAAATATTTGCCAGAAAATTTCATTAATCATGGGTCAGACATAAAAGTCATATATATAACGGTTAACGGTCATCTTTATTAATCATAATGCTGAATTCACATTTGGTTCTGTGGGTAGGTGGCTATTTCCTTTTGTTAGTGTCTTCTTAAAGTCCTCCGTATTACAATTTCAACGAGCTACATATTGCTACATTCATACAATGGAAGCTATGAGTTCTTGAAAATGACTCTTTTGCACATGTACGTAAACTTTGAGCGACCACTACACTACAAAGAAGTTCATATTCTTAAATAGCAAGATTTTCTCTGCTGGCTTACAAAAAATTTTCAAGTTTAAAGGAGTGTCAGATACCGTTTTCTGGTTTTTTAGTCGAAACTTGCTGGAATTACCCGGCTATCTTTTTATGACATATTTTTTTTAATTTCTTTAATTGTTATCTATTTATAAGACACAATTCGTATTGTATTTAATCATAATGAATATATAATTTTATATTTAATTCATAAATACTACAATACAGCTCGTGGTCAATATCATTATTACTTTTCTACTTATTTACTATATTAATTTTGCCTTCAATTAAGTAAACATTTTCAATCGAGACTTCAATACCAATCATCAAATTGAAGATACTCAAGAAATTATTGACGATAAAAAAAGACATTACATTATATGTACTTAAGAAAAAATAAGGTATTGATATTTTCAACATAATTTAATGCCTGAGAAATATTAATTGCTTTCTCATTTTCATAAGAAAATAAATTTCATTTGATAGTTGCAATTATAGCCGCTTTGTCTTCAAAAAATCAATAACTATTAAAAATATATAAAAATGTTTATTGTTATGTGGCTACTAATGATAGACGGAAGGTTACACATTAAATATATAAAGAAAGAAGAGTTAGGTTTAGCTAATTGGATAATTCGCATGGAACAAACACAATCATATTACTAGAGGCTTATTATTCTGAAATATCCATAAGTTCATATTTATAAAATGGTAACTAAAATATGAAATGAATGACTGCGATCGTTATGTATTTAAGTTGTGGCAAATACTGCATCGATATTGATTCCCGTTCCAAAGTTAACTATGCACGAATAGTTTTTATATGGTTATTGTTATATTGTTTTAATTAAATAATTTAAATAGCACTCTGTAGAGAACTCACTCGTATTCAGCTAACACTATTCACAAACGAAATGAAAAGAACGAACCCTGTAACAAATCGAGTTCGCTCTAAACCTCTTTTGTACCAGCACCTTCTCTCTATCTTTTCCCTACACCTACTCAGTCTCACCTTCTCATACCAATAACATCTCGATAGAGAGTTGCTTATCCTATTATGATGACAGTATATTGGCTTTTTAAAGTACTTTGTCACCAAAACATTAAAAACTTTCAATAACTAGTTTAACTGATTTTTGTAAAGTTAATTCACAAAAATATAATGGTTCCTAAATATAAACCTCTTTCTATGTAAGAAGTTTATGGTTCCGAAACTACTAAAAAAATTTATGATTTCCGGTTTGTCCATATTTTCATTATTTTTCATAAAATCTTCTTTCTTTGAAGAGCTTTCGGACTTCAAATATTTGTAAAGCCGAGAACAATTAAAGGTTTTTATTTTATTTTTTATTGGTAAAAGTATATACCTGTATCTGTAGCTATTGAAAACTTAACAACTTTAGCAAATCCACAATTTTTAGCATCAACAATTTTTCGCATGCTATTCAGTAGAAAAACGCATCACTTATTTACTTCTTTAACTTATCACATTTGTATCATATGCAGTAGTACATAAGCAAATGTATGTATATTACTTAAGTACAATTTAAGTTGAATAAGAACTGAAAAATACGCGGGGTGCTGATATTATTCAGTCGCATCAAATAATTGTGAGCCCACAAAAAATTACTTGCGCAGACATAAAAATTAAACACAAAAATCAACAAATTATCACAAAGAATTGTGAGTAGTGCCGGTCTTTGTAAGGAATTAAGTCAGCTTATTAGCAAGAACTTAAAGTAAATAAAATATCAAATGAAACAAAATAAGTAAGTTAACATTGATTGAAGTCTTTTTTCTAATTAATCATATACAAAATACAGAAAACGTAGCACATGAAATATTTGTAGTTATTGTTGTTGGAACTTATTTAATGGAACAACTCAAATACTTGTGTTATTGTTACTTTGTTGTTTTTGTTTTTAATAAGCCATGTTTTATATATTTCAATGTAGAAAATATTTTTAGTATTTTCAATCACTTCAAATATATCTATTCCTGAATGAACAACTGATTATAATTGTTATTGGCTGCCTGACTCCATCTAACCTAAGTAATAACTACAATTGGAATTTTTAATTAGTAAATGTAAAAAATAATATAATATTTTAAATATTTTAACACTCTGCTTTATTAAAAAGTAATTAATTTCGTAATTTTCTCTTTACAGGATCAAGAAAATCTACTCAGCAGTATGGTGTACACGACTGAAAGTAATTCGAAAAAGTTTCCGCAATATGTAGCTGCTTTGGCAGCTGCAGGTGGCGCCTTTGCAGCCGGTACATTACTCGGCTGGACATCGCCAGCACAGGATCCTATTGTCAAGAATGGTACCTTAGGATTCGAAGTAACTGAAGAGCAATTCTCATGGATCGGTTCCGCAATGACTTTGGGTGCCGCATCCGTTTGCATACCAATTGGTTTTCTCATCAATTTCATTGGACGTAAACTGACGATGTTAATGTTGGTGTTGCCGTTCACTGTTGGTTGGTGTCTACTGATTTGGGCACAGAATGTGGAAATGATGTATGCAGCTCGTTATATTTTGGGTATATCCGGTGGAGCTTTCTGTGTTACCGCGCCCATGTACACGGGTGAGATTGCTGAAAAGAATATACGCGGTTCGCTGGGCAGTTACTTTCAGTTGATGATAACAGGCGGTATTCTATTTGTATATGCAATCGGTGCTGGACTCAATGTATTCTGGATTAGTGTTGTATGCGGTATAATACCACTTATTTTTGGCGCAATATTCGTTTTTATGCCAGAATCTCCCACATATTTGGTAAGTTCATTTTATTAGAATTGGATTGTATATTGGAACCAGAGCTTAATTATTTTATTATTTTCTTCTATCTCACCATTTGTAGGTAAGCAAAAATAAGAATGACAGTGCTATTAAATCGATTCAATGGTTACGCGGCGACGACTACGATTATAAACCAGAACTTGAAGAACTTAAAGCGACCGAAGAAAAAATCAAAGAACATCCTGTTTCAATTGGCTCTGCACTTATGCGTCCGGTCACCTTAAAGGCTTTGGGAATTAGCTTGGGTCTCATGTTCTTCCAGCAATTGTGCGGAATTAATGCTGTCATTTTCTATTCAACCAGTATCTTTACAGTAAGTACATACATAGATAGTGATCCATATGTATATATGCATGTAATTTAGAGGTGCCCAAAAATTTAAGTTTCTTTAATTATCGAACATAAAATTATTCCTAAATATGTCGAATATTTAGGAAAATCGAAACAAATTTAATATTTTCAATACAACTTTGGGCAAGTCTAATGTAGTTATTATTGTATGATAAGTAAACACTTGAGTAGATAAACTTGGCATAATGTTTTGACATTTGTTTTGAACGAAAGTACCTGCCGATTTAAAATATTCTATTGAAAGTATTTAGTAATTATTATTTAAAAGGACGATTTTACTTTTTTGACAATAAAATTAATTCTTTTTCATGAATCTGACACTTTTGACCATTGTAATATTTCGTTTTGACTCACACAAATTATATATACGGTGGTTTCACCTCGATAGTCAACACGACAGGAGATCAGGTTCAGGCAAATACTGTGAGCTATAAAAGTTTTTTGTCTTGTTTTTGCTATAACATCTAGCACACATAACCAATGAAAATTTTAAGGCGAATTAGTAGAAACGAATAATTTTATTATTTCATGAAGTGAGACCGAAAAATGCAAACAAAAATATTTTTCTATTTACCTAAATGACTAAAAAATTCTAATAAAATGCCTTCAAAGTTAAAACTTTTACTTCTTGAATACAAACTATAAAATTTTAACCCATATAAGGTGATCGCTGAAAAGAATATTCGCGGTACTCTAAATAGTTTCTTTCGAATGATGACAACAGACGACAATACTCTGTTTGTATATGTAATCGAGTATTGTATACGATGTAATACCATTGAAAAGGGGGAAACACGTAAACTAATGAAAAAGGTTGTAGTTGAAGTACACAAACTTGGGTGATTATAAGGCATCGTACCATTAGAAAACAAACAGAAACACTAGATCTTACATATAGGAATCACTGTAGGGATTAATCTTCAATTATCTTCAATGCCAAGGCCCAGTTCTGATTAATGTACGGATGAAATATCTAAACAGTTATGTCTTCGATAACTCAAAAAAACTTGACTAATGTTCAGATAAAACACTTACTTAGCTTTCTAAAACGCACCAAATGTTACAAATAACCTGAAGTTGAGAGATAGAGACTTGACTAATTTTAAAATGAACTTTAAATAGGTTAAATATATTTATTTTAAAGTGTTTACTTTCTTAATAATAATACCTACACACATTTCTAATAACTTTATTCTATATTTTTTTGTAGGATGCCGGAACTGGTATTGATGAAAATATCTCGACCATCGTTGTTGGTGTTATGCAATTGGTTGCAACATTTGTTTCAACCTTGGTTGTGGATAAATTAGGACGTCGTATACTATTACTCGCTTCAGGATCAGTAATGTCAATAGCTACAATTGGATTGGGTGTATTTTTCTTTATGAAAGACCAGGATGAAAGCTCAGTTGAAAATCTTGGCTGGTTACCCGTATCCAGTTTATGCATATTTATAATATTATTCTCAATTGGTTTTGGACCAGTGCCATGGTTAATGATGGGTGAATTGTTTGCATCAGATATTAAAGGTGTTGCCGGTTCCATAGCTGGTACAACAAATTGGGTATTGGCATTTATTGTTACAAAGACGTTTTTAAATTTGAAAGAAGCCATCGGTAATGGTCAAACTTTTTGGTTGTATGCTGGCGTAACAATAGTTGGTGTATTCTTTGTATTCTTCTTTGTGCCGGAAACAAAGGGTAAGAGCTTAAACGAAATTCAAGATGAATTAGCAGGAAATAAGGCGACAGCAAGCAGGCAAACTAATGGAAATAATTAAAGGAGAGAGAGAATTGTAAGAAAAGAGGAGAGAATGAGATATATGTCGCTAGTGAAAGTGAAGTTAAAAAGGGAAGACAAAATTTGGATATTTAAAAAATATTAAAGTAAAGTAAATTTAATCTATATAAAGTATAAAGTTGAATCAAAAATATGTTGCAAAGATTTATTGTGAAATTAGAGTCAAAATTATGTAGTGTCTTTCTAATTTTGAAATTCCTGTTTGTCTTTTTTTTGCTTGGATGTAAAATTGTAATTTATTGTTTACAGATTCTAATTAAGCATAATGTAAGATCGTATCTACATATACATATATATATATATATAGGTACATATTTATCTCTATATATATGTATGTATTGCATATGTATATTAGTACAGCAAGAATTTACTACATTACATACTACTATTATTTTATTATATGTAAAGTTAAAACAAAGAGTATATAACATTAAGTCATTTACAACATGCTGTCTATGAGAAAAACTTCTGTAGAGTGGGTGGTACATATACTTAACAGTTATGTATACCAAAGATCTTCTATACAATATTAAAAAACAGCAACTGAGCTGAGCAAGCGCAAATGGCACTCATACGAGAATGTGGCGTAGTCGCCACGATGTTTCTTTATACAAGATGCACCGTCTTTTTGTTATATATTATTTGATTGAAATTATATTACAAAATTTTTGTTTTCATTCACGCAAAATTAAATTTTGTATATTGTATTTCTGCGCAAAAACCATATTTTTTAATTTAAATTGTTTTAAGTTTCTTACCCTTTTTTTGCATGAAATTTGTAATTTTTTTTAATTTCCTGTGTGTTAATTTCCTAAGCGTTAAGCTTAACTGCAAAATAGCAACTAAAATGAACAACCAAATACAATTTGGCAATATTATAATAGTTAAAATAAAAGCAAAAGCTTAAAATAAAAGGTAAAAACATAAAATAAAAATAAATAAATATAAACAGAGAAGACTGAAAGTCAAGAGCATAATTTTAAAACACATGCCACTAAAAAACAAACCAACCGCAAAAATAAAAATATTGTTTCAAAATAAAAAATATTTTAAAAATACCTAATTTAAAAAAAAAATATAATGCTAAATACTGTTTACAATAAAAAAAAATATTAGAACGAGTAGTTTTCATCAAATGGCAGCAAACATTTATAAAAAAAAAAGAAAACAAAAAGACAAACCAACACATACTCACACAAAAATAAACAGTTAATACATGTTTTATTGTAGTATAAAAGTAACAAAAATAAATATTTATTGCATTTACACTCAAACAAAAATTTTTAAAACTATCATTTACTAATTTTAAATTTTAAATATTTATTTTTGTAATATATATACGAGTATATTAAAATATAAAAACGCATTTGTTTGTAAATGTTTAGAAATTGTTTCTTTTTTAGAAAAATATTTGTTCAAATTGTATTAAAATTGTCATTTCATTATGTATACAAAAAATAGTAGCTATAGCAAAAATTATTCATTATTTATGTAAAAACAATATAAACGAAAAATCATTTCAAATTTATAGCATTTATTTGCCTATTTATTTTGAACTATACTTATATATTTTTCATTTCTTTTCTTGCAACTAGTTTTAGGTAAAAAAACATTTTGTCTTTTTAATTTATTTTCAAAATATGTTCTTTGTAATTATTATTATTTTTTAAATTATGTTTTAATATATTAAAAGAAAAATAAATTTTAATCATTTTTTAAAGAAAACAAAATATTTCTTGTGTTTTATGTTTTGTTTCTGTATCATGAAAATCCCTACCTAAAAAAACAGAAATTTAAATATCTGAATGCCGCTCTAAACAAAAACGTTCAATAGTTACTACCACTAGTATCGTGTAGATATTATTGCCCACCTCAGATGCTTTTCACAAAAATTAATAAATAAATACATAGTTATATGTGTAATATCAATACTTTACAATTTATTATCATTGAAAAACTGTAAAATGTAAATATATGTTTGTGGTTTATTCAAAAAAATGTAACAGTGTTTGTTTCTCTTTAATGCCCAAACTAGTGAGGAAATGAAATATCGCTTTAATATGTTGGCTTATGGAGGGTAGATATAGTGATAGGCCCAGTGTGATTTAGATTTCAAAATCAAGATTACGCATTTATATCCAATTCGTTGTGATTGCTGTAGCAGATTTAAACATTATCAAACTACCAAGAATCGTTTCAAATTTATGTAATTAGGTCAGGCGACGATGTGTCCATCTTTTTTAATTTAGCCCAAACAAACTGGAGGTCTCTTGTATTCACAAGAATATTGAATAAAGTTCGTACTGTTGTCGGGATAATTGAAAAAATGTTATGTATCGTGGGGACTTATGTATATACCGGACATTAATTTGCTACTTTACTATCAATGTGCGAAATGTAACTGCAGTTATCTGCATGTGAATCGATATGAATTTCTTAACACTCTAGTAGGCAGGACCGTCTCCAAACGGGCAACCGCGTGATACAATTTAAAATACGTTTCAAACTTTTTTATGTGTATTTACAGTTGGGAAGTAGGGAATTGATAGTATTTTACATTTATGCAATTTGAATACATTAAAATTTTTACTTTTCCATATATAGGGGCTACAAGCTTTTTAATGGACCACCTATTTTCTCACCTCGAGTTTTATACATTAAAATCAACCAATCCTCATATTTTTTATTGCTGAAAAAAAATTGGCTAAGTAGGTAGAGCTGTATCAAAAGATATAGCTAGAATGAAAACCTCAGTCTAGGGCCTTCATGGGCCGTAATGCCATAAAACAAGAAGAGAAAATCTATGTCACTTCAGGCAATGTGAATATATATACTTATATCCTAATTTAATAAAAGTAATTTTATTCTAGTAGAATTGAAGAACCCAGTAGTATAGTTCCTTTACCAAAGATTTTGAGTCTTACACAGCTTAGTTCTGGATAAACTGCTATGAGATGGGCATATGTCTAGTCCTCTTCTAAAAACAGTACGCACTGTTAAAATATGTCTCGAAAATAATAATATTAAATGCTGCAGATCGTAAACCAAGAGAAACATATTAATCTAAAAAAGAAGCGGCTAAAGGTAGCTTTTCATGCTGGGGGGAAAAAAAAATTTACGGCGTGCTAAAACTATGCTGACGTGAGACATACCGTTAAAAAAAACTTCACCGCTCTTAATTCAAAAGCTAAAGCTTTGATAAATACATAAAGAAGAAAGTTTCCGGCAAGTCCACAGTACGAAAAAATTATGTTAAAAACTGCGAGGATGAAGTTTTTCCAAAAATCCGATCCGAAGTTGGTGAAAAACTTATTCAGTTTTATTTATATTGATGAAACAACCGACGAAGCTGAATGTTATGTTACCAAAGTCATTGTTGACCCGTTAGTTGAAAACAGAAGTGGGTATATTTTGTCAGTACAAATTTTGAGAAATCTGTGGTCACAAGGCATAACAGCATAAGCCAGTTTTTGAGTTTTACAGGAGAGCACTTCAAACCACTGAACCGATTTTCATAAAATGTTGACCCAATATGAAATCGGATATGAAGATTTCAATTATAATAACTCGAATTCGACAAAACTGGAGTTGTGTTGTTATGCCTTGTGACCACAGAAATGTAAACGCATTTGCGGCTTTATTTGATGACTTTCTACGTCCTTTTTTCCTTTTTGAAACTGATGTCACAAAAAAATATGAGCGACTTCTTTAGCCTCGCTCCACTTTCTTTGTTTAAAAAATCCAAATTTCTGTGTAAGCATTTTAATGCCTTTAATGATATAACATAAACCAAATTTTTTTTTAAATAAGCGTTAAGTACTTAAAACATAAATTTCTATTTATCGATAGAAGATTAATTTTAAAACGCATTTAAATTTTTTTGAACAAAACAAATTTTTAACTGAATTTAAATTTTCGTGTGTCTTTTTTCAGTTTTATACTGACCATTTTTACATTTTTTAGTACCTTCTGGGAAAAAAAACACAAAATCGAACGGAACCTTCTGAAGTTTTTTTTTTTTTCCTAAATCGCGATTTTGGGGGTGTATTGGAAATTACGAAAACAAATTTAATTTTTAGTTTGGGAGTAAATTTACGGAACCAATTAAATGTAGCTATGAATAAACCTATAATATAAATATATTCTTTGTGCATATTTCAACTTCTACTTTATTAATTTATGAATTTTTTATGATAAACAAGTTATTTAAATTGCTTATTTTATTGAGGTATTCAAATATAACTTACAAGTTCAATCAACTACGTATGTACAAACATTTCTTTATACATTTTTATAGCTTATTTTCTATATAAGAGTGATGCGTGTCTGTCAGTTTGGTTATATGCATAGAGTATGGTATATCACAATATACCATATTTTATTTAAAATACGATATTATGTCTGTATAATTAACGATTTAAATAAATACCTACAAATATAAAAAGGAAGATTGCTTAATTCCATGCAAAGAGTAACATTTTTTGTAACTAGTATGTACATAGATAATTGAATAGTTATTCCAGCAAATGTCCTTTAATAAAAGGCAAACCGGTAGGCACACGTTGCTGATATCGTTGATAATCGGCACGAAAGAAATTCAATAATGTAATTTCTTCCAAATAAATGCGATCATGGAAGAATTTCCAACTTACAATCGTATACACAATTATGCACACCGGATTTAATAGAATAATCTGTGTGCCAATGGACCACCAAAACCATCCAACATACGATGGATGACGCGAGTATGCATAAATGCCATGCGTAATTAATTTATGATTATCACATTTTTCAAATTGTACCTGGAAAAGGGAAATAGAATTACAAGTGTTTATCGCATTGAAAAAATAAAAAAAACTCACTAAATGCGTAAAACTACTACTCGCCGTAATAATTGCAGTTTTGCGCACAATTTCGCCAAACGTACAGAGTACAATGCCTGCAGTCCAAATATAATATTTGCCTTTAAAATCCGGCAGCAAGAACACTTCTAATATAAATTCCAACCAACTGGCGGCGGCAGCCATGGCATAATGTATCGAATGATTTAATATGAACGAGTCCACGGTAAGACTGTGAGGATTTGACCACGCAATTGCAAGAAATTCGGAGTAATGAAAGAATGCGATGAAGAAACCATAAACCCCAAATTGTTTCCATACACATGGTGCAAAGAGGATAACAAGAATACTGACTGCTTCAATAAAACCGAGCAATGAAGCACGTATTGCTATCTGAAAAGAAGGAGCATGTGAATGATTCTTTCTGCAACTATAAATAATTTTTACCTGATAATCGTTGTTTTTAAGTAAATACCGTAGAATCATATTGACGAGCGCATAATACAATACTGGTCCCCAGAGTACTGCACCCCAGACATGCGGCACAATGCCATAATAGATTTGTGGTACAGATGGTATTATTACTAGCGCCGCTGTTCCAAAGTAACAATATAAGCTCAGTCGGCCTTCATGGCACAATTTATTTACTATTGTGTTTCGATTTGCGCTCATTTGTACGCTATTTCAATGTAGGCGTGGCAGTATATCACAATATATTTGTACAGCTGTTTATTTGAGGAGTCTATCCTTTTTTAACGTTGACACTGCATTTGCAATTCTGACCCAAATAAACATATAGAACGAGTTTATACAACAGCTGATTTTTTGACCAGAACTGCCAGCCGGCGACGATTTTTGAACAAAATCTTGTCAGAATATAAATGAGCAGCACATATTCACAAGCTGTCGTATAATTATAATGTCGTACAATATTAGGTCTGTTTCTGTACTTTTTGGATAAAGTTTGGTTACTGAGAACAAACAAAAAATGCTCTTTGCTATAGACATAAATGCACAAAAGTACGGGAACGCAAAAACAAAAAAACACTTTTCTTGCACGAAACAAAACGTGAAATTGTAGCGGCAGTTAAATTTAAAAACAAAGTGTCTGCGATATTTTATTAAATAAAAATTGTTAAACCTTACAAGAAAATAAATAAATAATGAAAAAATTAGACATAAATTATTAAAATTATTAGGCTTTGAATGAACAATGATGCCAGAAGAATATCTTTATTTATTTATAAATTTCAATGTTTTCACAAAAGCAAAACAACTGACACTTTTACAATTTTTACCAGAATAAAAGGTGCGGGCTGTTTGGTGCAAGAAGAAGAAGACAATTACTCTCTCATCTCCGCTCTAATTTGCAAGTTTTTTGAGTACAGAAACGCTTTTGGGCTGTTTTAAGTAAATTCGTGCACCCGCTGTAAAGTACGGGACAGACCTATTTTATGAAAAATGAGAGAACTTAAGACAAATAAGAGTATACGACGCCAAATAAAACACTTTGTAAACAACACAAGTGAGTTTGTGAGCAAAAGGATCGTGGTAGACTTTCATCTCTGGGGTTCTGAGTTTGATTTCTAACTAGGGTTGTGACTTCTCATCTTTCCCTTTTTCGTTATTACATAATCAATACAATGCTTTGAATTTTAGGGTTTATCCCTTAGTATTAATTTTTTGAATACCGAATAGAAGTTGCCGCAAACTTCGTTCTACGTACACATTTACATACAGCAAACATTTCATTTTATGAAAAGTTTTGTATAAAATTAAAGTTTAATTTTATTAGATAATTAAAAATTGGATGTTGACCAAAAAAAAGTTCATCGTTGCTTATTATATTTGCGGCGTATCGCTTCCGCTTTTAACACTAGAATGCCCTGCTTTTGTTACGCTCTCAGATGTCCAGACGGAATTTTTTGACTATTAGTGGCGGTTCACACGGGCGCAAGCATACACGCTGGTCTGAAAGAGAGAGGTAGAAAAGATAGGTAGTTACAAGCGAATTTCCTTCTTACCACCTATTTTTCTACCTCTCTCTCTCAGACAGGCGTTCATGCTTGCGCTCGTGTAAACAGACATTTATACTGCTAAAATATAAAATAATACGGTGTTATAAAAATTAATACAATAAAAACGAGATAAACAAAATAAAAATTAATTTAGTAATAACATAAATTCAGTTAGTTTCATATTTTCTACCAGTTTTCGTAGTAAACATAACATTGCGCCAAATTTCCGCAGTTTTTATTTTAATACTTTTTTTAAACTTATTTTCTTTTTATATTTATAATTAAATATTTTAAATAAAAATGGGCAAAATAACAAGTGTTTCAATAAAATATAGTGAGGAGTCAAAATGACTTATTTAGACATCTAAGGTGAAATTGAAATAATGGGTATTAACAGTCAATGAAAATTTTTCGAAATACTTTAGTTCTATTCGCCTTTTAAACTAAATAAAAGTCAGGGAACAGTTTATTTTTTAAGAATTTTAAAATGCTATTTTGTTTCACCTCATTCACCCTGTTCATATAATTTGTGGTTGTTCCGCTACTGCAGAACAGCTGATTTAGAAAATCTGGATTCCGCTTGTTAAAAAACAAACAAAGTAAAAATAAACAAAAGCAGTAGTAAAATAACACACGAGCTAGTTCGGCCATTACGTTTTAAAATATAAATTCAATAACTAAATTTTTACTCACTTCGTTAATTATTTTCCGCATTGCTCACGAAAATTATGAATAAAGACGTTAAACTCAAATACTGGACAGAATTTATTGAACTCTATCGATCAAAGCCAGTTTTGTGGAAACTTGATAGTAATAAATACAAGAATAGAAACCTAAAAAAAGAAGCATACAAAGTACTGGCTACCAAATTAAGAGAAATCGAACCTACGGCAGATATAAATATGGTTAAAAGAAAGTTAAGCAGTCTCCGTGCTTGCTATAGGCGAGAAATTACTAAAATTGGAAAACTACGGAAAACTGGAATCCGTGGCTATAGCCCCAAGTGGGCATATTTTGACCTTTTTGCGTTCATAGGTGAGCAAAGGGATTCGCTTTGTGATGAAAAGCATGAACAAGAGGATGACGATCAGACCGAAGAAACTGAGACTGAGGAAGAAATTGAAGTATGTTTATAGATTGTTCTGAAATGGTTCATTAAATTTTATTTCCATTTTAGTATTTCAGCCCTATACCATCACCGCCGCCGGCTTCTAAGCAGAAGCGACTTTTCGAGAATCAAGTTTCTTACACCCCGATTGCGCGAAATGCATTTCGTAAGCAATACGCACAAAATTATGACGATTCAGACATTTTGAGCATTGGCTGGGCAGTACAATACAGAGATTTAAGTATCAAACAAAAATTGTTTGCTAAAAAGGCAATAGATGATATACTGTTTGAGGCAAAACTAGAAACGCTGCACAGACATTCAGTAAAAATTAATGAAAATATTTGCAGTAACTGTATGGGACAATAATACGTTGTGAAGCCAGTACAGAATAAAAGAGATAGTTAACGTTAAACTAATGTTTTTTTTTATTAAATTTTTTCTTAAAGCACCCTAAAAGTTGTGTAGATTCATGCAAAGTAAATAACAATCAACACTGTACAGCAAAGAAAAAATAAAACAAGGCGATCGACAGGATTCATGTGACGATATATCGTAAAGAACACTCCCAATTCTTTGGTATCGGAACAGTATTTACCTGTTCCAGATGTAGTACACATGTAAAGCAACAAGTATGGAATTCGAAATCGCTCACACCACCACGAGCACGCTTGCACCGGTCGATTCTTTGGAACTACTTTTCCACAACTGTTCTACACATATCGTCCGGAAAGTTGGGAATTTCGCGTTGGATATTGTTCCCGAGTTCTTAAAGTTTTTGGTTTGTTGGCATAAACCAACGGCTTAACGTAACCCCATAAGTGGCTGCTCACACGGAAAGAGTGAGGTAGAAAAATAGGTAGTTAGAAAAAGACAGAGAAGTTCCTACCTCTTTCTGATTACCTAAATGTTCTACCTGTCTTTCAGACACTGTCTTTCAGACAGGCTTTCATGCTTGCGCCCGTGTGACCAGCCATTAAAAGAAACCCAACGGCGTTAAATTGCATGAGCGAGGTGGCCACTCGGCAGTGTTGCGGGTAACAAATTCATAAAAGTACCTACATTTGAGACAAAACGTATTTTTCAATACCAAAATGTGCTACCTTTCTTTTAATAAAGAACTAAAAGCTCTTTTGCAAAATCGAGTTTCTGATGCATTAGGATTAAACGTTTCTACCTGCATCTCGGTCTACACTTTTTTAGGGTATTCAACCCGAACTTACTTATCTGTTTGCTAAAAAAAAAACAAATTTTGAAAAGAAAAACATACACTGTACATTAAAGTTTGAAAGTGTTAGGGCCTTAACAAATAACGTATACTTTCAAAATGTTTCTTTTTGGTGATAAAATTACGCATTACCTAAACTTTATCAGCGGACCGGTCAGCGTAGCTGAGCGAAACCCAGCTAGTTTTCAATAATTTCCAAACGCTGCTCGTCCGCGAACTAAACCTAATTAAAAATATTAGCTTTGAATGACGTTTTGACATTGCCAGACATAAAAAAAATAAATTAATTAAAGGTGCTTTTGTGTTTGAATACAAATAAATAATTGATGAACAAATAAAAAAAATTGTTGTGCTCCTATGTGAAACCCGTTTAAATGGGTTTTAAACCCTTCCCTGCTCATGCTGTCATATATGGTCCCACCACTTTGGACGGTAATAGTGGCATCATCTTACGTCCAACATCCAAACCACAATATGGGTTTCGTAGATTGGTATAAATTTTAAGTTTTGGTTATTTTTTTCAATAACGTGATTAAAAAAAAAAATTAATATTTTCTATTTTACTTGATACTGCCCAGCGAACCATATATGACCCATTAGGTAATTTTAGATTTTAACACTTGTAATTAAGATATTGAAAAAGTCATAGAACAATGATTTTGTGTTAATGCTGAGCAATGTTGCCAAATAGACTTGAACGATAGTCAGCGGCAGACCACTCCCAAATTGTCCTCTAACATTTCAAAACCGCCTCAAAGTTTTGCCAATCTTTTTAATAATAAATTCCTAAATTTTAGACTGTTTTCTTATCAACAATGAGGTTTTATTATATTTTGAAGTAAAACTTCTTTTTCCGTGTTTTCAGGAGTAAACAAAACCGGAAACAGCGAATTTTATACACAGCGGACTTATATCTTTACCAAATGTGAACAATTGTTCGGCGCCTTATCTGGCAATACTAACACTGAGGCTATTGTTTTACAATTTACATTTATTGATGTGGACCAATTTTATTCGATTTTTATTATCAGCTTATCAGTTCTTCTGAATTATGCTCAATATCTCATCATTTCGCCTCGGACACTTGAGGTAGTTTAAACAGACACGAGATTTAACTTCGTGATATAAATGGTAAAGAGTATATAATTTATAGTTTTTAATTCATTCTGTTATTGTCCCGGGTGCAAATCAGAAAAGCTGATTTCGAATTGATTAATCAAAAATCAGTTATCAGTGTTTGCGTCTTAGAAACGGCATGATGAATTAGTTTTAAAATTTTTGAAAATCATTAAATTCAAATTTGTGAAATGTTTTAATTTCCTTTGAAAAATATATTTATATAATTTTTGGATAATTTCAAACTTGTGTAGAGTTTGTCAGCTGTCAAAGTTTTGAGGAATCATGCTGACCTAAAAAATCGGAAAAATAATATGATTACAAAAATGGCGTCCGTTTTGCTAATCAGAACACTTTGTTACAGAACACAGTGTTAGAACACTTTGAAAGAAGCTTTTCTGATTTTGCACCCGGGACACGCACCCATTGTTATGAGCGAGAGCGAAACAACAAACATACTGGAGAAGATGAAAGCTTGCCAATTTATGTTTGTTTCGCGGAGTATGAAGCAATTTAAAAAAATGTGCAAAGGTACAGGCTTTAAATCGTTAAAATTGGTTTGAAAAACAAGTTTAGACCCATTTTTAAAATAATTTATTTCAAAAAGTTAAAAAACTTGGTGTGAGTTTTTATATTATTTATATCTTGATAGGCGAAAGTACATACTAAATAGTAAAACGAAAACCAGCACCGAGTTTCACACTACTTCTGCCTATTAAAACATTATTAAAATACTTAGTTTGCAATAGTATAGACACAATTCTCTTCGCTTAGTCCTATTAAATTTTTCACAAAAGGCTTTGGTGTACCTATTTCCCCCAAATCTATTTTTTTTTGCTCTCTTGATATCATTAACCCTCGAATCATAACATACGTAAATTTGGAGTATAGACTTTCCATTTCCATACAAGTCTGGAAATCAAGTCCCTTTGTAAACCCAGCAGGGTCAAATATGTCATTTTTTTTATTCAACTTTTATTTATTTGAGGCACCATGCTTTTTTTTGTTTTAGTCTCGCCAATGCTGAACAGCTGATTGACAGCAACCATGTGTACTTTGTTCAGCAAGTAAAATGAAATGTAAAAAATATATAAGAAAAACCAAATTGATGACAACGAGCAAGAGCGAGACAAATGAACATGATCGCAAAAATGCTAGCTCGTTCATGACAATTCGACTGCTCGGTTTCTTATTTGCGCATTTATGCTCGTTGTGTATTCTACAAATTTCACAAATTAAATGATGAATAGGACATTTGAACGGCAATATTGGACGGAATTTATCAATATTTACCAGTCGAAGCCAGTTTTGTGGAAATATGGCAGTGACATTTACAAGGACAGAAATCTTAAAAAGGAAGCGTACAAAGTGTTGGTGGAAAAAATGAAAGAAGTTGAACCGAAGGCTGACATTGATATGGTTAAAAGGAAGATTAATAGCTTGCGTGCTTGTTACAGGCGTGAACTCCTTAAAATTCGAAATTTACGAAATGCTGGGACTCCAGACAATGGTCCCAGATGGATCTATTTCGATAATTTTGCATTTTTGAATGAGCAAAAAGATCCACTTGAAGGAGAATACTTGAATTATACTATCGAAAAATATGAAGATGAACAAGAGGAAAACGAGCAGAGCGAAGAACATGAAGCTAATGATGAAATTAAGGTATGTGGATATGAATTTCAGTAGTTCTCGAATCCCTAAAATTGTCCAAAATAATTAAAATTTGTTTTTTAGTTTCGCACTCGTACGCCATCGCCGGCTCCAGTTCCGAGATCGAAACAGCGCACCAAACGTTCAATTTCTCCGAGCCTGAATCCGCGTAACGAATTTGTAGAATTGGCCTGTAAGCAATACAAACAATATAATGACGATGCAGACATTTTGAGCATTGGCTGGGCAATGCAATACCGAGATTTAAATAAAGAGCAAAAACTGTTTGCCAAAAAGGCAATTGATGACATTTTGTTCGAGGCAAAATTGGAAACACTTCACAGGCATTCAGTAAAAATTAATGAAAATATGTGCAGTAATTGTGCAGGGCAACAATACGTTGTGATGGCAGAAGTTAGTTCGGTCTCGAATAAACATTCAAACTCGTATGGTTAATTTTATAAACTTGAATTTTTATTTCAGAACTTGTTTACTTTTTATTTTATGTGAAACTCTTAAAACTCAATCCTCTTGGGTTTCGTTGTAATACACATATTAGTTTATTTTTAAACTGTGTTAAACTGCCTTTCAGAATAAAACAAATTTTTAACCATTTGTTTTTAGAATATATTCGTCTATTGTGAGAGAAGTGTTGTTACCTGGATCACTGTACTAACATGCATTGATACCCATGTTCAACTCTTCCCACAATTTTAAAGCTGTACACAAACATAACGTATAAAACTATTCAAAATCTTAATATAAGTTTTTCAAAATAAGGCACTAGCATGACGTCGCTAGGGGATTTTAGTTCAAACGCCATTTGGTTAGTTTGGAATAAATCGAATTTGAGAGTTTGCGATAAAGTATCAGGAAATTTTGTCTGAACAATTCTTAAAACATTTTTCTACTATTTCGATATCATTTAATAGAAATTTAAGAAGTTATTTATGTTTTAGAATAAGAAGTCATAATGTTAGTTTATTTCACGTTATACATTTTAAGTTAGTAATTTTAATCATAGTATGATATAATACGTATTGGATATGGAATAATATAAGACAAAACTACTTCCATATATATGTGTGTGTATTGCGACATGACATATCTTAAAGGAAATTTCGCAAAAACAAAAAAGTGGTTTTTAATATAAAAATTTGATCGGTATCTATTATATAATTATTTTCTTCATTTACAAAATAAACACAGTTTTATTAGTAATTAATTAATTAAATTCAAGCCTTGTACTTTTTTTTTACTGTTTTTCAATAGCTTACTCTAAATATTCGTAATTAAGTATATATTGTCACTTGATTTGAAATTTTACTTTATCATAGCCAAAAATTAGTAATGGAAAATCAGCTAGTAATTTTTGAGCATGTAAAAATTTATCTTAAATTAATTGACAATGATAATAATAACTTAAAATAACGTTTATCAGTTTTTGGAAAGTATATAAGCAAATATTTTAGATAATTCTTTTTTGTGTCGTTTATGTCGATCTTCGATAGAATTTTGGTTGAGTTCTTAGAGGTGACGGAGTTTTAAAGGCTTAGTTCTCTTCATGATAGACAATTTTTTCTTAGACATGAAATTTGCCAAAGTTAAAAAAAATTTTGTTGGCCCTCATACTCTTTAATACAGAATTTCTTTTTTTTTTACTGTATTACAGAATTTTAGGGAAAAGAGCTTCCTTGTACTTAAAATGGTCTGCTACTTTCGAAATCTATTGGAAGCATTTTTATAATTCTCAATTTAGTTTTCTCGTAGTTAATGGAGTTTAATAAACTAACTAAGTGACAAATGTATTTACTCTTCCGGAGACACACCCAAAAATAAAGCATATGGCTGTTTGTTTGAGAAAGAAGTGAGCTGGAAAGAAATGAAAATAAATCGTAGCGTCTCAAAACTTTCCTCGTCTTTCTTGTTATTGTTCCCAAAATATGCCGTTTCAAACATTGCGATTTTATGGGAACTGCCATGACCATTCGTATAAAAACAATCACATCCTGCCCAATAACTACTAAAAGCATAGCGATTTCACAAACTTCCAATAATTTCCTTGCTAGGATCAAACTCTTTTCTTCGTTAGTTCAAAATATTTGATTATGACATTCTATTGAAGTAAAAAAATGTTTTAATTTTAAGGTCAAGAAAAAATAATTTTTAACCATAATCCAATCAACATTTGCTTTAATTTTCTTAAATGAGCAAGGATATAAGTTAAACTCCTTGAATTCCTTTGTTTGAATTTAAACTTTTCACTGATTTTTATTTTCAAAAAACTAAAAATGTACCTAATCCAATCAAAATGTGCCTCTGAGGCACATATGAGATTTCTCTTGCTTTATCGTATTATTACTAAACGCTGAATTAAAAAAAAAAACGAGGTATTATGAGCTACAATGAGTTCTGGCACCCTTTATTTGTATCAAACATGTTTCGAGCATGTATGCCGCAACAACCAGCTTTTTGACATACCATTGACAATACCTTGGACAAGAAGGCAGTGAAAGAGGCAAAAATGTTGTAGAACAAATAGTTGATGAACTTTGTAAAACATTTGAAAGATCGAATCGGGGTATCACATTTGACAACTTTTTTACCTCCTTGGGATTAGTTTAAAATTTGTTCTCTAAAGGCCTAACATGCATTGGGACATTGCGAAAGAATAAAACGTACATTCCACAAAAATTTCTCCCAAATAAAAGAAAGGAAAGTCAAGGTACGTTATTTGGATTTAGAAAAAATATGACATAAGCTATGTTTCAAAAAAGAATAACGGTGCATTATTGCTCTTTTCAATGCACTACGATAACAAAAATTATCCTGAGGTGGAAAACAAACCAGAAATAACAATGGCTTACAATAAAACCAAAGGAGCTGTGGATACATTTAATCAAATGGCACACAGCTTTTTGATTAAATGCACGGTTGCCACTTACTCATTTTATTTGGTACCAATATTTACAAAAAATGTACCAAATATGAAAAAATGTACCAAATTTTTATATAGAATAAATAACTTTATAAAAACTTTTTGTCAGTTTATTATATAGCAATATATTATTAAAAGTATTGAATTCAAATTTATTCCTTACTTTGTTTTTTTTTTATTGGACTCAAGTCCACAAATTTTTTTTCAGCAGCAGCTGAGCTATATATATATATATATAGATTTAGTTAATTCTTCAACCCGCATTTCGTCTACTCCATTTTTGATACTTACTTACTTACTTATATTTTTTGCCAAAAAATCGCTAATTCTGAACGATTTTCTAATTTCTAAAGTATTACGAAAATATGTTTACAATTCTTGATTACTATAAAAGCTAACTTTGCCTACAGAATGTAGCAATGTACCAAGCGCAGAAAAATGCAAAAAAATTTACCAGTTTTGGTAGAATTGTATTAAAGTGGTAACCGTGATTAAACGTAAAACAAATCATTGGATTTGACCAAGGTGAATTTGTATAAGGTGGTAGCAGCAGTACAACAAGTTTACCACGGCAACAACAACAAGGCGTTGTTGTTGCGGCGATAATGGCGGAGCAGTCTGAATGTCAAAATCAGCTGACAAAAGCAGTAGTACAACACAAAAATGACAATGCATCTTTGTTGTTGCGGCCATTATAGCGGTCGAAAAAAGTAAACAAACAATCAAACCGTAAACAAACTTTTGACACCCAGACTTCCTCACCACGAAAACAAAATGGCACCATAAAAAGGAAGAAGAAGAATGAATTGCTGGTAACTCCACCTTATATAAATTCACCTTGGATTTGACATTTACCGCGATGCTATGAATTCATTTTGTTAAAGTTCATTCCGCAGAATGAACCTTCATTTTTCAGCAATTTACACGAATTTTTCTTCATTATCAAATTCTCGTCAGTCGTAAGAAGACGCACGTGTGCCGAAAAGTTTGATTTTCACAATTTATTGTAAAAATTTCTACTATTTTTAACGCATTCCCGCAAACAACTTATATAAGACAATATGGTAAGTAAAATAAATGCATAAAACCAAAGCAGAAACAAAATTGTGTTAGGTTTTCACCGGCAGTTCTTTAAAGAAGTTCTCGATGTTTCGATTTGTGGTGCATGGGGGTTATGTTGGTGAGATAATTTTCGGCGAAATGATTGTGCTATATGATGGGGACATAGGCGCGATTGATGTATACACATGCTGATGGTGTTGTGTAATATGGAAACAAATCGAAACTTCGTTCTTTAAGTGACTGCTCTGCATTTAAATATGTAGACAGAAATTTTTGATTTTTTGACCAACTAATTTTTATTTCATTTATTAACTACAGGCCGCCGCTATCAAAAAGATTATTCCAATGTTGGATCGTATTTTAATACAACGTGCTGATGCATTGACCAAAACAAAAGGTGGCATTATGCTGCCAGAAAAATCTGTTGGCAAAGTGCTGCAAGGCACAGTCATTGCAGTGGGACCTGGCTCTAGGAATGCCGTAAGTTAAATATTTCATAATCAATTAATTTTTAAACTAATCACTACTAATAAATTACAGCAAAGCGGCAGCTATGTGCCCGTTGGCGTGAAGGAAGGTGATCGTGTATTGTTGCCTGAATTTGGAGGCACTAAAGTCGAGCTGGAAGACAAAAAAGAGTACATCCTCTTCCGTGAATCAGATATATTGGCCAAATTGGAATAGAATTAAATCCAATCATTATTTTTTCTTTGAATATTTTTTAATTGAATGTGTAATTTTTTATTTGATTTCGGCCGTTGTGCGACTATGTTGGCGAAGGAACACCCAAAGCATACATACATGTTAGTTTGTAAAAATTCAATTTAAAAAAAACTATAGTTATATTTGTTTATCGCTGATGCAAATGTAAGGAATTTGCATTTATCAAAGTAATAAAACGGTTTTACGCTTTATTATAAAACAATATATTTTCTTTTGATTTACTTATTTTTTAAATACTAGTTAAAAATATTAATCTAATTTCAAGTTTGCCAATCCGTAAACTTGATTCATCACAGAACGTTCTTTGATATCGGGTAGACTTTCAACAACAGCACGTTCGCGTGAAATTTTTACTAGAGCTTCAAAAGACTTTGGTTCCCAAATAGCCAGGTCGGACAGAACTTTTCTGAAAGTTAGTAAAAGTGGGTGTAGAATTTATATCATAAATGAATACGATATGTTTCATTACTTGTTCAAAAGGATATCACTTCTCGCTAAACCCTCTTTGAATGTCTCCAACGACAAACCGTATTGCGTGCAGCCAGCTTCAACTCGTGTTGCCCAAAGCTAATAATATACAAACTTTTCATGTCAAGAACTTAATTAATAATATGTGGTTACTTACAGCTGCCATATCCAGTTTTTTCAACTTGCGCCCTTTGGTCGCATAAACCAACGCGCGATGTACGTTTCGTATGGTAATCGAGTAAACATTGCGTCGACGTCCGCGATAATGCTGAAATTATTAATAATGCTGTGCACTGCTGTTCAACAATTTCTTATGCATGCAGTGGAGCCAAACTTACCGCTGCCAATTTGAAAATTTTCCTCTTACGCCAAAATTCATCGGGCCCACGAGATCTCACAAAAAGCGCCAAAGTTGGGGAAACCATTTCAATTAGATATGTTTCCTTTAAACTTTTAATTGAATAATTCTTTCGCTATTTTTCTTGTTGTTTTTCCTTCTACTTTTACATAACCTATTTTGTGTATGAAATGAATGTGCGCAATTTGACAGTTCTTGGAATGAATTTTGGTTGGGTTCATTCGCAGGGATGCATCGTTGATTCGAAAACAAGGTTGACCACGATATTGAAAAGCACTTTTCTGAAATAGCATATTTGTACGCTTCACCACAGCTTCAGGGAATGCATATTCATTCTTAGTTGCTGTTCACAAGAATGCAAGCATGAACGACTGTCTGAAAGAGAGAGGTAGAAGATCAAACTGGGGATTTAGTGAATTAATTTCGCTCTTCACTACTTTTAGTCCCAATGGGAATAAGGCTCCATTACCACTGAACGTTTAGAGGTAGTGGAAATAAAAATCAACTACCACTAACTTTTAGTGGTAGTGGAAATAAAAATCAACTACCACTAAACTTTTAGTGGTAGTGGAAATAAAAATTAACTACCACTAAACTTTTAGTGGTAGTGGAAATAAAAATAAACTACCACTAAACTTTTAGTGGTAGTGGAAATAAAAATAAACTACCACTAAACCTTTAGTGGTAGTGGAAATAAAATCTCACTATCACTAAACGTTTAGTGGTAGTGGAAATCGAAACCAACTACCACTAAACTAGTGGAAATTATTCCCCACCACCCCTAAACGTTTAGTAATAAGGAGAGAGAGCTCATTTGGCGACTTAGTGGAAGTTAAAATTGTATTGCACTAAGTTGAACTCGTACAATATAGGTTGTCATCCCAAAGCCTTATATAAATTTTTACAGAATTTGAGACTAATAAACCTCCCTCTTATTTAAACCCTTTAAACCCAAAAAGTCCAATCTGTAAAATCATGAAAACAACATCAAATAGTGTGTATTTCGTCATCTAAAAGTTGTAACTGCACACTTTATTTCTTTACAGGAGGAGCAAAAAACATTGTAAAATGAAAAATATTATAGATTTGAGAAGAATGTAATTTTGAAAGTTTAGTATCACTTAGTTACTTAAAGATATTCAAATATTTTGTTTTATTTTTACTTCAAATGTGTTAATACTTCTATTTGCTTAATTAATTCATGTACTTATATTTACGGCCTTTTGGAGTTCCTTTTCATTATTTTTGGGCGTAGAGTTTTAAAATTTTGCAGGAACGTGTAATTTGAGCAAGTGCATCATAATTAATCAAAAAGTCGATTTTGAAAATTTGTGTAGTTACCGCTTTTTGGATTTCAGATGACGTCTGCTAACTGTTGCTTTTTTTTCCAATATAGAAGTCGTTCATAGACCAATGTGATCAACGCCATTTTCTATTTGTTCCATGTTTTTGTACTAAACTACTTGTTTAATACATAATTCTGTATATAATAGAAAAATAATCATTGCAAATCAAATCATCGCAATATGGTAAAATAATTTATGGAAAACGAAAAAAATATATTTTTTTCATTGAAATTTAACTTTCTACAAAGTATTTAGTACAAGAAAAAGGTTAATATATGCATTCATTCAAACATTTATACATTCTTTTACGATGCATTTCAATTTGACCTTCAATCAAACTCTCCACACTTACCACCAAGTGGTTAGTGGTAGTGAGGTTTAATTTCCACTAGTTTAGTGGTAGTTGGCTTGGATTTCCACTACCACTAAACGTTTAGTGACAGTGGGATTTTATTTCCACTACCACTAAAGGTTTAGTGGTAGTTAATTTTTATTTCCACTACCACGAAAGGTTTAGTGGTAGTTAATTTTTATTTCCACTACCAATAAAAATTTAGTAACTAGATACCCAGTCTGAGTAAGATAGAGGTAGAAACTCTCCTGTCTTTTTCTAACAACTTATTTTTTCTACTCTCTCCCTTTCGCCCGTGTGAACAGCCACTTAGTTTAGGATGCAAGTTCATATAGTGGATTGTGCAAAAGTTTAATTTAGCTCTTTTTTGAAATGATGATCAATCTCTGCTACTTCCACCAACTGTAAATTTCCATATATTTAAAAAAGGAAATTTGTCTTTTAAAAACATGAGAAATAAATTTATTTGACAAATATCTGATAACATTTTTCAAATGTGACCAAAGAAATGCATTATTAAATTGAGGAACTTTTAGTTTGACCCTCAGTGCTTTATCCTATTACCATAGATACTAAACATATTTATTTGAAATAAATATATTATTAAGTTTTTGGTATTACTTCGTCTGTTTTCTACAGTTTTTTATTAATTTAATAATTTATTTATAGAAGAAAATATATACATATGACTGACCAAGCTGAATTGGATCAATTGGCCACTGCAGAATTGCAACGTCTACATCGACAGGTGCAAATAAAGTTCTTCGGCAACATATCTTATATTTTAAAGTATTAAAATCTTAATTTTTAAATAGCATCGCTCTTTGCAATTGGAACTGCGTACTCTACTCGAAGATAAATCCAAACAATTAAAAAAACAAAATCATATGATAAATGTTCTTCAACAGGAACATCAAGCATTAAAAGAAGAAATTAATACTTTGGAAGGCGGTACACATGCAAGAAAAATCACTAATGTAATTTATTTTGACTAATCTGAACGGGGTTGGAGAAAAAATATGAAATAAATGTCGTAAAAATTTTAAATATAAAGCTCCGAATAGGAAACTTATTTCTATTTGGTAACGTTATTCCAAATCAAAAAAAAGTTATAGCAAGGATTGCTCTTCTCTTGGAAAATCGAGAAAGCCAACTTAAAGTGTTCTTTCTCCAACTTGATATGTTTAGAATCCTTGGTTAATTGCAATGGACAGGATTTATCTGGACTCTTACTAAATACCTTAATTAAGTTTGCAGCCGTAAAAATAGATAAATATAAATATGAAACTGTTATAAATTTTAAGATTGTTAAATTTGATAAAGAAATAATTATTTTTGTGTTAAACTATCTATTAAAAGTTTTTAACTTTTCAGAAAGAAAAACGACTTTGCTATTTGCAAAAACAGAATGCAGAATTACAGAATATTCTACAAAACGAACGTGTCAATATATGGGAACTGGAAGGACATATCAAAAAAGTTGGATTTGTGAGTTGAAAAAATATAAAAATTTCTTTAATACTTAATGTTACAGGTAGAAAAGGAAATCGATACTTTGCGTAAGAATGAGGTGCCCGACAGTTGCTATAAGGATGCCATATGCAAAGTACAAAAGAGTGTGGTAAAGCTGGAGAATCGTTTAGATGTTGTTAATAAAAAATGTAGTGATGTATTGACAGAAAATTGTAAGCTACGTGATTCGATAAATCATATGCTACAAGATCGGTGAGACAGATAACAGTAACATATTAAAAATAATATAAAGTAAATTATAATCCTAGCGCAAATTTTAATGAAATGTGGCAGTCTATGGTTACACAATTCAATGAAGGTAAAAAATACATAATGGATTTGATAGATCAGTCTACATTGGCATTTGATCAACGTGAAGAATTATGCAATAAATTGCAAGTACTAAAAGATCGTAGTGAAAATGATAAAATCATGCATATCCAAGTAAGTTTAGTCTGCAAATATAAGAGATAGTTTAACTTTATCAGCGAAACTATATAGGAAATGCGCGAAATGCAACGTCGCTTAGAGCATGACGCTAAGCTGCAACAATTTTTTGATATCAAAGGTCAAAAGCGTTTAAATCCAGAACTGGAACAACGTGAAGTAGATAAGAAATTGGCGTTAAAAGAAAATTTTGAAAGACAGTTAGCAGAATACAAAGAAATTATTGAAGATATGAAGGTGAAGATTTATTTTCTTTAATAGACAATAGATGGATACTTTAACTGTTTTTAAATTTTAGGCCTTATATGCAGAACCTGAAAGTGATCGTTTGGCAGCGCAATTTAAACGCCAAGAAGAAGAAAATTTTGCACTTTTCAATTATGTCAATGAATTGAGTCATGAAGTTGAGGTTTTAAATGATACTACACAGGAATTAAGCGATGAAATCGGTAGATGAACTTATGTTAACTTTCCAAACATAATGTTTTACACTATTTAATGATTTCAGAACGTCAAAATGCTGAACAAGCTGAAAAAGAATTGAAACAAAAAACTGAATCATTAGATTATTTAACTGAGGAATTAGAGAAAGTCAAAATACTATCAAATGAGGCAAATGAGAAGAAAACCTCATTACATATGCGTCTTCAGCAAATGCTGCATGGCATTGAAGAGATATTTAAGTAAGTTAACTAATGAATTATATTGGCGAATTATATTTGATTGGATTTTTCTTTAGACAACTCTCTTGCGATGATGCACCCATACTTAATGTTTTAAGCTCGAAAACCTATCTAACATCGCATAATGTTAAACTTTTCATTGGTGTGATTGAACGTCGCATAAATATTACTATAAACAATGTTAATATTGATGATTCATCGACAAAAATATTAGCAAAGAAAGATCGAGTACCAAAATTTAATATTAAGGAATCTGCAAAAAGTAAAAATTAATGAATTTGAAACTTTATACCCATATCACATTTTAACCAAAATAAACGAATTCAATCGAATATCGAATTTGTTTTTAATTAAAAAATATAGATTATTTTTACATTACAAAAATGATCTGTTATATATATTTTTTTTTAGGTTTTGTATGGCTACTAACATTGAAAAATTCTATAAAAAAGAAGCCTATTTCTAATTTAATAATTTCTATTCATCATGATTCATAAACAGAATAAAAAAATCAAACAGAAATTGGGTTTAAAGATAGCCTCTACTCTACATTTAATCGACATTTTTTTGCTACGACCAACTTCTTCCAAAATGCACAGCACTGCACCGCACCGTAAGTGTTTCTGTTTCAGGTTTAATGCCAGCAATATTTTCAAAAAATTATAAAACTTCTATAGTTTGCTCAGTTTCTTAGTGGTCTGGTGTGAGTGCTCGGCCTGTTGCTAGATTCACATGACGCTCGATTTGAATTTGCTGT
Source organism: Toxonevra muliebris (assembly GCA_963691655.1). Taxonomy (NCBI): domain Eukaryota; kingdom Metazoa; phylum Arthropoda; class Insecta; order Diptera; family Pallopteridae; genus Toxonevra; species Toxonevra muliebris. Next base: position 49,796,231 of record OY829326.1, on the reverse strand, counting down.
TTGGGAAATTTCAAATTATATAAGAACTAGATTTTCTAGAAATACATAGTAGAAAAATTATGTACAATTTTTTTATGCTGAATGAGCTAAAGTAATGTACTGAACATAAAAATGACGTATGGTTTTTCTCATCTTTTAGCCGATAGGATTTGGTCTTTTGAGCTATAATTTTTATTTTCTCATTAGTTGGAAAATAGATTATGAAATTATCAGTTCTGGGAGTGGCTATGAGCATCTGCACCATGTATTAATATTTAAAAAGCAGAAGATCCAATTAATCACTAGTTGGTACTTTGAACTTCAGATTCGGATCTTAGCTGAGATGTTATTGAAAAGATTTTCAAAATTCCCTGCAGTCACATAAAAATTAAAATGCAAATTTATGTATGTTTTATTTTAAATTAAATATTTATTTAATTACACAATCTAAAGTAAAACTTTTGATTCATTGTCAGAATTAAGGCAAGTACGTGAAATTAAAGCTTAATGTGTTTTTCTTTTCTTTTTTTTTTTGATGTTTTTCATCGAAATAATAATTTTTAACATGAAATGCCTTCTTTTTTTTCTGCAATTCTTCAAATTTTAATGTTCTTAAACAAATTTACTTCTACACAATATTCTTTTTTTTTTTAAATTTTTGCTAACGATTTCATTTCATTTTTAATATAATTAAATTTAATAATATGTACGAAAATAAAACAACCAGCAAGATAAAATGCTAATGCCCATATTTGAAAACCCTTTGAGGGTGTTCAAATTTGAAAGCGATATGTTTTGTGTGGGGGCGTTCGTTGTACATTTCATCAATGCCGATCGTAAGATCTAAAATAAAATTAACATTTAATTTTTTTGCGAATTAATTTTTTGTTTTGTTATTATTTTTTGATTGTGTTAGAGAAATAATTTTTAATATTTTAATACATTTATTTAAAATAATTTTAGTGTTTTTCTTGATTATTTATTAAAAGTTAATAAAGCGTACTTGAAACTGTCGTAGGTTTTAAACAATTTTGTTTTTATAGTCAAAACAATCAATACATACATAATATAACAAAATAAAATACGTTATCATTGTTTATATTGCATTAGAAAATATAAAAAATCTCAATTAAAATTATGTTTTTTTTTTTATTTTTTATTTTCTTGTGATTATATTCATAATTAAGAGTTATATTTTTACATAAAGATATTTCATTTAAATTGTTTTTTTTTTATTATGTTGTATGTATAGTATAAATATTAAAATTATAAATTAAAAAAGAAAAGCTTTACATTATAATAATTAGAGTAGCATAGATTTTCCAAAGCCAACTCAAATTACCGTTGAAATAAACTCCACAATTTGTAGCTTGAAACGCGTTTCGCCAGAGCTGCTGCAGCGCTACTGGGTACAGTTGGTGCCGCTGATGCATTTGGCTTGCGATTGTTAATCAGTTTCGAACGCATTTGCTCATTAATTAGCTCCTGCATATCCATCTAAAGAAAATTATAAATCATAATGAGTTATCCTGAAACTCACGAGGTGAATTCGTTTCCGATAACTTACCTGCCACTGTTCCAATTGTTGGGACAATTCCACTTTCTGTTGTATCGATTCCAATAATTGGCTATTAGCTTGCATAAGTTCGACGCGTGTTTTAGCCAAATCAACTTCGGCTTTTGTGCGCCTTTCATTAGCTGCATCCCGCTCATTTTGTGCTTTAGTTAGAAGCTCATCACGATCGGTATTATCGAAGAGATCACCACGCGCCTGATCGCGTTCCTCTTTAACATTTTGTAATTCAACATCGGTGACAGTCACCTGGGTGGGGGTGTGGTAGATAAAAGAATTATAAAATAATTATATCTAGTTATTTCGAGGGTTTTAGATCAGGAGTTTCTTTTGAATTAAGATTGATGGTGGATTGAGACTATGAGGCTGATGCTTAAGATTCGTTTAAAAATTGAAGAACTACCAACGGAAGAAATCTCCAGATTCTTTATCAAATATTTACTTTTTTGTATTCTTTCCCAATTTCTACAAAAGAAATTTTTCGTAGACATTTCGAATTCACTGCAAAATTTCCATGATCCAGATTGCGAAAGAGTTGGGACTTACATTTTTCATTCCTTCAAAAAAAAAAAATGATCTTAATATGAAAGATATTTATCGGGATATGGTCCAATAATGCATACATTGATGCTATCTATTTCGGTATATAACGGAACTCATTAGTAGTCATAGTATATTCTATTTAGTTCTATCTAGGCTTTGAATCTTTTTTAGCTGCAATAGTTGTACTACGACAACTTATGAAGATTCTGGCAATTTGTGCGTGGTTCCGAAGATAATCTTTATAATACTTGTCTCAGTTCAATCTTTATTAAGTATGAGATATAAAAGGAAATGCAACTAGCTCTCACTCCAACCTGTTCCCATAAGACAACTCTGTAATCAGTATTTGAATTTGTTCACAATAACTTACCTTAGCTTCTAATTGATGTATCAATTGATGACAACGTTTAATTTCATCCTCCTGTTCCAATACAAGATTTCTTGTTTGATCCAACATTTTCTTGAAATTGCCCGCGTCCAAATTCAATAAAAGACGTGTCAATTCATCGGACATAGCTGAGAGCATGCCTTGGCGAAAATCAACAGCTTCACTGCCACCCTCTGTTCGACTTGTCGACGAAATTGTATTGTCCATAGATTCTAAATCCAATGATATGTCTGAATTTAAACCTATAAAGAATTTGGAGAAATTTTTCAAAATGATATCCGGTAATTTATGTATGATGATTTTTGTTTAGTTACCTGAATCATCATCATGACTGATTTTCAATGAATCCACTAATGATTTCAATTGTATATATACGGAACGTGCTTCCACCCACATCTGATTTGGTTTACCTTCTGAATAGCTTGAATCATCCTCATCACATTCCATTTCGAATTGTAATGATTTCTTGCCATGTGCACTAGAGTTGGAATCCTATGGTGTAAAGATTTGAGTTGCAGTTTTAGAAAAAGATTCGATAAATTATATAAAAAAAACTTACCGCTCCCAAACGTTCACTGAGTACATTATTTTCACGTTGAGATCTTTCAAGTGTTTGCAGAGTTGCCTAACAAGTAAAAAAATTTTAAAGAAATATTAGATATTCGAAATAAATAAATAAAACGAAAGTCTGGAAAAACTTGTTATAATTTAAATTAAAAATTATGCCATTTCGTGAAAATTATTCTAAATAATTCAAAATGAATAGAAAGGCAAATATTGACAACATCAATAACTTAATATTAATAGCTGGTTATATATTACACTTTAATAAATAGAATGTTATTTATTAATTTCATGTTTGCGTTTTTTTTGTTTGCAAAGTAAAAAAATGTTTTTTTTTTGCTTAGCAAAGTTAGAATCTGCAGAAATAGATTCCGAAGATAATGAGAGCACTTGAGAAATTGCGCAGTTTTTATTATTCCTATCAATTATCAATAATTATTTAAAAGCGTGCTGATACAATTACCACAAAATTTTGATATTAAATAAATAATAAAAATAAAGGGAATTTTAAAGAAAGTTATGATAAGGAAAAATGTAGGTATATATCTCATTTAACTTTTAGTGAAGTCATTGATATTTTAAGTAGAGAGATATTGTTTTTTATAGAGGAACGCACATATATGGTGTTTGATTTCATTTTAAAACTTAAGATACGGAAAGCTAGACTCAATCCTACAAAGAACTATAATAAAATTATTTTTATTGCTTTATCAATTGGTTCTTTGAATATTTTGTTTTCACAGCATAACCAAAAATACTGGCCTATAATCGTTTTTTTTTTCGATTGCCTCGGCTTTCGAAGAAAACTAAAACAAATTCATTTTAAAAATTTTAATTTTAGTTTTCTCTAAAAATGATATGAGTTTATTTATATAAGTAATTCCCTACAGTTTTTAATTGAGAAAATATTGAAAAATTTATTCAGAAATTTACCTCTAACTTTGTCTCCTGCTCACGAGCGTGTCGTTCCAGCATGTGTATTCTATCTGAAGCCTCTTCCAATGCTAAAGTCATAGATTCCTTTTCTTCTTGCGCATGATGTAATCGTTTTTCTAAACCGTGCCGTTTCTCAGTAGTGAGGTTCAGCTCGCTTTTAATGGACTCAAGGCTATTTACATGTTCCTAAAATAAAATAACATAAATTTTAATTCATATAAATCATTGCTATTTAAATAATGCCGATAATTTACCTGCAAACTAGAGCTACGATAATTATATTGATCCTTGAGTTCCTGTATTTGTGACGTTAATTTCATTTCTGTTGCATGCGCTTCCTGTATTTGCTCAGTGAGGCGCGTATTTTGATGTGATAATTCATCAATTAAAATAGTTTTCTCTTTTTCTGCTTGACGTATTGCATTGTCCTAAGGTTGTGAAATATTTTGAATGTTTTTCATTAATGATTTATAATAATTTAACAATTTCTAACCTGTGCTTGTAGTTTATCTTTTAATTCATTGAGATCGGATTGCAGTTCCAGCACACGTTGATCACTTTCATCTTCGGCAATTGCAAGTTTCTGACGTAGTACATGTTTTTCTTGTTCCAATTTCTGTAAATGAAAAAAGATTCATAAAATATTTTATTAGTTTGAGTCATCAAATAGTTTTATTAAAATTGTCTGTAAACGTTTGATCTTTTTATGCACATATGTATTCGTTTATTTGTCATCACATTTACTTTTTACAATCTTTATACTTCAATGTGAATAAATTTGCATTTGAATATTTTTACTTGCAAGTATGTAATTTGTCCATGTACTCAAAACTTATTTGGTGCATATATACAATCATATTTAATTACAGTAAAAGTTCACACTATAAAGCTGAAGTTTTGAATAGTTACTAGGTACATGAACAAGGTTACAATCTCCTCCATTGCTCATCATATTAATTCATAACTTCACAAAAAATATTTGCATTTAAAATTAAAAAAACAATAAAATAAGACAACAAAAAAATAAAACTAAAAATTTATGCAGATATTTTCGTTTGTGTACAGTGGTATAAAAATTTGATTGAATTGATTAAAATTTCCACAGGAATTTTTATATCTTTGGGTAGCACAACGTCATAGCGATATTGTTGAATGAATGATGCTTTTATTAAATCTATACTGTAATAAAATACTTTCAAAGGATTATAAAAAATGTTTCTTTTCAAAGCTCAATTTTATTAGTGATTAGAAATTCTTATTAGAAACATATAAAGTCATGTCTGGATTCACTGGATCTGGTAGTTTGAGTTTTGAAACCATTTATAAAGTGCTAGCAAGCCAGTTTAATCATTTTCGTATTTACGTTATGATCTCATAGTCTTTTTAAAATATTTATAAAAGTAACTTAAACTACATACAAATTTACATATATAAGATTTATTTTACTTGAATTTACTCAGCTGTATTATTCTTATATAAAACAAACAAAAGAAAAAAAAAGTCTGGCTTAACATAATAATTGATACAGTTAGTAACCTGGTTCGTACAAGTTGGGAACTTTAGTAACACAACATTTGGCACTGTTTACATTTACAAAGAATGCGCTCAGTTTTGCCCTTCTCTCAGTTTATACCCAATTTGTTAGAGATGAGAAGAAAGTATATACTAATCTTTCCTCCTAACTTTGAAGGCTTATTAAAGCACTTGTATTAATAGTGTTTAAAGAAATTACTCGAGTTTCACGGTTTACTTCGAAGTTTTTACAAATTTGGTCTCTGAATAGTAAAACTCCTTAGATCTTGCTTGTCCTTAATAATTGATTCATCAATTTTCAACTCATCAGAAAATATATTCAGTCGCAATTTTTCTTCACTAAATAATTTAAAAAGATATTGTTATTACCATTAAGTTGAAGCTTAACCTATTAAGTCCTGACCCTAGAAGGGCTGTAGCAAAATCTAAGAAATTTCCTAATCTATACATTTGTTATTGTAACTACATTTTTATTCCAGAAGATCCAGAAATGCTACACTATCATATTATATATCAATTTAAAGAGCTTGGCGAGTAGGTTAGCCAAAAATTATCAGATTTAAAATTGGTTTAGCCAATTCCAAAATATTAGGGTCGAAGTTTTTTAAAATTCACTCAATGAAGAATAAATAACAAATTAGAGAGAGAGAGAGAAGGCATGAGTAACGGCATTTCTCAGAATTATCTAACGAATTATCTGCATACACAAAAAACAAAACAAACACCAACGAGTAGTTTGGTTCTCTTTTGATATTTGTTTTTTCATAAAGAAATTTCTTGAGCAAAAAAAAAAAAAAAAAAAAAAAAATAGCCCCAGTTAGTGGGGCCTTACTGACTAGTTTTGTTCTATTTCATTTGTTGAGGTTTTTCTATGTCGGTCTTTTTAGCTGTTGTCAATTAAATCAAGGAAATTTAAAAAAAGAAAAATGAAGGAAAAATTAAAAGCGAGCAACGCTTTTAAATTTTAAGTATTTTTAGCTGAATTTTAAAGAATTGTTTAAAAAATTGTGGATTTCGAATCGAAAAATTTGTAACAAGATGGAAAATTCGGCATAAAATAAATGTGATAATAAATCTTAACTCTCTAGTTCCCACATTTTTGATTGATAAAATAAAAATCGGAATTGATTGATATTAGGGTAAAAATCATAAACTAATTTAAAAACACAAAACTAATGGGCGTAGTTTTATGAAGTGGAAAAGTTGAAACGCCTAAAATTATTTGTTGTTGAATGAGCTTTTTATCAATTTGTTTTAAGTAATTAAATATTTTATATACAAAATTCAAATTCTCAGCTATCCATAGCTATAGCCATAGATTTTTTTATCTGAATAGTATGACGGGAAGTATTTTATTTATTTTTTTTCACTTTTATCTCAAATACAATCAAAATAATTAATTTTCCTATTTTTCACAAATCTTTGACTTTGACAGTCGCTAACTTCTGTAATACGCATCATAGTTCATAACTGATGTATTTTTTTAAAAGCTTGGGAAATTACCTAAACGATGTAATAAAATGTAGCAACAGGAAACTGTTATGGTAGCAATTCCATCCCTTTTGGTGAAGGCCGTCTAGAGGCGGGCTTGGGTTAATTAATAGAGGGTTAATCTAATTGTAATCATTGTCAAGTAAACTTTTTTCTACACAGCCAAAACCCCAAACGTTAAGTTTTTGCAACGCTTCGTACATAACCCTGATATGACCATTGTCCTATATGTAGGTCACTTCAGAAATGTTTGATTTTGATTAAATGAGAATATATTCAATCAAGTGCACTAGTTATAGGCCATTGGGCATATCTGGGTTAATAAGTTCCCTTAACTAATTCCAGTAAACTTCGACTAAAGTTTATTTGGATACACCTTCGACTCAGATAATATTTTAAATGGAAATCAAAACTTTTTTACCTGTATTATAGGTATTTTTGATCATACATGTTCATATCTATTTCCACTGTATCTACCTATATTTTGTTGAAAACAATGACTCAAACCTGACGGAATTCACACAAAGTTCAGATCTTTTTCTACTGTGAATGGTGAAGAATGAAGTATTGTGTAAAGTGCAAAAAAGCAAACAGCAAAACCAAAAAATTAAACAAAAGATGAAGATAATTCATTGTATACATATGTATGTATGCATGTAGAAAAAACGATATCTCTGTATTTGATTTTCACCCCTGAAGCGCGAACTCTCGAAAACTGAAAGGAAAATTGCTAAGCTTTATACTTTTATAAACAAATTTGCAAGTCTGAATTCAAATTTAATTTATTTTCTTTATTCATTAAAGTCTTTTGGTGTTCGTTAATTAATGAACTTTGATTATGAATTTGATTTACATACGTATGAAAATAATACACAAAACTTTTTTGCAAATATTATTTAACTTGTTTGTTTTGTTTGTGGTATCAGGTTTCCAATATTTATAACTTGTTCTTACTGTTCCACTTCATGAGCAATACTATTTTGGGGATTATATCACCATCTCATACCTCGACTTAAGATTTTTTCTAATTAAAATTTGAAAGCTTCATATTATTTATTTTGACATTAAGATAACATAAGACTAACATGAGGTAATCCAATCTCAAAACTATCATTTATATTCTTGTAGCAAATAAAGTAACTGCAAAAAGGCAAAATTAAAACGGAAATTGTATAACAATTCGTACAAGTACAACGAATTTGACAAATAAGTGACAATGACAAGCATTTGCAAATAAAGCTTTTATAGTCGAGATTATAGCAGAAGCACATTACCCGTCGTATACAAGATTTTAATTGTCAATTTCAATTAAGTGTCACTTGTTATTCGGAAAGAAGCAAATAAATTTTAGATTGTGTCTGTCTCGTTAGAATGAGTAATGCATAAATACAAAAAAAGAATATTATTGATTTTTTTTTATAACCTGTTTTACCAACAGCAGAATATTTGTTATAATATTTATATTGGACAGAAATGTTTTTTTATGTCTGTAACTATATATTCGATAAATTTATTTTACTGTTAATCTATATGCAGTCAAACCCGGATTTATTGAATTTCGATTACCTATTTAGAACTTGAATAAATTGGGAGTAAAGACAGGTGCTCTGAAACTTGATCATAGCTGAATGTACTTCACTTTTTCTTTTGTATTAAAAATTGGCTTTTTAATTGATATACACTACAGGCGGAAAGTTTGGAATAAAAAAAATAAAAGTCAGCAATCAAGAAAGTAGAATATTTCATGATTTATAGAAAATGGCCCATCTGTAATTAAACTAATATTAATGAAACAACACTCGTTTAAAAATATTTTAAAGTTTTTCTACATAATATTTAATTCGTATTTAATGATTTAAAGTCATTTGGAATGGATTTAAACATGTTTTCATATATTTGTGACTTATTTTATCCTGCTCTTCAAAAATGTCCTTTTTGAGGACATTTTTATAAAATCAACATGTTTCCGAATTTTTGTTTCGAGCCTTTCTTTCAATTTCAAACCTTATTTAATTTTTCTGGTTATAAAAATCTTTTAATCACTCTTAGGCAATTGCACAGCTCCCATTCGTTCATAATTCCAGCCAAGTAATTCATAAAAGAAAGAAAGAAAAAGTTTTGTGAGCAAAAAAAATAAGTTTTTGTTCCAAAAGTTGTTTGACTTTTCGAGATATTACGCGATAAATACGACAAACTGAATTTTTTGTGGGGTTTTCCAAACTTTCCGTCTGTAGTGTACATACGGAGACCTAAATAAAAAATTTTTTGTGGCACTGGAGTGCGTCTATACTAGACTATAGTACTAACCGATTTATTTCATGCAATCCATTTTCTTTAGAACTTTGGGAATCTTTAGTGGTCCCAACAATAAGAACACTGGATTCCTTATTAAGCTTTAAAATTTTATGTGGATCAATGGTTGACAATTTTCTAATATTCGAAAGCTCAAAGTGACTTTATAATTTTTAATGATTAATAATTTGTTAACCCAGGTATTTGCAATGTGCCCTACGTACACTTCAGAAAAGTTTGATTTTGATTTAATGAGAATAGTTCCATTCAATATAAAAACTTTCTGAAGCGTAATATATATAGAACATTGGGCATATCTGGGTTAATCCACTAAAACATAAACTATTTTTTATCTATGGTTTTAATTTTCTGTAACTACAAAATTATTAAGCAAACATAACCACTTATCTAGAATGAAGCCGGTCTCATAAAACTCAGTAGCATTAGCGGTAGATATAACTATATTTGAGGTAGTCAGATAAAAAGTTGTAAAGTTAAACTTTATTCTTTATTCCCAATGTTTAAGGGTAAAGGAATATGTAGTTAGTGAAGCCGTCTACACAATTTACCACTCTATTATTTTAGTAGAGGCTACCGTAACATTAGTCAGTGGTATATCTAGAATTTGTGCTTGGAGAAAGCTGATTTTATTAAATTATTGGATAATTATCATAGGTACTAATAACTAGATTAAAACTCAGACCAAACATCAGATCACAAACCAAACCAAAACACGGATAAAAATCAGTTAAGAAATCTGCTCAAAATTGACATCAAAATTCAGAGTCTGAATTTTTGAGTCTGAATTTCAGACTCAAAATAAAAGAAACTTAAAGAAAAAGTAGACCAAAATTCAGTCTAAAAATCAAATAAAAATTCAAACCAAACTCAAACCGAAATTCAGAAAAAAAATTATAGGGAAATTCTGAACAAAATTTAGAACAAATGAAGCACAAAAATTAAACTAAAATTCAAACCGAAAATTAGAAAATTAGCCAAAATTACTCCAAAACTTAGACTAAAACTCAAAACATCTCTGTTTACAAATGACATCGTCTTTGTAGATATCGCCAGGATAGGTAAAAATCAATCGAACTCTTTTTAGCCATTACAGGGTAAATATATATTCCCTATCTATAATACGCCTTCTGTTAATCTCTGGTGTGTAAGTACGTCCAGGCTTGACAAACTTTTCGAGCTTGAAAGTTATTGCTAAAAAAGCTATTTTTGCTCTTTATTTATAAAAGGGGAATACCATTGAAAATAAAACTATTTTGTTGCAGACAAGAAAATAAATCAAGACAAATATTATATAATTATTTCTACTTGTAAAGGATTTAGGTTGAATAAAATATGTATGCAACTTAGGACTTAATCTAAAGGTTATATCAATCATAAGCTGATTAATGTTAAAAATTATATTTAATTATTATTTATAAAACTATTGGAATGTAACAGTTTTTTAAATACAGCTGAAAAGTGTTTGCAAAACTTAGTGTAAAGAAATTCATAGCGAAGTAGGTTAAACTGTTCGTATTATACAATCAAAAGCTATTATAATTTAATACAATGACTTGAAATTATAATTAATTTTTTTTTATATACACATACATATTTATGTAAAAATTAGTATGATTTTAATCAATACAATTTCCTTGTTATTGCAAATAATTAAAAAGTGTTACAGTAATTTGCCTTTCTACTTTAATATACTCATATATCCTACTGCGATATAAACTCGTATATCTAAACAAATGTTTATATCTCTTGCATATATCTTTAGACAAATAAAAAAAAAAATAACAAAGATTTAGATTTGCCTGTCAACAAAATAATACAAAAGATTTGCCGAAGGAGATGGGGGGAGGGGGAAATGAAAAATTATAAGAAAAAACCAAAACAGAAAAAAAAGAAAAAGCCAGAATGAACAAAGAAGGAAAAATCAGCACAAACAAAAGAGATTTCCAGCAGAGAAGAAGAAAAGCGAAAAGCTACTGAAGTTTAGCAAATATATCTATGCACATACATACGTATCTATATGAAATTTACAAATCTTACACATTAATACATATACTCACACAAACACGCATACAAATGAACTCAACTAAACTGAATCAAACTGAAGTAAGTCAAATTAAAAGCATAGCAATAATAACAATTGCAGCAATTTGCATCACAACAACAGCTAACAGCAACAAGCAACAGCAATAGCTAATGTTGAAGTAGTATAGAAGAAGAAGAAGCAGCACATAGATTAGCAACAACAACAAATACTTTCTCTGTTACTATTTCACGCTCAATGAAATTAGTTGATGGCATAAACAATACGGCTACATAGTATAACTAACTAACAACACCAACTAAAGCAACAACAATAAGATCTACAGCGGAAGTTGTTGCCATCACCAAAAACGAACAAAAAAAAAAAAAACAAAATACAGCACCGATGGCACTTTAAGATACTATTGTATCTTTTTGTTTTTCACTCTTTCTGTTGTACTTTTTGTTTTGTATAAGTTAATGCTTAATTTAAAGTTTAGGCATATTTCATTTTAATGTTTTATAAAGAAAAAAAAATTCCAAAAACAAATTATTCATTACTTTTTTTATAATAATAATTATGATATCACATCATCGCATCACATCACCATCGTCAACTGATGATGTTTTCATTCACTCAATTATTCATTCAGGTTTGTGGTTTGTGCAGTTATTTCATTTTTTGCATTTAATATTTTTGTAATATACTTATATATATATTTTTTTGTTTGCGGCATAATTGCAAAATTTCACCTCATTGCTTAATGCATATTACCCATCTAATTATCTGCTGTGAACAAAACTGGCAACACCATATTATAAATTGCTCATACAATTCGGTAACATTTCTCCAGCATAGTTCATTGATCTACATAGAGAGTACCACTTAGTGAACTCAATGAACTATGTAATGTGTATTGAAAATATACAATTTAGCATGGTTGCAGATGGGACAAATACGACTTACTTCATTTATCAGAACCAAGTCTAAATAGTCCTTTTAGTAGGTAAATTTTTAATGCCCAGCATTTTAGCATTTTGCTTGTATATGGTAGTGGTGGAGGTACTGTTATGTGTTCAGAAAAGCTTTTGCACGTGAGCCTCCTTTATGAAACATTTTTTACCAGGCGATAATAAAAAATATCATTATATACCGTAAAAAAAGGTGCTAGAAATTGGCATTAATGCCTAATGCATATACTATATAAGACGATTATTTCAACTACTTAATACCATCTACCACCTTCGTCTCTATCGTCGACCTACTTTACTTTGGTAGAGGTATATGTGCAAAGGAAAATCCAAAAGTTATTTCATAATAATTTCAAGTTTTGGTTGAAAGGCAGTCATTTGCACCACTTACACATTTCCATACATACAAATACTCAGACACACACACACGCACACACCTTTATTGTCCAACAGCTAATTGTAAACAGTTGTAACAAAACCTACAAACAAATATTAAATCAGTAATACGTAAGTGTGCCCAAATGCTGTTGTTTGTTTTAATTTCTACATGCACATATATCGTTGATGCGGTTTAGTCATCAACGTCAACAACATCACCATTATAATAATCGCCTAACGTCATCATCATCATAATACCTCATCAGAAATATACGAGTAGATCATCATACCTCACCATAATCAACAACATCATCGATATTATTGGTTTGCACGTTTTTTTGCGGTACTGTTGTTGTAGTTGAACGGTGTTAACACCACTACTTCTGTTTCACAATTATATTACAATGCACGATTTGTAATTAAATTGCATTTGCAGAAAAAAATTATTTTAATTTGTTTGTATAAAAAATTTGGCGTGTTTTTTATTTTTTCCTTAACTACACATAGAGATTACGAGTAATAGGTATCTACTACATATGTTTGCATATATCTGATATATGAATATTTAGAATATATTGATTTTTAATTTTAAGTAGAGGTTACGCAGTTAACGAAGGTTAATATGAGGTTGTTTGATGGGATTAAATAAATTAATCATTAAAACAATTAAATTTGTTTAAAATATATATGTGCCCATAAGATTTATTTAGCATTTCTGACAAATGTTTAATATTTTAATTAGAGCAATTTATTTTGAGTTTTGTTGAAGTTCCGCATTTTTAATTGGAAAAAATAATGCAGTAACGGCAGTGGAAAGAAATCATTAAATAAAAACTTAGACGGAAATGAAAACATAAATAAGAACGTAATCTTTTTAAAGATTTTTATTTTTATACATCTTCTGTAAGACTGAATTGGAGAGAACCACCTCTGGATGCACCATTTCAAATTCGAATGCGAATAAGTAGTGGCACTTTCTTGGAGTCACCAACTTTCTAATGATTGCAGTGCTTTGCAAAATCTTTCAACAACATAGAGAACTGATGTCAGTAAAATTTCTATCAGGGAGCTGAAACAGTTCTGCTTAAGTAGTTTTCCTAAAGAGCATCTTTTGTTAAACCGGTTTTTCTTCAGAATCATGGTAAAATAATGCTTATTTACAAAACCCCAAGAGGAAAGGCTAGTGCTAATGTAGTGTAAAAATATGCTCAGCAGACTTTCAAAGCGAATAAGTGTAATAGTTCTTGCTAATTTATACTAAGATGGCTGAACAATTACATATATTTTACCATATGGATCCTCCAATGATCAGTGACAAAATAATTTTCCTAATAAAGTACTACAAAAATTGGCTGATATAGTCTACCTCCATGGAGCTGAAATTGACATCAAAGATGAAGAATTAAATCTGTTAATTAAACATGGCGATTTGGGTTATTTAAAGCACCTTAGTAATTTGTATTCCTAAAATTTAGTGTAGGTACATACATTTATTAGCTCTATGATCAGTGTTTTAAAAGGGTAATCGCTCATAGGCTAATTATTTGGTGCAAAATATAGACATTTTATGCAATAATTTGTAGAGAAGTTGCTATACCACATCTTTTTCATTTATAGTTAAACGTATTTGCATCATACGGTGCGATGGGTATTCGCCCGATCGCTAGCGATTGAGTGTTTATAACAAAGTGAATCCGCTTAGTTTCTTTCATGATTTAGCAGTCTAAAGTGAACAACATGTGCGTCAGTTATTTACTGTGTAAAAAATATCTGAAAAAAGAAAAAGTTTCAAGTGTAGGCGCCATGGGTAGTGCCGTCGTCTTCAACAACTTCCCGAAAACTCCCTCCAAAATACATTTTCTTTCCACTTATTCCCAAGAAATTGTTTTTTAAATTTTATTGTGGTAACCTGAATACGGCATTCAGGTTTCACAAATATTTTTTTTTTCACGGCTAAGTTCATTAAATTTACTCATATTGTACGCGTGATTCGCTAGACTAATCCAAAATATTTTGGTTGTAATTGTCCGTAGCTCGCAGTCTACCACTTCGCTCTATGCTGCTCTATAAACACCTTTACAGTGAAAGACAAATGTCTACATTCACCGCACTGGATTTTCAGTTTATGTAAAACTAAGGAATCTAAAGGAAAAATTACGTTTGGAGTTTTATAAACAAAGACTAATTATTCATAAGAAACACAAAAAAAAAAAATTGACTTCCATAACAGCATAACGGTAAATTTACAAGCATAAACAAAGTTATCATGTCAAAAGCCTTCATACAGTCTAAGAACTATCTATTTTGCCGAACTATCAATATTTAGTTGGTCCTCCTTGGGCGTCAATAGCTTGCGGTCTCTTCAAAAGCTATTAAGCTATTGAAGTAATTTTTGTCTTATATATGAATAAATAATGATCGTTTATAAAACTGTAAACCAAATTTTTCTTCTAGATTCTTAGGTTTAGAGAAACGGTGGAGTATGTAGAGTTTTGTCCTTCACTGTATATGTACGCATGTCATTAATTGGTAAGAGCGAAACGCAACATGCTGTGCGATAATACGCTTAGCTATAAACGCAGCACAATGATCAGAAGAAGAAAATTGCTATGTGGGGTAATATTTCCTGAAAAGTCTTGACGCATTTTTTTAATTCTTCATACCATTCGAGAATTCAATTAAGCTAGAGTTCGGAATCAATCTTATGCTGAAAAACTAAAAATTCAAAACACTTTCTGAACAGGTAATATTTATTATATGAAAATCAATCAAACGAAATTGATGTTAAGGACTTTATTGAAATCTCGTCAAGATGTAGTGATTTAAAACAAATGAAAAACATAAAACCGTTCATGCAATTGTAAAAAAAACAACAGCAAAACAATCATCAATTCAGTGTAGCGTACAATTTGCTTCGTTCAAAAAGACTTTTTGCCATTTTCTATATGCTCGTATTTTTATTTTATTGTTTTATTTTTTTATTTCTTTTTTCTTTGCCTAATTGTAATGAGTACAAATATTACGAAATTTTCGCATATTCGCGTAGTTCGCACCAAACAATAACAACAAAAAATTAAAAATTGTTAGTTTGCTGATTATTTGGTTGGGGAGATGGATGGCTGGTTGATGGTTGGTCACTCACCGTATACATTTTCAAGTGTATTCGCTAGTGATCAAATACAATAACTACAATACAATCAAATTAGCTGCCAGCTGCGTTGGTCTGTCTGCCTGCCTACCTGATGGTCGTTGGTGGTGCTACCATCGAACGCACCCAAACTAAAAAAAAGAAGAAAATTAAGCAGCTATGCCTAATAGTGCAATGCACATTGGAGTTTTTGTGAGTCTGTGAGTTTGTATGCAAGTGTACGGAATTATGAATGGCGGCAGTGGCAACACTTTGGGGTTTTCTCTTTTTATTTATTGCATTATTTTTGTTTATTTTTTTAATAGCTTATTATTTTAATGTAGTGAAACAAAGAATTAATTATAATTGCAAAAATGATTTAAAGTAATTTAACACCAAAGTGAATAGCAGAAAAAAGTCGTACTTTTTGCCATTTATTATTTTCACCTGTCTGCTTGCAATTGAGTTAATAGTATACTACATAAATTTCTGTAATGAAATTTTTTTTCAACAACTATACATAAGTAAATTTAATGAATTCATTTGTCAAAAAAATACTGAAATATAAAAACATAAATAGTTGGCATCGAGATTTGCTCGATATGATCAAAAATAGCAAAAATAATTGGTGATTTGATTTTATTAAAAAATTGGTTCCTGATCTTTTCTTGCCCTGCTGAATGTACCTGATATTAATATCAACTTTATTAAATTTAAAGCTGAATGACTAAGGTGGTGCAAGATTATCAGTTTTTTTTTTAACAGTTTTGGGTACCCCATTTCTTATACTAACAAAATAATGATTTAAAATCCCCAAATGAAAAAAAAGAAGGCTATTGGGTTTGACCATGATGAAGGAGTAGAAAAATCTTATGAATCTCGGATATGTTTAACTTTCTTTCAAGCATCACAAAAAAAGCGTTTTTATTACTATTTGTATTTTAGGACGATTTTATGGCCTGGATAAACCCTTGAGTAGAGTAGGTAACAGTTTTTTGTTAATGCAAGGACCTGCATAATAACCGATTCGTGATCAGTTACTACAAAGTAATCTGGAACAATTCTTATATCCCCAACTGAATTTAACATCTATCCAAAGTGCAATAATCACATTTTATTAGAACTTCATTGATTACGATATCGTCTCTGCGGTAAGCAACTTGTTTGCATAAATATATAACTAGATATCGAATCACTATTCAACCTAATTTTTAAGCCCGGAATTCGAATACATTATTCTTCTTTTCAACGATAACTAATTTCTAAATACTTGCAGTTATTTGAAAAAAGAATAGAACTTTTTAGTGATGCTACTGCACGTTTTCAAAAATTCGCATTCTTTAGGGCTTATTATAGAAATTATACACTGTTTGGGATTTGAACCCGAGGCAGCTGGAACTCTAGTCTAGCACTCTACCACTAGGCCACCTCGATGTGCGTGGTAGTGGTTAGACAAAGTATAGCGGCTGGCTTCAATGTTAATTACAGGAGCCCTGAGAACAGCACCGTCAAAGGCGCTGTACACTATCCTGGATATGCTATCAATAGATCTTTTCGGAAAAACCTCAGCGTTAATTTCAAGGGTGAGGCTGAACGCGATCCGCAAGTGGTCCCTAACTAATTTTGCTTTCAGAAAGATTCTAGGTAAAATCAAATATCTTCCAGCACTTGTTGATCTCACCCTCTCCTCACTATCCTTTGGTAACAGCTTTAGCACACTTTTTCCAGCTCGCCAAGAGTTGAGTGCGAGTAATGTGATATGCCCTGGCGCCATTAAAGTGTATACTGATGGCTCCAAATTGGATGGTAAGGTTGGGGGTGAAGTTCACTCTGAGGGTCTGAATATCTCAATGCACTTTCGTTTCCTTGATCACTGCAGCGTCTTCCAAACTGCTGGCGATCACTGAAGCCGCTAACCTGATAAGTTTTAATGCGATACCCTGTAGTGATATCCGCATTTTCACTGATAGTCAGGCGGCGATAAAATCTCTATAACGCTCCGCTAACGACAACGAGATAGCCACGACATTCAACCCACACTCTGTGGGTGCCTGTCCATAGCGACATTGAGGGAAACTGTAAGGCTGATAATCTTGCTAGACTTGGCACGACTCTCTGGCAACGTGGGCATACCATTGGAGGATGGGAACCTACATATATGCTTCATTGCTAAACAGTTATGGCCTACGACACATCAGAAACGCACTGAAGCACTCGAAAATTTGGACCGAGTCCATATAAACCGGGTAATTGCCATTCTTACCGTACATTGCCTCGTTGTTAATCTTGTCCGTAGACTAGGCCTTCCACCTTGTATGTAACTGTCCCGCTTTAACAGCATTTAGACACAAAACTCTGGCAGAACCTTTCTATGAGACACTCACAGAGCTTGCATCCTCTGAAATCAGAGACATATCACGCTTCATCGAAAGCACAAAATAGTTTAATTAGGAGTGATCAAGAGGTAACAACTCGTCGTTAATTTCAATGGTCCAACAGGTCTCAGTGTGCTCTTTTTTAACAGCCCCAACAACCTAACCTAACCTAAGGAGTTTATTCACCTCTGTGGTGAATTATTTGATTTCATCAAGGTGTTTCAAGTCACCTACAAAAAAATGTTGTTGTCTCCCCCAGGGGCAAAAAAAAAGATTCAGCGTACTACAGCTTATAAAATAAAAAAAATGTTAAATTGTAGAAGGAGTAGGTAATGTACACACATTATTCATGACTGAATCACATTGTGTAATATTAGATACCTTTGCTAAATTCTATATTTACATATTGTTATCAAATATTATAAATTAAATAATAACAAATATTCGCACACAAAAAAAGAAAGCCCACACCAATGCTTAAAATATAAAAACTAGATGAATACGCGGTATAAAGATTAAAACGAAACAAACACAAAATATATACAAATATTATTATCACACTTGCAATTGATAAGTAAAAAAAGCAATTTGTTATAACTACATAAACTGCTGATAAAAAAATGAAAATAAAAAAAATATAAAAAACATAAACATTTTTTGATTTATTCTATGAATTGTTAGAGCACACATTTGTATACATATGTATACTATATGCACATATTTATGCACATGCATATACATATATATAGCATACTCTTGATAAAATTGATAAGATAATGTGAAATTTTGAAGAACATATGCGAAAAGTGAAAAAATTATTTCATTAAAAGTGATACGAAAATGAGTCACGATGGTTACCTTATTTAACTGACTATATTTGATTGTATTTATATCTATGTATGTATTTTCTCTTTAAGAGGGGGAAAAGCTAAAGTTTTTGTAAAGGAAATGTACTATTAAACAAAATATAATTATTGTTGAGTAAATATATGGAAACATAATATAGAAATTTGAAATATATATATGTGGGTATACCTACTTCTACTCATATTTGTATGCAAACGATATTTCCGAAAACTAATTTCACAAAAGGGCAGCTATAGTAATTTTAAATTATTTACTATATTTTTTTGGGTATTTTTAAATTTTTTTCTGTAATAAGAGGTCAAAATCAAAAAGAAAATTACCACATAAATAATAATATTGATTATTAAATTTTGTAAGTAATTATTTTTCTGCAATGAATTTTTATGGAAAATCAAAAAAACATAATATTTATTACAAAATCTCCTTTTGTCATAGAAAAATTGTCTAATAAAAATTCACTATATAGACTATGTATACAAATATATATTTATTTTTGCCCAAAAAAAGTTCAATTCAATGCCATATTTAATTTAGTGAATGTATTTTTATTTGTTTTTATTTTATATTTATTTTATTGTATTTATTTTATAAAGCACACGATTTTTTCTATGGTAAATTAAATTTCAACACGTTTGCAAAAACAAACAAATAAAACAAAAAAAAAAAAAAAAGCTATAAACAATAACAGCAATAAAGAAAAATTAAAAGACTTATGAAAATTATATAGGTGTTAGGGGAATAGGTAAATGAATATAAAACACAGCTACACAAATTACAGATATGTATATTTCAAATTAGTATGGGAAACGATATCGGGCGAAGTTAGAAGTTATATTAAATAAAAATGTGAATAAAAATTCTATTGTATTAGTTAAAATTAATTTTTTTTATTTTATTATTGTAGGTATATTACAATAAAAACCAAAAACCAAAAAGAAATGGGGAAAACCAATAAATAATTAACTTAATTATGTCAAAAATTACACTTTCATGTGAAATAATATAAAAGATAAAGAAAATATTAAAGGTGCATATGTACATATGACACATTCATAAAACAAATAAAAATTGCATTGACTACGTTGGCGCGCTAAGGGCAATAGTTTCATTTTAAGGTCGGTCACCTTCTGGTCTAGATTTTTCAAAAAATTGATTTTTTTATATTTAAAAAGCATAGGCTTTTAAAAGTATACTGTAAAATTTTGGTATCAATATTTCCAGTATTTCGACTTCTACAGCCTATTTAGCAAGTGAGTGCAGAAGCAGGTAAAAAGGTCGAACGAAGTTTAAACTCATTTATCTCGAAACTATATTTTTCTGCACGGTGGGAGTCAAAAAGCAAATTTTCTTAAATTTTACTATATTATTCAGTAAACCAGTGCTTATCGCGGGAACTAAAAAAACTTTCTACGTTGAATACTTCTTACATTTTACATACAAAAAGTAATGAAAAACGGTCTGCTTTCGTAACGTCAATTTCAACAACGCGCCATTTTGTCAATTTTTTTTTTATTTTTTCATTTTAGTTCCAGCATACTGATTGTAACTTCTTTTTTTTTTTTTTTTTTTTTTTGTTTTAGATCAGTGGAAAATCCAAAACGTGTCCCACCAGTAAGATCGGTTTTTTGAAGAGGGCAACTGTAACACCAATTGAAGTTTACTTAAAATTATAATATTTTTTTTTTCATTATTGTTTTTGTTTAAATACTATTGCTTATTATTTCATTAAAAAAAAATCCTAAAAACTCGTCAAATTCAAGTGCGCTAGACCAGAAGGTCCCCTTAAATCAAACCAGTGCTAGGTCTATCGTATACCCAATTGAAGAAAATTTTTATCATTTTGAAAATCACAAAGAAAGCTTTCGCTGTCAATTGATTTCAAGTTGGTTGTAAGTGTTACTTCTGTCACACATGTAACAGTTCCGTACTATCGATAGAGCCATTTGCTTTTAAGACGGCATTATTAGAATACATCTCTAAAAAGTATGTCTTTCCCATAATTTAGACTTGTGTTTTAAAAAACTTCTATTGATATCGAATATTCAAATACTTACATCGCTCCTGGTTGAAATCCTGTCTAGTCTCAAAAATATTTATATCGGAGACATCAGGATTTTTAATCATATTTATAATAGCCCCTAAATTAACTTATATCGTAATAGGTATCATATTCTTAAATATTATTGGGATTTATTGATATTTAGTGCTACCTCCGATATAACATTAAGCATATTTGGCTCTGGAGTGTTGAGAGACGAACATCTGAGCTCTTTAACACCGTATAATCTACTAAGATTTATTAATAAAACTGGTAGAGCGGGGAGAGGGGGTAAAGGGAGCACAGGATGTAGTAAAATGGATGTAAAACTTGTCTGAGTGCTTTATTCTTGAATTCTTCTATTGCAGTTCCAAAAAAAAAAAAAAATTTAAGACCATATTTTTTGAAAAATCCACTACCCCTACTCAGTGTAACTCAAGTTGTAGGACTTTTTATATCCAAACTTGGATACTTCAGTTTCAGAATTCCCTTATCAACATATCTCAATGTGCCAGTCGATGAAGACATATCTCAAGTTCGGCTTTCGAGTAAATTCACTAAGGAATTAATTGTTCATTTTTATTTAAACACAGTCCATAGAACAACTTACAGTGGAATCCCGAAAATTCGTAATCGCAAGGGACCAGCAATTTTTTACGAATTACAGAGATTTTCGATGTAACGAGATTTCTATTTAACCGACTGTTTTTTTTTTTTCAATTTGAATTGAAAGTGGTTAGATTCCATACAAATACTTAACTAAAGAAAATTAACTGATTTTTCCATCAATGAATGCATTTGAAAATTCTTTTATTAGCTAAATCAAATTAATTGAAGAAAAATAAATTTTATTGATTTTGATGTAAATACAAAAATAGGAAATAATTCATTTATTTACAAAAATGAAATTGATTTGAAAAAAGTACATTTTATTGATTTTAATGTGAATACAAAAGTGTAATAATTTATTTATTTAGGAAATTTAATTAAGGAAGGAAAAGCTGTGACTGTAAATTAGAATTGGGTTTAATTTGACGATATTTTCTTACTCAACATAGAATACGCGATCTTCTGTATGCAAAATTTAGTTTGCAAGGAAGAGAAAGCATTCAACGATTACTAATGAGTAGAGTTCGACCGAACGTCAAATTTTTGGCCGAAGCCTAACCGAACTTCGGCCAAAATGTTATTGTTCGGCCGAAGCCGAAGGCCGAACCGAACATTTGAACAGAAACTGAATTATAAAAAGTATAAAAATAAATCAATAATTTTTACTTTTAAATGATAAATTTGGCCTAATTTGAAATACAAATGTTTTTTATTATTTAAATTATATTTTTTATTTTTATAATAGTATCACGTTTAAAATTCAGAGCGTTGACTTAGAAAAAACCACTTATTTTTATATTTCATTGAACACAAAATACAAACACTAAAAAAAAAATTATTATTGATCAAAGTTAAATAACTGTATATTATAGTGTAACAATAACAATTTTTCGGCATTTGTACCAAGCAATTGGCAAACCGTATCTTTATAAAGCTGGCCTGCAGCACTAAAGAGTTGCTAATTAGCAACACTATTTGGAGGAGCGATAAGATTTTGGGTTGCAATTATTATAAACCATAACTTCTGGCTGTAGTGCCAATATTTTTGTGTTCGGCTATTGTTCGGCCAAATTTCGGCCAAAGCCGAACCGAAGCCAAACACCAAATATATGGCCGAACATGGCCGAAGCTGAACGTTCGGTCGAACTCTACTAATGAGTAATACGATGAGATTACGAGTAATACGATGCAACGGTTCCTTCGATGCTGAATTTACAGTTACGTATTCGCATCGTTGCTGTGCATTACGAATTATAAAAGGTTGTCAGCAACCAATTTCGATTTATAAGAGGTTAAGCAAACCTTGTATTGAAAAAAAAAAAAAATACGAATTAGCGAGGGGACCAAAATATATGGGATTTTTACGGATTAAAGCGATTTTTTCAAGGGGCCAACAGTTTGTTACGAATTATTGAGATTTTTGAATTAAGGGGGTACGAATTATCGCGATTCTACTGTATTTCAATTGAAGAATTTCTTTTAATGATCAGAGTACCTGTTCGCCGAAAAACTTGTATTTGAAGTTCCTTAACTCTAGATATATTTGTCTTTTAACTTAGAAAAGGTTAGTTTAGAGTGATGCAAAGCACAATCCATTGTTTGTATATTTAAAATTAGCAATTGAAGCTTGAAGTACGATACTCTTCAAATGCTTCAAATATATATGAATGCATGTCGCATTGTTAGATGCACAAGCGAAAAAAAATATATTAGCCCATCTATGTATTGTTTGAAAAAACTATGAAAAGCAGCAATGACCTTCTAAAGCAAAAACTAAAATAAAACCACGAGCATATAAACTACATACATAGTTAGTAAACTATTATATTAGTAGGTATAGCTATTATAAAATTGTGGTCAACGAACACTGTGAGGGTTTTTGTTTCGTTTGACAAAACCAATTTATTTTTAAAGGTTTACATATTTAGCACAACAATTTATGATTCATACACATGAATGAATTGACTGAATTACTTGTTGTATTCAGTAAAGTAATATGCGATTAAATTATTTTATTTGTATTTTGTAATCATTTTGATTTTGGTGCGTAAAAAACGTAAACTTATTGAAAAATTGGTACCTACTAATGATGAGCTTGCAAATTGTAATTGGAAAATAAAGTTACACTTTTTATTGTGAATGTTTTTTTTTTTTTATTATTCTTTTTTAATAACATCAAAAATTATTAGGTCAGAAATAGTTTACGAAATTTGTTAGTTGAAAACTGTTTTCATTTTTTTATTTGTTTATTTCGCTTTCAATGCAGTGTCTGGCTTTTGTAATCCGATTGTGTTATGAGTCAAGAGACCATTACTGTTAAAAGAAAAATAATAACTTGGAGTATGTCAAGAATTTTGAAAAAATAATTTTTTTTTTTAGTTATAGTTTCATCATAGTTTATTATTGTATTTCTTTCTGGGGATTTCGCTGATGGTGTTATAAGCGGCTTAACGCCTTTACAAATCAATCAATGGAAATCGCAAATTATACATACACGTATCTATATATTTAGAAAATATTTATTTACAGTTTTTTGCTTAATTATATTGTGATGACTTTGTTAAAATGTTAAAAAAAAGAAATAAATTATATGGTTAAAATGAAAAATAGGTTTTTTCTTAAAAAATGTGCAAATATAAAATGATGACAGATTAAAAACCACGTTATGAGACAACAATTGTTTAAATATTATTTAATTACTTATTTAAACATAAATTATATTTTTGAGTTTTTTCTTGAAGAAAAGAAAAATAATGTGTGAAATAAAAATTTAAGAAAAAAAGATTGAATAGTGAAATAATGTGCAAAACAAAAATTAATAAAAAAGGCGAATTAACTAACTAAAATTTTTGTTTCTTAAAGTCAAAAGAACAGTATACCAACTTGATCAAAAAGTTGCCGGAACTTATTCAGAAAATTAAGAATTGGTATTTTTATTCATCTAAATCTATATTGTCCCCTTCAAAGTAATCCCTATCGACTGCAACACACTTATGCCAGCGCTTGAGCCAATCCTCGAAACATTTTTTATATTCGGTTTTCGGTATGTCCATCAGTGGTTCCTGCGATTTTTCCATTACTTCCTTTCGGTTGCTGAAACGCGTTCCCCGTAATGGTTTTTTAACTCGATTGAAATCAGGTGAATTCGGTGGCTGTTGGATGGTATTTGTTGCATTTTTCGTCAAAAAATTACGAATAATGATGGCACTGTGCGACGGTGCGTGAACATGGTGCAAAATCCACGAGTTTTCTGTCCACAATTCTGGTCTCTTTCGGCAAATTGTTTCACGCAAATGCCTCTTAACGCCCAAATAATACTCTCTGATGGTTAATTTGCGGTTATTGACCAAAATTTATTTTATTTTATCAATGTTTTCGTCGGTTTTCGATGTCGATGGTCTGCCACTGCGTTCATCATCTTCGATTGACTCACGACCCCTTTTGAACCGCTCGTGCCACGCTCGTAAACGACCGTTTTCTTTAGAGAATCGTTGCCGAAACAATTTTCTAACATTTCCAACGTTCGCGCACCATGAAATCCGTTTTTTTACGCAAAATTTAATACAATACAATTTAATAAAATTGAAAAAAGTCGGCAACACACACAGAGATAGATGAACTCTTGGCTACGTAACTTTTGCAAATGTTAAGCTATGACAGTAAGATTTAGAGGGAATATCAACAACAGATGTACCAACATAACAAAAAAAAAAACAGAACTCAAATCGGAATGATGGGAGCGCCACACGGTGGTTATTCCGGGAACTTTTTGATCAAGGTGGTATGTATGCTGGTTAGGGTGAAGCGAACCACTTTTTTTTATCTCAGGACTACCCAGGAAATTAGTATCTGATGAGTAGTATGTTGGTAATTTTGTTTTCAATTTGGTTAACTTTTACGGTTAGCTTTATCGAGTTGAAATGACCACGTGGGGAAAATGTTTTTGTTTTGATCAAATCGTTCGGGATTCTTTGGATGTTAATGATATTTTACACGGTTAAAACATTACTAGACCTCATGAAAGCTGGCAAACTTGCATATTCGTATTTGCGCAAATTTGTATACACCGATTCATAAACACACTCTGCAGGCTTTGAAAGTGTAAATCAGCTGTTGCACAAAAGTGTTGAAAATTCATTTTGAGGTTTGCACATTGAAATTGGCTTCTAAATTTGGCAGCACTTTGCAAACGTTTTCTGTATGGAGAATGAAAACAGCTGATATACACAATGCAAACTAGCAAGGTTTGCGAAATATATTAGGCTTTTGCGAGATTTCATGAGAGCCACTATTATTTTTTAAAGTGAAAAGCCAAGTTTTCAAAGTTCAAAGTTTGTCTCTCAAACCTAATACTTTGCTTTTGTTGTTATCGAATAGGGCAAAATTTTGAATAGAGGGGATTCTCTACATTTCAAAGTTACAACCTTGTTTTTAATATTTCTAGCCCAGCTTTCAAAAGGTAAAACCACAAAATTTCTTTCCACGTTGCGAATTTAACTAGATAATGCCAACATTGAAAGTAGACAAAGTTCAAAAAAAAATTTACCTACTTTCTACTAACATCAGGTAACTAACTTCTTCGGGTGATCTTGAAACAAAAAAATGTTTCACTCCACCCTAATGCATGTATGTTGTCACTTTGCCCAATAGTTAAAGACCTTAAAAACTCTCGCATATTTTCACATGAAAATCATTAAATTTACTCGCAAGTCTTTAAGCTAAGCTTCTAATATGTTTTACGTTGCCTCATTCCCCTCTACTTCTGCTGCTAGGCACTAAAGACAATCCATCATTTTTCTTCTTTTTTCACAACTTTTCATCCATAGTTATAAATTTGTTTTTTTTTTGTTTTTTTTGTTTTTGTTACGAATATATTAAATTCACACACACATGCATACATAGGTATATAAAAATACAATGTGAAGAAAATATTTTGTTTTCTTTTATTTTTATGGTATATTAGTTGAAGTTCACATTAAAACTTTAAAACCCCCCATTAAGCACATCTGTCATGCTTTTTATTTTCCATTTATTATTCTTTTGTTTTTTTTTCACTTTAGCTTCTTCTGTTTGTTGTTGCTGAACATGACCCAAGTCTTTCAAGGACACGTGTTAACTGACTAATTAACAAATTTCCGCCAAAATAAATACACAACACTGTGTTTATATGCAGAAATAAAAATTATATCCGCCTTGCTTTTTCAAAAAAAAAAAAAAAAAAATATGCAATAATAGTGAAAAGACAGAAACTTCTCTTGTTCAGTCATTTGTATCTTTTTGGACAATTGTGTTTTTATTTTTGTTTTTTTTTTATGGTAGAATGATGAAGTAGGGAGGTACCACACATTCGAGGTTAACAATGTATATTAAATAAATCATTGTGTATGATTTTTAATAAAGAAATACTTGGCAAATAATTGTAGAATTGTCAAAGAAAAGGAATACAAAGCTTTGGGTAGACAGCAGTTGGAAGATGTTGTAAGAAGAGCAGAACTTTCAGCAACAGTAATATTATTTAAAGTTTAAATTTTAAACCATAACGATGTTGTTTAAAATATGACTTGGTTATGAAGAACTTCAGATAAGGTCAGTTTAATTAATTACTACCAAAGTACATATAGCATGTCGAAGTTTTTGCTTTTTATAATGAAATTTTTGAATATTTTGGAATGGCACCCAGTGTAGCTCAGATGATTCACATTGGATTCTTATTTTCTAATAGATTTTTGAATTTTATTTATAATAACGTAAGTGTAGATAATTCGGATTGATTTTTGCAAGAGAAACTTTGAGCGTTTAAAACAAGGATTTATACAGATTTATGAAAAAAAAAATGTTTCAATAGAAAATTAAAGCGCATTTCTTCCTCTTTTAAAGTGGTTAACTACTAAAAAAAAAATTCATAACATTTTTTTTGATAATTACTAAGGTGACATCACGTCGAAAAAAAAAAAATGAATTGCATGTATTCGATTTTAAAAGCTAATTTTTTCCTTAGTTTGCTTTCTAAAATTGTGCTTATTTTTACCAAACGATAGCATAATATTTTGTGAAGTAAACAACAAATTGTTATAAAATTTGTGATTTTCTAATATAACTTGCTGAGGCTTTGGATGAAAATATGCTCATTCTTTGTTTTTTTCACTCACAACTGATAAATTTGAAATAATTTAAATAAGTCTTGCATACCATCGTTTCAAAAAAAGGAATTAATTTAAAAAAAAAACCAAAGAAAAGTTATTAGCAAAACAGCATCGATCCGACTTATATACATCGATCCGAATTACCATCACTTACTTTAACAATTTTATTTTTTTAATGTAAAAGTTTTCTATAAACTAAAAACAATGAATATTGAATAAAAGCTTCCTACATAATGTTTTTTAATTGCTTTTTTAACATTTTGAATTTTTGTAATATCACAACAAGTTTTTGATAGAAGGTTAGATAATAAGATAAGGTTTCAGGAGATGAATGAGTGTGTAAGCTATATAATACCATTTGAGCCCTACAGTCGTTGCAAATATGTGTGTCCACCTTAGAGCCCTCTCCCTAATTATTAAACGCAACGCTCCATATAAATAGTATCCCAGTATATGTAAACAAGCAGAGATACAAATTTTTCCGTTTGCTTCCCAACAGATGGAATTCTACTGATTTACTGAATGTTTGTAACTACTACCTTTTATCCACTTCCAAAATTTTTTCGTCATTCCAATTGACAACAGTACTTAGATTAGTTTACAGCCTCAAAAAATATAAATGATTTTAAAGAAATTGATAATCATATACACAATGTCTATAACCTACCCGAAGGTCTGGTGACCGATTATTATATCCCAAAATTTGTATTGAAATTTAAAAATTATAATCCTGATGAAATACGATTGTATCGGACGGTCTCTCAAAAGTGATTATGATTATAGAGAATGGTCAATAATTGACTGTGGAGTAGGCCCAGCAATTTCCTAGAGCATACTAGATTTTTTGATATCTGGAATCCGGCTCATGATCCTCTTTGAATATACCTCAACTGAATTTTGGCACATGCAAACATTAGATGGAGAAGTGTAATTTAGTGTGTCATATCAAGAATGATGTGATCCCAATATGATTATTCCATGGAATAAAAAGAATTGAATGAATGAACCAGAATGACGTACATATTATAGAAGCTCAAATAATGAATGCCATGAAAGCAAGTAAGTTTTTATGCTTGAATTCAATGCATTCAATGTCAAGGCTGTAAATCTTTATACGATAAATCAGATTTTTATTTAAAGCAGCAAATATTATAAATGTAGTTAATGCTTTTAAAGTCCATGGATCAACGTGTCTGATAAATAAGACATATTGAAAACCATATCAGTTTTACCATAATTTTCTGTTATATATGTTATACTGAAAAATTATGTATAACTGCATTACTTAATGTATTTTTGTCTCAATATTAAATTAAATCGTAGTTAGTTTGTGATGTTATATGTAAGGTTTTCCCGCACGGAAGCGTTTCTTAACAAATTTTCATTTAAATTAATAAAAAATTGCTTGTTAGGTTTTCCTTCATCAATGCCGCAATACTACCACATACAACCGCACTAATTACCAACCAACAAAAAGAAACTCTTTGTAAATTATTAATATTTTAAATTCCAAAAAAATATACACTTAAACAAACAATATATAAAATACAATAGCAGCAAGAAGAAAACGTGCGAATAATAGCATTTAAATGCCATTACATAATTTAAACAAAAAACAACAAATATTCATCAAAGGTAGTAAGGTAGTAAAGTAGTATTGTAGGTATATGTGCACGTAAGTATATATGTATAACTTTACGTGATTGCATTATGATGGGACGCCGCTTAATGCGGCGGCAACCTAACAACATCATCATCATCCACATCATTCGAACCACCATCAAGTCTGTCTATCCGTCCATCCATCCGTTCATCCATCCGTCAGCTATTTCGTTTGTCAGCACAATTATCGTTAACTTTAGTGAAACATAAATGCATTTTGTTCATACATTGAGTGAAATATTTTTAAATGTCTAACAGACATATAATACACCCATTTTTAACCCCCCCGCTGATGTGTTTGAGACAAACCGCAACACTACAACACTATAATGCCGACAGCACCAACACTAACTGTAGCACTAATTTTGGCCAACAGCGTTATTTTTAGCCAAATGGGTCAACTTAACTGCTGTGCATGTGTAAACGATTTTATGTATGTATGTATGTGGATATGTGTTGTTATTGTATTACGTTTGTTTTGCTTTACAACAAATCTCTACTAATTAATTGGCTTGTGTTCACACTTTTGGTTTCGGCCAATTTTGTAACTTTGTAGTACAACGAGCGAGTAACATTTGCCTGCATATATGCCAAAAACTACAACACTGAAAAACCGAAACCAAAAAAAATCATTAATTGATTATGTTGGTTAATTGATTTTTCTTTTTAATGCCATAGACCTAATGGTTTTAAGGTTTTTTTGCATATTATTTATCAGCAGTGATGCTATTCCTATGCCCTTCACTCACAAACTCTTAAAATATTATCAAAAATTACGGTTAATTAAAGTTCAAGTTCTTTTATGATAACGATTTATAAGCCAAGTAATGTAAACGCTAAGGTGTCAAATTTTCTAAAAATTGGACTCATAATGAAATTTGCTGTAATTTTGAAATATGAATTTACGAAGAAAAATATTGCCAGGCAAAGTTTTTCTTGTGTATTTTAGTCCGCTAAACTCGAAAATGGTAAATTGAAAATTCCAAAAAAGATGATCTTGCCACTCCGACTTCAGGTTTATGAGTTTTATAAAATTTCATTCAATAAGTAAGTACTATTTTTTCAATTAACATTAAGGCTCTATAAACTAATCGAAGGAGCAACATGTAATAGTTATATTCTAATATATACACATATATGTGGACTTTTGATAAAACAACGTATTTCAACATAAGAAGTTTCACATTTTCTTTTAAATTCGACGTGTTTTTGCTTTTCTTATCTATATATGTATATAGTTCTGTTATTTCAAGAGATAAAAATACTAGAAACTTGGGGTTAAAAGCCACAAAAACGAGCTAAAATGAAAAGAAAAGATGATACTTCTTATGTAGAGATAAGTGGTTTTGTCAAAAGTCCACAGCTATGTAAATAAATATGTATGCTGGCTATAAGTTAATGGCTTTAATTCACATTAGATGTCATTACTAGTGGCAATAAAATATGTTTCTTGAAAAACCAACCACATCTTCTAGCTTTTGTAAGCAGATACCAATAACAAAAACAAGTTATTTATTTCTGAGGTGACTCACACTGGCTTTGATAAAATAATGTCAAAGTTATATTTAAAAAAAAATTTTGAGTAGCACATAGTAAATGAAAATACTTTTGAACTTTCATTATTATTCAAATATGTATTAAAAATTTTAAATAAAATAGAAAATGAACTAATTATATCGATACCTTCCCGGAAAGACATCGAGTTAATGTTTTGTCAATTTTTTTGTATCGACCGGGGGCCGATAGGGGGAAATTTTCCTCGCCCCCAAAGATTTTCAAACACTTAAAAATTGAATAACTTAAACAGTCAAAAAGGTGAACATAATTAGTTATTGTTGTTTTTAGTTATTACTTTTAATTATAAGAATAAAGAATAATCTTGCTCATTAAACCACTTTCCTTCTCTATGGAAATGTGCTGAAATAATTATGATACCTAAACCAAATAAACCTGAAAACTCAGTGCCCTCATATAGACCTATAAGTTTGCTGGAAATATTCTCGAAAATATTCGAAGTAGTAGATTGCTAATAATACAAGAAAATAAGAATATAGTTCCGAATCACCAATCGTCATAAGCACGGTACTCCTGAGCAATCATCAATATTGTCACTGACTTTCTGGAACGCAAAAAATATTGCTCTGCCATATTTTTGAACATTCAAGAAGCGTTCAAAAAAGTTTGCCATCAAGGGCTGTTATACAAATCAAAACATTTACTTCCAGCTCTATTTTATTTGGTCTTAAAGTCTTATCATTCTTATCAAAGTAAATTATGAAACATTAGCCAAATGTCAAGTGAAAGCCGGTGTACCACAGGGCAATGTTCTGGGTCCTGCTCTTTATTCGATTTTTACCTGCGATTTGCCTAAAACTGATGGTGGTACTATAGCTACTTATTCAAATGATACTGCCATTTTAGCATCAAATTAATCTCCTACAGAAGCTGATAATCTAGTTCAGAAACAGCTCGACTACGTTCAACAATGGTTACTTCGTGGATGAGTGCTTGATTGGAGTTCCATCTGCCTCAGGTTCGATTCCCAGATGGGGTTAAATTCTTAAAAAATGTCCAAATGGATTGTTCTAATAAAATGAATCATTTCGGTGATTTAGTTTTTAAATACGTGACTCAAGTACCAGTTCAATAGGTTCTCAGGTAGAAAATTTAATCCACAAAAAAAAAAAAAAACAAATTATAGGTTTCGGGTTGATATAAAGAAAATCCCAGATGGGGAAGAGAAAGTTTGAACACAGGATAGCAATCAGCGACCTTAAATTATTCTTAAAATTCTACTAATTCTCGACCCATTATAAACCAATTTAAAACCGAGAACTGAATAAATGTATTTATATTGTTATATTGTTATATTTTCCACAATCCTTTACCTTGCAAATAGATCATAGAAATTGTGAAATGCTTTTCTACAAGAACAGGGTTTCCCCAAAATACGAAACGTACCAGTATGGCCATACCTTTGCATTTGTTAGTCATCGAAATAAAGTTTATGAATAAGCAAAAAAAAAACGTTACACGAACGAGAAAAAAAACGCTCCAGCCCGCGTTTTAGCGTTTTGGCGTTTTGGTTCATATGAAGAATTTTTATTTTTTATTTCCCCCAAAAATGTTTCCTGTATCCGCCACTGATTATGCTCGATCATGTTTAATGGAAACAATTTTAGATGCAATATTGAACATTTATCGGAAAAAGAAAAAAAAAAACATTTTATCGTAATTACAAATTTGAAAATGTTGGTTACGATAACACATTTAAATTGAATTAAATGATTCACATTTGTTTTTCGTTTCACGTAAAATTAGCTTTTTGTTATTTACAATGTTCTTCCGGGAAGGTATCGATATGGATTATTCAATTACTAATCAAATAGTTATATGTTAGTTTACGTATGTTTAAGTTTAAACACAAAGCTTTAAGACCTAACTACATAAGATAAGAATTTGTCATGATAAATTTAAAAATAAAAATACCAAAAGTTCATAAAAAATCGTATCTGAGATTTTTCTTCAGTAATTGTTAGTAATTGGGGTATTATAGATGGAAAAACCACAAAAACCAGTTTTGGGGCTGCAGAACGACCTCCAAAAAACCCTCCCTTTGGTGAAAAAAGCCTTTTTCTCCTCGAATAAAACTCTCCGTTTTTTTTATGTTTGATCATAAAACTTTCGCGGAGTATCATATATTAATAATCTAGAAAAAAGCTCCAATGTGGTCTTTGCGGGCTAGGCCAAACGTTTCGCAATCAGTCATGTTGACCGTATTATGTATGTAATCGTGTAGGAAAGCCGAGTACTTGCGGTGTAGTCAAGTCGGTTCCGAAAAGTACTAGATTCAAAGTTGCTAGTCCTGATTTGTTAACAATTCAGTCTTGATATAAAATGAGGTAAATCGGATTTTTCAAATTTTTTAACATATTTTTCTGGCAAAGAGAACGAGTCGGTTTTTTTGTTATTCTCCCTGTTAAATGAGGTAATTTCAGTCCTCCCTATCACACCTTTCCTTTTTCTATTAGTAACTTTAGGATCCATAGCTATACCACAGCTCTTAAGATTTGTATAGAAGAGTATACATTCTAGAGTTTCCATCAGCTCTCTCATTTCCTATTATACCTTGCGGTTATTACTGAGAATCACGTAGGGTAGGTATTTCCGAATTATCGGATTTTGATACTCTAGAATCTAGACGAATTCATTAAATGCTTGAATGAATAATCAAATCATTGCTTTTCGAAAGAAACCGATTCGGCTTTCTTGCAATGCAACAAATATTATTTTTTTGATATATTGATAACTTTCCCCTAGAATGTATTAAGCGATATTTTTTGCGATGGTTTTTGGCATGTTTTGGTTTCAGTTTCATGATTCACAACGAAGCAGAGATAAGAAAATTGTAAGCGCGTGCAAGTTAGACCTGTGTAAGGGCAGCATTTCCGATGTAGTTTTGTGGATTAATGGTATTTCTTTAATTTTTTCCCTCGTTACGAATTCGATGAGACCGCAAATTTTGGCCATTCAGTGCGTGTAAATTGGGCCATATAGGAAACGCTAAACATATGTTTTTAGTCACTTTAAAATTGGGAAACTATTATGTGAAAATTAATTTCAATCGTAAAAAAAGGCAAACATGTAACTCTCTGCGAGATCTACAAGAATCAATTGCTAAATTGATAGCCTTAGTGGGGAAATTTGATTTTTGAGGTTAGACAAAATTTTATTCAACTTACACGCACAGTCTTTTTCATTTCCTGAAATATTTTGGAAATGTCACTTAATACATTCTTGCGGGAAGGTATCGATATATGTAATCAATTTAAATGAGTATTTATATTGAAACAAAAATTATGTTTGATTCGCATTTAAGGGCATGGGCTTCAACTGGTGCGTTGGGATTGCATTCAATACCCAGAAACATTGCGTGACGTTATGCCACGGCTATTTTCAATGATATGAGAAGATACGAGTATTATAGCTGAAATTAACACCACTAAAACTTTAAGCTAGCGAATATCACATTTGCTATCATTCCCATACTCATGAAACGGAAACGGATGCAGTAGTAGAAATGTTTCAAAATTTATGAAATGTTTCATTTGAAATATCTAAAAAATAATTTAGTTGTGCGTGTTTTTTGATATGGTATCTTTCGCAACAAAAATCAAAAATACAATCAATCGTGTTAACTTTCCAGATTTATTAAGAAAATTGCAAAAAAATCAAAATTTCAAGTGTTTGAGGTTAACATTTTTGATTGGTTCGTATAGTTAATTTTCTTAATTCAAATATGTACATACATACATACATAAGTCAAATGTAATTTCTACACATTTCAACAATTAATGAGAAATTAAATGAATCTCACATGCAATGTATGATAATGACGATGGTAGTGACGATGATGACGATAATGATGATCAACATCAATGATACATAATTTGTTTGGGAAATTTAATTCAAACATTGTAAATTAAAGTATCAAATGTGTATGCATGCTATGTTTATATGTATTGTTGTATATCAAATAATTAACCAACATATATACACACTATAGTATTTAAAATATTTTTAATAATGCAGCAATGTCAGATGAATGAATTGTTGAAGGTGAAAGCATTTTCACTTTCCAAACTAATTTTGATGTCATACATGCTTCTCTATCACATACTCACAAACACATATGCGAAATATACCACAACAAAAACATAAATAAATAAACAAAAAAGTTCACATATGAAACCCAAATCTGAAATAAAATTATTACTCGCAAAAAAAAAAAAAGTTGTATAAAAATAAAGAAAACATTTCTTAAGTAACTATTAATTGTGAATCTTTTGTGTGACGGCAGGGCACATAAAGAAGATTCAGACAGACACACAGGCACAAAGAAAGACATTGCACACACACACATACACAAGATAAACTTTCGCAGTTACCCAGCAAAAAGGGAAAATAATAATGCCGCTAGTTTCTTATAAAAATTTACTATGAAGTTGGTTGCTACACACCCACAAAATAAAGACAAGAAAAAAAAGAAGAAGATATTGCTTGTTTGTTTTGATACACTCAATATTCATTATCAAACTCTATCTCTCTATCTATGTACATATTTGTTTATATCTAGCTATTGAGTCTAATTACATATCGAAAATGACAATGGTACATAATTGCCACTTTGAATTATTGTAGGGTGCATAAATTACAGTTATCAAAATGATGGCAAAAAAATTGAAGGCGCGCGCACATACAACATCAGCAATTATTGCTGACTTTACTGATAGTTTTTGAAGTTTGGAACAATCAACGACAAATAAAATATAAAAATCAATATGAAATCGACTATTGTCATCAACCAAATTGAATATTTATAAAATATTTTAGTTTTTATTTTGCGATATTTATATTTGCACACATAAACATATACACATAGACATACATATATTCGTACAACCATTGAAAGTTTAAGTGTTGTTTGTTAAATTTTTGTTTGCACAAGTAACAACGCGTTTCTTGCCAAAATCACAAATTTTGTCTATTAGTCATTAACACAAATATGTATTTGAAATGAAAGGCAATTATAAATAAATACAAACATGTATATACTTTAGACATATATACACAATATAATACAATCAATAATTTATTGATGGTTTGTAAGCCAAACACGCTCAATACAATACAATTGGCAATTACTAAATCACAACGCATCAATATGAAAAGCGAAATTCGTTTTGTGGAGACTTTAATCTCATAGCAGCATATCATTGTTAATTTAATCAATAAATATTAGCTGTATTTAAGACATTTTGTTGTAATGGAGAGACACTGAAAATCTTTGGAAAAACATGGTAAAATTTGTTGTTGGTAAAAGAAAAAAGAAACAGATTCAATGTGAAAATTATGACATATCGATTGGAAAAACTCGAAGAATATAATCTAATACTGCATTTGCAATTTAATCTTTGCCAGACCTTAGAACCTTTATAGGTTTCAGAAAAAGAGAATTGCTATACAGAAATGTTTGTAAGCTGTGTTGGCACTGTGCTACTACCAATTCAAACAATCAATAAATGAATGGAAAAGAGTTATGAAACATATAAATTTCATTTTCTTTTATTTATGCTGTGTTATTTACAATGTACTCAATTTTTTCACTTATGGTTTTTGAGATATCCACAAATGAATTTTGGAAAAAATTTTTATGGCTTTTTTTAAATCAAAATTTGTATATTCATTTCAACTCATAATGAATTATATCGATTACACTTTCTCGATCCAAAATTTAGGCAATTTTTATAGAACTGACAGATTAATAAAAATGAGATTTCAGACTCTGAATTTTTTTTGAAATTTTATCGTCATTAACTAGTGAGCATGATTGGGGCTCACTGAATTGTCTGTAAATAAAATTTCACAAATTAGCGGATCACCAGACTTTTTTTTCGTAAAAACAACGTTATAAATTGAGGAAAGCATTAGCCAAATTTTTTTTTCTAATATTTCTTGGGTCCATTTTTGTGTAAAAGAGTATATTTAAATTTCAGACCGACTCGTTAACTTTTTTTTTTAGTTATCATGTGCGCCAATGGCAAAAACGTTGTTTTGAGAAAAACAGGCTTAAAGTTTTGACTATCGGTTTTTAACATATAAAATATACCTACGTTCAGCGCTATATTCATCTATATCTTCGAAAGTACACTGATTTTTTCTTTGAAATTTTCACAAAATACTTTTGAAATATAATACTTTCCAATAGGACACTTTTAAAAATATCGATTTTTCCCAACCTAACCCTTAAAACCCTTCCCCTGGCTACGCTACTGAATGTAAAAACATCATTATTTGGACTCAAAAGGATGGGACTAAATCTACAAGAATCATTCCATCCACTTGCTTGTGTAAGTATCAAAATTGAACAGCCATAATCTGGAGGTTGCTCCATGCATTAGCCTCAAAATTTGAAAAATTGCAATTACTTTCGCAAAATCATTATTGCAATAATTTTTTTTAAGATACTAATGATATATTGCTTTACCAAAATATTAATAATTATTACAATTCTCTATTTATGTACAATGAAATTCAAAGTTTCTCTTAATTGCTTTTTGCTTATTCATAATTTCATTAATATTTTTTTTTATTTTTGCATAGAATTACAATTACTCATAGTGAATAATCAATGAGTTATTTAAAAATGACACTCAACATTTTCTTTTACCATACATTTTCATTAATTAATTAATTTTGCTATTTTTTTCCTTACTTTAAGTAATTGCATGCCGTAATAGTTTTTTTTTTTTTTTGTGATTGTAAGTAATTTTAATTAGATTTATTGCTGAATCGAATTTCATGTTAGTAGGGAAAACAAATAATGTTAACACTGTTAGCTGTTGCTACTTGCTTGCAAGACAAGCACAGTTCTCTTCACGCTCTGCCGAAAGCTACTTTTCAATATGTACATAGTATGCAAGTGAATTGTGTCTATCTATTACATTTGTATGATTGTATGTAATTGTTAGCTCAGACATTTGATGGGACATCAGTGATTAATTTCGAGACACTTCATGCTTCTTGGTTTGAGGGCAAACTAATAGCAAAAATATTTGTTGGTAAGAAAATTTCGTTTTGTAATCAAATTCATTATGGCTAAAACTTAAAAGAAACAATCTTAATGACCATTCCAAAATTATATATGCGAATAAAAGACAAAATTTTTCAGGTCATAAATTGCGGTTATGTGCGCTTTTTTCTTTTCTTATATTCATTGCTGGTACTTTAATGATGAAAATATTGAAAGTGTTGAAAATTAAAACAAGCCTTCGGATAACCATTAGGGTTTATCGATTTGAAATTCACGTGTTATTTATTTCTGATCCGAGGAATTACGAATTATGAACCTTTGGCTTTGGCACAGAATCAGAAGGTTGTGGAATATGGATTTTTTAAATAAAATTTCATTGAAAATTGTTAAAAAGTTTGAAAAACAAAATATATATTTGTTCTTTGTAACTGTTTCAGGAATTGTACTTTTTTTATAAACCTGAAAAGTTCATTTTCATGATATTTTCTTTGCTCGAATGAACAGTCATTAGGAGTGTACATATATATCTATTATGTAAAATCACTTATTATTATTTATTTGAAAATTTTAAAATGTTTTCATTGAAACTTTTGTAACTATAAACATGTAAAAGACATGTACTCTATAGAAAAAGAAAGCCATAAAAATGAAATTAATGTAAATGTATGAATGTAATCATGACAAGAGGATAATAAAAATAAATGCGTGTAACACTCAAATTGAATATCTTTGACATTGATCTACGATTTCATAAATCAAAGGAGTTGGTGGGGAAGTTCAGTTAAATGTATATTTATCTTCTATTAAGTATAATTTATATTTAACGACAGATAGACTTAACTTAAAGAAAAACTTTACAGTGAATTAGTAGCAACAGTTTGTATGAGGAGGAAGACAAAACTAACTAAAATAAACCACTAAATTGTGACAAAATGTGTTTTCAAATAAGTACGAAAAAATATATACCTAATGAAAAAAAATATATATTTTATTAACCTATACACTTTGCCAAAGAATATACAAATCTCATACATCAACTGATTTTTAAACTAATTGACTAAGGAACCATTTTGGGCAGGCAACTGTTTCGAAATTGGCCACAGTTCTTAATCAGTAAATTAATATTTTTAAATGTAATAACAATTTCAACAATGGAAAATAAACAATATTAATTTTTTATGTAACTAAAACTAAAATAAGTTAATTACCGCATGCAGAATTTGAACATTTAAATACTAGTAAATCTTGGCAACCTTATGCATAAATTATAAATACGAATAGTTTTTGCTAGTAGTTAGATAAGTTAAGCCCAAGGTCCCAAAATGGAGCTCATTCGGTTGCAGTTTGTCTGTCTGTACTAAGTAGTACATATATAATTATATTAAACACATAAGTAAGGTACTTCAAATGCAAATCGTCATCAATATTTAGAAAGGCCTTGAACGAAATTTTTGTTTTTTTTTTATAGGAGAAGCAAAAAACTTTCTAAAATACAAAAGTATAATATTTTAAATGTTTTTTAAACGAAGTTTAGGTACATAAATTCAATTCAGAAATACAATTTTTTTTTGTTTTAAATTATGTCAGTTTTATGCTTCTTCTGTAAAAAAAATGTCATTTAGGACCTTTCTAAATATCGATAACGAGTTGGTTTTCAATAAATGGAAATTGTTTTATTATATGGTCTAACAATACTTTTTAATTTGATATACAGTAAAACCCCTACAATCCTAAGAGTCTATAACTCGAAGGATTTCTTCATTTCTCCCACTCAAACTCGACAAACTCTCTATATATAATTAAAAGATCTTATACTTTGAACTATATTTCAGCATTTTCGAAATTTTGCAAGCCTAGAGGTCAGGCTTGCAAAATTTGAATATATTCTAATGAAAAAAAAAAAAGATCATGACTGTTATTTGCTTTTGTTTATTTATTATATTTCAGTACAATCACGTTAAAAGGTTAAAAGTCTATAATTCGAAAACTCCATAATTTAAAACCTTTATAACTCGAAGAATTTTTTGAGATTCAAATTACCAAGGTTATACTGTACTTATTTTTATATTATTTGAAAACTTCCATAAAAGTGGCGCAAGACAAATTAACTTACAGGTAAAGAAGTATATTCTTAAAGTATATTCAATATAAAGATATATGTATATACCTACATAAAAGTATAAAATCATTAATAATTTGTAATCAAAAGAAAAACCAGTAAAACCATTAAATTAAACTACTTTAACAAATTGACTACTGGTTGCTACTTGGACACAACACAAAAATGCATTTCCGTTTAAGAAAATAATGCACTTTATTGCTTTAATACTTAATAAAACAACACGACTGCAACAAAAAGTTCAAATTAATTTTATTTCAAAAACACAGATAAAAAAAAAACCAATATAAAAGAAACCGAAATCAGGTCTATAATTTTTTTCTGCTATTATATTAATGGTTAACATCAATTATGTTACCGCTGCAGCCGCTGCAATACACCATTAAAAACTTTAGAAAAACTACAATAACAATAACAAAAAGAGCAACAATAAAAATTACAAACATAAAATTATAGTTTGAGTCAACAAAAATATACACTCGTGTATAAAAAAGTAAAAAAGTATAAAAAAAATAGATACACTTGAATAAAAAAAAAAAAAATTGCTGGTGTGGGCTGGAAATTGGCGGCACGGCGGCATTGTGGCACATGCGGCCATTTTTGCAAATTTAATTAAAAGCTTTGCACACATACATACACATACAAATTAATGTAAAAGTAGGTATATAAAAAGGTTGGAATTAAAAATGGCTAAATACTGCTGCTGAGGGAGGAGGAGTGTAGTGCCGTTGAGATATATGGACAAATCAGTTAAATGACCTGCAGAATGAGATCATTCATACAAAACTTTTTGTATGAGTCAACAAATTCATGGCGGATTTAACAGAATACGAAAAAAAGCAAAATGAAAAATAAATGAAAAAATCGGTGAATAAGTGTGATTGAACTTCAGTATTTTGATGATTATTCAAAAATGCTATGTAGGTAGGTAAAAAAGTTGTAAGAAAAAGTTACTAGATACCGTATATA
The DNA here is from genome assembly GCA_963691655.1 of Toxonevra muliebris. Lineage (NCBI taxonomy): Eukaryota > Metazoa > Arthropoda > Insecta > Diptera > Pallopteridae > Toxonevra > Toxonevra muliebris. The sequence goes on along the minus strand of OY829326.1, from coordinate 49,755,040 downwards.
TTAGAGTTTCGAAAGTGTTTGGTATATTAATAATAATGTGAGTGTATATTTATATTTTTAACACCCACTAATGTTGAGTATTCATAGAATATTCACACAGATCATTTATCAAAATTATGCGGTTCACTTAAAGTTATCATCATAATTTCTTTCTGCTCTTCATCATGCCCATTGTAGTTTAATAGGTTTAAAGTTTGAAATGTTTTCTTTGTTGCTTTAAAGTTTAACTAATAATTTGTTATAATTAAAATAATTGTATACAAAGTTATAATTTTAAAAGAAGATTCTTTTAACTTTCGCTTTTGTGGGTTTGATCATTTTCTAATTTTAAAAATGTTTAAAGTTCAAGAAAAAACTTGTTTTTATTATTACTTTGTTTCATATAAATTTTATTTTAAGCTTGTATTAAAAATATTAATGAAAAAATAAAATAAAAAGCTCTTTTATTTCAAGGTTTTCAACCATTTACTAATCGCAATATATATAATTTTTTTTATATACAATATAATTATAATAAAGTTGAATAAAACTCCATGTGGACAAACAGACGGACAAAGCATTCACAATAACCAATAAAACTAATAATAAACGCGTATACATTCGTATGCCGGACTATGTATTCGTATTCGTATGGTGTGAACGTGTGGTGAATCATAATGTAAAAAGCGTTGAAGAAAAATTAAGTAAGAAGGTTATACATGTTAGATATTGAGCTACGGAAACTTTGATAACCTTTTTTAATGAAGTTTGATATGGTATCATTTAACTCAAAAATCATACTTCTTACATTTTCTCAACTTATCAACAAAAACCGGAAAGATATCTCAAGACTGGTGGCAGTTATTACTGGCTTATGGGGGCCCCGTACAGTCCCTTACTGCTTTAGCTGTAAATATCTGGAGGAAGTATAAAATATATTTCATATTTTATGAAAATGGTCGGCCAGGACGAAAATCTTAGGCAAATCTCAGAACGAATTAACAAACTTCCTTTAACTATCGAAATGGATATGATCATCTAGTGCAACCAACAAAAATCATCCACACCAATAATCAAAAACCATCGTCAATGCTACAAGATTAACCTCTACGGTAACGGGTCTAGTATTGACTATAATATTGACTCAAAATTTCTCAATATTGTTAAATCATATTGACTTCGTGACGAAGCCTGTTTTTTTCGAAATCAAAGAAGCTTGTAGGCCACTGTCCATTTTTATGATAGGGCTTAGATAGATTTATTCATAGACTTGGCTTTCAAAGTTCCAGACTCCGATATAATTTTCTGTAAATTAATTAATCAATGTAGAGAGTTCTGGATTTCGTAACCATGGAAGAGAAATGGATTTTATCTTACTTCCTCTACTCTACTTTAGCCAAGATCAGACTGAACAGATACCATACACTCTTCTTACACAAACTAACCGTTATATTCTGAATTGAGATTAAGAGTTACTTTATTTTTCTTAATCTTACAGGTTGGTACTATACAAATAACTTTCATTGACAAATTGAAAAAATGGTACCAAAAAGGCGGCTAAGCATTAATTGTACTGCCACAATAGGAGAAGCAGTCCAGGGGCTATTTCAGAACCTCAGCTGAGGAGATTGTTTTAGCTCTTTTCAGAAAAGCTTAATCGATTTAAAAGACGATTTTTGTCTCGGAAACCAAACCAACCGAATACAAATCTTTTTTGACGCAAAAAAAAAAAATAATTTTGAAAGCACATAGAGAAGTGAAGTTATTTCAATCCATATACAGAAATGTGTTGTAAATTAATATGCCCTACATTTCGCATTATTGCTAAATGTATAATAATTGTAACTTTTTTTGTATAAATAAGTACCAACATTTTATTCTTATATTTAAGCCACTACATTTAGGTATGTAAATGTAATGGCAACAGTGAGTACATTTGCTAACTGCAAATCGCATGCATACACATACTACGTACATACATACGTTTCTGGAGCAAAGCCATAATGTCTTCTTCTTTCTTTTTTTTTTTTTTGCACAAATGGCTATGGTACTTGAGTATTTCATACCAAACTGCTTGCTTACGTATTTATAAGGAAGGCATATATTTGTTTTTGTGAATGGTTGGGTGCTGTTGGTGTTGGCAACTAGCAAGCAATACACTCCATATGTATGTAGTAATTTTATATGGTTACCTGCAACGAGTAGGTTTCAATTGGAGTGACGGCTAGTGTTGTTATTTCATAGAGACTTTATTTGCCTAATGATGAATCAACTTTTGTAGCGCTTCTTTATGAACTTGTTTTATTGTATTTATATTTCTTTATTTATTTTGTTAAATTTTATATATATTTATATATTTTTTATAAAAACAAAGAAAAAGAACTGGTTTTCACCAGCATCAAAAATGGACACATACACATATATTTTTGTATGTTCATATGAAAAAAGTGTTAAATAAATTTAAAAAGGTGTATGCAAATTAGTTTTTTTTTCTTTTCTACTTCTGCTGTGCTAAAATTTTTATTTTTAGTTTTATTTTTATTATTTTTGCTTTACTTAAAAGTGATGACTTCACTTTGTACCATTTATTTTGTTTGGTTTTTTTTATAATATTTTTATTATTTTTCCTGCTGTTCATTATATATTTTTGTATTGTTTTTTTTTTGTGTTTTTTTATTTTTATTTTTTTTTGATATATGTTTGCAGTTGATTTCACCAATTTATTTGATATGAAATACATATAATTTTTGTTTGTTTTTTTGAAGTGGACATCTATTATCATTTCACTTCATTATTCGTTTTGTATCTTGTGATTAATTGTAGGCGGTTTTATTTTTGTTTTCTTGTTATTGAAGAGTTTTTAGTCACATTGACGCCAACACATGTTCTATGCAATAAAGAGTTGTAGCCATTTCCTATGGAACAACAAACTTATCTAGACTTTGATATTAAATAATTTCTAATTTAAATACAAATTTAGTTATTATTGATTTTTATAGATCAAGTCATAAATTTTTTTCAAAGTTATCTAACGATTTGATATCAATGTTATCTACTTATATATTTAATGGCGTTTTCAAATTATATGCCCTTTTGTTGTGGATAATATAAAAGTTTTTTTAATTTCGAGTGGTTTAATATAAATGAACAAAATAATTTAATTCAAATTAGATTTATTACGGATATGGTTTCCGGATATGAGGCCTTCTTAAAATTTGAAAGAAGAACCTTTAAAGTTCTAAACGTAATTAAATTAGCATTTGTAAGATATGATATATTAAAAATTGCAAAACGAAAAACAGTTTTTTTTTAACTCGAAATTAATATATTAAAAGTATGCAAACGAGGAAACATTTTAGTTTAATTTTTTAATGCGTGTCTTAGGAATAATTCTTAGTTTCACTTATAAGTTTTGCATCATTTAGCCCTTCACAAGTATTGTCGATGTGTTAAGTTGCCAGAAGACATTCTTTAATCATAATACTGGGCATTCGCATAGAAGATGTGCTACAGTTTCCCGTTCTTCCTCCCCATTCTTTCTGGGTGTCTTTCAATATGACAATGTTCTGCTATCATCCTGTTACTGTACTCATATATTGTCTGCCTGCTAGTAGAAGATCCTCTGTACTTCGACTATCCAGCTTTAGCCAAATAAGTCTCATTATTTTGCAGGTTGACTCTTACGCTCTTTTTTCGTTCGCCTGGTTTATTGCATCGGAAGTCAGCAGTACTATCCACTTTGCCATAGGGACTTCTATGCACTCCTTTTCAGAATCTATTTTCAACAGTGTGTCTTTTCTGGCTAACTTGTCAGTGCTTTCGTTTTCCGGTATCCAAATCAAGTATAGATAAAACTAGTCAAACATTTCGTTGAGAGCAGCTCTACAGTTAAGAGCTACTTTGGAAGTGAGGAATACTGATTCAAGTGATTTTATTGCAGCCTGGCTCGGTATCGGTATTTTTTTCGACATTATTTATTTATTTCAGTCAATGAACAAAGTGCTTATAGACTAATTTCAAACAAAATTGTATAAACTATAAAATAAAAATAAAATTATTGTAATAATTCATTTAAGCAGATCTTTAAAGCTTCCTTAGAACTAATAAGATCAATGTCACCACTTGAAGACAAAGTATTAAAGGTTCGCATAGCTCTATGTATTGGAGAATTCAAAGTATAATTCGTTCAGTAAAAGCCTAAGTAAACTAAATCAAAATGACGAAGTGCTCTCATAGATACATTAAAACTAAGTAAGTGTAAAAGAGTGGGGCAATCAACCCTACCCATTACAATATCAGAGATAAATAACACTGATAAAATTATTCTTCTATTCTCTAATGACTTTAAATTAATGAGTTTACACCGAGCCTTATTTGATCGGAAAAATTTAACTCTCGTAAAGCAAATCTTAAAAATGGTTTTTGCACCCGCTCGAGACGTAGAACATGAGAGGCATAAAAAGGATTCCAGATAAGGGAAACGTATTCCAACTTTGAACGAACTAAAGATGTATACAACGACTTTAATGTATAAGGGTCTACAAAATTTTTACTATTGCGAAGAATAAAAGCAATTATGTTATATCTTAGCCAAGATAGCGCAGTCGGTTGAGTAAGAAATGCACTAAAAGTTCATAAAAATTCTAAAGCGACCCCCCCCCCCCCAAAAAAAAAAATCGTCCCTTTGGTGAAAAAAGCTTTTTTACTAATAACTGGTTAACTGTTGGATCAAAAAATTACATACGAAAAAGAAAAAAGCTTGAGTGATTTCCTAAAAAAAGGTCTTAAGTAATTTTTTTGTACATATATGTTATAGTTTTCGAGATGTTCAATATTTAAGAAACTGAAAATTTAGTACTTTGGATGTATTGTGGATGCGCGCGCATCTTTGTTTATTTGAAATTTTCCGTGCGGAGACTATAGGAAAATTGAATTACTCGAAAGCCAAACAAACTAGGAAGAAAAATCAAAAAGGGGTTTTGAAGGGGATATAAAGTACAACATCCTCTGCCATTTTCATTGACAACGGATCATTTTTTGTATACAAAAATAACAATATAATATAGTTGCCTGTTGGTTTTTACTACTTTTACTATTTGCAGGCCTAATAAAAATAACTGGTTTCACTATATGTTATAAATGTATTATCCTTTTTTTAGGAAATCACTCAAGCTTTTTTTTTTTGTAGTAAGTAATTTTTTGATATCTTCAATAGTTAACCAGTTATTAGTAAAAAAGGCTTTTTTCACCAAAGGGGGAATTTTTGGGGGGGTCACTCTGCAACCCCAGGACTGATTTTTATGGTTTTTAAATCTATCATACCCCCACTAACAATTACTGAAGAAAAATCTCAGTTTAGAGTTTTTATGATGTAAATCTTTATAATGCTGGACTAAGAGGAGACTTCTTTGATTGCAATGACCTTTGCCTGAATTGCATTGCAGTTGCCGGGCAAACTTAAATATATTTTTACACATAGCTTTTCTTAAAAGATGCCAGAACCAACTCTGCCATTCACCTTAGAGACGTCTGTGTAGAAATCGATTGAGTCCTTATGAAGCTGCTCTTCATATTTCCATGCCTGATTGGCTTCGCAAGGGTATAATCACTTTTTTTATTTTACGCCTATGAATTATTTCAATAAATGTCCACTTTTTTCGCTAACTTATTTTTAAAGCGGCTATGTAATTGAAACTGTTAATCCAAAAAATTTAAAGATTTTGCAAATTACATAAAACATCAAATTGAATCTTGACGAAAAGAACATTCGGTAACAAAGTGGTTGGCATCTCATATTTGCAATTTTCAACGTATCATGTCTTACTTTGTAAATTGAAAACTAAACAAAATATGTAGAAAATTTTTGAGCTGTGAAGTTGAGCTCTGCAACTCTGGGTATTCCTTTAGTTTGGTTCAAATCTACGCTCACGTAATCATAGAATTGCATTACACTAATTAAGAAACTACTGTAAAAATAATTAGGTTAGGTTTAGTGGCTCTCCATCAGGACACACTTAGGCCAAATAGGGCCCGTTGTGTTAAAAAAAGAGAAAAAAAATAATTAAGTTCACAAAAAATCTTTTCTTAACAAAAATCCAAAAATTTTAATTTGTAAGAAAAATGTTAATTTTCCTAACTAAATTCTTTTTTAAATAGTACTCGAGAAAATCACTGGAACTTACTATTACAAACCAAAAAATAAAGCTTTCCAAAAAATTCAACTTAGTACCTATACGATATATATATATAAACGACTATAAATTTCCACATAACTTTCAAGTTCGTAATAAGCAACAAAACAGTAACTGTGCCTTTATATTTAGAATTTTTTTATAACTAATAATTTTTCTATATGGCTAAAACAAATTGGCCAACTCCAGCGTGTGTCAAATAAATGGGAATGAAAAGTAGTTTTCGTTTTTAGCATTTATTATTTTTCGTTTGCCCAAAAAGAAAACTTGTTTTCTGTTCTTTTGTATCTAAGTATTACAATAGATATATATTTTTATGCCAATTCTGAGTATCAGAATTCAAAGACATATGCTAAAATAATTAAATGCCACACAGTCGCAACTAAAACGACCACAAAGACCAAAGCAGCTATGCAGTGACGGAACTTGAAAACTCGTTTTGGAAAGACTTTTAAAGAATTTGAACAAAATAAAAGTAGTTAAGTAGTAAATCATAGATCTTGCAATATATAGAAAGTTGTATATAAGTATGAGCAGTAAAACTTAGGCCTATTGTTTTGAAGCTAATAAAAAAGAGCTTTTTTGAAGTTTTTATTACAATATAATTTACATTTTTCATACTTATTAAAATAAGATAAATGAAGCAAATTACCACATGAAATGAATTAGATACAGAGTGAAAAAAACAACAACAACACCAATAACATCACCAACACTAATAACTTTTACTAATATTAACACCGCCTACTTATTACTACAAACGTGCATATGTACATAAGTATCAACATACTTTGTTAGTTATCGCCCAGTGGTAGAAAATAGAAACTTTTTCAATAAAAAACTTGTAAAATGTCGGATTTTTGATTTTCTTTTCTATGCTTTTCCAAGTTTCTTTTCAGCAGAGCAGATACAAATTTGCACGAAAAATTTAGTAAACTTTGATTTTCGAATTAAAAATTCAAATTTTATAATTTCAGTCTGTGTTTGCTATAAGAAACAAAAAGACAGAAAACCTAAAAAAAAAAACGGTTCGGGCATATTTTTATCTGCTCTAGGTTAAAGTTTAAATTGACTTGATATTTCTTTGAAAAACCATCTCAGTACCGAGTCAGCTGTGAAATCAATTGATGGTTTCTAAATTAAATTCATGTTGAGCCAATACTAGATTAGAAAATTGGAAGTGATTATCAGAACTGAGTAAATTGAAATTTTTTTCCCAGATTTGTGCCAACGGCCGGACGTTGACCGGGTTTGAGCAATTTGCTAATAACTCTGAGCATCTCGAGTTAAAGTCAAGCTTTCTTTGGAAAAGTTCAGTTCAGAAAAGGCTCAAGTGCTTATGATCTGTCGGAATTACCATGTATTCCTTATACAGCTCTTAAATAAAATTAAATGAAAAATAGGGGACAATGAATCGTACTTTTTCGTATTAAGATAAGTACTCAACATACTTATGTTTAAGAAAGCACAGTTAATTGGCTTCAACATGCTCATAAGATCGATCCAGTTTAAAGCTTCTTCAACGTATTTAAAAAAAATGCTACATCCATCAAGTCAAACTCTGTTGAGTTCCTGGGTATATCAAAATTAAAGGGAACTGCAAAGTAGATGAATTACCTATAATGGGAGCATCCATAGAAATAGTAAAATAAACTGTACAATGGAAGAACGTTTATAGCCCCTTCTTGATGAAAAAAGACACAGATCTTCCTACTTCGTGAGAAGAAACAACCGCAAATTATACCTGTAGAAATTTTCGATTTTTGTAAAATTGGTACATCAATCTCGTGTATATGCCTCAATCTTCAATCTTTTAATTTGGTTTCGGAGACATACTGTCCAAAGGACTTGAGGAACTGACTAAGGTTCTCGTCTCATGAACGAAAGATGCAAAAGAGTAAAATTTTATAGAGATGTTATTAATGCTCATTTTTTAAGCACTTCCTTTTACTTAACCTAATTTTCATCAATCGCAACACTTTGATATGTTTTAATATTTTTTAAGCAACTTTGCATAATATTTTCTCCACTGGGTTGAGTATATTTATCATGTATGTAAGTACGTAAAACTTACGTCAGTTGATATTTTTGTGGTCAACGCAACAACAACAAAAACAACACGAAACATCTTATATATTTTTCTGTTTGTGCCATTTTAACAAAAAAATTAATTAGAAATGTTTTAGTTTAGTTAAACAAAATACATATGTATATGAGTCAAAAGAAAGAAAGAAAATAAAAAAATATATAAGTAAGTAGACGAGTATATGGGGAAAACCTCATGTTACAATACGCAATTTAAATATATCTACTCGTATATGCAAAAATGAGAAGCAAAAATTCAAAGAAAAATCCACAAACTTCGTGCTTATGAATGTAATGAAAAAATGCCCAAAACGTTAAACAGAAAAGAAAAACAGAATATCTCAAGGTGAAATGGTAAAATTCGCACAGAAAATTCTGAAACAAACCCATTTTTGTTTGTGTGTTTCTTGTTATTGTTGTTTGGTGTGCTGTTGGTTTTGTTTTTTTTTTGCAAATGATAAAATACCGCTAATATGATTTGAAAATGTCAAAATACCACATACAGAAGTCACACTCAAGTCCATTAGTCTGATGAAAAATGAAACATCACAAAATGTACCTACATACTATGTGTACATACACACATACATAGATAAATTAATTGAAATGCTTTCTGACTTTTCGGTGATGATATGAGACAAAATTGTCCAAAATGGTTCATGGTAAAACTTTATTTTTGCATGAAAATAGTTTCATTGTTAACGTCTTTTTTTTTTTTTTTGGCATATTTAGTTTTACATATTTAGTAATTACAAAATTGCTTTAATTAAAATTTTTGTATCCAAAATTAAAAAATGGAGCTAAGATTTAGTAATAACTAAGTGTAGGCGTTAGTATTGTTGTTGTGTTTGTTGTTACAAAATATCATTTTGCCAACTTGTAAATACCTAAGGGAGTATTTGGGTTAGCAAAAAATTGAGTATGAAAAAGTTTTGTCGACGAAGGAGATGGGGAAAGAGGAAAGAGTGAAAAGACGTGACGTAAACAAAAGAAAAGAGTATATAAAATAGCTCAAGTTAAGCACAGCCAGCAATTGACTACTAAATACTGTACGTAATTTATTAAGATATTTGCAGAGATGCTAATTAAATAAATAGTGACCTCTTAAGGTAACTAAATATGTACTTATACAACTATATACGAGTACACACTATAAGAATATTTACTTTCCTCTCTGCTAAGTTCATGACGAGAGCTCATGAAAAATCATCTGAAAAAGTTTTATTTTTCTAAAAATATTTTCTATATATAACACCATAAAATTAATGGAATTTTAGAAATCTTAATTAATATTAACCCATTTTAAACATCAGTATGAATTTTTATACCGCAACTTTGGAAATTAATCAAAAAAAATTTATAAATGCGATTTAATACATATTTACAATTACCAACTATCAAACTGTATTTACGTAATTTAATATAATTAAGTTGCACAGGTGTTTTTGAAAATTATGAATAAATAGTATGTAAATAAATTTACTAGGCATTCGATGTTATAAACTCATCTAAACAAAAGAACGAACTTCACGAGGTAGTTATTACATCAAAGACTTCCATAGATTTTTCACAGACTACAGCTAACTAAACTTTTTTGAAATAATGTGTGAAAAAACAATAAAAACGCATATATTTGTTTAAAATAATATTTTATATTATTTGGCCCGAAGGAAACCATGTTGCTAATGATGTTGTATACTATGAATAGTTTTGCAGCGTCCCACAATTGGTCAACTCATTTTCAAAGGGTGGCCCAAATATTGTGCTATTTTTATTTTTAGTTTATCTCCTAATTTGAAAGTCTCCTTTTTTGGGAAGCCATAGATGCTTTTGAGATAAAAAGGAGATACAGATAGACAACCTAGCTGTATATTAAAAGCAAAAGTTGAGGCGTAAGCCCGTAATTTAAATTCGTTGACGCCAACATAATGGTCAAATAGAAACAAAAACTCTTTCGAAATTGAAAGCATCAAATTCATATATGTGTCAGCTAATATTATTTAAAATAAATAAGTAGTAAAATGTAAAAATGCTTTCAACAATCAAATTAGATACATAGTATAGTAGTCAATATATCATTGTGATTAAATCAATTTAGAAAATAGAGTGCATTTTTTTAATATCAGATAAAATGTTGTGGAGTTTGAAAGTAACGAGAAATATTTGAAGCCGAGTTACATATTACTGTATTCGTTTCTGGAATATTATTTTGAAAAGCTTAATATATTTGAGATTTTAAAGATTCAAATACATAGTGAAATTTAAAAGTACACAAAATATTGTTCCAAAACCTAGGAAATCATGACAGATTTCGATCGTAAAATAGCCGAGTATATCAAAAATAAGAAAATGACACAAGTCAAGGTATGCAAATGTTTTTTACCCCTCTTCTCGTTTTATTATTATGGTAGAAGAGTGGAACTTCAATTGAGTATTTTCTTAAAATAGAGTAAATCACATACATTTTTACCTGCCTGGTAGTGGGCTGTTAATTAATGTTCGATCTATGAGTAAAGAGTTTTAGGTACGCTACTGCACATACAATTTAATTTTTCATCGATTCGCTCCTGCAAAAATATGGCCAACATTTTCACATACATTGTTCAATAATATTTCAATAAATGTGGTGAATTACTTTAAATTATCAATATATTTGTATTTTCGGATGGAGATTTTTTATTTTGTAGGTAAGACCATTATAAACGGATGTTACTGTATTATCTTACATGTACTAATGAAATTACACCTCTATAAAAAATAAATTAAATATATGAGACAAGGTTTTCTTTTGGGAACTCCTACTAAGTATTTTCTACATATGTGCATAGGTAAATAAAATATTCTAAAGTAAAATTTTTATAAGAAAGTGCGCTACTTATATTCATTAAATATTTAATAACTGCAGCACACATACTTATCTAATGGAAAAGAGAACGTTGAATGTATTTGTATTTAAAATTTTTGAAAACCCTGAAAATGTTATTACTTGCAGCTGTCATAATTCACTATAGTAAGAGAATTATAGTATCAAATATTGATTTTCCCTCTCACACTATAAATTACTCTTACTTGCAAATGCGAGCACATTTACTATAAATGTAATTACATGTGTATGTATGTATATACTAAACTAAATAAAATTGCGTTTTCATTTCTCTGCACACTAGTTACAAGAAAACAAAATTTCCACGTTTGTCATTCTGTTAAAATAAATGAAAGAGTAACCGTGAAAGAATATAACTATACAAACATAAATGGGTATGAGTGCAAATATGAAATGAAATATTTTTGTGTGTATGTGTGTGTATATATGCGAATGTGTCACTGCTTTTATTTATATATGAAATTTTATCTTTTCAGGAACATTAAAAATGTACATTTGGCTTGTTTATATATTTTTTTTCATGAAGCACAAGCAGCCAATGGTAACAATAATAACAACAACAACAAAAATAAAAATAAAAACAACAACACTAATACTAACACCAGGTTAGACGATAAGTCTCTATCTCTATCGTCTGTTGTTGGCCTTGAACTTTTATATTTTCATTTTTATCTATTTTGTTTTTTTTTTTTTCTTTTATTTCATAAAGTTTCTATACTATTCGGGAATCGAATGTTATGATGACTTTAATGGTGGTTTTATGGGTGGGCGTCGGTGGTTGATAAAGTGGTTTAACCACTGTGAAACTATTTACGCACGTGTATGAGCGTGATGATATTCAATTGATGATGACAATATTCCTTGGTGCGTTTACATTTGAGGTATGAAGTTGTTGTTTTTATTCATGTTGTTGTAATGGTTCAAGGAGTGTCATGAACGCAGTTCGTGGTCGTCGTATGCAATAATTAGTTGCTGTAGTAGTTAAAATTAATTGTTGTTGTGTGTAGCCTCCACTGAGGTTACTTTTTGCTGTCAATTAGTTAGTTCCTTAATGCTCTTTGTTTTTTTTTTTTTGTCTTTAGAGTTTCAACGGAAATGGAAAATGAGTAGTGTAGTTGTGTTGGAACGTGGAATATGTTTGTAATGAACTTAATTTGCTGTTAACAATTGTTTTTGTCTATTCGATACATATTTGATGTCAATAACCGGATGATTACATATTTATTGTATTTCATTTATCGAAATTACCAATTGGAAAGTGAATATTATTTTTAAAGTTTCAGTTTCAATCTTCTCCTCACTCCATTTTTTAATGAGACTTGATATCCCTGTTATGTAACACCAAATGTTTGATTGGTATTAATCTCAGCAGATACAATTTGTCATAACAAGACATTCGTGGCAAGTGTTTTTGTAATAAATTTAAGTATTTAGTGAAAATGTTTGTGAAAGTTTCCTTGTAATTCAAAGGAACACACTACGTTGGCCTCCAGTTCAACATCAAGAATACCAAAGCCATGACAATTAACCATGCCCGTGCTGATCATATCTCGATTGAAGAACAGTCTGACGAGAACGAAGACAAATTCTTCTACCTCGGCAAGCATGTTGGCCACATACGGTTAAGCAGATGAAGATTCCAATAAAGCCAAAGCTGCGTTTGGTATGTTGAAGCTACCATGTTTCCAGTAAAACCAAATTAAGAATCTTCTAAGCATACCTATGTATTTCATACGAAATCGCCCAGAAACTTCAACTATTTATTAACAAGTGTCTGCGGACCATAAAACAGAATGCTTTGGCTGAAATAAATAAGAAATTGTGATTTCTGAAACCTTGTAAGCTGAAAACCAATGAAAACCCAGATAAAAATATGAAAATGAAGAATTATTGGACACTCTTTAAGAAAGCTTACGGTTAGGAACAGATATCGTGGGTGGCCAAGAACACGTGTAAAAAATAACGTAGAAAAACGCAAAAATAACTACACTAGACGAAGTCGGATGAAAATGCTTTGAAGTAGCCCTAAGCTCCAAAGAGGAGAAGATGGATTAAAAAAAAAAATAAGTTGCAACTAAGGATCATTAATGAAAAGCATTCTCGCATTCCGACACAATTTTTTTATCTGATTGATTAACCATATTTATAAGTCTCAATTTGAATTGTACTCATTTGTTTTTTGCTATTGGATTGTTTCAACGCATATTGTTTCAGTGTAAAGAAAAAACCCTCCAATCGAGGTATTATTTGAGTTTTAATGTGATATTAGTAGAACGATAAAGAGCCAACAAGCAAGGTGTTGCAAGCAAAACTGTCGTCTGCTTCTATCTTCTCAGAGAATGCTAGCTGTCAATCGCTTATGTTTCGTCAGCTAATTTTGACATTAATATTCCAAACAAAGCAGTGTGTTTTTATAATTATTTTTTTTTTAAACAAACTTGTACCTGTTGTAACGCTGCCACCACCGTTTATAATTCAGTCAGGGGCCAACCTCATTTCTATGTGGTTAGGTAATACTCGCCAATATTAGGAATTAATAAAATTTCACATTTTTCAGAAAAACAAAGGCAACATTATTACTTTTTGAATATTCTGTCTGTCATATCATCGTTGAACTTAATTAAGCACAATACTTTTAATGAAATTTCACTTTAATGAAGAAATTGGCATAATTATTTATAAAATTTACATAGAAACATAAAAACTGAAGATGATATTTCATTTAAATTTTTTTAAATTTCTTTGTTAGAAAATGATAAACAATGAACAGCTAAATATTTTTCATTTGAAATAATAGATAGAAATAAATTATTTTGTTTCATTTGCTGAGTCTAACAGATGGAAATTTTTTCATTTCTTACTCTATCAATGGGAACGAAAACAGTAGCTTTGCCATTGAAATTCCCTTGGTGTGTGAAAAAGCAAATACCAAGTTTATACCATAACTGAACCCTCTAATTCCCGAGCATGTCTCTTGACAGCCTTTATCAAAACCGGTGTAATTGCCACCATAACAGTTTTCGGTTGCTAATCATCATTTTATCATAGGGTTTAAGGAATTTCCCAAACTTTTAAAGAAATTCATCGGTTATGAGTTGTGATGCGTATTTTAAAAGTTATCGGCAGTCAATGCCAAAAATTTGTGAAAATTGTGAATTTAAGTTAAGCCAGATAAAAAATTTAGCTGTAAATAGTTGAGCATTTGAGTTTTTTATATAAAATATTTGAATACTTAAAACAAATAGATAGAAATGTGCTCCGTAAACTGGTGTTAAATTCTATATTAATTAATCCAAATGTGTTTTAAGTCAATCAAAAAAAAAAAAATAGAAGCCGAAATCGAAAAATGATGAACATATTTAATAAATACATAGTTATCCATAAGTAGTCGGTTCCACAAGTAGTGGAATCGAGATCCCTCTATTCCAAGTACTCAGTCTTTAAACTTTTGAAAGGCTGTACCTTTCTGAATCCATCAGATAGAGTAAATGAATTAAAATGATAGAAACAGAGATATATTTATTTTTCAAAATTGCCAAGTGAACAAATGACAACTATTTGAATGTTGCCTTGGAAACATTGCTAATGTCAGTAACCGTTCAACTTTGTTATTTATTAATTGTCTATTTAGAAATACATTTGGTTTTTATGTGGATATATTTATTGAATTGAAACAGACCATAACAACCTGTATATAAATATTGATTTTGAAAAAAAACAAGATTTCAAACTCACCTCAATTTTTGCGGAATAATCCTCAATCAGCTTCTCTTGTTGCTTTGCTAGCTCTTGATTCTTCTCGAGCAGCGCTTTGCCTAATTCAGCCGCCAATAATATATCCGATTCCTTTTGTTGTAACTGCGTCCATACATCAGTTTCTGGTGTATGCTTTTGATTTTCAATAGCTGATGAACGAGCCTCCATTGCAGTTATATAATGTTCTAAATCGATGGAACCAATACTTGAAAAATTTTGTGTTGTTAGATCGTTATGATGTTGCAGCTGCTGTTGTTGTTGTTGATTATAGTTATGATGAGGTTGATGATAGCGATGGTGATGTTGCGTAGGATCATCACGATCACGTTCAGAATATATTGATTTTGTATTTATTTTTGGTTTATGCATGATATTTTTTTATGTAAACCACCCACAATTCACAACACATACAATTAATCAGTCAATCAATAAGAAAAGGTTAGAAAAGGATTTATAAAGTATATATATGTATGTATTTATGATAGAGTGAGATATATATAGTAAGTAGTATATATATAAAGTAAGGTTAGGTTATTAATTGATATTTTCCAGAGGCGTACATTTTGACATATTGAAATATATTTTCATTCATTTTTGGGGTTTTTTGTTTGTTTATAAAACCAACACCAGCTTTTCTTATATGTAGTTGTTGTTCCTTTAGCGAGCTTTAATGATTTATGATGATTAATTTTTAGTTTATAATGAAATTTTATAGGGTTATTTACATATTTGATATTGATAGGTTTTTATTTACAAATTCATCTTTTTAATGATTTTTATGCATATCCATTAAGGTAAATGATCATCAGAACACATAAATGCATGTGCATATAGCATAAGGCATTAAATAGTAAGGGTAAAAATAAGTAAGCAGTTCTTGAGTTGAGGCAACTCGTAAAAAAAGCACGTAAAATGATACACTTTCGTAATGGAGCGCAAAAAACACAAAAAAGGGTAACACAGGTCACGTAGAAATTTTTAAGCACGATTGGTTATACTTTAAGCAAATAATGCATACGACTAAGATGGTAGGGGAGCAGGAGAATGGAACGGGAGAACGGAGTAGGAAAAAGAGAGCGAGAAAAATAGTGTAAAATCTTCTGTGTCTTCTTTACAAAAACCTTTTGACACTACTCTTTCACTACGTTTAGCAAAATATTTCAAGTAGTTACTAAAACTTGTTTAGTTTATCAGTTATGTACTTTTGTGAATTTTTGCTGTTGTTTTTTTTCTGTATGCTATTAACCGACACCCGAACTCGCGCTGTGACGGGCCGTTAGTAGAGCAATGAATTCTTTGTTTAGTTTTTAATTTTTAATATATATATCATATGCAAAAACACCGTTAAATATTATATGCTTCGTACGAGTATGAAAAACTGTAGTAAGTATGTACTATCTTTTAGTATAATAATTTTAAAATATTTTTTCTAAATTCACATTTACTTTTTTATTTCACTTCACGCTTTGTTGATCTAAGTGTAACGCCACTTGTGCGTCGTTGTTTTTGCCACTTCTTTTTAATGTTATTGTTGTTGGTCGTTGCTGTTTGTTGTTGTTGTTGTTGTTGTTGTTGCTGTTAGCCAAAAACTATGAAAACCAAAGTAAGTAAGTCTAAGCGTAACGCAAGCTCTTTTTTTTCAGTACGTTTCAAAATGCAATTCGTACTCAAACTTATTTCCGTTATTGCTTTTTTGTTACCACTTTTTGCTTATTGTATTTGTATTTTTAATTTGGTTCGAATTATTTATTTTCACTTCTATTTATTTTAGTAGTATGTAGTTTCACACACAACTGCAGAGTCGAAGAAGAATTATTGACAAAACAATTATTAATTTATAGCAACATGCATTTCATATACCTACAACGTATTCTTCTAATATATTTATTCTTTTTCCAGCTTGTTTTGTTTTTGTTATGACAACTTTCATTCACTAGATAAAACTTAGTCACGTATATCTTTGTATGTTTGCATGTACGTACGATGTCTCGAAAAGGTAGTAACGAAAAAAAAAAACACAGAAGACACTCAAGAACTTCCGACGTTGGTAACGATTTGTGAACGTTTCAATTTAAACTTTTTTTCTGCCGTTTGTATCAAGTAGCAACCGAGAGCGTTTCGTTTTAACTGAATTGGACAAAACATCAAGTAACCAAGTCAACCTATACGTTTTTGGCCTTACTAGTATTACCAACAAAAGTTAACTATTGAGAGAAACAGAGAGAGGGAGAGAGAGCAAGAGGAAGTTTAGTATGAAATACGTTCCACATTTTGATATGATAATAAAAGAGTGTTTTAAAAAGAGCGAAGCCGAACTATTACAGCTTGATGTGCTCGAGCTTCTGGCTATAAACTCAACTCAAATATATTTGGATTGAAATATAATTGTAGATGAAGTTACGGCAGCTGTCATTATTCGCAGTCATAGTATCTGCAAGATACGGATGCAATGCATACAGTATGCGAAATGTCGTAAGGTTCATTCTTTCCAGTTTAATTGAGGGCATCAGTCATAAACGCTGAACGAATTTAAACAATATAACTCAGAGCAAAAGCGTATTAAGCCCAAAATTTAAATTTTCCGGCTTTTTTAGATTGGTTTTGGATTGGACTTAAAATGACAAAAATAGCATATTTACTGTTGCAGGGGAAAAAATGGTACTGATATTAATCCAGACAATTGTTTAATGCCCCCAATTAATTAACTTTCTGAAATGAAATTTCTGTTTTGCCAGAATTATCGACCGACACAAAAGTAGAACTTCAACTGTTTAATCGCCATTAAGTGTATTCAGATTTGAAATTTTTATTGTTAAATATTTTGTAATACTGGAAATCTGGAGAATTGCGAAAGCTTTTGCATCTAACTCTACTTTTGGACTGTAACTCACTCCTTTATAACATATACCAGGGTTCAACCTTATCCCAGTCAAAAAATTCAGTTCATTAGCCAATTTTTGTTGGGTAAGAATGTATTCAACGATTTAATCTTTGCACTTTATCATGACATTTATTACTTAATTTATTTAGAACAAGAAAAATAATAATACAATAATTATAATTATTTGCAATCTCGTTGGATATTGTATTAGGCCAGAAAATCTGGAATACAATTCCAAAACAGCGGTTCATAAAAAGCCGTAGCCCCCTGAGTATTGTTTGCTTTATTTTCTAAATACAGAAACTATTTACTGATACAGTTGCTATTACGCAATATGTATAAGCATCATTCAAATGTCTTCTTTTCTGATTAAACTCGGAATGCTTTCATCAGTTCTGCCACCACTTATTAGGCTTAAAACTTTGGTATTCTTGAAGTTAATTTCATTACTCAGTAAGAAGATATCGTCAGCCGATATTAACTTAAAATTATCTGACATAACTGAACTAGATGAATTGAAATGCATCTGATTTGTTTTTTAATGTTTTCAGCAATCAATTAATTAATTATTTAAGTAAGTATTTTCGGTAATTGATTTGAACATTTTGAATTTTTTTTTTTGACAACAAGATATATAACAACTCGTTTATTTCCAGTAACATAACAATTAATTATTTCGCACACTGTAGCACTGAAGTGGAAAGAGTCTTATAAACATTCTGCACAATATGAGAACTTTGAAAGCAGAGAGAGGAAGAATGAGAAAGAAAATTATGCTCAATCAACTAAAGAGTATTCAAAACTATTTCAGCCAAATGCAATGTGGTGGTAATAGCAATTAAAATAAAAGTGGTAGTTTTCAATTTGTAGTCATGCTCATACCCATTCATAATCATCAAACATTTCTGCTGCTCTTGCGTTTCGTTTAAGTATCGTTTTCCATGATTGACCTTATTCTGGTCTCTTCTCGCTAGTCTCTACCACTCATAAAATGTTTTTGTTGTATGTGGTACATATAGTTCATCACCGCTATACATAGTTAGTTCCCTGTCGAGTATTTAGCTGCATTTTAATTACGTTAATAAAATGTTCGGTGTTTTTCTTTATTGTTTGTTTCTCGGTAAAGCACAGATACTCCAGGGCAAATTGTGCAGCAATTGAGCATTATTTTTTGGTCATTTTGAAAAAATTTTATTTGCGTAACATTTTATAGTTTTCAGTTGTTCATAGGAATAACGAAGTAGCGCAAATGTCATCGGTATGTGGGTCCGGTTTTTTCTTTATTTTTGTTTTTCACTATACGTACTCGTACTCGCGTATATTGTGCTATTTGTCGGCTTTTGCTATAATTCTCACGCCTAGTTTTTGATTGACCTTACGCTCTGTAAAGTTGTGTACAGGGTCACATTGTTGTAATGTTGCAATCGTGGGTTTTTGTTACCATTATTATTGTTGTTATTATGATTACTTATTGAAGCCATATAATGAGAGCAGTTTTTGCTGTTTGTTATTGTTGTGTTGTGAATTAACACATACATTCACATAAATATTATGTAGTTTTTAACATAAGTAAGTATCTATTTGTATTATAAAAGTGCGGTTGGTACGAAGTGGAGAAATAGGTAGATATTATACTTTATGTGGACCTATAGTAATTTTGTGACATTCTTATTTAAATATTTGCTATTATTAAAGTTATTTTGAGTTTATCTAGCATCTTCGATTCGATTTTTTTTTTTCAATAATTCGAATATATTTCGCAAATTCAGCAAGTTTCCTGAGCTTATTGGAATTAATCTTAATTAAGTCTAGGAAGCTATTGAAAAAAAAGTTGCAGTAAGATTTCCTTGTATGTCCTTGATCTAGAGATCCAGTCATTTACATATGCAGTTTCATATTTTTAAGACACAGTTATTACTAATTAGTTTATTACTAATATAGCTTTCGGCCCACTCATGAATGACAGTGAAATTCCAAATAGTTGGTTAGGATGATGTAGTCAGCTTGCTTCTCGGGTTCGAACTTTGGGAGTAGAAATGTCTTCTTCTATTTGTGGCAATAAAATATATGTATAGTAACAGATGGCAGGGTTAGTTCAAGATGTTGTTTTCCCTCAAACACGAAGACACTAGATAGTGTGTCAAAATGATTTTCCAAAGGTTTTGGATTTACTTCATTCTAGAGTTAGGAGGAGTCCATCCACTTCGAGGTCAACGAAACTTCAGCAAAAATCAATATATAGAATACGCTGATTCGTTCCATCGTCCTGTGCACTATTTGATGGTAATATTCTTGTGATTTCATCCTGGAAAAAGGTAGGAGCTGTTTTTTTTTGGAAAGATTATATTGGGGCCACATTGTTTTTGATAGTCTCATTGCTAGCGCACCAGACTTTCACACGAGAGGTTCAGGTTCGATTCCCGTCTTGATCTGGTGGTAAATCCTTATAACGTTATTGTATTCACTATCGATATGAAGTGTATGAGAATTATAAGAAACTGTATAGGTATTGTATAGTCTTGGCAGCCAATGGCAAAACCACCAAGTGATAACAAATAGCCGTACCACCGCTCGGAGCCGATATTAAACTGTAGGTCAAACCATGTGGTATCATAATGGGCCGTTAAGCGACTTAAATATGGAATATAACTTTTCTTTTATATGCAAATATTAGGAAGCAAGAATATTTAATACATTTAAGAGAGCTAAAACTTTAACCAAGAGAGATATTTCCAACGAGAACCCATACCTAACGGAGACATTACCTTCCTCCTTTCTTTCTCTGCTCCCATGTCCAGGAACTCAGATGACTTTTTCGTTAAACTGTTTTTCTAATCTGACAAAGTTTCTCTTGCACTTGCCACTTACACTTAGTTTTGATTTGGTGATTTTTGAGTGCTTGAAATTGATCGTATTATAACATTTTTTATTGGTATAGCCTTCTTATTTATTTATTTGTACAGCCTTCGCTCAACATAGATTTAGTTCATGCTATTTGGTATTTCAGAGTTTACCCAGAATTTGGAGAATATTAAAAAAAGAGCACTGATTGCAGAAATGTATTCTTTTTTGGTTTGAGTGTTAAACTTCATCTTTTTTGCAATGACTGATGGCAACCCCATCACTTAACTACGATGTGCAAAAAATCCATTTTAAAAGGCAATATCAAAAGATAAATATTTTAATCTTGGGTTAAATGTTGTATCCTTTTGCATGACCATTTAAAAAAAAATGTATCTCCTTTTTCATTGTATATTTTCAATTACGTATAAAAATAGAAATGAGATTTTTGGATGTTGTTTAAATTAGGTCAAATATTTCTCCGCTGTTTTTCATATGCACATACATATATTTATCTCTTGAGAATATATATGTATGTGAAATATATGCATATGCCTAGCTCATGTATGTACTATATTAAGGTGCCTCACGTTAAAAAGGTAGATTGAACCTTGATATATTTTACTATGAACCCCAAAATAGTTCGGTTCTGGCGATAAGATCGTATTTTGTGTAGGAAAATTTTCGGTCGGGTGGCTTCTACTAAGCATTCTATCTAGTATTAGTTTCATTAATCATTTATTTATTTTGCTTATCGACTGGCGATACGCAGAAGGAATTATTTTTATATGAGATGGCTTTCTGGGCTATTTAAGCTATTGGTTGTACTTGAAAAATAACATGAAAAATGATTTTATAAGGAAAGCGTATGGCCATGCCTTCACCGGGAATCGAATCCGGAAGCCCTGAATTGATAGTCTAGCACGCTGCCACTAGACCACCGAAGGGGGAAAGTGAAGATTATATGAATAAAATGATGAAAGTTATTTTAACTTTTTATGGAAACTAATTTGATGCGATTTCCACTAATGAAAAATAAAAACAAAAAACAACGATTTTTTTAAAGTTATTTCAACACGATCCAGCTCAAGATAGTTCATCGCTTGAACCGAAATATTTTGGAAATCATCGGAAAATAAATAATGGTTAAAAGGTAGCAACAAATGTTTTCCTTTTTATTGGGTTTCAAGGCACCTTAATGTATATATGCATGTATTTGTGTATGTCTTACATAAAATCCTTTCTAAAAAATGTAAAGCAAAAATGAAAAGTGCAACAACAATAAATCGTCTGTTGTTGCTATTGACATAAATATCTGATGTCTTGAATGTATGTGGTTTTTTATTCTGCATGTATTGCCATTGGTCTTAATGTGGTGTGCAATTCAAGAAAAAGGAGAGCGTTTAATTTTTTCTTGTCGAAAAAAGACATTGACTCATGTGCTCTTGCAAGAAACAACAACTAAGTATAATAAAGAAACTACAGTAATAAACAAACAGACAATAAAAAAAATCAGTTAAAACAAGGGAAACAAAAGTAAAACAAAACAAAAAATAAGAAAGATATCATACTGCAAATATCTCAAAAAAACATAAATAAAAATCAGCAACAAATATAGCAACAAAAGCAATAACAACAGAAACGTGCAAATGAACAAACTGCAATTGAAAATATAACGTCAAGAACGTTTCACTCTACTGAGTACTGATGTCGGCATCGCCGTCAACGTCGACGACAAACGACGACGACGCCCATGGTGCAAGTACACATAATACAAAAACAACAGCAATCAAGTGTAATACAAGCAGGCACTCTTCAATGGTAGCTAACTTAACAACAACGACAAAAATAGCAAATGCAATTGATATGAAGTACAAGTACAAATAAGTACCCTATAAATCTTCAGCTGAGATTGTTGTGGTTGTTGTTGTTGGTATTATTGAAAGGAAGCTTTTTATTTTCAACATAACGGAAGCATGTTGATTTAATTATGGTTATACGATGTCCCTCCCCCTCTCTTTCCCTCTCTATCGCGCTTGATTCATTTTACATTATTTTTTTTATCGTATTCAAGAAATAAATCTATACAAATTATATGAAGGGTTTTAAATAAGCTAAATAATCTTTACCTATAAAGAGGTACCTTCTATCTCTTCAAGTTCCACTTGAGTAATTTTTTGATGGAACTTGAATGCGTATGTAGCGAAACGAAAAAATCCATAACCACACAATATTTTATATTCGTGAATAAGTTTCGCAAGGGTCAGGAAACCTTCAAAAAAAAAACTTTATTCTACTTAGATTCAGTTAAAGACATTCATAACCATGGAAACTTATGCACATATGTATTTTGGCACTAGCGTATCCACGTTAAACAAAACAATAACAATTCAAGAAGAAACTGCAACAACAACAATCATAAATATCTTAGAGAGTGAGCGCCTAAACAAACCGTTGAGTTATTGTGCATGTAGCATTTTATGTGCTATTATTGTTGTTTGTACCTAAACTGTTTGTTAAGTATTACAACTCAATAAAAACTCTTTCGATTGAGTGTTGATTTATGTATGATTGTGTGTATATACCTTTTATTTCCATTTCCCTTTCCGCCTTTACCACCATCAATGAAATTTTGCAATTTTCCAAATATTTGCAATCGTAAACTGCATAACAAAAGAAAACAAACGAAGATATTCCACAAATATTACTCACGCTTTTGTTATTGTTGAGATTTAAATTGAGTGTTTGTGGATCTTATTGGTAGATTTAGTAGTTTCTCTTTTAAATTGTGCAAATTAGAGAATTGTAAAATGTCTCTTAAACATATGCAAGCACTTGATGAATTTCTTCCGTTTAAATCTTTCAGACTTTTTTTTTTTGGATACTATTTTTGATTGAAACAAAATGTTTTAACTTATTTTAGTTTCCACTGGGGCAGGGTCATGCAGAAATTGTATGTTAACTGATATCAGAGTGGAGCCGAGGCAGACAGACAAACGCGTTGCCCATATGAACATTGCGTCAAATCGACTTGGCACTAGGATTAAGCTCGGGGGCAGAAAATAAATTTCAGAAAAATATTCTAAAGAAAATTTTACTAAATGTAAATCCCTTAAAGATTCAAACCAAATAAGAATTGAATCCATATAGTAAAAAGAGGGCAAAGTTTAAACAAGCGTAAAAAATCAGATGAAAGCTTTTGAAACGCCAAGACACGAATATTTTCTTCTTTTTTTTTTAGTTCTGTCTAAGTCCACTTTCAGAACTATTTTTTGTGCACTAGACTGTGTTATTAAACGAGAAAAAAATGATGCTGACAGATAAAATATGGATAAGATATCTACTGCGAAACAGACGTTGTTTGGTTGTTTAGATGTGGCAAATCCGACTCCCTTTTATAATTTGGTAGTGCATTAAATGTCACAACTTTTCCCCATACAAATTTTTGGGTCTAAGCCGACTCCTCCTGAGGTGATTTGGATACCTCCCTTTTTTCAAGGTTCTCCAAAGAAAAATTAAATGAAACTTTGTTTAAAAAAAAAAATCTATTTAAATGATTTTAAGTAATTTAATTTAACATGGGTTCGTCCAAACTTCTCTTATTTTAAACATTAGGATTAAAAAAAAAACTCTTTTTTTTTAATTAAATTTTTTATTTTAACAGCCCATTAATGAAAACTACTTACCGCTTTTTGGTATTCAATATATTTACACGGAGTTATTGGCACTTAAAGATTGATGCAACATTTATTTTTCATTCTACGAGACATTAAGTCTAACCGGTTTCGACATCATAATAGAGGTGTCGGGCTCATCTCATCTCTTCTTCCCCTATGAATTTATATAAAAAAAGTGGTGAAAAGAAAAAAAAAAAAAAAAACTCGAACAAGGTAAAGTATTCTGCTGGTTTGCCGATAAAAACTTTACAAATGATAATGCCAATTGGAAGGCTTCCAATCAATTTTGTTGTGTGACCGCTACATGGTAATAACTAGTTCAGCAGTTGCCCTAGAAAACATGCGACCTTTGGGTACTGCTATTCTAATTAGAAACAGATTTTATTACAAATTTAGAATTTAATTTACAATCAAATCTTAAGGCTT
Source organism: Toxonevra muliebris (assembly GCA_963691655.1). Lineage (NCBI taxonomy): Eukaryota > Metazoa > Arthropoda > Insecta > Diptera > Pallopteridae > Toxonevra > Toxonevra muliebris. The sequence continues at coordinate 49,730,320 of OY829326.1, read as the reverse complement.
CACATTCAATTTCAACCAATTTCATGATTAAAAATTACGAGTCACTGGGTATGATCCTGAAATACAGTCATTAATCTTTTATACTTTTGCGAAACCAGTCAGTGGTAATTCTAGAGCTTGGAAACTTCAATCAGTCTTAGATTATTAGACATTAAAGTGCCTCGAGCCTCACATAAAAATAAGGGTTTGCTGTATCCCTCCAAAAATGAACCTCGGTATACTGGTCTTAGAATTGAAGTCAGGCATTCCTGAACCTGGTCTTTTATATAAAAATCCATCGTCCACCACCGAAATTCGAATCTTTTGACTATGCATCGGCGACAAACTTAAATCATCGTTAAAAATAATAACGCAAATTTTTAATTTCAGCAAAATAAAAGATATATTAAATAATTTATAGTTGTCTTTTAAAGAATTACTTTTGAGACGACAAAAGAGATACAAAATTTTATTACTTGGTTAAAAGAGAAATTAAATAAAGGAATAAATTAATTTAAATTAAAATAATATTTTATATCTAAATAATTGAATTATTAAATTAAGAATCAAATTACCATTTCAATTTAAGAGAAAGAAAATTAATAAATATTCAGTAGCCACTAAACAGTTAGCTTGATCGTGAAACAAAAATAATAATTTTATTTTGAAACTGAAATACATTTTCCAAAATAAAACAAAATTCATAACATTTTCTTTTACAATTTTAAGATATTTTCTTTTCTCGATCTTGTGCGCTTCGCAAAAATACTGAGTGCAAAAAGTTATATATTCATAATTTCTCTTTTCATTTTACTACATTTTCAAAATTTATATAAATATGTATGTAAAAAAACAAGCGTACGTATTTATTAATTTAGAGAACATTGCATCAGTAGTTATACATTTATATAAGAATACAATTTTTAATGATTATTTTCATCAAACTACACAATATTTAAAGCCACTTTCCGCAATAAAAAAAACACATTAAACACATCTTCTTTCCACTTACAATTTCAGCACACGTTTTACCTCAACCGTGGGAAATGCTGAAAATTCACAATTGGCAGCACGATGAGGATTCCGTTGCAAGTACTCTGCAAGTATTTCGGCTGCCAAATGGCTAGCGCGTGTCGAAATCTCCGCCTTGCCAGGCAATTGTTGATGACGACGCTGCATGGCCACATGTTCTTCAGAAGTTGTGCCAGAAGCGGCAACAGATTTTGGTACAGCTTGAAGCAGCGATAGCGCCCAAGCGTGCTTCATCTTCGTCAGTTCGCTTTCGAGCTCAGTGATGCGTTTATCTTTTGGTTGCGGCACATAGATCGGATCGAATTTCTTAAGCTTTTCTCGTATTTGTGCTGCTTGCATGCGCAGACGTGCATTGCGTTCATTATTGAATACAGTTTTAAGTAATTGCAACTCTTCGGCGATGAGTGGTGAACCGCCGGCACCAGAGTGCGATGCAAAAGAGGAAGTTACACCCGCCGCAGAGGAGGAAGATAATGATGTATCGGCAATGCCTCCGCGTTTCGAACCACCAGTCGTTTTGAGTTTTTCACGTAGCGTGCTCTTTTCACTTTCCAAAGCTTCAATATCACTTTGCAGATGATCCATTGTGTCTTCAAATTCTTTTTCTTTCTTTTTTAGTAGCTCGTGGGTCTCTTCATATTGATGCTTCCATTTATCAACGGTGTGCTCATACTCACCCTGTAACACAGACAGTTTCTTTTCAGCGAGATCTTTGCGTATTTGCATTTCAGAGAGTTCATTCTGTTTCATTTTCGCAGCGAGTTTCAACTGCTTAATGTCAGCCTCACGATTCTCCAAGGTAGCCGCCAGCACATTCTTCTGTTCGAGCTGCTTTTTAATGAATTGTGCCCGCAGTATAATGGGAGAGATGGACTTCTCTTGTTTCTGGTTGGCGCTCGACATAATCTCGTATTCTTTATCAAGTAAATACTGTGCCAATTGCTGCAAATCTATATTCGCTTGCGACAGTAGACCCTTAAAGTTCTGTGAAGGACCACGATCATCCTGTTCATAGATGCGTTCACATGAATATGACAGTAGCTCCCAAAATTTACTATGCTCAATTGTATGCTCGGCAGCATTATCATTCTCAATGGAAGCAACAATCGCTTGCACACCCTGCTTTATAGCATGGTGCATGGCAGACATGATGCGGGTAAGCGATTGTGTGATTTGTCGCATACCCTCGAGTTTGTGTGGCGAAATGCCACACTTAATTACATGCAAATCTTGCGGCAAGCGACGCTTGATCAGCTTCACTTGCTGCTTAATTGCCTCGGTGTTCTCGCTGAGATATTGCATGAGCAGTATAGAATCGCTGGTATCGCCACCTTCGCGTATAATAGCGCGCGCAATTGTTGCATCGTTCAGTATCGACTCACATGCGGAGCCCAGCGCAGCAACACAATCTCGTATCATTTGCGTTTCATTTACGAGATCTTCGCCCACCAAAAGAACCGAGTTCATTGCATTAAAGAAGCCCACACTTTTTTCAATGTTATCGGTGGTTGAATTCTCATCAAGTTGATTCGATTTCAATAACTCAATTATAGCATCAATAGTTTTCTCTTGTGCCACCATCTCGGGTAAGGAGCTACCTGCCCTCAACAGCGTATCCGGCTGGCAACTGTTCAGCCCAAACAATATTTGATGTAGCGCACACTGCAGATTGTGTATGTAGTGCATGAGGCGGCATTTGAATGCATATTGTTGCACTGCATGACCCTGTATAACAGTCTCACGCGTTACATTCTCCACAGCGGGGAAACGTTCACGTGTCTGACTTACTACAATGCCACATTTGAAAACAATACGTGAGATTAATAGAATAACCAAAATGGAATCATGGTCACCACCGCGGCTCATGAAGGATTCCGGCATAAATGCCGTCAACATGTGCACATGTTCGTTGGCTTGTGTCAGCTCAATTTGACGTAATTGCACATCAATGGCGCGTGTATACGCTTTCGATTCAGCAAACATTTGCTTATAATCGATTATTTCACCAGCGATCTTTGCGGCACTGTTAGAGTCTTGCAATGAATTCTTGTCATTATTTGCATTACGATCACGCATTTCCATCAATTGCTCATTGAGTCTCTGCACCAATTCTCGGAATTTCGTTATCGTTTGATCACGATCATATATTGTTTCAATTGCGGCATCACGTTCGCGCAACACATCTTTCTTGGCAGCATTTGCCAAATCGAGTTCTTCACGCAGATCCATTTCCAAATCATGATTACTTTCCACCAACTGCTCGTGCACTTCTTCGAGCGCTTCTAGCTGTGAAACTTCCTCTTCCAGTAGCTTTACTTTATCCTCCAATTCCATTTTCTTCTCGGCTAATTGTTCGACCATTTCTTCAGCTCCTAGTGCAGCATCAACTTGTTCCTATTATGCGTTAGAGAAAGAGATTTGAATGGTGTTAAGTAAAATCAAATAGCATATAAATTAAGAAAAGTTCTACATCAATAATTAAATGTATCCCTAATGATGTTAATAGAGAGACTTTTATAGTTATGTACTAATTTCATTACCTCCTGCACCTCACAATTGGAAAGCCAAAGAAACAAAAAAGAAAAAATAGTTAAAATTCAATTTGTAGTTTTTGTTTTTCTTGATTTGTGCCAATTTTGTGCATATTGGAAGATCAATTAAAAATCATTAAAAATTATTGTTTTTAGTGGAGGAAAGTCTATAAATACATCTAAATGAAAGTTATAAAATCGACCACTGGAGGCCACGCTCTATGTTACTTGAATTTAAGACCACTACAACTCAAGCTCTGCTCAGTAGATTGGAAATATTTTATACCGTGTAGGATATGAACCAGGTAAGTATTCAAAAGCTTATCACCAGAGTACTAAAATATTTACCATATACATTCCACTTGGTTGATTTATCAAATGCTACTCCTTCTGAGTGTTTCTTCTCTGCAAAAGATATGATTCATCAATCAATTTCAAAGCCAACCCCTAGAGGCAGTCAACCATACAAAAAATTCTGGAATTACTATAACTTTTCAACCAATGCAACTTTTCTTTCGTGGTTTTTTTTTTCACACCATATGATTTCAAAAAACTTCACTGAAGGCTTTATTTTAGATTCATTAAACTTGACTGCCCTCAAATTTTTCTTATTATTGGAAATATTTTTTTAATAAACACTGTCACTTGCACCTCTCAAGCGCCAATATGAAGTAAGAACCAATACTTTATCAAACTGAGAAAGCCGAAAAACTATCACTATCAAATTTCAAACAAAAAAGAAAATATGCAAGTGATCCCTCCAAGCAAAATAAGTGTTCAGTTTTCCAATTGAAATAATTTCTGTGAAAACTGCAATGTGTGAATTTTCTACACTCGGAAAACAACTCGACTTTGTCAAGCTTATATAGTACAGCTCACCTGCAAGTCAGCAACAGTAGCCTCCATGTCGTCAATTTTACTCGATAACTTTTCTTTAGTGCGTTCCAATTCAGTTACTTCGGATTTTTTCATGTCCAGCTCTTTAGTGAGTTTTTGTATGTCATGTTTGTCGTGTGCGGACAAGTCGCGTAAACGCACTAGTGTCTCCTTGAGACGTATATTTTGCTGTTCCATTTGTTTGAATTCGTACGTGGACATGCCACCATCAGCTGATATATTACCGATGGAAGATTCCGCTTTATTTTGCATTTCTGAACGCAACAATTCCAAGTCGACTTGAAGCTCCTCGATGCGTTCCTTCGCCGAATCGAGTTCCAATTGCAATGTGTCCGCTTTCTCCTCGGCCATTTCTTTGTCGAGTGTTATCAGTTCAACGTTATCTGAGAGTTCAGACATTTCCTGGGCATGTTGCTCACGTGCTTCAATTGCGTCTTTAGTCTCTTGCTTGGCACGTTGTAGCTCTCTTTGCAATGATGCCTGGGCAGACATGATTTTTGTACGGAATTCTTGCATTTGCTCGAACTGAATTTTCATTTTATCAAACTCACGCAGACGTTCTTTATCTTCAGTGCGTCGCTGCTTTAGTGTATCGACCTTCTCTGTGAGATCGGCCACTTGCTTTTGCAACTCCTCAATTAGACGCTGCTGCTCGGCAGAAGCTGCTTTTTCCTCTGCCGTTGGCCCAGCAGGTGGTGCAGTGAATGAGGGCGAACGCATCGGTTGCAAAGGAGTGAATTGCGGTTTGAGTATTTCAAGGAAACCCGTTTCGACGAAGGAAGCACGTTTGGATGAGGCATGCGAGCCGCTACCACCGCCCGCTTCACTGACGGGTATGGATGAATTGGAAGCTCCTGCTGTACCAATATCCTTATTAGCCGTCACCGAGGGCGGTTGCAAACTCTTCCGGCCACCACTGGAAATACTGGCAGTACTGCCGCTGCGTTCAGTCAGCGACGAAGTAAGTTGTGTACGCGATCCGAGCAGCGATTGGCGACTGGAAGAGAGCGATGTTCGTGACCCGCTTAACCGTGCTTTAGTGGGATGGGCTGTGGCTGTTCTTCCTCCTGCATCGGTAATATCTTCCGAGGATTTCTTCGAATCGGGGCTGCCACCAATAACACGCAATTGCGTTGGTCGCACAAACATTCCACAATTTTCGCCACACTCAAAGTATGTTTGCCCCTTAATAGATCCATTATTTTTACCTTTCGGTTCATCGAGCACCACGCCCACCCACTTGCCAACGGCAAAGCTGGTCATGCCCACATAGGCGACGGTACCGTGCAGATCTTTGCCGGTGATGTCGACCCGCGCACCCACTTTTAAACTCTTGTCCGACATTTAGGCCAGCTTTGATACGAGGCGTTTGTGTGTGTAAGCGAATGATTAACGGTGCAAGTGAAAAAGAACTGCAAGAAAAAATATGTTTAATCATGTGAATTTTATAAATTAAAATGAAACTGCAAATTTTTTGTTTTCTCTCTAGCAATAAGTAAATGCGAAGAAAAATGACGTAGTCCACCTAGCCAGCAAGACATCTTCGCCATACAAATGACAACAGAAATTGTTTGAGGTAATTAGTCATCTTTTTAGCCTGTTTTACGATGTTAGCAAACTGTGATGGGCAAGCCCATTTTATAATATTTGCACTAACCAATTGTTTTTGTTGCTTTCTAGCAAAAATTTATTTTTGCACTCGATATAATCTTAAATTTTTCTATATTCTAATAAGAAATTCCTTAATTTTCAGCAAAAAAAAAAAATTGTGAATTTTGACAAAATGACAAAATAATTCTAGGCTGCTCAAAATAGTTAGTTGACGGCTGAACGTTGAAATGTTGGTGGCTGTGTGTTTAAGTATCAGCTGTAGCCGGTAAAATATTAAAAAGTGGCAGCAATTGTGTGAAATAACACAGGGTTGCATTGAGTATCATATTCAAAAATAAATGCAAATTAAAATATTTACATAAAAAATCGAAATGATTGGGAAAATTTGAGAGAAATAAGTAAATGATGAATAGATGATGTTGCCAAATCCCATTTATTGAATTTAAAACTAAACTTTCACAACTGTCCCAAAACTCTTCAGGACCCAACCATTTTGTTTCAAAATAATCACGTTTATGGAAATTGGAAGTTAAGTTAAATTGACTATGAAATGAATATTTCTACCTATAACTGGTGAATTAGACTTGATGGCGAAAAACGGCTCTTCAGTTTTCAAATAAGTTCTTGAGGTAGATAGGAGGTGGAGAAAAAGTGTTGACTAGTGTAATAAATATGTAGGGGGTCCATGTTCAGTCTGTTGACTGTTTAACAGTCTCAGGAGAAAATTAATTAAGAAAAATTCCAAAAAATTTGCAAACATTTTTCGTTAATATCGTTAAACATAATGGGCCCTTCTAGGCCTAAGTGTGTCGTCACTGGACCACTACTTAACCAAATCTATAACCCACATGTTTTAATCCCTTAAACTTCTCCCAGGGCGCATAAAAGACGTTGGGCCCCATAGTTGGGTTGACTGACGTCTGTCATAAACTGGTCTTAGATAAACTGGCAAAGTTTTTAAAATTATATATCTCAGAGCTGCGCGAATTTGGTAAAAAAAAAGGGAATTTTGTAAAAAAAAATTCGCAAACTTTTTCTTTGATTTTTCAAATGACCTTGACGTTTTTGTTATTTTGGCCTTCACTGTTGAAAAAGGCTTAAATTTCGAAATAGCCTTTGTTGCCTACATTTAGGCAGAAAACTATGCGTGGCTGCCACTCTCCACTATTTCCGTTTCCTATTTTCCATATAAACTTTTAAATAGTTTAATTTAAATTTCTGCTCTTTAGGACTTCATTACGGTTGTTTATTTCAAAAATTCCAAATAACTTTGTAAAAGAAGATATATATTTTTTTTTAAATTAATGCATGTTTGAAAAATGAAACAACAGATGAATTTAAGCGAAAAAAAGATTTGTATTCAATGTAAATAACAAACAAAAAATTAATAAAAACTAGTTCAATAAACTAAATAAAGACTTTTTTCTGAGATCTGAGCACGATATAGATATCTGAGCACTAGAGCCAAAGTTCAAGCTATCAACAGCGTGCTACCTCCGACTACCAAAAGATTAAACAAGATTGTCTCCAAATGTTGTTTTTCAAAAAGTTCCGTTGCGGTGAGAAAGGTTTCACAAGAACCATTTCATCAACGATATGCATTTTTATTGGCTAGTTTATAACTGCAATAGCCTCTTTCTTAGTGAACGAAAGAATTTTTTTTTGGAACAAAACTTTTTTTTTTGGCTACCAAAACCAAATTTCCAGACCCTCAAAAATCAAGAATTTAAAAAAAATCATCCTCATTTTTGTAAAAATGTAAATTTCACAAAATCCTTCCTTTACTAAGAGCGTGTCGTTGAAAACTAAAACATGTTCTGAATTTTTTCATTTCAGATAATCCACTTTTTAGTGATCGTTCTATAGAATACGGTGACTAATTCTGATAAAATTGTATCTTCTTGGCAAAAATATAATGAAAATAGTATTTTTTCCGACAACAAGTGAGTACAACTCCTTAACACAGTTGTATAAAGGCGCTTAACCTTCTAACCAGCAAGATTGAAATATTAAAAAAATAAACACCAGAATTTTTGTTTCCAGTTAATATTGATGAAAGAAAGATGAAGTCCATTTTTTGATTAATGTTTGATTAGGGTTTAGCAATTAGATGAGAAAAACGAAAGGCTGTCCTGAGGCGGCCTTGCGGGTTTAAGCCAAAAAATTAAGAAACTTTGTTTCATTAATAAATGTTTAATAAATGTTTATTAAACACAAACTTAAAAAAATTGGAAAATAATTAGTAATGAAATTTATAATTTACTTTTTATTTATTTATTTCAAAGGAAAAAAGTTAATAAATAACACTGTGCAACACAATTTCGGATCCGACGTAACGACTATGATAGCTACTCGACTATGAAGTACTCGACCTGCCAAAAAAAAACCTATATATTTAGTCTAATAGTCATAATTGCTGTCGTCAGAGTAATCGGATTCAACGGATTCCATTATAGTGGCCAACTCCTCTTCAGATATTTTAGATACATTCCACTTTTTGTGTCATATCCAAACAATTCATTTGGAATTTTCTTTGTTTTACGATTATTTCTCTCCATTGTTTCTATAAAAATCCAAAGAATACAAATTATATCTAGGCAAAAATTATTTTACACCCTATATGTAATTTGCAAAAAAAAACACAAATTTTGATCTAAACCCGCAAGGACGCCCTTAGGCAGCCTTCACAAAATACTACGTAAGCCACATAAAATTATTTATTTACACCAAGCAGTAACAAATTATTAAAATGAATGTGTCTATCTACTTACCAACAAATTCCCACCAAAATTGGAGACTTACAAATATTTTTTTTAAATTTTTATAAAAAACTTAATATGGGCTTAATTTTTCGTTACAAAATAACACTTGTACACATAAAAATATCTGTAAAAACAATGGTGTGATCGCAGAAAGCGCAAACAGACCATTAATTTTGTGTTTATTCTTTCTTCAGGGCTGGTAATTAATTTTAAGAAGAAATAAATTTTCACTTATCCATTAATTGAAATAGAATGGTGGCTGCCTCAGGGCAGTCTTACGGGTTAGAGGGTTAAACAAAATATCAATGGTCATTCGTTAGTTAACAGCTCGTAAGTAATTTTCCACAACTAAAATTGTAAAAAATTGGTTTTTTAATAATTTTAAATAGGAAAAAATTTTTTTTTAACATTCTTTCTTTATTATATACTTTTTACCTATTTTTTATAAAAATTTATTGCGTTTTGCTAGCAAAAGTGGTGGAAAAGTACTTACGGGGCTCCAATGATCTTGCTCTTTAAAGCAACCTTAAAAAATCTTCAATATAAAAATTTGACATTTTCATTTCCGAGCGATCGTAGAAATGAAACTTAATATTTCCAAATTATTGTATTTTTTCCAACTGTACTGGGCTCAAAATGAATGTACATTAAATTAGCACATCACTATTTCCAACAGAATGAGATATGAATTTGAAAACATTCCTAAAAGCATGCAACAGCAAAATCTGTATAACACAGCGAAAAACAAACAGTAGAGCCTCGATAAGTCGAATTTAAAAGAATGAGCTAAATTCTCGGATTGCAGAAGATTTTGACTTTAACCCTTTAACTCACCAATTTTTGATTTTGCTCACAAACTCAAATTTGAGTTAGAAAAATTAAAAAGAAACATTTGTTGTTTCTGAATTTCGGTTAAGTGTAGTTTTTGTCCTGTGCAATCGAAAAAATGCATTCCACCTCGAGACGGACCTGACGAAATGCATTTTAGAAAATCATTCACTATACTATTCGAAAGAAAATAGTTTTAATTATTGACCGATAAGTATAGAGTTTCTACTATATGTTCTTCTCTTTGGTTGCTAGCCAAATTCTTTTATATTTTTGAAAACTTTTTTTTTGCACTATTTTCTTAACCATCATCAAAGGCTCGTGTTTGTAATTAATATTTTCTGTTTACCATTCTGATGAAGTATATAAAATTGGTCATAAATTGATTCAAATCGTAAATCAAACGTATCTGTAAAACAAAAAAGGCTTAATAGCATTTGCTATATAGCATAATCACATAAACCCCTCAAGCGTACTATCGCTGGATGTGATTGTATCAGCACACATACATACATATATATATATTTATTTGAGTTAAGTCAACATTTTAAACTACCATTAATTCAATCATGTCAACTATGTAGATACTAGTACGATATGTACATATGCAATTTTTTTATTGTGCTAATTTTTTTATATAAATTATCAGAAAGCACCCTAAACAAATACGTGTCACGTTATCAGTCAATTGAAAAGCAAAAAACAATGACTTCGTTTCGATATTTGCGAATCTTGAAAGCAAAAATGTATATTCTATAATCACAACGACAGCAATAATAAATTTTAATGAACTTTTGAAGTACCCCTCTTGTTTTTTCTATATACATTCTTTGTTTTCTCTGTTAAAATGCAATAAAACATTTTGTAGTAGATTTCACTTCAAGTACCTACTATATGTATTTAATATGGTTTTTTTAGTTACTAGTTGTTACTAGTAAGTCAGATCTGAATTGTGTTTTGTTTCAAGTTTCTACTCGTAAATGGGATGATCGACGTTGATCAACGCCACAGTTGGTTGTGCCATTTCACTTGTGCAACATATTCGCCGTCAGTATTATAGAAAATATTTTTACCGATATTTTGTCACTTGATTTTTTTTTTTTTGTCAGTTGACTGTGTGAAACGCATTTTTCGAAAAGCTGTCAAGAATCAATTTTGTTTCGATCAAAATCTGTGCCTTCCATTAAAAAATTTAGCAAATATTGTGTATTTTTTGATAAGATAACAAACAGATAGCATTGCAGTTATGCCCGAGAATGTGAGTAAATGTTGTGGTCTTAATTTTTTTTTAACGATTGTTAATGAAATTAAATGTGATATATTGAATTTATTTATTTTATTTAAACAAAATCATTTGTACAATATAAGTATTAATAGACAAAATATTACATTAATCATATGAAAGGTTTGTCACCGAAGACAATGGAAATACCAAATAAAAATATGTTTTTTTTTTAATGTATCTAGGTAATTAGAAATGTTGTTTCATAAAACAGTCAACGTACCGACATGGAAACTTATTTTTCCATAGTTAGCAACACAATTAAGTTCTTGGAATTCATAATAAAATTATCGCTTAGATGTTTCGCATTAAGTATTTATCATATTGATTTCAGGCTTGGGTGAAACTGTTCTACAGTTGAAACTTATTTCTATTTACATAACCATAACCAGGTGAAAAAAAGAGGAAAGAAAAACTGAGTAATATACAATTTAATTTAAGTGCGATGGCTATTGAGTCTATGCAGCTTAGTTGGGTTAAAAACAATTTGGCATTGCCCGGTTAGCTGCTGAAAATTTTTGCTTCGAAATGGTATAAATAAAACTGACATTCAAAAGGAAAATGTAGTACCGAAAAATAGGAATATGGGTAGGCAGCTCATCAGGAGCTACATGATTCAATTGTCGTCATCATCGTCACTCAAAAAAATGACGGTTATCTCAGAAAGGTTTAAGAGTTAATTGTTATTCGAACATGTCTTCACATTATATTTTTACCAGGAACTAAATGGACTAAGCAGGCTATGAAATAAAAAATCAAGAAATTATTCATTGTGCTCTACTTAGTTTGAGTTTTAATTAAGTTGAGTTTTAGTTAAGTGTTAAGTTTTCATTGTGAAAAATTTAAAAACTCGAGTTCTAAAAAGAGCATTTTTGATTCAAGTTGAAAATTGGAATGAGACTTTGAAACTAGAAAATTACTTCGATTCTTACCCAAATGGACTATAAATAAAATTTTTCTATACTTTTTTAAAACATTAGCATTTTGTTTTTACTAATATGGGTGCGAGCAAGTTGATTTAAATTTTTTTTTATTTTTCAAAAGAGACGATTAAAGTTTTTTATTTCATGACATTTGTTCTATATTCTAAGCAAAACATTAAGGTACAACTTTTGATTTATTTTAAGTTTTGGGGCTGTACCTAAGTAGATTTCGGGAAAGCATAACACCTTTTAAAACGACTTAGTATATTATTGAGCGAGTGCAGCATCGCCATATGTAAATTGCAATTCCATCAATATAAATGTTTGAATGTAAGAGCTTGATAAGACTCAGTGGTAAGTAAAAATTGATGTTTTAAGAGTTGTAGTAGATTATTCAGACTTTTTTACATACTTACATTCGACGCAAATCCGAATCCTGGATTCGAATTCCGATTTTATGAATCTCGAATACAAGGAAACTACTCGGATTGTGCCAGATCCTGGAACAGAGCAACTTTGTATAGTGGATATATTGACAGCAATGAATCTTCATTAGTCTTATCTAATTTATATGGCTGTCCAGAGACACGCTTGGCTTTTAAGTATACGGACAGTCTGAAATATCTGCCTAGTTTAAATATTCGGATACTCTTGGATCGATGTTTACATATTAGATATTCGATTATTCAAGTACCTGGATATGCAGACTATCAGAACAATATTTGAAAATCTATTGTGTATTGACAATTTCCAAAATAATTCCAGATTCTTACCGAGTTAAAAACATAAAACTTTTGACAAATTCAAATCAATTCTTGTTCGAGGATAAAGCAGAGAAATCTTGGTTTTCATAATCATTTTTCAAAAATAAAATCAATGGAAACGACAGCTATTGTTTTTTTATTATTGGGAAAGGGACGGTTTGTTTAAATTAAGTTCTTTTTTTTGTTGCAGTAGACAGAAGTAAGCAGTAACACTCTTTTTTCTAGAATGAAAATTTTTGCATAGGTTGTTCTCTCTGACGTATCGAAAACAACAAATTTTTTTTAAAATCAGTTCTAGTTTGAATAAAACCTAAGTTATGAGTTTTTCAAAATTGCTTTTTTATAAAAAAAAATCGGTTTTCTCAGTTCGGAAAGCAATTTTTTTGTTCCGACATCTCTTCCCGGATATTAATTTTCTATTTAAATCGTTTCCGTATAAAAAATTTCAATACCGCATTGGATTTGATATTAGCCGATTTGATATGGAACACTTGTCCTTATATGAAATTGTTTTTGCCGTGTCGAATAATAAAAAAATCGCACATAAAAATTGCAATTTTCGCAAATAATTTTGAGAAATTTCACAAGAATTCAAATTTCAAAAGAAAAAAAGATTATTTTCGATAACAAAGAAATAAATCGCAAGAGATAAATAAAACGTAAATTGCATGGGGTCATCGTGGCGTATAAGTGACTGTGAAATAAGTAAATAAGATTAACAGAATGACATTTATTTGAGAAACAAGTTACGAAATTATAAATTCCAATACAAACAAATAAACAAAAGTATTTATAATTATATATCAAAATCAACGCCCCACAACCGAGAACAGAAACGTGATTTCATGCATGCTACATATGTATAAGAATTTTGTAATTTACAACTAGTAAATAAAATTACAAAAACAAAATTAAAATAAATGAAAATATTTTGTAAACATCCGATCAAAACAACAATAACTCGCACGTGCAAATAACAAAAGCACAAAAAATACAAAAGCTAGAGAAAAGCGATAGAGAGAGAGGAAGAGGCTGAGAGAGGAGAGGCATAACGAAAAGCTAACACAACAACAGCTAACACAACAGCAGCAGCGATTATGGACTTTGTACTTTGGAAAAATATTGCTGTATTTCAATTTGAATTGAAAACAAAAATTTTAAGATATTTACCTGTGCAAAAAGTATTAAATTTTAAGAATATTTGAACGATAAAAAGCTTAATCAAGCCAATAACAACAACAAATAGCAAACAATAGCAAACAACGATAACAACTGAAAGGCGTCGAACTCCCTATACAACCAAGATCGTTTGTATTAGAAGAATAATAAAATACATATGTATACATACTTACAACAACAATATCCCTGTCATCGCTAATCTTCTCATAGCAACATTTTAAATTGCAAAGCAAAAAGTAAAAATAAATACATATCATAAAATGTATGTAAGTTTGAGGCCTTGACCACACTATACCACTCTCACTCTCTCTCTCTCTCTATTTCAGTGTTAAAATAAAAGGGGTGTGTACGACCACTGGCGTATCCAGGAGTGGGGTTTTAATACGAAAATCGATGTTTTTTTTGACAAATGAGCCGCATTTCTCAGGACAAGCATGTAGTCTTTAAAAAATAAATAGTTTAATGCCTCTACAATAATCAGCTTACAATGTATGCTTTAGAAATAAAAGCCCCCATTGGATCCCCTTGTGCGTTCGTATATAATATTTATATTGACGTGAATAGATTAAATAGTTGCGAAGAGATAAAAAGAGTTTAATCTTTCAAAAATAATAAATTACACGGTGAACAACTTTTTTTTAGTTTTTAATGCAATTTCAGTAAAAAACTGAACATTGAACTTTAATGTAAAGCTCTTTTTTTATTATTTCTCAGAAATCAAATACTTTAGTAATAAATAAAAAACGCTTTATCCAAAAAATCGAAGAACAACAAATCCAAATAAAGAATCAGAAAGAGAGCAGCAGAGAGAGAGAGTAGAGATAAGAGTGAAGCTTTTCGTTTGAATTGTTTACAATTTTTATGATAACACAAGGAAATTAAATAATTTTGCGTAAACAAAGTGTGAGCAATAATACAAAATAATCAAAACATATTTCTAGTTGAATAAGTAGCTGAAATGAATACAGAAAAAATTTAATTCTTCTTTTTGTATAAATAAATATGCATATTGCTTAGTATTTACAAATATGCATTTGCTCAAGTTTCAAGTATGTAGTGTATACCTGCTAGAATAATTTACTTTACTACAGACTTTGTTCTACTTTAAGTAGAGTATATCACGGCGGTTTATATTAATTCCTATTTATAAATATTCATGATATTTGCTGTACTTTAAATCTTTTATAAAACAAATTACACTCTTTAGTAGGCAACTATAGAAAAATGTATTTTATAGGTATTTTAGATTCGAAAAAAATTTAACTCTAGCTAGGTAGATACAGGCCGATAGCTTTTCTTGCTAGTGCTTTTTGAGTTGTTACATTATTATTTATAATTATTTTTCTTATAATAAATAAATAAATAAATTAAACGGATCTCTTAAGAATGAGTGGGAGTGAGAGCGCCCAAGCCCGAAAGAGAGAGAGAGAGTTCATAAATCAAAGATGCACGTGTACACCTTTTACGCACACGAGCGTCTATTAAAATACGCATGTTATTTTTCTCTGTTTTCGTTGTTGTTGGTAGAAAAGCTTTTCTCTTATTATTGTATTGTATATTATTATCATATCGTATCGTATATTGCTTAAAAACATTGTTGACAAATATTTTATTTTACTCAGGAAATAATCAAGCAAACAAACAAAAAGCATTTATTATTTGATGTTGACTGTACCTAGTTCAGAGATAAAACTAATTTCATAAACAACACAACTGCAATAAACAGAAAATCGTGTTTGCACCATAAAATTAATTGTTGTTGTTGCTGTTTGTTGTCTTTGTATTTATAAAAGAAAACGAAACGCGCATATTAGCACAGAAAACCCATTATGAAGAAAAGAAAAAATAAAATAAAAGCTTTTTTCTTGGTTGTTTTTTGTTTGTGTGCAAAAAAAGTTAAAAATTCACGCTTACGCTCTCGATAAAGAGAGAGCAAGCTACCAACTCAGACAACGTAAACTTTAGGAAGTTGGAAAAAAGCACCATTTAAATTGCGGTTGTGCTTGTGGCCAAGTGTACAAAACAATTTCAAATTTACGGCGAAAAAGACACAAAATTTTAACACAACTGCTGCAAAAGAAAAGAAAAAAATTATTAAAAAATATATACACATTAATAAAACAAGGAGAAACTCAAGTGCTCGAACATTTCTGTCAGTGTAGACAGAAAACAATTTACAATTAAATAAATATAATTTTGAAAAAATGCTTACAAAACTAAACTCTAAAAAATACGCATTGAAATTACATAGAAGGAAAATGTACTTTTAAAAAAGAAGAAAAAAGATTTTTGAGTTTTTTCTAAATTAATTTTTTGCTTCCGTTTTTCAAGTTTTTAAAAGGAAAAACATTCTTTAACATTTCCAATTTTTCAATTCATTTTCCAATAAAAAAATATCAAGTTTAATACTTTTTTTCGTATAAAAAAGACAACAATCTCAACAAATTATAAAAATGTCAGTTCCTGTGCTCTTGACCATTTTGGACTCCAACACAGATAATGATGCGTTGCTGGATGTTCTGGATGAGCATATGCAAAATGTAAATATTCATTTATTTTCGTATATTAATTATCTTCTGCCATAACCTTTGACCTTTTCCCAACTTTCTCTATACTTATGCTTCTGAAGGTCATTCATATTAATAATTAAAATAATAGTAATTATCTTTGGGGGTTTCATTCATTCGTGCGTCACTGTGGTAATTTTTAAAAATTTTCTCGGGCAAAAAGGTTTTCTTTTCATTTTCTGCTCGCAGCGGTTCTTTTTTCTACTTTGTTTACAAACTGTACTATAAGCTTGTCATATTTTTTTTCATATACTCTAAACATCTGCATTTCTATTTAATCGATATTACCATAAGTTGTAAAAAGCTTCGTTCGTATTTGTGTCTGGCACAACACAACTTGTGCCGCATGTTGCAAGTTTCTCATGTGATGATTCAATCTACACTAATACACTGTGAGAAAAAATATAGTATTTCGCTGCTGTTGTTGTGGTTGACATTGAGCTAAAGTATAGGTTAACAAATAACAAATAAATAAATATAAAAGCAAAACGTAGAGAAAACAAGAAACTTTTGTTTGAAAAGTACAGTCACACATATTTGGTACTAAAATTCAAAATACATATGAACAACTTGTATGAGTTGTAAAAGAAAAAAATTGTATTAGGGTAAATGATACATCAATGACTTGGTTTTCTATGATTTTTCTAAAAAAAAAATAATTTTTTATTCCAAAAGTTTGGATTTATCATTAAATGGCAGTGCAAATGAAAATATTTATGAATGGTTTTGGCTATAAAATTATTCTCTGATAAGGGCCTCTCTTTCTGCCATTATGAAAAACTCGTTAGACGTTTTAGAATACCAACTTTATTTAGAGGAGGAATAAATGTCAAAACAAAGTACTTGGAGTGTGTAACTCTTAAAAATATTAAGAAGAAAACTTTTTTCAAGAATTTTTCAACCCACATGGTATTCATTAGATAATTTAATTCTGGCTTGAATATTTTGCTTATAGACACACAGTTATAGATAATGAAATAGGTTCACAAGTTCTATAGAGTTATTTTTAGGCTTTTGATCTGAATGAAATCTAGTAATATTTTGTGAATGTACTAGAAAAACTGAGTAATAATTTATTATTTTGCGAATATATTAGGTATGAACCGATTTTTGAAACTATTTCTTTGCAAATTGCAAAATATAAAAAATAAAATTCTCCATATGAACCAAAACGCCAAAACACGGGCTGGAGCGTTTTTTTTTCGTTCTGGTACGTTACGCATTTTGAGGAAACCCTATTCTTGTAGCAAAGCATTTCACAATTTTTTGATCTATTTCCAAGGTTTATAATGGGTCGAAAATTAGTAGAATTTCAAGAAAATTTAAGGTCGCTGATTCCTACCCTGTATTAAAATTTTTCTTTATATCGACCCGAAATCTATAATTTGGTTTTGTTTTAGGTGAATTCAATTCTCTACCTGAGAATAGAACCCGTTGAACTGGTACTTGAGTCACGTATTTAAGAACCAAATCACCGAAATGAGCCATTCTATTTGGACAATCCATTTGGATATTTTTTAAGAATTTAACCCCATCTGGGAATCGAATCCCATCTGGGAATCGAACCCCATCTGGGCAGCTGGAACTCCAGTCAAGCACTCATCCAAGAAGTAACTATTGTTGAACGTCGTCGAGCTGTTTCTGAACTAGATTAGCAGCTTCTGTATAAGATTAATTTGACGCTAAAATGGCAGTATCATCTGGATAAGTAGCTATATTAACACCATCAGTTTCAGGACTTGTAAAAATCGAATAAAGAGCAGGACTCAGAATACTGCCCTGTGGTACTCTGGATTTTACTTGATATTTGGCTGATGTTTCATCATTTACTATGACATAGAATGATAGGACTTTAAGACCAAATAAAATGGAGCTGGAAGTAAATTTTTTAATTTGCACAATAGCCCTTGATGCCAAACTTTTTCGAACGCTTCTTGAATGTCCAAAAATATGGCAGAGCAATATTTTTTGCGTTGCAGAAAGTCAGTGACAATATTCACTATGTTCAAGAGTACCGTGCTTATGACGATTGGTGATTCGGAATTATATTCTTATTTTCTTGTATTATTAGCAATCTACTACTTCGAATATTTTAGAGAATATTGCCAGCAAACTTATAGGTCTATATGAGGGCACTGAGTTTTCAGGTTTATTTGGTTTAGGTATCATTATTATTTCAGCACATTTCCATAGAGAAGGAAAGTGGTTTAATGAGCAAGATTATTCCTTATTCTTATAATTGAAAGTAAATCGTAATAACTAAAAACAACAATAACTAATTATGTTCACCTTTTTTCCTGTTTAAGTTATTAAATTTTTAATTGTTTGAAAATTGTTTGGGGGAGGAAATTTCCCCCTGTTCCCCCCTTGTATCCGCACCTGTAATTCCTGACCCTATTTTATTGTCCATAACTTTATATAAAACAAAAAACGGTGATTCCAAAGTTCTCTTTATTTTTAATTTTTTGCTAATTAAATCTCATAAATGATCCTACACTTTACTTGCTTCTACAATTATCTTCTTTAATTATGTTAATTTTCAACTTTTTCGAAATTGGTGTAGGTTGATTTGATAATATATAATAGCGAGAAAAATAACGTATTATAGCAAGATAATTAATAAATTTGTTTATTTATTTTTCCGTTAAAATATTGAACTTTGGAGTATATTAACACAAAATTTCCAGGTTGTAAAGTTTTTAAATTTTTATATATTCAAAATTGTGTGCAATTTTGTAATCTGCGGAGAACAATTTATCAGTAACAACTGAAGGTGATTCGGAAGGTGATTCCCTACAATATTAACTTATTGAGTTTTCGCCGAGATATATGAAAAAAGTTTCCAGATTCAACGGATATGAAATTTTGTATCCCTGGATGCTACATATACCATACATTACTTGCAAAATCCTTATGTTAATAAGTTGAATGTTTTTCATACTGGGATAAGAATCAAATATCTCTTATTATTGAAAATATTCTCGGAATATGAGTGTGTGCTTGCACTCATTAATATTTTATGGGTCTACTACAAAAAAAAATATACAAACCTTGATAAATTCGCAAACATCAATAGTATACAAACGAAACTAATGTAAGCAACAAAGAATAAATAGAAGAAAAATATTATTATTATATAATATAGAAGCTTATTTTAGCACATTTTTATATTACCTTTATTATTTGGTTTCCACAAACATTATTATTATTGTCAAGGTTTTTAGATAAATGCAATTTCAAGGAAAGCCAACTACTACCCTCTTTGCCCACACAAACCAATAAATAGAATTGTAATACTGAAAAAGCTGTTGAGTAATTTACCTAAATAAACGCCAGCTTTTATTTGTTATTTATTTATGTGTTTAGGGTTTAGGTAACTCTTAGTTTTTTAATAGTCTGTAAGATTAAATTGTCAGTAGACTGCAATAAATAAAATAATAAACTAAAGAATAAAATAATAAAAAATAAAAAATTAAAAATATATAATCGAATTATACAAATTTTACTTTATTGTTTGAGGCGAACAGTTGAATAATTAAGCACGCCGGCATAACCCTGCAAATAATTTGAACCCAAAAATACTTTTTTATTACTTGTATTTCGAAAATTTTACAGTCAAAAAAGTGTAAAAAAAGTAAAACAGAAGGCAAAGGAAGAATTAAAAAAGAATGTTAAAAGAGTAAAAAAATAACTTATGAGAGTAAAAAAAACGAATAAAGTATAAAAAAAAAAAATAAGAGTCAGGGCTGCTAAATATTTAAAAATCATTTATGAACGAATTTCTGAACAATAAATAAGTATATACTTAAAGAATTTTGAAATACACAAAAGAAATATTTTTCATGTTAACTTGAATATTCAGATGCGTAAAAATTTTCTTCTGTTGATAACTATTAATAAAAAAATAATCATAAGCTCAAATAAATTTATGTTTTTCACAATATCTAATCACCACCGTATTAAGAAAAAGTTTTTTTAAGTGTCAGAATTTTGAGTCCTCCCCAGAATATTGTTTGCTGGGAAAATGTGTAAAGCACATTAATAAGAATGTTGTGTCATACTTTAAACTTCATTCGTAATCAATGACATCAGCTGTGCTGCTCTCTTGGATTCCTCTTTCTCTCCACCGCAAAATACGCATGCGTTCTGCTAGAACTTCCTATTTACTTCTATGATATCATAAATTAACAGTTCGAACAAGTGATGACATAAACAAATGACTCTTTTTTTTTTTTTTTTGCAAAAAAACAATAAATTATTTGCCAAAATTATACCAAAATTATTGCCAAAAAAATACAAACAAAATGTGAAGTGGTACTGAAAACTTTTAAACATTTTTCGAAACGGATTTGTCATTTACAAAACGAAACCCATAAAATATTGTTAACATTGAAAACAATGCGCATTTAATGATTTTTGTTTTAATTGCAAATATTGAAAATTTATTTGCGAATTCGCTATATACAATTTTTATCAACACACAAATTATAAGCTACTTATTTCCTCATTAATTTTATATGTGTACGTATTCCGGAAAAAGTGTCAAAATGTTTTCGGAAGCAGCAATAAATAGCATCAGCAATTGCAGCTGCATTGTTTGATATAAATATCGACAACATTTCCTCGTCGACTGCAAAAATGTGCCAAGAATACAAAAAGAAAACTAAAATAAATTTTTTCTTTGTTTTTTTTTTAAACATAGGAACAAATAATGTCACAAAACCTAGACAAAATGTCGCACACAAAATTTGCACATTAATAAATAAAACAAAGAACACCTAATTTTACTACCGGACATTTCTCTAATTGAGTTGGGAAATTCGGGAAACACGAAAAAGATTTATACTAAAAATAGATATACGCGACATTAGTGGCAAATATGTAGTAAGAGCCAATTTTCGCTGCGTCAGCATTTTTAAACACATACGTACTAATAGCATATAGTATGTGTGTATATACCCAGCAAATAATTCTTGTGAATTTTTACTGTTTTGACAAATATCCAGTAATGTAATACAAATAACTCTGCAGAGTGTGTGTTTATCCACAGTATATTCAGAGTTGGGTAGTAATGATTCCTTTAGGAATTGTAATTGGTACTTTAATGTTTTCAATTCCTTAGTAATGGAATTCATAAAACTTTCAATTCCATTACAAGGAATTGTAATCGGTAATTAAAATTTTGTAATTCCTAGGTAATGGAATTGGAAAAATGTTCGTTTCCATTATAGGGAATTGTATTTTGTAATTAAAAATATATCAATGTAATTGAAAAGAAAGGAATTTATTATTTAAGTGTAATCATTTACTTACTTACAATTAAATTCCCATTTAGTTGGAATGATTCCTAAAAAGTAATTGATTCCCTTTTAGTTCAATTCCAAAACACCAAAAAAAAAAATTTTTCGGAAACATTATAA
This sequence comes from Toxonevra muliebris, assembly GCA_963691655.1. Lineage (NCBI taxonomy): Eukaryota > Metazoa > Arthropoda > Insecta > Diptera > Pallopteridae > Toxonevra > Toxonevra muliebris. Next base: position 49,708,545 of record OY829326.1, on the reverse strand, counting down.
AATGTAAAATTTACCCAGCTCTGAGTATATTGAACTATAGCTTTTGTCACAATTTTATTAATAAGAGAAGTAGAAACCTCTAGTACTTTAATTTAGAGATGAAGTATAGAATTCGATGTATTGAGTGTACCCGGGCCCAGCTTTTTTCTACAATGATATTTTAGATAAAATCATAAAAAGGGATCGGACAATAACTTTATTGTAGAACTGAGTTCGCTGGCAGCTGCGGTGAATAAAAAATGGGTGAAATTTTAACATATGGAAACAAGGAAATAGAAGAAATTTGTATAAAAGAAATCATCAGTAACAGATAAATAACTCCATTTATTTGACCAGAAATTGCTTCCAAGAACACGAAATTTGCTTCAACTTAATAACAAAATATGTTCTGAATCTTAAATTTAAAGCACGCACAGACGCGACTTTGTTGCAGCGATGTCGCAGCGTTTTCGGCACTCTCATACTTCAAAATCGCACGTTACTTCGCACTGGCGCGATTTTGTTGCTCTGAAGTCGCAATAGCTGTTTAACTTTTTGCTTATTTTTCCTGTTCAAAAAATTAAAAAGGATTTAATTTTTGCTGTAATCTATCGAAAATATTTCAAAAAAGTTTTGTTGGTGAAAAACTTTCCTATCACAAAAGAAATAAAAGAAAAAGTTGAAGAAGAAGAAAAAACGAGGTGAGCTACGTCTTCAGCGCTCTGCGACATTGACGCGCCTGTGCGTGGTTTCTCATATAAAATAATATGTTACGTTTTCACAACTTCTGTTGCAGCGACAAAGTCGCAACTGTGCGTGCATACCTTAATTCAGAAACTACCAGATAGAAGAAATATTTTGGGTTATACTATCTGAATTGGAACACTTTTTGACTTTTGCCCACAACTTCCGTTGTAGGCCGAATTTCGCGTAATATCGCATATTGTTGGAAAGAATGCAATGCAATATTTGTTGAACTTTGGAAAGTTATTGAATCAGTAGTTAAAGAGTTATGGGCATTTGGACAGGTAGTCTAGATCGGAACACCGTAGAAAATCAATCAAATATGTAGATAAATTTTTGAGAAAACTTTTATATGGGAAAAAAGGCTAAAATACACTTGAAGACAGAGAAAGGAAACCTTAAATTGAAATTGAATTTGAAAGAATTTTTACGAAACGAAATTTGAGTTTTTCTTGATTGAAAACATTTTGGCGCATTTCAAATGCACCACTTTGTTATATTGTTTGATTCGGTTTACTAGTAATTAATTACTTTCAGTTACATTTTTTTTTAGTTAATTTTAATATGTTTAACATTTGTTTAAATTTTATATATTTAGGTACATTTAATGCAAAATAATATAATGATTATTTTACGGAATTTCTTATCAAATCTATACACTTTTTTTTAAATATCTTAAAATTTTGTACTCACATAATATCATCGGAGAGCGCATTATACAGTTTTAACCCTTTATGCTCCGATCTTGACTACACGCGCCATTTGGCATCGCATAACGCAGACTACAAACGCGCAATGCAAACATCAAATTTATTTTGTTTTTTATTTTTTATTTTACGCACTTTGGCACGGTGAATTAGTTTTTTTCCATTATTTGAATACTCAGATTCGTGACATGTGTAATACGATTCGTGCTAAGAACTTTAATGAAAAGTTTGGTGTTATCGCTATAAACAATTTTGCAAACACACATAGATGGCGCTAGTTTGGAAAAACGAGAAAACGCTCCAACCTAAAAAGTGTTTCAACCATAGTTAATGATGATTATGATGATATAGTACAATAGATTCTAATACTAGGTCTACACTATTAGCACAATAAAATTATACTTTTTCACATTATTGTTATTTTTTCTGTTATCAGTCGTTACCACTATAAATATATGATAGTAGCCTAATATTAGTAATTATTACTTTCCACTTGAAGTGACAAAATTTTTATTATCTAAATCTCAGTATTTAAGTGTATATAGTTTTTATTCTTTGTATTCAGAGCGCTCCAAAATTGCTCTGCAACAAGAAGCAGCTGAATGAATAGAATACACAAAAAACATATTTGGCATAGTTGTATTGTCCTATAATATATAATAAATGCCAACAACAACATTTTACAACTACTATACGACTAATAGGATTGCTTTTGAGGCCTTGTGAATTACCTAATTATTGTATTTGCGCAATCAATTCGTCTGCCGGATTTCTTTTGTTTGCAAAAGCTCTTGAATTGCTTTGAAATTTATAAAGTGAATTTGAGCATATGCCAGGAAATATGTGAACACATATTTTACGTAAAACAGTACATATTTGTATGTATGTATCAATATCGTATGTGTTTTGCCAAAGAGCCAAGTCGATTGTATGAGACATAAAGTAAAATTTTCAATTTAGTTCTACCAAGAAAACTTGAATAGGAATCACCCTTTTAGCATAAACTCGCACACAGCAATAGATGATTTTTAAAGTTTGCAAAAATCAAAAAGTTAATTATTAGTATTTAGAAAAAAGAAAAATTGTATCTGTTTTATTTGTTGCAGTTTTCTTCCAACAAAGTAGAAAATAAGAAGAAAACAAATTAAATGCGCATAAATTTTGAAAAACTTTTTATGAGGAAAATCATAAAAATATGTCAGCAATATTATCAACAGCAACAGCATCAAAAAATAACAACATCATCAACAGCTATAGCAAAACAATTATTATATCAAAAAGATTCGCGTATTTTAATACATGCTCAATACTTTGACAATGACAGTGTGAATAATTCATCAAATTATCAGCAATGTAAAAAAAAACATCAACAACATCAGCATCAAAATGTTGATATTGACCATGAAAATTATGCAAACAATTTAAATAAGCCACATGTAAATGAGGTAAAGTTATAGTTATAAAAAGGGGAGTACTATCATGTGTTACTCATACGCCTTGTGGTACTTGTAGAATATTTTAATTTTTGTGGTCCCTATGATTTTTTGTTTGTTTTTTTTTTTGTCATTAGTGTTAATTGATGTCTGTCTTTGTAAAATTACTTAGAATCTGTATTTCAGTTCGTTTAATCTATTTCCCTAAAATTTTCCACTGCATTTCGCAATTTGGATTTGCTTTAGCTACTAGTGTGCAATAATAAAAGAAATCAATCTAATCTACATAATTACGTCAAAACAGCTGGTCACTCAAAGTATTTAAAACCAGTTTGAATAATAAATACAGCTAGACATTTGTTTTGTATAATTAAAAATAGGCATTTCTTTGTAGTCTCTAAAAAATACAAGCCCACTTAACATTTATTGCTATTTGCAAGTCAATAACACTTTGCATTTTACACGCCCCATATTCCAATTTAAATTCAAAAGCGTCATTAATTTTAAAATCTGGCATTAAAAATTGCACAACGTAATTAAAAAATGATGGATCATAAAATATGTATTAAATAAATTTCAATATAATTTTTATTATTTTTTGTCGTTGAATAAAATAAACGCTAATCTTTTGACAAAACAATTTTCTACCTCGTCATTGCTTATTTAAAATCGCACAAAAATTAAAACACGTGATGTTGAAAGCAAAAAAATAAAAATAAGAAAAATCTATATCAAATGAAAGCAAAAGCTGAAAAGACAAACCGTACAGAATTTAAACACAAAGCAACTTTGTTTATACTAATTTTTGTTTTTGTATGTTTTGTGATTTTTATATTATTTTTTTCTTGTGATTTTTTAGCATCGCTTAAAGGTCACAATTTATAGAAATTTGCATGAAATTTTAGAATTTCTTATTATATTTCTTTAATTTTATTTGTCTATAATTTACGTCAATAGAACTGTTGAAGTCTACAAAAAGAAAAAGAAAAAACAAAAAATGTCTTGTTCCGGCATAAGTTTTGAGTTATCGTATTCCCGCACCCCCCTCTTCGCATGATTGTTGGATGAGTTTTGTAGTAGCCGATAGTTGAACGCCTGCTATTTGTATCATGGCATTTCTGTAGGTAATTTAAAATAGAAGAAACCTTCAGGCAGGCACGCGTGAGAAAACGAAGTATTTAGATTAATAAAGATATAATAATATTTAGTATGAAGGTGAAATGGGTTTTTGGTGGCTAAATAAAACGAAATCGTATTGTGAAATTCTAGAACAAATTTATCAGAAATCTTAATATGGACTTTGAAACTAGCATTATGCAATTCGTTCAAAATATAGCAAAAGTCGAATATCTCATGCGAGAATCATGTTGTTTGTTCCGCTCTTCCCAACACATTGATCACCCTCAACTCGTTTATCTCTTTCAGAGTTCATATTCATTAGGTACAGTTCACTAAAGTACGTTCACACTAACAACATGTGATCACGCATGAGAATGTGATTATAATACACACACTGTTCATCTCCCAGCTTCAAATGAGCTTGTAGATGCTCAATTCACGTGTTCATAGGAATTAAGTGTAAACAAGTTTTTGATATACATAAATGTATATACATACATATTCATGTATTTGGTATGTCGATAGCCCCATAAATTTTTAATATGCTAAACACATGTACTTTGTAGTATAGTATTTATTATTTCAATGGTAATTTATACAGTAGTTTTTTTATGATTTATTTTAACTTTAATAACGTTTTATCACATCACCCAGTGGTTCAGCTTCATAATGAGAGTGAGAATAAATAAAAAGGGAAACCGTAGAGTAACGAAATTTGGCCTATTTAGTTTTTAGGTTAAGAAAAAGAAAATCTGTGAAAGTAGACGTGATCAGTTAACTGCCATACCATTTCCACCACTTCCCATACGAGCGGAAATTGTAAAAAGCAATAAAAAGGTAAAAAAAAAGTTTTGCCAAAAAATGGGCGGGATCGGTCAACTGCCACTTTTACCTTATTATTTCAGATGTCACCTGCAACAATTCTGTAGGGTATGCATACTCTAGGGGGTCGTATAAAAAATCTAACTGAGTTATTCTTGAAATGTTTATTAAAATATAATACTCAGACAGTACAAAATGCAAATTAAAAAAAAAACCCATCGCATTAAAAAAACTATTTTCCACTGTGCATCATGCAGTCATGCTTTTGTTTTTCTTTTCTTTTATAATATGGTATTATTAAAATATTTAAGCAATTACATTTCACTTGTAATTGCTGTAATTATATAAAAAGTCATAAGTATTGATTATAGTGGAAAATTTAATAATAGCTCATATATCAATAGGGGAAATAAAATTTGTTATAAAAACCTGATTTATTATAACCGTTAAGGCATTGATTTTAAGATTAAAATTTCTATATTATCATATTTCTAGCTCTGTCACACATGATAAGAATAAAAAAATATGTCTCAGAACCGTTGAATACTACAGATTATAAATTTTATTTTGCCCTTTTTTTCTTTCCCCTGGCAGTCATTTTAATCATTGAAATGTTATTTAAAGTTTTCTTAACCCTTCCTGGGATTAGGTCCTAATATATAGGCAATAGTTTACAAATGCGCTAAAAATCGACTTTAAATCGTATTTGTATCAAAAGCTTATGGGTTCAAGGCTCCAACATTATTTACTAATTTCACAGATTTTTAAGCATTTTTTAACGTCTTTTGACAACATTATGAATACAAATCTTACATCGATATTTGTTGATGAAGTGAAAAATGAGGTCTTAGAACATTTTGTTTGGGTAGCTAAAAAATGCAGAATTAGTAGCTAATTTTGAACAATAATAAATCAATAATAAACAAATTTGATTGTGTTATATTATTTACAAAGAAGATGAATATAATTTTTTTTATTGATTTTGAAGTTTGGGAAGTTTAGATACTCCTCATTACCTGTTATATCATAAAATATTGAGAGCCGGGATTATGGAGTTGCCCTGCCAGGGTTAAAGTCTGCCCATACATTCGAATTCCCTTGGCTTATTGTATGAGCAACCTTATTACAGATGACATTCCTATAAATAGAGATAAGAATGTAATAGCATTCAACTTGACGTACATCTTACTGGGAACTTAAATTAAAATTTTGAAAAAAGGAAACAAGTTTTTCATTTGTTTATACATACATATATATAAGGTTACTAACGTTATCTAACAAGTACTACAGCTTAAACTATAAAAAGAAAATAAAATCGCAATTACTGTGAATTAAATCTCTAGCGTTAAAAAATAATTATAATCAGTCAAAACGTGACAACGCGGCGATTAAGACAAATCTCGCAAGCTTAGCTTAGTAATCTTAACACTTAAAATATAAATCTATAGCAATTTTAAAATGTTTTTTCGTGCGTTATTAACATTTGCTCTTTTCTCTTTTCTATTGCTACAGTGCACCTCATTTACGGAAGCTTCGCCTGTGATTTCTCCTAATTATGCTTCCGAAGCAACGACGATAAATGAGCTACTTGGCATTGATGGATCGCAGGCAAGCTGTGATCCCGTGAAGCGTGTATTTACAGTACAATTGAATACAGAATTAGAATCAAATGAACACGTTGGACTGACTGGTGATTGCGTGGCATTGGGTGAATGGCAGTTGGAAAGTTGTATTACTTTGTCCCCACACGGAAATGCTGCTCTGCAATGGACCGCTGATATTATGCTGGAATCGTGTCGCAACATTAGCTATCGTTATTTCATATATGTACAGGATAAAAATGGACGCAAACAGATACGACGCTGGGAAACACAACTACAACCGCGTGTATTGCAACAATGTGATTTAGAATGTGATGCGTCGCAGCAAGTGGATCGTTTTGGTGAAGTTGCCGGTGCTGGTGGAGCTGAAGTGCAGGTAAATCGAGGCTGGCTGACGAATGAATCGATTGTGCAGTTGAAATTTGAACGTGAGAAAATGTTTCAAGTACAAGATATCGATAGCTTTGATCCGGAAGAAATACAAATCAAAATAGTGCCATTGAGTGATGATCTGGAGACGGCATTGGAGTACAAGGAGAGCGGTATTAATGTAGAGGTTGCTAAGATGAAATACGGTGAAAGTCACTTGCAGCCACAACAATCACATGGTATCTCTTATCGTCGTGGTGATGTTGTCGTTTTTCATATTACCGTACCAAATCCATTGGAACATCCATTTGCTGTGCAATTTATTTCACCCGATAATAAACCATTAGGTAAGGCTATCATTACAGCTGCACAATTAACCGGAAGCGAGGGTGTACTCGAACTTAATATCACTGAGCCCGTCCAAGACTCGAAAGTGATAATTGCGCGTCTTACTCTACCGTACCTGATTGTGAAACCATTCGCCGATACAACGCTCGATTTTCGCACTACATACGCACATTATTGGCCCAAGAGCTGGCCAAACTTGGATGTTGGTCATCGTGGTAATGGGCGTAGTTACCTTGCTGAGCCACCAGCTGAGCGCGAGAATACAATTGCCTCATTTATGAGCGCCTATGAAAATTTCGCTGATATGATTGAGCTGGATGTGCATCTGACTGCAGATGGTGTGCCAATAATCTATCATGATTTTGGAGTACGAACTGCACCACAGGGCAAAAAGATCACTAGCGCCAAACAGCTGGAGTATGTGCTCATCAAGGATTTGAGTTATGAAGCATTGAAAAATCTGCGCGTTTTTGCTGTGATAAAAAATGAAGCGGTTGAATATCCTTCATATAATTCGGAGTCCCGTGTGGATCATCGCATATTTCCTAGTTTGGTCGATGTATTGGAGGGGCTGCCTAAATCGCTTGGCATTGATATTGAAATAAAATGGCCACAAAAGCGTGCATGCGGCGAACGTGAAGCAGATCAAACAATTGATAAGAATTTCTTTATTGATCGTGTACTCTCCACTATTATCGTACACAGTTGTGGTCGGCCACTCATCTTTTCCAGTTTTGATGCAGACATTTGCACTATGTTACGCTTTAAGCAAAATATTTTCCCTGTAATGTTCTTAACTATGGGCCAGACAAAGAAATGGTCACCTTTCATGGACTTGCGCACGCGTACCTTCGAGCAGGCAATAAATAACGCACAAGCTTTTGAGCTGGCTGGCACAGCACCACATGCTGAAGATTTTCTGGGTGATAATGGTGCACAAATGATGCAAATGGCACGCCAATTGGGACAGATTGCCCTGGTATGGGGTGATGATTGTAATTCGAAGGAGCGTGTGAAATATTTTATTGATATTGGCGCTACGGCTACATGTTACGATCGTACCGATCTTCATATGCCTGAGGGCAAGGAGCGTTCTTTCTTCAATGAGACGAATTTATTGTCTGAATTTGAAGGACAATGTCGTCGTTAAAAATGAGACAGGGAGAGGCAAGCACATAGAACTAGAATTTTAAAAGAAATGGGCGGGTAGTTTAAGCTTGTGGTTGCCTTATTTAAAACTTTTTTGGTTGATTGGACATATGCAAATATAAAAAATATTTTTATTTTTTTGTGATTGTGATTTATTTGCATATGATTTTTAAATTTAATCATAAATATATATTTTTTGTATATGTACACAAAAATACTGCAAAAAAAAAATAGTAAATATTTTGGGGAATATTACAAATGATAAATGATGAATAATTTAAATTTAAATTTAATTTGATGAAATGCAACTGCTAATTGCTATGATAATTGTAATTATTTTATTAACTATTTAAATCAACAAAAAATAGTAATGTATTTTTTTAGAAATGCACTTTATTCTTTTTCATAAGGTTGGCATTTGTTTTAATTTAAAATGAATTTGAAGTTCGCTGGCGAACATGTATAGAATTTAGAAAATATACACAAGATTGAAGAAGCTAACAGTAACAGAGAATACAAAGTAAAAGAAAATTAGTTTCGGCAGTCTATTAGAATATTATATATTAATATTTTATATCGCTCCAATATTTAATTCTTTGATAAGCAAAACCAATGTATTTTTAATTTGTAGATAAATGTTTATTTCGTTTATAAGCAGTGATTCCAAATCGGGATGTTGTTTTTAACATCCAGAATATTTAAATCAAGTTTCAAGAATTAAATTTGAATAAATGAATATATGTGAAGAAGGGTATAATGACCAAAAGGGGGTGTTACTTTTATGTAACTATTTAACTCAAAAACTGAAATCGAATTTAATTTGGGATTTGAAATCACATATAAACAATCTGCATGAATAAATAAGGCCCATTTACAGCCAGCAGTCATGAAGATTCTCAGAATATTCTATGAGTTTCAAGTGAAATGGAATTCTAGAAACTCTAATAAACTCGAACTTTTCAAGAAAATATTATAGAGCTAGACTTTTGGTATAGATTTAGACATTCTTGCTAAAAGGTCAATAGTTTTTGCAAAATAGTTTATTCTGACACTTCGTCACTATACCATTTAAAAAATATTTATGATTGGATTGTGTGCAGAATATGAGAAAAAAGTAAGAAATATAGCGAAAGAAGTCTATATATAAGAATTATAATGAAAATTGGCTCACTGCAAGGTGAGTTATATTATTCCAGCTAAGACACCAGACAGCTGCAGAGAATATATTTGATTGTTTCTTCTTTGACGAGGATACTACGACTGTAAGTATAAAGGAAAATATAATTTCTGACCAACTGATCATAATCAAACAATCAGAGCTTCCAAACAAGTCGTAGTAGTTCAATTTAGATTTATTATTATCAAATTTTGCTTGATACACTGACTCGGAAAGGGACATTAAATCAGTTATAGCAATATGTGGAGTTTGAGTAAAATTAGTTTAGAAATTCTTAAATAGTTTCTTAAAACGATAATTTATATTATTCTTCTTCAGATATATTATTCAATCATTTTAAAAATACATTGAAATGTCGTTGAAATGTCCACAATCGAAATATGTTTTGCTGATATTGAAATTAAAAAAATGTCATATTTTTGAAGTTCTTTTTTGTGCTTCTTGATTAACTCTTCATCTTTCTTTCTTTCTTTCTTTTATTGAGTTTTTTCGTTAAAAATTGAAAAAAAATCTGCAAATTATTAGTAGTAATCAATTGTAAGCAAAAGCGATTGCCTTTAAGATTAAAGCCAAAGTATATTTTCATATATGCTATTAAAAGATTTGTATTCCTATTAACGTTTCTTCAGTCAATTTACCAAAGATTAGAAATAACTAATTAGTAAATTTTAGACAATTTATGTTATAATAAAACTTAAGCTTAGGACCGATTTCATAGATGATGGCTTATACTATTCGCTTTAAAGAAATACAAAGTTTTTCTCTCTTGATTTCATTTTTTTACTCGAATTTGAAATTACAACTTTTACTGCGAAAATGGTCCTTAGTAATTTTAGATCTTGTCGACAATAAATATGATTTTATTTAGTTATTTAAAATTTAGAAATATTTAAATTTTTTTCTATTTTTAATCTATACACTATTTATAAACAATTTTATTAAAGCTTAAACTTTTTAATTAAGTATTTATATAATTTTCTTTTGAAAATCATATAATTTTTAATAATTACTTAACTAAGGTAAAAAGTAATCTCAACCATAACAAACACGAATAACGAATACTAAGTGTAAGGTTCAGGTATAAATTTTGCGATATCGATTTCCACGGTTTAAGAGTTTTCTATAAAGCGCATAATATTGGAATTTACCATATGTAGTTGAGTTTTACATATTTCCCTAAGCCAGCATTTTTTTTAAATTAGTTAGATTGAAATAAAGAGTGACTTGGGCTTACCTGAGATTAAAACTTTAGTGTCTTTTGTAATAAAACTCGGCGAAAGTGTTTGAATTTCCAAGATGGAGTCTGTATCTCGATGTATCTCGAATGTTTCGCTGTACAGGGACTAGAATTAATTTCGAATGAGCTGAGTTTGGAAAACTGCTTCTTAATATCAATACATACTTTAACAGTTCTTTCCCGTTGTCCTAGCAAAACGAAACCATCAGGCCCAGGCCCATCAGGCCAGATGGATTCACACTCAGATCTTCGTACTTTCGAACTTTGGCAGTCTTGAGGTCAATTATATAAGAAAAGGACCACTTACAAGTTTTTTCTTTTTCAAAGACAAAAACTGGGCTCTTTTCGTAATTTTTAGGCTTTCTTATGCTGCAAAGTTCCATTTTGTATGAAAAGCTAAAGGCCCACAGAGAGTTAATACGTTATAGAAAAATTTTTGCTCATGCAATTTTACTATGGGATTACTAGTTTTTGCTCGTGGTAACTTTACATGCACTAAATTTATACGTTTCTAGTGTTTATGACAAACATTTTTCTAAAACGTATTAACCTTCTTTTTTCTAGAAAAAAGGCAATTTTTCTAGAAAAAAAACCCGTAAGGGATAAAGATAATGGATTAGAACATTTCAAAAATTTAATTTACGCATAATTTTATTATAAGACGCTGAACATATAAACGTTCTCAGATGCAAAAATAACCAAGATGTTTTATTATGCTAACCTGTTCAGAAATGGGAAAACTTTAGGTTTGCGTAAAAAATTGATCTTGAGGCCCAAAACTGAGTTAATCACAGTGTTAAGGAATACTTTTACTATACAACAAGCATATTCTGATCGCTATCACTTTTGAACGTCTTCAATTTGTCGCACAATGTAATTGTAGCTCGATTTCATTCATTATTTTCTTATAAACTTGTAACTAATGACGATTATTTCTTCCTTAAAAGTTTGTACTTTTACTTACGAACAATTAAGTTTTCTGATTTTGGTTTGAGCAAATTCGATAATCGCAGAAGAATTTTTTTTTTTTTCATATTGTGCTTTAAATTAGTTTTATTTAAAGAAGACAGAGAAGATTGCCTAATTTTATGATATGAAACGGATAAGCTGAATGTTTTGTATATATTTATAATTTTAGTACTTCTTGCCTAAGGAGGGACCGAGTTTTTCGCATCTATTCAATGGAAGAGACCTACAGTTCTTAGAAAATTTTTACTTTTGGAGGTTCGCCATCAGCTCACCTTTTGGCTAGCCTACGCGGCCATTGTTATTTTCTATTTTTTATTGTGCAAAGTACCGAACCCAGCATACTTAATACTACTCTACGGAAAACACAGTCTTAGTTATAATAAATGAAACTAATTCGTATTTCGTCTCGCCATATGGCAACTAGTTATTTGAATTAATGGCGCATAAACCGGAAGCGTGGCTTAAGTGTATAAAGTGAAATCATATTTTAAAATTTATAAATGTACTTTAGAGAAAACCCATAAACCAAATATGACTACATATGTGGAAATTAAAACAAAAGGTTCAGTAAAGTTTTGAATATTTAAAAAAAAAAACTAATTTATTAAATAATAATACTCAATATTAATTCTAAATAAAATAAATATAAATATATATGTATATATTTATAAGAATTTTAAATATTATTGGCTTCCATTTGTTAAACAAATTTCTAGTTATATGTGCAAAAAAAGCAAAAATTTTTTTAAAAAGATTTAGTGCACATCTTTTCAAAGTTTTTAATAAAATTTAATAATAAAATCTCATAACATTTAAAAAATATATTTTATATAGACTATAAAATTGTTTAAAATTATTTATACCCTTTTAGAACACACAATAAATTGAAATTTCTTATACTTCCACACTCACCAGCACTAATTCAATAGAAATAAATTCAATTGAAATTTTTTACAAATAATATGGAAATAAAAAAAAAATGTTTGCATTATTTACAATTATAAAAACAATAAAACAAAATTTAATGATGAACGAAAAGTTACTCAATGTTATTATTTGAGCTATTCACTAGTCAAGCGGTTAACTGCTCTTTTCTATTTTTTTTGTTTTAGTTCTAAAACTGAACTGATTATTATAATTATAATTATAAATTTTCAACAGTTTCTTTTATATTTTGTAATCCGCTCGAGTACAATCTTTTCGATCTTGCCCATTATTAATATAAAATTTAATTTGTTTGTTAATAATATTTATAAAAATTTAAATAATATTAATTGCTTTAATAGCTACATCACTTATCTACTAATTACCTACTATATGAAAATAAAGGTCTGTGAAAATAAATTTAGAAATCTGTAAATGTTTGTATAAATGAAGGTGAATATTTTTCAAAATATTGTATGTTTTTGTAGGATTTTGTATGACGAAACAATAATTTGGCAATAATTTTCTCAAAAAAAAAAAATCAATAAAATATTTTTATGATAAATTTTCATGGAAATAGTAGAATTGTGTTTTATTTTATATAAATAGTACGAATAAAGAAATAAATTTTGTTTTCAATTAGTACTGAAATATCACTGGCGGTAACAATATGACCCGCACTCGGTAATACATTGCTCTTATGGTCATATTTTTACTTTAATCGGTAGGCAATTTTATTATTTAGTCATATAGGGAACCGATCCCGCTAAAAATCGACGACATACTAAATTACTGGGTTACAATGATCACTGGTTAATATCTCATTAAAATATTTTACCAACTAAAATGATTTAACAGTTTAAAAAATGAAAGAATAAGGAAGTAATTCATAATTGCTATCACTTTATTTCCATAATTTTTATAGATTTTTTACTGCCTAAAATGTATAAGCTTCAGCTACTTGAAACCTGTTTAGACATAAATATTTAGCGAATTACTCCAAAGCAATATAAATAAGAAATTTCTACAATTTCGATTAATCTGAACGAGATGTGTAGATAAAAAAGCAAACTTTAAAATATGCATGAAGAAAGTGAAATTATTGAAAGAATGAAGGAATGAATCATTTAAATGTTAATTTATATACATACAATTTGTATTGGGTGTCAACGAATTGTAAATACCCTATCCATTAAAGATAATGAAAGGGAATGAAAAATACCTGTCCGCAAAGAGCAGCGAAAATACAAAATAAATTTTCGCGAAGGATGATCGATGAGATAGTACGATGATAATTCAAATTAGTAGATTTTTGTGGGGAAATATTTAACTCATTTCAAAATTTTTTATGTTAATACACTTAAATGACATGCCAACAGTAGATTATTTTAAATTTTCTATTAGACCAATTTATGTATTGTTAACGAGATTATAATGACAAGCTTTTTGGTCGAAATTTTCATACGCAAATAGTTAACTATTTCATACTTTTTTCCCAACGTTTCGCCTTCTTCAGGGGATTTTTATTTTTAGAAAATTTACATATTTTTAAAAAATTATAATTATAAAAAAACTTTACAAAACACTAACATTTTTTAACACCGAATATTATGGATTGCCACACTGTAGCTGCAGGTTATATTGTCTTCTAAAATTTGAGCCGAAACGTTGGGAAAAGTATGAAATAGTTAACTATTTGCGTATGAAAATTTCGACCAAAAATCCTGTCATTATAATCTCGTTAACAGTAGATTATTTTATTACGCTCTATCTATTCGGTTTTAAAGTAAGATGTACTTAAATTAGAGAACCGGTCTTATTTTTCTAAATCTTTTTGTTTACATCAATTTGAAAACATTGAGCAGATGCTTCAGCTTGGTTTTTATACCATTTTGATTTTGTCGCTACTTGTTATGATTCTCTTTCTTTTTCTTTTGTTTTCTTTTTCTCTTTGACTTTTTTGGTTTTGTGTGTTTTTATGCAATTGAATTGTTAATCACCTTACCTCTGAAACTTTTGAGAAAATAGAGATAATTTGACCTATGTTATAGAGAGTAGGGTATAAATGTTTACACATCTGACAACGCCTTCGGATTAATAGAAAAATACCAAAATGTGTATAGAAATATTCAAAATATACAAATATGAAAAAAATGCCCATTAAAAAAAAGCGCGAAAAGGTTAAAGAGTAATAAGAATTAATGTAAACAAGTGTGAAGTGTAACTCTTAACTTAGGTTAAAAAAATATGCGAATATTTGGTAAGTTAATGTACCATAAATTTTTAACAGTAAATTCTTAGAAATTTATTATAATTTTATTTAAAAAATACTAAAGAGTCGTTATGCTTGACTTTTATCACAGTAGAGTGCCGGTGAAATGCCATGATGATCTTTTGAAAAATATCATTCAAATTAATAAAATAATTGATAATTATGGCAAAAATTAGAAATCGAAAAATATTGCCTGCAGTTTTATCAAGTGTTTACTGTAGAGCAAATATAGAAAATCAAAACAAACATGAAACGAAATGAAAAGAGTTTCTGGTAATGAAATTAAGAGTTTATGACATGGTGTAGTAAAAGTAAAATTTTATTTCGTTTACAAACGTTAAACAACGCGTAACGGTAAAAGTCGGATGACGGTAAAATAAGTTTTATATAAAAAAAAGTGAGCATTTGGTGAATAGTTTTCATATAAACGTGAAATATTAAACTGTTTTTGTAATGCCCAATATAACCAGTGAAGTGAGAACAATCTTCATACTTCACGCATATTTACAAATTCTTTTGTATTTTGTATATGCGCAAATCATTCCCGGAGAACGTACACTGTCGGAAAGTTTCCATAACCCCCAATCTGTCGACGCAGACCGAATTATAGAACGTACTCGTAATCTTTTCTGCATACCGATATTGCGTATCTTTA
Organism: Toxonevra muliebris; assembly: GCA_963691655.1. Taxonomy (NCBI): domain Eukaryota; kingdom Metazoa; phylum Arthropoda; class Insecta; order Diptera; family Pallopteridae; genus Toxonevra; species Toxonevra muliebris. The sequence goes on along the minus strand of OY829326.1, from coordinate 49,693,040 downwards.
CTGTTGACTTACAAAAACCATTACGACCCGAAGAAAGTGTTGGTATTACCGGTGATCATCCCAAACTGGGAGTTTGGCAAGTGGATCGTAGTTTAAAAATGACAGCACGTGATGTGAAGAGGATGCGGTGGTCTCTACATATGCCGATATGTACTAGTGGACGCATACATTTTCGCTATTTTCTTTATCACATAGACGAACGTGGTAATCGCAGAATACGTGAATGGGAATCACAGCAACATGCACGGATGCTGGAACGTTACGAGATGTATAACAAGGAAGTGGATCGTTTCGGCGTGATTACAGCAACGCCAATGGGTGATGTGGAGAGGGAACGTGGTTGGCTGCGGTATGATAATGTGATTGAGTTCAAATTTATATGGGAACAACATATAAAATGGAATCGAAATGTAAATTTAAAGATGAATCAAAAGTATTTATTAAAATTAAATGCACAACGTGGTATAAGTAGCGCAACCAGTTTGAGAGATACTGACATGGAGGTGTCACGATACGCCTATAATAGTTCAGAATTCAGACTACAACCTGAACGTGGCGTGGCTTATAGTGCTGGTGATATTGTATTATTTCATATTACTACACCTTTGAGCTCAAGAAATACATATCGCTTCACTATATACACTGTAGATGGGTTTGAAATTGGTGAAGCTACTATACTGCCTATGGACTTGCAACACAGTAAAGGTACGCTTGAGCTACCGATATACTCTGCATCAGAAGGCTTTCAGATTGGTCGTCTCACCCTACCTTACTTAATTATTCAGCCACTTTCGAATGCTGTACAACTTAATTTTCGTGGCAGCTTTCATCATTATTGGCCAACGAATTGGCCTCCAATGGATGTTGGACATAGGGGAGCGGGTAAGAGTCATGGTGATTTCGAGGCCAAGTATGTAGAGAATACGATAAAGAGTTTTCTATACATTTACCAGATACACGGCGACATGGTTGACCTGGATGTCCAAATGACTAAAGATTATGTTCCAGTGATATGGCACGATTTTGGGTTTCACACAGCCGCCGCTGATGTACAAATAGAGGGCGATGCTGATTTGGAGTATGTATTCATTGAAGATTTAACATACAACCAGTTGAAACGAAGTCGCATCTTCGTTACTGAGGGACCAGACGGCCAAATACGAGAGATTTCAAATTTAAATGTACGCGCTACTTCAGTGAAATCTCGCATTTTTCCAAAGCTCTCCGAAACATACGAAGCGCTGCCGAAAACGCTCGGAATGAGTGTTGAAATCAAATGGCCACAACTAATGCAAAGCGGTGAATGGGAAACAGAATCCCCACCAACATTAGATAAAAATCATTTGGTTGATGTTATTTTACGAACTACCGCCCAATATGGCTGTGGGCGTCCGTTGATCTTTTCCAGTTTTGATGCTGACATTTGTGCAATGATACGTCATAAACAAAATGTTTTCCCAGTAATATTCTTAACCATCGGTGAGACGACAATGTGGGAACCTTACATGGATTTACGAACTCGCAACTTTCTGAATGCTGTGAATTTTGCACAATCTGAAAATATTTTGGGCACATCGCCTCATGCGGAAGATTTTCTCGATAATCCTGATTTGATAAACTTAGGTTTGGATCTCGCTCAAGTGGTTTTTGTTTGGGGTGATGACTTAAATGATGCGCAAGTGGTCGAACAGTTTAAAAAGATGGATGCGACTGGTATCATTTATGATCAAATGGAGATCAATGGACCGAATAAGCGTAAAAGTTTCTTCGATGTTTCTGAACTGACGGAAATCTTCGCGCGGCAATGCTTTGCTGTAGGCAACTCAAGTTGGATGGAGGGTGTACAGCCACCGAAAACTGGATTTTTCTTGAATATAAGAAACGATGATCTGTAATTAAATGTAGATGTGTAATATATCTACATACATGCCTATGCAATACATTAATAAAAATGTATGTGCTTAACTTTAGTTAATTATTAAGTATTGCCATTAATATAAATTATAATTTTTTTTTTTTGGATTGTGTGCAAAATTGTACATAAACATAAAACGTATTGAGGTAAATCCCACCTTTTAATTAAGCTAATGAAATATATTGTTAATTGATATTATGTTTGGATTTGTTTTTATGTTTAAAGAGACCGAATTACTAGCTAGAAAAATGAGATAAAATAAGTACTTTAAAAAATTTTTAAATTGCTTCAAAATTAGACAAACAATATAAGTAATAATAAAACATAAGGGTTTAATTATTTTTTTTCTTAACAATATTTCCATGTGTATAAATAATATATACCATATATCTTTAAGATCTTTATATATTTTTAAAAAAGAAAATAATTAAACCTTAATGTTTTATTATTATTCATATTGCCTGTTGATATATAAATCAATCCTATCTGGTTCGTTTCCACTAGGATAGACTCTGAGTATTATGCCCAATCGTTCGACGAAGTTCTTGTATTTTTCATGCAGACAATATGAAAATCCATCGATTCAAGTATACATAGTTAAGTGTTCTTGGAATCCTGGGAGATTCCAATTCTGCATTGGTTGGCACATTGTATATATAATAATCGATAGAAGTTTTCTTCCATGGATATCTATTTGAGGATGTAATAGATGTTATAAGTCTTCATAAAGATGTGCATATATAGTCTTTCCAACAAGAGCGTGTACGGCTAAAATCTTTCCAAAAATGCCCCAATAAAAAAAAAAAAAATATCCCACATTTTTTTAGCATTTGTTTACCCAATGCACTGGCATATAGTGTTCAGTTACCACAATTTTCGGCGTATGATTGCGGCAAACTCCGCCATTTTGACTTAAGCTGTCGTTTTAAATGGGAAATGTTCTTAGCATGTTTTTTTTTGCTTATCTTAAGCTTAATTTCTTCTTTTCTCTTACTGCACAAGCGACTTTGATATTTAGGGTCCTGCCCTCTTAAAGCACTCAATTTCGATTTTCTTTCCCAAACAAGTTATTGGATGAAGATAAGAGTCTATGTTGGTATAAATGGATCTTGTACTGAATATCCAAATTGCTCGTGAACATGATTATCCTGTCAAAATTCGGTTTTGAAAAGTATCCCCAAATATGAGCTTTTTCAGCATGCTTAACTAATCTCAGAACCATCTTACTGTCCTTAATGGACAAGGAACGTTTTATGGTACCAGCCGTCCATAAAAAATTCGTCTGTAAAGGCCACATCGCTCCAATAATTATCTATAAGTTCGATATTCCACTCCTGACATTTTTTTGTTTGTTTTACCGTCAGTAAGGGCTTGGTTATGGTAGCTGAGAACTCAATTTGGAATTCATTTAAACGACTTCGAATTGTACTAAGGGATATATTAATGACTTTCAGCGCCAGTTTTAGTTGGGCTGCTTCCAGTATAATGGTAGAATTGGCTTCAAAAACTTTTGCTATCACCGAATCCTACTACTTTGATGTTGCTCTAGAATCACAATGATTTGGTAAGTCGTAAACATTCTGGTGTCTTAAAAAAAGTTGGTTCCATTTTTTTACGAATGTCTTGAACTTCTTAAGGATTTTGCGGCACCTCCCTAGGACATCTTAGATTCCTCTGGATGTGAGTAAAGAATGACAGCTTAAAAACGTTTTGCATACACGGAGCTCGGAATTTGAAAAATTGCTTATTCAATGAAATTGTAATTGCGATTGTTTGAAGAGTTATACAGCGCAATTCGCAATGTAATATTAAATGTTGAAAATAAAGCTTTACTTTATACTTAAATCTGTTCAAACAATTAAGCCGAATACGCTCTTGTTGAAAAGACTATACATCAAAAACCAAAGTGCCTTTATAATTATTTCGTATTTCTTTTTTGTTGTGCGTTTTTTTACTTATAAAATTAAGAAAAAATATGTTAATTTTTTTATTTACTATGTTTTCGGTTTAGGTAAAATAGTATAATGAAATGTAAACTGCAGAGTGATTTTTCTATTTTCTATACAAAATTCTTGAAATTCTTTATTCATTAACTCGATTCACTTCATTAAAAATTTAAGACCGCACTTTATCGTTTTCTTTTCCCACCTACAGATGTATGCACGTTACTAATTACTTGAAGGAATTTAAAAAATCTGCTATTATTGCGAGTTTTATATCTATGTACGTATATGTTTGTATGCGAACGTATGCAATTAAAATTTTTTAATTCCTTTTTTTCTATATTCTTTGTTACGTTTTGCAAACATTTTAATAAAAATTAATGTTTGTACATGTATGTGTTAAAGTGCAATTTTAAATTAGTTTAGTCTACATGTACGAGCATCAGTAACTACAAAAACAATAACAGCAGCTGCAGCAATAATAACAGTAGGTGAAAACATACATATCCCATTTTTATGGACATCTATATATTTGTACACACGGATTATTAAAGTTTTTTTCACAGTTGGAAAATATGCGCTTCATAAGGCCATTTCCTTTTTCAGCAGATAGCTCTTCTTCCTCATAGAAGAAGTAAAATTTATGTTAATCCAAACGATGTAGGTATCTGTCCATGCCTTCTTTGGAAGCTTTTTCGCAGTTTCAACAAGGCTGCGTACATAAGTTTGTAAGAAAGCTTCCTGTAGTGCAGTTCCAGCGAAGTGCAATTACTGTGAAAGTGTTTCGAATATTTCCCAATGGGATAACAGAAGCAACTGTTGTTGAAGTACTTACACATTAATGAAGCCAACATGTTTGGCATTCCTTCGTTCGCAGTAACAAAAAATAGTAAGTTAAGTAAGAGAACTGCTGGTATTAAATGTAATGTATTAAAAATGTGTACTCGCAGCAGCAGAAAGTAAAGGTTTGTATCTATGCCTGCATCTAGTATTTATCTGTCTAATGCATTTGCTCATATAAAAATTGGTGAGTGAAGTGTAACATTCTTGAAGTCTTTTTAGCAATTAGCAAACTTAATTTTATTACATTTAGGAAAATGTTCGGCTTTTTGACAAATTTAAATGTAAGTGGAAGCATTTCGGCACTCTCTGGAGAAAGTATCCTTTCCTAACAGCTTTTGATCCGAAAACTCATGGTTTGTAATTTATAAAAGGATGTACAGGGTTGAAAGATCGGAACAATAAAGTATGGCAACCTTTTAGTAAATCTTCACCCTTCAAGACATCAGGACTGGATGAAATATTTCCGCCCCAATGGAACTATGAAGTTTTCGTGAGCAGGCATCAAAGAATATTTGTTTGTAACTTTGCCAGGCTACAGAATGTTTAAGAGAAACTGTAGAAGTCGGAAAAAGTGGTATACAGAGTGAAGGCTTTCAGATTAGTTCAGATTCGCAGCTTTAGAGAATGTGAAGAGAGCGTTTAGTTTGGTCATATTGAAATTACAAAGTTACGAAATAACCTGCTGTTTTTGATCCTCACGCATTCAATCTTCTGGTTTATTTTTAGGACTATAGCACTTCATCATGGACCACTTAATAAACTGCGCGCAAAAGTAAACCAATATTCTGTCACGGTATAAATTAGGTCCAATGAGGAACCACTTAATCAATTGGTTTATCAAGTAAAAGAAAAATTTTCTTTATTCTGGTTTTTAATTATACATTTGTTATTTATTGTTATAATTATTTGTTAACATATTTGCAGAAAATTTTATCTATCTTATATTCTCGCTTATCCAGAAGTCTCAAAAGCACATACATATCTTTAACATTTTTCACTTAATAACTCTAGTTCACTGTCACCATGTTACCGAAATTTATGCTCTTTAAATAAACTTTCACAATTGCCAGCATTTCACTTTCATTTCTTGTTATGGATAATGAAAAATTTATAATAGGAATAAAAATGCAAGTAAAGTAATTAAAAGCACGCTCATGAAAAATTATAGTAGAAAAATAGTTCCCAACAGCAACATTATCTTGCTGTTGGCTACAGCTTGCTGCTGCTGTGTTCGCTGCCGCCTGCCTATGTCAATTCACATGCAATCTAAAGATCCGTAAACTTCCATGTAATCACCAGAAACACAAGCGCTACCGATGGGTGCCATCGTTTGGCATATGCCAGGAATTTTAGTTGAGATTTCAATGGAACAATGGCGTGATGCTGGTGCCACAGGCACTGATGCTTGTGCTGATGCTGGCGATTCGTGCGAAGAATGGGGATGCGGAAGTGAAAGCTTATGTTGTTGCTGAGCATTACTAAAAGCTTTATTGTTGTTGTTATACTCTCGAAGTTGCTGCTGTGGCTGTTGCTGTGATGGTTCCTTGTGCATTTGCTGAAGCCATCTTGGAAGCATTTTCCCTTCTTCATTGTTTAGTTGAGCTTGCATATCTCGTTGTTGTTTTTGTTGTTGCAGTAGCTTGTTAGCCATATTGAAATGCGTTTCATGCTTGTGTTGCATTTCCATCTCATCATCACCACCACCATTATTATCATTTTGACCATTATTGTTGTGGCTTTGTATGCTGGCTCTCATTATGTTTTCAATTTTATCTTCAACGGTAAGTGGAAACTCGATAGCATCAGCTTCAACTTCATCTGCAACAATGGGAAATTCTGATGCATGACGTCTACCTCCGTATTCACCATCACCTGATTTTTGCAAACCAACGCCTTCAATCATTAATTCTGCTGGCAGCGGTGATTCCATAGCAGCAAAACTTACTGTGGCATAGAGCGATAGTTCCAAGAAAATTAACGAAGCAATGAAAGGTTTTCCAATGCTAACAAAAGCGCATGTGGCCATTGTTTTAATCTAGTTTGAGAACTTGGAAGACTACTTTTGGGCGTGTGCTAGTAACACAATATCAAGCAGAAATAATGGCCGAAATAGTAGAAGTGTTTGTTATTTTTCTGATTGCCGTTGCTACAGTTGTACTTTTTGCTTTTAACTTTTTAGAACAAACTCCCAGTTCTTGTTTCGTTTTATGTGCCTAACTTTTGTTAAATGATATTTGCAAGTATAACGCAAAAGGCTTTTATACTGTTGCATATTGTTAGGCGCTTATAATTGCAAAAAGCGCTATGACAACATTGCAGACTTTAGCATGTGAGCCGTTAGGAATTGGCAAAGTTGATGTTTGAATTTGAAGTCAAATGGTGTTAGCAGCAAAGATATTGCGGAAATTTATGCATTGAAACATTATTTACAGATGCTCGTGGAAATATTAAATGGTCAAACGTCTAAATTGTATTGGGTAAACTAATGTGTTTCTCAAATCATGAAATATTACATCTCATTCAATTTGAACTCATATTAGACTAATTAATCCCTTCGGCATCGTTCATCACATTTTTAATTTCCTACAGGATCAAGAAATCCACTGTCAACGAACTTTTATGTGTTGTTGCCTTTTGTTTTGCTTTATTATATTTGATTTCTATTTATTATTGGAAAAATACCACAATCAATATTGTGTTTTTGTTGTAATTGTTGATGTTTGTTTATTTGTATGAACGAACCAGAAAGCTATTGGTTATATTGGCAAAAACCAATTTTGCAACGAATTCGATGTAGGGATAATAGAAAATTGAGATGAATCCTTAGAAATAATGAAATGGGGACACAATGAACACCACAAAAAAAAAAAAGAAAAAAAAAAAAGAAAAGAAAAGGAAAAAAAAATAATCACATTTTATTTTATATTAATTTTCAATGTGGCATTGTAAATTGCCGACCGTTTTAAATATTGATGGGATGCAATGTACCCATATCGTCAGCTTCATTACAGCGCGGAAGGAGCCAGCGACCTTGCATTAGTTGGGGAAATTTCTTTTCTCTTTTATGCGCAGCTTTTAAAAGTCTGTCCTCATGTGGGAAACACTTAAATGGTTTCAACGTGTTATTTCTAGATACTTATCTACGATTTTCTTTTTAATTACAGTTGTACTATTTTTAGATTTTATGCAAAGTAAACTTGATAACATGAATAATATAAATAAATAAATGAAGCGGAATTGGCGGGGCATATAAAAATAGATTTTTAAAAGGAATTCTATTGGAATTAATATAGTGCAGTTTGGCCGGTCGCTATAAATAGATGAAACCACATTTTCTTGTTGCGTATTTTCTTCAATCACTAGCGAGACATAGGAGATCGATGGAGCCATTTTCACGCTCTATCGCCTTTCTCTATATTTTTCACAGTCTGCGATATAACCTACCGCTTGTTTCAGTTTTCTTGATTCGACTCGCAATGTCCTCCTCAATTCTATTTAAAGCGGGAACTTTACTTACAAGGTATGTGCAGTTATTCACAGACTTGATATCATGAGGAAATACTTCAACTGTATCGCTGTCACCACATGCCAGCCTTAAAAATGTTATATTTTTGAAGCTGGGTTTAAGTCCAGTAAACAAGTCTTCCATAGTCAATAAACCAGCCAAACTTTGGATGTTGTCAGTGTAGTTAATTTCATGCAAAAAAATAGTCATTGCCCACCTTAAACCGCTGTCGCGTAGTGGACTTAATGCGGCCCAAGTATTTAAAAGAAGTAGCATAGTACGGAATCTTAACAAACACCACGGGAATCTTTAAAGTAATCAGATAATTTATCTTTGTGTAAACCTTGATACTTTGCACTTGGGCAAAAAGCAAATATTTCAAAATCAATCTAATTTTTTTGAGACTTGCGGGCTTAAAGTAAGAAATTATTTTACAAACATTTAAAAAACATACAAACTTCTATAAGCAATAACTTCAAATGAACGTCATTATTTATTTTTTAAGTTTTTTCAATAAACGTTGATGGATTTATCACTTTAAAAATATTGGCAATAGAAGGTTATACTTATCTCAAAACTCGAACGAAGAAAATATCGATTTTTATTCTAGTTTTCCGAGCGTACCGATGTAGAATTTCAGTTTTCTGAATGTATGCAACTCTAATTTATTTGTTACTTGAATTTGCGTGTTATTTACCCTGTACTGCCCTAAGATTATGATAATTTGGACATTTAAAGTCTCAGTTTCCATTGTAGGTGAAACATGGCATATTTTTAGGCACCGAATGGAACCGTTAGGCTTTTTTTAATCATGGCTTAACCTATTAGGAAGATTTCTTTCAATACTGTTCCTGCACAAATTTTGGGAATATATGCCAACCTTACATGGATTCTTCACTAATTTTAGGCATGTTCTATAGATTTTTGATAAAAAAAAAATGCATTAGAATCTACATTGAATAATATTTATTTGAAAAAATTGAAATTGATTATTCGGTGAATTTTTTGACATTTTCGGTCATTATTTTGAGGTTAAGATCAAAGAAACTCGGAAATAAAAATTGTTCCTAAAATTTCAAAACATTTATTAACTTGTGTCTCTAGTCTGGAAATGAATAGCAAGTATTTACCTAGGAAAAATTTTTCCTTATTTTTCCCCCATGGCCAAAATTAAATTTGGACCCCGGGAAATCAATAGAGCATACCCAAGAACAAAGAGAGATCTGAATGAGATTTGCATATATTGCCTAAATTCGTTCAGACAGAGAATTTAAAGAGGGCTTCCAAATCTGGGTGCTTCGAGCAAAGCAACAATGGGGTAAGTTGCCACATACCCAAGCAAGGAATGTAAATTACATAACACCAGCAATACAACGCAGCGAGAGCGCAACTGTTACTGGATAAAACAGATACATTTTACTCAATTTTCTCTAAAGTGCCAATTATATAGCATCAAAGCAAGGCTTTGACATCGAATTGTGCGATATTAAATTATTCGACCAATTTTCCTATTTGAAAAAATATGTTTCCAGTGAAAATATTCACTCGTACGAAGAAAATAACCTTTCTCTTAATGCTGATGCTTCAAACACTTTGCCAAGTATGAAATCCCAAGAAATGAAAGCTGCTGTCCAAAGAACATTCTTGCCCATCTTACATTAAGAGGGAAGACGGTACCTGGACGACATCGGCGGCTGAATCTTTAGACACACTCGTAAGCACTGGTAGTATAGACTTCGTCGAGGAAGCCGTAATACGCAATCCTCAGATAAACATATCTCTAACTTCTCTTGATTCAATAATCACTAGAGAAAAGATTCTCTGGTTAATCAAAAGTTTTAGCCCATACAAAGCTCTCGGGCGCACGAAGGAGCGAAAAACTTCAGGCCCATCAGCTTACCGTACTTTGTATTCAAATAACTAGAACGCGTGCTAGACATTCATCTTAGAAAGATAATTGAAGGCAAAGCTTTTTCAAAATCCCAGCACGCCTACCTCAAGGGCAAATCCACAGAAATTGGTCTATATGAGGTAGTCGGCACAATTGAAAAATCACTGGATCATAAGCAATTCTCATTAACTGCCTTTATGGACATAGAAGGCGTTTTCAACAACATTAAGACAGAGGCTATCCAATCCGCTCCGGCCAAGCTAGGTATAGAAAAGGGATTAAATAGCTGGATCATATCTATGTTGGAATTCAAAGTGATTCTGGTTGAAATAGGTACCAGTAGCATAAAAAGGTCAGTAAGAAGTGGAACACCCCAAGGGGGTGTTGTCTCAGCACTACTATGGCTGATTGTCATAAATGGCATACTGACTGAATTCAATAAAAGGGGGATCAAAGTGGTAGCATATGCGGATGATGTGGTGATCATAGTCTCAGGTCTGTTTCTAAACATACTAAGCGAGATTATGGAAAGAGCTTTGGAGTCACTCAGTAACTGGGTAGTAAATTGCGGCCTGGGAGTGAATCCAAATAAAACAGAAATGATGCTGTACACCACAAAAACCAAGATACCAAGCTTTAATCTATCCAAATTGAATGATCATACACGAACTTTATCAAAAAACGCTAAATACCTAGGGGTCAATCTTGACACTATGCTCAGTTGGAAAGCCAACATAGAACTTAGATTCAAGAAGGCCTACATAGCCTTAGACCCCAATAAATTCAAGGCTAAAACACTCTCTTAATTCCTTACCCTTGCAGATAACAGGTGGAATGCCGTTTCTAACCAGGAAAACATGGCCAAAATTCAACCATAGCACAACCAGGGACCTCTTTTGTCACACCTTATCTGATGTAGCCAGACTGACTGCAGTACTGACGGGACATTGGGTAATAGGGGACCATGCGGTCAGACTCCGCATCCCACACAACACACACTGCAAAAGCTGTAACAATCTTTAAGAAAGAGAGACTCTAACCCACCTTCTCTGTCATTGCCCGGCTCTTGCTAGAACCAGACTAAAACTATTTAACGAGCCTTTCCTAGAAGACATCACCAAAATCTCCAAACTCGAAATTGGAAAACTCCTCTAATTTCTCAATCTCTCAATGGCTCTAGACAACAAAGAGCAAACACTCATTTACAAATGAGGTTGTGGTAACAAAACGGCGCTCTAGCGCTAATTGTGCTCCTTCTGTTAGAGGGAGTAGCCACTCTACCCACTTACCTACCATGAAATCACAAAAATCATATCATATATTTTTTATTTACCAGACACTTCAACTCCTGATTAAAGATTGTTATATTTAATTAATGATATATGACCCATTGAAAAATTCAAATGAATATTCAAACTTTGAAAAATATTCAAAAATCAAAATGACTTGTTTGGAATTTTGCGAATTTATTAAAAGTCAATCAAAATTATTAGAGCAAGTCGCATCATGTGACGACTATGTAAATCGCAAAAATGACGAATGAAACGATTTGGATTGACTAGAATAATAATAATAAAGCCAAACTTTTGAGTTATTCTGTTTTTCAATTTGTACCGATTTTTTTGTTTTGTATTGGCATTTCGTTAAAAAAAGATGGTCACCTAAATTGTAGCCATTGATTGACTGCTACGCATATCTATTACTGAACTTTCGTCTTTATCTGATTTGTATCAATGAATTACGTGCAAAGAGAGCAAGGAACTTGGGCTTGCATTGTATGGAAATATAAAAATCTAAATGCTTATGGCTTAAGACAGTATTTTTCGTATAGGGACGGTATGGTAATCACTGTGCGATATAAAAAACATACTTATATACGAAAAATAAATGCTTTTAATTTTATTTAAGAACCACTAAGCACATGTGTTTTCAGAAGTCGAATTTTAAAATAATAATTACCACATTTTGGTAAGCCAAAAAGGTGTTATATTTTCTTGTTGTTCTTCTTTGGCTTATCATTAAATAAACAAAAAAGGAAAAAAAGAAGAAGATTCTATTAAAGTAATTGCCTACAATTGGGCGCGTTACAAACGACAAGCCATTACCGTCACATTATACCAAAACATGCATGCATGTAGGTATAAGTAATACATATATATGTATGTATGCGAACAATCATATGAATGGTACGCTGAAAATTGGAACATAAGAACACATAATGCCAGCTGACATCATCAGCAGTAATAATAATAATAATAGCAACAGCACAACAGCAACAACAATAACTACTACTACTACTACTACAAAGTACAATATGAGCACTTGCAACAACGAAACGACAACAATAAACAACAATCACCGACTCTGTGTATAGGTTGACAAGAAATTTTAATGTGAGAGCTCACCATAACCAACAAAACATAATAACGTGAAGCTGTGCACTATAAGGTTGCTAGGATGATGCTGTCATTGCTGTCATCACCAACACTTATGCACACACAGATACACACTAATATATAAAACAGTAATTTTTGAGATACACCTTCATAAAGATCGTCGCCGTATTCGTCTCACTCGATTTGTTACAACAACAGTGTTGCAAGCATGTCAAAAGCGGAAGTATCATCAGTCTCATTCTTGCTCCACATGAGACTATATAAAGCTGAAGAGTAGATATGCTTAGAGCAAAGAGAGAAGAAGAGAAGAGAATATATTTATATTCGCTGCTGCCGCTGCTGTGAAGATATTTGTTCGCATAATTGCGCTGTCGAAAATCACATAAAAAACCAAAAATCGTAGAAGTGAGGAAAATTTTGTGCCTTGTAGGCAAAAAATTTTTATCGTCGGTGCGAACATTAAATTGCTCACAGTGTTGGAGGTGAGTGGTAAGCTTGTGGCATAGGGTGGAAGTGATGACGAAAGACATAGATGATTGTGAGCATGGATATGACTATGTGAATGAGAAGTGTGTTATTAAATGAAGCGTATCTCAAAACATTTTCACAAAGATTACACATTCTTTTACTTACAAGCAATGAAAAAAGCTGAAATTAATTTAAACGCTTCCATTTCTATGTTTTTTTCTTATTTTTTACACTCTGTGCTTTTGAAAGTGATTTCTTGTTTTTTTTTTTCTGGGCATAGAAAGCAGTAAGTGGATTTGAGTTTGATTTGTTGATGTCGACTTTTAGGCGCTTCGCCAAGCATAAGAACAATGCTAATAATGCGCATAAATTAATGAATAAATTTGAATGAATAAGTACCTAATTTAATTGGAAGTATTAATTTTTATCAGAAAGAAATTATATTTTATTTTGTGTTATTGTGCATGATAATCTTTAAGCTACCTAAGAGTATGCAGCATATTTTGAGAAACATGTAGAAAACAATTAACAAAAATTAAATAATTTTCAAATATTATATTAAGAAGACCAGTTTGAGGTCATAACGTTAAGTAGATCAACGTGGTAGTATGATACGATAAGGCGACGATAACTATTAGAAGAAAATGGTTCAAGAGTTTCCCATGGAAAATTTGTTTATTTTGGTGGCAAAGTTTTATTTAAATTTAAAGTCGAAAAATTTTACCAGAACCTAAAAATATGCAATATTTATAAAATATATACCCACAAATGCCAAAAAATACCAAATTGTTTACTTCAGCAGCTAAATAAATTCCTTATATAAACCGCCTAAAAGTATGCATTTGCTTTTAAAATCAATTTATTTTGCTATAAATTTGTTTTTGTTTTTTGTTTCTTCTTTAAATTAAGTCTATAAATTCAAGATGTTACTAACTTTTCAACACGTTCATTGTAAATGCATACGTATAGCCACAATGTTGCAAATATTCAATGAAAGAAAAGAAGATCCTCGGCGATAACGGATACAGAGGCAACAGCCATTAAGGTAGACGATGCTATCAAGAAGATTTTTAGATTTTTTTTCGCACGCTTTCTTTATTTCCTCCTCCGTCCCCTTTTTCATTATTTTGCAATATTCGTTCTTACTTTTCTTTTATTTGTCATTTTAAATGGTTTCATTGTCACAGCAAAAGCAACTAAATTTCTGTTGAATTTTAGACTTTTTTTCCATTCATGGTTATCTCGATTTCCATAGAAAACCGTTTTTATTTTGAGCGCTATGCTTTGTCATTAAGACTTAAAGTGCAGTTTATGAAATTTAAAGTTAGATTTAAGGCCTATATGAAAAAGTATAATAACAAAAGTAAGACATATGTGCTAACGTTTTAACTAACTTCCACATTTATCTTTAATCGCCTATTCATGAACTTCATTTACTCTTTTCCCCACTATCGCTGAGTGTGATATAAACGTATCAAAAGTATTAGCATTCCATTTGTATAATGTATTATTGTGAAATATTCAAATTCGAAATTGATTCTTTTTTTCACCAACACTTTTCTCATGAATTTACTGTACGACAATTACTTAAAGATTTGCATTGTCGTACATTTACATGATTCCTTTTTTCAATAAGCAAAACTTTGCTTTTCATTCCGTAGTAAAAACGTGATTTTCATTGTTAAATATTCTACGTGTAAAATCAGAAGGTATGAAGAACAAAGACTGATTAAATGTAAGATAAGTTTAGCATGCTGTCTTAAAAGACACGTAAGTCTTGAACAAATAAGAGTGTCGTTCTTTGTTTCGTTTTTTGTTGAACTATGATTAAAAATTGTCAATGTGTAATGGAAGTTGAATGTCATTTAAAAAGAGATGCCGCGTTCAAGGATAATGGGATCTTTATGATACAAAGCAAGCACTATCGGATCCCAAGGAGGGTTTAGATGTTTAGCCACACACCTCTTCGTGGTGAAAATTTCTCACATTTCTAACAATCGAAATGAATAAAAACCATATTTTAGGGGATCAAAAAATTAAAGCTAGGAAGTTATATTTAAGTAAAAGAATATAGAATATATTTCAAAGATAAATGAAAAATATTAAAAACTAGCTAAACTTCACCCAGCTTTATTTTCCGGCCCTAGGGCTGATAAATACAAGAATAACAAAAAAATGTGCAAAACAAGAGACCATGTGAGCTTATCAACTTCCGACGTTAATTTAATTATTGCATTTATTATTCGTATCGTCTACTTGAGTAGTTCTACTCCTATTTGTTTAATAATATCCACATATTTCCATTAATAAGTATCCCATCTTAACACACAAACCTTCATCACCTTTTTTGGTATAGCTCCTCAATAACTACTATTAATACCGCCTTCCCAAAAAACTTTCATTGCTTACTGCAATATGTAGTTACTTACCATAAACAACTCATTTGAATATTGAAAAATTCTCAAATATTTTTCTGTTTGCACATACACATATCGTTATCTTAACTTGCTAAAGCTATAACATGCATTTTTCAAATTTTACAGGAGAATGAAAAAACATTTGGATATTTGGAGTACTTATTTTAGAATATGTAATTTAAACTAAGAGAATAGATCTTTAATTTTCAGTGTATGTCTCCAAAACAGATAAAAGTGGGAACGCTTTACCATAATCGTTTAAAAACTCGATATTGAATAATGTATATACACATTTTAATGTCTTTTAAGTACATACTAGTTGATAAGGCCCCAGTCTTTATGAAAAAACAAATATCAAACGAGAACAAAACCACTCGTTGGTGTTTGTTTTGTTATTTGTGTGTGCAGATCAGCGATGCCAACTTGCGGGGAATTCCCCGATTTGTGGGGAATTTTACTTAGTACGGGGAATCGGGGAATGAGCTGTTTTTTACGGGGAATTTGAAACCGGTTTTAGTTGGTAAAGTCTGTAGAATTCTTTTTGTCAAATTTTATGTAATGTGAATCGTTTAACTTTTGCAATACTTCATATTTTGGGTTTTATAATCTTCATCTCTTCTTAAGAGGGCCCTGCACTTTCTTGGTTTGGAGAAATCGATTTTTTAAAAAGTGTGTAATTTGAAAGTATTATATTTCAAAAGTATTTTGTAAAAATTTCAGAGAGAAACTCGAAGTGCTTTCGTAGATATAGACGATTATAGCGGCAAGTGTCAGTCAGACCAAAACAGTCGCGCAGCGCTTCGACTTTCGACCGTTCAGAAAGGCTTTGCTATGCCTTCATCCAACACCTCCTGATTAATGCAATTGCATCGGTCACCGATCTGTGCGTTATGCAGATGCACCTCTCGTCGTATTGGGTGGGAGGAAGGTCCTTTGGAAATCGTCGATATATTTAAAAACCGATAGCCAAAACTTTGAACTCGTTCTTCTCAAAACAAGGTTTTTGCCATTGTCACGTACGGTCTAAAATTTAAATATGTTTTTCTATACAACAATGGCCCCAGGACGTAACAGAAAAAAAGTTTGGTCAATTTTTTCCTCAATTTGCAACGTTGTACTTTCGAAAAAAGTCTAATTTTTGAAAACCCTAATTTTGGCTGTCCTCCGAAATTCGCGTAGTTGGAGGGCGGTAGAATTTATATATTTTGGTCAAACAGGCCCTGTTTTGGATCCATGTAATTAATCACCTATTGCATTTGGAAATTTATTCTTTCGAAAAATGAAAATAGAATCTGAAAAATTCAAAATGTGACCATATTTTTTTTTAAATCGAAACCAGTTCTGACTTTTTATTTAAAGGAAATATTTTTTGTTTTTATTTAGGTCAAAAGAAAGCCCATGGATTTTCCATTGAGTGTTTATCTATTAAAATGAACGTCGAGTAACTCGGTACACCGGACTCATTTGAGCTCAATCGATTTTAAGAGTGGGTTCCCTTGAGATGAAATCCTTTATGTGTCAAAAGAATTCCGGAGTCAAAAAGTACCTCACTATTAACCTACCAGTTCCGGAACGCATTAAAATAACATTATCCTTGATCAATTTTAAGCGTGTGTCGCTGTTATAATACAAAATTATTCCGGTGCGGGGAATTTTATTGAAAATCGGAGAATTTCTCGAGGGCTATCGGGGAGACAGAAAACATGAGTTGGCATCCCTGCTCCCAATCATGCTTCGTAGCACTTCGGTAGCATACAGTGATGCCAACTTGCGGGGAATCCCCCGATTTGCGGGGAATTTTACTGTGCGCGGAGAATCGGGGA
Organism: Toxonevra muliebris; assembly: GCA_963691655.1. Taxonomy (NCBI): domain Eukaryota; kingdom Metazoa; phylum Arthropoda; class Insecta; order Diptera; family Pallopteridae; genus Toxonevra; species Toxonevra muliebris. The sequence continues at coordinate 49,675,839 of OY829326.1, read as the reverse complement.
ATGAGCTGTTTTTTTTGCGGGAATTTGAAGTCGTTCAGCTTTTAGTCATAAAAGTCTGTAGAATATTTTTGTCAAATTTTATCTAATGTAAAACGTTTAACTTATGATATATTTCTTATTTTGAGTTTTAAAATCTTCATCTTTTCGATCGAAAATCGGAGAATTTCTCCAGGGATATCGGGGAGAAAGAAAAAATGAGTTGGCATCCCTGATGCAGATAATTCATTAGATAATTAGAAATGCGGTTTTTTTTTTTTTTTTTTGGATCAGACAAAAGAAGTATTCTTAATACAGCACTCAGACAAGTTTTACGTCCATTGTACTATATCCTGTGTTCCCTTTTGCTATTCTTTAAATGTACCAGATTTATTAATAAATCTTAGTAGATCCTGCGGTGTTAGAGAGCTCAGGTGTTCGTCTCCCAACACTCCAGTACCAAATATGCTTACTCTGATCCGGCAGAAAGCGGGGCAGACAATAAGAAAGTGGTCCACCGTCTCTTCACATTCTTCCACCGAACCACAGGAAGCACAGAAGGCACTAGCTCCTAGGCCAATCATATACAAATGTTTGGCCAAAGAGAAATGACCTGTATATAATCCCACCAGCTGCCTACAACTCTTTCTGTTAAATGATAACAGAAAGTCCGTTAGACGCTTCGAGATAACAGGTAACATGGTCTTTGTTTGTCTAAAGCCCCTCAGGTCCTCCCATTTACGATTGTGGGTCAAGTCGACCCACTGTAGACGACAAAGAGAGTACAGGTTCTGGGCCCAGGAAACCAGTTTCCGAACCCTTTCTGGCCAGAAGGTCAGCCGATTCATTTCCTGAAATTCCTGAGTGTCCAGGAACCCATATCAATAGCAGGCTATTGTGTTTTCCAACACAATCAAGCCTGGATTTGCAATGCATAAATAGTTTAGACGTGGTTAGAGGATTAAGCAAGGATTTAAGCGCAGCCTGACTGTCACTAAATACACAGATACTCCTTTCTCTCCAACCATTATCAATAACATGGTCCATTGCCTTGATGATTGCAAAAATTTCTGTTTGAAAAACAGAAGCATACAACCCAAGGGAAAAGTGAAGGTGCACTCCATCATTTTCAATAAAGACCCCAGAACCCGAACCGAATTCTGTTCTGGAGCCGTCAGTGAAAATACGCTTACAATCAACTCCCGGCCCAGGTTCCGGCAAAAGCCAAGTTTGGGCCTCAGAAATGCCGTTACTCATGTCTTCTCTCTCTCTCTCTCCAATTTGTTATATACTCCAGCTTAAGCAATGATTTTTACAACGATGAGTGCAATGCTTTGTTCAATGAGCGAAGTCTAAAAAACTTCCGACGCTAATATTTTGGAATTGGCTTAAACGATTTTAAATCTGATGATTTTTGGCTAACCTACTCGTTAAGCTCTTTAAATTTATATATATAATATGATAGTGTAGCACTTCTGGATCTTCTGGAATAAAATTGCAGTTACACTAATAAATGTATAGATAAATAGTTTAATATATGTAGGTACATCTTTTTCTAACAATGCTCATTTAATAAACTTCCTGCAAAGATAAATTCACTCAGTTAATTCCTGAGATCTCCCAATTTAAATTAGAAAAATGCAGATGGGTAGTTTGTACGAAGTACGGGAGTATTAAACTAAACTAAATTGGAGAAGGAATATCGAAGAAAGAACGAAGAAGGGATTGACTGCATACTATATCTGTAAAAAGACCTTTGGGAAAAAATGGGGATTGACACCGTACATTATTCATGTAGGGGTCAAAATGAAATCAAAACTGACTTAGATGTGGCCACGACTTCAAATTTAGATTTTATTACTAGAAATGAAGACTGGGAGTCCGGTTCGGTAGCAGGTAATGCTGGTATTACCATTTTACCGATGGTTCAAAGATGTAGAATGAAACTGGAGAGGGTTTCTACTCCATAGACCTGCATCTAAGGTTAAGGCATAAGTATTGTCTTCCTGACAGCTGCAGCGTTTTTCAGGCAGAGATTTTTTCTATTGAGAAAGCAGCTCGACTCCTACAAGACAGTACGATTCGGACTTCAAATATAGTTAGACAGAGAATGTAAAGAAATGTCGTGCTTCACTGATGACCATTGAGCACCACAAGGTCACTCTCTGCTGGGTTCCTGGACATGGCAATATTGAGGGGAACGAATGCCCAGAAGGGGTTCTGAAATGGACATAAACAAGGCGGATACTTCTATATAATCTCCGATTTGCCAACTATTTAGGAGAATATACGATGTAGTTTCATGAGCCCGGTTAGATAAGAAGAAGACAAATGCCCTCTTAGGGCACATCAAATCTGCAGTACGTCTACTCAGAGGAGTCATAACTGGACATTGTGCTATTGCACCAATGCTCCAAAGGTGGCGTATTTCGACGAGGGCACTGTGCAGAAGTTGTCATGATAAAGAAGAGACAGAATCGATGCAGATGGGTAGTTTGTACGAAGTACGGGAGTATTAAACTAAACTAAATTGGAGAAGGAATATCGAAGAAAGAACGAAGAAGGGATTGACTGCATACTATATCTGTAAAAAGACCTTTGGGAAAAAATGGGGATTGACACCGTACATTATTCATGTAGGGGTCAAAATGAAATCAAAACTGACTTAGATGTGGCCACGACTTCAAATTTAGATTTTATTACTAGAAATGAAGACTGGGAGTCCGGTTCGGTAGCAGGTAATGCTGGTATTACCATTTTACCGATGGTTCAAAGATGTAGAATGAAACTGGAGAGGGTTTCTACTCCATAGACCTGCATCTAAGGTTAAGGCATAAGTATTGTCTTCCTGACAGCTGCAGCGTTTTTCAGGCAGAGATTTTTTCTATTGAGAAAGCAGCTCGACTCCTACAAGACAGTACGATTCGGATTTCAAATATAGTTAGACAGAGAATGTAAAGAAATGTCGTGCTTCACTGATGACCATTGAGCACCACAAGGTCACTCTCTGCTGGGTTCCTGGACATGGCAATATTGAGGGGAACGAATGCCCAGAAGGGGTTCTGAAATGGACATAAACAAGGCGGATACTTCTATATAATCTCCGATTTGCCAACTATTTAGGAGAATATACGATGTAGTTTCATGAGCCCGGTTAGATAAGAAGAAGACAAATGCCCTCTTAGGGCACATCAAATCTGCAGTACGTCTACTCAGAGGAGTCATAACTGGACATTGTGCTATTGCACCAATGCTCCAAAGGTGGCGTATTTCGACGAGGGCACTGTGCAGAAGTTGTCATGATAAAGAAGAGACAGAATCGATTCTTCACTTTCTTTACTTTATGTTAATGTCCAAGGCTGCAAATAAGTAGACTCCAATGCTTGGAGTCGCGCTTTTTTTCAATAGCCTAACAGAGATAACGAAAGTGAAACTATTGGATCTCCTTACCTTCATCCGGGGAACTAAATATATAGAGATATTACCTGGACCGCGTGACGGAAACCGTGGCCAAAGATGTGCCTTCTCCGGGCAATTAAATGAGAGCAATCCTGGTATATTTATTGTATAGTTCCATACATATAACTTTTCAAGCAATTCGTTTGTATGGAGGGCGCCCCAATTAGTTATGTCACTTCAAGTATTTTGTTTGTATGGGAGGTGTCACACCCACTTGGAGTTAGAAGGCAAAGTATAAGGGAAATTAAAATTTTGTTTGTATTTTTTAATTTTGAACAACTATTTTGTTTACCAGCGTATAATTCAAAGTATATAAAAATTGGAAAATTGAATGCAGTTCTTGAGACTTTTTGATAGGTCTTCGTCGTGCCATAATTTGATATAAAATATAAGAACACAACAGTATTGAACTACAACCCTTAATAAAAAATTCCACTGTTTTACCACATTTGCTTAGAAGTTTTCAATATTTTTCTAAACTTTTAGCTTAAAATATTCACTGAACAATAAACTTAATAAATTTCATAAAAATTTGTTATTTTTTTTATAAATTGTTTATTTAACACCAACAAAACTAATTAGCATCTGTCATTTTCAGTTTTACTGGTTGAACAGTGGGCTGGCTGGCTGACAAAAATGAACGCTAAACACGGTTGAGGTAAAAGGTTCTAACTAATTGAATTTATCAATTTAATTTTGTGTCTGCAATGCCAACTAGGGCAGTAACAACACACGTGTACACACAAATTTACAACAAATTTATAGTAAAAACAAGCAAAAATGGCAGCTACGGTAAATAATTCAATTAAAAAATTTTAGAAATAAGAAACCAAAACAAATTTACTACCAAAAAATAAATAAATTGAACAATGCAATTACAGAAACAACAAAAACCGCGTAGAAAATGCCAAAAATTGAGAGAGCAGAAAGCGCAAGATGCCTAAGTGACAAAGGAGAAATTTACAAAGAAAATCACAAAGGTGAAGAAGTTTATGTGGAAGAGCGAAAACCACATAAGAACAACAACAACAGAAACAGGAGGAACGAATCCAAAAACAACAATTACAAAAAATATTTACTTAAATTGTCAATTTTAATTAAGAGTGTTGCTTCCCTCTACGTGTGGTGTTTGCTAGAAAAAACCCTGGCGGTTATTATTCCTCCCAAAAAAAAGTGGCAAACATGTGATATTAATTACAAATACGCAAATACAAGCAAGCATACGCACATGCACACACTTACACGTACTTAAAGCCAATTAAAGTGCGCCCAATTCAATTTCAACGCTTTGAGTTTTTCGTTCATGTTTGAAACTTTTTCTCTTTTTTTGTTTTTTTTTTTTTTTTGAAAAAAAAGTTTCGTTTTGCAAAAGTTTTCTTCTTTTTTTCCTGTGATCTACACACAAATATATGAACATATTTAAATTGGGGAAAGCAGGGAGAATTTGTGGCAAACATACGAAAAAGTTTTTGTCACTGCTTAATTTGCATTACAATGAGCTTGTTATTTTTGAACGGGGAACTTTTGGTTTGTATTCTAAGGTATATATGAAATTGCATACATAATCCAATGAAAAATACTAGAATCTAAATTTTCATCTAATATTTTTACCATTTAATTTGATACTTTGTAGAGTTTGAACAGCGATTTAAAAAGAACAAACCTGATTAACATTTTGAAGTAATCACTTTAAATATATATATATTTCGTTATTTAATATATATATAACGATACTGGGTAAATGGTAGAGTGGATCGACTTTGCAACCCCCATCGTAATGGTTGACACTTTATGCTGTTGTTGTTGTTTTTAGTTTTTGAATTCCATAAAATTTTTTAAAACTATTGCTCCAAAGCCCTCTCTGAAATATTTTCCAAATTAAACGAGGCCAAAAATGGGATCCTTGCCGCAAAAAATTATGGTGAACAAAATTTCAACAAAACCATAGTTATGCAATCATGTTGCTGTTGCAGTTCATTGCTTTTAATGTATTTACAAAAGTTAGAAAATGGGATAAAGTTGAATTTTTCGTTGAACTGAAATGACATTTATGGAGGAACTTATTTTGTAGAAACTCTGTGCACCTGGGTTAATTTTGCACCAAGAAAGTAATCTTCCCTTTTATTGTTAATCTAAAGATTATTTCAAAGAAGTGATTTGATCAAATACAACAACGGGACTAAATTAGAAGAAGCGCGTGATTTCGGTTCCTTGAACTTTGTGCGCTAGTAAATTTTTACTAAACTCAAATCTGAGGCAATTTTAAATAATAATTTATTTTGCCACTAACTAAGCTTAAAGTCACAAGTTTTTTTTATTTGGCAAGCTATAGTTGAAGAAAGGTGGGTTTGATCTTGAAGAAATATATTTTATTTAGTTATGTTGATATTGGACTATTCAGAAAGATAACCAATTTTTATGGAAATCCTTTAATGTTGGAGTAAAAGTGATATTAATGAATGAATGCGACTTTTTACGCTTTCTTCATTTTGCAGCATGATTCCATACTTTTAGGGTTAATAAAAAAGCTTAAATTGACTGGTTTCTGACTCAATCTCGTAATGGCAAAATGACGAGTTTTCAGAAAACAAAAGAAAATAAATTGTTCATCCACTGTAAAAAAATGTATCCATCTCTTTCTTAATTTTAGTAAAAAGAGTATTTTATAGTACAGTTTAATAGAAAATGCAATAATATTAACATATTATATAGTATTAAATTGACTTTAAGTAACTTGCGAGGTCGCTGCTTCATTAAAAATAATATTTTATGTGGACTTACGAGAACTTGCCGAATTGAGTGCTGCTCTGAACCAAACCTGGTTTAAATTAAATAATATCAAAGTATTTTATAAAATTGGTAGAGAAAAACGATGTTACTAATTTTAAATGTTTAGTTAATAATACTTATAAAAAATATATAAATTAAAATTCTAGCCTCCAATACAAATTATTTGTCAAATTTACCCAAATTAAGATTTCACATTATTTCTTTAAAAGAAATTGTACATAAACTAATACTTTTTAAATATTATTATTATATCAGTTATTTTCATGTTTCAAATTATTGTACAAAGAATGAAAACACAGAGCAAAAAAAAATTTATGCGTGAGATTTTCCAACTGTTTTATAGTAATTTTGGGTCAATGAACACGACTGCGTACTCCATTACATCTAGTTCTTCCAGAATATGGAACTGAAGTTGGAAAAATGGGGTCTTAAGAAAATTCTTTATTTTAACAGATACAAATTTGATCTCTGAAGCAAAGTTGTTGAGCATAAATAATATTTCTATACACACTTTTCATCCAGCTCTTACCCTTCCTCTTAAAAATGAGGTCTTAAGCCCCCTTTTTCGATAAATGGCCGATAAAAGAACCGTTGAGAAAACTATTATATTGTCTTTGGAGAAACTATTCCCAGTTAAAAATTATGAAGAGTTCTGGAATATTAGAATGGCCGAAGTGCAAAATAATACAAAAACCGAATTTATTGCATTAGAACCGTGGCTTGGCTCAAACACCGCAAGTAAAAAATTGAATCTTTTTTTGTTGTACTTATATTAGGATTCCATGTGTTTAGGTTAGGTTAGGTTGGAGTGGCTGTCGAGAGACACACTTAGGCCTGAACGGCCCATTGTGATACCACATAGTTGGACCTACAGTTTAACGCCGATTCCGAACGGCGGTGTGGCAATTTTTTATCGGCTTGGTGGTTTTGCCATTACCAACCAATGTGTGTACTTGTACACTATCTTATAATTCTCATAACTTCATATTGATAGTGAATATAAGAAAGTTATGAAAATTAACCACCAGACGAAGACGGGAATCGAACCCGAACCTCCCAGATGAAAGTCTAGTGCACTATCCACTAGGCTATCGAGGTCTTCATTCCATGTGTTAAAAAAAACTAAATTGTGTATTAATGAACACAAGACAGAAGTGAAACGTCTTGTGATCTAAACGAAACACGAGCAAATAACAAGCAAATTAAATTTTTCAATCGCTAAATTTTTTACTTCATTGGCTTGTGTTTTTTAATTTCATTTGCTTGTGTTTCGTTTAGTTCACAAGAAGTTTCACTTCTGCTTTGTGTTCGTTAATACTCAACCAATTTTTTTTTTTGGGATTAATGCTAGAACAAAAATTGCAACTCTGTACCGGTAATGCCGATGACAATTGTAGCGAACTCTTTTTGTGTGCGACATCTTCATGTAATTCCTTGGACATTTGCGCCATCTGTATGTGAAATGTATAACTGTCATAAACTTTAAGATGGCGACGCTACACATTGTTCTTTCTACCATAGCCGTGTGTGTGTGTAATTAATATGTTATATTGAATTAAAACTATTTATTTATGAATCGTTTATTGTATATTTTGCTCGTGAATTCAGTTACGGAATATTGATATTTAGCCCCTCATGCACATTGCTCGATTTGCAAACTCGATTGTCGCATTGCAAACTTATGCATGACGTCACATCTGGTTGGTTTTACTCTAGGACAAGAGAAAAGAAGTTTCACTTAAAAAAAAAAAAAAAAATTTGGGATTGAACACATAAAGCTAAAAATTAGGAAAGTCCCCAAAAAATATTTATCAATTGTCATTTGCAAATATAACTGTAGCTTGATTAAGCGTTGCCAACACATTGTTTAAAAAATGCACGAAACTTAAGTGCGCTTATGTATATCTTACAGATGTACATACTTTACGTTTTTATTGCATTAATTAAAAATAGTGTTTTACATACGAGTTTGGTGCATACTCTTTTTTTAGCTTTAATTATCAAAATTCGATTTATATAAATTTTTACTGGATGCGGAGGCCGTAATTAAAAATGTTAGCAAAAACGTAAAATGCAAAAGTTGGACTTACGAGGTTGAGTCAGAAACCAGTCGAAATACAATTTTTGTCGAAATAAACGTGTTCAGACCTATTTTCAAATTGAATTACATCCAGAGAGCGGACGACAGCGGAACATGTTTTGCATATTTCAATAAAGAAAGGGGCCTTTCAAAATTGAGAAAAAATCTACGAACATATTTTCACAGATTTTCTCTCCCAAAATTTGTCAATTTTCAGTTTTCGTATATTCAAAAATACTTAACTTTAACTTAAGAAACAATGCAGAATTTTTAGCTTTCCAAATCCTGATTAAAAAATAAAACTAAACATTAACTTGATGAATTTCGAATACAAAACTGGAAATTTTTGTAGGATATCATTAAAAACTTATTTTTCAGATAGTTTTTACTCAGCGGACTAAAAAACAAAAATCGAACGATCCAACTGTTTTTGAAAAAATGTTTTGACTTTGATTTGCACTCACACTAATTATTTTTTCCCCAAGACTTTTATGGTTTTTCTTAGTTTGAGTATTGCCTTTAAAATAACACCAAATTAAGCACCTTTATCATATTTTAGGTAAATATGATTTGTTTCAATAAAACAATTATAGAATATTATTTACTCTGACCTGTCACTCATTTACTATTAATTTAGTAAACGAGTGCATGCCATGTAATTAGTATTTAACACCAGTATCATTATTAGTTAGGGTCTTAAGCAATTTTCCTTTTTCCAAAAATACAGATATGTATGTCTAACACTCTTGTTATAATTAATATATTGACTAACGATCTAATTTCTCTTTGCAGCAAATAATAAATGTAAAATTAATTAATAAATTTTCTTTGTTTCACGCAAAATTCCTCAACTGAAAATTGCCAGCAATTAATGCTAATTAAAACCACAAAATCAAATACAGAAAATATGATTTGATGCTTCTTATATTTTCCTCCTTTTGATATAAATTCATATTACAGAAAGAAGAAACATATAAAAATAAACAGTAATGAAAATTTTAATAACCATTGGTTATTTTAAAAAGCAAATAAGCTACTGGGAATTTTTACTCTCAACGCTTACACAATCGCAATTGATTTTCCAGAGAAATTAAAAAGAAAACAAAGAAAGAAATGAAAGGAAATGCAAAAATGTCGAATGAAAGAAATGAAAAAATGAAAATCGCTGCCTTGCAAAGAAAAGTAATAATGACACATTTTATTGGTAGGGAGGAATCAGTACAATCAATTTCGCAACTCATCAGCAAAATGATGGGGGCGACAAAAGGACGAAACAACTTGGACGCCTTGAAATTGTAATCTACGCAAAAGTCAAATCCCTTTTAAATATTTCCAAGGACTTATCAGGATTACGTTTCGTATTAAATGCAATTGAATGTAACACTTCATTTCACAATATCTGATTGCAACCACAACACAAATAGGATTGCCGCTCTCCCTTACTTGCTGTATATACATTTTTTGTGAAATGCATTTCTTGAACTTTTGATTTCATTGATTTCGACCTATTCATTCATCTGTTTATAGGGATTGGTGCTACCCTCTTCTTAATTTATATTCATTGTGAAGAAGTAAATTATCGTGCACTTTGAATTTTGTGGCAAGATTAAATTGTGAATTCACTGAATTCGAAATTCGTGAAACTTTCAAATTTATGCAAATCATGACGTAAAATGCTGCCATATCATTAGTGATGATAAGCGCTGGAAAACAAATAAATTCATTTTGATTGTTATGAAATATTTCATAGAAAAAGTGATGGAGATTTATATTAACTGCACAAAATTTTTAAAATTTGAATAAATACCATAGATACATTTTTTTAATACAGCTATGAAATAACTAAACTAAAGTTATGAATGCTGGTTTCGTTTAATCGTTAACGAATAGAAGCAGGTTGGTATAAATATGAACAAATTCGCAAACACAGAGTCAATAATTTTTTCCCCATCCTCAAATACATTTTTATTTAAAGGAGGGGTGAGGGGTGCGGTGTTTTTCTCCATAACAATGAATATTTTAATCGTCATTTATTTTCAAAAACTATCAATATTTAATGGAAAATCTTAAAAATTTTAGCATTTAAGTATTTTAAAAATACAGATTTTGTTTTAAACTATTTCATGCCTCAAGATAACCATAGCAATGGTCCCAAGGTATCAGATTTTGGCGTAGTGCTTCCCATTGATCTTAAGGGGGTATTCTACCCGAGATGGTGCAAAATTTCGATGTTTTCAAATCGTTGTAAATGAAAAGCTTTTCAATATTTTTATTCGAGTTTTTTTTGCAAGTTTTTCTACAGGTTTTGTTAATAATGGTTCATTCGGCGCCTCGAACTTGAGCCTGCCGAAAATAGTTGCTCCATGGTGGATATGATATCTCCGGTTTAAATATTCTGAAACACAAAATGTAACCCATGTAAAAAAGTTTTCTTCAATTTAAATCAGGCGTTTGAAAAAAATGAAGATTTTTTGTCCTGTTTTTGTTTATATTTTGCATTAAAAACATTAGTTATACAAATGCTTTCGCCATAATCCTAGATAAGGCCATACCTATAAATTTGCTTAGTAGCCTTGTAAAATTTCAAGTCAATTGGACAAGTGGTTTTTTGTGAATCGTGTCCACCGTCCCGAAAAAAATGGTTTCGAGGAAAACGATGTAACTTACGGTTAATCAGCGATTCCAGGACCATACATTGCCCCCTCTTCTTTCTCATAAAACTCGTTGTCTACATCAAAAATATTAAATAAAAAAAATCGAAAAAGTATAAGTACGACGTGTAGGGGCACAAAATTAATTATTTTTTGGCTCCGTGAATGCACAGATTTATTTTTAGCACTTTCTCTAAATTAACCCTTAGTTTGCAAACCTGATAAAATAATGATTTTTGTTTGATGTTTACTTTATTTTTCCATTATACCTAGTAAAATCCCAAATAAAAAATTGTAAAAAATTAAGTTATTCAATTTGCATTACGACATTTGCATTATAACCACAACGATAATAATATCAATAAAATATTATCAGAAATCAGTTTGTTTTGGTTTAAATAAAAAGCAAAAGCGTTTAATTTTTGTCAGATTCTACTCGCACAAATGTGTTGGTGGGCTCTGAATTTGTTATATGGGTTTTTCTTTTTTTACTTCAATTTGAAAGGCTTGCCACTCTTCAATTAAAAAATTGAATGAAAGCTTTCTTGAGGTTATAATTTCTTCTGCATAATTAGTAAAACATATAAAAAAATCATATGAATATGATGTAATTTTTGAATTTATTTTCCAAGTGATTCACTTGAGCACGTACACTATACTACTACATATTATTACATAAAATAAAAATAATAAGAATAATGGAAAACAAAAATAACTTTACCCTAAATATATTTTAATTGCCATTTGAATATGGCGCGTGTGTGGAAAAAGTAAATGTATAAAGAGAAAAGGAGAAGATAAAACCAAAATACCGAAAAAAAAAACTTTTCAAAAATTTACTAATTTTGTAACCATAATGTATATACACACACACATATGTATATACATAAACACGCACTACTTTACCACACAAACTACCATAATATATAGTATTCTACATAAAAATATTACCCAGTGGGTAATAAATACTACAAAAATAATATGAATGTTTGTGAAAAATATATTGCCATATATTATTACTAGCTGACCCTGCAGACGTTGTTCTGCCCTTTCTACGAAGAACCGGGAAAATTGAAATTTATTTCAATGAAGAAGAATGAAGTTTTTTAGTGTTTAAAATTGAACATTAGTAATGACAATTCAAGCTTAAAGGACGTACACTGAATTTGGTAAAAATTCTGGATTTAAAAATAAGTCATCAAAATTGGCATTTTTAAAACTCTTTAATTTGCAGAAGAATATCAAAGAAGTTATATCTAATTCCAAAAACTATTTAAAAATATGGACCCATTTGCAATTTATTATAAAAATAGAATTTATTACAGCTGAAATAGCTAGGCATGTTCTTGAGATAGTTCATAAATTAGTAAAAATAACAGTAAAAAATTATAATAATAAAAAATAGTAGTAGAAAAAACTGTAAAAATTAGTAAAAAAGAGTGGAAAATAAGAAATTTAAAAGTAGTAGAAATAGTAGTAGAATTAGTAGTAAAAATAAAAAATGAATTAATTTAAATTTTAGTACCGTACCGTAAATGTCTCCAAAGATATCTCATAATGGAAATTCAGGTTATGTGGAAGGTGCCACACCCCCTTTGTCAGTCCCACCCATATTTTTGTTGTAGCATGGCATTGTCAATTCTCGTTATTGTACCAAATTTCTGTACCGGGCTATAAATGGTTCTTGAGATATACCCAAAAAACTATTAGGATTGTATGGGAGGTGCCACGCCCACTTTTCTTATGATCCATCCTCCCGCCAAAGAAAATATATTCTGGGAATATGATTTCAATCGGCCCAGTCGTTCAGAGGTTACACGATGTCATACACACAAAACTCTACGATTATATATATAAAGATAAGTCTTTATTATATTCCCCGATACTAATCGAAGGCAATGGTTGCATTCATGATACTCATCAATTCCTAAACAGTTGTAAAATTCTATTGTGAATGGCATCATTTTTAGTAAGCAAGCGCCATTTTTGGTAGCGAAAAATTTGTATGATACCTTTCATCGGTAGATTTTTGTACAGCGGCTTATGTTTATCTATTTTTATATATTTGACAAAACATATTCATATAAACGGCATTGTCAAACATCCTTTGCAAAAACATAAAATTATTTATATATATTATTTAAATTTTTGGTATTGTTAAAGAGGAATAATAGCAAAAAACTATTCACAATAGAATAATTAACGCTAAAAGTAGCAGCATGTTCACGGCACGAAAATTGATGAGCTGCAACTGTTTAGCAATTGATGAGTGTCGTGAATGTAGCCAGTGATTTTCTTTAAAGCATAATTATCCACCTTCATTGGAGCGCTGTAAGAGCGGAAGTAGTCTAAAAAATAAATGCTATTTGAGTTAAGCTCGTTTTTGAAGCAATTTTTCCCAACATTTAAAACAAAGAGGGGCATTTCTAGCTTCTCATTTCCAGTAAAACGAAAGTTTACATGTCCTTAGAGCTTCTTTGTTAAATCCTTCAACCCTTTCCCAATGGGTTAACAGAAATAAAATCTACTGCTACTACTACAATTACTCTATTAAGGGGAAAAATGTTGCATAAGGTTTTTGCGTGTGCAATTTAGTTTAAGTTCTATAAAAAACGAAAACAAAAGCAAGTAGAATATAATAATAACAAATAATAATAGAAACTTCTATCAAATTAAACGAGAGAATGATGCAGATGCAAAGAATGGTATTATGCCAAGGCACAAATGTCAAGTTTTGAAAATATTCTTTGTTACATTAAGTTGCAGTTGGTTCATATATTTTACATAAGTATTTTGACATTTGTAACAATTTGACAGTGTCTTTTTCTTTTGATCTTCTTCGTTTACAACTTCGTCTGCATGCATATATATATATATATATATTTTTTTAGCAAATTGCAGCAACCAACAACCATTCGCCATTTACATTACACGTAATGGACATTAAGCACAATTTAGGTTCACTTAAATGTGACATTTTTATCTCTATTTGCGTTTTTATGCAAAAAGGCAAAGTAACCAGCTCAATTACTACTCTCTTAGTCTGTGCACTTTTCCTTCTTTACTTAGTTTTGCATATTACGCTTAAAGTTGTTGGCTGCTGGAATAAAAATGAAAATGCGTTTTATATTCTGCAATTTTCTTGTTCAATGCGTAAACTGGAAAATGCTTGTTACGCTGTCTTCAACATCAACAGCAGCATCAACAACAATAACAACAGCAACAGTGATAAAAATAACAGCAAAAAATAGAGAAAAAAAATAAAATTTTAATTTGAAACGGAAACAGGAACGGAAATGGCAGGAGAGTAGAGGCATTAGTGCACTGGTAGTGGCATTTATACATATTTTATTATTTAATTGTTTGACATTTATGCACTCGTTAGAAAATTCATTTCAATTACTTATGTTAAATTCACTAAATAATTGGAAAACTATTTTATTTTATTATATGTTTAGTTATACATTAATAAAACAACAGTAATTTAAATTAAAATACTTTTGAGATGTAAAATTTTATACAAAACTAGAACAGTTTTGTTTTTGATATCCATAGCGTATGAGTGATATTTATTACTCAACCGTACTAATTTAGGTATCTCTTAATTTCGTTACGTTTCTTATGCTTTTTTAATGAACCAATAATCACTTTAATTCAGTATTTCTTATTGATGGTTTCTCTTCCGGTTGCTTATTATTAAATCGTGAATTTCTTTCGTTAGATTTGTTACAAAGATATATAATTTTAGAGTTCGATTGAGACATAATTGTACTTCATAATTGGTTTACCTTCTGAACAGTTGGCTTATGTTTCTCATTGCGTTTGTCTAGCTTGGAGCAGCGTATATTATTAAAGAGTATATTACCTTCGCCAGTAGATGACTTTTGTGTCGGTCCACCAATATTTACACACTTTTCGCAGACTAGCATCGATCACTAGCCCTCGGTGCCATAAAACTGGGATCTTTGCGATGTTATGACCATAAATGTTGAGCTTTAATTATTCAGTTTTTTTTTATTAAAAATTTCTTAGTTTTCTGCTCTGTAAGCAGAATTTTATTTCTTACCAACAAGCTCTTGGCATCATCAACTACACAAGTGATCACCATTCCTAGTTGGGGAGCCCCTTTGGTAGAATTTTCACCTCTTGTCGTCCACATATCTAGCTCTGATCACTTCTTTCGGGTCTTGAAAATGGTGAACTCAATCATATAGCAGATTCTATAACATTGATTCAATCCTCGAACTTTACGAGACATCAGTCATGACCTGGTATATTAGGTGTTATAAAGTAGGATCCTGTCAGGTACCATTCGTTTGAGCTGCCTCAATATTTCTATAATATGATGCCTTATGATTTTTTCTAGTATTTCTATCATGCATAATGACCTGTAAAAGCTTGATACCCTTATTGGGTTATGCTGGCAACACTACCCGTTGTGTTTTGGGAAGGTAATGAGTTTTAGTTTAACGCCAACTAGATCACTTAGTTAGCGAAGGTATTGGTTTCACTTGCTAAGTATATGGCATCCTTCAGGTGTAATATCCGAGAACTGTATTTCGGTATTCTCAAATGATACCCTGTGGAGAAAAAGGTCAAAAAAAATTACATAAGCAAGAAATTTCAAATGTTCGGCAATGAGCAAACGTGTAGAATACCTAACAGAACTGAACGCATATATTATTATTAGTGAAATTTGTTAAACACATATTTTATGCCACATTAAAATAAATGTTGCATATACGCAACATTGGGTATGAAAGAGTTAATTAGCTGCAGCTTTTGTGGTTTCGAATCTCCTTCTTAACCTCCCTACTAACCTGTGTTAACGCGTTGTTTAGCTTCATGTATTCATCTTCAGAGTAGTAGTAGTGGCTTCTTGATGCTTTTTGTAAATAACTCTCAGTCTAGAATTACGTGTATTTATCTGCGATTTTATTAAAAAGTAAGTTGATTGTATTGATAAATACATCTCTTCGCACTGAGACTGATTAAATTGAAGTGTTTCAGTTGAGAATTATCTCTTTCATTGCCTTAATAATAAGAAAGTTTATATGTATTTACATGTAATTAGTAGATTATGATATTGCGATAATTGGATTTTTGGTTCCACATTTCGCCAGCAGTCTAAATGATTTTGTATCAATAATCAACAAAATACTGTAGTTAAAAGGCATATTGTACGGTACAGAGCTTGAGCGCTAGAAAGTCTTCTATTTCTGGACTTAATTAATTTAACAGAATTCACGTTTTGTCTCAAAGTTTAAAACCCAGAGAAAACTGAAACCAAATTAGTAAAAATAAAACAAAGATTTAATTAAAATATAACATTCACCTACAATAGTCGTGTATACTAAACTATAATAAGTATAATATTTCATTGTTCGTTAAATTATATTACAAACGAGGATCACCGGTCGTATGAGCAACAGTAACTATTATTATTACTTTACAAACTAAATTAACATGATTTTTATTTCACCGCGCACACTAAAACTTTCAACTCTTATATCACATAAATTTTCAACGTTTTTGCACTGTGTGTGTGTGTGTGTGTTAGCTTGTAGAAAAAGGCGATTGTGCGCAACCACTCGTATACATTCACAAAGAGGAAGTGCGAGTATTGTTGCCAGCATTGAACAAAATTTAAAAAATCAAGGAAAATGTTAAAACTCAACATCGAATTTTTTTTGCTGCTGTACGCTTGCTAAGCAAATACAATACTTCCACTCCTTCATACAGAAATAAACATGTGCAGCATACATATGTACGTGATACATGTATATGTGTGTAGGTATACCTACGTAAAGGAATCAGAACTAACAGAAAACAAAACGTGCTTGGAAATTTTTTTTTAAAACTTCAATTTTACACGTGAACTAATTTTGTTACTGCGTATATATTTGTAAATATGTATGCGTATGTCGTTGTATGCATATGAGCGCGCTTAAGCCAGAGTACATATTTATGCAGATATGTGTGTTTGTATGAATTTGTGGGTCTGTAAGTATTATTTTGAAAAATGAGTAAACGTGAAAACAATTTCATTGCAAATATTTGCACAAAATTTTTATTATTTTGTGTATGCACCTTAGAGTGGATCGATTTTGTAATTTCATTTCGTACATGGATTTATGAAAAGGGAGGTTAAATACAAGAGCATTGACATCATCCTGATTTTTTTTTAAATTTTTTTTTTTAAGTACATGCCCTTCCCCGGTCCGAGTCGTCTCCTTATGGTATTTCCATATAGTGGACACTGGAGTGTACACTGGAGTGTCCACTATCGATCATTTTCGAGCAAAATAGTTATCAAGAATGAATTCTCTCGCCTGAAAAACAATAATTGAAACGCGCAAAACAAAAACCAACGATAGGAGTTGCTCTGAACCAAACATTTTAAAATGGGAGAACTCAAAACGAGAATAGGAGGGGAGGGCGAGAGAGGGAATTAGAAAATTCCACACCGTAAGGCGATCCACTCTAATGCACAAACGCACATCCCCACAATCCTATGCAAATTTATATGTATCTAAATATATTATTTTTCGCATAAAATTAGTGCACATTTTGACTGTTTATAAAACTTCAGAAATTTCAAACACATATTTGTGATATTAATTTTTCACATAAAAGTAAATATGAAAATCTCTTGCTTTGTTTGTTTTGATGATTTGAATAATGTTAAAATATTGCAAATATTTACCATTTTTACCAAAACATTTAATTTTATTTAGTTTTCATTATTTAATTTGATTTTATAATATTGAATTTATTGCCCTTTTTTGGTTGTAAATAAGTAATTAAATTTAAATTTTTTTATGACAATTTAAATTTTTTTGAATTCAGTTAGTTTAAATTTATTTTATTTTCATAAATAGTTGATTGACGTTAGTTGGTGTTATTTAGAAAAGACCCCATTGCTTTCTGGTGAAGTATTGTAAATACAGTTCATAAAAATATCAGCGGCAATACGATCAACCGAGTAATCATGAAAAAAACATTTTTTTTACCGATATATTGAAATAAAATTTAATTGGAAATTATACCTTGATATCTTAAGTATTTAACATATAAGAAGTTTTTGTTTGCAAAAAATAAAAATCCCCTTCAACCCAAAAAGTGTGCTGTTCATAAAAATAGCAGCGCTTGAGAAAGAGTATCCAGGTAAAATTTAATTGGAACTTTTTCCGTGAAAATTTTTTATGTTTCTGCTCAATTATCTCAATCCTTTGCGTCTCTCTACAGGACATTACCACTTTGCTGCCTTCACTCCAGTCTGTAAATTCCCAAAAATGTTGAATTTCATTATGAGAGGCACAGTGATTAATAAGAATTACGAAATAAGAAGTAGACATTACAAACTTTATACTGATAATATTTACTCTAAAGAATTATGTTAACGGAATTTGGAAATACCTTTATAAAGTTGTAAAAATTTGATTAAAATCGATGCAACTTAATACATTTCCAGCCAATTGTCGAAAAATCGACCAGTGATTTTGGAATTTTTTTTACATTTACATTTTTTTTACACATTTGTAAATTTAAATTTTTTTGGTTTGTATCAGTCCACGTTTTTATCTGCTTTCTGTGCAGTTGCACATAGCGATTTGTACGTAAGAAAAATTCCAAAGCTCGGAAAGAATATTACAAAAATTCAAAAAGTGATTCCTTCAAATTTCTACTTGTATTAGAGTTCCGTGATTTATTTTCTGGAATCAAGTGAAAAGCACTGATATCTAGCCGGTGCACACTGGGGTATTGTACTCGATTTTCTGTCAAAAATTTAAAAAATATATTTTAATGTACATAGAACTTTTGAATATCAAATGAAAGAATATAAAATTTTGCATCACTAGCAAAATTTTATTGTCCTTGCTGCCTTACTATATTAGTTATAAGCTGTCAAAGTTGCGGTATTTTTGTTGTTGATTGCGTGCAATCGCAAAACGAAATTTTTCAGTGTTTTGAAATGCAATTTAAGAAAAATAAATCTTTGTGAATAATAGTTTGATGATGGAGCCTTCAACTTCAGGTATTCCAAATAGTAATGGTATAAAATTTTTTTAAAATTAAAATCTTCGAATCATTTTTAAGATTTATTTCAAATTATTTCTAAAAATAGAGGATTTTCTTTCATATATGTGGTGTTAAAGTTGTTTCTTTCGTGAGTCCTCGTTATATTTTTATTATCTTCCTTGGAAGTAGACTATCATCAATTGGTGTGCAAAATTTTGAAGTGCCGTTTTTGCCCCTGCGGAAAATAACCAAGTTTTTCTAAGTGAATTCCAGTTTTGATTTCCAAATTTGAACATTTTATGTTGTTATTGCTAATGATAAGAATTTTACCTTCTGCTTCGTTTTCTCATCTTTTGCTTTGAACTTTATTGTTATACCCTACAGTGTGTATTTCAAACTGCAATTTTTTTTTCTATAAAATAGATATTCTCATATCTATTACACAGGAAGTGCTTCTATTTCTTTCCAAATAACTTACATATTTCACTTATCAGGTAGGTGGGCGTAGTTACCGAGGGATTTAGTTGATTTTCATACTAAAAGTTTTATATGCTACTACAAAAAAGTGTATCGAATTGTATTGAATTTGCTTCTGTATTTTTCCAGATATCACGCTTTGAAAATTTCACTTATATAGGAGGTGGGCGTGGTTACCTAGGGATTTGGATGATTTTTATACTAAATGATTTATGTGTTAATATAAATAAGTGTGTTCAGTTTCATTTAATTTTAATTTACTTCAGTATTTTGCCTGATATCATGCTTGGAAAATTTCACTTATATGGTGGGTGGGCGTGGTTACTGAGGTATTTGATTGATTTTAGTATCAAATATTATCTATTCTAATATAAATATGTTCAGTTTCATGTAATTTACTTCAGTATTTTGCCTGATATCACACTTTTAACCCAGTAATGTCTAGCGGTGCCATATGGCACCTTATCCTTGAGCCGTTCCTGAGCCAGGCTCAAAAATATTTTTTTTCAAGTTACTTTCTTGATCTATCTACTTTGGTTCCCATTTGTCTTTAAGAAGTAAAGCTGTGTGGGCGTAATTTCGTACCGATTTCACCCTTTTTACACAGGAAACATCTTGGGACGATAAGAATTGGCCAGCTGTCAAATACCCCATAGTGCGGTGGTCGAAAATCGACCAAACCCTATGAGTTGAAAAGTAAACGTATGAAATATATAAAAAATATTCATACTTAATATCCAAAGCTAAGGTCTAAAAAAAGGTGTTTCGTTTAAAAAATATTCTTAGGGTGGAGTTATGCCTTAACGGCCCATTGTGATACCACATAGTTGGGCCTACAGTTTATGGCTGATTTCGATCGGCGGTGTGTCAATTTGTTATCGGCTGGCCAAGGTGTGTACTTGTACACTTCATATTGATAATGAATATAAGAAGATTATGAAAATTAATCACCAAAAGAAGACGGAATCGAATCCGAACCTCCGAGATGAAAGTCTAGTGCACTAAGCATTAGACTATCTTTCGAAACCATTTTCTCAGTAAATCTGCGAAAAATTTAAAAATGTATAATTTCATGTGATTTTTACAGTGAACACAAATAACATTCGAATTAGAAATGTTAAATACATTCATACTTGGATATAAGACTATAAAACTACATCATGAAATTTTCAAAAAAGCTTGTGGAGAAATTACTTTTTGGGTGTTAATTTGAATTCGTCCCAGTGTGTGAAGGAATTCTATGCAGGGTGCCCTGACTCTATACTAGATAGCGTCAGAAAAATACCATATAGGAAAATACAAACGGGAATGAAAAATTGAAAATCGATTTTATAATCCAAAACCCATTTCTAACCTTGATGTATGTTAATTTAAAACTTTTTCTAATTTTTATAATTTTAAAATATTTTCCAGTATAAATATTGATTTTTCTTGTTTACTTGTATGCATTCCAAAAAATACTATGAGCTGTACACAACTATGTATAAAAGGCTTCGTTTTTAACTAGAGAATTCTTATAAACATGACGGTGCTATGTCATCATAATACCATGAAAGCATACAAACATGAATACACGTAAATAAACAACAACACTAACACCAACATAAAAAGCATACTCTTACAGATTTTTTGTTGATGGAAAGAAATATAGAAAAACCTGTCATTTCGATACATGGGGTAGGATAGTAGCATTGCATCCAACTAACTAGAAGTATGCACATAAACATTGTAGTGCGTACAGCTTGCTTTAGTCTGATGCTAAGTCAATGACAGCACAAATATGTGCCGCAAAAGCTGTAAAATTGCCATTTATCAAGTTGCCAGGATAATAAATGCAGCCTAACTGAGGCTGTTACTTTTTTGAGATGTTGCATCCACATCTCTGTGTTTATGTGTGTGTGTGTATCTGGATGGAAGTGAGGCGTAATGGATGCGGTTACCAACAATTTGCACATTATGTACACACGAAAATACACTCAAGAAAAAATGAGTATAGCAACATGGAAACTTTAGAATATTCTTGGTATAAAAATAAATTTATTCATATAATATAAAATAGTTTTTAATATAAAATAGTTAAACGTCACCGAAATTACTCAGGTAGAAGGTAGAAACTGAAACTCTTAAGATTTCCACTTTAATGATTTCAAAGCTGCTTTTTCATGTTGATGACGTTTTTTTTTGAAAAAAACGGTTCTAGTCTAATAAAGTTAGATAGTACTACTTTTTTTACATTTCTTCACTAAAGATTAACACTATATTTATCATTTCCAGACTAAGCAGTCCTGGCCAAAAGTCGGATTCGGTGCCATGACTGATTTTTAAGCAATTTTTGCTCTGTCTGTTACTAATCGTTTACTGGATCGTAATTGGAAAGCATTCCTTCTTATTTCATTAACTATATCAACCTACTCTATTTGCCTTTTTGAATGAAATAACTGAAGAATATTTCTCTCTAGTAGATAATAAACCTATATAGTTCCCAAATATAGGGACAATTTTCTAATAAAAATTTCACACCTAACGAAGTTTTTTTTTTTTTTTTTTTGGCAACGAACAATTTCGTAGTTGCATGAATGTGGGAAGCGTTAGTGCAGAAACAAAATCACTACAACAATGTCATCATGGCAGCGACGATGATGATAATGGTGGCAATAACGGTGGCGACTGTGACGGTGGTGGTATTATTATTGGCGAAAATTTGTATGGAAAATGCGCTTGTTTGGCAATAAATAAATGAATATATTAAAACAACAACAACAATGCGAAGGAAACCACATTAAGGTACGAAATTTTGATTTATGCATTTGGTGTGTATGCGTTGCAATGTCGAGCAATTTATTATATTACCGCAACTTTACAATTTATAAAAAAAACGCAATTGTATTGGTAGAGAAAAATGTAATTCTACATATCTACCTATGAATATTAACTTTTGCATTCTCAAAATTAAACAACACAATAATTGTATCAAAATGTTCATCAGTGATTGTTAATTAGTTGATTTTTCCTAATACTGTACACAAAAGTTTAAAAATGGTTTTGTTTTCGGAAAGTATAGCGGTTATATTAGTCGAATATGAGCCTGAATCTGAATCGGTTAGGTGCAATCGTCATAAATCATTTATGGTGTTATTGGCAGTGTTAAATGAGCTTTTAATGGTTCTAAAGCATTCTTTGAATCAAGTATAAGGACTGCGGGAATCTATAGACTTTTCGCGGAGTTTTGATGGTTTCTTGTATGCATGTAGGGATAATTTTAAGATTTATTTATTTTGGTTTGGAGCAATAAGCACTCAAAGATTTCGAATTTCCAATTCTAAGACATGATGTCTTATTGCAGCTCGTTGTAAGGGAATCAGAAGAACTATACGAAAAATCAGGGAGCTAACATTTTCAAGGGCTTAGATATGCAAGAATAAATTATGAAAATAAACTACATAATGCAAACTTATCTAATATTAACCCATTAAGTCCGAGAGCGATTCCGTCAAAAACAAAAAAAACTCCATATCACGTCTTTATCGTCACAAATTCTAACAGCAAATGGCATTATCGATTTCTTTTTTATTTTTTGTAAAGTTTTTCTTTTTATGTTAGAACAACTGTGATAACGATTACGTGTTCCGGAAACTTTTTTTTTATCTGCATTAAAATATATTGCTTTTTTGTACGTATACGCATCATTAGGACATAATGGGTTAAAGCTTTATACGTTTTTTTTTTAAAATTCAGCAAGTCCTAAAGAAAACATTTTTCTGAATTTCTCAAAATTTTTACGTGACTCGTTAAACTTAAAATACAACTTCACTACTTAATTATTTTTCGAACATTATTAATAAAAGCACGAATGAAGGAGATTGCACATAATACTATTTGAAATTTAATCCCATTTTCCCCAGGAATTTTTTATAGAAAAATCGTGCAAGAACAATTTGTGTAAGGTCATCAATAAAATTAAAAACACTTTGAAAAGAAACAAAATATGATGAAAGAAATTGAAAGAAAAGTAAAATAATTTGCTATAATTACGGTTACAGACCGTTTATAGATTCCCAGTAGAAAAATAAAAAATGGCTTATTTTAAAATTTGTTTTCTTAATTCAAACCTGAAACAACAAAAAAAAAATGTATGCCTCTTTTACACTCATGAGCTTTGTAATAAAAGTCTGCCTCAATTAAGCCAATTAAGTCACAAGTAACAAAAAATTTTAAATTCCTTTGGTTTAGTTGCATACGTAAAACGTAAAATCAAAACTAATATTTGCCCTAATTAGTTCAAGGAGTTCTAGTTAAAGAGATAGTCTTAATTTAGACGGACTGAAATAGGTTTCGTTTTTAATTTCGTTTTCTAAGCTTGCATGAAAAGTTCATGATGAATAATGAAAACAAATTTATATGAAATTTCAAGTTGAAAAAGCCTATAGTTTATAGGTAAAATTGCTTAACGGTAAAAATGCCACCTACTTGCAAGAATTTACAAATGTTTTGAGGGATGGGTATTGCCCAAACAGTTAGATGAGAATTCATAACTGTAAAGCTGATCACTCATGTGGAATATTCACCAGTGCTTTCATAAGAATACAAAGCCTAATATCTGAATATCCATTACTTTTTCTACTGGGTTAATAGCGTGGTGTGAGTACGTCTGTGCCAGCAAGACAGTTTGCTTGTGCGCAAAGTGCTTAAAATTAATGAGAAAGAAATTTGCTTGTGTCTCATTTGTTTTTATTTTTTACTATTTTGGTGTTTGCTGTTATCCTGACGATGAATCAGACAACACTACAAACTTTTGACATTACAGCGATTATAGATTTGAGTAGTGAGAAAAAGTGAATACAGTTGGAAAAGAAATCGAAGTGAAGGAGAGAGGGAGGTTGAGAGTAGTGTGGATTACACATTTACTAATTAACAATGTATATATGTAGGTAGCCTAGAAGGTTTTGTGGTTGAAAACGAGAAATCGAGAGGGGACGGTAAAATACAAAGAAGAAAAAAACAACATACGTTAACTTGAAGAAAAAACTTTTAGTCCACACATTTTCTTTCAACTTGTTTGTATGTATTTTTGTAATTGTGTTTTCTGTTTGTTTTTATTATTTTCATTTTACTGAGTACATGGATTTAGTTTGTATTTGTGTTAGGTTTAAATGTTTTTTTTTTGGGTTTGTTTTATTGTTTTTTGTGGTCTTCTTTTGAAAATGGATAAAGTAAATCAGCTTTTGGAAATTTTTTATATTTCATGGCAGTGCGGGCAGTCTGCAGTATTGAGCAAACAAAAAAAAAAAGAAAAGGAGTGAGCGAATGTGGGGAGCGAGAACTTTAAATATGGATTTTTGACCTTCTTTTTGCGTGTTGACAATGATTAAATTTAGCGTTTTTATTTTATTTTATAACAATAACGAAAATACGCAAAAGAAACCGCCACGCCTCTCATACCAAAATACCCCAAAAAAAACAGTAACCTTCAAACTCAATTTTGTATTTAAAACGTTATTTTTCTTGTAGATTAAAAAACCTTCTGTCAACAATTCACAATAAAATGTTACTGAACTTTGCATGCATCTAAGGGAAGATGGAAGAGAACAGCGAGCACTGATCAGATGCCATGTGTCCACTACAGAAAAAAAAAACAATAAGTAAATCAAACAAAGAGAAAAGTTCGACCCTTTTCAAATTGCATAACAAAACGCCATGCAACCTAAATGTAAATAGCAAATTGAAAGAGTAAAAAAAATTGAAAAAAATTTCGTTGCTATTTCCATTCATTCAATTTGGATACACACACACACATCCGTACACATAAATTTAATTTAAATATGCCGCCAATTTTCTTTTGCTTTAATTTCATTTGGAGCTTGTTGAAATGAATTTCAAGTTAATTGTTTTTTTGCACAATAAGTTTTCAATATTTTGCATATCTACAGTGGGCTAAAGGATTTGTACTATTCAGCAACAACTAAAACAAAGCTGGGGTAAGACCCTCTCTTAGCAGAAAAAATAAAAATTAAAAAAAAACAAGGTAATACAAAGCTTCAAAAAAAGTTTGCTTTCTCCTGACTCTAAAAGAGACTTTTCTAAATGAATAATCAATCGGTGACTTCAAAAAAGACTTTTGATTGCATTTTTTATGCTGCAGTCAAATATGCGACTTCAAGGTAATGCAATAAAACATTTTTTTACAGCTCTGGTCTTCACAAGTTCTATACCCGCTATGGGCAAAACTTGACAAAAGCAACTTGCACTCTTGGAACTTGTTCAACACCGAGCGATAATGTCATTGAGAGATAGTAGGGTGGTTCCCAGTTATATTGATTTTTTGGAATACCGTCGAAACATTGCTGGCGTTTAATTATTTTATCGATATTTTGATGCTTTTTTGGTGTTTTCTACTACTGAAACTGCAAGCAGAACAGAATTAGAATGAACATTATTTGATTTTTATTTATTTTCGGGATGTTCCATAAAATTTGGATATCATTCGCCAAAGAATGAAACCGAATCAATATAACATTCCGGTTTCGGTCAAGTGTTTCGGTTCCGGTTTCGGTTTCGTTCCGGTTAGGGTGTTAAAGGAAAGTAATCAAAATAAATTTGACAATCACACATATTATAACTATTAATATTCTATGGTTTGCAAACATTTTTTCAATAACATTGAAATTAAGAAAACACGTCTGAATCAGTTAATATACAAAATTAATTGCCATATTCCATCATATTTGCTTAACTCTTCACTAGAGAAATTAGATTATTATACATATGGAGTCCGACTGATTACGATTTTTTTTGCCGAACCGATTCCGATGCTGATGTTTTGGCTATCAGAAAAAATTTGGCCGAAGCCGATGTCGATAAATACAGAAAAAATTGAATTTTTCATTCGTAAATTTTTTTCTGTATTTTTATTAATTGAAGAAAAGAAAAATAAAACCAATTTAAACCGGTTCGAGTCTTTGAATCTGTTTTGGTTTCGTTTTTTTCAGATAAAAATAACGGTTACGGTTTTGTTTTTAGTTTCGAAAAATGAAACGATTTTAAACGGTTACGGTTTTGATTTGGGTTTCATTCCTTGTTATTGCCACTGTACCGCATTTCAATCACCTGTCTTGGTTCGACTTGTTTACTATTAATTTGCAGAGCATCACCCTCGTCAATCAAGTGTTGACATTAAAG
The DNA here is from genome assembly GCA_963691655.1 of Toxonevra muliebris. Lineage (NCBI taxonomy): Eukaryota > Metazoa > Arthropoda > Insecta > Diptera > Pallopteridae > Toxonevra > Toxonevra muliebris. The sequence goes on along the minus strand of OY829326.1, from coordinate 49,649,208 downwards.
AGCGCTACAGGAATTAACGCGATTGTGTCAAATAGACCGTTGGGAGTTTTCTTCAATTTTTGGTACATTTTTAATAATTTAAAAACGGTTTAAAAGAAAATAAAAACTTAACAGGCTTTCAATATTTTCATGAAATATGTATAGAGAATGTTATTTCGAAAATGCGATAGATTCTTGATTACATACAAATGATGAAAATGTTAAGATGAAAATGTTTTAAACCAATTATAATTATTAATCAGGTGGAGCTATTCTTACTACTAAAACAAAAGTTTTTACTTTAAGTCTAGTACTCTGTTCGAATACACGTGAAATTTCACGACAAATATTTTATGAAATATTAAACCGTGAAATTTTCACAGCATCTCACAACATTTTATATGCTTCAAAGATTTTTTGAGTTGCCAAATTTTATGGCATAGAAATGCATGTTTCTAGTAAAATTCAATGCGAATCAAAAGACTTTTTGGCTTTTTAAGACAAATAGACAGTGATTTTTGCTTATAATGATCTCGCTTATGAATTTTCAGTTAGAGGATAATAATTGAAAAAGTTTCAACATCTATAACTTTAAATTTCTACGGGCTTAAACATACCTTAGTTCATTAGCATTCAAACTGCCCATAGTTTTTGGTTATAATGAACAATGAATTGAAAATTATTGCATCAATATCTATTGATAACAATATAATAAAAAACAAGATAGTCAAAGTTTCTGGTGTGCCAATAATAACTACTTTTATTTTGATATTTCTGAATTTTATGTGAATGAATGGTATGTATATGTTTTTTAAAAAATTTTACGATCAGCGGTCGATTTATCGTTCTTGCATTTGAATATCTGAAATACGCACTATAAGGAGTCGATCAAGAATCATCTATCCTTCCTATATCATGTAGATAGATAGATAATTCGCTTTATTCACTCTAACTTATTAACTTATAAGTTAATAAAATATTTAGCTTAAATCTTATTTGCATACATTTAATTTTAAAAAACATACTGGAATGCCTGTGAGGTTGTTTGATTATTTATTGTTTATTTTCAATTACATTGTTTTATAATTACTTTCTCATAATCTAAAGCATCAGTAATGAATTTAACTAGTATTTCTCACTTTTAGTCGCCAACGCCATTTGTTGCTTTATCTACGAATTCGAAGTCTTACTTTAGTTATTTTGTCAACCGTATGTTCTTTAGAATTTAGCCCATACATCTCGTTTGTTTACTCAAAAGTAGTTGGAGTTACACGCTTTGCTTTCATGAAAATAATATTTGTACTTACAATTTATATGTACTTATGTGTATGACTTCAGTATGATTTCGTGAGATATTACCATGGTAATCTCGTCTTGAAAGTGAGAACTTTTTGAATAAAATCACGTAAACCCAGCATAAAATATATAGCTTTTATTCCTAAAAAAATTAATTCTAAAATTTATTCAAAATAAATATAATTTAAACCATTTTGGAATTTATTTTAAAATTACATATAAACATACACTGATTACCGCTTCCAATGCCAAACTGTAGTGCATAGAGAAGGTAATGCCCTAAAATTTGCAGCATAAATTGATGAATCTAACATATCAATGTCATTGCACGCTATTAGATTGAGTTTAGAAACCCACGCTACAAATGTCATTCATTACTTTTAAACCAACAGTTTCGATTGAATTCTAGAATGAATGAACTTTTGAGAAGTATCTATGTGTTTTTGTTTTGGGAATGCTTGTATTGAGGTATCTTATCGTAACTAGTAATGAAAATAGTGTTACAAAATGCTTGTCACGTTTCAATTGTTTTAGATTAGGACAACGTGTCCAAGTACATAATGATGCTATAAATGCTTGTTTTACACACATGCTTATATGTATATACATGAAGACACATAAGAGCATGAAGTTACTTACTCAAGTACTTTCATGTATTTTACAACATATGAAAATGTTTATTTTTTAGTCAAATAATCTATACAATATTTTTTTTTTTTATAAATTAATATAAAATAGTTACGTTAAATCTTATAAAATTTTATTACATTTAAACAGTAAAATGTAATAAAATTTAAAATGTATTCAAGTAACATGAAATTGAGCTGCCACTTCTTGTTAAAGAGTAAGCAAAAAGAAAAAAATGAAAAAGTTTTTAGATTAAGTAAAAGTAAATGTTGCCATATTTAATTTATGTGTAAAGTGAGAAAGTGAGTTTTGTTTTTGTTTTTTTTTTTGTGTGTTCTTTACTTTAACATTAACAATAACAAAATATTGCACTTTCTTTTTACTACAAGCTCCTGTTCTCGACCTCTGCTCGTTCTTGTTTTCTCACTGCTCACTACACTCAAGAAATTGAGCCAGAAATCTCAACATGAAAATCCTTTTTACGGCAACTCAACTCTACTGAAGAAAACAAGCACCAACAACAAAACACTAAAATGCTCTTCTTCTTCTTCAACTTTGTGCACTGATGTTGTTGTTCTTGTTGTTATTGCTATTGCATGTTGCTGCTACTGTTGCATTTATTTTTTTAACTTATCGCACTGAAATCTTTGCAACAATTTCAATTTCCGACATTTTGCACGCCATCTTGTCCTTATTAAGTTTATTTTCTTTCCACTTATTTTTGTGTTCTCCTGTTTTTTCTCTACTAACTTTACATTTTGAAATTTGAAAGTAGTAATAGTAGTAGTAAGTAGTGGAAATAGTAGTAGCAGTTGAATAAAAAACAAAAGTCATGAAGTTGAGTAGTAATAAAATAAAATAGTGGGGAGAGGAAAACAATTAATAGAGATAAAGCATAAGTTAGTAGCAGTTAAGTAAATCTTTAATTTGTTATTGCAAAGTTTTGTGGCATGAATTTCATTATCCAAGTCGAACTTTTTAAATTTTTATAGAACAGGGTATAGAGGGAATAAAAAGATTGCATTAGTTATGTAAAGTATTCGTTAGAATTCAGTTTTACGTGGTTAAAAGTGAAAATTTATTTTCATAAATTACAAAAGAAAACAATAACATAAATTGCATATTTACTCTTTGAAATTTGTTTTGAAATCTGTTGAGTGAACGTCACCATTATCATTTGTCGTTATCGACTATCAAAAAAATGTTGACCCATTGCGAAGCATGCAGAGTTGGGAGGATCATCCGGGACCCCGACGGAATAGGGGCCCTCAAAAACCGTCAAATTAAAAGTTGACAGAGGTGAATTTGTTATCAACATTTTATGACGTTTTTGGGCGAATGTTCAATCCCCCTATTATATCACTGGGTTAACAAGGCGAATCTTTTGTTAATCGAGAACGCTGCTTTATCTGCCTGCTTCCCAGAAGTTTGCACAGTTTTAATTTTGTTTCTGACTAAAATTTATGATCATTATATGCACTTTATATATGAGGTTTAGTTCAGGGCTCTCTTGAAACTTTTGACCGAAGGCCCCTTGCTTCGTTGTTATGCCACTGGTAGCGATTAACTTTGGTCCACTTGAATGTTAAATTTTCCATTGCAGTATGTCAATATTTTTTGCTTTCGAATTTTACCTTTTACTATAAGTGACCCGTTTGTACCAGTATGTAATATGAAATAATTTCTGATTTAATTTTAAATGATTCTGCACTCAAATACATACAAAGCAACTTTCTTTTCATACACGCACTCATCTGCGTGCATCTACAGAAAGCTTGTATTTAAATGCCTTCAATGACTTTAAAGTGACCACGACATATGTGGAATACTGGTTGGTTGTTGTCTGTTTGACCACCCTACATGCGAGTTCAAAGTGACAGGCTTCATGCTTTCGATTCGCTGCACTAGACATGTCCTATTAATGGTGTATCTTTTGTGTTCGCCCATCCGTCCATATTCATTTCTATTTGTTTTACGCTTCAATGCGCGACGCGCTATTTACTTTTATGGTCACGGCCAACTTGATGCCATTATGGCATTACAACTGCAACTAGGACTACCACCATGACTACTGCTGTGACTTATAACTTGTATGTATGTATGTATGTATTCTTTTCATACAAAAAATGCATTTGTTATTGTTTTTTTTTTAAATTATTTGTTTTTTGTATTGTCTCTTTCGTTGAAGTTTTATACATTGCAATGTTGGTGGCGGACTTTGCAAACAAAAGTGTAGCTTTTGTTGTTGCTCTACTCGTTGTTGTTGTTTGTCATGTTCAAAAATTGACTACGTGACTACGTTCAATGAATTTCATTGAAAAATAAATAAAATTTTAAGTAAATTTCAAAACGTGCGGATTTTTATGCAGGAATAAAAACAAAAAAGATAAAAATGGTGCAAATATTTAATTTAGGAAAAATATTTTCAAAACTAGTTGAGATTATGGGGGCGTTATGATGTCTACATAAGTATACCATAAGTGAAACAATTTGACTAAATATGAAGCTACTGTACGTGACTTCCGGAGAGAATTAGCGCTGTACAATAACATAGAAATTGAGTTGTTGTTTCTTCACCTTTCATGAACAGTCGAGACTCTGACACTTCACATTTCTTTATATACATTTTTTGAATTGTCTTATCTATCTAATAGTAAATATAACTTTTACAAATTTATATGTAAAAAAATGTTTTTAATAATTGTTTATCTTTGTTGTATATAAGGTAAATTCGTAAGTGCTGCATCCATACTGCGATTTTATTAAGAACTTGGAATATATTTTACAGAAACGAAACGTTTGTGTTAAGTGCTGCATCCATACTGCGATTTTATTAGGAACTTGGAATATATTTTACAGAAACGAAACGTTTGTGTTCAGTAGAAACAGTTTTCGTTTTTAATCAGTTATTACATATGTTTGATTTTTTCAGAAGTAGTTTGTTTTTGAAAGTTTTCAATCGAAATTTCCAATTTTCAGTTCTTTCGAAGTTTTCGATTACAGACTAAAAACGGTCCACAGTGTAACGATTCCATACAAACAGCGGACAAAAATGAAAATCCTTGTCGCAGATCAATAAAATTTAGCGAACGGGAGTTCTTCGTAGATACAAGTATTCTAAAATTATTGAAATCCACCAACGGACGCGCTTACCTCCCATACAAACAGAAATTTGAAATGCCAAAAACTTAAAAAAAATAAGCACAAAATCAATGAAATTTTGTAATTCCACAAAATATGGACGTGATCCGCCCATTTAATCGCTACCTTCTCACAATTTCTTACACCAGAAGCTGGCGCGATCTGAGCACTTCTCTTCAATTGATTTCGAATTCTCTTTGCTAATATTGTGTACATTGTCCATCATTGTTGTAATTTTTTCATTCGTATGCAACTGCTGCGGTTATCGCCACACACCGAAAAGTTATTTAAACGCAATTGGGGCAAAAATGGGCAGGTAAATTTTTTACAGAATCTATTGCATACTTGTAGCCATAAAGTGCAAAAACAAAAAAATAGAAGCCCTATTCACTCTTTGGAGTAAAGCGCTGAGTAACGGAGTAAAAAAGTAATGTTTTACTCTAGAGCGTGAACGCCTCTAAAACTAAAAAAGTACTCTCTGGAGTAAAAGTCAAAAAATATATTTTTCATTATTTGTTTACTTTTTTTCCTTTGAAAAAGTTTGTAGTAAAAGTGCAAAAACATCCTTTAATGCTAGAAGCTGTTTGCAAATTTAAGTGTGTTGAAGGTGAAAAGAAGCTAAAATTGATTCGCAATAGTTTTCAAACGTTCTTATAAATAAAAACATGAGTAGAAATTCAAAATTTTTTCATTTCATATTGTTGACAGCTTTTTTTTATTTTCTCTGCGATCAATGTTCCCAATTAAAAGCGCCAGGAACAAAACTTTTGTTTTTATTTTTTGTTGTCGTACAAATCGAAAAGTAGGCAACACTAATTTTCTCTCTTACTCAGAGTAACAAATATTTTACTAAAGGGTCGAACTAGAGTAAAAGTGTAAAGTGTGAGTAAAAGCATATGTCGTATATTTTGTTTTTGTAGAGTAATTTTGCTTTACACTTTTACTCTGTTACTCCGTTAACCAGCACTTTACTCTAAAGAGTGAACAGGGCTAGAGAAACCCCTTTTGACCTTTTTTTTAATTCATTACTAAAGTTTTAGTTTATTTTGTGTTTTTGGCAAGTTAACAGCAAAACTTCAAAGCAAGGTAAAAACAAATTCAGCATGAGAAAAGACTAAAAAAAAGAACGCTGCCAGCTAAAAAGAACTTGAAATGTTATATTTATTTAACTTTGTCCAATATTTATTAACTATCATACAAATATCTGCATTTTTAATCTAGATATTTAAAAAACACTTGTTTGCTGAGAAAAGTTATGAATTACAGCTTGTGACTTTATGCCCTTGATAAGAAAGAAGTAAACATTTTATAAAAAAAAAAAAATAGTGAATTTATTTTAGCCCAAGTATTAGCTGTAGAATTGCATTAAATTTTTTTAAAAATCTGACAAAACACATTTTGCATTTTTGGCCGCTTTCGCCATACTGTGCGGTTTGTAATATCGTCGCCTGGGAATTGATTTGGCGTATGTGTATACGTATTCGTATATCTATACCCCAAATAAGTTCTCAGGCGACGATGTCGTATTAATAACGGAATAATAATACTTTACCGGAAAAGTCTCCTTTTTATTTTTACTTTCACAACTTCATGTATAGTGTTGAAGACTTAATAACAAAAATATGTAGAAGATATGCGTTGCAAAATCTTGAAATTAATTTTTATAATGCGCAGTCGATGAAATTGACATAAAACACTAAATATTACTAATTTTATTGTTCCATTTCATTTCATTCTTTACCTCTATCCTTTTCCGCTTGTTTCCCTTTTATTCACGGCATGTATTTGCCTTGTTCGCTATTTCTTTCTCTCTATATTCATATAAATTTTCTTTATTATTTCAAGGATTTCGTAGAAATATCATTTCATTTATGTTGCAAACGCAACGCAACGTAACGCAATTTAATGAATTCAATTCCTCTCATAAAAGAAAGTCGAAAAAATAAAGTTGCTTGATGTGCAGAAAGAAGTGAAAAGCGAAAATAAAGAAAATCCTTAAACGATAAGTATAAAGGTAATTATGTCGATATGAATAGAGGATTGGGAGCAGGGGAAAAAGACAGTAGGGGGAGAGAAGAAGAGGGGAAGGTAATAGTGTTAAAGCAAATGAATTTATTCATTAGTTTCTTTCTTATTTCTTCACTCTTTGTTATCCTCTTTTTTCTTTCCTCGAGGTTCAAACAGTATTTGCTTCTCCACTTTTGTTAATTTAATACTAGTGTTTTGTGCTGCTAGGATAGCAGATAGTGTATGAAGTTGGTAAGTGTGGAGGGGTGGTATACTTTATTAAAACAGTAAAGTGCGATTTATTTTTACTGCCAATTCGCTTGATTACGTTAAGAATTTATGCAGTTTTTCGTTTGCAAATTGAAAAAAAAGAAAATACTTATAGGCACATGGCTTTGACTTGAATTTATTTTTCAGCTTAATGTGCTCTAATTTATTTTGTATTCTCTTTAATCCCAGAACAATTGTCATTTTAAGTTTCTTTGTGATTTTCTGTTCGTCGTTGTTTAGTTGTAATTATATACTTTCATTCTTGTATTACGTCACTGATATTTTTGGGTTCAAGTTCAAGTTTGTGTAATTTCTGCTTGTTTGAAACCGAAAGTTAACATCTGTCAACATGGCATAAAGAAGATCACTTAAACTCTCACTGTCGATAATGTTATCGGAAGCGGTTAGTTTTCGATATCTGTTTTTCGGTCTCACGCTATTTTTGGAGATTTCATAGTGAATTATTAATTTTTTATCGTCCTTCCTCACCTTGGTAGCTTTATTTTAATGCTGCGGTACGAAACCTTTCATATATTTTGACGCGGTGCTCGGAGAATGAATCTTTGATCGCTTTATCCATCGTATTTTTTAAATAAAAATAGTAACGTTTAATGTCCTTGTAAACTTAAGCCCCAAATCGACCATGTGTTTGTGAGAAATTGTTGTGCATTTTTATAAATACATATACGTGCATACGTAATATGCATACATATATATCCACATATCAACGCATTTTCGTGTGTATAAATATCCATTGCCTGATAAACTCATGATTAATTGCTGCCATATTTATTATTTGTCTGCTTGTGTATGTGTGTGTGTGCTTGCATCACAGGTGTCAAGTAGCTACGGTGGTGATGCCAGAAGCAAAAGGGGAATGCAAAGGATTGGTAAACCAAAAAATAAGAATGACGAATTCATGAAATTTTTAATACACAGGTGTGAATTGAGTTTTTGCTTTTGATGGATATTCGAGAAGAAAAAGCAGCGAAAAAATTTAACAGTTTTTTTTTGTATTTTAATGAATTTCATGAATTAATTAATCAAACGTTGTGGTTATACGAAATACAATGTGGCCATAAAATCCATTAAACTGACACTGAAATACGGCATTAAAATTTGAATGGTTTTCATTTATATTTATTTTGGTTATTTTTTTATTTTTTTTTTTTTTGTTTTGCATTTTTGCTTTCATTGTACACTTTTAAAAAATTCTTTTGTACATATATTTTTCAATAAATAAAAATTATACTCTATACTAAGTAGGCATGCCTTGCCCAATATCTGAAATCATCGTAAAAACATTTCCGTTATAATATGTATTCGAGTTCGAAATTGATTGCACATTTCATTTGTATTCTACATAGTTATATATATTTTTTAACCTGCTGCTGATTTTAAAAATGCTGCTGAGGCAAAAAGTGCAGTTGCTGTACTGTATACGTATTTAGCTCTATATCCATTTTTCCCTGCTTCATAAGTAATTGTTACTTGGAAAACATTGCTTTGGCCAGGTTGAGGTTTTACTTCAAAAGAAGTGATACTGCCTTTTACAAAAAGTTCCTCTTCCGGTGTACCAGGCGATTTTAACTCCACAGTCTCCTCACGTCTATTACTTTCAACATCAAGTCTGTAATTGAAATATAGGAGATTAGTTAAATTCATACCCATAAAATATACATACATTCTCTCACTCACCTTAGTCGATATCGATTTTCTCCTTCTGGAAGCAATGTATATTTATATTGTTGGGGAGAATTGGGACTAAGGTCCGCTTCTGGGATTAAGGGATGAGTTTGAACTTTCGGCACTAGCTCAACTGGCACTGTGGACACTTTTGCAATTAAGATAATCAAAATAGTAATTCGTGATAACTGTAAGATTATATAAGGTGTAAATAATTGGAATTTATTTCTCTTTGTATACACATACGTACATACAAATATTGGATTTCAGTTACTTACGCTTATCTGGAACTTTAACATGTTTTTGTTTGGTGTTTATCCAATTGACTATCAAATCATACTGAATTCTTCACATAAGTATAAACATTCTTATGCCAAAATTTGTATATTCGGCAACATTAATTTATTAACTATTCAGCTATTCATAGTGATGACATCATTACTGTAAATTGAATTTAAATAAATTTATTGAAATAAAATAAACTTGATTAGTAAAATACAAAATTAAGTTAATGTGAAATATGGTATTAACACGTTTAAATTAAAAACAAACATTGTAATGTTTTAATTAACCTGATTAACTATGAGTTAATTTTTCAGAGTACAAATGACTTTCTAGTCTACGTACTCCTCCCTCTTTGGTGGACTCTAATACTATACAATACAACTAGTAAATGCAGTCATCAAAACCAGAAATTTGTTAAATAGTGTAGTTGAAACAAGTTTGTTTTATATAAATAGTTTACTAATTATCATCAAATATTTTATTTCTGCTAATGATTAAGAGATCATACCCAGTCGCTTAAGGGAGAAGAAGTGTGTTTTTGAGATTGTTGTTTTCTGAAACCGTAAATATTTTATTAAAATTTTTTTCTTTATTTTCTTTATTTATAAATACATGGATGCGCGAGTTCATTGCTCTACACAGTCAAAAATCAAAAGTAGAAAATAAAAATTTTTCTACACTGCTTTACCTCTTGGCTGACAATGGGAGCAGAATGAAAATTACTGAAGAAAAGCTTTTTATTTCACCATTAGGATTGAGCATAAAATTTAAGGTCTCTTTTATTCGTGTACCCACAACATGAATGGAAGCGAAAATTAGGCCCTCCACGGGTTGTTGTGCGATAAACGAAAAAAGAAGAGGTTAGCTGATTTAAGTCTCATTGGATGTAATGACTTTTTTTAAAGTACAAATTTAATGGATAAACGGATAAAAATTCAAAATGTTGTGTGAGATATAAGTCGTTACGTTGCACAGTGGTTCGACGCGGAAAAAAATCATTTTTTTGACGAGTCGAAATTTTTTTTTTTAATTTCTATTCATAAATATTTCATTAGCATATTAAAAAAAAATTAGAGGGATTAGTTCATTAAATAATTGTGGTTAACCTGTCGAAGTTGATGAATGCTAAACACAAAATGCAAGCATACATTTTGAAGCGTTTTTCGGAAGCTTGTTTTTGTTTAACTATTGTTATAATCTTAAAGCTATTTTTTATATAGGATGACATATATGAAGAATGTATTTGATAAGTAAAAAAAAAACAGAAAACATTTGTTTTTGGAAAAAAATTTGGTTTTTAATATATAAAAATGGAAAATATATTTTCTTAGCTAAATAGAAAAAAAAAAAAAAAGAAAAAATTGGCTGCGGTTAGCTGCAGATCCTATTTTTATTAATAAAATACTAAATGCATATCGGTTAAAAACTGTATGAAAATGTGATTATTTGTGGTATCAGTGTACTTTTAAGAGATACATTTTTTTTTTCAAAAACAAGAAAATATGAACTAAAATGAAATGTTGAAACAGTTAAAACCATTTTTTTTTTATATTTATCTCAGTATTTTGACTGTAACGGATTTTAGAGCTATTTCAGTTTTACTGTTGTATTGGAAGTGGGCGTGACAGTTGACCGATCACGCCCTATTTCATAATTTTTCTTTTCCACGACCTAAGAGGTACTCATGCCAAAAATCGTTATGCTGAGATGATTTATTATATTTTTTCCGCACTTTGTATGGAGTCAAACCACTGTGCGTTGCTGTCACACTCATTGTGTTTAAAACATTACAACTCAGACTCTAAACAAACGAAAATTCATAAATATGAACAGCTCCGGATCAGGATTCCCTAACTGTTAGTTTCAAATGCACATATCCGAGCTCTAGGTTTCAATATAAAATTCAAATTTTTATACGTTTTTATATGTCAAAACTGTACCATTCTGGAATAGTTTTGACTTTTTGTTCAGATTTATTTCATTTTTCCCATTTATCAATCAATTTTGATGATTGTTAATTGCATTATTTTATCTCTATTGGAGGTTTTCATTGTACTTATTATACTGTCCGTATCCCTAAAGCTTCTAAGATGAGTAAAATAACCAAAAATAAAAGTAGTCATTCTTGCAATACAGTAGACCAGTTTTTTCAATCTGACTGTGCTACTGGATGGGTTAAGCTCGATCTCAAATCGAAAAACTGCTAAAATATTACCATTTTTAATTGGATAAAAATGATAAAAAACACTATACTATACTAAAATATGTACATAGTTAAAAGTTTATTAATTTACTCATACAAATATTTTGCTGCACGTTATTTATTTATATGCATATGCAAAGTAAAGTATTAAAGTAAAAGAATATTTATCACACATACACCATATACATATACGAAGATATATGTAGATATGAATGTACAATACATTAGGGTGTGTCGGAAAAAAATATTTTCATAAGCCCAAAAAGATGTCGCAAACGGATAAATTCTTTCGGATTCATACATATTTTCAATAGAATAAATTCAAGCAAAAAGTTTTATGTACACATTTTGTATGGGACTTTTTGAAAATTATGACCACATAATTTCAGTCAGAGGTAAGTTTAAATTTTGCAAGCGAAGGGATATATACTTATATATATATACTTTTTCAAATCGTTAAAAAATAAATTTTTTAATTCACCTTAATGTACACACACATACATACATATATATTATGTACATAGTGGTGCTCATTGTACAATGGGCGGCATTACAATGGGGCGTGTTGTTGATTGCTTGTTTGTGTTGTGTTTCTTTTTTTTTTTTTTGGTTCTCTGTTTAAATCGTATTAAAATATTTAATTTTTGTTTGCTGCTGTAGTTGGCTTTATTTTATATTAACAACAAGTGCATAAATATTTATTGTACAATGAAAAGTTTTTAAATTGTTTATATTTGTGTGTCACTTATTGTATGAATTAATGAAACTCACTTAAATTCACACGCACAGAAAAGTACACAAAGCAAATGCATAAGTACATATTCATTTTTTTTTCTTTTAGTCTTATTGATGAATTTGTTTGTTAAATATACAGCACAAATTAAAAAAAAAACAATGTTTTGAAGGTAGGTTGACTTTCAAACAAAACCGCATGCAAGGTTTGAGCCACATTTGAAAAGGTTTGGGCAAAATTCTAAATTTTTTGGTACGTTCAATCTTAAATGAAATTAGTGTTCTATTTGAACCAGCGATTTATAGTTAAATTTTTCTAAATTGCCTTAACTTTCTTTAGAATTTTTTTAAAATTTTTTTAAATAATATTTTTTTTTTTTCAACCTTTACCGTTAGGCAATTTTTCTTGCAGGCAAGTCGAGTTCATACCGGCAAGTTTTCTTCAGTGCCATTTACTTTTTTGACATTTCTTTTTATTCTTATTTATCAACTTAAATTTTTTTCAAAAGTGTACTAGTAATTTGAAAAAAATATAAAAATTAATTAAAGTTAATAGGAAGTTGATGGCCGTTTCGGAATATTATAGGATATTGAAAGATTGAGAACTATCACTAAGATCACTGATGAGGAATTGTGGCGACCGTCTGATTTGCCCGTCTCTATATACATTTATGTTGTGATGACTACATTTGTTCATTAACCTGTTTATATATAACTTCAAATAACGAAATTGACATGAACTTAAGTCATGACTTTGAAAAATTAACATCTAGATTTAATTTTCATAGTCTCTTAAAAACTATCATAAAGTAAATAAAGTTAAAATAAAAAACATAAATCATCCTCAATTTTATAATTTTTTCAAAACAGTTTCAGTATTATTTTTTATAAAAGATTAGTTGAAATTTTGTTTACTATTTTAATGATATGCTTTTGAACGCATCCATTTGAAGAATTATTTTCTGGGTTTAAGTGCAAAAAGTGTCTGGTTTTGCCCTGGTCTCCCCTCCTTTTTAAGATTATTCCACAAAAAAAAAAAATTTAAGAATTTTTATCAAAATTTATTATTGATTCTTTCTAAACTGGAAATAATATTAAATTCCTTTTTCATTAAACAAAATTAAATTTACTGTACTTTTCAAAGCAAATGCTAACACAAAAAAAAAAAAGAAAAATAAAAAATTTATGACATAATTTAATTTATCGTCAAGAAATATATTATTCCACTTCAAAATTTCTTTCACTTTTATCAAATGTGAAATTCTACAATTTTTGACACATGCCTCTTTTGTATATTATTTCATCAGCTTGTCAATGTCAGCTGTCACAGATGTACGTACGCTCCAATACAGTTACACATACACGCGCACACACTGAAATGCATAGACAAAGGTAAACACACTTACACAATCTCATATTTCCACACATGCCATGTTTTTATACATTTTTTCTTGCTAAAACATTTCAAAGTTTATTATTTAAAGTGATACTCATTTTAATGCAAATAAATTTAGAAGATAAAAAAAAAAAAAAAAAACTATATCCACTCATATTTTATCTACTAGATTAAAATAAAATAAGAATTATAAGTTTCTAAAAGGGAGCAAAAACTTTTGTAATTTTATTCTTGTGAATTGCTTAAGAATTTTTAATGTGCATTTAATTTTTTGGTATATTTTTAAATTACTTACTACTAAAATGAAGAAAAAGTACAAAAGTTTATATAGTTATATTTGAAAAATTTAATATTCATATTGGTATTTCTTTGGACATTTTCTCTTCCAAAATATTATAATTTCAATAATTTTCACGCTAATGAAAACCACATTGTAGCTGTGATGATGGTGCGATGACTTCCGTTTCAATTTAAAATTACTCGCATATTTTTATTTAATATACAAGCGTACATTCGAAATGCTTATGGTTGCCAACATACAAATATTTATATGAATAATATCAATATTTTTCACATAATGAAATTCTAAAGAAAAGTTTTTGTGTTTCCGTTGACGCCCTTTTCGGTGAAAATAATTAAAAAAAAGGGCGCCTATAATTGGTGGGAAAGACTTAGAGAAAGCAACGTTGAAGAAGAATGTGTTTGGGATCAATAAAGCTGATAGTCAATTTAAAGCTTTTCAAGTTAATTATATATTTGAAAATTTTTAATGAATTCGTACTGTGTGTAATGTAATAATTATGCATACAATTAAAAAAGTTTTTAGCTAATTTCAAAAGTTTAATTTTTAGTTAAAAACAAATTTAAATGCCAGAAAATATTTTGAAATAAAAAGTACTGAAAGGTCCCAAGGGGAAAATTAAATATGTTAGTACTTTTTATTGCAATAGAACATTTATTTTATGTGTTGTGGCTTGCTTCTTTTAGTTGTAAGTTTTCTGAAATTTTGAAATAATAAAATAAATCTGAAGCTCACTTTGGTTAACAAGTTTTAATTGGTATTGGTATTTTTTAAATGTTGCTACGAGAACTCATTAGTATATGACTTTATAATGGTACCAGGCAACGATTGGTAGTCCTTCAAGGGAATGCTACCACACCTGTGTGACATCGGTAGGCATTTAAATCATGTGTATGCCATTACTTTTTACATCAATCAGAGGATTGCTGTTGTCATTATTATGCAAGACAATTCAACTTGTAGGCGAATGAAATTTCTTTTGTCATTGTAAGACTAAGTACTTTAGCAATTTTAAACAACACCATTTTCTTCATACTCATACAACAGATTTTTAAATGAAAAATCCTCGAAATTTATTTGGCATAATGTATTCTATTTCTTTTTTTTTATAATTTTTTTTTAAAATAAAAATTTGTTTTAAACTTTCTTTTAAAGCTATAAATTGTAATATGAAAATTGAAATTAAATTCTCTCATTTTTAATCAAATATATTTTCATTATGCAAGACAACTGAAAAATAGCAGTTGTCTATTTACCAATAATCAAAAAATTTAGTTGTAAGCCATAATTTAAGATAAAGGTTGTAATGCTTATACCATTTTTTTATTAAAACTTAACTTCAGTTCTTATCTTAAGCAAAAATGGCATTCAAATAAAAGTCACTACAGTTTTCTATTTGCGATTACTCTATAACAGATCGTAGTAAAAAAATTATCGGCTTAGTTTAACATGGCTTACTTCAGAGTAAGTGCTCCCAAACAATCAAGGGCTTAAGGGAGGGCAAAACAACTGAGAAAGGATATTGAAAGATTATGAATATTGGTGAGGAATCGTGGCGGATTCCGAAACGGCCGTCTGATTTGCCCATCTCTGTATACACTGTTGTTGTGACGACTACATATATACGTTCTTTAAGCCTGTTATACATTATTTAAATGATACTAAAACATGGAATAGTAGCCATGACTTTGAAAATTAACAACTAGATTTAATTTTCATACTCTACAAAAAACATAATAAATAAGTATGATGCCATTTTTCAAAAACATTTATTGAAATCATTTATAAAACTTTTAAAATTAAAATTTATGTATTTACTACATGTAAATCAACACAAGAAAACTATCTGATGCTATACTTTTAAAAGTGTTGCTAACTTATTTTCCGTTTTTAAGCATATTTTATCGCTGCTTATCTCCGTTTTGATGATTGTGCTCCACTCCACAGTCAATCATTTCCCTTTCAAGCTTAATTATCCTCATGCTGAGTTTTTGTAAACAACAACCAACCATAACTCATTAAGCTCAGCTGATCTTTCATGAGATGAATGAAGTATGAGTGACGTTTTACACGCTCATCTCTCAACTGGACTTTTATGCGAGAAAATGTGGCGCATTAATTTCATTTTACTACTTAAAGCGGAAAAACAACAGTTACAACAAAAATGCAAGCAACAATTATGTTTTCCTCCATTTTCTCATTAAATTTCTATTTATCATAGGCCCTGTCATGTTAATGTTGTTGTTGTTGTATTTTATACGTAGTCTGTGAATGAAAACAACAAATAATATGAATTTCTGCTCATATTTCCGTGGCGTGAGTTTCGCGCTGTGTAAAGAGAGAGTACATTTATGTTAAGGTGAGTTTGTTAATAAGATGAGAAATGTCATTTTTACAAGAGTAATAAAATGAAAAAAAAAAACAAAAAATTAAATTTATTTGAATTAATTAATTTCAAAAAATAAATATTTATTTGTATACGCATAAAAAGTTTTAATTTAATTTATTATTATGGCGAATGGAAAATATGTAAAATGCTAATTGGAGTGCATAATTAATTGATATCGTTCTGGTGTATTGTATGTTTGTTTCGGTCTTCATTTTTATTCATATAAAAATCATTTTTTATTTTAAAGAATTTAAAAAAAGAATAATTGAGGAGATCCGTAACAAAACGCAATAATTCCACTTTTTTAGTTTTTCGTTTTTTTGACTGAATTCAATTGTACACATTAAAATCTATGTAACCATTATTATAAACCATACCAAAGGTCAATAATTTAACTGTAATTCAACACCAAAAATATTGGTTCAGACCAAAATGAAATATTCCCATGTCTATGCAATAAATAAACTCGGGATATTAGTGAAAAGTCAATGAAAACACCAAAACAAAAACTTTTCATGACATATCAAATAAACAGAAAATCAAAATGGAACAAATTTTAAACTTTTTGAACTTTGAACAATTTCAATTCAAAGAAAAAAGCAATAATTCCAAAATCAAAACGCAACATCTACAGAGGATTCATAACAAAATGAAATAAATACTATGTGACGGACCAAAACGCAACATTTCCAAATTTGTTATCTAAATAACTTAAAAATTAATTGCCAGATAAATTAATTTATTTATTATTTGTATTGTTCTTAGTGAACTATTATACCATAAGAACTGTTTTTAGAAAAATATTTATCCTATTGACTTTAATTAAATTTATTCGTTTATCCAAAAAATCGCGGATGCTTTAGGATGTTAAATATATGCAAAAGAGTAAAAAAAGCTACAGGATTGAGCTAGTTCCAAAAAGCAAATTTGAGAGCATATGCATTTTGTTCCTTCAGATTGTTTCTTCGTTACTCTTTTACTCAAGAGCACTAAAGAAACACCAGATTATAATATATTTGCAGATCATACTACAGTAGAATCTAGGAAAAGTTAGTCAAAGCGACTTGTATTGTATTGTATTATAGAGGTTTCTGTAGTTGTTCCGCGACCTATAAGATCTATTGTACGTCCCTCTTTTCTATCTAGTCTAATCTGCCTAGAGTACCTCATCCAGTCCAGTCTCCCTCAAGAATTTGAGTATTGCGCCCGGATCTATGGATGCCAGTTCGGTACTAGGCACTTGGTGCTTGCCCAGACATTTCCTTCTTTTGTGGATCAGTGCTCCACATTGAGCTAAAATATGTTCTGATGATTCGTCTTCCTCATTACAAAACCTACAAATTGAGCTTTGCTCAACCCCTATCTTGCAAAGGAGTTCTCTGAGCCCGCAATGCCCAGTCAGAATACCAGCTAATATGCGCAAACTGTTTTTGTTGAGACCAATGCAGAATGCGTATCTACTCTTATTATAATTACCTAAAAGCGCTTTGGATTGCCTCAGTCCCGTAAGATTGGTAAAGAGTTCTTGCCTCTTGTTCCTCTCTTCTTGCCTGAGTAACTCCCTGATTACGCTATTTCCTATTCCACAGAAGGGTTCAGGTCCCACGAAAGTGGTTGCTGCCCCCTTTCTTGCAAGCTCGTCTGCCTGCTCATTACCCTCAATTCCTGTGTGTCCAGGGACCCAACATAGAGCGACTTTGTTGTTATTGCCCAGTTGATTGAGCTTGCTCAAACAGTCCCACACCAACTTAGAGGTAATCTCAAAGGAACATAATGCTCGAATGGCTGCCTGGCTGTCCGACATGATAGCGATATCTTGCCGTTTGTACTTTCAATCCAGGTTGAATTGCACACATATGCTAATTGCATGAATTTCAGCTTGGAAGATGCTAGGATACTTCCCCATCGGCTCAGAGTGTTTGATTCTTGGCCCAAATACCCCTGCCCCTGTTCCATCCTCGGTACGTAACCCATCTGTATACCACTTAATCGTGTGTTCTTTGAGTGTGTAGTTATACTCTACACCCTCCCATTCGTTCTTACTACTAAGTTTTGCAACGAAGTGTTTCTCAAAACTATACTGTTTGTCCATTCTGTCCTGGGGACAGTCCAAGAGATAGTTGTCTTTCGCCGGGTTATCTCGGTTTCCAAGCCCTATAGATCTCCTCGTCAACCTTTTATTTCTTGTTCCTCTTACGATTGCTACCTTGGAGGCACTCTCTCACGAGGTGTAATGGAGTGAGCTCCAATAGTACCTCTAGTGCAGCAGTCGAACGAAACGACTTAAGGATGATTAACTTTTTCGAACTATTAACTTTTCTGAGCAGTGTTCAAAATCGAAAAGATACAGAGAAATTGAAATCATAATTATAGAGAAATTGAAATCATAATTATGCTTAATTTATTTTAATGCAAATTCGATTAACATAACAGAGCGATTAACTTTTCCAAGATTCTACTGTATTAGTATCGAGCAACACACTAACCAGCAAATTTATAAGATCACTATTTTAAATCAATTTATTCAAATAAACACGCAATTGTTTCAAACGTTATTTTTTAATAATTGTAAAAGACTTACACTTCATGATTTTATGAGCGATCGGTTTCGCTGATATACAACAAGTTTGTTTTTTTTTTTTGTATACGACAAGGTAGGGGATGTCTTCATAGTTACTAGCAGCACCGTGCTTAGAAGCATGCATGATTCAGACTTCAGTGTACTTACGTACTAAAACCAACTCCTGAATCTCTCTGCCCTGTTGACCCTTACGGCACCGCCAATTGAGGGATTCCTTTGCAAGGTAGGATTTTGTTACTTCTTATCTATTCAAAGCAATGTCGCTGTTGAGAACGTTTTCGTATTTTCCATTGCAGAATAAGCGATACTGATATTCGACGTGTTTATATTTGTGTAGGTATTGACGGAAACACCCATGTCCGCTCAAGAATTGAGTCAAATGGTAGTTCCACGATGCTATACACGGTATTAGCGAATAAGTCCACCGCCTTTTTGTGCTAGAGTCCCATTTATGCTGTCACTCTCTAAGATAGTAGCATTAAGAAGCTCTTTGTCCCCATTAAGTAAGTTTCGCAGTGATGCGGCTTCTTTTGCTTCTATATCTATTGAGCATAGACCCGCTATTACGCCAGAAGCTTTACTCGACGTATATCAGGGTAGATTTGCCAATTGTTGCTGGTAGGTTCCGTATCGGTTGTTTGGGGCCACCAATGTCTGTTAACCCGGCGCTAACTCGCGCGGCTCTTTCGCTTGCATATTTAACAGGGTCTCTGAAGTTTTATCTGTGATCAAGAACAACAACACTTTTTCTTTATCGTAAATTAGAGTCCTACAGGTAGGAAAATAGCTTTCTATCATGCGACGTAGATGGTCTGGGACTTTGAGTTCATCAAGAGCACTCAGTATCTGTTTCCAATTGGTGGAGCTAAACGCGTTTTTAATGCCAAGGGTTTCTACGGCGCAGTAATGTTTTGTACCCCTTCTCCATCTCTTTCCGATGATTGCATTTCGTGCTAAATTACACACGACATCAACGATATTTTATATACCTTTGGTCTCTTTGCCATTGACGATTTAACGAACAATATTTTTTATACATTTTCAACTAAAATGATGATTATTGTATCTTACAAAACAGTAGAAATTTGATTGATTTATCTGAAACCATAACACTAACAAGGTGAAATTTCTTTTAAACATCATTAATGATTACTTGGCGATGATTTTTTTGTCAACTCTGTTGTTTAATTTATGTTTATCCTTGACTTTCACATATAGTGTTTCATATATTACATATATACACATATGCAACATTTATATTACATATAAATTTTGGTGTTTTAAGTTGTTACTACCAGCAAATGCTACTCGCAAACACAAATCTATTAAAGGCTAAGTGCAATTGTCTCTCTGTTTCCCCACATTCATATTCATCTTCATTTGCAATTCCACTTCTAGTTTTTATTCTTTTTTCGTTTTTATTTTTATAATTTATCAAACTTTGGTTTTCTTTATTCACACATTCATATGCAAATTACCATTACGTTAGCTGCAAGTGACATTCGTTTCGTAATGGCTACTTAAGATTGTTAAACAGTTGGGAACACTGTCATGAACATGCTTTTAAGTATTACATACGTGATAAAAGTAGCGAAAATCAAATAGTGAAATAACGATATTTAAAAAAATGTATTTTTCTTGTATATATTGGTTTCAGGCCAAGAAAGCTTCAGATTTGAGCTGATTTAAAGTCAAAATTTTTTATTTTAAATCGAAATATACCGCTTAATAAAGAAAAGTGTATAAAGCGTGATTGTTTTATCTAAGTTGAAGTTATGATTTCTTCTACCCTTTCAGATGTAAATTGATATCTTTAATACAACATTCACTTTTAAAATTAAAGTTTTTACAACAAATACATACATTTTTAAATAATAAAAAGTTTATCTCATGAGATTTTTCACCTTTACTTATTTTCGCATGCAATTAATGTTTTTAACCTTTTGCAATTTGTTTTAATTTATTTGTGTTTCCCTCACTTTCAAATGCTTAAAGTATTTTTTATACTCCCTAAAGTATTGACGTGCATGTTCTTAAGATGTTCTTTGTTAAATTTTTTAAGTACATGGATACATATACATGTGTATATTAGACTGGATTGGAATTCCCATCATGACAGCGTTTTTTGAGAAGAGGGAGTAAATATAAGACGCTTGAGACATTTTTTATTTTTTTTTAACGTAGTTTCCTCCTGTCTCTGATTTTTACCTTGGAGTCCCCTTTGAAATATATTGTATTTATGCTCAAAATAGAGGCCAAAAATGAAAATTGCTAATCTATGCTTGGAATATAATTTAAGTAAAATTAGACTCCAAAATTTGATTTTTTTTGTGCAGAAAACTCTGTTATACAAAATTGTAATAATCGGTAATTCTATAGATGACCCTTCAATACAAGGACTTTCCTCTGATTCATACAGAGAAAAATACTATAACAGTGATACTATAAATTGGGCTCTGAAGCAAAGGTTAGAAAAATTTAGAAAATTTTAATTTTATCTTGTACTGGAGCGCCATCTATGAAACCGATCCACTCTAATGTATATGGGGTTGTTTGTGCATGACATGTGCACACACGCCATGCCAGACATGACTCGCAGCAAATATGCACATATTCATGTATGTCTGTGTGTATCTTTCTTTTTAGCGTGTTTCTGATTTATTGTCCTACGTCAAATATGGGAGATTTTATAAATTTTAAATTTCAGAAGAATATGAATTTCTTTTAAGCGAAAAATTGGTTCTTTAAAATTTAGTAACTTAATAATTTGACTAAAAAATTTAACGTCGTCTGGTATTATACATACTATACTGAACTTAAATACAGGTGCATTTTAAATTCATTCGTCTTTGTCAAAATATCTTGTTTTAGACAAAAAAAAAAAATACTCTAATAAAGCCCCCTTAGACCTCATACAATCAGCAGAAATTCTGAAGAGTAACCAGTGAAGTTGTGGGATTGTTTCCCTTCTTGGTTCTCATAACCTTCTTATATCCCTATCGATATAAAGTGAATGAGAATTGCAAAAAGTGTACAAGTAAGCCTCTTGGCAGGCAATGGCTACACCATCAATTAATAATAAATTGTCACACCACCGTTCGGAACCGGCGTTAAAATGTTGGTCCAATCATGCGCTATCGCAATGGGCTATTCTGACATAAGTGTGCCCCTAACCAACCTTACTTAAGTGTTGCACTTACATGCATAAAATATTTACTCTTCAGTTGTACAATGTGCGAGATTCTGAAGTGACCGCATAATCACCAAACTTATTTTTAAAGAAAAAGCTTAAATAAATTTATGCAATAATCAACAATTTAGGTTAAAGTACTTCAAGCTTTTAAAAACGATTCAATATTCTAAGTATACGTAATCCCATGTAAAATGCTGTCCTTTTGTCCTTTTACGTTATGCTTGAGCCATTCATCGCCAATTCATTGGTATCTTTTACGCTTCATCGTTTCGCTTGTTAAAATTATTTAACAAGAAAATCAATGAACCAACCAAAAACTCACTGACCCATACCCAACAATAATAGCAACAGCAGCAGCAGTAGCAACAACACCAGCAACATTTGCTCCCCAAGCCTTCATGCTGAATTGTGTCCTTGTTCATTATGCATGCATTCATTTAAGTGAAAGTGAATGTATCGGATCGACCCTTTTCGATTGCTGCTGATTTTCGATTCGATACGCTGTTCGCAACGTCATTATTGCCATCGAAATCGTCATTATCATCGTCATCATAATCATTGAGGTATCATTTCATTTTGGTGGCAAATCCTCTAACTAACATTACTAAATCAATTGTTTGGCAAATAAGCAAATGAATGAATAAATGAATCCCTTTTCGAAATTTCTTTTTCGTTCCTTTATTCCTGTTCATCTTTAATTTCTTATTCTTTTTTGAGCAGTTTGAAGAAGTTTAGTTTTTTGAATATATTTATAAATTTTCCAGCGCAATATCTTTTTGCGTCAATTATTGTGAATTTTTTGTTCTGTATTTGAAGGGGGAATCCTAAAGATTCTGGATTTCTGAAAAATTTAATTTAACGAATACAGCATAATTTTCTTATCACCCTGCTGACATATTCATTTCTCATCTTCTTCGATGTGGCGTAAGTTAAAAATTTACGATTTTCTGCCTATAATCCCTGTTTCATTTGCGAGATGCATGCATTTTCTCGCTTGGATACGTATTAGAGTTTTCCACATTTAGGTGTTAAATTATCGAGGTTATGTTATCTTAGCTTATGATATATATTTGAAATTTTGAACATATGCATATTATTAACATTCATCCCTAAAGTATGCTACATATTTTGAACAATACTGAAAATTAAAATGGTAGAAAAGCTTTATAAATTGGAATTAAATAAATGAATCAAATTAGTTGTTTATTATCTGACAACGACCGTGAATAAACATTCATGTCAATCATGTCAATTTATCAACATTTTTGAAAAATTTTCCTTATTACCAAAACATTTTGAAAGTTAAATGTATTGGCGTTTCGCATGAAAGTGTTCAATTTATTTATGGTGTGAGATACTTGAAGAAACATGTAAGTACTTAGTTATGGAATATAATATTTGGTATCAAACTTATATTTTGTATTTTAAAGTTCAAGCAGACATTCTCCTAAAAGACTTTTTTTGTGGAGAAGAATATATAATACTTAAAAGCGTCTTTACTTACCCTGTAGTATATTTGAAACCTACAAACTAAAACAAAGTTAGTAGAAAAACACAAATAAACTTGAAATCAAGCTTTTTCAAACAGCTGGCTGTGGCATTTGTTCATTTTCATAATTTTCCATAAACAACAAACGCATCGCAAAGCTAGACCATACAACTATCGCCCTTTCGAATCGGTGTATTGAGTTTTGATTAAGGATGAGTTTTCTTTCTTAAGCCAACCATATTGCATTGCAATTAAAGGCATTGAAAGCCTTCTTAAGAAAAATGTGACAATCACAGTGTGAGATATCCAGTATTATCAGGATATCTATATAGTCGCCGTATGTGAAAGTCAAAGGAAGGCATTCAAAGTTTTCCTCCACCTCAGTTATAATAGATGCACTGAATCACTTACAATAAAAATTATACTTTTCTTAAAATTAGTTGAATAGAAACAAGAAAGAAAAAAAAATCAATTCAAAATTGAAAACAATAATTCTACTCTCCCTTGTATCAGCGTCATCACAATCATCTTCGTCATCTTCATCAGCATCATCAAAACATTTAATCCATCATTTTTCATTATATTTAAGCTTTAAATTCCAAATTGAAGTTGCTCACTCACTTATGTATACATTCAATCATTTTCTTAGAAACCTTTTGAAATTTCACATCGATATCAACCAAACTCGTAGGTACTTTATTTTTGTGTGTTTAAGTTCAAGGTGAAAATCTTATTTAAGCATAAATAAAAATACTTATCCTTTCTTTCTCTCTCTGCCCAGTCATGCCTTGTCAAACCAATGCCATTCACTCGCCAATCAAAAGGATCTGTGAGATCTCATTGAAGGATCATACTACGCTTTTATATCAACTAAATTGACTTCCATTGTATTAATTTGTAAGTGTGTGAATGAGCGCGTGTTGGTTTGTGTGTAAATGTGCATTGCACACGTCGATTCATTTTTCTGCAACATTTTTGCGTTAGTGAGTGGCGGGTAGCTGTCAATTTGTTGTTGCCGTGATTGAGCATTATTGTAAATGCGGAAATCATGAGAAAAAAAGTAAAAACGTATGCGTACGTACACGAACATGTACCATTTACATGTGCATGTTTATTGCGTATGTTTTTGTAAGTGAATGTGAAAATTGAATTTCTGCTAGTGCGAAGATTGAACTTTTCACTCTCAAAGGAAATGACGGATTACACGCTTTCATTACGAAATAAATTGCTAAAGTTTCACATATTCTTAATATCTAAATGCAAGTTTTTCTGCTTTCTTATTGGAGAATATAGTAAGTAGATGCTGTAGACTTATCCTTATGGTGACGGATTTTTAATATTATTATTTGGTTTAGGTGGTCTTTATTTCTAGGTGTGCTTAACGTGAATACAAAAAATGTAAGTATAGAGCCAAATTTATTTATGAATGTATTTTAATTTAAAAGTAAATCTAGTGATTTACACTCAATGCATACATGCATATATAATCGGAAAAGTATGACCGCATACAAAGAGAAAAAATTATTTCAAATCCCAGTAGGAACGCAGATATTACACTATGTAAATCTATTGAAGAATTTGTTAATTAAAAGGCTATTAACGAAATCTTTTTTCATATAGCAAGCGAAAAGGTTGTGTATCCGGAACACGTTAAAATAACGAACGGAAAGCGCATACAGTTTAGATATTTCTATCTTTTTTAAAGAGAAGTTAAGCAACAGTTGTGCTCCATATACATCGACGACAACAGCTACACGTGTACGATATTCCGTCGAATTCTACTGTTTCATTTTATATTTTTAGATCAAGAAATAGTGAAGTAGAATTTCAAACATAATGGATGCGATTGCAGCAAATGTTGTTTTATTGACTGCGACTTTAACGAATGGACGCGGCAACGACTAACTGATTTTAATTATATTTTTCACATTTTCCACCCATTTCCTATTTTTCAGAAATTAAAACCAATATTATTTCAATATATAATTGTAGTTGCATGTATTTTTAATGAATGATCTCCAAACCCATTAGCAACTCGGTTCGATTTCTTCCACTTTTTTTTTTTATTTAGAACTCGGTAAATGGCGTTGTGGCCAAGTTATTACTAAAATTCTTATGTTCGAAGCTTAAGAAAGTCAAAGAATGTGTTTTCTTTAATGTTGTTGTACCGAT
Organism: Toxonevra muliebris; assembly: GCA_963691655.1. Taxonomy (NCBI): domain Eukaryota; kingdom Metazoa; phylum Arthropoda; class Insecta; order Diptera; family Pallopteridae; genus Toxonevra; species Toxonevra muliebris. The sequence goes on along the minus strand of OY829326.1, from coordinate 49,623,461 downwards.
TGTGTTTTTACGTAAGAAGGGGAGACGAATGCTTTCGGAATTGACACGGCCATTTGTGTTGATTGTAATGAAACATTTCAAAATAAAGGTAAGTAGCTTAACCCTTAGCAGCACGGTGGTCACCACTACCGACCACATATTTTGTTTTGTATTTGCGATAATAGAACTGTAATTTTTCTATTTAAAACGATTAACTCTTGCTATATATGATACCAAGACGATAAAAAAAAAACAAACAAATGACCTAAAATGTTTGTTATAAACAAAGAAAAGAAATGATATCACTTTTCAGAAAAAAAAATTTGAGATTTGTGGAGATTTTTCTAACTACATAAAGTGACTTTAGAGAAAAGGGTTTTTCGGGTGGCTGATTACGAATCTGAAGTGAGTTTTGAAAAATTCAAAATGGCGGACGACTTTTACTTAAAGTAGTTGATTTTGTTTGGAGCCATCAGCATCGCTTTTTTTCGATAATTTCTTCATACTGTACCACTTTGTATGATTGTTGAATGTTTTTTTGCTACATGTAATACTGTGCAACAATAATTTAAGAGCAAGCAATGGTTTTCTGGAGAATCAAGTACAAGTATAGTGTAATACAACCTCCGGATGGGTTAGTTCAGATTGGCTCTAAAATTAAAATTATGGCCGTTTGAATTTTTTCGCTAGGCCAGAATTTTGAAAGATGGGCAAAAATATAAAACGTATTATATATTTGAAATTTGAGTACGAATCTGCCATTAACTCTTTTATACTCAATGTTGCGTATATTCAACATTCACTTTTATGTGAACATTTGAAATTTCTTGCTTAAAAAACTTTTTTTTAAATTTTAATCTTTGAAGTCCAGCGAAAAAGCACAAATTTTTACTAAAAACTTTTGCATTATTTTTTGAAAAAAAAAAATGCGTTTGGTTATTTCTAAGTAGAAATTTTCTTTTTCAAATATATTTATAAACGATAAAAGAATATGAAAATCAAAGAATTGGACGAATTGGATTACCTAGTGGTAGTCTACAGCTCCAGAGCTATTTTTTTTTTAACAAAGGACAAACAAATCAATAAATAAACATAGAACTTGGTGTCATGATATGTGGAAGACCTAAGTAACCGTAATTTCAAAACAAAAGGTTTCTATCAAGCCTCATCAAAATTCGAGCGTCAAAGGTTTAATATAAAATCAAAAACAAAATGGCGGATCTTAATTGGTTTAAAAAAACGTTTTGAATATCAAATAAATCCGTTCACGATTTAGGGTACCGGGCAATAACCGGTTAAGTTTAAATGCCTATATCCATATTCTTTTTTCAAGTACAACATTTAGCTTTAATAGAAAAACTGAAAACGACAAAATAAAATCAATTTTTGGAATAATTTTCATCTAGCTTCATAAATAAATTAAAAATTAAAAGTTTTTTAGTTTTTTGGGCACAGTTTGAAGCAGATTTCGACAGCTAAGTACGCAACAATAAAAAGAAAGAAGAAAACTTAAATGTGATAATGGCAGCAACTGAAGATAAAAAAAATTAAAAGAATCTGAAGAAGCGGACACACAAAAGACCAACAACACTAGAAACATCAATTCAATATGTCAAAGTTTAGCCATTGACATTAATTAATGAAAAGTAAAATGGGAGCCATTTAGCAAAGAAAGTAATGCCGCTTTGAAAAATAAAAGAAACGGAGGCAGACACACACATATACTTGGATATACATATATATATATATATATATATATGTTATAAATGTGTACATATGTAAGTGTATGTATATAAACCAAAAAAGAAGCTGTCAGCAAAGCACGACAACGAGCAACAGAAAAGCAGCAACAGGCAAAAGTGCAAAATAAAACAGGAAAACTGTAAGAGCAACTAAAAAAAAATGTGAGGTGTGTGAAAGAAAATCATGGAAGCAATTAGATTAAAGAGAAGCTGAAACACCTACAAAAGCAAAAACGAAAAAAAACGATAAGGAAAGAAAGAAAAGGCAGCAAATTGAAGCGTTGTACAGCGTAAAGATTTTTGTATAATTTGTGAAAATTGATGATTTGTTTAGAGATTGCCCTAAGAGCCGGGGAGGTAAAAAAGAGCATAGAATAAAAGCAATACAAATTGGCAACACCAAATGGAAAATCATGAATATGAAAAAGGAAAAGTGAGATGACTAAAACATTTGGCTAAAGCTGAAAGGGCGTAGAAAAAATTGTAAGAATAATTAATTTAATTAAATAAACTGAGGTGAAAATAAATGAATAAAAAACTTACGGCGCGTTCGTTCGTATAAAGCAAAACAACAGCAGCAGTGATAATTAATAAAAAAAAACAACAAAAGTCAAAATGATTAATGAATTGCTTATTCAAAAAATCAAACAAACAGCAAAAGGGAAAATTAAATGTTAATAGGAAGCCAAAACAGGAGCATCTTCCGGTTGTAGCTATCATTTTTAAATTTCCATCAAGCAAGCATATTAACTAAATAAAAATAATCGTAATAAACTTTTATTATGAATTTAATTTAAATTACTTTTTAAATATTTTTCAAAATAAGCTCAATAAAATATTTGTATGCAAAATAATAATAAAAGCATAATGCATGCATGTCTGTATGAAATTAATGAGCTTAAATTTTTTAATTTTTCACGAAATAAATTCACATAAATATTTAAAAATAAATGGAATTTAAATCATTTCTCTTTTGTAATAGAAAATCAGTTGTGAAATATTTAATACGGAGAAACCTTGTAAAATTTTTGCTGCAAATATTTAAATAAGTAGAAATTAATTATTTTTTGAAATGGTTAAATTCACAAGCATTTTATAGGGCCATAATTTTTCCTATATATGAATATTTGTGGGCACTTTATGTACTGTATTGGTGGCGTTTTAAGTTGTATTACACCACTACTCCATGAGTATTATAGAAACACAACATGTTCGGTTTGTGCTCAACAAAAATTTGCTGAGCTGTCGCCATTTTTTCGAGCGTATTATTTTTCTGCTACTTTAGCTGAGCATGTTTTGCATCTGCGAACGTTATAATATTCTGCATTTTGTCTATATCGTTAGCATTCAAGCAGAAATCACTAAGTCCAATTACTTTTTTTATATTAAAACCGTATAAGCCTTTTTCAATTTCAAATTACGTTTTTGATGGCACAGTGGAAACGTATACATCTAAAATACCAATCTAGGGACTTTTTTTTGCTGGAACTTAAAAAGAAATTTTGAAGAATACAGCGCTCAGACAAGTTTTACGTCCATTGTACTATATCCACTGTTCCCTTTTGCTATTCTTTTAGTCAACCTGATTTATTAATAAACCTAAGCAAATCCTGCGGTGTCTGAGATCCCAGGTATCTGGGTACTTAGTGAGTTTCGCCAGAGTTAATTGTCCACCATGCATTGTATATATACACTAACTTCATTTTAGATATGAAAAAAACTTCTGCTAGAATACCCACGTCTATGGTTTCGTAATAGAACAAAGGGTCAGTCGCTTGTTTTCGTTTCACGCTTTACTTGCCGGTTTTAATTCACTGTCTGTAAGTCTTTACCAAGCATTGCAGGCCTTTCCATTTCCATTTTTAACACATTTCCAATTGTATGCATTATCTCCTATTATATTGCTTGAACCTGATATGCAGTTGAGTTCGACTCTTTGCATTCGTACAACAGAGTTGGCTTGACTTTTGTGTTGAATCAACTTATGTAGTTTGGTGCCTTCTGAGATGTGAGATGAATCCCGTTACAGAAAGAGGATACCACAAACCTACTTTTCTGCATGATCCGCTGGACTTAGATGCTCAGCCCTCTTCTAGCTCAATACCATCTATTTGAAATTGGTTCATTGTTTTTAGTGTAGATTTTTATGTCGACTCTCGCAGTTGAGATCTGGACCAGATGTAATTTAAAGTGCATATCGGCTTATGTCCGCGTCAAAAAGCATAGTCGAGATCTTGTTGGTGCTCATAGAGTCTGTAAGCAATGCCCACTTCTCACAAATTCCGTGCTACATAACCATATCAAAAACAGTTTTAAACAGAAGCGGATATAGCAGATATCCTTTTCGTATCCCTGCTTGTATATTTATTGGTTCACTCAGTTTTCAACCATGCAGTATGCGATAGTTTGCACTGGAATATAGAGTCACAATGAATTCTAGAAACTTTCGTGGAACACCTATCCGCATGCTGTTGGCATGATGAGTGCAAAAGCCCTGAGATCCAAAATCCTTTTCTTTATTCCTCAGTCCTTAAGCTGATCGAGAAAGACAACTGCTATGCGGTTGTTGATTATCATGCCGGTCATCTCGTTGCCTTGGATAACTGCATGGCCAGGCATCTTTATTGCAAGTATGTTGAGCTTTGCAATTGCCTCATCCACGACTTTCGAGGAAGCATTGTGAACAGTAGAGAAAATTTAGCTAACATTTTCTATTAGTGAGTTCTGCATTCTACCACTTCGGTAAGTCTCACCAAAGATTAAAGTCCTTCCGAGCAATAGTAGTAGGAGCTGAAACCCTTTTATAGCAGCGGTCAGGTTTGTGATCCCAAAGCATGCATGATGCTGTAGGCAGATGATGCTGTAGGCTAAACAGAAAACTTTTTTAGGGTCTGATAATGCGTTGGTACATATGTATCTAGTGAACTAATTTGTAGCTTATTACTTTGACGCAAATCCACTCAAGCATTTTGAGACATTTCCACACTATTTTTACAGTTTGTAACCATACCCACTAATAAATATATTTCCATAACAATGAGACATTAATGATGACTACACAGATGATAAGAAAATGTGTGTAGTGAATAAAGTTTTTAATAAAAAATCACTTAAATGGTTTATATATATGATGTAATTAAAGAAAGAAAAAAATTTGCCTTAAGCTTGCGTTAAACTTAACGTGCAAACATGGCATTGATCTACAGCCAAGATATTCAGATAATACTTACCTCTGCTTGCTTTAGCTTGATGCCACAAAATAATCATAACTTTCAATTGTACATATAGCATGTAGAACATACTTGAAGATCGATCTTCACTACTTGACGAAATAATACAAAAATTAAAATATACCCCAATGATAAAGAAGCAACACAAAACAGAATGTTATCAAAATTGGTTAGAAAATTAATTTACAAGAAACAAAAACAAAATAAAAATTGACGTGCGTACAACCACATTTAATGATATATTATGAATTTAAGCCACTTGAAATACTTAGAGGGTATGATAGTAAAATGATAGATAGAAAATCATAGTGAAAATATGATAAGAAAGCATATAAATAACATTTTAATTATTAATAAGATCTACACCAATAAGATTAGATGAGCTTAACACGGAAGGTATTTCACATGCCCCATACAAATACAAATATTCACTCACTTCAAAATAGTTAGGTGCTAATTTGGTACTGTGACTATCTTATTTCTGCAAGTGTGTATGTGTATTGCCTTTTTGGACATATGAAATTTTGAGTGAAACTCAATTCATGCGATGAAATTTGAATATGGCCTCTTATCATTCTTATCATAATAGTATTTAAGGCTGCGATTTGGCTCATAATCCAAACATTAAACGTTTGACATGAAACTAAGTACGACATTACTCTTGCTGGTTGCTGGCAGCTTTTGCCTTTACCAAAGCTGCTCAGCTGGCACTTTGCCATTGGATTTGCTGAAAAATCTGAAAATTAGCGATGAAAATGATGAAGTAGAATTACCAGTAGAAGCAGTGCCATTCGAAGAAGAACCGGAAGTGCCAGTTGTTGATGAGGTGCTTGGAGACCCCATGCCAGAAGGACGTGCAAGTGGTAAGTACTTTAGCCAGCGCCAGCAAAGTTATACTTTCCTAATTTTCTTTTTGCTCCCTCACTTTTCTTTCACATACAGAATGTAAAATTACCATTCGCGGTGGTTTGGGTGAACCTCAGCCCGTTTTCTTGAAAACCGATGCTGCTGAATTCTACCCATACACCAACACTGGTGACATGCTCGTCGATTCCGGCAAAACTATGCAATTGTGGTGTCCCGGCCAATTCAAATCGTTTGCTACTACTCTCATTACCGCTAGTTGCGTTAGTGGAGACACTTTCAAAGTAGACGGTTCCAGTTACAATTTCAAAGAGTTCACCTGCAAGTCATGGCCTGGCTTTGTTGCACAAAAGACTGGACAATCTTGCAATGGTGGCATTATGGTACGTGTTGGTTTCGCCGTTGCCTCTAATCGTTTTGTTCAGCAAATGGAAATTTGTTTCGATGAGAAAGAAGAAGTGACACGTTATGTTGAACATCGCTTAACTCCCGGCAATAACTACTATCAAACTGGCGTCGATCGTATTACCTTCCAGACCGGTGGTTTCTTCGCCGGCAAAAATGTTGACAAACTCTATACCCAAGTACAACAGCAAGATACCATCAACGACCATTTGGGTGGTGATGCTGACAAATATTTCGATACCAAGAAAAACGTTTTCTTAGCTCGCGGTCACATGGGAGCTAAGGCTGATTTCGTTTATGGCACTGAACAACGTGCTACTTTCTTGTTCATTAATGCTGCTCCACAATGGCAAGTCTTCAACGCTGGCAACTGGGCTCGTGTTGAGGATGGTGTACGCTCATGGGTCTCCAAGAAGGGTATGGATGTTACTTGCTACACTGGTGTCTGGGGTGTTACCACCCTCCCCAACAAGAGTGGCGTTCAGACTCCATTGTACTTGGCATACGATAACAATAACAACGGTTTGATTCCTGTCCCAAAAATCTATTTCCGCGTAGTTATGGAACCTTCCACCAAGAAGGGTATTGTATTTATTGGAGTGAATAATCCTCATTTGACTTTGGAAGAAATCAAGAAGGATTACATTTTGTGTACTGATGTCAGTGATAAGGTTACATTCTTGACCTGGAAGAAGACTGATATAATGGCTGGTTACTCGTATGCCTGTGAGGTTGATGAATTCAGAAGGAAGGTAACAAATTTGCCTGCTTTGAGCGCTCCTGGCGGTTTATTGTTGTAAGGTGTGCAAATGATGTCGAGTCGAAATTTTTATACATACGATTAAAATACGTTTGATTATGATGAAATGACTTTTTAATTTTTTAATAACTATGGCATTTTGGTTTTATTGGTTTTCAACAAAGGTCAGATAACTTTTGAAATTACTTAAATATAAAAAGGATAAAAAGAACAATCTGTTGTTAGTGAAATTTATTTATTATATTCAGATTGTGTTTTATCTGTAAGTACATACGCTTCAGCCCCTCAACCAACTTTTGCTTATACACAAGTACATATATCGCTCATTTACTAAAAGACTGTCATAAGTCAAAAAACACAAATTTGTAAGGTAAATGAGTTAGTGCTAACTGACTTACAGTCTAATTCATTTCAGCTCAAGAAACATGAAATATTCTTCGTGGCATAGGCTCTCACAAACTTTTTCTCCGCGGAATTGTGGCAACATTTTAAGAAGCATAATATTAAAAATTCGTACAGATGAGCATGGCTCCTCTCACATAAATAAAATAATTACTTTTTAATAGTTTTAATTTCATAGAGTAAGGCACGATGTAATTCGACTCACAAAATATGCATTATTCCGTAACTGGACACAGCACTAAATTATACTGGTATCAAAGTTTTTGTTTCAGTTTTGTCCGTCCTTTTTTTGGTAATTTATGGTAGGTATCTGTAAAAGCATAACGTTGTGTGAAAAAACCTAAATAGACTTAATTGAAAGATAATAAATACCGTGTACTTTATACAAGCCTAGCAAGTCAGTTTTTTTTTCTTCACACTAACATGTTACGCTGGAGTATTTTGAAATTGAACGATTGCATGTTGTTTGGAACCTAAAACTTTGACATACTTCTGTGATATAAAGTGAAAACTGCCAAGGGTCAACTAAATTTAATAGTAAACAAAATACTCCTTTTAACTTTATGGAAACAATACTCAACTATTTTAAAAACCATTTCTCACTGTATTAAAGCAAAGTTTGTGCATAGTTAGAACTAAGAAAGTAAAGTACTATCTGCTTTCATTATAAATTAAAAATAAAGAAAATATTAATAGTCACCTTAAGACGACAACAAAGTTGCTTAAAACATATGACGTGAGTTACGTTTTTACTGTAGGTAAAACTTTACAACCCTTTACTGATTACTGATAAGGCATATTAATTTCCTTTAGATCAAAAGTTAATTATAAATTTGAAAAACCCATTGAAAATTATTTATGATTATAAATTTAACTACTTCACGTGTCGTTTTGATTAAATTTTTAATAACTAAAACATTTTTTTGTGACTATAAAGTCTAGATAACAATATAAAAGAAATTCTACGTTAGAGGGAAAAATTTTCAATAAATTTTGTTTTAAATAACTAAAACATTTTTATGTAATTTAAAGTCTAGATAAAATGGGAAAATTACTTGGCTTGTTCTCTGTTTATAAAGTAGGGGCAAATAATTCTTCAATTGGGTACAATGATTAGCAACTTTTCGATTGAAATAATAGAAACTAAAACAATAGAAAAAAAAATCGTTTGTGTGTATATGTATATGTAATTGCATCGCGCCTCAACCACTAAACGTATCAAATTTACATCATATTTTTGTTTCTTGTTATGGTTGGTTTAATTCTTTTTGGGACCCGCTAAGTAGCGCTGACTTCGAGATATTTATATGAATTTAGCTCGGGTTGGGTCTTAATGGCATATATCATTCCAGGTGCAATTGACAGAGTGAGTTAAGCTCCAGGTTTGTGTTTGTTTGTGTTTGTTTGTGTCATGGGAACGGCGAGAACTTTGAGATTTCCTGCGAAGGACTTGTATCTTTTGATCTCCTCTACTGACAGTGCTTGACTTGTGCGGATTCATAGTTTTTTTGTTGTTGATATGATCAGGGCACTAAATTTCCAAAATCCGTTGATAAACGTCTCGATTCGATTAAACCATTTTCATGTCTCAGAACCTTAGTATAATACAGATTTTTTTTTATTGGATGTTAAACCCTCTCATTATGGGTGTTAAGCCCCCTCATCATTTCTTTCTTCCTATAAATCTATTAAAAACCCAATACTAATAAAGGAAAAAAAATTTTATTCAAAACCATCACCATGGTAAGTTCTTGCTGGCAGACTTGCCAAGTATTCGGTAGCTAAATTCATTGTACATAGCTATTGTCTATTTGTCAATGTTGATGATTTTAGTTAGTAGAGTCTCCCAAATGCATTGGTACTGGAAATGTTCTTGCCTAACAAGGTTTAGGTGATGCCATTTAGCTCGTTTGCTGTATTTCATTTGCTTTTTTGACTTACTTCATTCTTAAAGAAAAGGTGCGATGTAATTCCCTTTGGGAAAGAAAATTCAATTTTGGCTCTTCAGTTATCTTGTTCTACAACTTTTTCTCTTTTAGGAATCCAGCGCACAGTGGCCTGAAGTCCAAAAATGTTTGCCCAAAATATGAATACGATATTAAATGTTTGTAAAATTATGTCTTTATAAAAATGTTAATCTTAAAATGCTAGGAAATTCAAGCAAATAAATAAATAAAAATAAATGGTGGTGTCTCCGATTTTCTTTAAATTCGTTTTTCCAGTGTAATAATTCAAATTTAAAATTTTTGTTGATGCAGTTTTATTTAACTCATCATTGTAAACTAAGAAAAGCCAAAAACGCAATAATATCTAAATGAGTAAAACGGTAAATAAGGAAAAAGTGTTCACAAAACTGTTTAAAAATGTTAGAAAAAATATTAAAAATTAAAGTTAAAAAATTTGAATGGCCTCCATTAGCTTTAGCGGTCCCTGATAGACGAGACGGTATAGAGAAGCTTAGGTTTCTTATAGTTTTGTGAGATTTCACTATATAGGGGTTCCGTTTCTCCTTCATTTTACCTAAAACATTAGTAGGAATTGTTTAGTTTGTTGTTGTTATCAGTTTAAAAAAAGCAAAATAACAAAGCTGCTTTCAAGAAATTTTCACATTTTAATTATTACGTAAAAAAATCCAAAAATTGTGTCGTATGTATACTTATGTGACTGTGTGTAAGTTCTTGAATGTGAATTAGAATAATAGGAACAAAAAATTACAAAACAACAACAAAATTGTATGTAAATAAAGCCTATACAACTGAAAAAACTGAACACACTCTCTGCCAATGAATAATGCAGTGTTTTGTAAGAATTATAAATTTTCTACTATATAAAATTGAATGCAACAAGTTGGTTTGCTGATTGGTTTATCCTTTATACGTCTCAAGAATCTTAATCTGATCTTAACCAAATCGAGTACACATACTTATCCGTTGGTCTCCGGACAATGTCATAAGCGGAGTATGATGGGTTTTTGGGAATTGGGTGTGGCACCTTCCATACAACTCAAATGTCTTTTTGGGTAAATCTCCGCAACTATTTACTGTAAAGTGTTGAGAATCTGTACAAAGATGTTGGTTGATAATGTTATGTAACATGAAAAGGGAGAGAGATATTGGAAAAGCAAACATGACTTCTCCCATATAACCTGAATTTTAATTATGAAATACCTCAAAAACCATTACGGCTCTAAGGTTTTGTATGGAAATATTATTTGCCAATGACATTTTGTGGGAAAAATAGGAATGGGCGTGGATCAGTGGGCATGGATTAGTGAACAAGGATTAGAGAGAGCGGTCCCTCATATACAATTCTAATGCTTTTTTGAATATAGCTATAGGACCATTTATAATACATCACTGAAATTCGGTACAAAAACATTGGCTGACAAAACCATGCTGCAAAAAAATATGCCTGGGATTGAAAAGAGGATGGGGTACTTTCTACATAACCTTAATTTTTATTATGGAATATCTCAGGAACTATATAATATAGGGGACGGTACTAAGTTTTGGTCTGAATATGTTATTTGCCAATGGAATCCTGTGAAAAAAATATGGGTAGGTCAGTTAGTAGGTGTGACACTTCCCATGTAATCCTGATTTTTACTAGGGTATATTTCCAAAATTATTCGTTGAACGTTGATTGCCACTGAGATGCTAGTAAGAAAACTATTGGAAGTTTGTTTGAAAAGGCGATATGTTGGCCGCAGTTATTGGGGAGCCCTACCAAGGATGTTGACAGTATTAACTATTGGACTAGTAGAAGTAGAGCAACCTATGTAATCGTAATGAATGATGAGTGCACTAATTAGATTTAGATCGGAGATTGCCACACTCACGTCATCATTTCTTTTACAAAAGGTTTTTGTTGTTGCAATTTTTGTATTACCCAAATTTTACCAGGGCCGAACAGTGAAATAAATAAATAACAATTGGAAATCGGGAAATTAGTTTTTAGTTTTTTCTGTTCTGTATTTTGATCTCAAATATATAGTCACCGTACCGTTTTTTATGTCGCTTATTATAATTTATATTTAATACTTAACGTAAAATTTTATCCACTATTTTAATTTTTGAACCAAAAGTTTAAGTTTTCCAAGCGTCTACTTGTTGTTCATAACATCTTTTGATGGTCTTCTTATACAAGATGTAATATCGATGATTGTATTAATTGATTAATTATATGGAATTTGTGTCTAACTTTATTTACTTTTACTTTTTAAATAGAGTGTAGCTTAACCAAATTGTATTTAATACGGTGATCTGACATTGACAGAAATAAGTTAACGACAACTGTACGATTTTAGTTATTAAACTCGTTGTTCTGTTGACAAAAATTAAATAGCAACAAAGCAATCGAATAAACTAGCATTTTTTTTTTATTTCTTTATTATATTTTCAGTAACTAATTGCATAAGTATATATGTATAGTAGTATTTATTGTATTTTACATAAATTTTTAACGATTTTGAATTTATTTTTACTGTTGTTATTTTTAATTAAAATATTTTCATTTTTACAAGTTTTAGGAAGAAGAAATTATGACATTCATTCATTTAATATACTTAATAATATGCCTAAAAACTAAACTAAACATTTATAGAAGATTTTATCATTATTATATTATTTAGTTTTTCAGGTTCATCATAACTAGTGCATTTACAATTTATTAATTGTAATTATTTAACAATTCTATAGTTTATAATAATTTATTTACTACTATTTAGTATAATGTAATTTAAAGCATTGACATTTACAAAAAATCTGTAAGTTTTTACTTTTACCTATTTATTAAGGTAATTGGTATTAAATTTCTTTAGATATAACATTTGCCACATTTTTTACAGTGATTGCTATAATTATTTATAAATACGAATTTATTTTAGATTACACTGTGTGACAGTGAAAATATACTTTCCTCGAAATTTTACTTAAATTGTAGGTATAGTCAAGCAGAAAAAAACTGCATACTCACAATTTTCAGTTGACCCTCAAAATCTGAACTTAGGGCCGAAAAACCCATTTTTCATAGGTTAAAGCATATACTTGCCCGTAACTTTATTTTTATTTATCCGACGAGTAAGTTTTTGTATTTTATTCAAAAGAAGACACTTAGCTACTTCCAATAATAAATAAATTGGTAATATATCTTACGAAATAGCAGAGCTAGAGGGCAAAATATAAAGAAAATTGAATTTGTTTTTTATTTTTTCACTTTGAATGGCGTTTTAAACGACTATTTTGTTTACCAGTGTATATATAAAGGTATAAATAAAGAAACTGCATTTAATTTTGTTTCCAACGAGTTAAACATTTTCAAAATCCACTGAGGTTTGATTGAGATATTCGACTTCAAGCACCATATACTGGAAAAAAATGTATACATTTTTAAACTGCTGTATTGTATACTTAAATAATTGGAGAATACTCATATGCAAATACTTACATTCTACGTATTGAAATTTTGAAGTCAGCCACACCTCAATGGATTTTGAAATTTTATAGCTCGGAAAAGAATTGAATGCAGTTTATTTTCATATACTCTGATATATACACTGATAAACAACATAATCGTTTAAAAGGCCATTAAAATTTTTTCAATATTCCTTAAGATATATTATCAATTTATATATCGTTGTAAGCAGCTAAATATCTTCTTTTCAATAAAATATAAAAACTTACCCCTGGGATAAACAAAAATAAAGTTACGGGCAAGTATATTCTTTCACCCATCAATAATGGGCTTTTTGGCCCTAAGTCCATATTTTGAGGGTTAATTGAAAATTCTGAGTATGCAGTTTTTTTCTGCTTGACTAGACCTACGACAGGTGTAAACCTCGGAAAAAGCATATTAAAATTTTTGTTTTTTGTCACACTGCCTTTTTTTTGATTTTCAATTTTTCTAATTAATTTTTTTTTCCACAATTATTTATTTTTGGCTAACGTTTTTACAATTTTTTAATCATATATTGTATTGAAAAAAAGTAAATAGTCGTTAGGTTATCTAGTTAAAAAGATATTTAGCTTTTCGCACAAAAAAAAACAAAAGCAGCTTATATTTACAGTATATGGTAAGAGCAGTATATCTAATAACAATATAACAAGAAAAGTAACAGCCAACCTACTAACGTAAGTTCCAATATATTGTTGAAATATTTAGTTATTTACATATCTTTAGTTTGTATGCAATTTGTAGAATTTATTACGAGTACTGATCTTATTTTCAAAAAGTTTATTAGTAATGTTCTTTGATAAAAATGCTATTGATTTTAGTAATATTATAAAATTTATTTCTAATTTGGCAGATGGAAAAGGAAGAAAAAAATCTGCATTCTCGAATAAAAAGTAAATTATTTATATCAACAAAAGCTTAAAGGCATAGACCAACAATTATTTCAAGGCGTCGACAAGGCGTCAGTATATAAAGACTTATAACCAGGGTAAGGAAAAGTGTCAGGTAAATACTACATTACGATTAAGATTAACATCCAAAGTACAGAAAAATAAATTATGGTCGGATATAAAATATAATTAAACATAAAATAAAACAGATGGCATATCAGACATATTAGCCATTAAGGGGTTAGGTCCAGTCAGAGTTGTGAAAAAAATTAAAATTTTATATAACTTTTCTTTGACAGTAATTACATTTATTTCCAAAAACTATCAACACAGAGTTATTATAGTATACTATGTTTTATCTTTACTTGACCGAAATTAGAAAAAAAATTAATTGATGACAAAGTTTTTCAAAATTTGTGACCGTTGTTATTAATTTTTGCTTATAGTTTTCTTGGTTGCCTCTTTCAGCTAATTTAAAGGATTTTAAGCGTTTTTCGTTTCATTCAGTGCTATTTTGTGTGAAAGAATTAATTTAATAACTTTAAGAACTTTGTATCTTTTTAACCTCTAATTGATTTGTGGGCAATTTTTGCTCCTGTCTTCCTGAAGTAGATATTCTCCAAAATGAATGTAACAATCCCACATAACACACCAACACTGTATATCAACCATATCCAGCGAAAATCAGATACAATTAATGGTTTAACTATTTCATTGATTTCTGGTTTCAGAACTTGAACAGCTCCTGTTGCCGTCATATCGTAATAGACCATGCTACTCCAAAAATTTAATAAACCGGATTCCTTCAATTGTGATATCAGATTATTGAACGATTCGCGGAATATGGAATGCTCATGTAATGGAATGGCAAAAAAACTAAGCTTGATTAAACACATTTGCTCTGGAATATTAAAAATTTTTCTTGACAATTTTGACTGTTGTAGCTCTATAATTGGCCAAAGGGAACTGGTTGTTATGTATCCGTAATTAGGATCTAACATATTCAAGTGCTTCCGATATTCACTGACATTGACGACAACAAAATTATTATTGAGTTTTTCCAAAGTGCTGGAACTTATAAATGTAGGTAACCAAAATTGAGTATCAGAGGTAATCAATATCTTTCGTGGTGACCTTATAAGGTCTTCGATTGTCTGTATTTCCATTAGAATGGGTGGGCTCGAGAAATAACTCTGCAAATATGCTGTAAATGTAGTGACCACGATCATTCCAGTAAGAAATATTAGTAATGATATACATTTCTTGAAAGTTGTTGAAGCAAACTGCAATTGTGTACTCTGCCCCATTATGCCACGTAATGTTGTCGAAGCGGTTATAGATAAAAATGTTTGAATGAAAGTCTCCGATTGAAAACTTTTTAGTGAAAGCAAAACTGTAAAGATTAGCAGTAGTAATATAACAACAACAAAAAATGATGATTTGAATAATAGAGGAAAAATTTCATTGACAAGTAGTGGTGCTGCTAGTGGAATTACGAATCCCACAGAGACGTATTCGACAATCGCTGACATTTCGTGCGAATTATTTATCCCCGAAACAGCCATTGGTATATCAATAGTTCCATTTATGATAAGATTATTTATATATGGTATGTTGTAAACAGTTTTTGGAGCAATAGGCAGTGGATAAACTAAAGTTGCTTGATGCTTTTTTGCAAATGCTTGTATTACTTTAGCAATATATCCCTTAATATGAATTTTTCCACTTCTATCACGATATACCAAGGATCGTGATTCACTATGACCAGTTATAGTACGAATTGCTGCACCTTTCATATCCGTTAAACCATTCGAAAAACATTTATCCTGTATGTTCTTTTGCTCTATTTTAAATGTTGGAAATATCGTATAAGTGTAGAAACATTTGCTGCTGGCAAAATCTTGGAAAATGCTTATAACATTTGGCAGAAAGTTATCCATACTGTATTCAAATAATTGTTGCAGTTGTTGGTTGCTGTCTCGATAGGATTTGTTCCAATAAAAAACTATTCTGGTGTATCGAATATGCCACAAAAATGATAATATACCTTGAAGAAAGTCAGACTCGATTTCCCTATCAACGCAATAAACCAAAAGCATTTCGCTGTTCACACTTTCTTCTCTTTTTAATTCTCTCGCCGAAGTTTCCAATAAGATCACTGGTGTGTGCAACATTTTTACAACATGATTTTCAATACAAATTTGTTCGCTGCTACTGAATATTATCATGGTTTCAAAGTTCCGTTCCAATTTGATTTTATTAAAAAATTTTAGAATTTGAGTTTGATATGGCTCAAAACTTGTAGCAGCCACAACAATTGCAAGACACACAATTTTTAACATAAACATTTTTATATTTAGTTACTTTTAAAACTTTTTTATGTTTCTTACTAATAAATAATATTTTTTTTACATATTGTGTGTAACGAAAAATGCAAATTTGAAATGAAATCAATACCCAATGTTTTCTTTTCAGTTTTGACAAATACGTATAAAATTTACACAAATTGCTTATATGACTTTACTGTTATTTAATTTGCGCTTTCATGCATACATATTAAATTGAACTTTACCAGCTACAAATATTGAAGATTTTATCGTGAAAAGTATTGTTCGGAAAAACTCTATGGAATTCGCTTTACGCTGATGAAATTAAAAATGTTAAAATTTAATTTTATTATTTATATGTACATATAAAGTTCAGGTTTCCAAGGTTAGCCGTTTTAACACCAAAATGTTTTGAAAGTAATGTGGCATCCTCGACCACAATGTCCATTCACTTTCGGCACTGACACACACACACGGTTTTTCTAAGCACAAGACGTCTTGAATTTTTTGGCATTTCAATTGTTAATTTATAAATAATAATTTGAATTGATAGCACTGCCCTGTAAATTTTAACTTTTCTTGTGCGATTTTTCCATGCTGACACGAATTTGTGGTCAAAAACTTTCCATCACGTCACGTTTTCGAGAAAAAAGGGGTTGAAATCCCTAAAAACCCTGACCCGGAACCCTGACGTGCGACAAACTTCGCTTATATTAGAAATTAAAGCCTGGACCATACCCTTTCAAATGAGCCGAAAGTTAAATTGTTCGCATGCGCCCTTAGAGCAGGGGTTGTGAATATGTCTAAGGATGAAGGAAATAAATGCTCAGAACGGATTTTATGTCCCTCCCACACCCACGGCCATACATAATAAGAAGTGCAGTGGTCGGAAATGTTTTAAAGGTCATTTGTTACACATCTGCAGTCAGATTCAAAATGACGGATTAAATATGGTGGACCGTTTTTATCTTAGGTATAAACCTACGGCCAGATATAGTGAAAAGTGCAGTGGTCCGAAGTGTTTTAAGGGTCGCTGGTTACAAATCTGAAGTCAGGTTTTAAAAATTCAAATCAGTTCTGCGTACATTTTTTTCAGAGCACGTCAGGGTTCGGCTCCACAATTTTAAAAAAATGACCAAAAACGCTGTTTTTGAGAGTTTCAACCCCTTTTTTTCTCGTGGCGTGATGGAAAATTTTAGATCCCAGATTCGTGCTCAGCATGAAAAATCCATTCGGAAACACTAAGGAATCATCTTATTCGCAAAACCCATGCAGGGCAGTGTAATTAATAAAAACTTGAATTAAAAGAAATAGCTTCAACTAACAACCTAAAGTAACTGGTTCATGGAGTTAAAATTCCTAAATTTTGTAGTTTTATCCGATGAACAAAACAGCGAAGTTTTATAAAATAAGGGCGACTTCTTAATTTGGGTTAGAATTACCTTATTTTATCTATCGATGACCAACATAAGTCTTGCAATTGGTGAGCAATTATAATTAAAACAAATGTTTAAATTAAAGTCGATAATCATGATAAATAACCAGAATTATGTAGCTCCTCTTTTAGAGATAATATAGTTAATTACAAATAGAAAAAATGTATCAGTTTACTTCTGCAAAAACAAAAAGAAAAAGTAAAACAAATGGAACAAAAGAATATTGCTAATCGTATACTTGCCTTTGGCTCTTATAGTTTATAAACTATGTAGTAAAAGTTATAGTACTTTATATATTGTTGGTTTTTCAAAGCTTTTAATGCTTAATTGTTTTGATTTTCTTTTTATGCTGTATTTTATTTGTGAATCTTATAAATTTGTTAGAAAAACTTCTTTATTCTCTGCTACTTAGCAACAGCTGCAAAGCATACAATCAGCTTTTTAATTATATACTTAAATAACAAAAAAAAAAAAACAAAACAAAAAAGAAAAAAAATAAGCTTGAATCCAAGGATCCACTGCTAGTTCTTCAAGGAAGGAATGACATTTTTTACTACATCAACTCCTTTTTATTTCGTGTTCGCGTCTTTTTTCACTTCATCATAATCTTTCATAATATTTCAGGCTCATTGATATTCATGCAATATTTTTCGCAATTTTAGCAATTAAATGCTTTTTTCTCTCCTCCCCAACCACGTTTTCTCCTACTAGTTACTAACTAACTATGGTACATCCATTACTACCACTTCTACTAGTTTTACTTCCATTCATTTACTAGCTGACAACTACCAACTGCCGGCATATGCATATTAAATAGTTTTTATCAAAAGCTATAATGGCATCACGCATACAAAACTAAAAATTAGAAGATGGAGACAAAGTTAAAAAACAAAATGGCGAGCGAGATGAAGTGAAGTAGTTGTAGAAGAATGACGTACAAATATTTTATTTGGTATTGGTGTGCGAGAGAGTGTAAGAGAGTTGTGTAAAATGTTTATGAATAAATTAGTTTTGTGCGTGTTTATGTTGAATGCCATTAAATAATGTCGTCAGTCAGGTTAATGTTTGCGAGCTAGTGACAGAGAAATGATGATAGAAATAAAGCGAGAGAGAGAGAGAGTTAGGGATCAAGAATTTGGCTTAAGGCTTCTTCAAGTAACAAAAAAGTTTTTGATTCAATGCGCAAAAAGTGAGATTAAAGTCTTTTTTTTCTAAAAAAGTTTCACGTTTTTCTTCTTTTACTTATTTCAGCTCGTATGTAATAAAGTTTTGTACTAAAATTACCAAAAATCTATGTATACACACACATACATACTTGGTCTCAATATGAAGTCGTTGTTATAAAAAAAATCTCTTTTATGCTTATTCCAGGAAAAATATTTGAATGGGGTTCTAATTTTCGTAAAGTTTCTTTTTTATTGAATTCTTGAAAATGTCATATATGGTTCATGTATAAAATAAAATGAAAAGAAAAGAAAAGAAAATTTTAGGTTGAATAAAATCAGTAAGAAAATTCAAAACACTGAGTTATTATTGTACCGAATCATGAAAACCTGAGGATTAAAAACTATAAAATAGAAATTAGATCACCAATATTTTTCTGAATGATTTTGTTAATTTAATTTCAGCGAGGTACTTGCGCACACTAAAGAGTCAATGTGGTATATGTATGGCAATTTTTTAAGTTAAGGGAATTTCAGTTATAACTAGAGTGATCAAAACCGGTTTCGGTTAACCAGGGAACCGGTTAGAATTAAAATGTAACCGAACCGCTTTCTAAAAAAACAATGGCTGTGTGCAAGGCACGCAAGATATTTGATGTGTAAACAGTTAAGCCAACTGAATGCCATATACACACCCGGAAAAATACCCATCTCTAAAATAAAGAAAAAGTTTCCTCAATTTGAATCCACGAAAATTTCTCCCGTTTAAGTAAATTTTCCCCAAAATGAAGAAAAATGTGCCCCTTTCATGGAACCATGGTGTTTAATTTGAAGTAAGTTATGTCTTCATTTTTACAAATTTAGTTGCATAGAAAATGTAAGAAAGAGACGAATATACCAAAAACGTTCTCCATACAAAATTTTGGTATACACAAAAAACTAGCTTTACTCTTTTGGCCTTAGCAGACAATCGCGTTCGCTTTTTTTCTTTTGAATTTTTTAGGCGGCGTCTCTATTTCAAGCGAAGCGGTTGTGTTTGTGGCTGTTGATATAATTTGTGAAAAAAATATATATATTGTGAAAAAAAAAATAAAATATATTGAAAAGATATAAATTTCAATAAACTAATATAATTTTTTGATGGCTATAAGGATCTTTTGATCATTTCAAGGCGACGGCGCCTGTAGTGTATGTTAAAATACGTTACAGTTATGTTACATCTTACGATACAGTTATTCTTACAGTTTACACATTTGAAATTTTGCCCATACCGTGAGCTAAAATGTTTACACATCAATAATATAGCAAAATCACATACTTCACAAAGAATAACTCTGTCTGTTTTCAAATTTTCAAAAAATTATTTGAATAAACTCATAACATAATCATGACATAAAATTTACTTATTCAGAATCTCTAGTAGAAGAATTGATCCAAACAATAGAATCAAATCAAATTCCTTCTAATCGACACAGTTATAAAAAAATATGAATTCTTTACAGAAAGACTTTTTGTATTTTTATTAAGATTAAAAGACGTATTGAAAACTAAACTTTATTTATTGTGCTTTAATAGCTAACTGCAAATGAAAAAGTAACTTGCAAAATCAGATTCGTTTGACTTTGTAACTCTTAGCATTTCTTCGAACTTCTCAAGATTTTATGATTCGAACTTTCCACTTGAAATGATACAAAAACTATTCGAATGGCTCCAGAATATATCAGTAGTGAACGATGCTGATGGAACAGCAGTAAAACTGACCAGTAACTGTATCAACGTATGAAGAGGAGGGCGGTCATTGTTCATTACAGACTGTTGAGTGGTGTAGAACTGAATTTTCATCTCACTTTAGATCTAAGATACCAAATACCAAATTAAAAAAGAAAGTAAAATGTAAAATGTAACTTTCCTAGAACTTGTTAATAAGGTAAATTCATGTAGCACACAAGAACATTGAAGTCTATAACATGTCACTTGTCGATGTTGATGAAATCCTGAAAAACGCAGATTTCTTGTCATGTTTTAACGTTGTATAGCATTGGAAAATGACCCACGAAATCCGGATATCCGGTTAACCCGGTTTTTTTTATATCAAGAATGTATTCGGAAACCAGTTTTCAAACAATGTCATTATTCGATAATGTTTGGTCACTCTAGTTGGACACTCTAGTTATAACTGATGAACCATGAAAAATGGACTCATTTTTTTTATTTTTTTTTTGGAAGAAGGATGATTACGAAATTCTGTAGACTGTTGAAAAAAAAAAACAACAAACTGATTTATTTTTCAATGAAAAATGCTTAAGTGTTTCTAGAATTGGTGCCATCTGGTGAAGATTCTATCGCTATTACCCCATAAAACTAGAAGGAAAAATTATAATTATTTTTCCGTTTTATAATTGTTTTTTTTTTTTTTTTTTGTATTCATGCATGGGAAGAAAACATGTCGTGGGCTTCGAAATAGAGATCCAAAATCCAACATCATTTGAATTTGAATTGAAAATTTGATTTGAAAAAAAGTTGAAATCGGAAAATAAATTAATTAAGAATTGGGAGTCATTTCAGTTCTCTAATTATTGATTTAAGAGCGTCATGATAAGGAATATCGTAAAATCCAAGCAAATTTTTCATATTTTTTTCATAAATTTTCAAAAAAAAAAATTATATTCTTTTTTCTACTCTGAAGCAACTTTAGCAAAAAAATCTGTTTTGGTATGAACTTCTTGTGAACTCTGCGACTTCCCAAGAAGTGGATGAATGCTGAAAACAATAAAAAGGTTGACCATTAGCAGCAAAGAATTTCTAGCATTGATATCGAGTAGGAAAATCTGTAATTAAATAAAATAAAGGACGTAACTGTCGCTATAATTTGTAAACTTGGCTGTTTCTTTTTCAAATTCACCAAGGTTTTTATTTTTCAGTAAACTTTTCAAAAAATCACAATTTATTTAGCCAAAATTTGAGTTGTTAATTACTTTTGCATTGCACATACATGTGTACCTACATAAATATTTATATGTGTAAGAAGAGTAAATAATTTTCATATACTTTCGCATATAAAAATAAGAAAATGATTAATTGTCCTACTCCAACCACATTTTATTCTCTCCTCACCTACTCTAACCCGCACTTTCTTTTTCTCGTAAACCAACCATAGAACCAAGTTAACACTAAACATACACGCGCAACAAAAACATTATTTAAAAGTGATTAATAGCACCCTTAGGTACCAGAAAACGGAACGAACAAAAAAAAAAGAAAAAATTAACGAAAAATAAATTTTGTTAAATACGAGAACTTAAGCGCCATGCTTACTTAACCTAAGGCTAATACAAAAGTAAGAAACCCGTAAGGTTGAGGTTGAGGATGAAGAAAAACCGTCAACACCAGCTGCATTTAATTGTCAAAAAAAAAAAAATATACGAAAAATAAAGAAGAAACTTTCTACCGCTACAAATTTGAAAAGAATTTGTTGAGGGCGCTTTGATAGACCCGCATGATGCTACTCCATGCACATACCAAATGTTTTCTGTACGTCTCCGCCAATCCCCTTGTCTTCACCAAGCACTCACTCTATTGTAGCTTTAAAGGAATATCGAAACTTGTGCGTAAATCTCGACGGTGACCAAAATCGCCATTAGCAACATATTTACAACGCAGTAGACGCGTCGCAGTGGACGTCGGCGCTGACGCTGACCAGAGACATAACGTTGTCGTCGCAGTTGCTGTGTGTGCATTTGGTATTGCCAGATTTGCATTTGCAGTAGATGCAATTCGTCATCGACGAGTTGCGATGCGAGTTCAACATCATCGCTGTCACGGTTCTCGTCGCCGTTGACGTCGCCGTCGTCATCGGTGCTGATATTGACGCCATTGTCGCATGTCGATGTGGCATTTCGCGCATTTCCAATGCAACCCTGCCAATGTCAAACTGACGCCAACGACGATGTGCTATCGTATGCCACCAACAGTGAATCGTTTTCATCGCTGCCACTGCCCGCGCTACGCTCCGATTCATTGATGACTTCGAGTCGTGTTTGGGGATGTGTTATTTTGTATTTGTTGTTGTAACGACGATTCGCAATCAAAACTGTGCGTATATTATTGTTGCCCCCTCTATGCGAACGATGATGTGACCGATGATGTCCGTGCCGATGTTTGTTGATTCTACCACTTCCATTTGCGCCACTGCCCAACATAGAGCAATCACTATTTGCATCATCATCATCATCGTCGTCATCATAATAATCATCGTAATCATAATCGTCCCCATCATCATCGTAATCATCATCGTCATCGAAATCGAAAAAACAACAGCCGGTCGGCTTACGATACTGCTCCTCACCGCCGTCAATGCGTCCATAGCTTTCACGTCTTCCACTTCGGCTATCGTAGCGTATCGTATTCTTCGCTGTTTTCTTTGCTGTTGTTGTTGTTTTGGTTGTAGCCATCAGCGTGGTTTTTGCCTGCGATTGGTAATGGGATTTAGATGAGAGGTGATATGTATGACATGTACTACTGGGTAAACGTGTTTCGACTTGTTGCGAGTCATTCGCGTTATATCTTAGTTCTATTACCTCAGGGCCTTTCCAGGTAATTCCAGCACGCACCAAATTATAGAATCGCATCACACCCCACATAGCAAGAACCTGAAAAGAGAGAATAATGTAAAAAGGGGCATTGTGAATATTTGATATTTTCAAAAGTTCTTATTGTTACTTTATAGGATCAAGTTAATTGTTGTCATCAAAATGTTATTGAAGTAAAAATATTGTCACTCATGGATAAGTGTTACAAAAAAGGATGAGGTCTTACCGTTACAGTTACCGTTAGTTAATATTTAATATATTCAAAAATAAAATCGTTTTAAAATAATACTAATTTGCATGATCCTGTAGAAGAAAAGGTTGGTGGTTCTAAAAAAAACCTAAATGAAGTTTCAAAACATCACCCCACGCTTCCCATTTTGGAGTAACTCTAAATTCCAAATTTATATTAAATTTTTCTTTTGTTTAAAAAGAAGAGCTAAAAAGATTTCCATGGTGCCCAAAAAATAAAATGATCTCAGCTACACCATTTTGGGGCGAATCACTCTAATTGGCAATATTTTTATTTCTCTCTTCTTTTTTTTATAAATTTCACAACAAAAATATATTAGAAGTAAAAACTGTGAAACATATTTGGTAAAGTGTTCAAACTACAGAGTTTGCATATCGTAGTCATTTTGGAATTAACGAATCCAAGTGACGAAATTTTCACTTATTTTCTTTGACTTGTGAAATATTTGAAAATTGTGATTCGTCCGCCTGAAAATGGTGTAGTTGAAATTGTTCTATTTTATAAAATATATTTCCTAGTAAACATAACGTACCGTTCCCGTTCCAGAAACGATACAGAAGTACTCATTTTGTATCCAGAAATGAATCCGTTTCTGGAAGAGTATGGTATGTGTAGTATCATGCTCAACAAATTTTTATTAAAGAACACTGAAATGAGGGGAAAGAAAGATAGGCAAACTATGTTATATTTTAAGTACTAACCTATAATTTCAGGTTCGTAATGAGCAGTGATCCCAACTTTTTCAAACTAAAAAGTGCCAGGTGTAACAAAAAATCGTAAAAAAACCAAAAAATTTAATTGAAAAAGCACTTAGGGAAAAACAACATCATTACGTATTGTATCGTGCAAAATTTCCTTCCTTTTTTCCTATATATTATTCAGTAAAAATTAGCCTACCATACCACTTGCGGCTTCATAGATGGCTCTCAGAGTTACACAGCGCTTAGTTATTTATTTGTTCCACAACGTTATTAGTACTAAAAAATATATGAATAGACATATAAATTAACTAAAATGGATGAGAGAAATCTAGCCTCTGGGCCAAAAAAGGCCAAACATATATGTATGTATGCAATTATTAATAAATATTTTGAGAGTGAAATCGATACATCACTTACTAAACCAACAAATCAACCAACAATACAAATGAAATTTATAATCTTCAAGGTATCAATACTTGGATACTATTACTTGTAAAAACTTTTGGTAAGGTTAAATAATCAAGAGTGGGTTTACTTTAAGGCATTAAATTGTAAACTTGATACTCTCTTATATATATACAACCAATTCCAATTCCGTATTTTACATATGTAAAACCCAACCATCGTCAGGTGTTGAAGCTCAAATTTCACATATGGGTTGTTAAACTTTAGTAGTATGCATAAAATAGTAGAAAGATCCTGAGGTGACAAGAGTAAAACAAATATGGCATAAAATATGCTTAGGTAAATCACAATAAGCTCCTAAAGCTAATTTTCATGCTTAAATTTTAAATATTTAAGTTTTATTTTTGTATTTAATGTGCTGCCAATATATGCGAGCGTTTGCGTTATATGCTCATAAATGAAAGAAGGAGGGGAGGAATTTAATTGAGCATCTCAACAGCAAAATCCTCTTCCAATGTTAACCTCAATTTAGAAAGCAATAAATTTCGACTACCAAAAAATTTTTCATTCTGCGCTGTGCTAGAGTGGCACAGTATGTAATAGCAAATACATGCATACACTAGTCGATCCAGAGATTGCCTAAGGGGGGATTTTAATTTTTTATCCTTTTATATTATTTTATTTTATTTTTTTTTTTTTGATTCATGACCAATGATCAAAATGCATGAGGGAAGGAGGGAAGGTTTTAACTCCAAAACCCCCCAATGGATCCGCTAGTGCATGCATACATATATATTTACATGATTATATGAATGTGCACCATGCCACACATATAAAACGCCCACACTTGACCATCATCACGCCAATTCTACTAAAAAAAAATACAAAAAAGGCAAAAAAAATTAAAACCAACAAAAAAAAAAAACAAGGCTTTAGAGAATCCAAATGGATAACAACAACAACAGCAAGCCCAAACGAAAAAAAATATTTTAACATAGCAAACTCGTGGCAAAACACTAAAACACTGCAATAACAAATGTTCACGTGACGTGAGCTTGACTCTAATGGGTTTTTATTGTAATTAAGTATTTAATGCCGTTATCGGCATCACATTAACTCTAAAACATTGAAGCCCAACTTAGTAGTAGAGGGGTAATACCAACTAAGTCTAACACGTACACCATCACACACACACATACATACACGTTTAGTGTGAAGGCCGGCAAAAGCATCGAATGAATCTCGGTTAACAGGTAAAGAATGATTGGGTAGAATTAAGTAGGAAGTTCATTCACGCGAGCAAAATTTGTGTACTTTTAGATTTTGGGCTTTGACCCCTATCATAAAGAAAAAAAAATTCTGTGTAATTTGTAACTAATTTTTAACACAAATGAACTTTTAAGCTAAGTTGCAGCTCGGTTTTGTGCTGTAGTCTTTAAAAAAAAATGTACCTATATAAATAGGTGTAGGCAGGGGTTTTTTTTATGTACATGTGCTAATTGTAAGATTAGTGAGCAGAAATGTGTAACAAGAATATACCTTCTTAGAAAGATTTTCCAGACTGCTTTGAAATCATTATTTTTGGTTTTATTTCTCACAAAAATGTCGAAATAAATAGAAGGAGGTTTTATTTTTGATTCACGTTCAACAACCAAAATAAATGAAATTTTTCATCGGCAGGGGGGGGGGGGGGAGGGGTGATTTGGGGTTAGGCGAACAGTACAGTACCCAATGGTCCAAAATTTCGTTTACGATATCGAAAACGATAGTAGTTATTCGTTTTTCTCGAAGAAATTTATCTCTTTCAAACTCATTTACGATTCGAAAACATACCCGTTTTCGTTTTAAACTTTCCACAAAAACTCTTCGTTAGAGATTTCGCCAAAACTATTGCGAGTGACATCGAAAGTAAAGGTTTTTTCGCATCTTTTCTGAGCTCGCTAACACTATTGATTACGTGCTCGTTAAAACTATTTTAAACGATATTGAAAGCGATAGCTACAAAGAATTTTTTTCTTTTTATATTAAATACTTTTTTTTTATTTCAGTATTAAACATTTATTGCATAAATTAATTTTATGTTTTTTTTTTTTTTGTCAATTTAGAAATTCATTTTTAATATTATGTAGGTACATATCGCCGTCGTTCAAGCAGAAATCACAAAGTCCAAATTAATATGTTTAATTGGATCCATATTAATTAGCTTCTATAATTCGTAGCGCACCATGCACTGCTAAACTAACTTTTTTTAAATTAGTTTCCACCTTTTTTTATTAAACCTTTGGAGAAGCTTTTACAGAAAACTTAAAATAAGCGATAAAAACCTTTCGAGAATATTTCGTAATTTACGATAATCGCTAAAAACGATATTTATGCTAGCTGAATAAGTACCAAAATATTGCGTTTAATGGGTAGATTGCATTTTTTGGCTTCACGCTATGAGCTGCAGTTCCGCTTCCAGGTCCTATTTCTAGAACTAAGCTTCATCGCCTGTTATAATTCTATTAAAGGTGCTAGGTCCTCCGTTATTAAATTTCGTAAGAAAATATGTAGCAAAGCGAACACGTGCTTCTTTTTAACTTCTTCTAGGGAACTCTGTATATATGCGTTCGTGTCGAATAATAAATTTTCTGCCTCAGTAATAAATTTCCCGCTCGGAGCTGCCCAACGCCGTCGTGTTAATTTCGTCCCAGGTTTTTCGCCGTTTTACTGATTCGTTGTTGAATTGCCTTCTCCATGAATGAGCAGGGGCGGCATTTCAATTTCACTTGCACTAAATATTTTCTGCGTTTCTGCCTTTTGATACTAAAGCCAATAATGGCATTATGATTAGGTGTGTCAAAATGTTTTTCAATGCCGATTAACGTTTGGTACCGAATAGATGCCGCTCTACTGATTTTCTGAAGTCATAAGTTCAGAAAAACTTCTTATGAAATTTAATATAAAAAAGGTGTAGAGAGCTGCTTGGGGTTTTTCAAACTTCTATCTTCAAAAAAGTCGACGCTTTAATATATTAAATTGAGATAGTTTTTAGAACATACGACCATCGACAACTTGTTACCCAATCATCGCTATATTTTTCAATTTAAATCTTACTAGTTTTACTTTAAGGCTGCTGCTGTCAACTAAATATATACAGTTAGCTTTGATATTAGTTTCATCTAAAAGTCAGTATTTATAAAAATTAAAAACTTTTAAAAACATTTAAAAAAATAATTTTTTTGGTGATTATATTGATATCTTCTATTTTTGGCTAGATAATTTTGCATCATTATATTTCAAACCTACCTTACAAAAAAAAAATAATAAAAAAGAATACAAATTTATCTTTTTCCAAATTACGAGGTAATTCGTGTTAGTAGTAGAGTGACAATCGAAATGTATAAAATTACACATTTCGATAAGAAGCTATGCCGCATTCTGCGTCAGAAATTCGATCTAATTGCCGATGACTGTGACATTTATTCAATTTGGCATTTTTGTCCGAATGCACGCTGGAAAGCGCTTAAGAGCTTTTTTGCCGATAGTCCGTTGTGTCAAGCGGAATGGTTTCCCATAATTTATTGGGTCGTATTGGCCATTAGCGCATTTGGTTCGGTAAGTAGAAATGACAATTGCAGAGTGAAATGGTAAAAAGAGATGTAAATTTTCTTCACCCATTGTATTCAGTTTTACAGTTTAATTGAATTTACCAGCCTGTACTGGGGTGGTCGTAAACGTGTCTCAATGTGGCGTCAAAGAAAATATTATGTTATACCATATTGTGTGCTGAGAAAATGTCGACTTGTTGGTTCGCTGGTGATGTTGAATGCGTGGCTACTATTGTGGTATGCTGTGGTTAATGTGAGTAACAAGAATGTTCAGGTTCTAACAATTGAAGCAAACATGAACAGTATTATGGTAAAAAAGAAAATAATTTCCCATTGCGATTCATGAAAACATATCGCATTCATGCATTCAAAAAGTTCGAACAATTTTACCATTCGTGCATGTCTAAAAACTAAAAAAAAAAGTAAAAGAAATCCTGATACAAAAAATGTATGCTACAAGCCATAAACTTTCTACAAATGACAGAGAATTGGATCATAAACAAATCAAAAAATGTTACAATTCGCTGTCAGCTGAAATGACATTTACGCCCGTTGACTTTAGCAAATTTTGACATTTAGTTTTGATTAATATGAGCGATTTATGCATTTTCGCTTTCTTCTCTCTCTTTCTTTTGTTCTGATGTTGAAGCAAGCAAAAATACAAATTACTGCCTACCCGTTTGGGGTGGCAAACTGTTTGCATTAAAGTTCTAACAAAGCTTCATAAAAATTCACAATCTCTTTCTCATTCTCCTACAATTTGCAGGTATCACCGCCACACATGACACCGTGGCTTACCATCAACATGTTCGTGCTCGGTTTCGAATTGTTGACCTGGATCATTGAGGTTATGGTTGGAGCTACCAAATTGGATTTACATACACTTCTGACATTTTTATTGCCGATGGCAAACTATTTATTTGTGCGGTGCGTTCGCAATGTATTCCAGCGTGCCATTGAATTGAATGATGTCGATGATTTGCGTCTATGGAAGCGTAGCTTCAAATGATCCATGACGAACGCCCCTCCTGCCATTCTCACATGTGTTAATTTGCATTTATATGGTTGTGTGAATGTGAATGTAAATATTTTTGTTTTCTTTTGCGTTGGATAAACTAATTTAATGATGTATGTGTATTTATTTTGGGAATTATGTATTTTAGGTATTATGCATTTTGCTCAGTAAGCTTAAAAAATAAATAAAATATGTAAGCATTTTTGAAATTAAATTAATCAAATTATTCATAAAAGAATTATGTAAATTATGTGAAAACTGATAATAATTAGCATAATAATAATAATAAAATTCCAAAACTAAGATGAATTTGTTTTGCCAAATTTATGTACTTTAATTGATCTCAATTGAAGTTGCCTTAACTCATTAAGTCCTAATGATGCGTATATGCAGAAAAAATATGTATATTTTAATGCAGATAAAAAAAGTTACCAGAGGACGTAATCACTGTCACTGTTGTTCTAACGCGAAGAGAGAAACTACAAAAAAATAAAATTCGATAATACCATTTGCTCTTTGAATTTGTGACGATAAAAACGTGTTATTGAAGATTTTTGGTTTTTCAACAGGTTCGCTCTCGGACTTCATGGGTTAATTTAATGATTCCGTAATATATTCAAGACCTAGAGTTTTGATACATTCCCATCGGCTCTATCGCCTCTGAAAACACTTCAAGATAAAAAAGCTGTGTTCAGAAGAATGGTCGTTTTACCCCTTGGAGATGGTTTTAGAATATTATTGTAATACACACATATTATTGCCCTATATCAAGGGGTTGGATTTGCATCAGTTCGGACCTCTTTGAATACCCTTCAAAAAATACTTTTGTGTTATTAATCGATTCTGATGATTTTTGGAACAATAATTTTTGGGGAAATTTTGTTAAATTTCAGTTTCAATAATTTTGTTAAATTTCAGTTTCAATAACTCCATAATATTACTGTGCAACTGATAAGCCCCAGAGTCGAGTTCAAGAAGTATTTTAGACCGGTTTTGGGTACCGATTAATAACCTACGATTATTTTGGTGAATTTGGATTTTGCTAAATTTGGATATATTTTTGGGAAATAAAGTCTTCACCTGGTGAGATTTCCCCGTATAATAAAATTTAAATTTGAAATATTTTGAGCTGAAGAAAATTTTGCGAAATTACGTGAACAATTTCATTTTCATTTCGTTATATATTTTTTATCCTTCAGAAAAAGTGTCTTAAGTATTACAAGTTTTACAAATTATAACAACTTATATAAACCGCACAAAATAGAAGTAGGGTTTTTTATGAGAAAATCAGCCTGATTAAATATAAGTTAAAAAACTTACAATTTGACTGGAAAAGTATTTCAGTGATTATGAGAACATATTTGTGAATGATATTTCTGGCGCTAAGAAAAACATTTGGATCGAAGAATTATTTGAAATATTCGAAAACTAGTTTTTGTACTAAAATTACTAGTATGTATTGGATGGATTTTGGAAATATGGTTAAATAAAGATAGTATTTCGCTGGGTTCTAAAAAAGAAAATGTCACGTGTAACAAAAAAGGAAACAAGTGAAACGCACAAAAAATGCTCATAAAAAAAAGAAATTTTTACAAGTAGTTGCCATTCGTCATCAGAAAAGAATTCATATCCAATGACATGAAATGAAATGAAAGGAACCTCAAGGTAAAATGGTGTGAAAGTGTAAAAGCACACGTCAACAATGCATGTATACAGAAATATGTATATGAGTAAATGGTACAGCAACAAAAACGAAGAATCCAAAACTAAAATACTGCATTGAAAAGGTACTCAAACTGCATAAAAGTAGCAAAACAAAATCACAACTCTAATATATGTGAATGTATAAAATGTTAGTCAAAGGAAATGTGTCACAGATCCGAATGAATGGTGGGAAGTACAGTGAAAAGGAAAAGCATTTGAATAAAATGTAAATGGAAACATTGAACAATCGTTTTTTAAACTTAGATACGAGCGTATCTGCAAAAAATGTAGATTAGGGCAAGCCAAATTATACGGACGAAAAAAACTTGCCAAAGCGTATAGTAGATAAACAGGTATCATTGATCGCTATACATATACGATTTAAGTGAAAAATGTGGGCATGTTCTCATTAAACATATGGCGGGGCAATAGAAAATTGAAGGAAAATGCTTCGGGTTAGAAGCAATCAAGCCTTTTAAAATTAATTGGCAAATGCGATTAAAGTCTACATGGAAATTATAATTATTTTTTCCACAAATTTTGAAATTCATTATTATTTGTATATTGTATTATTATTGTAAAAACGTGGAGGTTCAAAATTTGTTATAGACCTATGGTTTCTTGGAGTTAAAATCATAGGTTCTCTTTTTATAATACGCTTTGTTGGTAACAAATTTGTTTTGCCCTAATGTATATACTATGTAGATACATAAAAAGTAAGTTCATGTCAACCACTCATATTTTAGACCATGCAACATTGCTTACTATTTTCAAATGCACTTTTCATATACGAGTATGTATTCAGATGGAAAATACTGCCAAACGAATTTTGTATCTTGTAATGTTGAAAAAAAGACTTGTTTAATTTAATTTAGAATTAAATAAGTAGTGTTAGAGAAAAAAAACCTATTTCCAAATGTAGTTATAAGTTATGCTTTCAACAAATTAACAAGTGCGAAATACTGAAGTACTCAATTTATTCATTCATTTGCGAAGTGTTGGCTACCTGCTGTTGGTTGAAATCTGCCATGGTGCCAGCTTTCAAAATGACAAACTCAGACATGTGTATATTTCATGCAGGCTATAAAAACTACTAGGTATGAGCAATACGTACAATAGGATATCTGTTTTTATATGAGTACAAAAAAAGAAAAATGCACAAAAAAGTTGGTAACATAGAGACCAAAAGAATATAAAAAAGAGAGAGAGAATGCAAAATAGTGACAAGAAAAAGAGAAAGAGGAAAAATTTTAAAACATGTAAGAAAAGGACATACCTCTAAGGCAAAAATATACAGGAAATGAGGGTAACGGGGAGGAAGAGATTGAGAGAGAAGGATCTCGTATTAATGCACAGCAAACATATTAAGTCACGTTTTTGAAAGCTGATGAAAATATGAGTTCTTCAATAATTTTGTATGCACGCTCATTGCTGCTAATGTGTTACATTGATTTACGAACGACCAATCTTAAGATAGTTACGCCTTCTTAGATTTATAAATATTCGCTCAATGTTGTATTGATTTTGTAGGGTCTGCAGTTTCCCTTCCAGCTTTTTGAAATTCTAATTTTTGTCAGATTTACTAGACTACAGAAAAAGTATTTACTTAAAAAAAAGTGGTCTGCCAACGTTCCAGAACTACAAAGGTGTTGTGCATTTCCCAAAAATTGCACATAAAAACGCCAAATAACTAAGATAGTTTTCTTTAATTCACACGTATAAAATTCATATTAAATAATGATCTATCCAGTGGTTAGAATTAGACGAGTTGTATCTCTTGAACAACTCAATAGAATGTTAAAAAGGTGAAGGGTACCAATTTAGATTAGGCTTAAAAGAAATTTTTTCTTTTAAGAAATGCTGGCCATGAGCATATATGGGAAATTGAATCTACTCGTCTTTGGAACTCCTACCAAAGCCATTGGTAAATCAACTCAGCAGTCGTTCGTTGGACCCTATAGTACAGTAAATAAATAAAATAAATATGATAACTTTTAACAAACTTGTACCAAAACCCTCGAAGGAGCTGGCGAATTGGTATACATTTTATTTTAGTTTTTTTTATGAAAAACAATTTTACCTGAAATATTAAAGTTTTAGAACTTTTACATTTTATAGCCCACAACTTGACAAATATACAAATGCATCTCTACACCAAATTTGACTAAGATCAGACAAACCGTTTATGATTACATATGGAAAACACATAGATTTAGCAATAATTATTTGTATGTATTTACTCATACATGCATACATTTTTTTTATATATATTTTTCTCAAACCCCAAAATTACCTATTGCATCTAAATTAACCTCAAATTCAAAATAATTTGTTATTAATTTTACCAATACACAAAATAAACACCTTGGCCTATTTAGGCCCAAGGGGTAACTTTCGATATTGAGATAATAAAAAACAATTTTGTTCTATCAACTTATTCCGATTGAAACCAATTTTGTTTCATTGTCATGGAGTTTCAGATCGATTCATCAAGAAACAAAAAAGATATACGTATTTAAAATCAAAATGGGCCTAATTAGGCCCAGGTGCCCATCCTAGGGTTAAATGAGAATATATTCAATCAAAATAAAAAATTTTTGAAGTGTACTAGAAATAGGCCATTATCTATTATAGTTATCAAATTGATGGCAGAGTTGATAGCCATTCTGCTGGTAAATTGAACTAGTTCATTTTTCCTTAAATGTAATGAAGATTTCAAAGTATAGCTAGGCGTGGTTTAATCTAAAAGTCAGATTAGAAATAATATCTAGTACCGTATTGAGAATCATTCTCAAAGCGTTACAAGTTACAATCTTTGGATTTCAGGAGATTTTGCAAAGGTAGATTTGTTGAATTTTATTCAACAGAGAACGCCTCATATGACGCATGATATGACGAATAACCAGTGTTTGACTCTAGGCTGCATACTCCATCATTTGCCCATTACTTTTTCGTATGGGTAGATACATAAATTGACCTTTTTTTGCTTGTTCATGGAGATTTATAATCCAAACACATTGGTTTGCTATGTAATGCTCAGACTGTGAAAAATGGTTGCCTGAGCCCAACAAATGAAAAAATCTTCGTTCGTGCTGATCGAGCTAAATTCGATTTTTAGCATGAATGCAGTGCTGCTGTTGTTGTAAAGTTGTGAAAATGAATTAAAAAAGGAAGTTGATTTTTAATGCAATGCAATTCTGGAGATCATAGCGGAAGTTGAGGAACTGCAAAGTGAATTTAATATTATTAATAGAATTTTTTCTACACTTTGAGTGCTGATTTTTGGAGACATTATAATATGCCATCTACATCGGACATGCGAACAAAATGGCTTCTGATGCTTGTTCGGCCTGTGAGCGAGAATTTTTATTCTTTCGAGCAAATTTGATTTCGTAAAAATTTAATGTAGAAAAAATTCTATTCAATATCAAAGTTCTCCTTTTGGCTTTCTACATAGTTTTAAATTTTATATTAGAAATTGTTTGTTTGGAAATCAAGCACGATGACATACTGTGAGTAATGTTGACTCAGAAACAATAAGGTGAGCACAACAGTTCTATAGAAAATTGGTAACAGGTGGCATTTACATTTACATTGAATTTATTATATTGTTGCCAACAACAACAACAAATAAGATAGTAATACCTGCTCGTAAATACTTACAGCAAAGAAAAAAGGAAAAAAGAAGAAAACATATTGCAAAATAAATTTTATTATACTCATTTTTATTTAAAAATGTTATAAAACTCCAAGTAATAAAATGCTGAGTTACAATATGCACTCTGTAACTATAGCTGTCACTGGTTTGAAAACGACAATTTATAAACTGTCAAATCTAAATAATAAAGCAGACGAAAACCAGGAAGTAGTAAAAGTAAAAAACGAAGAAAAAAAGAAACAAACAAAAAAATATTTTTTTAATAGCAAATTCCACTGGCGCATCAAATAACAACCACATCGCATTTTATTACTACACTCCTTTCCTTAGTTGATGATTTTTTCTTTCGTTTCTTTCTCGTTTCGGGTCTTTTAATATTATTTTTCCCAATTGTCACATTACGAGGATGTCATTTTTATTGTTGTTTTTGCTGTTTCGGCTTTATTCTTGTTGTTGTTGCTGCAGCTTTTATTGTTGCATACTTTGTGGTTTTCCGGCTTGTTTTGGTTTTGGTTTTTGCTTTTTATTTTTGGCATTTCCCAGTTTAAAACTTTAATAACATTTGCTCTTTTTAACCTTTGCAACGTCTCGTTGGAAAACAGAAAAACATTATACTCCCTAAACAAAGACAAGTGTAAAAGTTGGAAGCGAGGGTGCAAGCATGGGCTCATGCCGGAAGCACAAGTTGCAAAGTTGTGGTAGCAACAAATGTTACCACAAATATCTTGCATGCTTTACTGGCAGTGATTTTGTAAATTCTGTTTTAGGGTTTTGACTTTTCATTTGTAGCATAGTTGATGATTTTGCAAGCATTTCAAACTATTTTCTCTAACTAGTACACAGTTATTATAGGGGTACATATTCGTATGTAGTTTACAATTAGTAATGTTTTATGTTATAAATAAGCTGACATTAGGTTTTATTTTGAATTTAATCATTGGATTATGGTTTTGAGGAGATTTGAAACTCATCGCATGACCACGAAATCCTTGAGTTATTGGAATGAAAAGAATTTTTTGAATGTTAATAACGGCATGTTTTTATGCACGTAACTCTATGAGGGACAGAGAGAGAGAGAGAGAGAGAGAGTGAACTGGATATCCTTCACACTAGGCAGAAAGAAAAGAAAGGAATTGTAAGGACTTTACCGTGCCGTTCTTTTTTCACACTTCTTTTGTGTTTTTCACATTTTATCTTAGAAATATAGGGCCTCAGAATATAGTTGCTGTAGTTGTCCTTGCCAAATTTATTCAAATTTCAGTGAAATTTCAATAGGCCGCTACTGGCCTATTGAATATTCGCTTTCTAACAGATATCGACATAGGTCATCTCATTGTTTTTGTTCCGCAATGTGTTATTTTCCCTCTCTCAGAAAATTGTTTACCTAAAGTTTTCAAACTCTTGTGGGAATATAATAAAAAAGAGAGCTGTGCCACTATTTTTCACACCACGATACTATGCTATCAAATTTTTTTACCTTCATTGCAAAAAAAATTCGCTCAGCACCATATTCTCCTACACGAATTTCTGATTATTTTAAAAACTAAAAGATAATTTTAGGGAGTTTCAGTAGTAATGCAAAAATAACTAATGCTGTTAATGCCGAAATTGAGAAGCTAAAAAACGCTTTAAAAAATGTAAATTATATGAAAATCAAAGATGTAAAATAATATTTTGTTGTTAGTTTTTTTCTAACCAACTTATGGAACTTTTATAGATTCATTTTCTTTGTAGTCAACTTTGTTGACGTGTTTCTGTTTTAGTTATTTTAAAAAGCTTAACGAAACTGTTTTTTATATTACACATACTCTTCTTATGATTTGTGTTTTTTGGTAGATATTACTTCATAAATTTTTAAAAAGCTCTTCACACTTTATGTATATTATTTACATATATTTATATATACGTGTCATATATTTATATTTATATATTTTATATCGTATATAAATCAAATACATTATACTCACATTTATGAATGCACGGGCAATAAAAAAGGTCACCTCTGCTTTGCACATTGCATCAAATTGCTGCAAGAAAATTAAGTGAAAATAATATAAAATTGAGAATAAAAATTCAATAAAAAATTTATGAATATTTAATGAACATTTTCAACATTTTTTTTTTCTTGTTAATACGAAAACCAAAAGTACTTAATGAAATTTATTACGTTTTTTAATATGGAAATAAGAAAAAAAAAACCATTTTTTTTCACATTTTGTTGACGTTAAAAAAAATCATTTATAAATTGCAGTTTATACTTATTAAAGCAGATTCAAAAATAATAACAGAAAAAACGAAAAAGTAATATAAAAGGAAAGAGAGGGAGAAGTGCGGAGAAAACAAATTAAACCCAAATAAGACAAATAAAAAAGTCCAAAAAATTAAGTTTGATAGAAAAAAAAATACGAATAAAACTTAATTTGCACATTCGCACTGCAAATAAATTATGCATGAGACAATTTTCAGTAGTGAATACTAAATACAAAGGAAAAACAAAAAACACTCACAAAAACAGTGAAAAACAAAAGAGAAAACAACAAAAACAACTATACAGAAAAAGTTCATGCAAAAAATAAAGGCGGTGGTTAGTAGTTGAATATAGGTAGTAATAGTAGAAAAAAGTTGTTACTAATGTTAGATAAGTGAATGCAGCTCTGCCACTAGCGGATCCAAGAGGAGTTCTTGGAGATAAATATTTCATACATTTTAATTGTTGCCCATGAATAAAAAAAAATATATTTTATCAAGTTAAGTGCAAAGCGTTGTAACTAAAATCGTATATAAAATATATTTTTACAATATTTAATGATTTTAGACCTTTTTTTAAATCACGCACTTTTGTACGACATGGCCCAGACCATCAGAAATGGAATCGTAGGTATTGCCAGTACGCTTTATTGCGAGTACGCTGAACATAATGACGTTCTCAGTTTTTCATTGTATCGTCTAATTATTTTATAAACGGGTTGAAAAAAAAATCGTACATAAAAAATATTGTTTGTAGATTTTTATTTTGTTTAAATAACCCATTATAAAAAAATTAGATATAGAGAAAAACTGAAACCGCCATCATGTTCAGCACACTCGAATTATACAAGATCCACTTTCAAATTTCTTGAATTTTTCTTTTTGGTCAATTCTATTGTGCAGTGTTTCTATACATATATGATTTTTTTAAAGAAAAACTTTTTTTAAGAAAAACTAAAAACGCCGATATGTTCAGCGTACTCGAATTATATAAGATTAACTTCCAAAACTCCTGAGCTTTTTTTTTTGGTAAATTTCGTTGTGCAGTGTAATTATTTAAGAATTTCCAATATTTGGGGATTTATAATTAAAAATATCCAATAACTTTTCATTTTTCTTAAGTCGACTTTAGCTGTTATACCTTGTGGTCACAGAAATTGTTATTGGCTCTTGTCCATAAATCGACATTAGGTTGCGATTAGATTGCATAAAAAATAATATAAAATATCGTTTTTATTTTCGACTAAATACGAGTGCCGAAATCGTTTGATACGTCAACCCCCTCCCCTGTTATGCTGTCTATGGATCCGCTAGTCAGCTCAGCAGTAGTAGAACAAAAGGAAATAGCCTCAGGTTATGCAAAATTTCTTTGCATGCAAACATTAAAGTGCATCACGAACAAAAAGTAGCTGCTGCAGCTCTCAAAAATCGATTCTCAGTTTATTTTGAGATAATTTTTTTACGCAGAATTTTCTGTATTTTTGGCACAGATAATATATAGGTTCTGAAAAATCCTTGGGTCCTGCATTCAATTTTTTTTTTTAAATCTTCTATTAAATTCGAATTTTTTCATACTATTTCTACGAAAATCAAAATAACTTCGTAGCTTAAAAAAATTGAATCAAAACGATACAGCTCACGAACGGTAATTGCTAGAGCCGAAGTGTTTTGGGAACCATTATAAAATAAAGCAAGCTTCATTTTTAGCGGTCTACATTAAAACTTTTTTTATTTTTTGATGCTTGATGCACTTTAACATACATAAATGTATATGGATGCATATGTACGCATGTATATATAAACCCACACATATAAAAATACACGCAGCATGCACAATACCACTTTGTGATATTATGGAGACAGCGTTACAACCTTAGTTGCTTTTATACTTTTATTTATACATATTATGTATAAAAAGCAAAAGCCCTTATATCCCCGATTTGTAAAATTTATAAAAAAAAGGCTATAATCCTCTTTAAAAAGCCGAGAATTTTTACACAATTCGAGGTTTTGAAGCTTGGCTTAACCCATTGTAAAATGATGTTTTCAAATAAATCTATACAAGTGATTTTGACTTCAGATTTACTATATTTCTAAGTTTTATGTCATTGTTTTAGTAATTTGAAAATGCAACGTTTTGCTCTCAACCGATTCATTTGAATGAATATATTCATGCATTCCTTTGATTTATTCTTTTGCTATTTTACTTTGTGTTTTGGTTTTTTTTTTTTTGTTCTGTTTTTTGTTTTGGTTTTTTTTTTTTGCAAACTTCTGCGATTCGGTCTTTCTCTCTTCTCCCCTTTTCTTTTTGCGGTATATGTGTTTAGTTCACACCCATTCATCCCCTGCCTCTTTTACAAGTTGTTTGAATTGCAAGTTGCCTGTCATTTTGTTTTACAAACGGAAGTAGTACGTTTTCCTTTCATTCTTTTTTTTTCTAGATGTACAAGTTTTAAGCATTATTCACTTTGACACTTTTTGTGACGCTTTTGTACGTTTGTTTTTTTGTTTTTTTGTTTTTTTTTTCAGCACAAAAATTTGCACCATTTTATACCTGCACGGTAGTTAGGTATTTTCTTTAAAGCTTTGTACCTACATTGCAATTTGTCTTTGGTGTGATTTTCACCATTTTATCTATTCATATTTTTATTTCTGAGAATTAAATATGGTTGGTTCACTTACATAATAGAAGTTTGAACGTAATTCGTATTAGTGCAATTAAAAGTAAGAAAATAGAATGTATGCAAATAAGACTGTACTACATGGTGCGGTAGGGTGTTGGGTGAGTAAATGGACAATTATGATTTTATAGTTGTTCGGTTATAAATATATTGGCTTACTTAGCCACCCAGGGATGTTTAGAAATTCATATTAAAAATACATATTACTGACATGTTTCTGAAATATTTCTAAATACCTGATTTTGGGTCCACAAATTCCGAATCAGAAATTTTCATTCCGAATTATGGTAACTTAAATATTGCATTTGACAAAAACATGTCTAGCTCTTCATCACTACATATGTAAATACGTTCTGCCCTTCATTAGAATAACAAAGCGTATTTTGTCCTAGATTGGATGAATAAAGTAGGTAGGTATGATTATTTCAGATTACACCGGTCAACAGACCCTCTATTGTGGTAATCCTTAAGTAAATTTATCCGCTATATCATGCTGTTATTATATGGAAATTCGTGTATACTAATTGGGGATTGGCACAAAATATTTTTCATGCCTATTGTGTTTTCCCCGCAAATGCATCTAGTTAATTAAATTTTGCTGTCATTTGATTCCTGTCGCTTCCAATTCGTGAAAGTTTCAATAATTGATGGATTCGAGTTTAAAGAACTTGGCGTCAGAATTACTTCTTTGAATTGCCTAAAGATTGAAGTCAGTTTTCACAGAAATCAGCAGAGTAACACAATCTTTGTAGTTACCGTTGCCATATAAAGTTGTGTCCTTTAAGTATACCAACCTTTAGCCTGAAGCTCAATCTGTTAAGTTTAATTAGAAAGACCGCAGTAATTATAGAGACTTTAAAAACTATGAAACCTCTGTATCGTTAAGCTACTGGCGATTTCTGAAAGAGCTCAGTCGTTGAATGTCCTTTGGTAGTCGACGCTGGTATATCAACAGCAGGTTCGGAGGCAATAAAGCTCATTTTGTGAAACTCATCAGAGTTCACTGCCACTCACACTAGTGTGACCCGACACCCACAAATGACATTCCATTGCTGCACACTTTTGAGTGTACAGTAAGGACTAAGTAGAACCTTGAGAGTAACTAGGCTGCCACTAAAGACACAAATACTTTTGCCTTTCCAGTTATTTTCGACTGCGTAGTCCATTGCATTTGAAAAATCTGTGCCCTACTCACCCATAGGATAATAGAGTTTGACGTTGTCTATTTCACCATTGCTTGAATGGCATCAGAATTCATAAATATGCGGCAGCTTAAACTCTCTGGCTCTGCTGGTGAATTAAGCAATTCGTCAATCATACAAATACTACTACCACTACTACTACAGCTACTACTTACTACTACTTCTATTAGGGCACAACAGCCCATGTAGGGCCAAGGCCGAGCTTTTCGCATCCATTCATGTGGTGCCGTGTTGAAAAATTTTTATTTTCTATTTTTGATTGGCAGTCCAACACACTAACCACTAGGTTACGGCGACCACACACACACACCATAGAAATAGCCCCAGTGAACCACGAAGCGAATGTTGAACGAAAGTTCGCCTAAACTATCGGAAACGGGCTCAGAAACGAGCCTTTTGCGGGCAAAAATACGAGTGTCGCATGAACACTCGCTTAAGGTATAATCTCACTTTACAATTCTCAAAAAATCAATTTTTTTTTACATAATTTTATTCCTTAGTATGGTTAGAATATACTCTGTGCAAAGTTCGAT
Organism: Toxonevra muliebris; assembly: GCA_963691655.1. Lineage (NCBI taxonomy): Eukaryota > Metazoa > Arthropoda > Insecta > Diptera > Pallopteridae > Toxonevra > Toxonevra muliebris. The sequence goes on along the minus strand of OY829326.1, from coordinate 49,582,237 downwards.
TTTTTCGTGCTCCTAGTGGATTTTCTGAAAGATTATATGAGAAAAATGAAATTTAGAAAAAAATATAGTGGAAAAAATAGCCAGTCGGTTTTGATTCAAAGGCTTTAAAACGGGCTTTAAAAAGGTAAATAGCTTTAATCGTTGATAACTTCTAAAATATTGAACTTTGAGTAATTGTTCTGGTCTACGAGTAAAATTTAACCATATTTTGATCGAAAAGCTGTCAATTTTGTACAATATTTTCATGAGAAAAATTCTTTAAACGAATTTTTTTCAATTTTTTAGAGGTGGTATTTTCTCTTTAAAACTTTTATATTATAAAGCGTTAAATGTAGATGGATTCCTGCGTAACGAGATGTATATTAAACAATTCCGTAAGTTTTTTTGTTTCGGATAAGCCAGTTCTGAGATTAACTGTCCGCCATGGACCGTCTATTTTTTGCAGGTGCCCACTAAGACGCCCTCTGGAGGAAAGATGAATGAAGAAAAAACAAATTTTTTTTTTCTATACTCTGTAATAATGTAGTATCATATTAAAAAAAATTAAGTTCATAAATTGACTGGGTAATAAAATATTGAAAATTCTATTTTTTTTTTTTGTCTTGTAAAGTGAGATTATACCTTAATGTCCGCAAACGTGCCCGCAAACGATAATTTTGCGAGCATAAGTACGAGCGTCGCAAGAACATTTGCTTAAGGTTCGTAAACGTGCTCGCAAACGATAATTTTGCGAGCATAAATATGACAAAGATTTGTACTTGTACACTTTCTTATAATTCGGATACACTTCATATTTATATTAAATATAAGAAGGTTATGAAAATTATTTACATTAAATATAAGAAGGTTATGAAAATTAGCCACTAGACAAAGACGGGAATGTATGTTAAGTATATAAACGTACTTTACGTTTATGTACATATGCTTTTTAAATTATAGTTACAATTTAAAATCCACGATTTTTAAATCTTTTACTTTTATTATTTTTATACATTTTTATTATTGATAATATGGCAGTAATAGATAAAAATATTTGGAAATCTAGCAGACTACAAAATTATTAATTTTCCTAGTTGTAGTAAAAAATGACATGAATGAAAGACTCTCTAAGTTTAAGATGAAATGAAGAAGAATTAATGTGTTGCATATAAATATTTAAATTGCTAGAAAATAGTATGTAAAGTATTTGATAGATTGTATTAAATAAATGGAGTATCAAATAAAAATAGCACAATATTCCGCGAAAAGAGCCATGGCAAATAATTTGGTAATAGTTCATCTAATTCCCACATTTATTGATAAATTTCACTGAAATACCAAAGTATTCAAGCATTTATCCTTTTTTCCCCCCTTGGAAAAACCAATAAGTGTTGGTATCAATATTGAATTCCGTTCTCAATTTTTATCTTTTTGGTCAATGTTTGATTAATATTGAAAATAATTCCCAACATATTTTCTTGCTTTGTTTTTTGACTCTACTTAATAAAGTAATTTACCTAAATTGTCATCTATAGCCAGACAGGGCAAAACAATCATGAAAAACACGCTGCAAGCAGTGGCAAAAGTTAAAAGCCGTCAAAGGTGAAGGTCAAGCATTATGACAAGTATGCAAACAAACCAAAAATGAGGAGGCTGCGCTACTTAAATACATAAATGAAATTCATTTTATTGCGCATAAAATTTTGGTAATTTTCTCACTTTTGTGCAACTTTCCAACTTAAAAATTAAATTTAGCACAAATTTTAAATTTGTAAAAAAAATTTTTCCTTTTCTTTTCATCATGTTTTTTTTTAACTTTTTGTTTGTTTTTTAAGCATTGTAATTTATGCGCATATTTTTGTTGTCTTTATATTTTATTTCATTGTATTTATTTTGTTATTTTCTGTGCATTTTTTCTTGCGGGTTTTGTTGCTGTTATAGAATATTGTTGCTTAAATTACTTTTGTACATTTTCAATTTGTTAAATTAAAAAATGAAACGAAAATATAAACGTAGAGAAAGAATTTTCAATCTGGCAAAAAAGTAAAAACAAAAATAAAAATAAAAAATGAAGATGAAAATGATAATCAAAAGAAAGAAATTTTCATACAAGTCGTTGAAAATTTATTCATTTTCCTATTGAATAAATTTCTTCTTTTTTTATTTATTTTTTCTCCCCTCATACATTGCTCTTTCTTTGGTTTTGTGGGCGTTTATACAATATATGTTAATATAAATGCACATGCATACATATGTATATTCGCATGCCTGTATATATGTATGTGTAACTGACCTTATTGACATGGTCTCGCAGCACGTTCGAATAGACCATGGCCACTGCCTCCAGTGCCATAAATGTTATATAACCAATTATCCAGGGAACGATCAGTCCAGGATTTTCCTAGAAAATAAATAAATGAAAAAATTGAAATTTAATATCAAACCGAAATATGGCATGGCAATAAGTTATTTTAAATAAAAATTAGATTTCCAAAACGGATAATTTGTGATGTATGTATAATATTTTTATATTCAGGATTTTATATGCAGGTAGAAACACACAACATCCGTTGAATTTTAAAACAAACAATAAATGAAATGGAAAAGATGAAAGCATAGAAAATAATTGAATATTATACCTATAATATTTGTTTGTGTTAATCGAAATTATTTCAGTTAAAGTTGGTTTAAAATTTCCAAGAACCTTTCAGCAACACTAGCATCTGATGTGAAGGTCTATGCAATTTTATAACTTATACTTTAAAGTTTTAAATAGCGGAAAGTAAAGTTTTTTCCCATTAATTTTTCAACTACATTAAACATTATCAAATCATATATTTATGCCACCAATATTTTGATGTTACAAACTATCGACATTTAAAGCTAGAATAATTTATCAAAACTGAAATCTGAAGGACACAAGTTAAAGTCTATGACGGTCTCACAAGGGTGAATCTATATTCGATCTCTTCGCTCTCTTATTTTAAGCCGATACACAGCTTCCTCGAGACGTCCTCTGGTTTGTAATCTGACACCCATCAAAGAGCGAAATAATGATTACGGTGGGTTTCCCTTGACTTCAAACTAAGATCTCTGATAAGAAATCTCTTTCATGTTGACAACGCCCGCAAGCGTTTAAAGAACACTGATTTAAGAATATGCACCTGAAATGTCTCAACTCTTTACAAGGAAGAGGCCTCTATCCAGCTGGATAATGTCCTCGAGAAATATAAAATATTGCAAAAATTTGTTCCTATTTTTTATAAATGGTAGAAAATGGCCTAAATCGACCTTTATTGCATTTATGGAAAGTAAGTATATCTTACGAGATGACGAAAGATAAAATTTGTATGTCTGAACCTGGCAGTTAACCCCCAAGTTCCCATGTAACTTTATCTTACCATATCATTGAGGAAATTTCCCAACTTTTATAAAAATGCAGTAGTTATGAGTTGTAATGCATAACAAAACAGTCCTTTAGGTTGTGCTTGGTTGGAAACAGCCATTGCCCGAACTATCTACCTAACCTCAAATAAATGTTCTGAATAAAATTTTATATCTACTGTATTTAGAAAAACAAGGAAATTAATAATTTTGAATGAAATAAATAAACAAAATAGTAACAGATCGATGAAAAAAATAGCCGTGAGTAGATAGGAATTTTGTTTAAAAAAAATTATAATTACTTAAAACAAATTGATAAAAAGCTGAATCAACAGCAAATTCTTTTAGGTATTCATACCTTTTCACTTTATAAAATCATTATTAATTGGTTTAGAGTTTTGTGAGAGTGATCTTATACCTTTTGCATAAATATCAACCAAAAATGTAGGAGCTAGACGATTATATGCCATTAAGTACAAATATCATTCCAGCTATGGCAGATACACCGAGTTCAGGTTCTCAAACAATGTATTTTAACTTTAAGCTTTAATAATAAAGTATTTTCCAGAAAAGAAACTTCTGGGCACGATATGATGTTAAATATGTTATATATGTTCCGTAAAAGTTACGATAACATTTAGTATCTCTACAGAATTCAAATACGAAATGCTTCTCTAGTTTCTCCACACAATTTCAAATGCAACAATGTGTTTAAGAAAAACGCCTCAAGTTCAACCTAACTACCATTTATCTCACTACACCGAAATGCAATAAACACTTCTATACATAAATGTAATTTATGTACTAAAAATTTAGAAATAAATGTAACTCCGATACATATATTTTATTTTGCTTTGAGACACATGTTTGCTCAACTGCATAAATGTTCATTATTTCCACGTTTCACCACTGTATAGCTTAACTCTTTTTAATTTTTTAAGCACACACACACACAAGCACAGAATTGCACACACGTGTATAAGTATTCGTAGACATTAAATCAACAAGACCAATATTAAGCAACGAACCTCTGAATTCTTTTTCTATAAGCGGATATATGTACATTTTGAATAAATATTTCACTCGGGGACTGAAATAAATGTTTGTGTAATATGTGGGTGCTTGCGTTGGTAATTTATCACACACTTCTCGGCTCAGCTACTCACATGCTTATAAATAAATAGTGTAGATGTATCACTATTAAAGAAGGTGTTTGTTTGGGTGCGATTTGCTGTCTGTTGACCTTGATTTAATTAAATAAAATATTTCTTTTCATATCTAAATTATTTTTATTTTGCATAAAGCTGAAATTAATATTGTTGCAAGAAAAAATAATAGAAAAATTTATTTAACTTTGAAATCTATTTGGTTCTTTTTTATGTGTGTTCATATTTTACTATATTCCTTGTTTACTTTAACTTTTCTTTTCTTGCATAAGCAATCTAAAATTCCTTCAGCAACAACAAACAACTTTCACCAACTGCTTCCACTCACAACAACAACACTTTAAATTATGCAAAACAAAAAAAATATTTTCTCTTTTATGCTTATCATTTCCCTCCTCTTCTTATTATTAAAAATGTTCTGCACATAATCTGACACTAATGACAAGTGTCATTTTGCATGTGACAGCTACTGTTTAGATGTGACATTTGCAGAATTTTAAATAAAAATTCTAAAAAACAACAAAAATTAAAATGGGTAGTAAATAAAAAGTTTACTTTATATGTTGTAGGACAAATTTTTAAGTTCAGCGTTGGTACTCCGTTTTAAAGATTTTAAAAATTATTGAATTTTCACTTAACACTTAAGTTGAAATTATACTCTCTGATGTCAAGTTCACTACTGCTTCTGATCCCTCTCTCTCTCTCTCTCTCTTAACACAACGACAGCTCCAAATAGAACTTTTTTGTAACAAGGACGACAAGAGCATACTTTCGAATCAGCAGTCTTGCTTTTCAAATTGAAGGAATTTTTTCCAACCACTTTTTTTTTTTGTAAACGTTCTTCAATGTGACACATTTTTTTGCCATAAGTTTTAATTCCGGATTTTAAAAGAGGAAATTCTACTGAGCAATGCAACTTCCACAGTGTTTTTACGTATGTAGGTAAAGTTAAGAACTTTTTATTTGAAATTTTTGTCCTAGGGCTGAGTTTAAAAATTAATAAAAAAATTAAAGAATTGCCGAATAATTGTTAATTTAAACTCATTTAAAAGTGAATAAAGTGCTAAATTTTTTTCCAACATTATTTGGAATTTTTCCACAAACAGTAAAAAAAGATATTATAATGTAGAAGTGAAACAGGGAGTCATAAAACTTCCAAGCTCTCTTCTTAATAGATTTTATCAGGTTGATAGTATGTAGCTATTATTACCAATTCCCATTTCTTAAATGTTATCTACTTTTAGGCGCTATCTTTAATGTTAATGTTACATACGTCGTAGCATCCTAAACACTTAATTTACATTTCTTAGTACAAATTTAAGAAAAAAAAAAATCCAAATAAAAATTCATTTTCTTTTCATTTTATAAATTTTTCATTCTATGCATTTCCTTACTGATATTTCTTCTTTATTTCACATGTTCAGTTCACTTTTACTTCCTTTCAATTTGCTGCCATCGTCAAATGAGCGTGACAAGTAAACTTCATTTCTCTCATACTGTCAAGCCCATTTCTGTTGTTATTGTTATGGTTGCCAATGCTGTTGTGATGCTACCATAAAACTCATTCAGCCATTTGAGTGAGTTTTTTTTTGTTTTCTTCTTGCTTTTGTTTGTCAGTTGTTCACATTTTGATGTTTCTCTGCTTGAAACCTAAAAAGGCAGCAAACAACTTGCGTGAAAACATAAACACAGACACTAAAACATGCATGCACGTATGTATGGTGCAATTTTTCGCGCCAAAGCATAGTTGACACTTGGGTGTTTGTCGCCGTTGCTGCGGCACATTTTGTCATTTAACGACGTGCGATTTCATTATCCTTGTGCGAAAATGTCTATACATGTGTATGCGTGTATGTGATTTGCTTGTAGATAGTCTGTTTTATGTATCGCAGATGTGTGTTTTCTTCAATGTTTGTATATGTGCTTGTGTGTGCGCTAGTAATTTTAGTTAGGCGTTAAGAAAATAAGTGAAAATTAAAAAGAAAATTGAAAACATAAATATTTAGAATTTAATTTTGAGATTAACTGAGAAGGAACAAAAAAAGTTGTTCAGCTTTATCTTATTTTGTCTCTAAGTGAATATTTATGCCAAGAAGAAGTTTCAATTAAAAAGTTAAAAAAATAAATAAACGATAAAATATGAAAATTGAAGTTTGTGTTTAAGAGAAAATCTTTAAAAAACTTTGATATTGTCTACAGCTTAATATATTTTTTCAAACTTTAATATTGCATATACATAAGCAACTATTCATTGGGAAACCAAGTTTTTTTGATTGAAGCAATAATATTCATAATAAAATTGAAGCAGCGTAAGTCAGGACTACGAGGAATCATTAGGGGCGCAAAAAAACGTTTTTTTTTGAAAGATCTTAAGAAGTTGAAGTTGTTTTCTTAGATTGACTTATTTTCGCTTTTATGAGGCTTAATAGGAAGCTACAAAGAACTTTAGATGTTATGGAGAGAAGCATGATTCTTTAATAATTCCTAAATAAAAGCAGGTCTACTTTTAAAGAAAATTTAGAGCTACCCTAATAATTATCAAAAAAGTTAGTCAGTGGCAATCGATACTTCAACTTTTCCCCCCTGATTACAGCACTGCGTTCGGCAGTGTCTACTGCGACAGCGACAGCGCCCAAAATGATAATCTCACTCAATAGCGCTCAATGCACAAACGTCAGAATCAAAAGACTACTTAGCGATCAACTCACAATTAATACAGGCGTACGCAAAGGGAACTACTGGAACTTTAATTAACATGAACTTAAAGACCTTTCATATGCAGGAGATATCTGCACTCTGTCGAACACTCAGCAAAAACCAGGGTTCACCCTTAAAACAAAGATAATGAAACTCAATGCTACTAGTAACAACAAATTCATACTAAAGGAGGTGCCAATCAAATTAATCTGTGACAGCGTGCTAGACTTTTGTCTCTGGGATTCCAGATTCGATTTTCGGCCAAAGTATGGTTTCTTATTATCTGTCTTCCCTTCTTTTTTCCATAATCAACACAATTCATATTTCACTTAAGCATTATTTGCTGATGGATCAATGCATTATTCTTTTTGAATAATAAATTTTGCCGACAAAGTGAGTGTTATTTACTTCTATATTCACTATTCCTTTCTTTAAAAAAATTACAATGCTGCTTGCCAAATTAAAATATAATTCAATAAGTCAAAAATTAAATATTTATACTTACATAAATACATTTGTAAATAAAAGGCTTACCTTGTAAATACCAAATAGCAACATGATACTTAATATAATCATTGACATTTGTGTACCAATAATGGCAAAGTATGCAATTTGAACTCCTGAAATTAAAGCAAAAACACAAAAATGAAACGGACATGTAAATATCATTAAGAATGGAAAGGATATTTAAAGGAAATATTTTTGTTCATTATCATATAACTAAACTGCACGTACACGTAGTTTATACACATATGTAAAGATATAAAATTTCCTTTTCGTATACATTCACAAGTAAATTACATAAATGAAAAGATAGAATTCTCGAAACTGAAAGCATCCTTTCAATATATTTTAATTGTATCTCTATCTGAGTTTATCTCTTTGTATACACACATACATATGTACATACTTACATGCGTGTATATTTTAGTTATGGTCAAATTGACATTCGGATTATGCTTTATGTTAACAACAAAATTCTCCCCTTTTTATGCTTGCTACATTATATTGGCAGAGTTGGATGCTGTCAAAACTGAAGGGCTCAAAAGCTGAAAGTATCAAACAATATATGTCCTTACATTTCGTATTCATGTATAAGATGTGGACGAAAATGTTTACTGGCACGTGACTTTCGATAATGTCGATTGTGTGAGTAGGAAATGAGTTGTAATCCTTTACTATTTGCCATTTGACACTATTGACTTGTGTTGTGATGATTGTAAACACACACACACCACTAACGGATCTAGGCATGTGCAAGGGGGGCGGGGGGGGGGGGGGGAGGGGGCTTAATATTTTTTTTTTATTCATGGCCAACGATTAAAAAGTTTGAGGTTTTTATCAGTAAGAAGAGGTTTTATCCCCAACCCCAAACTCCCCCCAGGATCCGCTTTTTAATTTTTTGTAGGGTTTTACTTATGATTATATGTGGCTGTGTGTGTGTATCAGTTTCTTGTATTTATAAAGACCTAATCTTAATTTGAATATTATCGTATACTTCGGACATGTTTAAACTCTTGAGCATCTCGTGCATTGTTAATTTAAACGTTTTGGAATTTTACTAGTAATTTAAATGTATATTGTAATCTTAATTTATTTTATTGTTTTCTATTTAAGCAAATCAAATAATTATTAAATTCTTCTTATGCAGTTGATGCATCTGGCAATAACAAAGGATTGACACTGGTATTGATCAAGGTTTGCGAAACTGGGCAAAATTAACAATTAACGCAAGAATGGATTCTAAGTACATGGTAGTAATAAGAAATAACTTAATAATGAAAAAAATGTTTAGCTCTTAAGATAACAACGAATGGTTTATTTGCCTATATATCTCAGACATTATTTTTTAATGCTTAATGCTCTGAAACTGAATATCATTTTATGTCGTATCCTACTTGTTAGGATATAACGTTGGTATGCGGTTAGTTCAACTATTCAAACTGATTTTCTCACATATATAAAAATTTGAACTAAACTTTGAAGCCTCAAACTTGATGCGTGTCAACGATATATTTCATCCTATTCTCTATCATAGAATGAAAAAATATATCAAAATATTATTTGGGAATTATTTGGCAAAGCAAAATGATTGAAGGAAACTTTGCTCAGTCTGAAAGAGAATACCCAGAAGCTTGAGGTTTGACTTGCCTTTATAAAATTACAAAAATATTATAAGATATATTTTTTCCTATGGATTCTTGAACCCAGGATTCCTCAAGCAGCATATTTCTTTAGGGAGCTAATGCTATAAATCCCCCATTTAATTCCCCAGATAATGGTTTAAAAAGCTCTATAGCTTGTTGGTTAAATGCCAGGTGGCAAGTTTCACATTCGTTGAGAAGTTCGAATAGCACATTTGCCAAAATCTTTTTCAATGCTATCTTCTCTGGATATAATTCTACTGAAATTCAGGAAATTTTCAACATTCTCAATTAACTTTTTCTATAGTGTGAAGTCTTTCGCTGATTTGGAGTGGATTCCCTTTGCTTCGGTTTTATTTTTTCAGCATGGATCACACCATGGCTCTGAGCTTTATTCTCGAAGTGGATTCAAGATCTTGATTAAGTATTCTCACATATTTATTTTTATTTTTATTGGGCATTTTTGTTGGATATTTTACAAGTGACTCAATACAGAATTTTGAGGTCTCTCTTTTTCTTTGCTAGTCTTTTGGTTTTGAAATGTTGGGAAACTTTCGATTTTTGCCATTTTTGTTTTGCCAACGTAATATTTTTCCAAGAATTTGCAAATATTTAAAATTGCAAATCTTGAGAACTATTTAAGTTACAACAATAAAATATATATAAACCATTTGGAGTATATCTATCTAACTCAGGTCCAACTGCAATTGTTTTTAAGGTTTGTTTTCCATATGCATTATTTGTTACTGTAACGAATATGTATTAAATACCGCCAAGCTGCACTAAAGGTTTTACATACTTTTTACTCTACATTAGGATGAGTCATTTTAATGCTTTTTTCTCTGGTTGGAAATGGTTACCTGGGAAAAGTGGCCCTCCTATACCATAAACACACCTGCAAAATATTTTTTGAACCGATTTTTTGTTCTTTGAGCGTCAATGTTTGAAATTTAAGCTAAAAACAGTAAAAGTTAGGCTTTTTCTAAAATGTAAAATGAGCCTAATTGCGTTACTAATGCGATCTAGGGGTCGCTCTGCGACTGAAAGTCCTTATAAAGAACCACAAACTCAAAATCGGGACTTAAAAGTAGCCCTAGTTCAAGCGCCAGGGGAGAGAAAAGGGTAAAATGCGCGTTTGTGGGCAAAACGAAGCAGTCCTTGTGCCATTTTCTCATTTGCTTGCACTAATACAAGTGCCCCAAAGCCCACAAACGCCCCTCTTAGATCTTACTGCACCCTTGTTTAAATAAGAATGTCCTAGCGTGGCTGCCAGCTTATGAAGATAAATGCCTTTTGTAAAAATTTAGTCATCATGGGTAAATTATTTAGCTTAATTTTTTCATTTTTAAAATTTTTCATAAATAATCTTAATAACATTTTATGCTCACCATAATAAACATCCTCAAGTTCACCAGATCTTCGTATATTAACATTAATTCGCCACGAATAAATCAAAACGATTAAAAGAGAAATATTCTGCAATAAATGGAGAGAGAAAAAAAAAAACAATTTAAATAATTAATTGTATGTATAAAAATATTTATTTATGTGATTAAACTAAATGCAAATTAAAATGTCACTCATACGTCACGTTAGCCAAATATATATTTAAATTATTTAGCTAATTTATAGTATACATAATTCCAAATAAAACTTTGATTGCATCAACATTTTCTGTTGTTTGTGTTTGTATGTTTGTTGCTAACTGTTTGAATAAAAAAGAATTTTGTTATACATGTTTTTAATTCGCTTAATTAAAGCAATTAATAATGACTGACTAAGCTCCATACAAACAAAATAATACATTTACAAGTATAAAAAGGATATCATTACTAAGCATATACATGTATAAACATTGTACGGATATTTATATTCACACTTATATACATACGTTCATATACACAAAAAATGTATGATATATGATGGAAATTAAGGAACTTACAACGTAAACAACGTTATACACAATCACAGTGAAAACAAGTTAATTAATGTGTAAAATGCGTCGCTAAAATAAAATACAAACAAAAAATTATAAACAAGTTTAAATTTACATACACACTGCATCCCTCTCTCCCCTGCTTCCACTTTCTCTACTGCTCCGCGCTCATCATGAAACAGTGAAAGATATTGCATTGGAATTTGGTACCTACAAATATACTGTAATAACTCCTACTCTTTTTTATTGCTTTTAATGACATAGCTCTACTCTCATACATAGAGAATCATTGCTGCTGTTGGTGCCATCGATGTTGCTGCTACTGTAGTAGTTAGTTGTTATTGTTGTTGTCATGCAAAACACGCTTGCATTTTAATGAACGTGTAATTTTGTGTAAATGTTTTGTATGACATCAACAGAAACAGCAGCACTAATAACAACAACAACAATGATTGTAGCGCCACAAAACTCTCTTCTGTTTCGTCCCTTTCTAACTGTATAAACTCAACTGCTGCTAATTGCAAATGTACACTGCACAATTTTTAGTACTTATTTATGTGCAAAGCACAAATAAACTGCTACATTTGCTCTGCCTTGCTCTCTCCACTAGCACAAAAAACGTAGGAGTTGTTAGCAAAACTTTTATGTTGTACAAGTAAGTGATCATAAAAACCATATAAATGAAGCTAAAAAAGCCAAAAAAAAAAATAAAACAAAAAAACAAAACGACATGATTCTCAGCACGATTTACACATTAACATAAATTAAAACCCAAATTTGTATATGTGTGTGTACAGTGACGAATCCTGGATTTGGGTTTTAAGGAGCTCACTATAATTAATTCAGGGAAAAAACCTTTTTCCACATATTAATATGAATTCTTATTTGATCTACACGAACCGATTCATATGGCATTGGAACTACAAATGCAATTTCTGGTATGAAGTATGAAGCAAGACGAGCAAAACTAATATTCATCTCATATTGCCATTCCATTCCTTGGTTAGAATATTTCTGTTACTCCATTTTCTCTCATTATTTGTGGGTCAATTGACGACTGAATCAACTTTTACAAATAAATTTTATTTCTCATTTTGGAGACTTCCACTTGGAACCGCTACTGTTTGTACATAAGTATATAAATATTTGAAGATGTATTATATGAAATAAAATATAAGCACACATTAAACAGTACATCATTTTACTCCATAAAACCTGAGCTTATAAATTGAAAGCAAAACAACGCATTTCTGTTTGCACAAGAACGCCTACATTCAGACATTCATACATACATATGTACACCAGCTTATCTCAATTATAAATTTTTTGGTTTTAAGAATATATTTTATTTTAATTTGCAGAATAAATGATATATACTTGATGATACCTTAAGAGATTTGTACTTCATATATTATGCATTTTTACCTATTTTTGTTTAAAAATTTATGAAATGTCAACGCCTTCTAGGCTCAGAAATTATCGTAACCCTGGGATGATATTAATAACCAGGGAGCGGAAAAAAGGCAAAATAAAATTTCAAATCTATAGTATTCATTGGTTTTTCAAATATTTTTTTATTTTTATCTTTTTCATTCTCATAAGTAACATAGTCAAAACTACAAAAATCAGAAAATATAGATAGACAATTTTATTTTGCCTTTTTTTCTGCTCTTTGCTAATAACATACAACTGAAGATTACAATTTGTTAATTTAAGTGACGATAAAAAGAAGATACTTTTGTCAACTGCCCCGAATTGTTAGGTTAGATTAGTTTGGAGTGGCAGCCTTCTACTTGAAACTCACAACTGGCTCATTGTGATACCACAGTATGGCGCGACTTCCCCATTTATGGAATGGAGAACCATGAGGATTTCATAATGATTTTGGCTATGTCCTTAATATTTATGGATGACTCGGACAGACTAGTGAAGAAAGATGAGCCCAGGAGTATAAGTCTCCCCCTGGTTAGAGAAAAAATTTGTATATGAAATGGAGGACTGTCTCTTCTTCTTCGTCAGAGCCGCAGCCCCGACAGAAGACATTGAATGGCATTTCCTGTTATGCAGTGTTTCGTGAGCATTGAAGTCATAATGCTTATGGAGTTTCTGTTTATTCCTTACGTAAAGTAAGTTTTTTTGTCAGTTGCAATCCTAGGAATAGTTATTGGAAATTGAAATTCCAATTCCACAGTAATGGAAACGGGAAAATGTTCAATTTCATTACTGGATTGTAATTTGTAATTTAAAATATCCAATTCCTCAAACAAACTGAAAAAGGTAATTGAAATTTTAAGTACCCAGGAATGGAATTGGCCTCTTGCCAATTACAAGGAATTGGAAATGTTAGTTACCCATTTAAATTCCAAAAAATTTGTATTAAACAGGAATTTAATTCCTAAAATAATCATTACTATCAAGCTCTGAATGAATTGCATATGTACAACTTAATTCATTCAGAAATGAACGCTAAATGCTTCGCTCTAACCAAAAACGTACAACTATATCGAAATCTCTGTCTGTTTATGTCTGTTTATAATTTTTAGCATTTCACTTAGTTGCAGTTACTTACTTACTTACTCGTAAAGCGTAATATGAGTAGATATAACCAACATTAAAATTTAACATAATTAATTTTGTGTGTGCGCCTATGTAAGTGTATGCTGTACGTAGCATATTTTGCAAATGTAAATTTACTCACGTTACACTTAATGTATGCGTGACTTGTGATTTTTCCGCCGCTACGCTAAGCTAGCAACAAGCTAAAATAAATATTATTCATGCGACCTGTTTTTTTGCATACAAAAATTCAAATTCATGCACACATAGCAATGTAAAATAATGTCTATTAAAGATTCAAGTGCTTTATGCTGTAAAAATTTAAAATATAATATATATAAAAAAAACGCCACTTAACGTAATCTTGACAGCACAATTTTAGCTGAAAACCTAAACTAAGCTCCAACGCAGGTAATACAATATTTTCTTGTAAGAATTTTCCGTGAGTCCTTAGAAAATTATTGCAGCGAATCACAAATGTAAGTACGAATATTTATAAAAACTCATTTTTATATGTTTAAAAAAACCTTTTGAAAATTTGTTGTAAATTCCAGGTAGCACTAAAAATAAAGGCTACTTTTAGCATGTAGAAGCTTGCTGCTTCGTAGGCAATTTGGTCTAATTTGTTCAAAATGCGAATAAAAAGGCTTTATTCCATTATTCCGCCCGACGTTTCGTTGGATTTTCCCAACTTCTTCGAAATAATGGAATAAAGCCTTTTTATTCGCATTTTCAACTAATTAAACCAAATAGCCTACTAAAAACCAATATAATTATTGGTCACATATTTAACACTAAATAAAGGCTACTTTTTTTAACTTCTAAAAGCAAACTTTCTGTTAAATAAACTAAATTTAAAATATCTATTTTATTTCCTAGAATTCAAGTAACTGTTCCATAGAATTTCAAGACACCCAACACTCCAACTTTAATTAATTTAGTTTATGTCTGTTTTTTAAATTCACTTCACTTTTTTCAAAATAAAAATAGTAAATTTGGTGCAATGTATCTTGTGTGTCCGCCTCATGGTATGCTAAACATTTTTATTTAATTAATTCTTCTGCTATATACATACATATGTAGTTACTCATGTGAACTCTGACATATGCGTGATTTTTAAAATTCTGCTCGTTCCCCCTTCTACTCATTCAAACAATCTTACTCCCTCTTAAAACAAAACAAAACAATTAATCGTTACGCATACGACCCGCATACATACATAAATTTAAAATTTAAATTTTCATGGGAATTTTCCTTGCAAATCTTTTTTTTCGATTTTCTTTATTTATTTATTTTGTTGCATACTCACAATTGTATAAATCGCACTTGTTATAGCCAAATTTTTCGCATGCAACATGCGACAACATCCTGCCCCCGTCAACGGTCCATATGGGTACAAAATAACCGATTTCATTTTTTCACTAGCACCAGCAGCAGCAGCGGCAGCAGCAACGCAACTTTTATGTTTTGTTTTCATTTTGATAATGACATTTTGTCAACAGCAGAAGGAACAACAACACAATCGACAATAACAGTATGTGATAGAGCATGTAGTTGTATAATTTGAGTAGACGTTCTTGTTGTTTTTGTATGGGGTGCGTGTATTTGCTGCGTATTTCCTATACACATTTCCTTTATTTTACAACAGTTCCTAAATATTTATTTAAATCTGTGTTATGCGCGCATGTTAGTGAAGGAACTGAGTCTGTAGTTTTTAAAAACTATTATTTTCTTACTACTTTGCAGTTAATTACAGTTGTTAGCTGCCTGAAATGAGAAAAAGATAAAAAGATAATTAGATAAGTTTTTATTTTGTATAAAGGATATAATCTTCTTATGAAAAATCTCTTATATTTGAATAAAACTCTGCTGTATATGCTTTGGATATTCATGGTTCATGGCTTAAACACTCTCGTTATAGTTGTGCCTCTGTGTGGTTATATTTTAAACTCCCTATTTCTTTTTATACTTATCTTTTCAGCAGACACCACTTTGTCCTATATATCAAACGTATTGCTTGTGAAATCTATATGTATGCCCAATGTTGATAGAGACATAAATTCTCTGACTTTGAAATGTAGATAAGATAGTAACCATGATATGCTAGACTGAAACTTTGTGTAGCGAAAATATTCACCACAATTATTTCTTTCAGTATTATCCAGTTACTCGGTTGCAAATAAGCAATTTGTATATCCAAATAATTTCAATGCAGAATTCTCAAACGAAATTCTTCTCGTGCAAGTACTTACATATGAGAAAGATATATACGTAGTCGACTGCTTAAGGCGAGCAGAGATGATATTGATTGTGTATACAATAACGATTGCATATGCGTATGTGTGCATAAAACATATTTGTATATGTGAAGAGTAAAGCCGAATATTGCATTGCCGGTTGCATGCAAGTTGTATTGTATCGTAAATACACTGGCGGTCACAAAAACCGCATCACCCACCAATTTCAAGAAATTCGTTTAAAATGGTTAAGTCCCACCTGATTTTGTTTTAGTGAATATAATTTTTTTTTATTTTTGGGAACAAAATAAACAAAATTGCAAAAGAAACGTCATACATACAAACAAAATTTTTTATTTTTAATTAAAACAAAAATATGGAAGAAATTTCACGTTTTTGAGGGTATTGATTAAAAGTGTGTAAAAATAAAAATATTTGTTTTTTTTTTTAAGGTGTAAACTAAGATTAATTTGTTTCATAACAAAGTCGTAAGCAAAATTGTTTTGTTTGATGGTGCCCGTCTTTTAGCCTTTCTTATGGCCGTTATTTTGAATGGCATAGAGTCGACAAGCACTTTAAAGATATCATTCGTTAGTTTTTCAATACTAACCTTTTTTCTGAACTCTTTGGCATGTTTTGAGCAACTTTCCGTTTCATTAACCGCGCGAGCTACCTGACCTTTTCCGTCAGCAAATTCTAACATCATCGAAAACATTTTGAATCTACAAACAAATAAGGATCAATAATCTAACTTTTTTATTATTTCTAAAGTTATAAAATATTAGGCGTTAATTACTAACTAAACCTTGTCAATTTGGCGTGATAATATGGCGCAGAAGTCATCCGGAAAAATAGCATAATTAATGAGCGAAAGCGTACCACAATTGGCTTACAGCAATTGCTAAAAAAAATTTTAGCCATATTTTTGGGCATTCACAGTCCCTTCAATATAGTGAAAGGGACCCATCCAAACTATCTGACTTTGTGGGAATTTGACTATTTTCACTACACAGTTAACCTTCTATTGCTCTATATCTGAGCAACGCACGTACCGAAGATTAAATGCGCATAAAAAATTGAGTTTAATTTTCCCGATCATATAAATTTTCTCGAGTCTGCCAGAGTTCAATTGCTATAGTTTTTAGTCCATGTCAGGCGATTTGTTTCGATACAACAACGACTTTTTGGCTGATGATCTCCCACACAGACCGAACTTTCGTTGCTTTCTGCGTAAGGTTTCGACATTTATATTCACGTTGTAATAGCTCTTTAGCTCAGTCTTTATTGTGACTGCACTTTAGAATCGATATTTTATAGTTCTCTTTCGTGTTATACCATTTTCTTTCTTATTTGTCTTACATAGTCTTCTTGATCCTTTTGTCCTTTCAAGGGTACAAATTGTTTAATCCAACAGAAGTCGAATGTAGGCATCAGATTTCTTCAGGTATTTAACTTTATGACATTCCTTGATACCTAAGAACAAAAATTTCGACGTTTTGGTGGTGCGACAATTGTTTATACTTTGCAGTTGTTTTTGGCACTTTTTCAAAAATTCTTCTTTTCGTCAAACAAGCGCAATAAAAAGTGGTACATTCCGATTAAATACATTCTTAAAACATAAACAAAGGAATCTCCTTTACAAGGGAAGGAAAATTTGGACAAAGTTAGGAAATATTACCGAAATTGCAGCAGTATTGCAAGTGGTGCGGTTTTTGTGACCGCCAGGTATGTTTCGTTATGCAACATGTGCGAAAGTGTACGTTCAATTTTTTTCTATTGAAAATAAGCGTTTCAAAACATAGATTTATAGATTTTGGGCTCTGGAACATTCTAAACGGTATGTCACACACCAGCATCATTTTGGCAAGTTCGCTGTAAAATTAATATTAAGAAGTTGTCAATTGGGTCTTTTTTTTTAGATTTACCGCCTAGATATGTTTCTTTCGGCTTACGTCTTGCTCCATATAATACTTTAATTTTGTTGTGGCATACTTTAAGAGTGCAAACGGAGCAAAACATAATGTTTCTATCTGTACTAAAGATTTCATTCCCAAATTATCAGCCATTAAAATTAGTAAAGGGTTAAAAAGGCACAACGGGGGAAAACCCCAAAACAGGTATTTATAACTTAGAAATTTCTTAGGCATTTATTGGCAAAAATTCTAAAAAGGCACTAACCAGTGAAAAAGGTAAAATTTTTGAAAAATAACGCAAAAAAACAAGGCACAATAAAATTTATATATATGGAAGGGAGGCTTGAAATGCGTATATATTTTATCAGCCATAGTATAGGATTTAACAGAAAAAAAGAAAGAAAATTAAACCTTTCCTTGGCCAACGATCAGAATTTATAATATTTCCATCGGCAAAGGGAGCTTTCCGCCCTCTCCCCTTAGAATTCCCTAGTGTATACATTCATACAGTCTTTTCAACAAGAGCATGTTTGGCTTAATTGTACGAACAACTTTAAGTATCAAGTTGAACTTTATTTTCAACATTTAACATTTCATTGCGATTGGCGATGCACTTATAACCTTTCAAACAATCGCAATTACAATTTCATTGTATAAGCAATTTTTCAAATCGAGCTCCGTGTATGCAAAACGTTTTTAAGCTGTCATTCCTTGCTCACATTCAGAGGAATCTAAAATGTCCTAGGGAAGTGCTGCAAACATCTTGAGAAGTTGAAGGTATTCGTTAAGAAATGGAACCAACTTTTTTTTAAAACACCAGAATTTTTACGACTTATCAAATCATTGTGCTTCTAGAGGAACATCACAGCAGCAGGATTCGGTGATAGCATGAGTTTTTAAAGCCAATTTTACCATTACACTTGAATCAACCCAACAAAAACTAGCGCCTTAGTATAATTCAAAGTCGTTTAAACGAATTCAAAATTTAATTCTGAGCTACCATAACCAAACTCTTACTGACGGCAAGACAAACAAAAAATGGCAGGAATGTGCTGTCGAGCATATGGATAATGATTGGAGTGATTTGGCCTTTACAGACAAACCTTTTTTATGGACGGCAGGTATCATAAAACTTGCATTGTCCATTAAGGGCAGTAAGATGGTTCTGAGATTAGTTAAACCACCAGGAAAAGCTCATGTTTGGGGATGCTTTTGAAAACAGAATTTCGACAGGATAATCATATTTACGAGAAATTTGGATATGCAGTACATAATCTATTTATACCAGCATAGACCCTTAGTTTCTGCCAATAACTGGTTTGGGGAAAGAAATCGAAATTGAGGGCTTTAAGAGGGCAGGACCCTAAACCTCAAAGTCGCTTGTGCAGTAAGTGAAAAGAGGAAAATTGGATAAGAATTTTGGACTGCGCCTCTCAATCTTCAGATGCTAACCACATTGAAAATTTCTAAGCAATTATTACGCTTAAGATGAGCAGAAAAAATGCTAAGAGTATTGCCCAATTGAAACGACAGATTAAGTCAAAATGGCGGTGTTTGCCGCAATCGTACGTCGAAAAACTAGAGATAATATGGCCTCGCGTTATCACGAAATTACTAAAAACTGTGGTAACTGGACAGTACATTTATAAGTCAGCGAATTGGACAAAAAAACGTTTAAAAATAATGTGGAATTTTTTTTTTTTTTTTTTTTTGATTGGGGCATTTTTGAAGGACTTAGACCGAACACGCTCTTGTTGAAAAGACTTATATAAATATACATATATAAGTAGTATCAAATGGAAAAGTAACTTGAAATACATTTTAATTGAGAACAGAATAAAAATAAAATATGCGCAATTATTGCAAATGCATTTGTATGATAGCTCTTGTAAAAACGCCCACACACACACATTTACATAGCTATTATAAAAATACAAATATTCACATACATACGTAGATAAATAGAATTGCAACAATGTTTACAATGTCATAAAATGTGTAGGTATAATGTAGTTACAAAGTGTAAAAGAAAATAATGTAAAAATTGTACTACATATGGAGAGGCGGATAGTTGGTTTGGTTAAGGTTGAAGGAAACGGAAAAGTAGCAAACATATCGTAAAGTGAAATGTTTTACATACAAATAAAAACAGTGTTGTTTATGTTGATATGTACTACAAATACAACATGAAATGATGAAAAGGTTATACGAGGCGGATACATGAACATGTACATAAACTTGAACATTTATTTACAATGTAGGTAGAAGAGCAATTCAGCTTCAGCTTTTGATGTTCGAATGTAACTTGTAAAAATAGATCAAAAAACAATAACATCAATAACAAATGTAGAATTGCATTATTTTTTTTTTCTAATTTAAAAATATATGAAACTTTATGTTTAAAAGAAAATATTGAATACAAATGTATTTATTTATTTTTATGTGAAAATGAAACAAATCGATTTCGTATTTAAAAATAATAAAAAAGTTGAAAAGAAAACAAATACTAGATTTTGTTTATGTAGAATAAGCGTGCTGAACAAATCTCTGAAAAGATTTCAATTATCGATAAAATTACATAAATCATAAATGAAAAGAAAATGTTTAACAAAGATTTATTTATTTATGGAAGATTTATGTTATTATTTATTTAATATTATAAATAAAAATCACAATTATACCATTTTTTCACCCATTTATTATTGAGTGATTTTTTAGATGATAATTTTCTGTGTCAAACAAATATTTCAAACTAATCAATTAAAGAAAGTTATGGCTAGACTGATTATTAATTTTTTCTATGAAAAAAGTGCTAACTTTCGAAAGAAAGAAAAATATTGTACACTCAATGCACTCAAATAACTTTTTATATTAAATATTTATACAGATATTTCAACGGAAAACTTTTCGTGTTTTTTTTTTACATAGCAACCAGAGAGCAACAACAAGACGCTCATAATATATTCACAAAATGTAAACGCACCTGCCCACATATGCTTAATTAAAGAAACTCACACATTGCCATTACACAAGACATCTTCACTTGCGTTGACCTTCCCCATACAATTATGCTACAGTTCTTATAATCTTTGGTAAATATTAAATGTGAACAATAATATGCGTTAAACAACAAAGTATCTACTAAAAACATTTCGTAATAAATTTAACTAACGCCTCAGTGTATGCAATGAAAAATTGTGCCTATCAATTTTTAAATATACACAACACGTCGTATGATCAAAGCATATTTCATCGTTGCAATTAAACGTCACTCATATGCAATTGCTTTGAATCATCAAAGAGTTGAATTCTTTATTATTCAATATAAATTTTTTGTGTTTATATTGTATATGTATAACGTGTCGTTTGTGCATATATAAAAAATAAAAAAGATTTAGAATCTAGCAAATATAAAGCAACCACTTTCATCACTACATATCGGCATGTATACATTTATAACCAAATATATCCAATTTATTTTTGACAGCAGATATAAAAAGTTTTGTTGCACTTTCAGCACTTCAATAAACAAATCTACGCGTAGTCACGTTTTAGCTTTTGATTGGAAAATTTGAAATGCAATTGCTGTTTCTGTTGCTATTTCAGCTGCAATTCAGTTAAAATTGTTGTTACATGCATTTCTTGACTGCAAATGTCAAATAATTTTATATTTCAGAAACTGCGAGTAAAATTTATGATGGTTCTAACTTTTTAGTATGCCAGTATAATCAATGTGTGTGTGTGTGGGTTTTTCATTTTCTTTTAATGTAAATTTGGTATATTCAAAGACATGATGAAAATTAGAAAATTGCTACGAATTTCTCACTTGCCAAATACATAAAATTAAAATTTCATGATTTATTTGAAAATATTTTTTTTTTGTGTGTCTATTTTTAAATTCACTATTAAATAACAGTAGTATTTATATATGCATACAAACGCCTTTTTCCTTGTAATCTTAAGAAACTCAAAGTAGGCACAAGGTATCGAAGTTTTGGATTGTTAAGTGAAGTTAACGACAATTTTAGTGATACTGCTAGCAAAATCTTAGCGACAGTCATCGCGATAATTGTCGATAGCTTTTCGCCAAAAATGTTTTATGCTGTTAAGTATTGGTTAAGTTATTTTGTGAACGATTCTATATATTTTTAGTTATGTATTTGTGTTAAAATAGATATCAACATGAATGTATATGCAAATGCTTGTCATAAAACTGTCCATCATTAGGCTCATTTTTATCAAATTTTCCAAGCAAACTTTAAATATTAAAAACCGGGTATTTTGAAAATCGGAATATCATTTTGCTTAGTTTTATAGATTCACAATGCAATAGATGGATGAATGCACATTTTTTTTAAATGCTGTTCAAAATTTTTTAGTAAAAGCTTTGAAAATCGAAAAATTGGAGGAATCGGTTGTCTACAGCTACATAGCTATTTTTTGTAATATTTAATAAAAGACAAACCAATCATATATATAATCATTTCATCCTATAACGTACACAAATCAAATCCGAATGAAAAATCGACTTTATCAGGCGGAAACACATAGAACACAGAAACCAACCCACTTATACAATTGAACTTTCAAATATTTAGACACTCGAAGCAAATTCACAAGAATGTAAGAAAATGAAATTCCATTTGCACGAAAAATTTATACCACGTTCACCTTGTCAATAGAAAACTAAAGTGAACAGATCTACCAACCTGTCATACGCGCCATCACTGAGAAAAGCGGGGTGATGTCTTAACCCACAGTGCCAACATAGGACAACTTTCTCCTATTAAAAAAGAAAAAATATTTCAATATGCCGGGTATTTACCGGCGAGCACACATAGAAATGTTTTTACTATGAAAGTAGTTTGTTTATTTGGGCTGTATTGTGCTGAGTCTCTTAACAAAAAAAAAAAAACAAATAATCTTTTATGCAAATTCTCATAATCCTTGATAAATTTTTCTTTACAAAAATTACCTTAAAAGAATTAAAAAAAAAGGTATTGCATACTGTTAGGCTGTTAAAGAAATTTTTGTTTCAGTAGATCTATGTATTAATACGCTAAGGCAAAGCTTTTCGCCCTTCTTTACCTATATTGCAGTCAACATATTCGCATGTGCATCGTTGGAAAGGTAAGGAGGAGAAGAATAATACAGTATAAGTTTCATGTGAATATGTTGACGTTAACGCAAGTAAAAATAGGTAATATTCAAACAATAAGGAATCGTTCAACAGCTGAGTAATATTTATTCATTTTAACATTTACACAATACAGAATCGTTGGCAATCGATCATGCGGGAAGAGTAGAATGTTGCGAATGTAAATGTTCACTCTCAATCAAGCGGTCATACGAACAAAGTTGTGGTGAATTGCTTAAAATAAAAATAATTCTATTATTTTTTCGTTTTACAACACTGTAAAGTCACGAAAGCACGAGAACTGGTAAAATCAAATTATTAACACTACGATAAAAATTTTTCACTAGAGCAGACTGGTTTTTAAGAATTGTTCATGATTCGGTATCTTTTAGTATTCAAAAATCTTTTTGTGTGTTTTATTTTTCTTTTTTTTTCAACAAAAAATTTACAAATAGAGTACTTCGGTAGCCTAGTGGTCGAGACTGGAAACCTCAGGCAGCTGGACCTCGGGTTCAACTTTTTCTATATATGCGCGCTCAAAATGTAGTCCCAATCTCATTCTTTTCCCAAAAGTGTGATCGAATTTCGATCACTGAACGTTCGACTAGTCTTGCATAAATTCAAGAATCTTGTCAAAAAAAAAAAAAACAACAAAAAATACATAATTTCGAAAAACGCAATTTTTTCTTTACAATCAAGTGCTCAAAAGTATAAATACAGTGAAAACATATTCATATGTAAAGAAAAATATAATGAAGAAAAGTGATTTAACTGCGGGCACTTTTTTGCAATAAAAACGTTTAATTTCAAATAAAATGAACTGTGCCGTATTTTTCAAATGTCTGAAATCGCTTCCCGCTCTTTTTTCCTTTTTGCCCTTTCTACAACATAACAACATAAATTAAATTGTATTATTATATAGAAAAACTATACAGTATATGTAAGTATTAGTACGTATATAAATTTGTAGTCTCCCTTGAAATAGGAGGACAACGTTTATGTTATGCTTTACACATAGCGATATCCTTTTTGTTATTATTGGAAAAGACAAACCGAGAGAAAATTACTATTTTGCTGCCAAGGGCACAATTCACAGAGCATAAACGACCAAAAAAAAAGAAATTACTAAGCAAACTGAAAAACAGAAACTCAGTCGTACGTATTGACATATACACAAACATACAAGCATTTATATATATATATATATATATATATATATATATATAGGTATGTATAAGTTTATTTGTATGGTTTTTGTACATCAAGGATCTTTGACAGTTTGTTCACGCTGTTAGATGAGATTTTAACACCAAAGGTTGGTTTGTTATTATTAGCGTCAAACCGAATATCTGTGTGGTTTGACGCAGATATGGTATGTATTCCGTCATCCTCTTTTCTCACCCTCTCTTCCTCTCTCTCTGTCTCTTTCTTTCTCGCTTTTTCTGGTTTGTTTATGTATGTGTGATATGTTTTGAAAACTTGACGCTGCAATGTGTTAAGCTGTGTGATTTGATGTGGAGCTTGTTTTTCCAGGAATTAAACATTTTTACGTTGTATTCTTTTTGTTGGACTACAAGTTGTAATTACTGAGCATGATTGAAATGTTGTAGTTTTTCTTGGCATGTTAACATTAAGGTTAGAGTGAAAAGATTATGTGTGATGGACAATCTTCTGACTGATTATAATACAAAATAATAGACAGACCAAATTTGGGTAAATTGACAGAGATTATTGTTTTGATTTCAAAGGATTTAACATTGCATTTGTTTGAATTTCAGATTATGTTAAATCAAATATTGATCTTATGCTGTGATTATAGTGAAAACATATCGCTCATTTACTAAAAGACTGTCATAACTCAAAAAACGCGATTTTGCAGAAAACGCGTTTAAAGTTTTCAATTGACTCCCACTTTGCAGAAAAAATATGATATTTTTACACAATATGAAGCATGGCATAATGAATAATTCTGCATCATTAACTCAAAAATTATGTTTTTTGACTTATGACAGTCTTTTAGTAAATAAGCGATATGTTTCATGTTTTTATATAGGCAACAAAAGAATTGAGATTTTCTGTTCCAATAATTGGCTCATCTAAAGCCACAACAAATCTAGTGTGCAGGAATTTCGTTTCTCAAATTGAAAAGAATTAATGCTTCACTTCACTTATAAATTACAATTTCAAAATGATGCCTGATTGTTACACATGCAACGCAAGTAGAAAAAGTTCCTAAATTTATGTTTTCTTTAAACAAGCTTTAATATTTTTCCACAAAGGCGTAAATACATCATCATTAAGTTTTATTAAAACGGACACTCTGTTCATATTTTTATAAACGCCTTCTTTATATATATATATATATATATATACACTTAAATACAGATACACACAAATATATAAGTATATAAAAATGTGTGTGCAATTTTGGTCACTTAATTCAAAGTTCATTATGATATGGTCTATTAATGTCAAAAACATGTACAAAGATACGAGTATAATGATAAACTATCTTCATATATCAAAATACAATGTAAAACAGTAAATAAAGAAGAACAAAAACCACAACAACAACATCACACATTATTAATTATGACATTGAAGTCTTGAAATTCATGTCATTTTCCTTCTTTTGTGTTTCTTCTTTTCTAACCAACAAATGATAATTTGTGATGACAGACAATTCTTAAAAGATAATTTGAAGTGTGTATAAACAAATGGACAACAACAATAACAATTTCAGGTTTATATTCATGTTTACAATAATATAAATAAAAACATATGTCCAACAAGCAAAGAAACAAAGAAATGGACACAATAGGAACACAGAACAATATGCCAAAATATTTAATAGAAGCCATTAATTGTGCCTAGAAAATGAGGCGACTGAAGTGAAAAGCGACAGTTGACAGTCATAATATTTAGATGTAAACGTTTGTTGTATATGTTTATTTTAGTAAAATGAATGGGTCGAGGAACATATAGTAGATAAATGAAGTGACAATTTGGTTAACACAAAAAGTAGGCAAAGTGAGAAAAATTCTGATTAAAGCGTTCAAGCAAAGTTTCGTTTACAAAGAAGTGTATTATTTTTATGGCTGATAGAAATGTGTCAATACATATACATACGGCAAAACAATGCACAACTACACCAGAAGATAACTTTTATTTCGTTAAATAATTAATTTCCGTAGTGGTAATTTGTCAACGAATAAAAATAATAAAAGAGGAACTGTAAAATTTTTATATTCGAAATTTTTTCATTGTGCCAGCCATTTTAGATTATGCCAACCAAAAGAAAAAAAATTTTCATTTTCCATTGTACTATTAACACTGAATCAGGATTTTGAATTTTCCAAGTGAAAAAATATCAATTTCCACAATTTTTAACAAGAACAATACTATGAACAATAGTTCCTGGAGCACTTTTCATCACGTACATAGATTTCAATTCTACTATTTCATATTTTTAATAGAAGTTCTAAGCTAAATGGCGCTAGAAAATTTGAAAATGCTAAAACTGAATAAAATCATACTGCATCTATAGGGCTGAAACTAGTTGGAGATTATTAAGGGATTAGCCTCCCGTTTTTAATTTATTTTATTTATAACGCTATTAAAAGACTTTAACATTGCGTATCATGTAAGTAATACTTATATGCAGTGGCTCACAAAGCTAATCACGTAAAGGGGCATTTTCGGGACACGAGAAATCGACCAAAATGGTATCAAATTAAAAAGTAACAGCATAGTTGAATTGTTATTCATGAAAGTGAATAGGAATTTAAACAAATTTTTGAAATAAGATGATATCTTCAGGTTCCAAAAGGGTCTTGAATGTCCCAAAATTTAGACCATATTTTAATTTTTTTTTAATTTTTTGCCCAGAAATTGTTTCAAATTTCACAGCTCTGTTGTTGGAATTTGCAAATACAAATACTTATAACGCAAAAAAGAATTTTCAAAATCGGATAATGTTTATTGATGTAGCAAGATAATCCAACTTGCAAGATTTTATTAGTTCGAAGTCGAAACTTCTACGAGAAGAAAAGTCTCTTTTAAGATAACGTTGACAACAAAGAAGGTATTTTAATTTTTTTATGTTTTTAAGAGAATTATTACTGCTCCAATTCCTAATTTTTCCAACTATTGTTTGTTTACAATTCATTGTTTTTGAACTCTTCATTGTCATTTCCATTGCAGTAATGAAAATAGTACAATAATTGAAATATTCCATTGCCAGTAATGGTTATGGTTAAAGTTACAGTTCTTTACATATTTACAAAGATCCCTGAAATGTACAATTCTAATTCCCAAGTATGGCGGTTAATAATTTATAATTTTTTCAAAAGATGCCATTGGAAATAAGGCGTGGTTCACAATCATAACTGGTTCTATTGCTATGGCAGCAGCCTTCAAAAGGTTATAGTTGTTGTACGAGTTAGTATCATATTTTTTTCGTATGGTAAACATGTCGTGTTTTGCGCAAAAATGATTTTGCAGCACGACAACGCCTCATTACACTTATCTGTGTCGAAAAAAGTTTTGTAGACATGTACCAAAAACTTACGATTTGTTCCTTAAATTAAAATTTCAGGAAAATGGGTGTTAGGGCAAATTAAGGTAGCATACATATAAATTTAAAATAAAATACATATGAATTTAAAATAAAAAAAAATATATTTTGATTAGGAAAATTATATGTGGTTGGAGCTTGGATCTGAGCACGGAGCAGAGCCGGAGCAATACTTAAGACGTTGGAGCGGAGCTGAAGCGGAGCAAACCCAAAAATTTAGCTGCTCCACAGCCCTGGTTTCAAACAAAATTTTTCAGAAACGTTTTAGAAAATACCAGCCCAGCCCTATCGTAGATCTAACATTGCAACGACTGCTTCCAAAAAACTATCTTGCCTTCGATTTCGTTCGTATTCCTAGTGCTCACTATTATAGTTGTAATAATGGCAATAGTGCTTTATTTTTAGTCTTTATTCGGTTTCATCACAGTCGTCAAGTTTTTTGCTATATACATAAATATTTTTGTGGTTTGATTTTAAGTAGACTTCTACAATTTTATCAAATATTTTTAATAAATATTAATTTTGACTACTGTTTAGTTCTGACATTTGCGTTGAGGTGCTCTGTAAAAAAGCTCAATGGTCTAGTGGCCGCGTATCAGACTTACACTCTTGTCTCTGAGATCCCGCCCGGACTCCAGGATAGGGTAAAGTTTCTTTTCTATTTTCCTTCCTTTCTTTCATAATCAACACAATGCTTTGTAGTTAGAGAATTATTCCCTACATATTGATTAACTCTTTCACGAGCAAGAGCCATATATCCACAAAATTGATTTCGCAATGTTTTGAGTTATTCTGATCGCCCGTTGTTTTCATTTGTGTATGGTATCACTCATTATGATCCAATTCTGCATTTCCCTTTTAAAAATCCAAAAAAAAAATTCAACTTTAAACTTTGTTCACAGTTGAAGTTAGACGTTTTTTTCTTTTCTGCGTTTTCTGCGCTTTTAAAATAGCTGCAGAATCTATAATTTTTTTGATTTCGAATTCAGCGTATTTTTTTTATTTAACTAAAAAAGAAAAATTTTCAAATGCCGCCACAGTTCTTGCGATTGTGAAAAGATAAACCATAAAAAAATTTTAAAAATAATAATTTTTTGTTTCCCTGAAGTAGTCATCATTTTATAATACCTATTTAAAAAAAAAAAAGTTTTTCAGCAAAGCAAAAAAAAAAAATTGATGGTATTTCAGGTAAAGTTTAAATAGTTTAATTTCTCCATGCAAGATACAATAAGGATTGTGATCACGTGCCCAATGTAGCCCAAAAAGTCTTGTACCAGATGCTATATGTCAAGCACTTACTATGCATAAAAAGGACTTCTTAAGTAACCAAAACTTGTTTTAAGCTGAAATACAGCGATAATTGTTAAAATCAAAAGGTTGAAACTCCTTTTTTATAGGTACTTCTTGTTATAATTATTTTAAATCACTTTATGATGATTAACATTCAATGAAACATATTTGCATTCATAGCACCACGTTTCAGTGTCAACTTTAAAAAATTTTAAACGCATTCAAGTATGAAATTGCCATTTCCCTATAATGAAAATGCCTTCATTTATTACAAGTGCTTCATCAGAATCATTTTATATTGCGACCTTATCAAGAGTAAAACAACAACAGCAAGCAAGAACAAAAAATGGCAATATCATCTACACTAATTGAAAGCATTCAACTATGTCAACTTCAGCTTCATTTGTTTTTCAAACAAAAAAAAAAAAAAACAAAAAACGAAAGAAAAGAAAAGCAACAAACCCCAACAAAAACTGATGAAAAAGTAACAAAAATAAAGAGAAAAAATTTAAATATAAATGAAAAGTAAGAAACTTAACTTAATATAGTATACGCAGAAATTAGGTCATCTTGATGATGGAAGCAGGAAAAACGAAAATAAGCCATAACAAAATTAAATAAATAAATAAGTGAAAAAACCAAAGTAAATTTAAAATGAAATTGAGTAAAATTTACAAGTAAAAATTGAAAATGTGGCAGAAAACAATAAAGCTCGACTCAGTTTCAGCGTCATCTCATTTACATTAACTTCTAGCAACAGTTTAGTGTAGGTTGTAAGACCAAGCTAACAAGTATTTCGAATAGTAAAAGCGTGGATATAGCATCCACTTAGCAAAATAAAAAAAGGCGAAAGAAAGTTAGAAACAAAATTAGGAAAATAAAAACAAACGCAAGAAAATTTTGCAAATCAAGATACAAATTTAATTCTAACGAGCTTCAAGGCAAAACAAAGTGCCACAAGTAGAAAACGCTCGTTCTATTCGCTGGTTCATTCGTTGTTGGCTTGTTTTGCTTTCGTTTTAGTTATTCATTTGCATAGTTTCTTGCTTCACGCTTCCCTCATGCTGAAGCGTAAATATTTTGATAAAACTACTTGAAGTATTTTTTGGTAGTTTTGCAAATGAACGCACGAATGATTTGGCAAACGGAAGCGTAAAGCGTTAAAGCAAAGACGATGATGACGACGACCTTCTGCAGAGCGAAGAGAACTTCATCGTCCTTTTTTCTACTTTTACTGCTCTAAGTATTTGCATGTACTTTTTCTGTGTACACAAAATGTTAAAATAAAGACAAAAAAATAAATTCTTGCCATCAGCGTTGACATTTACAGTTGTAACTGTAATTGTTTGTGTTTGTATGTATTTTTTATCACGTAGTTGCAGCACTAAATTACAAACTAATTTTCTCACTCAGAAATGTGTAAAAGCGATATTGAAAATCACTTTGAAATTGCATGAGAAATTTATTTTAATTGTTATTATTTTTTCAAATGTAAAAATAATATAAATTAGTTGTGAGTAAAAAAGTTTAATTTAAAAGTTAATTTGCTATTTTGTTGCTTTTTCAGTTATTTATTCACGTGTCGAGCTAATTAAATGTTAATTAAACTTAAAGCTTCAGTTTTGGAACGAAGTAAAACTAAGCAAGCATAAATTAAGCTAATAGAAATTGTAGCACAGCTGTGTTATGAAGTGATTCCAGTAGATATTAAAAAAAACTTATATAAAAATGAATTTTCTAAGCTGTAACTAAAACATTGAGTGAAAAGAAAAAGCAGCTACTCTCAAAAATTCAATCACATATCAATACGCAGCAAAAATATTTAATCAGGTCATTTATTCTGCAGGCAGCTATTTAGGATTAGGAGCAATGAAAAGCCAAAATTTTATTATTAATATTATTTTCCATATTTAAGAAGATTTTTCGAAGTGGATGACGAATACTTGGTTAATTTTTTGTCCCTTTTGCGTAATTTAATTACTGGGGTTGGCTGAAAATTGCTCGACCTTCTTTCTCATTAACTTATCTCTTTTCAATTCAAGCAATTCCTTAACCTTGATCCGGTGTTAACTTCAACTGCTTGTAAATCAGTAAATTTATACAAATTGACCTGAGATTCCAGATTTTTATGTAAATCGTATATAAACTTTGGTATTTTATCGTCAACGATGTCTTCGCCAGATCGCGCATTAAAACTGCATAAAAAACTTCCTTAATCCGATCCTAAGTGCCAAATTGCCTTCTCTATGTAAAAGCCTTATTTTCAACAAACTTTGCACCGTCCATTTTCATGTTTTTTTTTTTTTTTTTTGTGTAATAGCTAGTTATTAGAAAACATCAAACGTGTTTTTGTTTATTTTTTAACCTAACCGAAGAGGATGATGATGAAAATGCACCAAAAGAAACTGACTCTGATGATAAATATAATAGTGATGATTCGGATACAACGAATTGAGTATTCAATAACTTCATTGAAGTATCCACGTAGAAGTTTAACTTCTTCATGGTCATTTTTTACTTTGTGATGTTCATTACATTATTGTTGTTGCTTTTTACATTTTGTAGGATTAACAACTTTTGCTGCCGCTGAGTTTATAACCCATCATCAACCAATCGAAAAAGTTGTATTGAATATGAAGAACTTAGAAGGTGTTGGTTGACAGTAGCGTATCCAGAGGGGGGGCTATAGGGGCTGAAACCTCCCCCAGTCATTTTTGAGAAATCAAAAATATTTAGATTTTTCTAAAAAAAAACCATCAGCAGTGAAAATCATATACATTCAAAAAAAGATTTTATATTTTATTTTAATAATAATAATTTAATATAAATATTTAAATGGGGTCGGATATTTGAATCAATTCTGATTAGCCGCCATGCTGAGCGTGCCAATAAGTTGCATGTTTCAGTGCAATGCAGTGCAGCATACTACATTAAATCTGCAATCTCAACGCCAGCTTATAAATGTCTTACTTTTAGAAAGCTTGATAATGGTCTAGTTTTTTGATTGAATTTTGTACTGAATTTTAGTCTGATATTGGTTTAACCTTTCCGTTTTTGCCCGTTTTTGATCTGAATCCTGGTTTGATTGTAAGTCAGAATTTTGTTTTATTTTAGTTTGAATTTTAATCTGACTTTGGTTTGAGTTTTAATCCATGTTTGGTCTAAATTTTTTATTTTTTTTCCAGTGTTTGCAGACTAGCGTTTCTGGTCTAAATTTTGGTTTGCTTCTAATTTGTATTTGGGGTCATTTTAGCCTCAGTTTTAATCTAACTCTTAGTTTGAGTTGTAGTCAATATTTTCTTCTAAATTGGCTTGATTTTGATACTATTTTTGTCTGAGTTTCGGTCTGAATTTTGTTTTAAAATTTGATCTGAATTCGTCTGGAATTTTGGCCTAGTTTTTGTTTAATTTAAGTTATAATTTTTTGATGTAAATATTTATCAGATATTCCCAGTAGTTTTTGGTCTGAATTTCGGATTACTTTCGTTCGGTATTTGGTGTCCTTTTGACCTAAAGTTTTGTCTAACTATTGGTCTGAGTTGTGGTCTACTTTTTTTTTTGAATTTTGAAATGAATTTTAAAACTGATTTCGGTTTAGATTCTGTCTGAATTTTGGATTTTTAGTCTGAGTTTTAACCTGAATTTGATTCAATCATTTTGGTCGATTTTTGTTGGAATTTTGGTCCGATCCGTGGTCTGAACATTGTTTTTTTTTTAACCGGTTGTTGCTCGGTACCCGGAAGCGTATACGGATCTCGTTGAAATTTAAAATGTATTGGTTTTTTGGTCAAATTAAGATATATTTATATTTTATGTAGTGTATAACAGGCCAAAAGAACGTATTTAATTTCTTATAAAAATTAAGTGCTTGGTTATAGAGTTGTGAGATCGTAAACTCACCACCAGGCCGATATTAATAGTGATATGAATATGAAATTTTAAAAATTCATTTAAACACTATCTAAATCAACTATTATTTTAATTTAATTTTTTTCGGGTTTTTGTTTCGACCAAAAATTACTCAAAAAATAAAGATGTATCAAATGTTTCATCAAAAATTTTTCTCAAAGGAAACTAAAATTTCCATCAAATTGTTTTCTCAAAATAGATCATTTAACAATATAGGTAAATCCATCAGAAAAGTCATAATAAAGATTTTGATCTCATTTGGTCTCATTTTGATCTAGATTTTTGATCTGAATTTGGTTCTTTTCTTGAACTTCGATCTGAAAAAGTATTTGAATTTTAGTTTGAAATTTGGTCGAAATCTCCGCCTAAATTTCTATCCGATTTTAGTTTGAATTTTGATCTCAGTTTTGTTCAAGGTATGTTTTAATTTTTGACCTGTGTTTGATAAAATTTGTGCACTAGTTTTTGATCAAGGTCCGGGTTTTGGTCGATAGTGAGTCTGATATTTATCTTTTAATTTAATAAAATCAGGCCCCCTCCAAATCTAAATCCTAGAACCGCCATTGTTGGTTGTTATAATGAAGATTGGGTTTCCACTCATATGGTTCAAATGAGAGGTGTGTTTCGGTGAAATGGTGAATGTATTGAAGAATTAAGTGATGATAAATGTGGGAGGGCAAATTTTTATTGCTGCTATGACTTTGCATCGTTTTAAAAAAATAAACAGTTGTTTTATTTTTGATGACAGAGATAGAGCATAGAGTCTGTGGCAAGGATAAACTCACTTTGATCAACACAATTTTTGATAAATGGGTTCTACAGCTAAAATACTGTATGTGCCGGGTACTTTGATCACTATGGTAGGTGTTAATTTTTTCATACATTCCTTCGAAACCAGCCAAACAGTGTACGCTATGACAAATATTTCAAGCATGTGTGCACAAATCATCGCTTCAATTTATATGGAAAATTCCTGATAGAAATTGATAAATAAATTGCGTGTATTGAATAATTTGAATGATTTTTTAGATTTTTTGTTTTTTTTTTGCGCTTGAAAAAATGTGAATTTCAATAAATTTTATATTCCTAACATAAAAAAATTCTGTGTGTGCGCTGAAATGAATACTTTTTACATTCATTAGCTAAATGCCTTAGTAAAGTGACAAGAGAGAAAATCGATCTTGTGAGAGATGGAAGGGAAGTGGGAGTGGCAAAACATTATATAGATAGGAAAGAGAGAGGAATATTTGAAACATAAAAGATATCAGGAAAGCCAAAGAGGAAGTTAGCTTTTCCTGATGTTATTCGACCGATTGTGTTTTTACTCAGAAGAGGAGAGACGAAAGTGGAGCCGCATAAATAGTGGGGTATTTTTAAAGTTTCCAAACGCTGACATCATAGTTGAATTAATGGTGGTCTAAACCATAAAAAAAAATTTAATTTCACTATCTCAACTTATCTATCAAACGACCAAAGATGCAATAAGTTCTCGTTGAATAACGACAAAAGCGAAATTCACGAATAATACAATATAATATTTCCAACTAGATGAAGTGAAATTATTAATCTACGCAGTCAATTCCACAACTGCATTCACATTCATGTGAACTCACAATCCAATCATACAAAGAAAAAATACCAAAACAATCATAATATTTTTACTCAGGAATAAATAAAAATAAAACAATTGCGTAGAATTCTTTACGCACAAATTCCAAATTCTTCAGCTGCAATAAAATAATCACCAAAGAGTCTTTCCTTACGGAAAACAAAGCACATATCACGATTAACTCTCCAAAAATTCCATAAAACCAACAAACTCACATCAAAATGATTAAAATCAAAAGGGTTAAAATAAACATTTAATAAAATTTTATAACTTCTAACTATTTCTACTTTGATGTATATATTCCTACTAATCTCAAAGTAATATTTTGTATTCTGAAATTCTATTTTCCGGTTTGTTATTTCATGCCAATTATGAAATACACTTGCAATACATACTTTCAAAAAGTCCTAGAAAATATATTCAACATCTTTAAGCTATGCGTAAAAACTTTTACACAAATTATGCTTAAGGCAAAATTGCTCAATTTTCATCAAAAACTCAAAGTTATCTAAAGCTAATTGCTTAATAGACGTTGATTTGCTTACCAGGAACAGCAACACTTACAGCAATAACAAAAACAATTGACAGCAGACAAAAACAACTACGGTAATAATAATAAAAAAGGAAACACAAATAAAGAAATAAACGAACAAGAAAGAACCATTTATAATATGTACCTACATATTGTTAGGATATGTATTGTGGTATTATTGTTACGTATACGCTCTGTAGCACCACCCCAAACACTAAGAATTCTTCTATTGTTTCGCTTTTTCTTTTTGGTCATTATCTTCTATTTTATTTGTATATCATTCTTGTATATCCTTTTTGTGTATCCTATTTCAAAGAGGAAGAAAAAGAATTCCAAGCAAACAAAACCAAAGGCAACAGCTAACTCATTTACAAAGTAACAATTTATAAATGTTAAGACACGCAGTAGCAGAAGTAGTTGTTGTAGGGTTTGTTCTGGCTGCTTTAGCTAAAGAAGCCATCATCATATTTAGTATACTAAGTAGCGAAATTGTTGCCATTAAATTTAGCTAATTTATGCTTTTATTTATATTTCATTTTTTGTTTTCTCTTCCTATTCATTTTTTGTTTGTGTCATTATTGTTTGTTTGTACGGGAGTGTGTTATTGTTTGCGTTTATTGTATTTTCTTTTATCTATTGTCTTTCATTAAAGCGAAAAGTTTTTTCTTTCCTTACATACAAACGCACACATACTTACCAATGTAAATATGTGTGAGCTCAGTGGCGGCAACAGGGAAAAAGTGAGTAAGTAGTAGGACGATATCAACCTCATACTCGGAAGTACTGAGATTTATTGTATGTTTTCGCTTTATGACTGAAAACATGACCTTTTATAATATGAGGTTTTTGAAAGGTCTTTCTTCTGTTACTTTATACTTTTCAAGTTGTGGTTTCTGTTACATTTTTTAATATTTGCAAACCTTTTCTTACCGCTTCCCACACATGTATAGCTTACAGATACGCCACTGTATAAGGGTATGTTTGTATATTTGTCTGAGTGTGTGTGTCTGTTGCAGTTTCTTCTATCATCATAAAGTTGATGTGTATGTATACGAAAATTATTAATTCACATAGAAAAGCTTTTAATGGCTTCTGAGCGCATGAAGGCATAATGGTGAAAGTAAATGAGGAGTATAGCAGAAGAAGAAATAAAAGTTAAAGTGAATAAGAAAACTTTCTTGAACCACAGCATATTCAAACTAAGAGAAAGAAAAGTAAGATATAAAAATGAGTCTCATATTGTAAGCCAACTTTGTAAAACAAACTGAAATTAATATTTTGGCAAGCTCTGCGTATGAGTGATAATTAAATCAATAACATTTTTATCTCACTTGGCTAAAAAAACTACAAGTTCTTTAAAATCTTAAATATATATTTGAAAAGATTTGAGAAACGTCTGAAATAGCACCAATAATCTGACAAAAACTACTTGCTCAGTAGCAATGAGATACGCGTCGAATCGGGCTTAATTGCTTTTGCCTCAATAAAATATTTTGTGATTTGTGGCCCATGTGTTTAATTTTAGGTTTGTTGCTTTTAGTCTTCAGTCTGGCTAGTTCAGAATTCTCTTAAAACTAGTTGGTGTCCATCTCGGTGAGTTTACTACTATTACTTTGGAAGAAGCAAATATTTTCGGCATCAGTAGAACAGTACATGCTAAAATTAAATGTTCCAACAAAACAATGCTTAATATCATTCACTTTTCATCAGCAATTCAAAGAAAATATTGAAGTTGGTATTTTTGTCTGAAGAAAGAATTAAAAATATAATTTTTCCAAACTTAAGTGACTAAGCTGAAAATAAAATATTTGTGAAATAAAGTTTGTAATGAAAAACCCGAACTATTTATAGTAAATACAATCTCCTTAAAATGGCGAAAAGTACATACGTTCACACATATTTGAAATAATGTTTGCTAAGAATATTAATACATTATTTTCATATTTCAATAGCTTAAAATATTTTATAAAATCTGTACATATTCTGTGAACATGCATGAAAAATAACAAAAGTAACTAAAACCCTTTTTGCAGAACTAAATTCAAAGTATTTCATAGAATTGAAAATCACAGAGCAACAAAAAGCAAAAACCAAAGATTAGTGACAACATATGAGTATGAATATATGAATGTATGGATGTAAGTATGTATGTATGCAAGGATAAAGGGGTATCATTTGAATATATTTTAACAAGTCTAATTGTAGCTGGAAGCGATGAAAGAATAATCTAATAAAATCGTATACAAATTAAGGGAAAAATGTCATATGCTTGCAAAAAGGATTTCCAGAAGAGTAACTTTTAGCAAATTAACATGTAGAAAGGCATATGTATATATGTACGTATATGAATAAGCATACAAACTTGTGCAAGAGAGAAAGAGAGGGAGAGATGGAAGAGATAAGAGAGAAAACAAATATGCTTTAACATTTAAAAACTTAAATGTGCTTATTAGCCTTGTCACTAAACGTAAAACCCAAGAATACACTTTAGAAATAACAACAACAAAAAATCAGAAATGCTTGATTTAGTTGCACTCATGTAAAATGTGTTAGTATGTTTGTGGATATACATATACAGATTTATACACATATGTATGTGTATATACTGAGACAGTCTCAAATATCACTTGTCTAGCCTAACAAGTTTCATTATTATAATGATGATGACGATGATGAAGAATCTTGACGCCATGTCATGTGCAAGAATTATAAATACATACATACATAACCATTCATGTATAGGTGTGCACAAACTTACCTACATATACTTAAAATATCTACATATACTTTCATATGTTTGTGACGCCATGAATATTATTATCAGGGAAATTAAGGTCGTAAAGGCTAAGTAGTAATAGTAGAATGTGTGAAAATTATATGTGTGAAAAATAAAGCAACAAGTATACAAGTGTGTGAATGAAAATTTCTTTCCTTGAACTCTCTATTTGAAATTATGCTAGAATTATGTTATATAATCTTGATTTTGAATTATAATTCTCATTTGTGGTTAAGACTTCAACTCAACATTACAAATAAACAATCAGTAAAAGCAATCATAAAAAAAGATTGGCATGTTTTCATCTCCAATGAACTTATTATATTAGATATGAAATTAATGGGTTCTGTTTTTAGCCTAGCTTTATCTGAAAGCTTCGTACACAAATGTGCACTATATTTCGATAAAAGTTACATTAAACTCCCCCTAAAAAATTGACTCAACCTTCACTTTTATATCAGAAAAAACATCAACCACAGACAACTCTCACATACAGACTAAGCTCTAAGGATTAGAAGTCGAATGATGAACATTATCGTATTTTGGGGGAAATTTAGTTTCATGGAAATTGAATAAATCTCATCCGAATGAAAAGAAAAACAATCATAGTCCAAGTGAGTTGGTGTATTCTTTATATGTTAGTCATAGTTTAGATCGTAATGCAAATCACAATTAGCAACTTTGTTCTGTTTTTTTTACAACCCTCAAGGCACATATTATCAAATCAAAAGTGGTATAAAAATATCGGGTAGCACTAACCGTGCAACGACCCAACAGGGTTAAACTAGGCTGGATTCCTGGACATAGCAATGTAGAAGGAAACAATACAATAGACGAATTGCCCAACAGGGTTCGGAAATGCACCTTAATGAAACAAACGTAACTATACTGCCGGCGATTGGATAATTATACAATATGAGTGATAATATAGTGGGAGCTGTGTACAACAGCACTTGGAGCGATTAGAATGACTGCGTAACAGTTCGGTCGTTTTGGCCGAAGCTAAATAAAAGTGGAACAGCTGGCTCTGGACAGATCATAAATCTGAATAGTGACTACAGTGATCACATTGGCCCTGTGTCATTAGCACTATGCTCCAAAAATGGAAGCTACAGTTCAACCGTTATTGCAGAAGCTACCGTGGTGTAGAGGTGGTGTACATCAATCTGACATTTACTCTGTGGGGAAAGAAGGAAAGGCAAGGCAACTTTGAGGGCATATTAGGAGTAAAGATACCGGGTTTGCTGAAACTTATAGTGAGTATTAACTGTTTTCAGTTAGTGCTATGTGAATTTAGGTTCGTGGTAGAGTAAAGAAATTGACCGCTGCTGGTCTCCGAGTGGAAATGATCATTCAGATCAAACGCCCTTGTAAAGCTAACCAAATCTACCTTCAGGGCGCTGAGCCTATAAGTCAAGCGAAGGCCTTTCAAGTGTGTCTTCTTGCATCAATGGAGGAGCGCAGTCTTCTAAAGAAAAACTGGAACCCTGTAAAGCCTCACGGTTTCTCAAGCGACTAATAAAGCTTGTAAATAATGTGTTCCGTTCGGCTTCCCTGGCTTTAGCAGGACCACAATACGTTTTCTTTCAGCAGACATCGAAAAGTTTAAAGAATACCTCCGGTTCCGTATTAATCGATGTTTTAATTGTGATGTTGGGAATCCAGCAAAGTCCGGGGGCTTGATTGTCGGCGATCCTGCGCAGTGTTGTCAGCTCCTTACTGGTGATGATGCCTGCAAACACGATGGCTACCACTATTCTTCACTTTTTATACTACATTACTCCAATAAGTAAAGCTTATTAAACTTACTTCAACAGTATGCGGGGCGTATGATTAATAACTAGTTACATCAAAACTTTCAAATAAAAAAATCTTACGACGCGGCTGTAAACAAAATAAATTGAAAATTATTGAAAGTAAGAATTAAAAAGTAATAACTTTTCTCTTTTGATAGAATTCGTAAATAAAGTAAATATGAAATTACAATTTTAAGACCTGAATATAGCACAAATGGAATTTTTTTTTTTTTTTGCTAAAAATTAAAACTCAAACGCTGGTGGTGGTGGCAGTGTAGAAAGAAAAAAGTCGAATCAGCAGCAGCAGCAGTTGCTATAAACTTTTATGTTCAACTTAATGTGGCAGCAATAAGTCGAGGAAATATTGAAATCTCGTACGTTTGCTTCTGTTTTGGCATATAAATGGAAAACACATGTTTTTTCCATTTGAAAAACATAAATGCCAAAGAAAAAAATCATCAGCAGGAAAAAAGCGCAAAAATATTACAAGAACATGCAGCAAACATAAAAATACAAAAATAAATGGCATGGCGCATTTAACATAAGTCAACATAATATTATTTAAATTTCCTTGACTTTGTTCATGGGTTCCAGGGGGTGGTAGGCAGGTAATGAAATCAGAGCACAGTAAGC
Organism: Toxonevra muliebris; assembly: GCA_963691655.1. NCBI lineage: Eukaryota > Metazoa > Arthropoda > Insecta > Diptera > Pallopteridae > Toxonevra > Toxonevra muliebris. Next base: position 49,541,967 of record OY829326.1, on the reverse strand, counting down.
ACATATTACAGCTTTAAATGGAAAATAGTATAAGCTTATTAATATTGAAAACTTTTACAATTTAGCAAAATAAAAAACCGTTTAAACGCTTAAAAATATGCATGCGCATATGTATGTGAGCGCTATAAACAGCAGGTGCTGCTTTTAAAGTATTTTGCATTTTTCTTTTTTCCTCACAATATGATTTAACGTAGTGAAGGTTGTACGTGTGCTACCTTCTTTTGTAAACTTTATTTTTATTTCAGAATTTGTTGCGTACTTTGCAACAGGTTAAAAAGCGTTTACCAATGGTTTATAATTGATTTATATGAACATTAGTGTTACTTTGAAAGAAAGAGTCATAATTTTTAACTTGTAATTGTGAATGAAATATTAAACTACTTGCTCAAAGTTATACCAACTGATCCTGTACCTTGTATTATGCCTGATATATATTTATGAGCATGTGTAGTCAAAAGAGTACTTGCAAAATTCGGCATTAATAAGGCTTTGGGTCCAATGATATTTCAGCCTTCCTCTAATACTACTATTATGGCCCCTGTAAGGCCTGGACGAGTCTTTTCGCACATACCCTCACTGGTTTTAAAATTGGTATAAATATTGGTCTGAGTTTTGGCGAAAGCTTAATTCGATTTTAGTTTTTATTTGGTTAGAATTTTTGGTAAAATTGTTTGACGATTTTGGTGCGATTTTGCTTTATATTTTGGTCTGATTACATTCTCCAACACATTTTTTGGCATAGATTTGACTACAGATTCTTAAAAATAAAATACTGTTGAGAAATCCTGGATTCCCAAATTTTCAAAGTTAGCAAAATAAAAAACCCTTTTTTCAGCATAAATTTTGAGCCTGGAACTGAGTTTAAAGAATTAATAAAACATAAAAATTGTTAGTGTTGCTTCGTAAATTTAAATTTGAAAATCAGTAAGTAGTTAAGTAATATTATTCAGAATTTTTAGCAACCAGGTTGCGCTTTAAAATCTGTTAAGTTTATGAAAAGAGTGAGAAAGGGGCCAAGGAGGCATGCGACCTTCCAACACAAAATCTTCGTAATATTATCAAAAAACTTCGTTCAGACTTTGAGCAGTTTCGAACTATTCCATTTAAAATTTAATTTTGCCATTGAAATAGAAACCAGTTCAGAGAACTCAAACACTCAAAGAAAATAAGCAGAAATTTTAGAGTTTACTGAATTTCATCACCAGACAGCGCATAGATAAAGTTGAAAGATTGAACTGTAGGTCGACACTCCCACCTAATATTACGAACTAAGTTGAAGCCATAAGTTGAACTATAATCTAATATAATTTACCAACAGTATTTTTATGAAAAATGAAGCAATAATTTGTAGCTAGTCTATCTAGCTAGTTTTATCAATTAAAACATTTAAAATTATATACGACATTTTACTCAACACATGAACAAACATATTTAACAACAACAATCGTCCTTTGCCAACACTTGCTGCCTATGGGAATTGTATAGCACTTGAAGTTTCCAAACAAATCCCAAAATTACAGCATTAACTTTAACCTCATGTTACTAAATATAAACTTGCAACCAAAATAAAAAAGTACGTGGAAAAGTTTACTTTACCTGCTTTACATACATACAGTAACGCATACACATAGATATGGTATGTATGTTTGTAAAACGAATTTCAAGTACACACTTATGTCACATTTTCTCACGTGTTCGCTATTTAACTACTACAACAAGAGCAAAAACAAAACCAACCAGAACAAGAAAAAGAACAAAAGCGGTAAGAGAATTTTAAGCCCATGCAAAAAAAAAAAAGAAAATGTAAAAATAAAAAATGGAAAATCCTTGACATTGTAAGCATCATAAAAATTACAAACAAGAAGCGCAAGCGACCAAAAAAAAAAAGACAACATAACTACACTTCTGCATGTGCATATATGTGTGTTTGCGTGTAAATGCTGTTTTGTTGTAGTTGTAGAAGCAGGTACCTGCTACTCATAACCTTAAAAAACTGAATCACTACGTGCACGTACACAGATACACACATAACTAGATATGATAGTATAATATGTTGGCAGCAGCAGTAAAATTTCAACGCTGTGAATTTTTTAAAGCCACCTACAGTTCTTAAAGTTCATATGTACATTGATTCTGTAGGGAGGATTCACACTACCTCATCACGCCTTTCCCCCTTTTCTTTCCTTTCACTAATATTTTGAATGTGTTGAAAATTCAAAGGCGGACGTGGAGGAGCATGTTGTAGAAGTTCACATTGATAATGACGATATAACATAGATATAGAGAGAATCTAGAGCAAAATATTCTATTAGTGTAAAATTTTCAAAGTATAAGTATCTCCATTCAATATAATATCTATGCAAAAATATGAGTAAAGGGAGCTCAAATCTGAAAATAGATAACCACATATACAAGTACATATTTGTACTTTTGTATTTGTGTAGTTGAAGTTTTCAATACACTTACTATGTATATTTTGAAGTATGTGTTTATGTGTAGTCTGATATTTTAATACTAAATTAGAAAGTTTTTTAGATTTTCTTTTTCCATTTGTGAACTTATGTTTGTTTCCACGTATCTTATACATATGTACTTGAAAATATACATGTGAATAGAGGTAAATATGCAAGTATAACCACATTTCCCACATAAATATTTGTGTGTTTTGTTGAATAGCAATTTCTATACCAGTATAGAGAATCACTTATAAAATACATGAATATGATATACTCACTGGTGTTTCGTATCGTATTTATTGATATCATAGATTTGAGAAATAGTAGTAGATTACAGAAATATTTTGTGTATATGGGCGGCAGAAATTGCATATCTTTTCCCCACTTTAATCTATGAAATTGAAGTACCATTTTATTTTATCTTCTATAACCATTTAGAAAATATTTGTGAATTACTGCAGATATTTTCAAATAAATTACAACTTTCTTTCAATATTTTTTTTTTTTCTTCATCATCAATTGGCTCAAAAATCTCGCTAAAGTGATTGCATATAAAATTTATAGAGAATTTTGATAAACTGGAAATATTTGCATGAATTTTTCAGTTAACTTATATATTCCTGGCAAATTTAAAACATGCCTATATAAAACCTAAATTCGTGGTTGGTTCAAGATATGACAAAAATTATATGCTAAAACTTAATGTTTTTAACTAAATAGACAGAATTCTTATGTTTATAGTACCAGTGTAATTTTTATGCAGCCATAAAAAATAAGAGAATATTTTTTTCAACCAAAAAAATATTTAAAATACATACATTCAAAATAAAAACTACAGAAGAAACCATTTTCACATTAGTAGAGTAATTCTCGGTTAATTAATCATCGCATAATTGCTTTTCCCATTTTATACGCTTTTAGTTTAAAATGTACTCAAATTCCCCGATTAATGGTATTCCTCTATTAATTGGCTTAAGAATTGTACCTTTTCATCAAAGCAATTATGCGGAAATTAATGCACTAACATATAGAAAGCATTCCAGACAGTGTTCTATTATCCCGGTGTTTAAAATGTTTGGGATCTACAGTCCAAAGTAGTTCTCTGGCTTAACACAATAGTGGTCAGACCAATGGGCCGCTATAAAGTGTAATGACTTGGTGAAAAATTTTAAAAAACTTCGACTAAAATTCGAAAATTTGCTCAAATTTTTACATTATGATCAGTTGCCTTCTTCTACCGATATTTGAATTAAAATTACAGGATATTAAACCAGCAGATAGTTTTCTCATGGTGCCATCATAGTTGATGAGACACCACACTAAGTTAATATCAAGTAGTGTTTATGAGTAATCGTAAAAAATTCGAATGGCTGACGATACGTATGATTAGGGTAGCCAGGCGAACTGATTTTTTTCTTATTAAAATACTGATTTCAAATTTTTAAGCTAGTAGCAAATCTACTGATTTTTGAGTTTTTGCATTTTTTTGTACTGAGTTTTCTAAATTTTTGTCTTAAAAATCTATAATTTGTTAAGTTTGTGTCGCATTCTCAAATTCAGAAAGAGTATTGCAATCGATTTCGCATTTCAATGAAAGTGAGTGAGTTCAATTATAGAACTTTCGGTTTAATAATTTAAGAAAAAGGAAAGGAGCATATACCCCAGTGATCTTAGAAAATGAGCTTATAGTAAAAAGCTAAAATGTATAAATTCCTGGTAAATATACCGCTTTGTAATGATTTTTCAAATCAATTCAAGTTCGAAATACTGATTTTTTAGATAAAAAATCAGGCAATTCTACGTATGGTGGACATTAATTCATTAATTACCTCGGTTATCTTCAGGACCACAGTTTAAACTTTAGAGACCAGTTAAAACATAGAAGTATGAAAGCCGCAAAAGTGGGCGCTAGTTGTGCAAGACTCATGCCAAGTGATGGCAGCCCCAAAGAGCTAATATAGAACCCTACGCGTTTCGACTGAGGCTTCTGGCATAATAACGATAATAATTATACCAGCAAATCAAAAAAATCCAAACACATTCTTCTTGGATGTGTAAGATCTCTAGGCATTTGCTAGAACAGCATATGAAACAACCAATCACGGTCTCTTACAGTGCATGCTAAGTGCACAATTTGCTGTGATGATGTCAACTGGATAATGGCGGAAAATATGCAACAAGTAAAGCAGGATGGAAAAGCCTGAGCTAAAAGATAAGCAATAATAAAATTCTGACTTTCGAAGAAAAACTTTAATTGGTCATGCCGAAAGAGTTAATTATGAATAAGAAATTCAGGAGGTGGTTTGAGAATGTAGGTACACCTGAGTGTGAAACGTGCATACTGTACATCAGAAGGCTTCCAGGCTTTCAGTATAGGATTACTCCAACCTTAACGATTTTAAAAAAAAGCTCTAAGAATTTTAAAACTATGAGCGATTGCAGTAGTTACTAAGCGTTTACTTATTAATTGAATTTTAATTAACCCATTTTCGTCTGCCGTTGCGCTTTCGCAACACCAACTTCAAACATTATTTAAAATAGATTAAACTATGTGTATCCCATTTAAGTATTTATTTAAATGATAATCTGAACTCTTGGCTTCACAATTTTTTTTTACAATTTTACACCTGCTCTTTTACCTTAATATTTGTATGTTAAAAAAAGTCTAAAAAAATTCATATTTTAAAATGGCTCGCAGAGTTACTAAAATATTTTTTTATTGTTTATCGTGTTACTAAAATACCAAAATGCAATACTAAAGACTATCTGATTGATTTTACCGTTTGGAATATTCCCGGTGTACCGGTCGTTGCTTTTTCGCAACTGGTTGCCCTTGATAATCTAGACGTTCTAAAATTTTTTCAATTGGCTAAAAGTGATCAGTGGGACCTCAATAGTCGCCACATAAAAAATCATGAAGTTATCTGAACGATTTCGATGATTCGTCCATAATGGGTTAAATTAAGACTGCTAGAAATTGAGGGGTGTTTTCATAAAACTCGACATCTACAATTTTCTCCAAAAATAACTGTAATATGCAGTTCGGTAGCAAATTAGACAAAGTAGACAAAAAACACGATTCCTGAAAAAAAAAAATATTTTGTAGATGTCGAGTTTTGTAGAAACGATTTTATCACCTTATCTGTAATTGCTCAGCTTTTGTCAAAAGAAGTCTGACGTCTTTAGACCAGCTCTCCTTCAAACATCTAACTGATTTTAACGAAAACTACAAAATAGTTCTCAAAATATTAAGGAAATTATAAAAATAGCCCATATGGCGATGTAAGGAGCTTATGTGAATAAGTAGCTACTCCAATCTAGCCTATAAAAATATAAAAAAGAATGTTTCATCTAAATGAGATTTATTCTTTTCTTAAAATATTTCTGTAACTTTTATTTTACATAACATAATTTGCGCTACGCAATATTGTTATATGAAGTATATACATATATATGTACATATGTATACATGTAAATACGTTTCCATGTCTCGTTTTTAACTAATATTTAAACTTTTTCTGTTGTTAAAAAAAATCTCTGCTTAACAATAAAAACAAAAAATCTTTACAAATATTGGGAAAACCAAGAATGTTGATTAATATGGGCGGAAAAGAAAAGTTCATGTTTTTGCCACCGCGATTGATACAGTGAGTCATTGTGATTCCAGCACCATTAATCCTTTTTTGATTACAAAAACCCAGTGTAACAATCGCGAGGAAAAAAAACATAAATTTTTTTTTCACCAATACATCTCGGTCCACCTTAATATACATATAGAATATACATATATTATTGTAAAGGTACGCCATAACATTACCAAAAACACACGTAGCATACATGCATATTCACATATACACGTACAACAAACATGTACCTACATGTAAAAACTTTCATAAAACACTTTTGAAACACACGAAAACAACACTTGAAAATTGTAAACTTTGAATGAATAATTTTCTTAAAGTTATCAACAAGAAAGACAAAAACAATTTACAAGAAAATAAGATATGAAAAGTATGGAAAGTATGTGTATGTAGTAGTTGTGCAGGTATATGTTCGTGTGCGTGTTTTGTTACAATGTTGATTTGTTTGTTTTTTCCTGTAGAATAAAAACAAGTTGTTAAGAGACATGTTGGCAGCAATAGCAGCAACAACAAAATATGCAAACAACTTTCGCACGGAAGAATGTATGTGTGTATATACATGTGGAATCCCTAAAGCAGCGTGTGTGTATTTATATTTCGCCTATACTTCTACGAAAATGAAGAATAGTGTAGCGTTAAAAATCACATCAAATAAAACCAAATATCTATAAGCTACTTCCTCTTCATTGTACAGGTATCTCTAGTAAATAAGTTGCAGTTTTGATGCATATGAAACTGGAAATACACAGAAAGAAAATACTTTAGATAGTAGGTAAACTCAATGACTTAACTTGATCACATTTAGGCACAAGGGTCTGGCATATTTTTTAAAGAGTAATTGAGTACAAAAATAAGAAGACATGTCAGATCGTAAAAATGCTGCTTTTTCAAAATTCCAAATTTATTCACCTACATAAAAGAAACGTTCGACACCATTTAAATAGGGGTTTTGAGGCTGATCACAATCTGGGCATAGAGCTTGAGATATTCACGGTGCAAGTTTAAAATCGGCAACAACACTCACTTTTCGAATAGTTTTTCCAAATTATATTTTTTTTTTTTTTTTTTTTTGATATGATATGGAAAATCTTCTATCTTTTTTCAAATACATAAATTTAAAATTCACAACAGCATCTTCTAAAGTAGAAGCCCTTTTTTAAGGTTTACCCATAAATTATGTATAATATAATGAAGCAATTAAATTTGTTTAATTTTTCACAACAACTTCCGAGGCAGTTGGACAACAACAATTTTCTGATATGCGAGGTAGCTTTCATTAGTTTTAACAATGAAGGGACAGAATAAATTTGTCACTCAGAGAAGAAATAAAAATTCTTCGAAATTTTTAAAAATTGTTATTATTCAGCAAATAAAGGGAGTCGCTTCACTATAAAAAAAAATAATAAAGTGTAAAGAGATAATTAATTGTTTGCTATAATATACTGATATTTTTTTACAATTTCCATAAAAATCAAAATAACGTTTCAAACTGGTATTCTTTTCTTTATGCAATCCTTGAAAAATTTATTTATGTCATAGAACACATACCAGAAGTGACATTGAGAGAACTGACGTCGATATTTCTGCTTGTATTATATGTGTCCGATCCCCATACAAAGAATTTGTTTATATGCAAAAGGTCCGATGCCGACATCGTCTCTCTTCATATCTGCTAGGATGGGTCATTTTAACTTTTTTTTCTCTGATTAAAAACGGCTACCCATGAAAATGGTCCATCCACACCAGAAATACACTTGCAAAATCTTTTTCGAATCGGACAATATCTTCTGTTCGTTCTATGAGGGTAAATTTTTGTAACTTTAGGTAAAAACTCTAAAAGTTAGGCTTTTTCTAAAATGGGCACCGCTGCATTACTAATGCGTTCTAAGGGCGCTCGGCTACGAAAAGTCATCAGGAAAGACGACAAACCGTGTGAAACAAAGGTTAAAAATGGGTGTTTTCGGAGAAAACGAAGCAGTGCTCAGTTGCTAGCACCAAAACAAGGGACCCATGGCCCTTCAGCGATTGTCTTAAACATTACTGCATCCTCTCCCTCCACTCACAGAGATAACCCTCCCCCCTCCTCGGGCCCTACCGGGCAGTCTGGCTTAGCACAGCGACACGTTTGTTGTGTTTAGTCGAGACATGTCGAGGAGTGACGGTTGGTGAATGGGAGAACTGGAGGTGGGCTATTTTAACTTCAGATCTATTCCTAGGATGTAACTTATGGACTGTAAAACCACAATTTTTTTTTAGAAAATTCAAGGTCACGATGAAACTCTTACAGCTTTGACATCTGTGGAAAATATAGAACCCGCCACCACGAACCGTTTTTTTCCTAAGTTTTTGATGCAAATATTTCAATTAACGGAACTATGTTATTATTCCGAGCCATATACGAGTAAGGAAAATGGAAGTACAGAGTAGGAGGTAGAGGTAGGCATACAAAAAATACTTGTCTTCTCATAACGAAAACCTTTACCGAAAACCTCAAAGTTTTAAGACTTTAAAATAACAAAAAAAAATGGCCCACCGATTACCATTATTCTAGCATTCAACTCTTTATTAAATAGAATTGTAACTTAGTAGTCTGTAAGCTTCTTTTGGGGGAAATGAAAGGGGCAACAAAACCGTTCAAAATATTATAGATTTATCAACGCGGAAATCAATGAATTCTAATTTGTTGTTCTGTGTTGTTGGTGACAAATTATTTTTAAATAAGAGTCCATGAAAACCACGTTTATGACACTACAAAATTAGTCCTTCATTCTTAAATGATTTTCATTACAATCCACAACTGATATGACATTAATTTTTCATCTTATTCGTTTATGATACAATAGACAGAGCTTTTTGCCTCCTGTCAAGTTGTGGGAGTTATATTTTTAAACGTGTTAATGGCAAAAACCGAGCGGCACAGTAAGAAGCTTTTCTTAGACAGGATTTTCTTTTGAAGGTTTGCCATTGCCAGACAAAAGGTGTAGAAAAATTGTTAAATTGTTAGTTTTGCTTATTGATTTTTCACCGTTCCGAGGAACGTACCCTACGTAGCAGTCCAGGACACTAACCACAACGTGATGGCGACCACATGACACTGATTTAACTCTTATAAACAGTCAATAAAAAGTTTAACTGTATACAATTTAAATATCTCATACGCCCCCGTGACCACAGAAAAAAAAAACCAAACACAAACAATGATATTTTTTGTAAACTTTTGGTAATGTATGCAACAAATTTACGCTCAATGCAGCTATGTCATCAGCAGCTCAAAAAGTAACAACAACATAAAATTAAAAATATATAAAAAACAAGAAGTAAAGAAAATTACCGTGATATTTGCTACGAATCAGAAGCAGCAGCAGTGAAATTAAAAGAATACTGAAGCTTAAATAACACGTACAGCAGGATGATAAAAAACGAGCACTTCATGCTTAACAGTGAAGGTTACTTCATGCACCACAAAACCCTACACCCCAGACAACAACAGCGCTGCAATAACAACGAAGAGTGTCTTAATACTTTAACACTTAATCAGTCAAAATTTATTGAAGCTAAAAGCAAAAATAAGCAGCAATAGCAAAGTAAACTACAACAACGACAACGCCAAAAATTTAATTGCTTTCACTTTTGCTGGCTCCAAAAAAAAAAAAAAATTATAATGTATATACTTCAAGCATTCAAGCATACACTTTTCAATTCCAATACTTCCTTACTACTTATTTCTCCTACTAACTACTACTACTTTTTTTTTTTTTTTTTTGCCTGTGTGCATAAAATTAATAATAAATTATACCATGAACCGCTCAAAATAATGAAAAGCGAAAAGTTTTTAATAAATTTTTTTGTCAAAAAATATAAAGAAAAAAGTAATAAAAGTAGCTAAGTGTACCTCACAGAAAGTAGCAAAAAAAAAAGTATGGAAATAGCAAAAAAAAATGTATACATATATATAAAGTTAATGTAGAAAATTCACTTTAATATAAATAGCACAAGCGGCTGTCACTTTTGATGGCTTTTTAACTATGGCTGAAGTAAAGTATATTTTTTTCAGTTTTTGTAGCTACTGCTACTATTATTGTTGCTGTTGTGTCAGCATAAGCAGCAAGTAAAGTTCGTGTAGTAGTAGTTTTTTTTATTTGATTTTTACTCTTTACTGACATTGCAGCTGTTATATGTATAAGGAAACGCAATAGCGATGATGAAATTTCTTGAGTTTTTGTTTTTTTTTTTTTGCTTTTTGGACAAGTTAAAAAAGTGCAAACATGAAAGAGAAAAACAGAAAGAAACAACGAGCAATAAGAAAGTTGACACTCAAACTGCAAAACTTTACTTCAAAAAATTCATATCTTCTCTTTCAACGTTTCTTCCGTTCTGTTTCCTGCACAGGCATAAGTAGAACGTAGATATAGTTTTGCATAGCACTCAGTCTGGAATGCAATGCATGTGCCTTTATATATATACAATACACCCACACATAAGTAGTAGTGGTAGAATTAGTTTTGTAACTTGTTAAAAAAAAGTAAGCAAGATTGAAAGGAAGTAAGCAAAACAAAAAACGAAAAGAGAAACTTAAGCAGAAAGTTTAAAAACTTTGCACTTGACTTCAAGTTTTAAGTAGAGAAATTGCTTTTTAATGTGTGCATCATTTGTTGCAATTGTTTTTGAATGGTTCTAGTGCAAATATACTCCAATGAAATGCGTACACATATGTAGGTATATATGTATAAATTCAGATACATTTTTCTTCTAGAAGTAATTCTTAGTAAAGTTGCATAATACTATTAAAGTACACATTGCATTTTTCTTATAATATTTTCCTTTTTCAAGTTTAGTAATAAAATTATTAAAACTTTTCATACAAAATGCACTGCACTATGGGGCCGATGAAAAATCTAGCTGGCCAAAATTCGAAAAATCGACTATCTCGTTTTGAATCCAAAAGTATATGGGTTTACTCTCCATAGATCCCTCATTATAATCCACACACAGGATATTCTAATTAGGCGAAGGATATGGCTGTGCGACGGTCGAAAGTTGCTATATCCTGTCGATAGTTTTAATATTGTTGAAAATGTGTTGCTCATAAAGTGTAATAACTTAGCGAATACTAAGTGTAATAACTTAGCGAATACTAAAATTGATTTACCATTTTCTTATACCCAAAATTGTTACTGAAATATAATAATTTTTTTTTTTTACATTTTATTTATTTAATGGATGAGAAAAAAAAGCTCCGATTTGCTCCGAGCAAAAATAATAAACATCATATTATGTGAAGCATCTACTTTAGAACAAGGTATGAGTGCTTTGCAACTTATTGCCACAGCTTGAATAACAAGCAAAAATATGACATCATATTGCATTTAATTAATTACTAGTAATTATTTACCATTGTAAATGGTAATCAGATGAAAATTGGTATACGGAATCATCCTTAGGCCTTACTGACTCTATATGAAAAACTTTTTAACCAGACGATTGCAACGCCTACGTTCAATATAAATACATATTAAATTTTAAAAATGCAATAACCTTTAACCCATTACAGATATAGTCATTAAATTACATGTGCTTATATATGTATATATTGTCTTGGACATAAGCCATGATAAAAATTAAAACTATCACGCATACCTCTCATATAAATATAATCACAAAATACTGATATTTAATTTTTATTTTTTTATTATGTATTTTTAAAGTCTCACATGTATGAGAGGTAGGCGTAACAATATTCCAATCTAGATAATTTTTACCTTGGTATATTAATATACTTTTAGTTTGGCCGAAGAACATAGCAGTCAGTGCCACTGCATAATAGTTTATATGTACAATTATATTATATGTATAAACTTTTCAAATAAATAAATACTTTTATTTACCATCATATGAAATTTCATCACTATGTCTACAATGGGTTCCAAGTTATAGAGTTTTAAAAATTTCTTATATATGGGAGGTGAGCGTGGTAATAACCCAATCTATCCCCCCGATGCAGTGATGTATGGCAATAATAATGTTTATTAGTATATAATATTTCATGATCATATCTATAATATATACCAAGTTATACTCTTTTCGCGGTTTCATTTGTATGGGAGGTAGGCGTTGTAATAGTCCGATAGCTATAATTTTCCACGCAGTAATTGCTAATGACCCCGTGAGCAAATGGGTCGAATTTCAGAATTTTGGACAGCTAAATATGGATTTGGCCCCATAGTGCACTGTAAAGCTTGTCATGTCGTATGAGCAATAGTTTGTTCAAATTGAGAAATTATCGCAATAAAATAATTCAATATACAACGTTCTTCCATTCATCTCATATTGATTAAGTCCACAGAAGTTTTCAAATTATTAAAACTCAACTTGTTTAATTTTCTGTAGTAATAATTTCATATTTGTATAATCGCTCAAAGAAAACTTTGAGCATTGAGCATATAAAGTTTTACTTGGAACCAAATAATTTCATTAATGATTTTCTAGGAAATATGAAAGAGTTAAATCTGTGTGTAAAATCATTAAATAGAGGTTTAAATAGAAATTAAATTAGATTCAATTGAAATTAAACTTTGAAATTAAAACTTTTTAACTTTAAAATAAAGATGTTTCATTTGAAAATTAAAAAAAATAAATTTAGAACCAACAATGATTCAATTAAATTATAAACCGTTTCATATACATTTCTGTATCAGATCGTTTTTGCGTTAGAATAACATGTTCAAATATTATAAATTTTACATTGCTATTTTCGACAGTTAGGAGTGCGTTTTTAATTTCATTCCTTATTTTTGTTAATCAATTGCGTTCAAGCTTTTAAAGTGAACTTACTCAGAATTAATTTCAATAATTTTAACTTCACAATGGCAAATGTGTTCTGTGTGGTACGTGAATATAAAGCTTTTTCACTTTTTTTGCAGATACTGCAACTTCTTCAACTCAATTAATAAATGCCCGCATATGCGCCTACCTACTGCAATTCTCGCTTTCTGTCAGGTAATTATTTGGTTTAAACAGATTTTTGGAAAAAATAAAAATCTTCTTTAGGCACGAGTTAGGCGCCCCTAATTTCCTACAGAATATAAGTAAAATTTGCAGCCCTTATTTTGCTGTTGAACAGTGTAATTAATTAAAATATGAAACCGAAAACATAAAAACTTTAAAGGTTTAGCCATAACATAGAAAAAATTACACTTTAATAAATTTATAATAAATTTAAAATATAAAATATTTTTTACTGATCAAATGGAGTAAGTTTTTAGGATAATCCTTCTCGATAAATATCTCAACCCTTATAATGTTATTGTGGTAGAAACATATACCTATTAATTAAGTTCTCATTCATTGTCAGTGTGTTCGGTGATATCGAGGCGCAGAAAGAGGGTAATGTATACTGCATATGTTCATAAACAGATATGGTGTCAAATTTGTTTCGTCATTGAACTTCCCCATATAGCAGTTTAAGATACGACTCCGGTCGGATCTCAACTGGGCTTGGGTACATCCAAACTTTCAGTAAAATATTCTTGTAATTGATGTTTGAGCGTTGCTGAAATGAACGCTGCGGTACATAGACTTCTTAGTGTGGTTTTGTGACGTTTTCAGTGTATCGTTTTATTATGCATTTGTATTAACCCTATTCATCCCACGCAGCGATTTTGAGTCACTATTGAAAATAAAATCGTTATATTTTTCAGATTTCTTATTATTTTACGGGAAGGGTCTAATGTATTCGTTCATTTACCGGTTATCTTTATAAAAATTGAATTTTTGTTTTATTTTGTTTCTCTTTATTGGTCAAAAATCGTTAAATAACCAAATAACTGTGAGTGAATACTATATTATTGGAAGGTAGGCAGCGCTAAGAGTTAAATCTTGACACATCGTTTAGTAGAATAACTCTGTAAGCCATATGAACGACTAAAGAATAAAAAATACTTTGCAAGCTTAGAACTGTCGTAAAGACTGTTGTCAAAACCATTAACTTGTGTTAGTACAATGCGAAAAATAAAAGATCCATTTCAATTAATTTCATTCCTATCAAGAATAAGGAAGTAGAGGCATCATTTCTGCATTAAGTAAAACAGCATCGATAATAAGTTATGTGCCAAATAAAAATAAAGATTTTTTTGTGGTACTCGATGTTAAACTGGAATAACAATGACAGCAGCTATCAAATTGTCATCTGACTGCTCATGTAATAAACTTCAGTCAAGCACAATTTTTACCATGGATTACTTTGTTTTCAAAATCAGTCGTTTGTTACGTTAACGCAACGTGCGTATAGAGCAAAATATCATTTGAAAAAAGTGCCAACACCGAAGACATCGCTCCTGATTTTTTCTTGTAGGGATACTTAAAAGGCCAGGTTTATGCCAATAAACCAGACTCTTGGACAACCTAAGGCCAACATACGCAACAAAATTGCGGAAAAATCACGTAAAACACTTCAAAAGTGATTGCCTGGAGAACGGTGCATACTGGGGCCGCTTCATATAAGGGAGTGCTCAAAATTCTGAAATAAATTTTTTCACACCAAACTCATTTGAGCTATACTTTTTGAATCAATTTTTAAAAAAATTAACCCATTGGTGACCATTATTTAACCCATTGGTGACCAATATAAATCAGTTTAATACAATTATATATTTTGAAACTTTCCATACAACTTGAAGGAAGCTTCCATAATTAAACCTTTGTGCGGGTGTGTAACATTGATCACTAATAAAAATGGCTAACTAAATCTGTGTGCACCCCAATTATGGACGAACTCACCTCATAATTTAAAAAAAAAACCGACGAGCTACATTGCCATTATTTGTGTTACGAAAACCTGATATTTTTAAAGGAAATTTTGTAATAACAATATAAAGTTCTTATAACATTTATTTCATTTTTATAACATTTTTCAAGTTTGGTACTTCATATCTCCTATACCATAAGAGAAAGAACAAATTTTTACCCATCAATAAACCAATTTTTTGTGAAAATAATGGCGTTTTAATGTTTTTTCTAAAACCATTTTTTGAAAATCTGATTTTGAGCACTCGCTTATATGGAGCAGCCCCAGTATGCACCGTTCTCCAGGCAGCCAGTTTTTGTGGGTAGAGCTGCGTTTAAATCAATCTCTACTACATGTCGGCTTAAAAGACATTTTTAAAGAACGAAATAGCCAAAGTCTTTAACTAATCGCAGCTTCCAAATTCGTATCAACTTATCGCTATTGTTGACTATGTTGTAAGGAATTTTTTATCAAGATACTAGTATTTGCCCGTCATCATCGATATTTGTACAATCATCCTCAATCTTTCAAATGGTAGAAAATATTCTTTGATTTACTGTTAATTTATATAAACCAAATTAAATGAAACAAGATGTAGAAATTATTTAAAGGGTTAAAAATAGTGATAATGACTTCAAAGCTCTTTTTTTAATCGAAAAAAGCAATCAAAATTTGTATTGCAAATTGTTGTCATTCCATTAAAACCATAACGACACTTAATCTACAAAGACCATTCCAGCTAAAAAAATCAAAGCTCAATAGTAAAGTGTTTTTATTGCTTTTTTCTTTTCTCAAACAATTCAAAATCAACTAATAACAATATCCATAAATATACAAAGAGAAACGTTTTTATTGGTTTAGGAGTACGCTACATAGCGCACATTTTTGTATTAAAGATTGATTTTCTCTAGACAAACGTTTTTAAATGAGTTGTAGTTCATATTGGGAGAAAATATGGGTTCTATTTAAAAATAATAATGCATTTGTAAATCAAACACTTTCATTTCTTTTCTTCTAATGCCCTGTAGTTTCGGTCGTTTCTATGAATTTTCTCCATTCAATATGGCCTTTTACGAAGCTTTTCCTTCGAAGTTATTTCTCATATCAAGTAAGAAGTAACATGATAATATTGATTCAACTCCTAACATATCAAATACAAAATGAGATGAAATGTTTGTACTCACATTTTTTTTCCAAATGTTTTTAATGCATCTTTCTACGCAAAAAACTAATTAGCTCATTGTAGGGTGTTTTCCAAAAACGAGGAGAAAAAAGAAAACAAATTCTTTTGTGGTAAAACAAATAATTGTATACTTTTTTAGAACTTTTTTTTGTTTTATTTATATTTTTGTTTGTTTTTTTTGTTGTCTGAGCCGGAATTAACTGTAGTCAAAACAATAACACTAACACCAACTCGCATTATACAAATACGCACAACGTATGCACGCAATGTTACCACAAAAACCATTATAAGAATATAACAACAACAATATGATGTTGAATAAAGTCGAAAGTAGAAGTCAAAAACATTTTTTTTTTTTTGCTGTGGTATCGTGTTGCATGCTTACAATATTTCCTATAAAACTATATAGTATAAAAAACTTTGTTTTTTTATTCCAAAGGTAAGAGACATACAGCTATACAATTATTGTTGTTATATGTGTGGGTTTATGTGTGTGGATGTGGAAGTAGCAAAAGTTGTACGCTTTATGAGTGTAGTTGACTTTTGTGCCAATTTTTGTGCCATTGTTGACTTTTACTCTACTACTGAAATTGCGTTGAGGTTTGTAATTTCGATTTGAAATCGGATATAAAATAATTCGTAAATAATATTTTTCTTCCCGTTGGTCCGAGTAGTGCATTTGTTGTTTGTGATAGTAAAAAACTTTGCAAAGGAAATAAGATATAATATTAAAGTTTTGTATAAAGCTTAAAGTAATAAAAAATACAATATATGTAGTAGGTTTTTTTTAACGACAAAGAAAATTCTTTAAACTTTATAACAAATTTTCAAATCCTACAATGTTATCATATTTATAAAGAAAGCGTTTTCAAAGCATTCTTAAAAAACTCTATGAATTAGTTAAATAGCAATCATATATTCATTTGTCAATCATACCCAGAAAACACTTGAGTATATTATGCTTCTACACAAGTAAAAAATTGGCAAGAACCATGAAATCCATATGGAGTGATATTTTTCCACGAATTTCAATCATTTTGTTGTTTTCAGTTTTTTTCATGCAGCAAATTACAAACATATATTCCCACATGAATATAAAGAACATATCGGTATCAATCTTCAGTGTTGCTGCCATGCCTTGTGCCATACAACATATTTATCCCACCACCTTCTATACAATTACCACAGTTTTCTGGTTCAAATACCAATAAATTTATTCCTACATATATAGTATATAAATTTACATATTTTATTAAAATATATATATAAAAGTAAAACACATTCATAACTATATAAAGATATGCACGCAATATTACAACAAAAACAAAAGGAAAATCTTTTATGCGGAAATTACGTATGCATAAAAATTCAAATGGCCATCTTTATTACCAAAATACCAAAAAGTGACTGAAAAAAATGCGCCATAAAAAATAAATAAATAAATAAAGTATGTAAATACAATAACAAAAGTCTCTCAAAAAACATAATTTGAAATCCCAGTAGATTTTTAGGTTATATGCGTTGAAAAAAAATTAAGAGCAACAACAAAAATGAGTACCACTTCTACCTCCGAAATAACGCACACATCGACTCCAATGTGAGGGACGATGGGAGAAGCGGGAATAAAGCAAACAACGCTCATTTATGGTTGAATTTTATGAGAGTAGAGAATTTTAAAGAAATTATGTCATGCATAAAAAAATTAATAGCATGGCGACAACAAATTGCCATAAATCCACAAATAAACACACGCACACATACTCATACATATTACTATACATTCATACATAAAAATGTAATGTTAGAGAGTAAGCAGGATGCTGAGTCTGGGAGCATTACGTTACTTTAGCTTTATTTACTTTATGACGCAAAAGAAATTACTGGTGAGAGTGGAAGAGCAATAATGGTTGGAATTAAATAGGAGAGAGAGAGAGAAAGTAAACAACAAAAACAATAGGTATTTAATATGTTATTGTATTTTATTGCCAATTGTTTTAGAATTCGGGTTTTCATTTACTGTATATGACGTAAGGCAATGTAACGAACACATACATATACAAACAAATCTTTTGTTCATGAATAAAAAAGAAATGAATGAAAATTTTTCATTAAATCAAATTTAATGAATTATTTAATTAATTATTTAAAGATGTACATAGTTGTGTTATTTACACATATAATCACAACAAAAAAATATATAAGGTCAAGTGAATCATCTTAAAAGGAAGAATTTTTATCCCACTTTCGAGTTTATGGGCTGGAGAATCCATTTTAAACCATTATTATTTGAAAAACGAACACTATAAGTGACTCCCGCAAAACAGTTTTGAAAATTAGAATAGATCTCAAAAAAGGGGGAAAGACATTTAAAACATAAAATAGGAAATGACGGCTAAATGCTTGCACCCCCTCTTAAAAAATATCTAAGTGAAAGTGGGGCGAAACACCAATCCAGTCTATGGTGCACTCAAGTGATTTACATGCATGGCAGGCAGCGATGTTTGCTATTATTATAATAATAGTTCCATACAAAATGCTAGGATGATTCATCGTTATAGTTGAGATCACACAAACTTTTGTTGTAAATACTAACTATTGCCCCACACATTTACCTCATTTTATATTATTTGCATATTAATTAAATTCATTTGATTTCAACATTTTGCTGATTATAATTTCGATACATAAATCAATCAATATAGCAAATAATTTGTAAATGATTTATATTCTCATTGTAATAAATTGTACTTTCCATATACATATACTATTTTTGCGCTTTTCTTTTCTATAGCTCCTTTAGGCAATATTTGTTTACGAAAAAGAAAAATTTCTATAGAAATTTTGCAAAAAAAAAAAAATATAAAATATACAAGAAAAAGCACGAAAAGAAACAATCCATTTGGCGCGCGCCAACATGACGTATGAGTGTTATTAATTTTCCATGATGGTTAAAGGCAAGCAAAATAAATGGCCTTGATTTGATTTTTGGTTGCATAAAATATGTATATGAGTAATACTTTTTATTAACTTTTCCTATTTATTAAACAGATGTGACTGAGCTTAAAGGCGTTTGCCACAACACTGCAAAGAAAGTGATTTAATGAGATATGGCAGTTTAAGAAACAGAAGTTCATCATTATGAAGATTACTTAACTCACATATACTTAATTGAGTTTATTTAATAATAGGCTTTCATATTTTTATGCTGGTTTCACTCAGTTGTGCAAGTTATCATCGGCTTATAGGCTTATGCTTAGACAGTTTATGTTTTGCAGTTTAAATTTTTTACTACCAATGTTAAATTGTGAAGAGCTTTTTAAGTTAATGCCCTTTGTTTAGCAATAATTCTAACAAAAAAATTGAAGAGATTATTTATGACGCAATAAGTGTTTCAGTTTCTTATCAAACTATTATCGACAAACTTAATCGGCTTATATACTGTACGGAGTAAGCAAAAAGATTATGATGGAATCTAAGTTATGTGTACAATTTCAAAAAGAATTGTTATCACTGCTACCAGAGTCACTTGTCTTTTGTACTGTAAGCTGTGGCAGTGATGTACGTGCTATCAATATAATAGTATATAAATGATTGAACTTAATTTGTTAGCATGCAACACTTTGTATGTTCATTGAGCTTTGAATCATTTGAATCATTACACTTGAATTATATACAAAGAACCAACAGTCACAACAAAGTGTAGTACTTATGGTAGTACTTATGGAAAGTATAGCACAAAATGTGCATAAAATATGGAGATGATAGTATGAAGAACATGCATTCACAGTAATTGCATCTGTTTGAGGAGAATATTTATTATTTCTACACTACCTTTATATTACAAATATTTATAGGTACATAAATTTTTATCATAATCTATATATATCTGTATTTATTTTTGTATTTGAAACAAAAAATCTTGGTCGATAATTGTTTTGATCTGATTTATTTTTACGCGAAATTTTATGACGTGATTTTTTAAGAAGAACTTTGAAAATAGCTGCATTTAAATAATTAAAACTGAAAATAATATTCCTTATGATACTTATGAAATTTTGTCAGAAACACAATAAACTTAACCCATTTAGACCCAGTGATATAATTTTCAAAATGTGTAAATTTATAAGAAATTGGTTGTAAATTGTAAAGCATTTGACCAACCTTCAAGAAATGAGGTAGCTGATTATGGAACAAAGTACAAAGAAACTTATACAGCATCATGCGTAATAAGTTTCCCAAATAGTATAAAAGCATTATTTTATAAGTTATTATATCTCTGCTTGAATTGTGAAGAATGTATACTTTTGTTGAAATAAGCTTATTTTATCATACATTTAAAAGAAAAATTCAAAAAAATGTTCAGCTGAAATGTCTAAAAAATGTATGGAAACCTGTAGAATTATAATTTTTACATCAAGTTGGATCTTTTATTTTGATTATTATTATTTTTCGTTAATTTTTTGTTAATTTTTTGTTAGTTTTTTGCTTAATAATGCTAAATTATATAACTATACAGATGTTTAACATATAAATGGTGATTTGTTAAGCGTGTTTATTTAATGTTTATTTAAATGTTTATTTAAGTCTGTGTTTATTTAAGTGGTATCTCCCTAATAACACGTGTAATGTTGTTTTCTAAGGCAGCAATTGATGCTGGTCTATCGGCATAGACGAGTAACTTCACGTAACTTCACAAAAAATAGTGCAGAAGCGTCAAAGCGAACGATTTACATGGACAACTCAAATGTGAGATAATTTGCTCACCGAACACATCTCAAAATAAATCCATTGTTTCTACGCTGTGGCTGGTCACCCGGCTTTAGTTCTTGAACGTGCTGTCTGTTATACGCTTTTAGACTAAGATCCTTAAGTAAAATATTCCACGTAGTCGAGTAACACAACCACAATTATTCAGCATATGCAATAATAGTCAACGGACTACTGATCTATGAAATTAGATTGAGTAAGTTGTTATAAGACATAAGCTGCTGGACAGGTGATGATGGCGTTGTAATCGTTCTTGTTTGTGTGTTTGTTGTTGCTATTGTTTGAGTTCGAAAATATTTTTTGTGGTCATCCCTGAACAAATATGATATTAGGCCACTATTGCATTCCCGATTGTGATGTGACCCTTGGGATGACTGTTTTAGCCGCGTTATACTTGGAAATACTTGAAAGTGCTTGAAACTGAAATACTGGTTACCGGTACTTGAAGAAATACAGATGCTTGAATTTTTCAAGTACAAGTACTTGTTATGAGGACAATAAACTGAAATACTGTACAGCTCTGATTTTCAACCATCTCTGTATTCCTAAAATTTGTTCTCGCAGCTCAAATCGAATGTCGATATGTCGATGAAGAACCATTTCCCTCGAGGAACAGTAGAAAAAGTAGAATGCACAGTCTTAGTATAGACCGCCAGCAGAGCCAATCTAAGGGTGATTTTGTGTTGGGGTTAAAGACGAAATTTATTAGCAATTTTCTGGCATTTTCAATTAATTTCACTGACGAAAAGAAGAACAAGAAATGAAAAATTATAAATTGCTTAATTTATTACGTTTTTTACTTATAAAATAATAAAATATTCATTATAATATAAGCATATTATTCTTTTTTTTCATTACAACATTTACTTTGATTAATGTCACATAATGGAATTAACTATTGAAATGTAATGAAATTATGTATTTATTAAAGACTACAAAAAAAGAGAAATGGCGCATTTTCCTACCACTAAAACCAGGCAAACTTTATTCATAAATATTTAATTCCCAGCAAAATATAATTTGTTTAAACAATATTGGTTTACATGGTGACTTCCTTGTAACACAAAAACATGCACAGACACATGCATATATACATAAAACATATATGTATATAGGTAATCACATACATATTTATGTATAACAAAACCATGCATAAAAATACATAATAAAAACGGAAGCTAAACAATAGAAACGGAAGTTGCATTCATATAGTATTTAAATTTAAAGCAGAAACTGAATTAATTTATTTGTACATATTACATACATTTAGGCGTTTAAATTTACATTTATTTTTCACCGCTTATTAGGGGCTGTTCGCATAGTACGCGGGAGGGGGGGATGAATCAAAATCTATGAAGGAAGGGTTGAAATTCAAGCAGGGGTTGCCAGAGATTGCAATTAAAACCACCCCCTCCCCCATTTTGTTGTCAACTGCTTTCCTGTTACGTCACTCCGTATTGCCTACAGTGCAGTCCCTGTTCAATGAATTACGGACAAGAAAAATGTTTTATGTTTTTCAACTTAAAGTAGTAAAAGTGGTAATCAAATGTTTCAAATATAATTTTGTTATTTATAGATTTTTAACAATAGTTATATCAGCTTTTTAAAGCACTCTTCACCGTAACTTTTAAGCAGCGCTTTAATTCTTTTTGTCATACTAGATTCCTTACTTGCAATTAAATTGCGGAAATTACCCTTGTTTTCCCATATATCAAGAATATTTTGTTTTAGTGTTCCAATATTTGTGTTCCTTCTTTGATATACTATGGACTTCACCTGTGCCTAAGATTCCTCTATAGGGTTAAAGTCTGGCTAATTACCCGGCCACGGCCACACCAGAATATTTTCTTCTGGAAAAAAATGTATCACAGATGAGAAAGTGTGGCATAGTGCGCCGCCTTGCATGAACAATGCACCCCTCTCGTCCTTCATTTAATAAGTCCATAAAAAGTAAAAGCTTACTTCTCCGTATCTCCAGGTACTGGAAACTGTGCAGTTTTCCCTCTACAAAATGTAAGGGCCCGCCCCTTTTGTTGTAATGCATCTCCACGTCATCACAGCAGGTGAATGTTTTACTCGACTCACCACGCAAAATGCATTGAACTTCTCATCGGGGCGTCTTCTAACAAATTGGGTTGATTCCGTGAGGACTTCTGGCCAACATTCGTCGCTATACAATGTCTTGAAAAGTGGATATTTTGAAATTATGCTCTTACGTCTCCCATGTATGGTATAAAATTTTGTTTTTTACCTTAACCAAGTCGCATTGTGTAGTCCGTGTGCAACTTCCGTCTTTTTTCATAGCCGGAGTCAAAAAAGGTCATTTCACAAGACACCTACATTTAATATTTGCTTAGTACAATCGACGCCTTACTGTCTTTGAAGATATTTTTATTCCTGAGTCCTGTATGTTTTTTGTGAGTGCACTGATAGGTGCATTTCTCTGTTTTAATGCGCTGTTTATAATTTTTCGATCCTCTCGAGCGTTGGTTTTTCGCGCAGAGCGGTAATTTTTTCATCGGATATGCTGCAGAAAATCTTGTTGCAGATTTTTTTTACCAATTCACCAACAGATGACAACGATATTGCTGTCATTGCTGCAATCTATCGATAGTTTTTTCTGTTCATTAAGATCCTTTCGTCGACCCATTTCAAAATTTTTCTCATTAAATATGTACTTTAAATTAAAACATCATCTTCACGAATAAACGCGAAACACATTAAGCTCAGTTTTCACTTTTCGGATAGTTGTAAATGGCCTTCTCACACGTACTGAAATACTAAAACAAAATATTCTTAATATATGGGTAAATGAGGATAATTTGTAACGTGTCTTGTATAACAAAAAGAATTAAGGCGCTGCTTAAAAGTTGTGGTTGGGTCACCAATTATTAAGTAATTTCTGTTACCTATTTATTGCTTTAAAAACCTGATAAAACTATTGTTAAAAGTCTATAAATAAAAAATTATATTTGAAACATTTGCTTAGCACTCTTACCACTTAAAGTTGAAAAACATAAAATATTTTTCTTGTTCGTAATTCATTGAAGTGTATACACTCAATTTGTAATAACGAAATCTCTACACAAAAAATAGTGTGAACATATGATATAGAAAAATTTATATGAAATAAATTAATTACTTATTAGTATGTTTTCTAAAATAATATAAAATTAAACTTAAAATATTCTTTCTCGAACACTTCCGTGTGTATAGATATTCAAATATTATTTTTAATGACTTAAATTTTGGAACGAATTTTAGTATTCCAATAAAAAGCTTTTCTTGGAGTTTACATGAAAATATAACAATAGGAATTTGATTAGAATTGTTTTGTCAATATTTGGAAAAACTCCTTTTTATATTATTTCATCGTATTTCTTATTTATAATATTTCTGAAATATTTCTTAACATAGGTATCCATAAAACATTATAGTTAAAACTTTTTTCTGACAGCATAGTACTTATCTCCTATGTGCAAACACTTACCACAAGTATTTTACATTTTCCAATATTTCTTGTAAAGTTGAAAGAAAACACGAAAAATTTTTTTACAATTTCATTTCTAAGAAATACCCTAATATTTTTTTGCTGCCAAAGATTATATGCAAAGAACGAACTAACAAACGTAAATGCAAAAACTTGCTTTTATCATATACTTTTAGTTTTCCCACACTTTTCACTACTACAATCTACTTCACTCTGACAGCGTAGCAAAAGTGTTGCATAAGTGTTGCACAAACTTTGACTTCCTTTTCAAACTGTGTACATAGCAAAATGTTTTATTTTTATAATAAAAGATGATACTTTAAACAGTTTTTTTTTTATAAAACATTTTTTAATTTTAAAAAGATGAATCGCATTTATGAAAAAGGAGAATAAAATAACTGTAGGCTGCAGCTGCTCACTTTATAGAAATTTATAGCATTTATATGTAGGGGTTGAAAAGCTTAGTAAATACTTTTTATATACACACACATATTTTTTCCACAACTTTATCATGAAACTTCAACGAAAAACTTCTTTAATTAGATTATTCTATTAATTATTTTTATACAATGTTTTTGCTGCTATGACAAAAATTTTAGGATTATGATAATAACGAAGCTATTAGGATTTATTTTTTTCATAGCATTTTGTTTATAATATCCACCATAACTAGTAGTATTTCGAAGTATTTTTAGCTAAAGTTATTAAGGAATTTTGTAGTCATAATATTCCACAAAACCGTAAATAGCTTTTAATGATTGTATACAGTATCACAAACGAGTTAATATTTCTATTATGCTTATCTTTGCTGTATACAATATTTTATTTAGAAACATTTCAAATGTGGTAATTAATTGCTAGCTTTAGAACTAATGTTTGGTTTGCAACAGAAATCTAGAATTAAGCTTTGTTGGAGGAATGAATTTCTTTAACTATAGGATAAGTAACTATATCAACAGCCGGTGAATAATTCCAAAATCAGATTAAAAATCAGACAAAAAAGTCAGACCAAAGTTGAAACCAAATTCAATCTGAAAATCAAACTTAAATTCTAACTAAAACTCAAACTAAACTTCAGATCAAAACTTATATTCAGATCAAAATCAGGCTTAACTCTAACTAAAAATTAAATACAAATTCAGATCATAAATAAATTAAAAATCAAATTCCGATAAAAAATCAGATTGAAACTCATATCATAAACTACATAAAGAAAATATTAAAACTTATACATATATACTATACAAAACAAAAATCAGACCAAAGTTGAAACCGAATTCGGTCTGAAAATCATACCGAAATTCTGATCGAAATTGAGGCTAAAATTCAAGTGATATTCAGACCGAAAAAAGATCACAATCAAGCCAAAAATCAGAAAAATTTCTGATCAAAGTTCGCAGATCAAAAAAAGACCGCAATGTTTTGGCCTGCAGATCATTAATCCATCAAAAAGTTAGACCAAAATGAAACCAAAATTCAGACCAAAAAACAAATAAAAATTCAGATCATAAATCATATCAAAAACTCAGGCTAAAACCAAAATTCAGAACGAAAATCAGAACAAATTTGAAACAAAAATCAATTCGGGATCCAAATCATAAATCAGATCAGACAAAACAGACCAAAACGCAGGCAAAAAAGACCCCATATTCGAATAAACCAAGACATAATGCTTTTGTCATTTAGACCGCCATAACGCCCAAAATTATTTTAGGCGTTGATACCGCCCCCAAAACGACTATAACACCCAATTGGAATTATGTCCAATATTTCATACAGTTTAATATTCATACAATTTAATAAATAAAAACGTTTTAATTTCACTAAAAACGTTTATTAAACCTGTTAAAATATAAAGGAAAAAAAACGTATTGACCATATAATAAGGTAATAAGGTAATTCCCTCATTGGGTGTTGCAACAATTTTAGACGTTTCGCAACGTAAGGCTGCGAACGTTTTGTCAAGTCACCAAGAGTTACATTTACATTTTATTGAATATTTTTTCAAATAAATACTTCAATCAGCACTGAATTAATTTCAATTCATAATATTAATTACACTCTCTCTCTAGAAAATATATAAATGTATATATGTAGATAAAATTTCTGAAATATATGTATGTACTTGTGAAAGTTTTAAAGGATTTTCATTTAATAGTGAAATAAAAACCAGCAAAACGCACCTCACAAAAATTATCAACACAACAGCGAATCTAAGCACGTTTTATCTTTTTAAAGTATTTACGACGTATTGTAAGGGGATGAGAGAATAATTTAGTCACGTTTGCACAGTAAATGGCCAGAATGTGCTATTACATAAAAAAAAAAAATAACCAACAAAGACAAGAACAGCAACAGTAACAAAAACAACATAATATAAAGTGTATTAAAACGTTTTTGCAACCCACAACTCATTCCCATTTCTCTGGTATACCGAAAAGTAGTAGATTTTCATACCTTCACAGCTTTCATACCTTTACACCAATAGTAGTATGTATGTATGTGTGTATTACGATGATGAAAATAAGTAACTAAACCACACAAAAACGAATTTATGTTGCTGTTCGTTGTCGTTTGTTTTGTATGTCTTGATGTTGTGTTGTTGTCTGCTGTTTCTTATCTTACCCAGAAACATTTTCCGTATCACTTTTTTGAATACTTTTTGCTGTTGGCTTTGCCTTAACTCTTATATAAATATTTTATCATTAAAATGAAACACTTTTATATGTTGTATTTTCTTCCGTTTTTTTGGGTTTTGGATTTTGGTATTTAGTAGTAGAAGTAGTAGTAGAATTTAATACCTACGCAATAATCTTGAATAATTCAAGTTAATGTGAACAACATTTAAGAAGCAAAAGAAAACCTGCCAACAGAAAATAGCAACGAATCGCAAAAACAGCAAGACCAACCACAGTAGGTAACACCAGACTCAGCCAACAACAGCAGCAACAAAAAGCGCGCAATTTATTTAAGGATGCTCTCACTTTTACGAATATATATATTGTTACATAAGTGTGCTTGCGTGTGTAATTACATGTTCACGTTTTTTAAGGTATGTATCCTCAAAAGTAAACAGTGAAAGTTTAATTGGTAGAACAAAGTATGAAAACACGCTCTAATGCTCTGAGTGTAAGAGGAAGAAAACAAGTGAGCAAAAGAAAGAGAGTTGAAGCAATAAAAATAGTAATAGTAAATATATTTTAAAAGCCAAGCAAAAATAGTTAAAAAGAAGAACTCATCTTTTGTTGCTTTATTATGATTGTGTTTGTCTGCAAGTGTGGGCATTTGTTTCTCTGTTGGGAAATATCTGCAGATTACAAAATGAATACATTCAATATCTGCGTAATATAATAATATGTTGTTATTTATTGTTATTGTAGACAAGGTAGACAATACTTAGTTCATTTTCTCAAGATAAAATTAACCTAATGCATTTGGTAATTATTATTATTATTATTTGGCATCAACATTATTATTATATAAAGATTCAAAGGCATCATGAATGCGAAAATGAAATATTTAGATAGGTTACATTATACAAATGCAAAAGACCTGTGGAGTAATTGAAATATCACAAAAGCAGACAGCTTTGTGATAATCATCCAAAAATATGAAATAAATCAAATATTATTATGATAAAATACATTAAAAATTTGTCTACTTTAAAGAGAAATTTAATTGACACGAAATGAATACATACGTTTTTATCGTGGCACTAATACAATTTTTTGAAAACAGTTCGTTAAAAGTTCAATTTTGTTTTGAAAAACACCTCAAAATATTGTCTAATCTATAAAAATATTCATTCTATTTTTTAGCCTGAATTCATTCAATGGAGTATAAAATCAAGAAGATTTCGTTTGTTGACTACTTACTTGTGAGAATTTTTCTATTAAAATATTTTAACCAACTTCAGCAAATGGTTTTTAATACAAAATTGCTCTACTTACTTCATCGTAGCGATCCCAAGACGGCGTTTTGAAAGGAAGAAAGACGCCATTGATCTGAATGGCTGAATAACACCGCAATGTCTCAGGCTTTTTTACATTCATCGTCTTATTGACCTACAATTTGTAAATAATAGCAAGGCATAGACTCATATCGAATCCATTTAATACTTCCATTTTGCAAATGGCTGAATTTGGGTTATCCACCTACTTCAGCTTGTTAGTGGCTCCGGATAGAGAGGTGCTAAATTCACACTCATACTTATACTACATTTTTACGATTTTAAAACCAATAAAACTGGAATAGATCTGAATGCCAAAAACACTGGCAATTTTCTAATGAAGAACTATAGTCTCCAACGAAACATTATGAAGCAGTTGAAAGCGAAACCGCGCAACGCAGCCATAGTTTTTTTATTTTTTTTTTTTTTTGTTTTGAAGGGTTGGAAGCAAATTTGTTGTGGATTAATAATGTTTGTAGAATATGTTTCGTCGTGCTTTGAATTTGTGAAAATGTGGTTGAATAGCCTTTTAAGTTTCATTAACGTTTTTCCTTATTCCTTTTATAAAACGAAAAACCCCAGAGGTGCTGCTTGTGACCGATTAGTTCTCATTCAAAATTAAGCAGCTCTTCCATGTGATATAAAAACTATGCTTTTTGCCACTTTTGATCCTATTTGGCCAAAAACATTGGGTCCAATTAGACTCGCATTCTATAGGAATCAATTCTTAATCCCGCGCCATAGATTCATTATTCCATGAGTCAATCCCATCGACTTCAAAGATAGCAATTTAATCAGAAAAATAGCATGATTAATGCCAAATCTGAGTTAAGTGGCATGAAAATGGAGAACTGAATACGAAAGGGAGTAATTTTTATTCAATTCGATAAAGCAATTTTTAGTCTATTTTGGATAGCTTACAAACGCCATTTCGTCTTATTTTTGCCGACTACAACACCGTGTTCGACCCTTTAGACGGAAAAGCCTAAAACGCTTGCTTACTACTAAGCACCATTGATCTTTCTATATACAAAAATAAGATTTATCAACGTCAAAATCAAATAAATCTGGTTTATGATAGACCTACATACGTATACTAGAAAATAAGTTGCAGGTGATCATCAATAAATGTTTGCGAAAACTTTCAGAAATTAGCACTAAACGAAACCTATGCGTGAGGTGGAAACAAGTACCAACATGCAAAGAGAATCAGAAAAAGTGAAGATAACTTTAAAACAATATCTGTAAGATACCGTATGAAATCTGCTGACAAACTCTTGATTGGAGCCATTAAGGCACCAAAAAATAGGAAAAGCTAACACATACCTGGAAATAACCTGTAGGGAAAGGAATGCAGTCAACGCGAAAGCCATACGGTGAAAGAAAAACCATTGCAAAAGACAATAATCGATAGAAATGCTTTGGTTCAAATGTTACAATGAATAGAGTAAATTAGTATAAAATTTAATGTTTTAAATATAGAAATGGGATAACTGAATATTTTATCCCCGGTGTATGTTTGGATACAGAACAAATTAAAAATATAGAATACTAGCTGGGCTTCGCTCAGCTTCGCTGCCTGATTCTGGCAAAGTAGGGGTAATACGAAAATTAAAACCAAAAGAATTAAATATGACAATATTTGAGTTGTAAGTTTTCAATATATGAATAGACATTGTTGGTGAAGTGGTCAATAGTTCGAAAGCAGGTTCCTACAGTGTCCGATATGGTAATGTAATCACCGTCAGTTATGTCAATGGACCCGTTACCTATTTTAAGCAGGTACTGCGCGAATATATCGGAGTCACGATCTCCGTTAATTTGAACTCGCATGTTGGTAGATAAATTTAATTTCTCAATATGGGGCCAAGTTCTAGATTTTTTTAAACACGCATTCACAATATCCGCGAGTGTATCTCTGGGCACCACAGGCAGTGTTTTTCGGAAATCGCCGTTGTATACAAATGTAATACCACTCATTACCATTTCTGATGACCTCAAGTCTTTAAGAGTTGTACTGACAGCATTAATATGACCTTTATGTGACATAGTGCACTCGTCCCAAATTATTAGTGATGCCTGTTGAAGAATCTTGGCAATAGCGCTATTTTTTTTATGGAACATGCACAGTTTAGTTCAGTTAAAATGTTTAGCGGTAACTTAAAAGTGCACATAAAAAATGCAGCTGTCCCTGATGAGGCGACCGTGACAGCAATTTTCGATTCACTTCTAACTTTTGCCAGTATTATTTGTTTTTGTATGTCAAAATGAAATGAAAACAGAAATTTTTTGTGAAGTGAAATCCTTAAAAAATCTAAGTGATTTTTAAAAAAGTGAAGTGTTTTTTGAATTTGTCTGGTTTTATGTGCCAAAATGGCAATTAACATTGCAATTGAAATACAAAAAAGTATCCTATAGACATCTTATGCACATCAGCTTTTTAGCAAAAAAAAAATAGATTTGGTTCAGTAGTTTTTGAGCCAAATCTGAACTTACAATTTTCATACAACCAATTTAATATATTAGTATAGATAGATGAGAATGGGTGATTTAAGGATTTTCTGAAATATAACTTCCTCTTCTTTGGCTTCTTTTATGGTTATGGCCCATATAAAGCCAAGATCAAGCTTTCCATATATTTTCATGTCGTGTGAGTTATATTTTTGCACGAACGTAAGGGACTTACAGTTTTTTGCTTGAGCAAAAACTTTCTTTAACCTGCTATGTATATTACTCTATGATTCTGCCTTAACCATCGCAGCTTAACAGGTGAAGTAATCAATCAATTAGTTACATTAGGAACTATTAAAATAAATGAGAATTTTTAATTAATTTCTCTGTATCGGATAAACAACAGCGAAAATACTTAGATACTCAATAAAATTTTAATTAAATCACTTCGAAAAAGTAAAACAATTTATTTTTCCTGTCATATATACCATTACATTGTCAAATACATATGTACAACTTTAATAAATTCCTTAATATTTTACAGTCCTTAATAATTTCCGTAAACGATTTAAATCCTTTTTCAAGGATACAAATTTATCGTCACGGATGATTAAGTATCTCAGTAACTAGGTGTTGGAAGGCAACAACATTTTTTAGTTAAATTAAAGATGAAACATAGTGTGAAAACGTGAGAAAGTATCCTTTTACGAAGAAAATAAGCCATCGATTTAATTGTGTTTATTTGAAATTTATGCGCCATGACAACAACAATCATTATTTCAATCATTTTAAGAGATTGAGCTTCGAAGCATTCATTTGAACTTTTTTTATATGCACATACATATACATGAGGAAAAATTTATAACAGTAAAAGTTGAGTTATGCTTAAAAATAAAATTTTTGAATTATAAATACGAAACTATTGCAAATTTTTAAAACAAATTTTGTAAAATATTAATCTTCTTAAATACTATCACAGTTTATGAAATATTCCTATTCTTCGCTTGGCACCAAAAAAAAAAATATATTTAGCCAGTAATCATTTTTGCGACCGAGTTAAATCAGGTATACATTTAATTTCAATATTAATTTCATCCTCTCGTATTTCCATTATAATTATAGCATTTTAAATTTTGTATTATTTTCACACTTCCTTGACTTTTTACACTTTTCCAACAATTTCTCACGCTGCATTTAAAGTATACACTCCAAATTTCAGTATTCAATTAATTTTGAGAAAGTATTTTTACGATCATCCTTTTAATTTGTAATTAAAACATTTCAACATTTACGCTCAATAAAATTTTTTTCGCAAATTTGCTTTTTCTACTACTGAAGTACAGTAAATTCAACTTTTTCTGCTTTTAATCTTTTTCTACTTCCTGTAGTTGTTTCTTGTTCGAGTAGATAACACTATAACATTAATTTCAAACACTTTTTAATCTCGTAGTAAGTATATGTGTATTTCATATACATTTCTTATATATTTTTGTACATTCGCTCGTCTAGTTTCCATTTAGATAATAAGTATTTCTTAGTTTATTTTATTCTGAAATAGTTTTTCTTTCTATTTTCATTAGAGGAAAGTACTTTTATGCAATTTCTTTTACTTCTTCTGACTTACTCTTCTGAGTTTGAATTTATACAAAGATTTTGATAAAGAGTTGATTTTATTGCATCAACATTATGTTACTTAATTTGAGATAAAATGTTAAAGTTAATTATAATCAAATGCTTAGTTAATATCAAGTAAATTTAAATGCCACTACTATTCAATTATTTCATACTAGAAAATTATTGAGTGTTTTTATTATTCGTGCATGTAAATGTTACTCATACGTCACGCAGTACTCTTTATATTTGAAAAACTTTTTGTCTTCTACATGATTGAAAAATGTACACCTTTGCAAGTAGACTAATTGTATGATATAACCGAAGATACACAACTACAGACCACTTTTTAACTTTTTTAATTGATCACAGTTGAATTCCGATTTCCGATGAATAATATCGTAATAATGTCAGGCTCTTTGCTAACAGGCTTTTCATCTTCA
Source organism: Toxonevra muliebris (assembly GCA_963691655.1). NCBI lineage: Eukaryota > Metazoa > Arthropoda > Insecta > Diptera > Pallopteridae > Toxonevra > Toxonevra muliebris. The sequence continues at coordinate 49,509,191 of OY829326.1, read as the reverse complement.
TCTCTTTCATCTCAGTGCTTAAAGCTCGTAATGGAATTCTTAGATTCCCTATGATCAAGGTCGTTCAGAATGACGTGCTAAGCTTCTAGGAATATTCAATGAGTTTTTTCTGCAAAAAAAAAAAAATATTGTTCTACAAGGGTGTCGAGAAATTAAAAAGTTATTGCTAATTTTAATTTTCTAAAGGTTGACATAGAAAATTTTTGTAAGTTTAAATTTTCTTTAGAAAGACTCCACAAATGTAGATTTTTTAGAAAGATATTGAAAAAGATATTTAAAAACTTGGTAAAATAATGCGTATGTGAGGCATTCTTTACAAATCGAACACTTTTATTGGTCAACATTTTTGATTTGCTTCAAAACTTTTTTACGCGTTTCCTATACAAAATAAGCGGACCTGTAGTCCGCCAATTTTTTTTTCTATCACTATTTTCGAAAATATAGAGAGGTAAAGTTTACGTGATTCTCCGATTATAGCCTTTTTCAAATCGCGATAACTCTACTTCTGTTCATTGCATCGAGTAAAATGAACATCCATTTTAAAGGTATTAATTTTGATCAATCTATTCTGAAGGATATTTTATAACTACTACAAAGGAAAGTTTTTAATGCAACGCAGGATGAAGAATTTATTGAATTAATAATAGCCGAATGTTATATTTTCATTGTATTTACTTTTTAGCCTCCGCAACTTAGTGATGCGTAGTGATTGAATGTATTCTGAATTCGCTCAATGCCACGTTACGCATCGCGAAGCGCATTCTTCCGTCATAATTAATGAATTTTATATAGCCAATGTGAATCTATCACTCTGAAAAAATATGTTTGCTATAGGAAATTTTCCGAGGAATACGATAGTATTTTTTTTAATCTTTTATTTCATCGCGAACGAATAGTAAACTGAGTTTCAATTATTTAATTGTTAATAACAAATACTTTTCTGAAACAATTTTTACAACTAATAATACACAAATATAGAGATTTTTAATACCTTTAAAATGGTTGTTCATTTTACTCGATGCAATGAACAGAAATGGAGTTATCACGATTTGAAAAAGGCTATAATCGGCGGATTACGTAAACTTTACCTCTCTATATTTTCGAAAATAGTGATAGAAAAAAATAATGGCGGACTACAGGTCCGCTTATTTTGTATAGAAAATGCGTAAAAAAATTTTGAAGCAAATCAAAAATGTTGACCATGTGCATTATTCTTAAAATTTCATGTATTATAGTTTTTGGTTGTTGTTTTAATTTTAAACCTTCAAATTTTCTTTAAAACCGAAAGCAAAATTTTGTCTCAATTTTAACTGGCAAATAGTGTCTAGATGGCAGCAAAATTAAAAATAATAAAAATTTTTCCATAAAAACCTCTTTAGTCTAGAGCGAATTTATATCAGAAAAAAGTGTTGTACCAATCAGTTTTTCCTCCAGCTATATTAAAGCTAAGGCGATTGGCTTCAATGACTATTCATAAATATTTGTATTCCAACCTCATTCCAGTAGTCCCCTGGCAACCAAATGTCAGTGATAAATAAAGTGGCAGCAAAGAAGTCACCAGACACTTTCTAGAATATGGTACATCAAAGAGAGCTACTACTTTGAATATCAAAATCAATATCAACTGGCGCACTGTCAAAAAAAAAAAATTTTAAAAATAGTTAGCGAACCTATCAAATTTTATTGATTTATTATTAATTTTATATTAATTCAATTAATTTCAGAGTCACCTATAAGGAAAATAATAAACTCCGCTAAAATCATGACAACAACTCCAACTCCCCAACAAACAACTACGGACTTTGTAAATGTGAATATTACAAATTCGAGAAATGATATTGCTGTATTTGAAATGAAAATTCTAAAAAGTCTCACCGTTCTACAACTGAAAAATAAATTAGAAATGATAACAGGCGGAAATACGAAGACAATGAAACTTTTGCTATACCAAGGTGACCAAGTAATTACGTATTTGACTAATGACACCGATTTAGTTGGTGATCTTCCTATAGCAACTGGCATGCGCATACATGTAGTCGATAACTTCCTGTGGACTACAGATGATGCTGTTGAAAAGTTTGACCTATCAAACGATCAATATGAACACAAAAAATTTACAGTACGTAATTATCTGAAGCAAAATCAGCTCGGTAAATACGATGACGCAGAGGCATTGCGAAGGAAAGAAAAACAACGGCGTATTGACCAAGAACGATTAGAACAACAAAGAGCAGAACTATTGCCAATAGGCGCTCGTTGTCAAGTGACAGTAACTGAAAATCCTACACGTCTTGGTACTATTATGTACAAAGGACTAGTCGAGGGAAAGAATGGAATTTTTATTGGAATCAGGTACGATGAACCAGTGGGCAAGAATAATGGATCGATTAATGGTATATCATATTTTACATGTGAACCCAATCATGGTGGATTTGTGTCACCGTTCGCCGTCGAAGTTGGTGGTGGTGAAGGCGCTCCGATAGTTATTGATCCAGACGATGAAATCTAATTTTCATTCATAAATATTAATTTGCTTCTTGTTAGTGTGTAATTCAGACCCCAGAGTATGTGAATTTTGGGTATGCTAAGTTTTTTTTAATTATATTTATTTCAAGCTCTATGTATTGAGATCTGTTGGAAGTAAAAATCTTTCAATATTATGCTCAGAATATACTGTGGCTTAGAATATAGCCTAGAATTCCTTCTGTTTAAAGTGTTATTTTTAAAATCGGGCTTACTTTTAAAGATGCTGATAGTATTAAGGTTTATTCGTTTGCGCATTGTTATATGGACATTGTCGAGCATATTTCTACTAATTAGACTGCACGATAAAATTTTACTTGTTTTTGACATGAAACTTGACTTCGGATTCTGAAAAAGGAAGTGTGGTTGAGCAATCTTACATTCATATTTTTTCTATGTTAGTAAAATTAAAGTTTTTATTTTCGGCTGAAATATATATCATCACGAGAATTTTTTATAAGTTTAAACTTATTTGAAAGATAATAATGTCTGCGATTAAGCAATATTATTCGAAAGTTTTTTACCACCAGAAAGTGCGATACAAAAGGTTAAACTTATAAAAAGATTAGAAAGAGATAACGAGGGAGAAAATCCGAGAGTAGAATATATTTAAACAAAAACTGCATAATATTAACAATATGACTGCAACGTTTCGACCTAATAAAAATATTTCAGTTTAAAATTTAATTTTTAAAATATAATGGATTAAAGATTGTTGATTTCAATTTTTGACAAGGGACTTTTAACTTAACCCTCTCAGGATTTTCGTACACATATGTGTACATGAATTCGAACATTTTTCCTGACTTCGATTTAAATGCCAACCAAACCATTTGGTATTGACGTCTTTGTTGTGGTTTCCTCTATTATTTGAAATTTATTTTGTTGCAATTGAAGCATTACCGAAACATTTGTGACTTTTATGGGGCAACCTCACTTTTTTTTGTGCTCTCTTTTTTTTTTGTGTCGTCAATTTCAAAAAATTATTAAAAATACTAAATAATAAAAAGGTGTGTAAAAAACCAATTTCTTATGTAGAAAGAACCTTCCTCTGTCGATGTAGATACATTTTGTGTAAGTCGGAGTATTTTAAAGCTCCCTGAACGGTTTTTGTTTTTTGTAGACAGGTAAAAATTCGTGAATAGTTTTTTCTACTATTTGGTGGCTCCTAAACACAAAAATCAACATCTCGATTTTTTCCTACCACAGGAAGTACACATTCTCCTGAGAGGGTTAATGGGTCTGGATAACCATAATAGAAAACTTCTGCTCTTTTGAGCCCCAATACTTTCTTGTTTCTTGTTTGAACGAAAATTTTCAGAAGGTGTATAAGTACAACTCTTTGTAGACAATATCACAACCACCAAGTGATAACAAATTTCCATACCATGTATCACAATAGGCCGCTCTGGCGTAAGTGTATCCCTTGACAGCCACTTAACCTAACCTCACTTAACCTAACATAAGGCACAAGTCGTTTAAATTACAGATTTAAAAGTTATACCCAAGACACTTATAAAAATCGTTAATTTCTCCCATAAATGATTAGCATAATGCTCTTGAACTTATTTCCTATACTTATTGAATGTTTATATTTTAGTTAATTATAAAAAGCTCAAGCTCTTGCTATTGATATTCACTTACCTTACCAGCAATTTGTGTCTTTCTTTAACTATGGCAATAACAATTAATTATCGATTTATTTAATTTTTTTTTGGCTTTGTTTTTAAGAATTTCTGGGCACAGAATTCCAGAATTCTTTCAATACTTTGAATAACTTTTTAATCTTTTATCACATATATTTACATGTACATCATGCACGCATACTCTAATATACATACATCTATCATTTATGTCTAACTGAATATATGCTCACAATATATATATTTATTGTATTATATATGTACGTGTGTATGTATATATTTGTATATACTTTTTTTTATTTAAATTTCATTATTTACTTTCTATGCAAACATCTGTAGGCATTTATCATTTGTACATACACACACAATTCACACACGCATTCATTTGCCGGTATTTGTTATTCTTCGTCTTCTTCTGATTTTCTTAATACTTCGACTGCTACTACCCTCATTTTTAATAAGTTTCGCTTTTAAAGATTCACAAAAATTTCAACAACGATCCGTAAAATTTACCACACGCCATGAATTGATAACAGAAACTGTTTTCATTTTCGCAAAACAATTTATTTTATTATTAAAAGCAATAAGCGTACAAGGAAAACAGAAGAAAGAAGCTTTTCGTTTAAAGCCAGTAAGAAAGCTTTCGTTACGCGTGTTTGTAAGCAAATGTTTATTTGGCGGCATTTGGCATAAAGAGCGAGGCGAATAAGAGCACAACAAAAGCGGAAAAGAGAGCGACAACATTGAATGTTATTCAGAATTTCGACCAGTTTGGCTGCAATATCAGGAACCAAATCAATTAATTGCATAGTGATGCTAAATAAACAGATATCAACAATTAAGAAAAGTTAATGATGCAAATTTTTCATTATAATTAATGAGAGGTCATTAGATTTGAAATGATAGATTGAATTTGTACTGTATTTGTATTTATGAGATACAAATAAATATGAGTGCTAATTTATATTTATTTCTATGATTTTATCATTTAAAAAAAAAATATATCAATTATGGTAGATGGGAGCGGCTCAATTTTAAATGTACTTTAAAAAAAAAATACATAATTACATTAAATGGTAAGAAGGCATGATTATTATCAGATTTTCATAATTATTGCCCAAAATAGAGTTAACATTTGTACACAGAGTTGTCATCAACTTTTTTTTAACGCATTTTTGCATTTTAAATACGAATCGGAAGTCAAAATAAATTCCTTTTCCAAATCTGACACATTTGTAAATTTTATTGTGTTGGATTAGAATATACAATTTCAGTTAAAATTCAAAATACATATACTTACATTGATTAATTGTTGCTTTTTGTAGTTAGTTTCTTTAAACGGAGTCCAACAACAGTCACTCATCATGATTATAAAAAATCCCATAAGAAATCCAAATGGGAATACCAAAAAGAGATTTTTAATAGCATGTTAGCACCAACATTCTGTACTATTAAAACAAAACTAATGATCGTGGGTTTATATTCATTTTTATTACTATGGCTCAAAAACTATCTGGCACGCCGCAAGCAGTTTGCCCGCATTAACAATAAAACTTCTAGTGTAATTTTTAATTATTCAGGTACGCCGCTAGGTAGCCATCTTGGATTACTGCTATTTGTACTTTTTATAAACGAACTTCTCGAATATGTAACATACTCCTATTGTTTGAGGTATGCGGATGATGTAAAAATCTCTGAAACTATCAAGACATATTCTCACTGCTTACTACTCCAAAATGATTTGCATAATATCTATGGTGTGTAGCTAATAAGCTGCATTTTAACATGAGGTCTTTTGGCTTCGCATGTCCCATGGTTAGGTTAGGTTGGAATAGCCGGCTTCTGTGTAAGCACATATTAGGCTCATTATAATACCACAATACGGCGCGACTCCTCCTTTTACGGAATGGAGAATCATGGGGATTCCATAATGGATTTGGTTAAGAAAGATGAGCCCAGGAGTTTTAGTCTCATGCTGGCCAGGGATGGGCATTCGCACTTGAAATGGAGGACTGTTTCTATTTATTCCTTAGAGCCGCCCACATGATCCATAGTCTATAGCTATTCAACCCTGGAGAAGAGTTTCTGTAAAGTTCAATCGAAGTCAGATCTACTCTAGAGATTTTAAAATCTTGATACTCTAAAACAGATCAATATCAGCTTTTTTAAGATTTAGTCATGAGTATGGTTGCGTCATATGGGATCCCCATTATTTATACCACATCAAAAAGATTGAAAATACCCAAAAATGATTTTCTCGATTTACCATCAGAAAATTTAACTAACAATTTTCCCTTTTTTACTTAAGTGGGTGTGCTTTTCTAGGCACAAAAACTTTGGAATTACGGGGAAAATAACTTTCTTGCATTATTGGCTAGTGATCCAATACCAAGTCATATTGAATGTTCCCCTCTTCTTATTCTTTTTAAAATTTATGCTCCTGTGAGATGCATAAGAACAAGTGATTTCTTTTTTATCTCGGTACATAGAACAAACTATGTACATTGGGATATAATTAACAATTTTTGTATGGTTCTTAATTTAATAAGCGATGTAATCAACCTAAATCTAAGCAGGGCCTCATTTAAAAATAAATTATTAGGGGTTTTATAAGTTTCGTATTTGAAAATTTACATATATTTAGGTATCTTTCATAAATTTTTATTTAGTTTTTAAGTTATATTTTGTCATTGTTTAATTTTTGTAACATAAATATTTTATTTTTTATTTTATGTGTGTAGAAATTATTACTTTTCAACCCTTTTTTGTTAAATATCTGAGAGACATTTATCAACATAAATGAATAAATAAACAAATTTTTGTGCAGTCTTTTAAAAGCTCAGCCATAATTTGCCTGTGGTTGGGTGCCCTCAAATTTTCCAAGAGGTACTCGACAATATTTCTGAAAGATTTATAATCAGCGCATTCAACTAAAGACAAAAGACTTTCAAAGATAGTGTCTGCTAGATTCGTATTTTAAAGGCAAATACAAGTAGTTATAAAAAAGTTGATGAGAAGTCTATGCCTTGTAAACTGATATTATTATTAGATTTGTCTAGTTTACTTAATTTTATTGTATTCATATCCATTTTCACACAAAGTTTGTTTAATTCATTGTATCTTAAACTCTCTTATTTCTCATATAAAATTTTTAGCGCATTACTACAATTACTACAGATTTACAATCAACTAGAAACACCCTTATTTTTATCACCAAAAATGAAAATTATGTTTGTGAAAAATTACACTAGTTTACAAATAATTATTGATGTGTAAACATTTTAGCTCACGGTATGGGCAAAATTTCAAATGTGTAAAATGTAACAATAACTGTATCGTAAGATGTAAGATAACTGTAACGTCCAGTTCCCTTCTCGCTCACACTACTGCGCGGCATGACTGTGCTACTCTAAACAGCAAAGAGAAGAAGAGAGGGAGAAATTAAAATACGAGCGGAGTTTGTTTGTTTATGTTTCGATCAATTTACTCACACATATATGTACATACGAAAACAAAATGTGTGTGTACATTTATTCGTGGCAGAATTATTTGTTGGTGTTAAACGTGTGGGGATCGACTATACCATACAAGCAGAGAAGTCGCCGTAGCAAACACAGGAGTTTTGCATTCGGTTAGTTAGATTGCATTAAAATTAAATATTTTTTAAAATACAAAAACAATACAAAATGATAAGTAATAAGGAATCTAGGTTTCAATAAATGTATAAACAAAACGTAGTGATAATGATAGCAAATCACGGCATTATAAAAGACAACACTTTTTTTTATCTATGTAAATAGCAAATATGTTAAACAGAAAAAATCAGACTTATTTATTATAAAATCACTTATTTACTTCAATAAAAATACATTCTTTTTTATTTTTATTAAATGCAGTTAAGACAACTCTCTTTGCGTTGCTTTTAAAAAGTAGTGGGGTGACTAGTCATCCCTGTTGCCTTCCTAAGGTTAAATGTGGAAAGCACTTATCGTCGCCTGAGGATTGATTTGACGTATGTGTGTACAAATTCATATACCTATACGCCAAATCAATTCTCAGGCGACGTTATGTAAAATTTTCACATCTAATAAAATTTCAAATCGACAGGAAGAAAAACTTAAAGCGCGAAAAAAAGAATGCGATTGCACCTGCGTATATGCGAGCATATAGATCCCGATGCATTGAGTAAAAGAAAAATAATGCAACTACAACATATCAGCCCTATTCACGATTTGGTGCAATTGCAAAATATTTATGCTATCAAACAAAACAAATATATGTGATATGGAATAAAAATTTGCATTTGCAATGATGTAAGACCATTTGCAATTTATGGTGAATTGGGTTATTATATATATAAAAGATAATGATATCTAATAAGTTTTTAAGTTTATAAAATAATTGTTTTAATTTGAATTACCTAAGCATATAAACTATACATTAAATCCCTATATATGACTATACATATGTGAGCTTATGTATATGACATTCAGTTAGCTTAACTGTTTACACATCAAATATCTTGCGTGCCTTGCACACATCCATTGTTTTTTTTGTCTGGGCAATGAACACCACTATCCAATTCTTATGTAAAATTGGTCGCTTAGCCCGAAAATCAACTTTATTTTTAATTCTATGGTGTGGTTTTGGAGATATCGCCAGTTGAATTTTTTTTATCGGAGCAAAATGTTTGTTTACATAATTACAAATATTTTGGAAACTAGGAACTCGATTTGAACAAACAGTATATGAAATTAAGGATATGGTCAGCGACCAATTTTACATAGAAATTAGATAGTGGTGTTCATTGGCAATTTTGGCTGTAAACTAGTCCTATCATTAAATAAACCCCTAGACTCTTTTCTGCTGAAGTATTATTTTTAAGAAAGATACATTCTACGATGAACATTTACTAATAGTGAAAGAACCAATGCATAGTCCTGAACAGAGAATGTGGGTCATTGAAAGATATCAAATATACCAACGAGTACAAAAACAATACAAATGTAATGAGCAGTGGCATCACTGCAGTAATAAATGGTTTTAGAAAATGTGAAGCGGCAGTGTGTTACACCAGGGCTGTCGTTTTGAAATTTTTTTGTGAAGTGAAATTCTTAAAAAATCGAAGTGATTTTTAAAAAAGTGAAGTGTTTTTTGATGCGTAATAAGAAATTGACATATTTTCACAATTTTTCTGGTTTTATGTTCTTAGGTTGCGAAAAAAAAAACCTTTTGGTGGAGCGCTATTTTGTGGCAGACACAATAAGGATCCGACAAAACTTTTTGAATGAGGGTACATAATTTGTTTTAGGGAATTTTTAAAGCCAAAAACAAAATGGCAGAATTCTTGGAAACTGTCGCCTTTATGCATAAAATCGTTTAGAAATAAAATCCTCCACTCGCCTTCTAAATCGTCTACCTCTTAATTTTCAATCAAATTCTAATAAATTATATGACAGTGCGTCATCAGTGTTGCTACATAGGTATTTAAATAAACACAAAAGTCTCAGAATATGCTAAATGGTATCTTTTTACTTTTTATAGGGGATATAAATTCAAACACACCGATCTGGCTACAGTCGGAGAATATTAAAGAGATGAGCATATTTAGATGTGAAATCGAAGTGTTTTTATGAAAGAGGAAGTGACGAAGTGTCTGGCTTGAAAGTGAAGTGAAAAACTTTAATTGAAGTGACGGCGACAGCACTGTGTGTGTAACATATTATCTCTGATAAGATTATAAAAAAGCCATGGCCACAACGTTCTGCAATTACTGTAATACAAATATCACAGATGGCACAAAGCGGATAATACAGTCGTGGGGAACCGCTGGCTACATACTTAAATGATAACTAAGAGATAAATGAATAAAACTGAAGCCAGTGAATATGGCTTAGACGAACGGATAAAAGGGATATAAGATATAAATTGCCCAAGAAACCCTTCATTATACTGTTCGCATTCAGTATATAAAATATAAAATAACTCGCACATGTAAATACTGCATTCGAAAAATCTAACAAAAAAGAAAGTGGCCATCGAATTAAGTGGCATTGTTTTTCTCAAAATCTAAAGGCTTTTTTTTAGAGCAAAATCTTAAGTATAAACTTAACTATGTAAAAAATACTAAAAGATTTCTCAATTCTACAGCTTCACTTTTACATTTTCCGCTCTTATATTCACTAAGCACTCAACTGTCATGCAACAATCCAATTTACAGTCGTATGCACACACATTTTGTTAAACAAATATGGCGGAAACTCAACCGTCATTCGTAAGTATTATGCAAACGGAAATTGTATTATATTTTCAAAATGGCGCGGCGCAGTTAACTAAAATGCAGATGCACGCCAACATTGCAGAAGAAGAAGAAGGTTGCAAAACTCTATGCAAACTACGTAATAATAATAATAAAAATAATCATGATGATTATGATAATGATGATGATGATGTTGCAAAAAAGGAAAAGGTCGCTGCTCAAAAGAAAACCCTGTCTATAGACTACATGCATATCACACAAATACACTAACTATAAATATCGATTAGAATATCACAACAACTGACAGCTACGGCACAAGCTCAAGGTATTTTGAAATATGGCAAAATATAAAAAAAAATAAAATTGTTCAGCGAATATATTGTAAACACACATACATATATGCCAAAGTGAGTAACCAAAGCAATAAAACAGCCATCCATCTATCCATCCATCGATGTATTCAGCGATACCTCTGTGCAGCTCTCTGCACTATTTGTTGTTTGAAGTCAAAGCAACACATACATATAAACATTATGTAGGTATGCCAACAACGTTATATATTTATAAAGTAACGTAAAAACCACACGTAACCTTATTATTTGATATTGAACTTGTTTATTGTTGAATATCACAATTGAATGAATGAACGAACGAACCATCGAACTAACGAGCCAGCGGTAGGACAACAGCAACAACAGCAACACCATTAACATTAAGAGCCATAAAAGTATGCATGCATAAATGAACGATGGTTGAGGTTAAAATTATGTTGTTGATGTTGATGTCGACCAAACAAGCAGCTAAAACCACCAGCGCCGCCATCAACCAGCGACGACATCATCATCGTCATCAGTGCGCTATTTCGCTTTTAATAACCCTTTGAACAAAATGAACGTTGCATGCAACGTTTTATGGTTCGTTGAGTCGATGTGAATATGATTTGATTATGAAATATACTGAAATGTTTTTGCAGTTGAACACTGAATGGACAACAACAATTTCAAGCAAAGGATATTGGGCTCTGTACTGCAACTACTGATAGCATTATGTGATGTTCTCGACTAAAACAAAATTTGTAGCAAACCAAAATATGCAATGAATATTTTAAAATTTAAACTTTTGAAAAAGTTAACAAATTTTAATTTCTTTGTACAACTTTTTTTAATTTCCTGTCTGCAACAATTGCAAATTTTATACCACAGAAAAAAAAAAATAAATTCATTCCAACTTTCGCTTTTATGTAGAAATTCCCAAAACACCTACACAAAAATCATACAACCACATCCACATATACAACTCTCAAACCATTTCACGCCTCAGTAATCAAATATAAAAGCAAAAGCAACAACAAAGGCAATAGCAGTAGCAACAAAAAGAGCAGCATAATGTCTTTGCTTTTTTTGTAGAAATAATGCAAGAAAAGCATTAAAACATGAAATGAGTTGCAGAAGAAGAAGAAGACGACATTGAAAATGTTGAGAAGAGATCATTACAATTTGTTGATTTGCTTCGTTAAACCTTAGGAAAAGATGTGGAATAAGAACAAAATGACAGAAACACATCCAAAAACCGGAAGGAACCAAATCATGAGCAAAAAAAGCAAACTCAGCCTAAAGCTATGGTTCTATTTTTGTTACTTAGTACAACACTCTCGCTTTCTTTCTTAATAAAAATGCACAGTATAACTAAATGTTCAATTTAATGGAATTATGTTTTTGTATTTTTCTTGATATTTTTAGATTGTTGGATTGAGTAGCGGTCTTACTATCTACTTCGGCCCAATTAGCACTGAACAAGCACCATTTAAATCAGGGCTTTGAAGCTTGGAGCTCGAGAAAGAAGTTATGAAGCACACTGTTTTGTCAGGAGCTAGAGCTGGAGCAATGGAAATCTAACCGCCCACTGTTTCTTACTTGTGCACTATTACAATTACCGCCAGCGAAATTTTTCAATTACCATGCTGAGTTCAAATCACAATGAATTAGGCTAGGTTAGGTTGGAGTGGCTGTCGAGAGACACATTTAGGCCTGAACGGCCCATTGTGATACCACATAGTTGGACCTACAGTTTAACGCCGATTCCGAACGGCAGTATGGCAATTTTTTATCGGCTTGGTGGTTTTGCTATTACCAACCAATGTGTGTACTTGTACACATTCTTATAATTCTCATATACTTCATATTAATTGTGAATACAAGAAAGTAATAAAAATTAACCACCAGACGAAGGCGGGAATCAAACCCGAACCTCTAGTGCAAGAGGTTTGAACTCAGCATTGTTATTTGATTTAAATGACATAAGAACTAAAGCAAAATACTTGCTGATCCGATTTATTGTAAGTAGGATAGCAAGTCTCTAGAGTACTAGGTCCGATGTAGGTGACACATAGTACAGAAGACACCGTATATCGTAAGGATTCTGTCAACTTATGGCCAGCGCATTTCGCATTGTATCTGACAAAGCGATCGATAGTGGCGATATTATCCTTCAGTATACTAATGCAAGAACAGTAAGGTCTACCAACCAAACCAAGGTCCGTGGCATGCAAGTAGCGGCAGTTAGCATCATGGCAATTCTACAACGCAGACAAATTCAGAGTTCATTCGACATAACAACACAGGCTGCGCCAACAACAGCTTTTCCGCTGCCTTGAGGGCAGAAACTATCTTAGATTAACAAATTAAACATCAGGACTTTTCGGCGAAATACGCGATGATTTCAGCAGCGTTACCTATCCTGAAGTCAAAATTTGGCGCATTAAAGTTTGAACAAAAGCCATAACGTTGGCTTTTAAAGTTTTTCCTCTTTATAAACTAATATCTAAAGAAAAAATTTCCCAACAACCTAACTAAAGTCGTGCACCAATTAGAGTGTTAATTCAACACATGCATATCCCACATGATTTTTATTTTAATATTAACACTTGGATTGATGCTGAAATTGTTATTTTTCAAGAAGCTGAAGCAAGCAAATATGACATTGATCTGGAATTGCCGTAGCCGAGTGGTTAGTGTGTTGAACTGCTACTCAGTGGTGATCAGGTTTAAATCTCGGCACGCTCAAAAATAAAAGAGTAGAATATAAAAATTTTTCTACACGGCACCTATTGGCTGGCAATAGCAAACCTCCAAGAGTTCAAATTGGCTATGAAAAGCTGTTTACTTCGTCGTTCGGATTCGGCTTAAAATAGTAGCTCCCTTCCATTCGTGTATAAATATAACTCGCACAACATTAATGGATGTAAAAAAAACGGCCTAGGCCATCCATGGGCTCTTGTGTCATAATAGTAGTAGTAGTAGCGAACGTTTGATGATTTTTTACACACATATGTTTATATTTAACATGATTTTTTTTACATGAATAGAACATTCTACAATAAAAAATATTTGAAGGTATTTATGTTAAAACGATAGCTGTTTGAAATTTTTGAGGTTTCACAAAACAAAACCTTGTTGCGGAAGAAACTTCAAATATATTTCCTCAAAATCTTACTGTATTTAGCATGCCCCATATGTACAAATCTTTCGTTTTCGGTGTAAACACCGTATTAAAATCGCAGTGCAACTGTTCTGTTTACATACTATTGTGAACATGCTCTCAACGCTCTCTTTAGTACCCACATAGATCAAACCACTGGGTTGTGTTTTTTCTTAAGCTTTCTCTTTTGTTGGAAATTACTCTGAGAGAGTTTTGCTTAATTATCCATTTAAACTGTTACAACATTTAGTTAACTCTCGACTGTGCTTGCAGTAATATGCTTTGAATATTTTTAATTAACCTAACAAACTCGAAATGTAAAATAGAATTTTATTTACTTTTTAAACATTTCTTTGCACAGTGCAATGAGAAAAAATATACAAACAAGAAAATAAAATGAAAAGAAAATCAACGGAAAAGCCAACTTCAAAGGTAGTAAAATCACAACGAATACAAAAACGCAGAAACCATTCAACAATTTAACAGAAGCTGTCGACATTAAACGGAATAGCCAAAAGTGCACAAAAATATGCTCAAATTTAATAATAACAAAAAAAAATAAATAAAAGAAATTAAGATATTGCTGGCGTTGGCTTTAATTTTTATTTTGTTGTTGTCGCTGTAATCAGATTTTAAAAGAAATTAAATAAAGTGAACAAATATTAAGACCTACAAACATACATTCGTAGATAATATCTACGCTCCAAAATTTATGCAAAGGAAAATTAGAAATTTTTCTTTCTGTGTTCTCTTTTTTTGAACGTTTGCGGTTGTGTCATAAAATTATAAATTATTGCATGCTTTCAGGCTTATCATAAAACATTTAAACGCAAACGGTGCGCACCATCATTTGTAGTTGAAGTGTAGTGTAGTGGATACACACACTCAGCACTCTTTTCATTCAGCCAGTCATCAGCTGGCATATACTTACTTAAGTTTTTCGTTCATTTGTATTTTGCTCGTTAAGCTCATAAGCTTCATCATTTTTGAAAGCAAATGTCACAAAGGTTGATTTAGTAAATTTAATAAATAAAAATGTTTGAGAGATTATTTGATACGTTGAAACATTTTCCGAAATTCTTATCTGCATGAGTGTATTAAATAAATTTGATATCATTTACGTAATCTGATAATAGTATTGAAATGTTAACCATGTGGCAACGAACTGGAAAAAATATGTTATCAAATATTTAATTGAAATGATTTCATGCATGCTTATAATAATAATGGAGAATTTAATGAACTAGTAATTATTATATTAAGTCATCAAAAATGCTTATTGCAAGCACTCGTACCCCATACTAAATAAGTATATTCTAATGGTTACAGAACCTTTCAAACTGTCTCGTACCTAAAAATATGCAAGAAATATTTAGCTGTAAGCTATGAAAAATGCTTATATTTTCGGCAAAACAAATAAATGACACTGGCATTGGAATACTCTGCACGCAATTTTAAAACCGATTGTTGTGCTAAGGCAGTAATGAGTTATATTGATCCCGATGGGAATAAGCATAAAAATTAGAGATGTCGATACCGAAACACTTCTCAGTGTTTTCGGAACTGAAATTTCGGGATTAATAGTATCATCAAATATATATATAAAAAAAAAACAAATTGAAAAATTATCGGTACGATTCAAGATATAACATATAAATCTTAATGTTTATTTCGTGATAGGTATGTTTCCAATCAAAGTATGAAAAGCACGTGCTTTTTTATTTTTAAGTCAGGACAACATTTTCTCCAAATCATGAGTTGTTTGATCTCTTTAAGCCGCTTAAGTTAGTGACAGTGCATTAAGAGAAATATTGACTAGAATGTCCAATAATTTAAGTTTATATTCTACAAACAATAAATATATTTTTCGCGCTCTGTAAGCAGCCCCTTTCTTAAAAATGTTTAGAGTGCTGCCATAATATAAAGGAAGTCCAAAGTACCCAGACAATTAAAAATATTAAGTTCCAATAATCTCAAATTTGTTTCTTTTCAAACAAAAAAGTTAAGAAAATATTCATTCTGAATAAATATTTTTTCTTGAAAATTAGAGTGGATTTTGGAGCAGTAAAATCACCTCCGATGTGAATTCATTTCTCAGAATAAGGTAAAATCAGACTTTTGAATTTTAACTCAGCCATTTACACTGCCTAAGTGAACAGTGTTACTGCTTGTTGTTGTACTTAATTAATACTATTTTTTTCAAAACGAAAATTGTCTTGGAGTAGACACCTTTCAGTTCTTTGATCCAAAATTATAACTCTATGCAAAATCCATTGGACTAAATTGTAAATTCAACACCTTCTGGACCACAATTAGCCCATACTGAAAATGATTAAAATTGGATGTCTCACGTCCTTTCTAGGAATCTGATAAGAAGTTTTCAATTACGAATACATGTTTTTTTTTAAGTTTGAATGAAGTTACACAAACACTATTCAACCCTAAGCTTTCTAACCTCAGTTTTTAGCATTCAACAAATGTATTATGCTTACCTATATAAAGAAGAATCGTTCAAATAAAATTTTTTATAAATTATTTGATCAACTGATTGAATGAGTGTATATGTCAGCGCATATGTAAAACTTAAGTTACCTTTTTTTTATTTTTTACACTTTATTTATTCAAAGTTTGCTGCTATTGTTGCGTCAAGTTCTAAAAATTGTGAAATGTTTATCTGTATTTTCTATGGATACAAATATTTCCGGTGACGTATGTACACATTTTATCAGCTTGAGTCTAAACCCTTTTCATCAATTTTTTTTTTTTAATAATTCCCGAAATTCCGATACACACATCTGTGGTAAAACGGGAAAATAGCCTAACTCGACTTAAGATGGAAAATGTTGCATCATATATTTTAGATTATAAATATTAAACTGGTGAAAATTTTTAAATAATTTTTAGAATTAGAATATTATTTCAAGCATGATCTTTGATTTGAATAAAGAGTCTTTTGAAACAGTGCTACAATTTTTATAATATTTCTATTAAAATCTATCGAACTCGAATACAAACTTAAGCTGGTATTCCTTATTACCACAGATATAAAAATATATTATCTATATGAACATATTATGGTTGCCAACTGTTTTTTTTTTCAAACTTTTGCCAGTTTATAAGTTTAAAATTGGCAAGTCATGGTAGGGAAGAGGACCCCAAGGTGGATAGAGCCCTAAGGTGAACACCATAGGATAATTTTTGTGAATTAGCTGACAACACTTAATGCTTTATGTCGTTGTTTGCGGAGACAACATTTTTTGTTATGTCTTGTAGTGTGTAGTCGCACGCATTTATTTACAACACGCACGCCATGCAATTTTTTCTCTCAAAGTTTTGTGAAGTTTTTTTTCTCAATATTGTAAATTCATCGAAATTTACTATTTGGAAAAGGTAAATATTGTTATAATTCTGTTTATATATAGCGTACAATAATATTCGAAATGAATGTGAATAATATTACGTGCGAAAAAATTCATTCACCTATGCTTACAAAATTACTTCATGACCCTAAAGTGGACATATTTTGGCCCCAAGGTGGACACATGCGTTTTTTTATGTTTTTATTACAATTCTCTCATACTAGAGATGTCCATACCGGGATTGAAAAATCAAAATTCCTGGATTTTCAGAATCCGTATGTAAACACAAACTTATTGGAGTTCAAGTTTTTATTTTATTTTTTTTTTTAGAATTTTTGTTCTTGAGTTAAGGGAATACTTTTTTCATTCAAATTTTTTCTAATTTGTTCATGGTACGACAATCAAAAACCGACTAAGTGTGTGACAGTGTATTTTAAGGAACATTATTTTTTTTTGTTCTAAGGAATTTTAACTCAAATAATTTTCCAGTTTGTATCAATCCAGAAATCCCGGTATTTAAATTTGAATCCCTAAACGTCAATCCCGAGCGACAACTCTAGTTCAATAATTAATGTAATTACGTTAATAATTTCATTTTTTTATGTAAAAGTTTTTATAAACTAAAAACAGTAAATATTAAATAGGAGTACCTTACATTGTGTTTTTCAATTACTTTTTCAGTGAATTTTTGGGTCGTGCCCACCCTGGGGTCACCTCCCCTACATAAAGTACTTTCCCTTGTTAAAAGGTTATTTTCTGATACATTTATTGTTTTTGCCTTAAGAAATTTATTTTATATAAAACAAGCTGGTCAGGTCCCCTTTGGAGACCCATGCAGAACAGACCCTGTTAAAATTTGAGTAATAAGAAAATAAATGGTTTTTATCATATATAGGAAAAGACTTTAAATTTAGATTACAAAATCCATGATACCGAGGTTGTATTGAGAAATAATACTTCCTACCAAATCTTACAACCGTAACATAAATAGTTCCTGAAATATCTCGTAACGAATATTTAAGTTATATGGAAGGTTTGACTCCTCCTTTTCCAAACCTAATCACATTTTTCCTGTAGCATGGCATTTTGGACGTTGGTTAGTCCTTGTAAGGAAATTGCAAAATGGTTTCAGAAATATACCCAAAAAAATGCAAGGTTTGTCTGGTGTCACGCCCACTTGTAATTAGGGACTCGAAGTATCTGACCTTTCTGGCATCAAAACAAACACAGCCACTAAATTTATACTCAATCCGTTCAGTAATTTTTAAATCTATAAGCCTTTTGCAAACAAACATTAATATTTAAATAAATACGTATAAACGGTTACATTCCGTCTCTGATATTTTTGAATTTATATTCAAGTCAAAACCTTTGCAACAATATTGCAACAAAACAAATTAAAGGTATTCATGTTAGTAAATAAGTATATAAACTCCGCAACTGCTTACTTTTTTGTGCACCTTGATCAAACTGTTAAGAAAAAACTGATTCTAAAAATGCCAAAAACAATCAAAAACTACAAATTTATTAAACTTTGGAAATAACTTCAGTTTTATAATTTAAAAAATTTTGCTCTTACTTCTTTTGATTTTCTGTTATACAACGAAAAACAGCTCTCAGTTACTCAGTATTGTATTTACAAACGCATAAGTTTGCTTTGTCGTTTACGCATAGAATTCAGTGTGCAAACAATTTCCATAAAAAATTAAAAAACTTATATGGTTTATACGGTTTTTATTATGAGTTATGAGTTAGCATGAATACCCTTATAATGTTTTCAATAAAGTGCAGCAAAAATTATTTATAAAAAGTTATATGTATGTCCTTGGAAGCACATGAAACTACAAGATTATAGCATGTATTATTTTTATTACACGTGCATAATTTTATTTAACCGACTTTCAAGTTCATTTGCCATTAGACAAATAAAAACTTGAATTAAATATAAAGTAGTCCAGTTTTCAGGCTTGCAACAGAAATTATCAACTGAATCAGCTATATAATATAAAACTTTTTATTGAAAAAATCCAAGACAACAATTAATTTAAAAAAAAAAACTCAAGAATTTTGTTAGTTTCTTAAAAGCTCATGAATATTATGTGGATCATTCGACTGAATCTCAATGTATGGGATTAATTTTTTAACTCAAGGTAATCAAATTAGGTTTGTTATTAATTGGTTAATAATATGTTTTAGATAGATAATGAAATATCTTAATATTTGATATGAAACCGTATTCAAGGTCACCCTAAATTAAATCGCATTTTGAAAAATATTAATCAATCTATACCAATTTTTAACATAAATTAATATGTTCTAGTCACATGACATTCTCATGTTCGCAAATATTTTCCCAGAATTGATTTCCATCACATACTCAAACAAATTAATTGATTTCCCGCTCTTTTATTTGTATTTTTTTTAATAAATATTATGTAATCAAAAATAAAACATTTTTTTATTCTTTATTTATTCATTAATATTGATACATGAAATCACTTGTAATTACAGTATAACCTTGTTTATCTTATTTTATTTTATTAAATATCACAGAAACTTTTTTTTGAATTTAACTGTCGTTAAAATTTGACGTTTTGTTTCGTGCAAGAAAAGTGGTTTTGTGCATTCCCGTACTTTTGTGCATTTTTGTGTATCAGAGAGAGCATTTTTCGTTTACTCTCAGTTTACCAGACTTTACCCAAAAAGTACGGGAACGGACCTATTAATTAATAAGTTTTTAGTACGTGTTTCAAATCAACGGAAATTTCCTCCCTATATCTTAGGTACTAAGATACAAAGACCAAATATTTTCTATAGTGGAATTACGTTTTTGAGACTGAAAATGGAACTCATTGATAATTGCAACAGCCTTGAACATACTTTTAGTTACATTTATCGAGGTCATACTGTGCAAGATTTGCAATTAAATAAACTAACAACAACAAAAGATATACAAACAAAAAGTCCCAATATGCACATTGCAAATATTGCATGAGACCAAACAGACAAGTTTTGTTTTTTTTTTTATTGACGATCGTCAACTTAAAGCTCAACTCAATGAGCAAACCTCAAAATAAATACACAGGCAGCAACAGAAATTGAAGAAAAGAAGGAGAAAAATAGCACAGAGTACACGAGGTAGCGAAAATATTACAACAACAGCATAAACGAGCTCAGTATAAGATATATAAAAGAAGCAAAGAAGCACATTGTGTGGGGCCTTCAGCGCTCATCTCGCAATGTCTTTAACTCTCTCGCCCTCTCTCTCGTGTACCTTCGCTCTTACATATGCTACTCATTGTTTTTTCATACATAAGGAAATCAACAGCGTGTAGCTCCCAAAATTTTAGTTTAAGGCTTGATTATAAAAACTTAAATTTATTTACTAAATTGATTCATTTATTATATGAGAATGATTTTCCTCTTTTAATATCGTCACTTTAGTAATGAAATGATGTGTAACATCATGTATGCAAAACAATCGTATCGATACATTTTTTCGCGGTAGTATACTGCTTTTTAGACTCCAAAACCGCATACCGCCTTTTTTTTTACCAAAATACCGCGTTTATACCAAGAAAAAACTATCCCTAAAATTTAATTTTTTAACGCTTCGAAACTCAAATTTAGCAATCACAATGAAAAACGTCAGAGAAAGCAATAGTAACACGTTGCGAGTATACTTTTGATAGAAGCGGAAACATTGAAAGCGATTCTGATCATCAAATGTAACTTAAAATATTTATACGTTGATTTTTATAAATACCTCAAAACAAAACCGGAATTGCTTCAACAAATTCCTTCAAAGGGCAAATACAATACAAGAACTTCAGAAGGAGATATTGAAATGGAAAATGAAGACGATGCAGATGATGGATACTTCCTTTTTGGTTTTCATTGAATAAAATTGTTACCGCAAAATATACAGTTTTCTTAAATGGATTTACTGTTTTTTAAAAATGTTTGGTAAAAATTTTTCAACGATAGCACCGTTAGATTCACCTTGATCGATTCTATCAACAACTTTTTTCCCGTTTGTTCTAAATATTTGACTGTGAAACAAAACAGTAGTGTTTTTCATATAGTGGGTAAGAAAAAATATTTTTAAATGCGATTATCTCAAAACTATAGTTCATTTCAATACTAAGTGGACGAAATATTCAATATGGGTTTGAAAACTCAAGTTTAGTAGCAAATCTATTTGTTTTATTGCAGAACACGAAAACAGCTGATTCTTTTAGTTGCTGTACTATTTATGTTTATTAAAATCCACATTAAGTTTTATTATACGCTGGCCTGCTACGTTAAGTTACGTTAAGTTTCTATAATTATACCTTTAGACTTGCACACATTTTGATACCAACCAACACCGAAACAACAAAACAAACGAACATCAACCACGATCGCAATCAGTTGCAATACAATGTGCTAGTAATGTGGATGTGTATGATGAGCGCGTATCGTTGGTTTTTTGAATAATAAAATAGCGTATTTTATGTGGTGGTAAAAAAAGAAGGAAGTCACTTAAAGCTTGAAGACGTCGTTGTAGCATAGCTATTGCACCATCACCAAATAAAGTGTTAATAATAAATAGTATATAAATCAAAGATTGAAAAAAAATAACAAAAAATAGCGAAAATATATACAAAATTGTTGTTGTAATAGTACAAGTCGCTAATATTTAAAAGTAAAAAAAATATAAAAAACACAACAAGCAACAAATAACCAACATTGCAAAATCTCTTTGCAATTAATTGTAAAAATCAACAAACAGAGAAGAGTGAACCAAATCATTCGGTAGTCGATTTTTAGTTTTTGCATAAAGGTGAGCAAAGTTCGACTTAAATGATTGTGAAATTGTAAATATATATGAAAAAAATATAGTTGTTTATATATGCTTGTATTTTTTACAATTATGAAACTCGTAATTATAACAATTAAAATTGCAGCAACAACTACAACAAAATTTTTTAAAAATTACTCTTGAACAATTTTGGCGCTTAAGAAACACGAAATTATAATTATATAAATATAATTGCATCTAGATACAAATATATAAAAAAATATCATTAAAAAGTATTAATAATTTCGTAGATTTTAATTTGATTTACAATATGTTGCCGGCTGCTAAATTAAAAGAGAAGCGGCAACACCACCATAATTTGTATATTTTTATTGAAATACTGATGTACATACATCAAAAACTTTGCTCACGTAAGCAGAATTTAAACTAGTATTAAATCAAACTTTGTTGCTAAATGCTGTCGAAAGGAGCGGCATAGTATATTTAAAACTACCCAGTGTGGAATGTAATGTATCTAATGTGCTATTGATGCGTCTCTCTTAAAGTACGTCATTTCCGTAAACTCCTTTGTAGTTTTTTTTTTTAACGTAGCGTATAGTTCATTTCAGCAGTTGAGAGACGTTAAGCTAAAACAAGAGAAAATTGACCGAATATATACTATTGCATTACCGAAAATTACAAAGAGGAATTACAAATCTCAGCCTATATAAAACCATATATTTGGACCAAACAGAGGCGGATGGCGTGTAAACTGGACATAGTTTTATTTGACTTTAAAAAATTAGTTTGTTCTACAAAGACTATCAATTTAGCGATTGCTCGAAGTAGATTTTTATGAGAGCTACGTTTTGACCAAAGACATCTGATTGCTTTAACTACGTTTTAAGGCTGAATTTTATAGGAACCACTATCTCAAAATGTGAGTAATTTGTATCACATGCGTATTAATTGGACCATCGTGTAAAATCACAAATCTTTTGTTTTTTGCCTGAAATAAAAGGTCTAAGCAACAATTGGTTTTACTTGTATGTATTGAATTTGCAATAAAAATATCTTCTTTCATTATTCTACGCAAAATACATGTATAAAACTCAAGTCAAAATATCTTAAAAACCTAAAATCTATGCAAAACGCGATAAATTTAAACAAATTTTGGGATTAGTACGATCCTCAAATAGATTAATTCAATTCAAAACTAAAAAAATATGGATTTACCGGGCTTCACTTGCTTTGTGCGAACATCACATTATGAATCATCATGAATTTTTATATTTCTTGCTAACTGAATACATACTTAAATTCCAAAAGAATTCCAGAAATTATTTTCAAATGATGATCTGTTAATGCACTTGATTTTTGAAGCGCTTCAACTTTTTGCTATTAGGTAAATAAAATACTACAAAGTATAATTAACTGAACGTGCTCATATTTTAGTGCTGAGAGCTTAATTTATTATAAGAAATATCAACTGCTATAATCTAATTCATGAAATTTCTTGTGAATATGTTACTGGAAATGGGGACTCCAAATTAGATCTATAAAATACCTGAATCAGCTTCAGAAATTTTTTCTCATTGTGTGGTTGATTCTTGATGCTAATGTAAACTTAACAAGTCTAAGAATATTTAATTAATAAATAAGCCGAAAGTTGAAAGAATATTGTGCTAATACAAAATATGACTATATTCAAATGAATTTTATTCAAATTCACTTTAAACTGGAAGAAATGAGTTAAATGATGTAGTAAAAACTGCAAATTATTGGTATCACGTTTTAAACCATATGAATTAAAACTTGTCATATATTATTTTATTTATTTATTTATTTTTTTAAAATACTTTTATAAAATTTAAATAACAACAGTAAAAATTGGCAACCTGCAGCTATTTATTTTAAAAACAAAGAAACCAGCTGAATGCTTAAAATAATATTGAGAACCAAAAACAATATTGGCTCATTACAGTCTACGCCATAATGTTGATATAATAAATTTTCTATATTCAAATAGAAGAGAGACTGTTATGAATACTAGGGGGCAAGCAAAAGCCCGCTAAGTTGGTGATGTTTTAAAAGTTTTGAAAACCGATTTAGAATAAAATGAGCTCGTCAATAATTCCACCACCAACACAGCAAGACATCTACCGATGTCAAACCACTGCAAATTTTGCAGTATCCCTCACTTGTAACTGTTTCTAAGTGGTTTCTAAGATTCCAGACCAAACATTATATTTTAACGTTTCAAACGGGAAACGGTTTAAATCTTTATACACATACATATATGGCCGATTCACAAGCCGTCATATAGGTACTGTCATATAGTCATAATGTCGTATAATTTCGTACGAAAAAAGAGAGAATTTATTACAAATGAGAAGAAAATTTGACCATTTTTAGATTTTTTGTTGCTGTTATTGTGTTAGCAAAATTATCACCGAAGTTTTAGCTGAAATTCTATTTAATACGTAAATATATTCTCAACGCTTTCTCAAAAGGGCATTTCTGCAAAAAAAAACTCAAATTAAAATGGACTATATCTTATTCTGTTGTATCTTTAAAATCATAAAAGATAACAAAAATAATTAAAATTTCAACCAAATTAATGAATTTTTAGCATATTTTTTGCTTAATGCGCTTGCTTACAGATATCTGTAGAAATTTTATTTGGACTGAAATTATTATTTATTTTACTGAAAGTCGAGAATCTGGACACAAGAGTTTCCAATCTAAAAATCACGTTTACATAATATAAATTTATTTAAATAATCAAATATAATAGAAGTGTTTCAAATCTATCATTATGAAGTATTTATTATTATTTTTATTTTTGGCAAAATCTAAATAAAGAAATAAAATTTATAAATCGCAATAAGCACATTATCGATACATTTGAGTCTCCTTGGGCCGAAAGCCCTAGATTTTTATCACACTTTTTATCGTATTAAGGTCAAAAAGGCAAAAACCACCAAGCACCATCAAGAACCAATGCCAATGGCAAAATTATATTTGGCATCTTTTCTAATGCTTTCTGTATTTAAATTTGTGTGGCAACCAAAAGCAGAGAGACCCCAACTATAAAAGAAAAATACAAAATAAATCTTATTGACAAGAAATTGTATTATAATAAATATATATATAAATTCACATATAATATATATATGTACTATACATATAAACATAAAGCCACATTATGTATTTGTTAGACATAAAACAAAAGAAAAATGTAATCGCAATGCGTCTTAAAAGCAGAAAAGCATGAAGCAGAAGATTTTAAAGATTTAAAGAATTCGAGAAGAAGAAAATTGCCCCATTACCGCGTACTATGTGTGTGCGCCTCTTTGGTTGTAGAAATTGAACGTCTGCCATTCGCTGCCGTCTGTCCGTCCGTTTGTCTGTCTGCTATCGTCTAGTACGCGACTATGTGACAAAATATGAAAATCGTAAGAAAGACGTACGCGAATTTTTAAAAATAAAAAATCTCGCAAAATATAAAATTTTCAAAACAACTTAATAGCAAAAACAAAAAAAACATCAGAAAAATGATAATGAACATGAACTATGAAAAAAGTTAACATGTGAAAAAAAATTCTGATATGAAAACAAAGAAGAATCGTAAAAAGATTTAAAATATAAAATATATTAAGCGGAATAAAAACAAACAAACAAAAAAAATCAAAAAGATTTCTTCTTAATAGTTTTTATAAAATTTCTTTGTAAATTTAAAAGCAAAAGAAGTGCACATAAATTGTAAAACTCAGAAAAAAAATTTCTATGTGTGCAGAAATAAATTCATTAGTGGTCCTCATGAAAGCTCACAATCTTGCATATTAGTATTTGCGCAAATTTGTATACACCGTTTGATGAATATACCCTGCTAGTTTTGAGTGTGTAAATCAGCTGTTGTACAGAAGGGTTGAAAATGAAATGTTAAAGAAAGAACCAGTTTGGGCATTTGTATATGAAATTGACTAAAAAGTTTGAGAGCAGGCTTATATTGTACATATAAAAAATGAGTGCAGCTGTTAAATACAGTGCAAGTTTGCGAGTTTTATGTAGTATTCAAGGATTAAGGGGTTTTGGTTTATCGCAAAAGGGACAGTTTTTCAACTCAGTGGCGCAATCTCCAAAAAAATGTGAACAAATTTTTAATTTTCCTAATATTTTGCCCCCTAACTCCTGTATTTCTTAAGATATATTAGCAATTTGTACATCGTTGTAATCAACTAAATGCCTTCTTTTGAATGACATATAAAAACTTACTCACTAGATAAATGAAAATAAAGTTATGAGCAAGTACATGCTCCCTATCAAAAATAGGTTTTTCGACTCTGAGGCCAGATTTTGAAGATCAATTCAAAAATCTGAGTAAGCAGTCAATTTCCTGCTTGACTATATCTACAGTTTCAGCTATATCTCGAGGAAAGTATATTTTCACTGTCACACATGTAATTTTTTGAAAAATAGTTTGCCTTATAGAATATTTTCTCTCTCTTTCTCTGATTCATACTGGTTCCACATGTCCGATATAGAATAGAAATTTTATTATGTGATAAACCTTCGAAATAGATTTCGAGCGTTTACCAATACAATCCAGAGAAACTAAAGTCATACTTCTTGAAAGTTTGTCAATTTTAAGCAGAGTTCATTTCCTCTTTGTCACACACTTTATATTTTACAATCAAAGTCTATCATTCCAATGTAGGGTATAACACAAAAAATTTTTTTGTTAGTGCTTGAGTGAATATTTCATTATAGCTCAGTTATGTATTCGTTTTTCATATCTATGCTCAGCGATGATTGTGCTCTCTTTATGCTCGCTCTTGTGTTTGTAAGCGTAAAAGAGTTGTTAGTAAACTTTTGAATGGGTCCAAAGCACATTGCATGCTAACATTAATTGGCAACTACTGTAGCAGCAGCTGTGCGCGTGTTTTGCTGCTGACTCTATGTCTTCCCGTTTGCCTCACCATGGGTTAACCTCATTTTTAAATCGTTTCACATGGATTTTCTTTTGTTGTTATTTGCGACTTCGTTGACTGGTTAATACTCAAAGAAACATACTTTCTGGTCCAGTTGTTTTATAAGATTTTGTAATATTTTTATGCAATCATTTGCGCGTGTTCAAATACAATATTTAAAATATCCAGTAGAAGATTTTAGAAAACAAAATTTAATTTTTGAAATAAATTCATTACTATCTAATTAACTAATATTTAATATTTTTATAGACTACGAAAAAGAAATCGACCATTCCACATCAGTGATTTCAGCGAGGGTTTTTGTTGGCATTTCAACACCTTATAAGTATAAACTACTAATATCTGAAAATGTAACCGAATATTACCAAATTTGTTTTTCAAATATCTTCACTAAATAGCAATGATGAAAGAAACTATCACAACTTTTTTATATACTTATTTTTGTTATATTTTCTCATTGCTATTAGTTTTTATAACATTTAGTTATGGATTGCTTAGTGTATGAAAGAGAGTGTGTGTGTTTTTCTGTTTTTTTTTTTAGTTTTACAGTGAAAAATGATTTTTTGTGTAATTTTTCTTCTATTATTTAATTTTTATAGACTATAATAATGATATCTTGATATTAATTTTTTTAGCCATGACTTAGCTCAGATCTAATTAGTTTGTGCAATATTTTACAGGCTTAGTTAACCCATATCGTCCCGGTGCTAGATGCCATGATTCAATTTGCAAAATTTTCAAAACCCAATTTCCATATGTCTTCAATAAGAAATTTTAGTACTAAAAAAAATGAAAAAAAATTGTTTCTGAAATTTAGAAGGTATAGTAGTTTTTGGCTTACCCCAAGAAAATAAGGTGACCAGGTGTAAAAAAATTAAAAATATTTCTACGCCACATCATGAGCAACAAGTATTCCCAGGTATCAAATGTATTTAACACAATATTTTAAAAGTTATTATAAGTTAAAAACAGAAAATATATATAAGGATTTGTGAAGTTATAATTTTCACATCAAGTTTGTTATTTTATCTAGTCGAATTTCTCATTTTAAAGCAAAATAATTAATTTCACTATTTTTTGTTGATTTTCAAAACCACCTTCAAAAAAAGTATGTCTGTTCACCTGGCCTTTAAGTCAGCTGAAATACAATATTGTTCAATTATCTAAATGCAATTTTAAAGTCTGTATATATAGAAATATTATACAGTAGTTACATTTATGAAAAATTTATAAATGTATTTTTGACGAATGTTCTATTAATCGGACGTTGGGACGATATGAGTTAAAGTAAAAACAGTGTATATAGAGGCAGGTAGAACAAACGACCGTTTAATCAATTTATTTATAATCGAATTTTATAGAACTTTTACTTTTTTCTAAATAATTTACCTCATTTGATTTAAACAACAACATTAAATACCGCAAACCATTAATTTTTATTATTTTAACAGATGCTCGGAAAGCTTTTGACACTCATTTTTATTATTATTATTATTTCATTTATCTCAAATCATTGACTTTTATTTGTGATTATCATTTTTCATTTAAACGCTGGTGTTAATTTAAATGAATTTTATGGTTTAATTTAATTGTTTCATTATTTTGACAAATATTTAATTGCATATAATTATCTCTCAAAAAAAAAAAAATAATTGGCCGATAGGCAAAAAAAGAGAAACCGGAATTGAAATCAGTATTATTTAATACTGTTTAAATTTTATGAAAGAAAAATATAAAACGCGAGGGTTTACTCTCATTCTTCTTTCTGGGAGTCCTTAAAACATGCTTTTTTAACTCTTTATTCACTGTGATTGCTGTTTAGGTGATAAGGTGGATTCATTGACCTGACTTTTGGTTCCAATTGCATTTCCTACAGTTTTAGTTTTGTGGTTAAATTGTTGAATGAATTAGGTTAGGTTGGAGTGGCTGTCGAGAGAAACACTTAGGCCTGAACGGCCCATTGTGATACCACATAGTTGGACCTACAGTTTAACGCCGATTCCGAACGGCGGTGTGGCAATTTTTTATCGGCTTGGTAGTTTTGCCATTACCAACCAATGTGTGTACTTGTACACTATCTTATAATTCTCATACACTTCCTATTGATAGTGAATATAAGAAAGTAATGAAAATTAACCACCAGACGAAGACGGGAATCGAATCCTCACAGATGAAAGTCTAGTGCACTATCCACTAGGCTATCGAGGTCGTCAATGGTGAATGAATTAATGGCAACATCTAATATATTTCCTTATTAGTATAGTGAATTGATTTTGTAATTTTTATTTAATTTTCTTCAATTTTTCTAATCTTTGCTTCAGAGCCTCCTTTGGCTTATTTTTTAAATAAAAATAGACACAAAAACTGGAGATCAGAAATGAAAAATGTCACTACCAGCTTTAAAAATCATTTTATATGGGCATCAAATCAAAAAAATAGTACGATGCATTTAATCGATCCTTAGACATCTTCTGCTATCTGGCTGCACATTCTAAGTGCTGCAGTGTGACGCAACCCAATCTAGTTCTAAGAAAAACCAATCTAGTTCTAAGAAAGTCTCGGGAATGACCCAAAAAACCTCCAAAAAATTATAATAAAAAAGCTCTGTTTTTTTCTCTTCATCTTTCTGTTTAAATTCTTATGAATCAGATTTTATTTATTTGGACTTTGAACCCATTGTGCACCATATCTCAAATGAACTGGTTATAAATTTCTATGAATCAATTTTTTTTTTAAAAAGACACTTCAAACATTAAATTAAGTAGTATTTAATTGTAATTAGTCTAGCATTTCAAAACATTTCAATCAACTTATAATTGAGCTAGCGGATGAGTTGAACAAAATAAAATGTTTTAGCAAATGATTTCTTTATTTAATTACACTAACTGCCAATTTGTTAGTTTGTATCTATTATTAATTTACAAATTACAAATTAATTATTTTTATCTTATTGTTTACGTGATTTGTAGTTCACATTTTGTACTTTTATGTATGGAATGTGAAAACGTGACGTACAGAAATATTTGTTTTTATGATTTCGTTTGAATCTTATCACTCACTTAGTAGAAAAAAAATTTAACACAATCATAACTAATAATGTTTGACATTACAACCACATTTTGGTGCTACCACTGTTTGCTACTGCATCACAATCATCATCTTTATCGTCATTCTCAATTTAATTGGAACACAATTATTATGTATGTACTTTATAAATAAATTGAAATTACAAGTAATTAATTAGCTTATATTTTGTACTAAAAATTACTTCAAATTAAATTTGTAAATATTTCCTTTTGTTTAATTTCCTGTTCAGAAATCACAAATACAAAAATTTTTAAGCGCTTCTATAAAACAATCAAAAAATCTCTGCACCTAGTGATAAATCAAAAGAGGAAGCGGAAGAAGGAAATAATTTTTATATTCCCTAATAGAGATATAATTATTTGCCATTGCAATATAACATGGTAAAATTAAATTAAACAAGTTTCGCAATTTTCCAAATTGCAAACTCAGTATAAAAAATCTAAAAAAAACGTTTTGCGTTTTGATGAATAACCCTAAAATATTCAAGTGAACACTTGCAATGTATTAGACGTCACTTTAGCGTAACCGAGCAGACCCAAGCCGGTTATTATAAACAATTTTTAACCTAATTTTAATTTCATTGAATTTTGCAAATTATTTCATTAAACATTAATTTGCTGCAATGTAAATAAAAAAGTAATTCCCAGAATTTCAAGGTCATTTTTAAAATAACACAACAAAAATCAACATCATAAAAAACAGAAAGCATCTCTAGAGACACACTTTAAAAACTCAATGGGATTTCACACTTAGTAACCAACTTCTTTTCATTGAAACCGGTTAATTGAAAATAAAATGAAAAAAGAAAAAATCATATAAAAGATATTGTTATTACATAATTTTAAGCAGCCGCAGGTAAAGAGATCACAAGTTATACACATACGCTGTAACCGGTCTGCAGCGAATTACAGAGAAGTTTTTGAGTATGCGTTCGCCTTTATTATTAAGTTGCAGTCACTCATTTTATTCAGAGCATTATGTTGTTCACTAGGCTTCAGTTCACAGGTTTAAGCTTCAACCGCTTTGTATAAATACGTTCCTACAAGAATGTATTTAGTATTTCGTATGTCCTGATGGTTTATACAAAAAACCATCACAGAAACTTGAGAGGATAGAAAATTTTAGTATTGCAGTAATTACACAGTGCAACAAAAATTTTATGTACGAGATTTTCGAACGGTTTTATAGTAATTTAGGATCGCTAATTACGACTGCGTACTCAGTTTTTCTCTATCACATCTAGTTCTCCCACAATAAGGGCCTGAAGTCGGAAAAATGGGGTCTTCAGAGGATATTAAGAAATTTCTTTATTAAAAATTATAAAAAAAAAACTTCACTTTCAACAAAAATAAGCGACAAAAACAATTTTTTTTTTCATCCAATATTTTTTTTTATTGATGGCAGGTAACTAAAAAAAACATTTTTCAATAAATACGAAAAAACTTAAAATGCAACTAAATAGTTTTAAAATCTTTTTTATTAATCAAAATTTAGTTTAGGATTACACATGATTTTTATGAGTTTAAATACAATAAGTGGTTTAATATTCGTATTATCATAAAAAAGTTTGAAAAAAAGTTAATAGGCCGACCACTAATGCCATTATACTTTTTATAATAAATATCATTTCCTGCCCCTTTATTATTTTCCAAGCCTAACAATTTATTTGCGTTGATTGTTTACAACTATTTAAAATTAATGCAATTAAAAACAAACCACCATTTATTTAGCACATGAGTCATAAAAAAAACATTTGTTATTTCACGAAAGCATTTAAAATAGTTTTATTTTATTATAATAGTTAGGTACATCTTTTTCACAAGTTTGTTGTTAAAATTTTAAATTAATATTTAAATAAAAATTAACACCTCAACCTAACCAGACATTGTTATATGTTTGTATTACAAATTTATAAATTTCTGCCTATCAATATAGATTTGCTTACATTTTCAGCAGACACTTTCACTTTTGTTTCATTTTGTTTACTGTCTTTGAGGGCAATAACGCCGGCAATAAACTTTAAAATTCATGGACAATTTATAAGAGTATGTAAAAAGAATATAATAAGAAATACGCAATAAATTTTAATATATCACAACTGAATTGATAAAAACATTTATTTAGTTTAGAACTAATAAAAAAAAACAAAATTTTTACAAAAAGCTTAGCTTTTGCAAGTAGATGTTATATTTTTACATGAATAAACGATAAATTTAGGTAGGCACACAGAGTATTCATGAAGGCGTCAATAACTTACACTAGCATTTCAAAACCTTGAAAACATGTGATAAAAAATTGTAATGAATGTTAAGTGAATATTTTCTCATTGCTCTTTGGAAACAAATTTACTGTGAAAGTGCCTGCATTTATGTCTATATTTTTTAATATAAAATGAATACACACTATACATAAGTATCATCAGTTTGCGAAATTTTATCTTAACGTTTACCCAAGCAACCAAAAAGTAATTGTGCTTGGGGTAATCTTGTTTACAACAGAATTGCGGCAAGTCGCTTCAAAATATTCTCGGAAAACGCATAGGTAATTAATTCACAAGTTATGTTATGAAATTGTTGCCAAATAGTAATAATGTAATTAGTTTAATTTGTAGGTATACAGTCCTTCTTAAGTATTATATATTTGTGGAAAGTAATTTTTGATGTGGAACTCCTCGCTTTAGCTTCGCAGCCTTACGGCAATTTCTCCCTAAAGGCTCAGTTATGCCTAAGTAACGGAACGTAACGTAACGTTCCAACTGTCACATAAATATCTGTGATATGGGCAGTGAGTGCAAGTGATTACCGAAATCGTAACGCAGTGTAGAGTTCTATCTTCGATAGATTTTTACGTTCCGTTACGCTACGTTGCGTTACTTATGCATAATTGAGCCTTAATAATTAGTTACAAATTGTATTTCCAATTAGGAAGCCAACGTTTACAATATTCTTTCACTTTCCGTTTTTTCTATAATTATCTTCTTTGAAGCCTTTAGTAACAATTGCGAAAGATTTTTTTCTATAATTATCTTCTTTGAAGCCTTTAGTAACAATTGCGAAAGATTTTTTTGTAAATTTTTAACATAACATGCTTGCCTGGCATATTGGGTAATTTAAAAAATTCCATTTATCAAGCTGCAACATAAGAAATTCGACATTTTCACTTCATTTCAGTGATTAAAATTTCATATTTAAAAGAAAAAAATAATCGTTTAAATAGTTTCCCTGTTATTGAAAACTTCTCTCTATCTGTCAGATAACTTTTTAGTCCCGTTTGAACTCAAATATTTTAAAGTTGGCACTGTAAATCATCTCGAGACCAAAAACTATGGTGAGAGAATTTTTGGATACTATAAAACAAAAGGAATTAGTAAGATTTTAAGACCTGTGAATTAGTTGGATGGATTCCCACTCAAATTTTTGGAATTTGTCGAAAGTGGTTCTAACTGTATGACTATAACTTGTTGGGGTAAAACTCCTTTTCTTTTGACTAGACTGGGTCGTTTTTGCAGCTAATTCTGCCAAGAACCATGGAAATTTTTACGTTGAATCTGAATTTGCTCATTAAATTTATTTTATCTTATCTCAACCAAAAAAATCGAATGGGAAAAACGAGGATAAGGATTTTGCCATAATATGTATAGTGAAACTATTGCGAGTTCTTGGAGGGAAAATACTTTCAATTTCAAATATGCTGGAAAATAAGAAAAATAGAAAAATAGGCTTTTTCACAAATTCAGATTCCAATTCAGGTTCAAAAATCCCACAGAAGATGGTTTGATACAACCTAAAGGTTTGTATTATTTTACAAAGAAAAATCATTGTTTAAAATTAATAGGCATTAAATGAACTATGATGCCAAAAGAATACCAAAAAGTTTATAGAGCTAACTGATCAGACGATCGATCAGACGTAGTTCCTTCATTTCAACAATCTATATAAGTGGAAAATATTGTAAAGTAAATGAGAATTACAAGACAATTATTTTCACTGAATAATATTATTGAAAGGAACTACCACAACCGTTCTATAAACTTTTTGCTATTCTTCTTTGACACTTTTATAAATTTATATTTAAAAGATGGCAATTCTCCGAGGCTCTCTCATTTTTGTACTATTTTTCTATTTAAAAGATATGGTAAACGTTAGCGGATCCTAAAAAGAGTTTAAGTGTTAAAACCCTATTTTTCTGATGAAAATCTTGATCATTCGGTTGGGTCAAGAATCAAAAAAAAAAATATTATTGGAACGATAAAACTAACCTTGATAATAATTACTTATTACTGTACTCATGGCACTCTAAAATAGATCCTAAATCTTATTTGGATCTAATGGTGGGCAAAAAACATGAAAGAATCAAGATTCTTGAGATAATAAAGACTAGATTAGCACAATACTCTGATAAACATGGTATCAAATGATTTTTGCATTTATATATTTCTCATGAAAGTAATGCGAAAATGTGTTCATGGATTATCATCCTTAACTAAATGTCAGAAACTTTCCAGGTTAATTCAATCTAATCCCAGTTAAAAGACCGAAGGCTTGTCTTTTTCAAACTACAGTGATTTTTCGTAAGGAATTACGCTTAGTTAGGATCGGAAAAATTACGGAATTTACCAGATTTATTTTTTGCCATTCTGATAAATGTTTATTGTGCAGTAAAATATACTATCGAAAAAATATTGAATAATGAGGGAAATATAAATATTCTCGTGAGCACGAAATTTTTCGAACCACTTCTTCTAATAATCTTCTTCGATCTAATACTTTTCAAGAAAATTCAGCAACCACAAAGTCTTTATTTAAAAAACACTCCTTTGAAATAATCGCTTTTAAAGTTTCAAGATCATGTTTTTCATAGCTAAATATATTCATCTACTTTAGAGCA
The DNA here is from genome assembly GCA_963691655.1 of Toxonevra muliebris. Classification (NCBI taxonomy): domain Eukaryota; kingdom Metazoa; phylum Arthropoda; class Insecta; order Diptera; family Pallopteridae; genus Toxonevra; species Toxonevra muliebris. The sequence goes on along the minus strand of OY829326.1, from coordinate 49,474,179 downwards.
ATTTCGCATCTGTTGCTGTTTCCAGACACCAGAGAAAAATATTTAAACAAAATGCGAAAAACTAAAAACTGAAAAGGAGAGAAAAAAGACTGCAAATACATTATGGTTCATGCTTTTGTTCCCTAGTGTATCGAAATTATCATATAGAATGACGATAACGGCATCAGTCAGTGACGTCATACCTTACACTTTTATCACCATACTTATATGGACTCAGCGATTACTTACACTAAATACACTTATGACGTTCCGGCTCCTTTCAAAAAGTGCTAGTAAATTCCAACTTTCTATATTAAATGTTGGTTTCTAAAAAGTATATATCGTCGTCGTTCTAACAGAATTCAATCAGTCCATTTTTTTAATTTCTGAAATAAAGTTAGTTTATGCAGTGCATGGTACGCATCGAGCTCTGGTAAAACTTAAAAAGTTAACAGTTTGATACACACATAAGTATACGTTTCAATTGCATCACCTAAAGCCGAATTTATTATGTCTTTCGAATTATAGAAACTTATTAATACTGATCCAACTAAAAATATTAATTTGGACTTAGTGATTTCTGCTTGAACGACGACGATATGTATGATGTATGTATTTCATTAAAATATTTCATGAAAATATTTCCGAAGGAAGCAATAATCTATGACATGTTATTTTTACATCTTATGTAAACATTCGTAAATACTTCGCGAACTATTTAAATATGCACATATAAGTTATAAAAATTTACTTTCACGCTTACTAGCCTATCATCATCATCATCACGGTAAAGGCTTGAAGATTAAAAACATTGTGATAAATAAACAAAACTCTTTTATCAGATGGGCTACTTATTCTATTTTGTTTATATATTTTATTAACACTTTACAAATATTAGATTGCAAAAACTGTATGACACATTAGGTTTCTTATAATCATCTAAAAATATTGTAATTCTTAAATAAATTTACGTCTTTCTTATTTTACTTTCATTTTTAGATTAACAATTATAAAAATGTCTTAAGAAATACGAATGATACTAATAAATCAGGAAAAAAAAGTACTTAAGCATCAAATCATCACATACGCTGCTGCAAAAACTTGCCAAAAGTTATAAAAACAAAACAATATAAACCAAAACTCAATCACAAAATGTTGGATTCAAAAAGTCACCATGACAATATGTTGTTGGAACGGGGTGGTGATGAAAAGAATATCACCACAGCGAGCATGTATGCGCATCCAACAATGGCCGAGTATTATGGAAGTAAGTTCACTAAATATTTAGTAATAAAAGTGATATGGAATTGATTTTTCTCTCTTCCTGCTCTTTCTCTTTGACAGATCTCACACCTTTCATCACACTTTCTATGTTCATAGGAGTCTTAGTTTTAATTTTAAATATATCTATATTCTGCACCACCGCCAACAGTCTCAAGAAACGTCTCAATAAGCCACTTCTGCGTCCGTCAACAGTGCTCTGCTCATTGTACATTATCATTTCAATAGCTGCTGTTGTCACTTTATTCGTACCGAAACTGTGGCTCATGTGTCATACTGTGATGCATTTATCATTTACTGGCGGTGCAATCGCTTTTCATCGTCTCTGTGTTCTATACGTTGATTCGGAGCGGAATTACATTAAGGAATCAGGTGGAAATCCTGTCTCAATAAATACACCACCATGTTTCTGTTGCTGTGTATGTTTGCCAAAATTAGTGCCGTCAAAGGGCAAGTTTGCCATATTGCGTTGTATGGTGTGGCAAATGGTTTTCGTGCAGGGTAGCATTATGATGGTACTAAATGTTATCTATTATAATGATTTGGTGAGTAAATATATTTAGTTTATGGTTCTTTTGAATAGGAAATTTTAAAAATTAAGTAAGTGAATTTTTCTTCAGTCCAGTAAACCGAGCTTTTCTGATCCATTCATGTTTCAATTTTATGCCAACTCCAACTGATTTAAACAGTTTTTACTCTTGGAGGTTTGCCAATCTCACACCGCTCTTATTCTCCTTTAACTAACAGCAGTTCGGTGGTCAGTACCACTACCCGTTTAAGTAGTAAACATTTTCTAAGAAATTTTAAACATGTTTTCTCATACATTTTGTGGTCTGTAAATGAATATAAGAAAGTATTAAACTGTTAATAGTGATAATAAAAAAATTATTATAAAAAAACGAAAAAATGTAAACTTTTCCAGAGAAATTTATTTTTTACCAATTCTTCTTGAATTATCAAATCACGATTTAGGTCAATGGGTTGCCGAGGTCGCTTATTGCGAATCTGTTGTAAATATTATGAAATTCAAAATGGCGGATCCAAAAAGGCGAATTTTTCCACATTTACGAAAAATTTATCAATTTTTGTCTTATCTAATTCCATTTTACGAGAACCCATATACACACACTACCAAAAATCTTCATGAAAAAGAAAAGTCTGTGTTTCTAAGGGTTAATATAACTTCAAGATAGTAATTTTTTAGTTAAAATATAGTCTTTATATTTTCTAATCTTAGAGAAGGCTTTCGATTTCGCACGCTTCATCTGATAAAAATCTCAGCTTTTATTTAACATGAAAACATTACAAAAGCAAAAAGGCCCAACTTCTTTCTCCTTCCTATTCTCAGTTTAAAAAAATATATATTTCTTATAAAATTCGACACAATATTGAATGATAACGAATGACGTTCTGATACCCTTAGCAAACTAATTCTCAAAAACTTAAAAATAGACTAACTAAATTATCTCGCCTCGGTGGCGCATTAAGCAACGCAAAGTCTCATAATCTTAAGGTCGTCAGTTCGAGCCTCACTCGGGGCATTTAATTTTTTATTGTACATTTTTATTTTGAATTTCTTTATTTATATATACATAGTTACATATATAGTACAGAAATATAATAATTTTAAATTGTATGATTTTTAGGCACTTTACGAAGATGTTATACTGTATTTCCTTCCATTTACAATTTGCTCCATCATAATTGGCATTTGGGGTCTTAATATAACAGTACGCGCTATAAATAATGTAAACGCTGAATATGGTTTAATGGTAGTTAATTTAATTTACTTCAATATTCTCGTATATCTGAATCTATGAAATTTTTCTCTTTGTTCTATAGAAAAAAATGTTTTCGTTGCAATTAATTTTGCTGCTTTGTAAATTGCAATATCTGATTTTAGATAGCCAATTGAATGGAGTCGATTTGGGTGGACCATATCCAATAAATCATACAATATACAAACAAAGTAAGTACCTAACTAAATGTAAATTCAATTGATTAAAATAAACATTGATTTTTGTTTCCATTTGTGATTTTAGCAATTATAAATCTTCTGATATTGGTGGAAATGGTGCTAGTTTCAATATTGGCACAAAATGCTTACAAAATTCCAGTACAAATTGTAGATGCTGATGTTGAAAAATAATAGTGAATATTGCAAAAATATTAAGTACTTAAGTTAAAACAATAAATTAATATTTTAGTGAGTGTTTAATTTTACGAATTTTTTTTTTTTTTTGTTTAGATAATTTGTGATACTGTCTAAAAATATTTTTAAAAATTCTCGATGTATAAAATATTATAATTAAATTAAGATTTTTAATAAAACTACTTTTGTTGTTTTCTTCTACTTTGTAATCAATGGTGCACGTGCTTAAGACTAGACAAGCTTAGAGTTCATATACAATACTCCATAATAAAACCGCTACTTTTAATCAGCATTCATAAATTATAAACAAAATCAATAAGCGGGTGAATGTGTACTTAAATGAAAGTCAAATACACAAATTCACATACAAAATTTCTTGGAAATTCAAAGAAAGTAAATTTCAGTAATCAAAAGCGATATAAATTTTTGGCGCTGCAGTGCTAACAAAAAAAACAAAAAAATTCCAAACAAGAAAAGTATCATAACATTTCTTCCAATTCATTCTTTAAAATGAAAGCCAAGCACAAAAACAAACAGAAAACATACGAAAATCGCAATTTTCCAAGTAACGCTATAAAAATGATATAAATTTAACAATATTTTGATAACTCAATTGCTGCATTGGCTATTCGCGTAGACAAACACACGCACACACAAAAATACATACATTTATACATACTTTTCTTGAACATTTTCAATCCATTGACATAAGAAACAAAAAATCCGATACGATTTGCCTGATCTTTGAATCCTTCATAAAGAAGTAACTTTTCATCCTCACCCACTTAGGTATTTGTAAAATAAAAAACCCAAAACACACTGACATATTTAAGGCGCAATTTCAAATAGCAGCAGTAAAGATACACACTAGGAAATAATGGCAACGTTTATTCTTTGAAAAATATTTCGGCATTGATGGTTCAAAATTTGAGTTCGCAAAAATACAAAAAGCTTATGAAGCCAAACACTGATGTTTTTACTAATAACTCCGGACTAAAGATGATGATCCTCTTGGACTTGAGAAAACTCCAGTGTCTACTCCATAGTCAATTTTTGGTGCAGCAGTATATAAAGTGTAGTCATTAAGACTTTCCCGTGGCCAATCGATTCAGCCGTGTTTTGTTGGGAAGAAAATTTTAAGAAATGAGTTTTCAAAACGGCATTCTTGGATAGTTAATCGCCTGTGGTTTTAGGCTTGCCGCCTGAATAATAATTATATTGCTGTGGCTATGTTATCTCAGAACTAACTGCACTAAGGTCTGTAAGCATTAAATGCAACATCGCTTAAAATCGCCAGTAGAGTATAATTTTATTACGCCGATGACGTCAATAAACGCTGTTGTCTATGCTGAAGATAGCTTCGACTACTACTATTGCTTTTATAAGTGCTGTTCGCCAAACTATACCAGCATACATGGGGTTGCAATACCAATTTCTAATCAAATGTTTTCATGCAAGCACCAAAAGCAGAGCAAGCATTTTTCTCCCACTCTTCCTAGCGTGTGGTTCATAATAATTTCTAGAAATTTAATGTTAGAGAAAACAGAGAATTAATAGTTGTTTAAGCGAGGATGATAAGAATTACATCCAAATTTTTTTTCTACAATCTGATAGCATTTCCTATTGGGCAATTACGCAGACGATACAAACAATTGAGATTGTGTTGAAATTTATGATTTATTTCGCAAAACAGTTTATTATGTTGAAGCCCAAATATAAATCATACAAACACCACATACCAAAGCATAGCAAGAACAGAAAACCAATGAAAAGCAATGAAAAAGCGAAAAAAGGGCACTAAAAAGGACTTGCAAGTACCGACTATTTTTACTTCTGCTTCTTCGGTTTATACTGTGGTTGTTATTGTTACTGTCTTATCGCTTAAATTTTATATTATAATGTTGTGAAGCTGCTTGCTTGTTAGTTTGTCAAAGTAAAGAAAGCAACAGCGCAAAAACTGAGGAGAAAGAAAGAGACAAAATGAAAATAAAAATAAGAAACACACAAATGTAGAGAAAAAAGGATCAAGTATATTTTATGAGCCAACTTCATAACAAGTAGTAAATCAGATTAAAATATTCTTACTGCCTGCTTGCCCGCCTGCCATGCATTGATGAAGCTATTGTGTTGTTGTTATTTTGCTGCCGCTCAGCGTTGCAAATAAAATAAAAGGTTCAAAAAGCTGTGTGCATTTATGTGTAGGCACTCATATTAAACGTTTTGCAAATCCTTTGGGTATACTTCATGTTTTGTTGTTGTACAAGTTTTTTTTGTTTATTTGTAAGCAGGAAAAATGTTATGAGTATAGAAAACTTAATTTTAACTTACATATGTTACTTTAATTTTTAGCATTCTTTTTTCTTTCTTTTGCTTTAAACAATATTCTTTATTTCTCACGTTCTTTCTTTTTGAACTTGTAACTCAATTTTCTTTGAAAAACATTTTCTATGCTTAAAAATGATTTACTTCGTGCATGATCGCATATATGTACATATACAAAGGGAAGAGTGGGTCGAAGTGTGACTCATTAGGAGTATGTATGAGAAATCTGAGCTATGAGAAAGCAAAGTTAAAGAGAAAGTTCGCACTCTATATTGAATATTCTAGATAATTTGTAGTATAAAAATGTCGGCCATTTAAACTCTCAATCACTTGGATTGGTGTACTTTTCACGGCCCACCTCTTCTGTGTATGACGCTTTTTAAAGCACCTAAATAAAATACATTTTCGTAGTGACAAGTTTTTTTTTCGTTTTGATAAATGTATGCTGCTGCGAAACGTTTCGCTTTCAATCAGTGTCAGTATCAGTTTAATCGAAAATAACCAACACTCTGTGCTGTTGCTGTTACCGCGTGTGTGCGCGCTAGTCTTTATGTGTGTATGTTTCTGATTTATTGATTTAGCTTGATTTTTTCCTTTCATGCAGTAAATTTCGCTTTACACACACAAAAAACAGAAATCCTTTGAAATTGAGTATGTGTTAATTTAGAAATATCATCATGCGCCTAAAAGCGTGCTCCACTTTTTTTGATTTTTATTTAATTTACATTGAAATTGAGAGTAGATGTGTGTAGAAAAATGTAACAAAGTTAATTGCTACGCTTGTTTACAGTTTATATATTTTGTTTGCTTTTTTATGTTTTTTTGGTACAAGCGATACATGAGAGCTTTTAAAATTTAGTTATTTATTTCTAAAGTTCCTAAATGTATGCTTTAAAATATATTTGTACTTTGGAAGTATAATAAAAGCACTTGAAAGTTGAAAAATTTAATTATCTTTTTATATTCGAGCAATTACTTATATCAAGTATGTAATTTGAACCTTCAAGTGAATTAAACTTTAGATATGGAAATATGAAATAAAGAGTGATTTGTTTGGTTTTAAATGTAAAAGAAAAAACACAGAAAAAGTAGAAAGCCGTATGGAATTTTTATTTGAGTCGATAAGTCAATGCTTGCTATTTACCACAAATACGTTGTAAGTGATCCATGCGAGAAGCCCAATTTTGAACCACTTCTTCGAATATATGGGCTGGTATTTCCTTAATAGCACGTGTAATGTTATTTTCCAAGGATGCAATTGATACTGGTTTATTGGCATACACAAGTGACTTCATTAAACTCGCAATAAATAGTCTAGAGGCTTCTAAGCGCACTATCTAGGTAGCCAACTCACTGGTCCCGAAATGTGAGATAAATTGATCACCAAATACATTTCTCAATAATTCCATTTTTTTACGGCTACGGCAGCAACATTTTCCTCTGTACGCACTCTACGCACACGGTTAGGTGGATTAATATCCAATAGAATTGGTTGTTCAGTATATCATATATGACGAACATAAAATGGTCGAAGTGGCCGAAAAACATTTCGCGCTTCTTTATCGTTTCTGGAACGGAAGAAGAGAGAATATCACTAATTACTGATAGCAGAAGGAAAGATTGATTTTTATTCATATACCGTCGCCTCTTAAAGCAATAAATATGAAGGTATACAATGCATCACCATGCAACATGGCTACAACTTTGCACCAAAGATACGACCAGTAATAGTTCGATAATAAGAATTGCCCATGTAGAATGCATAAATTATTTAAGCAGATGAAAATTTAAATGTGTTTTCACGCCATACTTTGGGACTAACAAAAGTTGGATAAATTGAAAGGAAATAAAAACAAAAGCAAACTTTAACTCATTAAGTCCTAATGATGCGGATACGCACAGCAAAGGAGTATATTTTAATGCTGATAAAAGAAGTTACCGGAAGACGTAATCGCTATCACTGTTATTCTAACGCGAAGAGGAAAACTTAAAAAAAAAATTCGGTAATACCATTTGCTGTTTGAATTTGTGACGATAATCGATTTGCTCTCGGACTTAATGGGTTAATTTCATAATCTTAATTTTCATTTTTTATATTCTCCACTAGATCCAGGACTACATTGGTATCACCGATCAACGATTTTGGTCAACCTCGGATCGTTATCCACAGAGAAATGTTCGGTCTGGCATCTTAGAGATCACTTGGTCACAGTCACAAGAGAATTGCGAATCAAATTTTTTGTTGTATTAGCGGTGGGATTCCCTCGCGAGCATACATCAGTAATTTCACTTTAATTAGTTATTAGTTCTAAATCAATCATCCTAAAATTTTAAATGAATATCAAAATATTATAACAATTCGTCTACAGACTTGCATTTTGCAAAAATTTACAACATACCACCAACTTGGCGAACTTTTGTTATTCCCCGTAGAATATTTCATTACCACCATAATATTTTCTCATCTGACTTTGTCGTTTAAATTACAAAATGACCACAAACGACACAGAGCCTCAAGGCAAGAGAGAGCAGCGCATAAAGACTGGTGGCTTACGATATGCATCGATAAATACACATACATACAATACATGCACACACGTTGTTGGGCCATTAATAGCTCGAAGGAACTTACACGCGCGTACTAGAACGTTTATGGTGTTGGCCTTTGGTCGCTTTTTTAATATATATTCACACTAGCAGATCCAAGTGGGGGTTTTGGGGTTCAGACCCCCGCGTTACTGATGAAAATATTATGCATTTTGATCATTGGTCATGAATCCAAAAAAAAAAAAAAATAATAAGGGACGAAAAAATTAACCTCCCTTTCCCCCCTCTATGTAACCTCGGGAACCGCAAGTGTATATACACATATATATCTACGTATATATGTGCATATGTATTTGTAATGGCAATATTGTGGTATTGGTGGCTGAACACCAACCAGCCATTTGTAATGTTTCGTTGGTGTGGATGTGGTGTATAGATAAAATTGTTGCTCTTTCTGTTCCTACCATGAGCACACGTGTTTATGCCCTTATTCATTGCACAAATACAAACATTTTACGTACATGTACGTACGTGGTGTTTACAAATGCTACTGCTTCAGCTACTGCTGCTGCATTGGCAATTTATTAAGGTGCACCACATCAACAACAATACCCTACAACAACTGTAATAATAAAAAACAATTTAAAAACGCTTTTGGTGTGAAAATATCACTGAACCATGAAATTGATTAAACTCACAATGCAGCAGTATGCAATATGTCATTACTTGAAATTATTTATGGCATACATTTAGGTGGTTGAGGAAATGTTAACTCATCATTTGATTATAAATTCCTCTAGCTGTAAATGCTGCAATTTTGATGTGAAATATTTTTTACAAATCAATTTTTCCCACTTATTGCAGCGTATATTAAATCTGATTGGAATCTGACTTATTTAGATTTGGTTGAAAGTGTGTAAGACACCACAAAAAAAGGCGTTTTAAAAATGTTCGATTTAAATTAGTTCATGTTCGCTTAATATAACTTCTTCGGATATTTTCCAATTTGCTTTTAAAAAATAAATTCAATAGCTCAAGGGTTTTGATGTCAACAGGCTTCTCCTGGGAATCTAAAATTTAAACTCATCATTCTTTTAGATCATCTCCTAATCATCTTAGATTTCATTGTATTCATCCAAACATTCATTCCAACATCCAAAGATGAGTTCACTCAAGAAATCCAGAGGAAATATTTGTCTATAATATATAAGAATCAGAGCAAATACTGGCCAAATGCTTAATTCACGTGTTCATTTAACGTTTTTCCAAGATCAATCAATCACTTGTTCTCTTTTCGTCTAGATTATGATTTAAAACTCAATTACCACACTTCCCGTCTTTGCAACCGAACAATTTGACATCCTTATTCAATAATTTATAGCACATATTAAGTCGGATTAAAATGTATACATTTCATTTGTGAGAAGTTAACTGAGGCATATCTCTACCTTTAGTAATTTTTTCACACTGCAATTATTTAATTTAATTTCTGTTCACTATTGAGTTTATTACTCATACGCAATGAAGTGCCAATAATTCCCAAAATCGTTTCAGATTTTATTAAAAATCCACTTAAGAAAATTAAATGTCACACGCAATCGAACACAGCCGCACACCTACATACATACATATACACATAAACCTAGCTGTATGTGCATATGTAAATACACATGAACATTGCTTTACCAAAAGCACCAATTTGATTAATGTGTGCCGTTGAATTGGAATTCGATAAACAGGTAGCACTGTACAAAAATTTAATACCTTTTATTTATTATACAAGCATGAATTCAATTGTAAATAAAAAATACAATAATTTAATACAATATTTATCATTTACACGACATTTATTTTTCATTTGTCAAAATTTCGATGAGTGTTTCGATTCAACTGTTTTTAGCCTATTTGATTTTTTTTGTTTTTTTCATACACATAAAATTTTTAAATCATTTTGATGTTATTCTATCATTTATTGGTGAGTTAGAAATGCTTTGGAATAGAGTCAATGAAGCTTTGCTTTATTTGATTTTCTTCGGTTTTATTTCTTTATTTTTTTTTTTTGCTCCTTTGATTTTTTTTGGCATTATGCGCTACAGTCTGGCGATGTGGTCTATCAAGGAAGTGTGAAAATATTTTAACAAATACAACGAAGTTTTTTGCCTCCAATCCAAAATTTAGACCAAACTCAGATCAAAAGTAAAAATCAAAATTTAGACCAAAATTCAGACCGAAAATCTGACCGTAATTCAGACCAAATTCGAAAAAGAACTAAAAAGTAAATGAGGCCAAAACTTAGGTGAAAATTCAGACAAAAGTTCTAACCTAAACTCAGACTCAGAGGAAATTTCGGAACAAAACTTAGACCAAATTTAGACCAAACTTAGACTAAAACTCAAACTAAAACTCAGACCAAAGACCAGACCAAATTTAGAGCAAAAGTCTGACAAAAATTTAAACGAACAATCACATCAAAAATCAGTCTAAACCCAGCTCATTAATCAGACCAAAGCTCAACCCAAAACTCAGACCGAAATTCAAGCAAAACTCAGATCACAAATCAAAACCAAAATTCAGCCCACAATTCTGATTTTAAATGCAGGCCTAGAATGAAACTAAAATCAGACCTAAAAACAAATAAATACTTTTGACACCCTAAAGTAGGACAAAGCAACTTTAAAAGTATCAAACAGTTGTACAGTTGTAGGCACTTATCGAAAGGATATAAGTACACATATTTTTAAGAGGTTTTTTTAAGCATTCAATATTATATTACATATTACTCCAGCCGTTAAAGATAATAGATAAAAAAGTAAAAAAAAAATCCAAATACTTAAGTACATATATTTCATATCATTCTATGTTTAGTTATAAGTTTATCATGAAATAGAGTTAAGTGTAATTCAATTAATTACTCTTTATTTAATTTGACTATTGTACGAAAAGTTGTTTATCTTATGTACTAATATTATTTTTTCTTTCTGCTACAGCCCACCTACCTCTCCTCTGAATTTGAGATACTAAATATCCATTCATCTCACAAATTGCTTTTTCCACTTACCTATAGCGCAATGGACGAATCAGGTTATACCAACTCCTACTAATACATATTCATTTGAATTCGGTTTACCTTTTGCTATGGAGGAGTATGTAGTTTTACCTTTAACGCATTATAGACTCCAGCTACTTCTCATAGACTTTAGATTTCTTATAATTTTTCTTGTTTTCTAGCCATTTTGGTTGTTGGTGTTTTAATGATTATTGGCATCATGTGGATTATGCGTTGTTTGTTCGCTGTACTTATTTGTGCGTATTTAGTTCTATGCTTGTGTTTGTTTATTCGTGTGTATTGGTGTGCGTGCGTCTGTTCATGATTTTATGGTGAATTTCATTTTTATGTTATACTATAATTTATTGTCATTTATGTAGCTGCAAACAAAAACACACACATACATGTACACACAATATATATGTGTAGGTAGTATATTTAGGGCGTGTTTGGCAGTGAATAGAAAACGGTTATGTTGACAGGCATGAGTGCAGTTGTGTGTACAGATTCTTCAAGTATACAATAGAAAAAACATAAATTTTTTATATTCATTTGTACCTACATAATATTTGAAAATTTCAACGTCACTGTGATACCAGCAGCCAGAGATATAAGTATGAAGGGAATATAAAACGTAGCTCCGCATGCTTGGCTATATACATATGTATATGAAGCATATGATATACTCATAAAATTGTGACGCAGTGATTAAAATTGATTGATTTGATGTCACCAACCCCATCAATTTCACCATTTTACCCATCGTTATAGACAAACGCAAACGTTAGACAGTGATTTTATTATGCGAAATGAAGCGCGACGATTCCAAACCTTTTTCGTGCAGAAAAAAAGAAGCCGCACATACACGCGCAGACAAATACTAAGCAACATCCATAAAAAATGCCGTCGGGCTTTCGTGCTGAAACCTAAATGCCATAATTCGAAATTCATTGACGCAGTCAAGTGAAATAATTTGCTTCCTTGCTTGTTTGCTCTTATAGCTAATCAAAACAAAAGACAGAGCCACTAAATATGCTTTAGTTTAAGACAATTTATTTATGCGTACGTATGTTTTAAATTTTAGTATGCCTAAGTGTATGCTCTAAAATTCATTAGTGTCTTTACTTTCAACACTCAGCATTCGCTAACAATACCCCAGAGTGCAATTCTATTTAAATTTTATTGTTTGGTTGCTCTTCATGTTCTTCTTGACCGAAAACATTAAAATCCAACAACAGCAACAACAACATTTTAGCAAACATAATGAAAGGACAACAATAACAAATTGGAAAATGTTTTCTTTCCTTTTGTTGCTGTGTTGTTTTAAGCCTTTCGCTTTTCTTACCATAAAAGTTTATCTTCGTTTTTCGTTTTTTTTTACAAATTTCTTCTTTTCCGTTAAATTTTTTAATTATTATCATGCACACGCACACAAAGCAAAGCGGTTGCCGCCATAGCACCTAAGAGTAGATAATACATTTACATAAATTTTAAACAGGCTGCTTTTAATGTAAGCGGAAATTTTTCTAAGAAAATTATCTCCACTGTAATCCACTTGTGTCAAAATTTCTTGAGCGAAGCCAAGAAAAAATGTGTTTCTCTTTTTTAAGATTTTCGAAAATAAATCATAAAAGAGAACGTTAGCGCATGTTGTTGCATAATTAAAAGGGGTATTTTTTTTTTTTTTTTTTTTGTAATGTTGTTTAATGTAATTTTTGCCGCTTAAATATTTGTTTTAAAAAACTTTCCGCTTGCATACTTATTCTAGCAACCAAATTTTATACAATAAATTAAAAGCGAATAATTGAGCAAAAGAAATTTGATAATATTTTTATGTTTATATATCTAGCTATTTTTGTTTTAAGATAGATAAATTTTAAAGAGTTGAGTTTGAAGGAAAATTATCTCCAAAAGAGCTTGATAGTCTCAAAGAAAAAAAAAATAAAATAAAAAATAATTACTATGCATTTTTTATATTTGATATAATTCTCAATAGATACCAGAATACGTGATCCAATTTTGAAAAATTTTAAAACGCAACTTCTATATGACTCCAATAAAACGTTTAAGCACACAAACAAATTTTATATTTTCATTAGATAAAAACAGCTAAATTTGGAAAAATACAATTTTGCTTAGATTTGCCTTTTTTTAGATTTCTTTCACAAAATTAGGTCAGCTATTGCGTTTAAAAAAGTATAGAAACCTGTTTAGCTATAATTTCCATATTTTTTTTTTTAATTTCGGCAGTAAAATAAATATAATTACTATATTTTGTTTATTTTCATAGAATCCTTCAGAAAAATGTCTGCTTACTTATGCCTTTTTGCCAAGTAATTTAATTATTGTATGTAATGATGTTTTAAAGCCAGCATTTTCAAAATTATTAAACTGGGACTATTTTGACATTAATTTTTTAAGTCAGGTTTAAATTAGTCTTGTAATGGTTGTCAGTATTTGCTATAAGTGAAACATTAATTATAATTTTGACATTCGCATCCGTATTCATAATTTTTTTTTACTAATATATAACTAATGTTAAAAGCAGAAAATCTAATTTCTCCAAATATAATTGATCACTACTTATATTCTTAGTGAGTCCAAATATTTTCTTAGAGAATCTGCAAATATTGAATTAAAATTGGAAAATGGGACAACTGAAAAGTCAGGCACTGCTATTTCACTTCGGATCCGCATTCCCACACACATTAGCATTCGCAAATGACAGCTTTAGACAAAGACTATGTAAAAGTTTTCTTAACTACCGGCCACAATCGACAATGCTGCCTTATTAATTGTAACTGCTTGTCCTTTATCAGTCTTTAGATTATTCAGGCACAAATCAGCTCAAATATTTAGCGCCTGTACATGTAATAAAACTTCAACCAAAGTATTTCTAATAGAGGGCGAAAGAGAATCTTTCTTTACTATCTGAATTCTGAATTTATTCTCCATGCTTTGTGAGCATTATAGTTTTTCAACAAAATGGACTGGCAGCTGGATCATTCACATTGGAAAAATTTTGATCTGTCTTATTCATACAAATTTCAGATCTCCTGCTGAAGTTACTCTCCCCGAAAGGTCTTTTTGTATCTGTTTAAAGCAACTGGTCTTCTGTTCTGCGGCATTTCCTTTTGTACCTTTCTTAGCTCTCTACTCTCATTATCTATTGTAAACTAAATATTTGAAAAGTATAAATAAATAAATATATTTAGTTATAGCTTTAAATTAAATTTAAATTAAATTTAAATTAAATTTTATTTTTAATTGTTTAAAATTGAAATTTATGCAAAACTTTCTACAATATGTGCATACTTTTGTTTCTTTTTGCATGCAAATATTTTCCAAAAACAATTATAAATACAAACAATTTAAAATAGAAAATATTAATGAAAATCATTGAAATAAATTGAACATTTTCAAATAAATATTTGTATTTCATTAAGCCTTACAATGAAAATTATTTTTGTGATTACCATAAAGTAAGCGAAGCAAAAAACACAACCTTAGTAAAGAAAATATTTTAAGATTATTGCAAATTATTGATGGCTAACCCATTTGCCAATTCAATGTGGTTTACATGTTTTCCTCAAAGAAACTAACTAAACTTACTTTAATGTAATATGATTTGCAGATAGAAAACATCTTATCGTTCAATCCTGAAAGTATGCAATATATTTTTGTAGAGAATTTAAAAGACAAAAATTTCAATAAAATTTAAATTTAAAACCACATAAATTTTCAGTTAGGCATTGTAAATATAATATTTGGTTTTATAATTGAATAGTTTTGGTTGATTTGGTATTTCCAAGTATTCAGAAAAATATAATTGATTTTCTTTAAAATCTTAAGATTTCCTCTAATAAATATTTGGGTTCATCAATAAATATAAATTGCCAAATCATAGGAAATGCTCTTGAATGAAAATCAAAGTGCATTGTTATCGTATTTGAAGAAATTTTCTAGTGCTATTGCCATTCATCCTAAAAACATAACTCAAACGATTTTTCAAAAAGTTTGGCCATGAAGTATGCAAGTATTTTCTTTTTTCGAATATGTATAAGATTTAATACAAATTCCCAAGAAAATGAAATGAAATAATTTTATTTTACCATAGAAAAATGTCTACATATTAAAAAAAAAAAAAAATGATTACGAAAGTATTTCAGCTTTGCATTTTCTTACATCATTCAATCGTCCTCTGTGTTTAATATTATTGCAAATGTATGTATGTCGTCCCAAACTTCTTTCCTTCATGTACACACTAACTCAGAGTTATTTTAAAAGAATTTCCATTATACTTTGTTGTGGTGATGATGATGACGAAAACATAATAATAAAATCAATTTACACATATATATCCTGTTAACTGTATGTACATGTGATGATGTGATGACGAGATGAGTTTATTACCAAAGCTATATGCACATATATTTAAACTTTCAAAACCAAATACTTCCATAATATATGCCTTACCTACGCGCCCACACTCAAACGCATATCTACATCTACAAAGAAGAAGCTGCTGAAAGTCTAATTCAATTTTTATGGGAATTATATATATGTATATAAATGCTGCAATATTGTACTTTGTGTTTATCTGGATATGCATACATGGAAATCTAAATCTACCCAGACATACTTGTTCTTACCTGTAAAATACTCATAATCCATAGCATACATAATACGAACATAGACACGCTAAAATCGCACATCAAATATTTAAGCTGCAAATAAATAAGTGAATATAAATGTAGTATGCACATACTCACGTACACATTCTATGCACATATAAGTGCAAATAAGAAGAATTTGTAAAATTGAAGATATGTACTTGTTTTAAATGGATTAATGAAATATATGTATATATGCGTCTGCATAAATATTTCACAAGTAGAAGATTACCATGATAGTACATAAGGCATTTCAAAATACAGGTAGACCCCACATAACACGTACTTCTTACAGTACCTGGCTCTGGCCTGGCTCTAACATATTTTACTTTTTGCGACATATTTTCATTTAACAGGGTAAACCCTCGTTCTAACACGGTTTTGGAAAAACAAAATTTTATTTTGCATACGCATGTTTTGTATACGCATATGTATGTATACTTATATACATTAGACTGTAACCAAAAAAAAATTGGTGTAATTTTTTGAGGGCACTTTCCGGAAAAGTGCCTACTTGGCTCCATTTAGACATCATAAAATTTTCATGAAAAAATAATTAAATTTAATAGTAGCTAGGCTCAGCTTTTTTACCTGGAAAATCAATTTTTAAGCGTTTGCAGAAAAAAAAGAAAAACAAATTTGTATTGCCCTTCATTGTACATGTTATGGGTTGGAGAAACAGGAGAAAAAAAGAAAATTTCCCAAGCTTAGGGGATTGATCAAACAATTTCTTATGTATATATAACTATAATTTCAAATAAAAAAATTTCTAAAAAATCCAAAAAAGAAATTATTTTGTGTCTTTTAAGATCTTGGAATGTAACATCCGTTTTTGCACTGGTTCCATGTATCGTTTAATACGATTTCCCTTAACACGGCATTTTCCAGGAACGTAACCCCCATGTTAAGCGAAGTGTTCCTGTACGTCTGTTAAAAGTAACTAAGATTTGCAAGAAGTTTACTTCAAAATTGATGCAAGATTATAACAAACAAATATCACATCTGAAACTTTTTGATTACTAAGTAATTGAAAAATAGATGAAACAGTTAAGAAACAGGGTCAAATTATGAAATTAACTTATTGAAATATGATAATGAATGGGTTAACGGTATGCACACAAAAAATGTAAGCTTCAAGTGCTGCCAAATTTTCATTTACTTATCTGTACATTTATTAGCGTAACTACATTTTTATTCCTAAAGATCCAGAAGTGCTCCACTATCATATTATATATCAATTTAAAGAGCTTGGCAAGTAAGATAGTCAGATTTAAAATCGATTTAGCCAATTCCAAAATATTAGCATTGCATTTATCGTTGTAAAAATCATTGCTTAAGCGGGAGTAAATAAAAAACGAGCGATAGAGAGGGAAGAGATAAGTAACGGCATTTCTCAGAATTATCTAACGAATTATCTGCATACACAAATAACAAAACAAACACCAACGAGTAGTTTGGTTCTCTTCGATATTTGTTTTTTCATAAAGAGATTCTTGAGCAAAAAAACAAAAAGTAGCCCCAGTTACTGGGGCCTTACCGACTAGTAGTAAATTGATAGCACTGTGTAACAATATATTTGGTCATGTTCAGATCCAGCGTAATGACTATGATAACTGAAAAGTGCTTGACCTAACAATAAAAACTCTATATAGAATTTTGCCAAAAGTCTTGGATGGGCGATCGGTACAACCCGTTGAAGCGATATAAACGATTCTCCTCAATTGAACTATCAAATTTGTTCCAAGGCTGAAATAAGGTTTTCAGTGTGGAGAAGGTTTTGCTGATAATACTACCAGATGTCACTGTTCTATGTATATGCCAACTAATGTCAATATAGTTATTTGCTCTTTTACTCAGTCGGATGGCATTACAAAAAGCGATTTTTGGCGACTGAATATGTTTTTATGCTATTTCTAGATACCAGTTTCATCTACGTAGTTTTTGTTAAAAAAAATGTTTTCGTGCAAAACAAACCAAATTCAAAAGCAAACAATTTAAATCAGTGTAGGGCAAACCAATACATAAACATGCTGACTTTTGTGTGTACCTGAGAGAGCGACAGCGCTCTGCTGTTATTTACACTGGACATGAAATGCTATCTTGCTTTTTCTTATGAGAAGTGTAATTTTAAGTAGTTTAGTAAGAGCAATGCAATAATATTACCAGTGCGACATCTTCATGTCAACTGACATGATTTGCGTTTGACGATATTGCTCTCACACTTCGGCCGAATGCCATTGTTCGTCAATAGTTCGTACACTACATGAAGTAGCTTATAGTGTACATGTAACAGCATTGCATCGGCACCGTATGTTAGCCTATTCAAATGTGAATAGGAAAATCAAAAGTGCCCCACACTGATTTAAATCCATGTTATTTAAGTTACCAAAATGCATTCTAATGTTTCTAAAGCTAATCGCTTGCAACTTCGAAACAAAGTTAAAGAAAACAAGGCGGCTGCCTTATTATATTACATTAAGCTATTATAATAAGCTCGCTAATCGATATGTACTCATCGTGTGCAGGCAGGTATTCAAATATGGTATCGTAATGGATCGATTATTCAGTAAGGCTATTTTTCCTTACAGATCACTGTTTGTCGAAGAGCATCATATCCTAAAACTGAAGTGTCTACGATTTAGTTATAATATTTTGTGGTTATTTCAACACATGTTTAATTTTTTAATTTATTTCCCACAAATTGTATTTTTTCTCATGGGCTGGTATTTATCCAATGATGTTTAAAAATTAAGTTTTGTCAAACAAATTTTTTTTACAATATATTTGCTAGAGCATTGTGCTGGAAAATAGCTACAACAAGTGAATGAACGTTATTAACTCAGTTATGCCCAATGTTCCATATGTAACTCACTTCAGAAATATTTGATTTTGATTAAATGACAATATACTTAATCAAAATTAACAAAAAGATCTAAGGTGTAGGTCCACTCCATATAATCCACAAGGTTGACTTTTCGAAATATAAGAGCAAAGATTACGTTGACATTAATTTTAAGAGAAAATGCTTGATTATTATAATAGATACTTTATGAGCAATTAATTAATATTCATTTATTAAATCTGTTAGCCAACCAAAGCTACTAGATCGAGAATGGCAGATATACATTCATACAAACATACACAAAAATATTTATTAACCATTACTTCCTGTCTAAATAAAAGCAATTAATTAATTGCCCCAAGTTAAATTAATGAAACAAATAAATGAGAGAATAAATATATTTATGCTTCTCTATTTAAGCTATGAACAAACAAATAAATAACAAAATACAAATACTAAGCACCATGAACGCAATAAAATCGTAACAATTACGAAATTACCAACTCAAAAGTAATGAAAAAGTAACAAATCAAGCCTAAAAAGTATGCAAAAGAAAAGCATACCACTCGAATCAATACGAGCGCATAGGTCTTTTTAACAACTTTAACACTTTGTAGAAACACACAGATTCTTACTTAGTTCGATGTAAATTGGGTATTTATGTATTTGTATATGCATGCATAAAGTATTTACGGCTGTGTGTGTATGTTTTTATAAGTGAGTGTGCAAGCGAATGTGAGAATTGTATACAAAATGAAATTAATGCGCAGCTGATCAAAGCTAATCAATTTAATTTCAGAAAAGCAATTTAATACGAAATCGAACACTCGACTGGACATAGATAAATATGAATGTGTGTCTGTATGTGTTCAATAGGTTAGGTGTATGTTCGTCTGTTTATACACTAAACAGACATACACATAGCAAAGCTTTTCCACACAAAGTGTTGCATGTAATTTGAAAAAGATTTATTTCTATGCAAACATCATGCACACACACACATAAACAGAAACAAGCTCAAATGAAGCGAAACAAAATTTCTAAGATATATTTATGTGTGTGTGTGTGCGTACGTGTAGTATTTTTGGTTTCAAAATGATTGAATTGAAATTGAGAAATTGTTTGACCACAAAATTGTATAGTCGTGTATGTACTAACACATACATGCATGCATGCATATACATTTGTATGTAACGTGTAAGTACTCGTCTCCGTTCTACAGTGAATTTTTGCTTTTATATGAACTAAAGCATTTAAGCTATTGGAAAAATATCTAGAAATAGCTTCTTAAAATAAAATGTTATCATTGAAAGTATTTATAAATTAATATAAATATTTAGAATTAACATATTTGTATATTTGTATGTTTGTAAGTGTAAAGAAATAAATTGAATGAAATTAAAATAGTGTAGTTATTGTAGTTTTTATTCATTTGCGTTTGAGATTTCTTTTTTAAGAAAATGAATAAATCATTTAATCTTGACATTTTTATTTCATTTTAATCAACAATGCATTTAAATTCTCAAACGCACATACATTCATGAACACATACACACACTTGAATATCATGTAGAAGAAAATGGAAGCATAGAAAATGAATGATAATGTGTGCATGTAAACAAGTTGAGTATCATCATCGTACAGTGTGGCACAATATCAATTTTCAAAGTCTTGATGCTAGTATTCTAAATATCACACATTGATAAGGAATGCCTCATTTCTCAAGAAAACATAACAACAAAGTCAACTCTAAAATATGTCAGCACTCTTTGACTAGCAATTTCTTAAAAATTTATATTTATTGATTTTCTATTGTCAAGAAACTTCTTCCCATGGTTCACTTGCTGGAACTGCAAAGAGATGATACCTAAATTCTAGAAAATACGATAGAGACAATTTGATATGGACACGCGGTTTTCATCATATGAGATTATGTAACTACGACGATAGTTGACATTTCATGTAGGTAAAGCAATAAACTTAGAACTCATTGGTATATTAATCCTAGCATTCAATGTATATCGACGGTCATAAAAATTGTTCGGATTAACCGGCAGCGAATAAACTAAGGTCAGCTTATGCTTTCTTTCTATAGCCACGAATTTGAATTTTTGGAATCCTAATTTAAAGTTACTGAATGGTAGTCCTTTCGTTTCCTCTATACCATTAGAAAATCACCTTTTCTGGAAATCTTTTGTTGCATTTCAAATTTTGGATATCTAAAATAGGTATGGAATTGTTTGCAGCTACCCAATTTTCTAAAAATGCTGATTACATTCGTGTGCAAGTTTTGCATGCTGTAATTGAATATTCGTAGCTGTTGCAGTTGCTGATACCAGTTTTGATACAATTTATCCAAATAGAAAACTATTCTGGTACCGCGAATGTGTTTGAAGAAATTTAACATTCCTTTGAAATTGTGAAACTCGAATTTTATGGCATGATAATACACCAAAAAGATTTCATTGTTTTTACTTTTTCTCTTGCTAAGACTTTCTTGTTTTTCGTTCCTGAATATTATCAAAGTTTTATAAATCCGCTCTAGCATCATCTTATATAAAAGTTTTTTAGAGTAAGTTTGAGCTGATGTAGCAGTCACAGCCATTCCAAGGTAAAAAATCTTTATCACAAAAGTATTAGTTTCAACAAGTTTGCTACACATTTCTAAGGTTTTTTACTAACTGCAGCAGCATTTTTGTGTTTCCTTTTGAGAAATAATAATAATCAATTTTGTAAACTTAAATGCATTTTTTTTCTAAAATTACTAGTATAACTTTATTGCTATTTAATTAACACTTTCTACTAAAGTAAATTAAAGCTTGCAAAGGACGATTATTAAAATATGAAATTGAAAGTAATTTTCTTAATCAAAAATGTACAAAATCTAACGATATTCATGGTTTTGAACCAATTTGGCTACAGCGCTTAAGACCTTGATAACGAAAATGGCCACCATAGCCTTGTTCTAAATTGCTATAGTAATTTTTTATACTCTCACCAAAATTAAATTGAATTTTTCCAGGTAGAAATAGTATAAATTTTTCCTTGAAACTGTTTTTCTAATTAAATTTTTCATAACACTTCATGGTATTCACTAGGAAACAAATTAATAAAAGTAAATTTCATTAATTTAAAGCAGACTGGTGCAAAATCGGTGAACATTTATTCTTGAAACCCAAACCATATGGTTATTTTCAAAAGCAAATCATTTGTACTATCGAATTAGTAAAAAAATTTTGACAAATATTTATTAGCTTTTATTTCTAGAAAACTTTGAATTTAGACATAAACAATTTGGAATACGAATTTTTGCGCGGCAAAGTTCATAGACATCAGAAATGGTTGGGATTCGAGACCGACCTTTGAGTGAAGTTTTTATAAGTTTAGTTGAAATTTTGGTAAAAAAGTTAAAAATGTCCAAAAATACAACAAAAAGCAGCAATGCATTAGTGACATTTCACTATCCAAAATGTTAAGGCCAATTCACAGCAGCGGCGTCTTCTTCTTAGGAAGTATGCACAACACAAAATAGCTAATGACCGGCATTATCCCGTGATCGGCTTTACCCTGGTCTCACCTACGTAAATTAATTATTTCCTAATTTATTTATTGTTCGTCTTTACTATTTTCACAATTTCTTCTTATTTTTTATTCATTAATTTTCAATATAATTAAAATTGGAGTAGGTTAGTCAAACTTTAACCTAAAAAATTTTCCAAGAGCCACCTCATATTTTCTTGATAGTTAAAGCTCACCTCAATCCTGAAAAGTGTAATTTAAAAATAAACATGTAACACTATTATTTATTTTATTATCTTTTTGTCACACTGTGCATTATTATCAACACTATTACTTTCTCTCCTATGTGCTACTTAGTTGATGTTGATGGTGGTAAAAGTATGGGGCAATAACAAAAAAGAAGAACTTCAGTTTTTTTTTTTATACATTTAACTCAACTACTGCTACTAACAATAAATAAATATACTATCACTCACACACACACGTAGAAACAAATATACATTAGTATACCATACGTATGCATGTGCACTTGAGAGTCCTACAAGCAAAGTCAAATAGAAATCCATTTAATTTTCAAATACTTTACACACACACACACATACAATGTAATCACATATACATATATCTATACGCACACAGACATATATTTTTATACCTACATACATGTGTGAATATTCCTACAGTCGCATATGTTATTTTATATATGGGCTAGTAAGTATAAGTAAAGGAAAGTACGTAAAATGTGATAGGAAAAAACTGAAGCTAAAATTTAATGTGAAATTCAACATTTCATTACTTATTCATTGGAATTTATATTTATGTATGTGTGTAAAAGTATGTGGGTGTGCGCTTGTGAGTAACTGACCTATGTATAATTATGTCCTATTATTTTCCTCATATATGACTTTGGTTTTGGTATAATTTAAAGGAACTTAAAGAACTATTTAAATAGACCGTTTGAAATTATACTTACATCTTTTTACTTTGGCATATCTTCAAAATATGTTTTAGTTTCATTTTTACCAACGATTATATTGATTAATTACCCCTGTATTTACAGTAATATTTTTTTTCGATGTAACCATTTAAATAAATACTTGAGGACCCATTTCAGCTGCAAGTGTTTGAAACATTCGAAAAAGTCATATTTTAACTACACTAACGACACATTCATTAAAAGCGACATCAGATATACTGAGTGGCTACCGAATTGTGCTACCAAAAAAGAGTTTTATTAGTTTTTTCCTAATTGATAGCATAGTCCAACAAATTTAGACTTTTTGGCTGCAACAGAATAACAAACTACTTAATGAATTTTAAACTTGTCTTGTTTCAAATCTAGTTTATTTTTAGTTAATTCTAAGTTACAATTATTTTAGTCTGTAAGGAATTATTATAATTCCCATTGACTTATTGAAATAAATATAAATAAATAAATAATTCTAAAAGGGCATGTTGTATAGACCATTTTTGGAGAATAAACTTCCAGCACGTCCCAGTTCTTTTTTAAAGTAGGACAAAGCTTTCATTTTTTGGTCAAAGGGAGCTAGATACTAAGTACAAAGTTCTATAGTAGAGTTTTAAGGGGATTATTTCTGTAAAACATCTTAATCATCTAGCTTTTTTTATTTAACAATTTGACTCCATTTTTTTGGAGTCCTTTCAAGGCATTTAAGAATTAAAATATTCCACAAAAATATATGCCGGAAAATTTCACTAGGGCTCACCAAAAACATAAAAGTCGTACACGCACAGAAAAAAAAACGTTTATCGCCCGACTTAAATAATCATTTCATAGGCAATTGTTTTATTTTAATCCTAGGTACATTTTATTTTATTGCTTTCTGAATTATGACTGACTATATCATTTCTTATTGATCTACATCAAACCTCGTTCTTTAAAGAATCGATTAACTGTTTAATCAGCTCATCAATAGCCTTGAAAAGTCTACACAATATTCAATGTGATCTTAAATATAATCTGATTGGCTAATATTGATGAGGTGATTAAATCGTTATATATAATATTATTAGATAAATTAGTTATATATAATTACATATTTTTAACATATAATTGATATTACATATTTAACATTACATATTATTTAACATATTACTTAACATAGTATATAACATAGTATTTAACATAGTATTTAAGATATAATTTCATAGATATTATTTAGTATATATTATGTATGCATATACATAACTCCCGTTTGTGGAGAATATATTACTTTTACGCTGAACAAAAACGTTTCTGAGGAACCTTGCAGTGTTTACAGAAACCAAAACCGTTTTCTGCAAAAGATTAACAATTTTATGATAAACGAAAATTCGTTCACGATAAAATTAAGGCAATTTTCTTTTCTGGCAAATGAAAAAAACGTTTCTGCTAAACAAAAGTCCACAAACCTCTTCTCTTTTTATTTTCGTTTTCCTCTCATCTCGCTCACGTCGCAAAATGAAGCAGCAGCGACGCTTACATTCAAACTCAAAACTCATTCACACAATAACAAATCAACACAACATAACGGGAAAGTATCATTTGTCAACGCATTATTGAAGAATTTTAATTGTGCACTGAAATTATTTCATCACATTTCTTTTTGTCTTCATAGAGTCAAGTGAGTGAAAAATATGCGTGGTGTTAATTACATACAAAAAAAGTGCGTGGTAATGAAAAATTCTTCTTTTAACAGGATGTATCTTCTGTCAATTTTGGAGTCAGCGATGTAATTGGAAAAGCAAATGCAATGAAATTCCACATATGTACATATGAAAATTGTTTTTGCTTATATATTTGAGGGAAGAAACATTTCATTTTATTGCAAACGTTTTTGGTTTATCGTAAAAGAATTGAACCGTTTATGATAAATAAATGTTCGTTCATGGCAACCAAATAGAAACGTTTGTGAAAAACGTTTTTCGGTTATTGTGAAAGAGTTGAACCGTTTATGATGAATAAATCTTCGTTCATGGCAACCGAATACAGTCGTTTATGATAAATAAATGTTCGTTCATCAGGAAAACATTCCATGAACGAAGTTCGTTTAGTGAAAATTTCGTTGTGAAGAAGAAAGTAGTAGAAGCAAGAGAAGAAAGTAGGCGTAACTGTTGCGCATTGTTGACACAATAATTATTCTAAAGGGTATTTTCATGTAATTCACCGAATTCGTTAATTTGCTTTCGAATTACCTTCCATGTCACTCTTTGAACATTTCACTTATGTAGGAGGCGCCACGCCTACAACATTCTTAAAACTGTTCAAATTTTCTCTGAATCATGTATAAATACTTTGACGTGTACATAATTTTCTTTGAAGTAACTTTGTAAGAATTCAATTTTTACTGGAGGTACCATGCCCACAGTAACTATTTTCCTAGTTTTTGCATGAAAAATACTTTACTTTTTACCTTGACTCTCTAAACCGATTTTCGATGTATTGCTATTAATATTCCTTTAAAAATTTCATTTGTATAGGAGGTGCCACGCCGAATTGACCAATATCCATATCAGAACGTAACCTCGGCCTGATCAAAAGAAATGTTTGTACCACGGACACGGCTAAATCGTCCACGCTATACACGCTACATACATACGCCTGATTATATGCGTTACAAATAAGCATTACTCGATCAAAACAAACATACTCTATACATAGAGTGTAAAAAGTTTAAAAACAAATTGAAGGGAAAATAAAAATAATGAAATTTTTACCATAAAAATTTATTTTTCAGATAAAGGATTAATTTTAGATATATGCCACTGCAGACTTCTTTGTACTACTTCTGAAAAATTGTAATCAAAAAGCTGATCAAAAGCTGATGGTTCAGATTAAAATTCAGTGATGTAAAATCTACCTAAAAATCGCATTATGGTTTTTGCAGCAGACAAAAATTTGTTTTAGTTTCTATGTTAATGTTTACATTTTAATTATAATTAATGACTAAAAGACCACCTCATGGTCAACTTTCATACGTTCCGACACGAATTTCGCTAGTGGTAATATTTAAGGATTGCAGAAACAATAAAGTTTTATTAGTATGGAAAAGCAGTAGACATCAGAATCAGTAGAGAATCTATTTGCCAAGTTATAGAAACGGACTACAGTTGTTGTTTGGAAGCATATGTAGTAATAAGAAACCTATGCAGAAACCTGGAAAACCTTAATGTGATATCCATTTTATTTATGTCACATCAAAACAAGGGCATCTAAAATCAGGTAATCTAAATTGTGTCACACTTGTCAACCAAAAGGAAAAGAAAACTCTTTGTACTACCATCACTTTTAAACTTAAACGTAGCAGATGCAAACATATCGTGAAAGGTTATATTTGCAATAACTTGAAAAGGATAATTTTATTTGCATTTGCAGTAACGTTGAAATTTATACAGAATTGTACAGAATTTGAATATGGGAGCTACCCACATGTGTAGCATAATATTACCAACCAAATAGAAACTTGTCGCTTTATTTTTACGCTAAATAAAATTTGATTTGTGTCAGTATTTTGGCATCACACCACACTTTAAGTAATATGTAGAAAAGTAGGCATTAAAGTTAAAGCTGGATGCTTGACAGTTAAAAGTTGACATTTGACATTTGGCACTTGTTTTATTTGCTTTGCAAACGAACGAACATATAAAAACCAAAAATTTGCATAACAACCACCAAAGTTGTTTATATTTTTAATTTTACGCTATATGTACATTAACTACTACAAGGACATAAAACTATGTGAAATAAAAATAATAATGTAGTACTTATATGGTAATAGCAAAGGTTAATTTCACGACAAATGTGCGTGTGTGTTCACGCATGTGTGTTACTGTCTCTGGGCAATTAAATTCATTGAATATTTATATATATATATAGTGGATAAGAAGAGAAAATATATCAAAAAACTAACGGCTAACTAGAATTCATTTTTATTTAAGTACTCCTTCAGTTTTCAGGAACCTTCCAAAATATATTTTCTTCAACCCAAAAGTTACTGCAAACCCTACAGTTGAGGCAAGCATGTGAACGATATAGCTTTCAATTTTCCTTTTTTTTAAGAAATGTTATAATGTTAAGCTGTCATTGAAATTTGGAAAAAAATAAAGAAACTCACTTAACTAAGCTCAAAAATCCACATACCTTCTACTGTTTACCCTATGTCAATCTCAATGCACACAACCCCTTCATTAGTAGCATAAGAGCTACTTGGCATTCGTTAGGGCAACCGAATCATTATTTTTACAAAAGAAGCTATATATTTACACCATATGGCTCTCATTCGTTTTTGAGCATAATTTATTACAAACAAAACTTCCTTTGCATATTTTTAGGCATTTTCACAAATAGTTACATGTCTTAACTTGCATAAAAATTTAAAACCAAATAAAGTAAAAAAAAAACCTTTTTTCAATAGTTAAACCTTTAAGCAAATAAACACTTACGCATACGCACATACGCACACACCACTGACAACTACTGTGGTGTCCGTGTTCTAATAGGGAAAAGGAAAACGCAACAGAAAAAAAAGGGGAAGTCGTAAAATGTTGCAAATTTTTAGGCGTCGAAATGAAAAATCATCCTTGCTTGCTACATATAAGCGTCAATCAACACTTTAGCACCAAACCAAATAAATGATGGTATATCCTAAAAACTAATGCATACACGTACAGTTACATATATTTTATGCACACACATACAAACATAAATACAGTTATGTATATGTAGACACATATACGGTCGTCTGGAACACGTACGTGTTTGCAGTCCATTTAAGATGAGTGCACATAAATTGAAAGTCCTTTCAAGTTCTAGTAGTGGTGGTTGTTTTTGTTGTTGCTGTTGTTTATTTTCCCTTTTTATTTAAGAGCAGCTTCGCACTTTAGCTTTACTTTTGTATTTTTATGTATTTCCATTTCGATTACTCTTTCTATTTTTCCTATTTCATTTTACTTTATTTTTTTTGTTTTTGCTATTGTTTTATTTATTTTTCGTTAATGTGTAAATTGTTATTTTATGCACGCATTGGTTGTTTAACAGTTTTTGTTTTGTTTAAGTATGCGTGAGGTTTACGTATTAAGGTTTTCATTGAATGTGTGTGTGTTTGTGTTTAAATATGAAAAAGCTGAGGTGACATGACGTATGAGTGATTTTTTTTTTCTTTTTTTTTCTTAAAAGCTAAATCCAAAATAAATTTTATTCATTACATTGAGGTTTTCTTATGCATATGTAATGAACTATTTTAATTTTTTTAATATATCAGCTTCTATTACTACTTCATCGTACTAGGAATTATGAGTGTCTAAAATGAAACGCAATTAAAAATCCAATTAAAATTATTCTCCAGAATTTATCGTCATGCATCAATTTACTTAGTTTGATATACAGATGCGAAATGCTTATTAAGTTTTCAAACTAATATCATTCAAATATTGCACTGTGCATTAAATTGGTTCTACTTTTGCTTAAAAATATTTTGGAAATCGCATTTAGTTGCCGCTTTTTGTCCTCATGAAAATGCAATGGTGTTCCATTCGTGTGCAATTAAAACTTGTTTAAAATTCGAAACAGACTTATATGTGTTGCTTATTTGCTTTGTTAAGAAAATATCGATTGAGATAGGGAAACAAACTCATATACTGTGATTTCTTTTGACGAATTCTAAAAACATTTGGGGAATTGATTAATGACACTGTGATGCAACCTTGAGGAAAATATTGCATATTGCCAAATTTGTTAGTTTTGTCGCTATTGTTCAGAACGCAACAGTTTATTGAAAATATTTTATAACCATTTTTAACAAATATTTTTATAAAAGATTAGTTCCTTGTACCACCCAAAGCAGGATAATCTCTATCTATACACAAAAGAACGAGCTTCTAGCCACGGTGCAGTATTGATGCATTAAAAATGTTCAGCTTACATTGTTAATTGCGCTGAAACTAATTTATGCCATGATATAATATTATTATGCTTCAAATACATACATAGACACACATATGTATATAAATAAGCATGTGCATGCCAAACTCTACACTCAAACAAGAATACACATACATTTACGTATAACCACAATATACAACACAAATCTTACTAATGATAACAAAACTACCTAACATGAACACGAATAGCGAAGGAGGAATTTAGTTTACTTCCTTCATTCGTTGATTTCTTCACTTTTTTTTCTCGAGGTTAGGTAAAGCTTAACTTTAATGTCATCAATATCAACACCATGACAGCAAATACATCTCTAATACATTCAGCACATAAACACACACACACACACACATGCACATAAAACTAGTTGTATGATCAATTATCCTAACACCAAGGATAAATCCCTCTTCCATACACACAAACACACACAAGCATGCATAACATCGTTCACACATATTCAGACATTCAGTCACTTGTTTTGAATTTTAAATAACCTTTTGCAAGGACATAAGGCAAGCGATGATGAAGAAGAAGATGAAGTAGCAAAGGCAATTGAAAAGTAAAAGAATTAAGGAAAGAGAAAAGTGGAGGTTAAAGAAAAGTGCAGTGCAACCAAAATGCAACATATATGCATAGATTTTCATCGTTTTTTCCAATTTGAATATTTGACATTTGATCTAAGTAGAATTTTGTGATGTAATGTGATGCAAAATGATAGCTGTCTCACACACACAGTTATGTATGCATACATACATGCATAAATGTATGTATTGCATATATACATATAAATGCATTTTGCATGAGTGTAAATGTGAGTGTGGGAATTTAAAAAAATTTTCGAATTTATAAGCGTATTCGTGTATGTGTTTAAGAATATTATGCGAAATTTATTTAGAATTTTCGTGCACAATTTTACACTTCGAAATAATGTTAAGAATTGAGTTGATTATTATGTATAATTAAGATCCATTATTTTATTAGATTTTTTGTAAAAATAAAGATTATTTTCACTCTTATACACACTTCAATAAAATTGAAAAAGTTTTTCGAAAACTTATATATTTGGATTATTGGATATAGGGAAAGTTTAGTATGAAATAAAGTTTCTTTGAAAAGAATATAAAATAAATTTGTACACCAAATAAAAAAAAATAAACAATTTTAGTAACAATCTTTGAATAAATAAGTTTGAAAGTGGAATAGCGTAAATGTCATAATATATATGAAAAAAAAGACAAAAAAAATTTGTTGTGGATTTCTGATCAACGAATAAAATATACCAAAAAAATTGGACTTTTGACTGGGTGGGATTGAAAAAGATAACGTACTTCTTATATAGCTTAAATCTTCATTCAGGTTCATTCAGGTATACTTTAAAATCCATTTGTAGTACAGTACTACGATTTGATATGAAAGTATAGTTGTCACTACTGAGGTTATAGTGGTGTTTCAGTTCGTAATGTCAAGTGGGCGTGGCATCTCCCATATAAACTGAATATTTATCACCACAAAGACTCATACAAGCAGAAGGGAGCACAATAGTTATGTAGGACGCAGTGCACATCCCCAAACATAATAATTTACAATACTTTTTTCAGCAAAGTTTTTTCTGTCTTTGCTACTTGCCAAAAAAAATCGATATGCCCTAATGTATGTAAATGAAATTCTATGTGTACTTTTGAAAAACCATTAATGCAACATACGAAATGTAACCACACGTTGAACTCTGTAGAAAATAGCACACATTTGTAAAAATTTTACTTTTATTCCAAGTTATAAATCGAAGCTCAAAAAATACCAGCAGAAAGCAGCTCTAGCCAAAAATTTTGCAATATGAACTGCGTGGCACTTTTTTTTATTTAGGTATGATTTTCTGTAAGAAGTACTACTAAGGATTCTTGCATTTATAGTTTTTCTAGATTAGTTAAAGATTTTTTTCTACCAAATTTTCGCCGTTTAAAAAGTTCTAAAATTCATAAATCAAGATACATAATAATGTAAATTTGTTGAGCTATAAAGTTTCGCTCGGATACAAGTATCCTTTAGATTTTTAATCAAATTTTATATTAATATAATTTTAATATGCTTTCCTTTTTTACTTAAATTTAACAATTCTCTGAGTGGCAAATTGTATGAAAAATTTAACAATTTTTGACTTGCACT
This sequence comes from Toxonevra muliebris, assembly GCA_963691655.1. Taxonomy (NCBI): domain Eukaryota; kingdom Metazoa; phylum Arthropoda; class Insecta; order Diptera; family Pallopteridae; genus Toxonevra; species Toxonevra muliebris. The sequence continues at coordinate 49,442,721 of OY829326.1, read as the reverse complement.
GTACGTAATAGTGTTCCAAAGTAAAAAATATGCTTTGGGATTCCCGGTTTAGTAACTTCTTATATTTTTGTTTAATGCACCAATGTAAATTTTGAGAATTTCCAGCGACGGTATATTGACAAAAATGTTATATTTCCATACAATTCGTACGGAGGTTACTGAGTGCATCCGTTAGCTGTAAATATGTAAAAATAATTTCGATTTACCGCACTCACTGCCAGTAATCAAATGGACTACAAATTTTAAAAATATAATTTTATTATTATTAAGTTTAAAATCTATGCTCCCAAGTAATTGATTACATAACACTCAAAAACACACTCACTCCTTCATGTATTACAACTAGACAATTATAAAACTTATATGGAATAGTTGTATAGTTAATTTCTAAGCTCTGTGAAAATATTTGTCATTAAAATCTTGTAATTCTGGGTTACAATTTCAGCTGCTTAATGTAGATTATATAAGGTGTTGAAATACTAACAAGAACCATCATTAAGATCTCTGAAGAAGAAATCGTGGCGGACTTTGAAACGGCTTAATGATCTTTCTGTCTCTATATAAGTATATAAATTGTTGTTACTTTGGCAAAAAAAAAAAAAAAAACAACGAACATTAAGTCTATTGAAGTCAAAACTTTTTCTCATATAAAAAGAATTTTTTTTATTAAGTATTTGGATGAATGTTTTACATAAATATCAAGAGAGGAAAAAGTGTACATCTTAAATTATTCCGCTTTTTTTTTTATTTAAAGTTTTAAGTGGGTTAGGAAAATATTTTTTTTTTTTTTTGGGTTTTGTTCCATATAAATATACCTTTGCTATATCATATTCATAACAATGAAAATAAGGATATCATTAAGAGCTAAATTTGGAATTGAACTTCCTGTTTGAAATTAAACAAAAAATACTTTTCAACTACATATATTCACAATTTCACCTTTCTACCTAAAATTTTATGTATTTTCTGCATAAAAAAGACTACCCCTGAAAGTTCAGCATGTTTAATGTTCAATCATGCATTGAAATTGTCTTTCTCCGTTGCGTACAATTAACTTTTTCAAGTTTTTCAATGTACCTTCAACCAAAATACTTTAACAATTTCTTTTTTATTTTTTAAGTGAGTGTAAATTGGCAATTAAAAGTTAACAAGAACACTTTCAACATACGTTCTTGATAAGGGAAAATTCTTGTTCCTTAGAAGAGAAAATTTATTCTGAGAATTTATGTGCATATGTTCGACTGCATATGTTTGGGTAAATATATCGATCATGACATCTTCCTATCTTAACTGCTTGGTAGATAAATTTATATTTGTGTACGAAATTATTAAAATATCTTCTTTATTTGCTCCAGTGGGAAGTAATTGATTTCCTAAAATTTATTAGTAAACGCTCTTTATACACACACAAGTACAATTCACTTTTCAGTAGAAACCTCAAATTAGTTGATAAATAAATATTTAGTTAAATGGATTCTTAGTAATTAGTCAATATGGTACCAGTCTCCCAGTATTATTTATTATACATTGGTAGCGGGTTAAATTAAAGAAAATTTAAGATTTGAATAATTATTGTTATAAGTGATTCAATAAATAAAAAAAAAATATTTAAAAAAAAATAAATTATTATGCAAAAAATGTAATCTCTCATAAATTTTGATATAGATTCGTATAATCATAAATCGATGAAAAAAAAAATAATTAACAAAAAAGCATTAATTTTCACGGAAAAAGTTATAAAATGGCTTTGGTATAGCACCAGCGACTATATATAAATCATTTATGTAGGAATTTGTATACATATGTATGCTGACTATTAGCTTAAGGTGTTTGCATTAATATATTTCACATTTTGACACTGTATAAGCTTGCTGCCACACTTGCAACTTGTGGGACTGCAACTCGTTTCCCCAATATACATACATACATTCATCCATTTACTTACTTTTGGGTAAAAAGTTTTATTCAAAAACCACTCAAAAACTTTTATTAAAAAAATGCATATAAGAAAAACAAAAAATATTCCATGCTTTCTTTACAATATTTCAACAACATAAAATAACAATAACAATAAGGACTTATACTTGTTTCCCTTTCCCCCTTTATCAGCCTCTTTATTAAGTAAAATCGGACCAGTTTCATTTTGTTTGCTTACAATAATAAAAAATATTGTTGTGATATTTGCATTTTTATTTGTTTGAGTAATTTCAGACGGAAAAACCAAATTAAAATGTAATTTGGGGAACAACCTTAAAGTGATGAGAAAAAAAAAAGGAAAGTTAAATTATGCAAACATTATGTGGCGCAGAAATAGCGGTCGCGGTAGTGGCGACAGAAATGAATGGGACAATCATGTCACGATGCTGTTGTTGTCCGACCCTCAACATGCGCCTCTTGACAAAAACAAGGTAGGAAAGTAGGTAGGAAATGTATGTATGTAAGTGCGTGTTGGTGGGTAGCTAAGTGTTATTGAAGGTGACTGTAAAAGCCATACTAAATGAATTTTTATGGTTTAATTTTTTATTTATTTAATTTGTTTCCCTTCGCTGTTTTCTTTTCTCTTCTTATTCGAAATGAAGTATACTTTTAAGCTCGAAATATAATAAATAAAATTATTATGAATAATTGCCAATAAAAGTGCAAGTTTTTTTTTTAAGTGGCAGCAGTATTATTTAAAGAATTTTACAAGGGCGTACTTGCATGTACTTAAATACAAGTAGTTGGCAGTGAAATTTTTGCAGTTAGACTATTGTTATTGGCGAGGTGAATAACTTACTTTAATTTGTGAAATTACGTGAATTATTTTACCAAAATTTTCATAATAAGTCGCCCACTCTCTTTCTCTCCCTTAACGTAAATACTCTCAGTAATACAATCTAAAAATATGAGTTTTGAAATATTTTATATAGTGTAAAAAGAGTTATTAATTTTTAACAAATCTCCTTTCGTTATTTCTTATCGATTTAATTGATAGAGACATGCTCCTTTTTTTTAATTTTCTTTTAAAATTCAAGTTAATATCAAGATATTGAAACTAAAACCGAATGAAAAATAAAATAAATTATTTAACTTAGTTTTAAATATTGTAAGTAAGTAACTAGAATAGAATAGAAAAGTTCTTTATTTTTATATGGTATAAAGTTCACAATGTATGCTTACAGACTAAGAAACAATATTTTAAAATAACTAAATAAAAAATATACGGCAATGGCCTTAAAGGTCGTAAATTCATTTTCAATTAATTCTCTGCACCTGTTATGTAAGAAACCAGTTTTTTCCAAGACTCATCTTTTTCCCCATTCAATACATTCACTATATCAGAATGTGTCAAAGTTGTTTTTTGGAAATTTGCAACATGGAATGTTGTTAAAATGGGGCATTTCCCAATAAAATGCTCAACGTTTTCTATCTCATTTAGATTGCAGAGTGTACAGTTTTTATTATAAATACCATTTGATTTCAATAGATTGCACCTTGCTCTAAATATTACGGAGATTTTGTACCTGCCAATGGTATCACTGAAATAATTTTTTGCCGATATTGAAATCTAAATGTTTATATATCATTCCTTCACTTTTTAGGACCGTTCCCACATACTACCTCGAATTTTGTTATTCCTCATCATTAAAAGCCTTTCTTTTTTCATATTCCAAATATTTGGGTTTAAATCTCTATCATCCCATCTTAAATTGAATTCCATTCCTATTTTATTTAGTGACTCAGCCCAAAATATGTTTTTTCGCAGTACTTTCAGTGTCAGATTGTGTATCCAAAAATCGTTCTTTGTATTTAATTTAGGTGTAGCGCAAGAGTATAAATGTGTCCACTTTCTATATTCGATTCCAACATTATGGCATAAGTAGGCGAGCATTCCGGGAGTCTTAAGATTTGTTTAACAAACTAAAGTTGGAACTTGTCTACGTCTTCAAATAGAGTGTAATCCCATACTTGAGCGGCACAACTTTGAGTGGCACGGCATACAGCTAGCAACATTCGCCATTTCGAGCTAAGATTTATGTCTTTTTTGGAAAAAAAAAACTAGACCAAGCTGAATTTACACTAATTTTTGCTGAGGTGTTACGTTTAAGGGGTCAGTACTACCCCCAGATAACAATACTCATTGGTTATCACTATAATTGAACCTTTAAATTGCCATTTTTCTCTACTCGATAGTTTTCCGCCCTGTCTAAATACAATTATCGCCGATTTATCCATATTCACCTCCATATTTCACTTGTTGCAGTAAATCTCTAACTTGTTTATCATACTTTGTAACAAGACAACTTCATCTGCCATTATCACGACGTCGTCCGCATATAACAGCACTCTAATATTCATGTCATCGATATATAGACCACCTCCTAATTCCTCATGTATGTCATTTAAATATAAGGCGTTAAGTAAGGAACTATATGCATGCATAAAAATAAGTAAGCAAATATAAGAGTTTATTGGAGCTAAATATTAACAACAATAACTTTCATAATTACAACACCTTTGCTAAACAAATTAAATATAATTTTACACTTTAACCCGTATATAAATAACTAGTACCTCTTATTGCTCTTTCCACCTTTCTCTTGATATTATTCAAATTAAAATCATTTAATGCGTTTATGTTCACATGCATATTCGTGTATGTGTTCAATATATAAAATAGTTAGGGTATCTTTGCAGAGTATGTGTAAAATGTTCAACAAGCTGCAACTTTGAAAATCCATTAAAATTTTCCGCTTAATTGCATATTGTGAAAAATGTTTTAGTATAGTAACAAAATTTTTATAGTTAAATTGTTAGATATTATAACGTTTATTGTTGTTGCTATTGTTATTGTTGTTGTTATTGCTTTCATTATTGTTGTCATCATAGTTACAAACACTAGAAAACTCTTTCCGTAATATACAGGATATTCTGCTCATAAATGAAGATATAACAATTAAAGTTTAATTTTAGTTCGTAAAAGTTTAAAAATTTATTACGTTAAAATACTATAGAGCGCAATGAAGATATGAACAAACTACCTCTACAAACATGTGTTTATATATTCATGTAAATATGTATATATGTGTGAATATTTAAAGTGTTACCTTGGGAATATGTTGCCAGGAATGTCATTGCCTTCATTGATATGTGGATATGAACACATGCATATGCATATGTACACAGGGTAAGGCAATAAAATAAGCTATAAGTTTATTTATTTCCAATACATTTTATTCATAAAGAACAAAATTACTACATTTCAATTGAATTTTTAGAATTTACTTCATATTTTCAATATACCATTCTTTGGCTTTGATTAAAGCACCTTGTTGCATGATGTGAAAATGTGGTCTCTTTTCAAATATCGTTTTCTCTAATAAGACAAAACATTCCTTCGAGCAGCATGCAATAATGAAGAATGGTCGGCTTTATCTAAGGGGCCGTTCACATATAACGTAACGTGCGACGGGGGAGGGAGGGTCCGAAAATTTGTCACGAAGTGTTACATGGGGGAGGGGGAGTCATCAACTGCGTTACGTAACGTCCATTTTATACTATCAAATACAGATGACTTCAAAAATTCACTAGTTCACAAGATGAATTTTCTAACAAAAGATCCATAAAAAAAGGATCTTTTTGTGAGATCATGTAGTTTTTTAATTTTTTCAACTTTTTTATAATTCAAAAATTATATCTCGAGCCCGGTTTTTCTTGATACCAAATGAAAGGTATTATGATAGCAAACATGCATAATCGGATTTTTAATTTGTTAACTGATTCAGAAGATATCAATATAAATATGTCAAATTAAGAAAAAAAATAAATTTTAATTATTTTTTTAAGGATGCACAATGCTTTAAAGTGACGAAATAAAAATGTGTTACATTACTAGAGAGGGGAGGGGGAACTTTTTCGATACGATATGTTACGACCCGGGGGACAGGGGTCAAAATTTGTCAAAAATTGCGTTACGTAATATGTGAACGATCCTTAGAGACACGAACAATAGAAAATCTGAACTTTCTTTTGGCCACCAGGGCTCAGGCGTTATGTAATGGTTTCGGGTGGCAGTTATTGTCCAATGACTGGTCAATTCATTTTGATATTTGGAAGGTAAAGCCGAACAAACTCAAGAAAAAAAAAGTATGGAAAAATAGCAAATTTTAGCAAATGCCCTACTTTGTTGTTTTTAACAAACATTAACTTTTTAAATATACTTTCCAATACACTCAAAAACTTTATTTCTATGGTTTTGTGTAAAAGTATGTATAATTTGTAATACAGTTGAAACCTCAATTTTAGGGGTTAAACAATTTCAGCTACACCCTTAAAAATACACAACATATTTTAAAATTTCAGGTACCTGTTTAGAATGAGTTCCAAACAGGGTTCTCCGTAAAATTTCGCAAGAATATTGTTCTTCCAATTCCCCCGATGCCTATTGTCAATATTTTCAAATCTGAGGCATTCTTGACGCAAAGGTTTTCTCTAAAAACTACGAAAGTGTGGATGCTTGGATGCCAAAAATAAAGTACCTACTTCAACGAAAAAGTCATACAATTACATTTGTGTATCAAGCAAGTTGAAAGATTCAGTATCATAATCAAATTTATCTCTCCTTCTTGAATAAAATGTAAAGGAAAACTATGAAGTTATTGCCTTTTAAAACACTTATATGAATATACGAGTATAAACTAAAATGACATTAATTTTTGCATACACTAATTCTATACACTTTTGTTTGTTAGTTCGTTCATGTTCATGTGAGTATTATTTTAACACATTCTTGTAACTGCATATTCTCATTTTCTCACAAATATGCATACAATGCATTTGCACACAGATATGCATACATAAAATAGCACATGCAAACATTTTGAATTTTGACACCCAAGCTGCGTACACCAAAACACAGGATTTACCAACAAAAATGCGCACACACAGTCTAACAAGTATACACGTACACATGCATAGATATGAATATAATACATATTCGTATGTTACATTATTTTCATTGTCATTCAACAATAAGCCTTGTGGGAATCTCACACATTAACTCTGTCTTCTCCCTCTCTCTCTCTCTCTTTCTTGCACTCATCTACCTTTGCATTTCTTCTTATGTTTCTTTCTCTACTACTTTCATGTACTTTCAGTATTTAGTTGTTAAGTTAAATCTTGTAAAGTCATTTCGCTCTTATATTTCTTGGAAAATATATTTTTAATTGAAACAGTGTAGCCCAGGAAGCACAGGGTAGCACACGTGCACAAGAAAGCTTACACGTACTGGGCTAATTTCTATAAAAAGGCAGCTCAGTCGATCATTGTATTTGTATACATAGGTCGCCATCACTGCTTTAAAACCAACAAAATACACATGCACACATATACACTAGACTGACTTTTTCAACCCTCATTATGACAACGCTTTTTGAGAAGAGCGGTAAAATATGTTTTTTCACTAGCTTTTGTTTTGGAAGCCTTTTAGAATTTTCTGGCCTAAATAGCCCTAGTGTCCAAAATTTCAACACAATCGGTCGGTGCACAGATGTCGCTTCAGTACAAGGAAAAATTTAACTTACCCTCAATTTTTCTAACTTTCCTACGAAGCTCCCATTGGAATATTTTTTAAATAAGAATAAACGCCAAGAATGTATTTCTTGGCACAGAAAACACCAATACAAGGATAAATTCAGCTTTTTCTTTCAAAGAAAAGTACAACAACAGTGACAACAATCTGCTTTTGTTGAAAAAAAACAATTATGTCTTCTTTTACAAAATCGATCCACTCTAATTTACATACATACAGGTATTCTTGTTTGCAGGTGTATGTGAGGATATGTATGTATATGCACTTGAAATTGTTCAACCAACTTTCCATATATTTTTCGTATGTAATGCACCGTTGTTATTGTTGTTGTTGTTCTTGTATTGCTACAGATTGTTTAATAAAGAAATTCAATATCAAATTCTAAGTTTAGTTCAAGTTGTTTTTAGTTGATATTTAATCTAAAACAATTTATCTTGAAGATTCTATTTGTTTAATTTTGGTATGTAGTTATTAAAATTCAATGTACATAGGTTTTTGTATTAAAACTTTCAAAATTTTAATAATTTTTTATCACATTTCAAATACATATGCAAATAGTACTTTTATATCTCTAGGTTAACACATAAGTGTATTTAATATCAAATTCATATATCAAAATTCAGTAATTAAATAGCCAACATTAAATTTTAAAACTTTAAGTAGGCATTTTTTTCTATTGGCATAAATATAAATAAATATGTCGGTGAAATTAGATCAATAGGATGGTATCTTACATCAGATATCGTTGAACAATATTTCAGATAAGGTGGCTTGTTTGAAAGTTTTCGTTGTTAAGTAACACTAGCACGAGATACTTTATAGAGCAAGAAACAGAAGAATTTTTCTAAAAGCATTCTTAAAATATCAACTTAAATCTGTCACAGGAAAATCTATCCTGAAAATTCTATGTCTTAAATCAGTACTGACGAATTAGTCTTTTCAGTGTCAAAACCAATTGAATTTAATTATCTTAACCAAACCGCTACAATTTCCTATGATTGAAATTATGACCCACCATCAACATTATAATCCACAATTTATAATCAGAGCAAAAGTAGCAAGTCAAAAAATGAAATAGAATTATAGTTTCATAAAAACATCAATTTCAAAGTCAAATATTTCATCTAGATATATACACAGCTTAAATCATTTACTTAATTCAATTAAATAACACTTACATAAGGCCTTTTCCATTATTCATCTACTCGTATATGTAGGCACAATGGATAATAATTTTTGTTTAAACTGCTTAATTATATTTACATAAAATCATTTATTTTTATCTTTTAGCAATTATTCAAATTTACTTAAATATTTTAAGTTCCTCTTCCATCCACTTCTTTTAAGTTTTTCTGTGCATGAAGAAAACAAAAATAGAGACCAACTTTTAAATCATAGAACAACAATATTTGTTTAATTGTTTGCATTAAAAATGTCTAAAACGAAAGCTGGAAAAAAACTGGTCGAAATATTTTCTCTTAAATAATAAAGCATGCGCAGTGTTGCACTCAAGAGCACGTGAATGCTTTTTAATTTTGTGCTATTATATGGCTATAAAAAAAGCGGCAAAAGTTTCATAAAACAGCTAACTTTTGTATGCAAACGAAAGCAACAGGCTAAACTCAACTTAACTTTTGTTAAGATCTTCACTTTCTAGCTGCGTATGCTTATACATACTATGTTTGTATGTATGTAGGTATGAAGGAAAATTAATTGATTTAAATCTCATGTATAGATAAATCTTTAAAATCGATAATAAATTTTTATAATAAGCCTAACTATTTTTTGATGTTGAAGAAAATTTACTGAGCGTATGAGTAATATTTATTTATTTAATTGATACATTTTCATTTTCTGTTACTTTTTTAGGGATAGCTTACGTCAACTTAATATTGTAGCTAACACCTATCGCATATGTTATCTTAAAACTGATGTAGATTAACCGAAGGATTTTTATTTATTCTGTATATTATTTTTATTTCGAAAGAGTTTCACATTTGATTTTTTTGCTCTATTTCCCCACAAAGTTTTTTTTTCACTTTTTACATCCTTTATGCATTAAATTCTACGAAGCGTGTATAAGTAGATGTGCTTTATTGAATGTGGGTTTATTTTTCCTTTGTGTGTGTATGCAAATGGGGTTTTACATAAAACAAAAGATACTTAAGCACACTCATTAGAGGTTTTTAATGTCAAACGATTTTTTAATTATTATTTTTATTCCTTCTGTTACAAACACCAGTAAAATGAGTTACTCTACTTGTTGTCATATAAAACATACAAATATATGAAAAAATATCTTATTTACACGGAATATTTATTGAGAAAATAAATTTCGTTGTAAAATAAAAATATATCTACACAAGTACTTTAACTGTTCTATGTTTAGTTTTCAATGTAAACTTGTTTAGCTGAAAGAAAAAAAGTTTTCATCTGCTTTACAGAGTTCTGTTGAATTAAATCTCAGAATCCTTCGGAAATTTCCCACAAACTTATTGCTTCAATCCTAATAAGCAGTGATAGGTGAATGTAATTCATCGTTTTATTTTTAAACACTACTTGGCAGAGTTAAGCAGCCACACTAAGGTGTGTATTATCTCTACTTCTTTGCATATATTTCATTTTGTTCTCATTAATTAACGAACCCATAACACCTGCCACTTGTTTAATTGAACAGTACAAAATAATGTAACTGGTCATTTGCAAAAATGTTTCATAAAAACTACTGATCTTCATTCCTTCTCCTTGATAATTTCAGAATAAATATAGAGTAAATTAGTCATTCTGTACAATAAATCTAGATCCATTCCAAAATAGATAATATAATAGAAGTTTATAAATTTTTACTATATGTCTACTAGACTGGGCCGTTTTTGTATTGAGGGAACAAATGTTGGATTTCTTTCGGGTTCATCGCGAAAAAGGTGCCTAATGATGACTTTAGATCACCCGTAAAATTTGATTTAGATTTGAATTTATCTTCTGGCCCGGGATTGGCTTTGAGATTAGCGAAAATTTGGAAAAGCCGAACAGCAATGTGAAAGCACAATTTTAAAATTTATTTTTACGTATTGGAATAATAAAACGAACAAAGAATACTCATACAAATTATAATCATAGCTTTGATTACCGTAAAAATCTTGCTTACTCTCAAACTTTGGCATAACTCTATAAGACTCAATTTGAGCTCTTATGAAGCCTTCTCTGACAATTTTTTTGCTCAACTTAGCTGAAGCCGCAGTAACAATCTTCACTGCTCTTTCAACTACGTGAGAGTGGCATAGCAAACATAATAGAGGCAAGTCTCCTCCATTTTGGGCGACAATCATTTTGATGTCTTCATCGGATATCAGTTTCAATATAGGTGGTTCCATGATTTTTTCCTGCCAGTTAATAAGTTCGACGCAGAATGATGCATCGAAGTTTAAAGAAGGAAATTGAAACAGTCGAAGTCTATTTTGTTGAATGCTGCGAGAATCAACCAGCATTGTCAATAATACGTTTTCAACTGTTTCCTTGAATTATCGGATCGACTATAGCTTATAATAGTGGCAGATAGGAGTTGATACAGATGTCGTGTTTCATCTTTACAGGATGGGTGATTCTTATTTAATAGCGAACTAGATTGTAGCGCAGCCTTAACGACATACGTTGCAACAACCACTAAGTTTTCAGAAAGAGATTCCATCGAAACATACAGACGCATATGTCTATTAGCATTATTTAGCCATTGGTCACAGGACATTTTCCCTAGCGGGTTGTTTCCTAAATTCAGGAGAAATTCACCTATTATTACAGTTAATACAATTCTATATAAATATTTTTTAGTCAGAGCTCAGATTTTCTGCAGATACTTCGGGTAACATCGCGAAAATGAGTTGAATTAGAACAATAGGCCTCTTCTCACAGTTTTCTAGTTTTGTTCAAGGTCCTGGAAAATGTCTGGGTACCGATGTGCTTTCGCCAATGTGCAGGAACAAGTGACGAAAAAGTAGTTCATTCATGTGCAGAAGACAGATTATACAGTGTAATGGTCTGTTTAATCGTTTTTCAAGCAGACGATTGATACCTCCTTGTTTACTAACGTTCCACCACACCCTGTCGCCACCAAAATATCCAGAAAAAGTTCTCCTTTTAAAAAGAAATCGATGATGGCTTATCTTAGTCTTAGTCTCCAATTCATTTATCAACAAATCCGGTAGAAAAAATAATTTACTTATACAATACAAAATTCAAAATATTTTAAAATTTAAATTTGTTCATTTCTTTTCTTCTAAAATTCACTATTTTTATTCTTTAAATTTGCCCAATAAATTGCAGAGCCCGTAAAAATATTTTTGCATCATTTAAATAAATTATTGTAGTCACTTTTAATAAATTAGTGTTACATTCAATATATGAAGCACTTAGTACTACTGTGGAACAACTCGCTTCCTTCCCTCATCACACCTAAACATATAATTTCATAATCCAAATATTATAATTTTATTTCTTAAATAGACAATAATAACTTTCTAATCATATTAATTATTGGTTTTAAGTACCTAATCTTTATTCAGTAAAATACCCCGAAAAAGACATATATTCGAATTTTTTCGAAAATTTGACTACAATTCGGAAGCAGCCGGATTTATCGTAATAGAATAACATTTTACACAAGCTAGTCTGAACACATTGTGGAACCCATTTCACAATAAGCCCTACAAAAAAGATGAAAAAAGTGAAATCGGCCTGGCCTATTGTGCAAAAACTTAAACTCATGTCACTATATAATATATTAACTCGATGTTATTCCCAAATTTCGTAAATGAACGCACAAAAAATAGATTTAATGTCAAGTATTTTTGAATTGAAATCGATTTAACAGGGAAAACTTCATCTCATTCAAGTTTCTTCATACTTAAAATAAAGAATTAGCGAAAAACTTTGCTTAAAGTGTTATAATCTAGTGGAAAGAGAAATTTTCTTTGGAAAAGAAAACGTGAATTCTAAAAATATCACACAATATCACTTAAAATTTACAAAACAAATCTAAGAAAATGTACGATAATTTCCGCTATTACATTTTGGAAAATCTGTGTCCATTACTTAAATTACATCGAAAACTATTACACTCGCAATAGTCGTAGTTATGCATGAACTATACACAACAAATGACTTCTCCATATTCCAATCCTCCCAAACGACATGAACTTGTACAAATTTCGGTAAATAAGTAAAGCTAAACAAATAACTGAAATAAAATAAATTGAAGCCATTGACTTGAAAATGCTGAAATGTATTTGTTATTGCTCCGTTTTGTTTGCAGCTGCCAAAAACGCGCACATTTTATATACACACACATACACTTATTCACACAAATAAATAAATAAATATATTATAGTGCTATTTATATAAGCATGTGTATGTGTGTGAAATCCAATCTTTAACGCAAAATGCTTAGCATACATTTGGGAATTTCTCTGCAAGTGATAAAATTGTGTTTGGATTTTATTTTCTTATAGTTTTTGGAAAACTTCCATATAAAGTTAAATGCGAATTTTCATTTATATCTCACTCACCCAAACCCTATGACTTCACTTTTATTTGAGATTTCGATGTTGTTGTTTTTTTTTTCGTTCTTTGCATATAATTAGCTGTAGCAATGTGCCAATGTGTGTGGGTGTGAGTGTGTGTGCGTGCGTTAAAAGCATAATCATTTTAAATTACACATAATTTTATTATTTAAGATGTGATAACTTAATTTCATCATAAAATTATATATATATTTGTGTCTAGTATTTCTCATATTCTAAGTATACACTTGAGAAATATAATTAACGTAATATCATCAATCATTATGGTTTTTGTTGATGGTAACTAATTAAATTACGAAATAATTGCAATGCGAGATAAGAAATTTATTAAACTCCATTTTCTCTTGTCAAAGTTAATTAAAGTTTTTGCATAGCGAAAGTTTGAGGGTTTTGAACTTAAATCTTGAATATTCATTAGATTTTGTTTTGTTTTCTTTTATTCCCCATGAAACTTAATTTAATATTTTTTTAGGATTTCATTAAACTTCAATGTTTCTCTTTTTTTTTTGTTTTCATTTCTAAAATTAGAAAAATATAAAAAATGTATTTTAGATTAGTTTAAGTTTTTAATTAACACATAACATTAAGTACCTATATATTTCGCGTTTGTAAACCAGAGGGCGCTGTCAATGTTCACGTTTGAGTTTTTGTTTGCCTTTGAATTTAAATCACTCATACGACGCGTAACATTGAGAGCAATAAAGCATTTTTACAACAATTCGAACAATTTAAGTTTACATAATTGCTCAAACCTTGTATTGTTATTGTGAATCAATGTAAATTTATTTTTTTGTGTGCACATTGTTACTTTTTTAATTTTATTTATACATATTTATGCCCATATATCCACAAAAATAAATATTTACTCAAAAGAAATTCCAATCAAATTAATGAATGCATACAATAGTGACAATGCTAGAAACAATGTATTCATATATTAATAAAAATTAATTTTAATGTTTATAAATATTAATTACTTCACTCCTTAATATAAAATAATAATATAAATAACATGGTAAAAAAGACATTTCCCGTAGCGGGTTTGTAGAAGTATTGTTTCTGTGAAGTATTTTTATAGATTTGTTATGTATAAACTATGTACTTATATATTCAAATCAACTCATAAGAGAGACAAAGTCCAAAAATTTTTATAATAACAAAATCAACACTGATAACGACGTCAAAATGATATGCTAAATTTAAGCATCAAAATCGGCGCCAACTATCAAACACAAAATTGTTAATGGTTTGCTATCAAAATTTATGCAAAGTATTAATAATATTGAAAATTTGGCATCAAATTTCCCTAAAACGAATAAATCGTATTATAAATTAAGAGAAAATAATGAATTAATTTGCTTCCATGGGTTAATCGATAATACAATAATAAATTGATTGAAGCATCTATCAATTAATTAAATCGCCGTTATATTGAAATTTGTAAGTGTATGTGTTATGAAATGATTATGTTGAATATTGAATACATTGAAGAAATCATGTTTCGCTGCTTTAAGTAAAGCCAAAATTTAATAGTTTCTTTTTGTGCTTTTTCGAGGTTGTAAATAGGGAATGAAAATTAGAATGTATGTATACAGTTACAAACTACGATAAATAACCTCGTTTAACGTTTCTGATTTCCGTCTTGCACAGAAGAATAGTTTTTAACTCTTCACTGAGCCACAAAGAGGCAAAGGAAAATAAAAAGAAATGAAGAAGAAGCAATTATGACCCAATTACGGACGGCTCACCTTGTAAAAAGAGCAAGTCTACAATATTATAAAATGTTTTGTTTATTCTTCCGATGAGGTCTAATCAAACGCACTCATTATTCATTAATATTCTGTAAACTGACTGATCCCTCTTTCTCTCTCTCTCCCTCTCTCTCCCTCTCTCTCTCTCGCCACGTTGTTTGACATCGCTTTCTACAATTAACTTAAGTTTTCATAAGGCACAATAACTTAGCATGTGTATGAATACTTGAAACATGCATATACATATCTCAATGAATCCTTATCAATCTAAGTATTCAATCATTAAAATATGTACCTATACAAAAAACATAAGTAAACTTTCAATCATTAAATACACCACAAAAAAAAACTCTCAAGTAAACTTATTATTATTTAACTTTTCCCACATTTTTCTTTCCAATACCTTTCTTATCTTTTCAATGATTAAATAAGGAAGCCCAACATTATATCTACAATATCCTTGATAAGTCCTTTAAATAGAATACATTAAAAAAAATCGTTTTCATTGATTACTCAACAAAAGAAAACAAACAAGTAAGTCAATTGATAATGTCTGAGAAAACAACATTGCATACTTGCAGGCTTGTTGTATAATGAAGTGACCGAGAGAAAGAAAAAGAGAAAGATATAAAGAAGGAGAGAATAAAACAACAATAAAACACAAGCAAAGCGTATTATTATTCTTTTGAATTTCATCTATTCCATGGGGATATTTTTTGTCTGTTTGTTTATTTGAATTACAATATCAGTACTCGAACTTACAATACACATAAATAAATATATCTGCTTTACCACACCGGTAACGTGAACCTAAAAGGATGCACTGATAAATTTATATACTTACACATACATACACATATATATATAAGTATGTATATACTTATTGTATACAATCGTAAATACGGCCCAAAATTGCAGCTGACCAATTTGTACTTGAGTTTCACTCTTCGATTTTTATTGCATTTTTTCAATGCATTTTTTCTCTCCCTCGTTATTCTTCTACTTTTTTTTCATTTCTCTTTTATATTCTCTCGGTTTTTTTATTACAACAATAAAAAAAGAAAAAGAATACCTTGCATGGTTTTGCAATTTATCAATGTAACTACCACTGCTGCTGGTTGCTGCTGGTGCTGCTGCTACTGTATGTATGTATGTACTTGTGTCAGTGTGTGCATGTGTTTGAGTGTACATATACTTATTATTGGTTTTGTTGGTTGCACAAAGAATATAAGCCATTGTGTAAAGCTGTTTATATATGGATTCTTTAAATTGGTTTATATTCGCATTGTGCTTTGAAATTGTTCAATCTTTAAGCACAGATTCAAAGCACAAGCAGCAAAAGAAAGTAGAAAGATGATAATAATAAAAATAATAATAAAGGATAATAATGATATTGTAATATTGCTGCTTCATCTTCGTCTTTTTTCTCTACATTCTGGTACGTTTTTCTTTTATAATATGCCAAAGGAATCAACGTAAGGATTTATTGCATATATGCTGTATGACACATGCAGTTTTAACTTTTTTTGAAAGTCCTGGCATTGTTGTATATATTATATATATATATATATATTTACGAGACAAGCTAATTTAGAATTTGTAAATAGAAATTTTATTGACATGATTTGCCATCTTTTCTTAAGAAGTCTGTTAATTTGTTTTGTATTAATTCAAAAACGAAAACTTTATCGCTTTTTTGGGTTATCATCAAATAATTTTAAAGATCATTATTCTTTTAATGGTATTCACATTTGAAGAGACCTAAATTTTAATAGTTTTTTCGTAAATAAGTAAAGAAAACCTGTATTGTTTTCATGAATCAAATTAAATGTATTTAGAATCTCTAAAATTTAAAATTTTCTTAAATCTGTTCACTTGAATATGGTGGAAGGTATAACAAACGACATTCTCATCACTATTCAGCTTCAAATAACACCGTTTAAAAAAATGCCGTTTAAATAAATAAACGCGAAATCTTTTTAACTACATACACTAAACCTTTAGTGGTAGTGGAAATAAAAATTAACTACCACTAAAGCTTTAGTGGTAGTGGAAATAAAATATCACTATCACTAAACGTTTAGTGGTAGTGGAAATCGAAACCAACTACCACTATATATTTTTTCATTTTCCATAAATTGTTTTACCATATTACTTATTATTATTTTTCTATCGAATTCAAAGTTATGTATTAATCAAGTGGTTTAGTACAAACACTTGGAACAAATAGAAAATGGAGTTGATCACATTGGTCTATGAACGACTTCTACATTGGAAAAAAACAACAGTTAGCAGTACATATCGTCATCTAAAATCTAAAAAGCCATAACAAAACAAATTTTCAAAATCGACTTTTTGATTAATTATGATGCACTTGCTCAAATTACGCGTTCCTGTAAAATTTCAAACTTCTACGCCAAAAAATAACCATTTTACTACGGAACTCCAAAAGGCCATACTAACAAGTACCGGAATTAATTAAGCAAATAGAAGTATTTACACACTTGAAGTAAAAAGAAAAGAAAATATTTGAATATCTTTAAGTAACTAAGTGATACCAAACTTTCACAATTACATTCTTCTTAAATTTATAATATTTTTCATTTTAGAATGTTTTTTGCTTCTCCTGTAAAGAAATAAAACGTAATTACTACTTTTTGGATTTTAGATGACGAAATGTACACTATTATTGATGTTGTTTTCATAATTTTACAGATTGGACTTTTTGGGTTTAAAGGGTTTAGATATGAGGGAGGTTCATTAGTCACAAATGCTGTAAAAATTTATATAAGGCTTTGGGATGACAATCTATATTGTACGAGTTCAACTTAGTGCAATACAATTTTAACTTCCACTAAGTCGCCAATTGAGCTCTCTCTCCTTATTACTAAACGTTTAGGGGTGGTGGGGTATAATTTCCACTAGTTTAGTGGTAGTTGGTTTCGATTTCCACTACCACTAAACGATTAGTGATAGTTGATTTTTATTTCCACTACCACTAAAGGTTTAGTGCTAATGGAGCCTTACTCCCATTGGCACTAAAAGTAGTGAAGAGCGAAATTTATTCACTAAATCGCCAGTCTGATATTTATGCACGAATGGAAGGGAACAATAGTTTTATGCCGAATCCGAACGCAGAAGCAAAAAGCTTTTTATAGGCATTTTTTACTCTTGGGGGCTTGCCATTGCCAGCCAAGAGATGGTGCCGTGTAGAAAAATTTTTAGTTTTCTATTTTTTGATTTTTGAGCGTGCCGAGATATGAACCCGGGCACCTCTGCGTAGCAGTCCAACACACTAACCACTAGGCTATGGCGACCACAACGTTTAGACTATAACGTTCATAAAAACTAATTAGAAACCTTTTCAAACAATACTAAAAATGTGGACAAAGTCATGGTTAGGTTAGGTTGGAGTGGCTATCGAGAGACGCACTTAGGCCAGAACGGTCCATTGTGATACCACGTAGTTGGACCTACAATTAAACGCCGATTCCGGACGGCGGTGTGGCAATTTTTTATCGGTTTGGTGGTTTTGCCATTACCAACCAAGGTGTGTACTTGTACACATTCTTATAATTCTCATACACTTCATAGTGATAGTTAATATAAGAAAGTTGTGGAAATTAACTACCAGGCGAAGACGGGAATCGGAACCGAACCTCCCCAATGAAAGTCTTGTGCACTACCCAGTGGTAGTGGCAATTCTCTACCTGAGAATAGAACCCATTTAACTGGTACTTGAGTCACGTATTTAAGAACTAAATCACCGAAATGATCCATTTTATTAGAACAATCTGGGAATCGAACCTGAGGTAGATGGAACTGCAGTCAAGCACTCATCCACGAAGTAACTATTGTTGAACGTCGTCGTTAATTTGACCCTAAAATGGCAGTATCGTCTGGATAAGTAGCTATAGTAACACCATCAGTTTCAGGCAAGACGCAGGTAAAAATCGAATAAAGAGCAGGACCCAGAAAACTGCTCCGTGGTACTCCGGCTTTCATTTGACATTTGGCTGATGCTTCATCATTTACTTTGACATAGAATGATAGGACTTAAAGACCAAATAAAATGGAGCTGGAAGTAAATTTTTTAATTTGTATAATAAAATAATTAATTGGTACACTTTCAATTACAATTGGTATAAAACTATGATTAGCTCCACAAATTTCTGAACATTGTCCATAATATGAAAATTAACCACCAGACGAAGACGGCAATCGAACCCGAACATCCCGGATGAAAGTCTAGTGTACTACCTCTAGACTATTGAGGTCGTCGGATTAAATCATGACGGTCCCCGTAAAGAAGTTATGATCAATTCAAATTTTCAATAAATATTTTTGTAAACAAAATGATGAAAACCCGAAAACGCTATGTTTATAAATGTTTTGTTTGTTTTAAGAATTTTGTCAATTCAGATTTCTCCAGTGCTGCATTAAAAATTTTACAAAAATATGAGGTTTTAATTGTTCACGCATATTCTTCAAAGTTTCACTTTTACCGTGTGTTTTATTTCAACTTAATACTTTAATATCGTGTTCAAACATCACTCTCACATACGCTTATATCCCATGTTAAATAAATAAATATACAAATTTCAATTGAATTAAGTTTTTCTGCCTTTAGGTCAATATATCAATTAATATTGAAATACTCGATTTTGAAACAATTAAAAGCTTGCAGCTGTTGACATATAAAACGCGAGGAAGTAAAACTAATCGCAATTCATACACAATTACAATATTCAATTAACATACACATGTTTTTTTATTTGATTAACACTAGGTAGTAATAATAAATAAGAATGTAATAAAATTGACTCAAAAACCGTTGGATAAGGTTCAACTACAATAAAGCTTTTTATTATATTTTTAAGAAATAATAAAACATTAATATCTAAACAATATAATTAATAAGAGACTTGAGGGATAAAATACTGAAACGGCAATATTTCTTAAGATATATTAATATTTAAAGGGGAAAAACTCGAATGAAACAAAATGTAGAATTTACAACTTTCTTGTCTTTCTTGTATCTAAGCATGTGCATAAATAAGAAACAAATAAAAAAATCTGGTCTTATATTATTTATTGTCAAGCCAGCATATTTCTATATATATTGCTAAAATTGATTTTAACTAAATAACTTCTCGATTGTTTTTTATATGCTGTCAGAATAAACTATTTTATGTCTGTATTAGTAGAATATATAATTTTAATATCTATCTGTATGTATAAGTGCATTCCTCTCACATATTGCTGTGTCAACAGTTCATTTCTTATTTCAATACAAAGAACTCACAAATGCCTACAACGACAAAGAAAAAAGCTAATAAAAAAAACAAGAAGACATACAAATAAATGACTGAATGAATGAATTTACTAGGTGCCTCACTAAGTAAGTACGAATATTATAACAAACGCAAAGACATTACGATATACTACAAGGCCAGGCCAACATACTTCCATGCATACTCATATATTATGCAAACAAATAAAACTATGAAAGGAAAAGAATGTAGAAATGCGTTGAAATTTTTATTACATTCTCGTCATAATTCTTCTTCATTTATTTCTACCGATGAAGCCATTTATTATTCCACACGCATGCAATTTCATACAATTCAATAAACGAAATAGCTATACACAATTACATACAAACACACAGAGATATATAGAGATTTACAAACACACAGGATAATGGAATGAAATTCTAGAATCTAGATATACATTCGTTCGTCTATCTCTTCTCTGTTTGTCTGTCTGTCTATTGGTCTATTGGCTGTTTGTTGGTCTACATAAAAACCTAAAACATTCTTTGTTGTTGTCTTTGTGACTTTATTTCACAATTTTCTTCTTATCCGCACTTTTTGTGTATATTTAAACACGCAGAGGGTAGTGGTATTATTATTAATAATAATACGCTTACATTTAACGAATACAACACATTGACATTGGCAGTGAAAACGTTTGGCAAACAAATGACGGAAATGACTACAGCCACAGCAAATGATGACAATAAAGACAACTTCAATTATGTCAAAAAAGTGAAAATATTTTTTATTTATTGATAAAATTCATAATTTCATAGTAAAAGTTTCAAGGAGAAGTAGTCACGCTATATCAATAACATTAGCATATCTTGTGGCAAGAAGAAATGCTAAGAGTACAGTCAGAACTACTGTGAAAACGAAATAAATTATGCCAAATTTTATGTGTGTAAAATGTTTATTTGGCTTTTAATTATTCAACATTTCAACGTTGTGGTAATGTTTTTTTTTCTTGGTTTAATTTAGTGGCAGGTGCGACTTTCTGTTGAAATGTTAATTGCTTGATAAACTGTCGGAGAGACAACGAGCTGAGGTTGAAAGTGGCAACAAATAGGGAGCAGTAGTAAGTGAAGTAGTACTTAATATGCTTTGCATTTAATTAAAATTTTTATAGTGTTAAGAATATTAAATTAGAAAATTTATTATGCGTAATGCTTCGTCTGTTCTGTTTTTTCATACTAAACCACTTTGAAAATTAAATTAGATTTAGGTGCGAAATGCTTGGGCTAAACCCTCCATGGGCTGTTATCCCATAATGTTAGTAATAAGTAGTAGGTGAACTAGTACAACAGAGCGTATGAGCAAAATTTCTAATAACATTGCAAATAAATAAATTGCATAAAATATATATTGTTGTACTAAGACGAAAATGTATTTAAATAAATAAAAATACGGTTTAATATTTAAACACACATAAATATAAGACAATAAAAAAAATTCTTTCAAATCTAAAAAATATGTAAAATTCTTGTTGAAATTCCCAATAAATACATAACATTGCCATATTATTAAAATGTATGGTTGTACATGCAAAAAAAAAAAAAACTTTTCTTTTGTATAGCTTGTTATCGAGAATCTTTTTTCCTGTAGTGAAATTAAGCTATTCATTCATCAATTTTAACGTGAACAAATGCTTTTAGCAGCATTGAAATGAAACACTCTAAAAGGATTTAAATAAAGTTTACACCACACTCATAAAACTCAAAACAATTGATATATTTTAAGCTTAACAACAAATGTCGCTTAATAACAAACAGTGAAAAGAGCAGATGTACTCATACTCACCTTCATACATACATATGTATGTAAATATATATTCATACAAACATATAAATTAAGGCTGTAACGAAAATACTTTTACCGAAAGTGGATATTTTTTGAATATCTTTTTTGCCAAACTGAATATTTCCGCACCACTTTCCACCAAAAAATCTCATAAGCAATTTGATTTTAATTTCATTTTTGAACAAATCAGAATTCTTTTGGTTCTCGATCAGGTTTTACACTCACACTTAACGGGAAAAACCAAGACCTCTTCTGGAGCTCTACCGAATAGCTGGAGAATCTTGTTTACTCCGACCTACATCAAACACTCAGATATGGAATCCAAACTAATTGGATTAAAAATTAAAGAAATCACACCGATGAAGATAAAGGCAAACACCATCAAAATATTCTCTATAGGTTTAACCGAATTACATGAAAAGCATCTTCTCAATCAATCGTAATAAGAATATTAGACAGAGAATTGCTGCACACTGTCACAACTAAGCAATTTCTGGACACGAAAATGAAAATTTTCAAATCCGTTTTTGATCAGTTTTGGGGTACCGATGAAAAGTTCATAAAATGTGATCTTTTGCCATGAAAAAGACACTTTCCTTAGAAAATCTCTGGATTTGCTAGTGCATATAAACAACAATAGCCATATTCACGATAAATTGCAAATGGTCTTGCATTATTGCAAATGGAAATTTTTATTGCATATCGCATATATTTATTGTTGTAGCAGAAATGTTTTGCATTTGCAATGATGCAAGACTATTTGCACCAAATCGTGAATAGGGCTAATATGTTGTCAAACTCTGCATTTGGTGGCCAAATGCACACAGAAGATGGAAATGAACCAGTAGACCATCGGTTGATAAACTGGAAAATATTTTCGAAATCGGGGATTCGCAAAGATTACATGGAAATGCAGTCTACTAAAGGGTATGAGCACACACAGAAAGTATTAGCTAAAAATCGAACTCGTTGGAGATGATGTATACCGCTAGGTGCTAAATGAGACTGATGAGCTCACATTCTTACTGTTGCACTCACAATAAATAGCGAAAACGAAATTTTAAAATAAACCAAATAATTTGCAATCCCATATTCGTTACAATCCTAATACATATGTATACGAGTTTAAATATGTTGCATGTATTCTCACGTGCTCTTATCTAAAATAAAATTCTTGAAACACACGCAGAAATATACATGAAAAAGTATTAGAATATTTAAACATTTTAAACATTAAAATGTTTACACGATTACGCAAACAAATGTGTATGTATATATGTAGATATATACAAGTGTGTGACATCAACTTCATAGGTAGCAACATTTCAATACAATTTCCTTGTACTCAAATGTATTTAAGTATGTGTGCTTGCATGTATATGTGTATTGGTAAGCACAGCTGCAAACCTAAAATTTCATGAGGAGGGTGCAAACATTAGTTCAAAACTATGCAAAATTTTTAAAAATATACATTGAGTTTGACTTACAGCTAACATAAAAATCATGATTGATTGTAATTTCTCTAATTTCTTCTAGCCACCTTGTAGTTTTAAGTTTTAAATCGAAGGTTTTTGGTGTTAGGTCCACCCTCGAAATAGCCTCCCACCACCAACCATATCTTATTGTCTAATGATAACAATAAAATTAAGGTAGATATTCCATCACTTTCTGTAGATTGGCTAACAATTATAAGTTTTATAATATTTTACTGGTAAATAAATATACAAATAAATAAATATCGATGAAATTTAACTCGCGGTCTCACTTTTGCCTAGCGATATTTTTAACGAACGAATCCCGACGGCCCCATTTGTCCTCCCATCTGCATGTCGTACGGATTTGATCACCGATTCAAGTTCATTCGCTGATTAATAATAATCTTCAGCTGATTTTATATTTGATAACAAATGTGGTATTTATTTTCTTCAAAATATAAAGTCGGTAAATTGTTTGGACCACTAGTAGAAGGAAAGCCATTTAGAGTTTTCGTTCGTTGGAAAAATCTTTTAATGCAATAAAATAAAAAACAATATCCAGTTATGCCCCTCCAACTATATAAGCTACTGGTTGCAGATATATTCACACATTAATATGTATACAATTTTATTTGTGGTTCCATTAGAAGTTGTTGCTATTGAAAATCGTTTTGGTTGTTATTTTTTCCATGTTGATTTTGATGGCAGGATATGCTCAGATTATATGCTACAGGATATGCTCACTACTTACATACATACATATGTATAGTATATATAACACAATTTAAAAACATTTGCACATATTCACACATCTACCAACACATATGTATGTGCAAATATACGCACGCACTCACACAACAGGAAATGTTTTATTTGTAAAACGAAATACGATTTTATATTTCAATTGGAATTTTTCACTCCTTTTTCCACCTTTTTTTTTCTTACTACTACTTGTTTTATTTTAATTTACTAAGGGAAAAATATATACAAATTTCATATTTTTTTATACATACCTACAGATGATTGAGTTTGAGCTAGGATGATGAATGCGCAAAGCTATAAAACTTTATTAAAAATTCAAGATTTGGTTGTGAATCGAAACATCACTTTAGCGGATGATGAAAGAAACATGTGGAAGTTTATGCTTTTAAGCTTTTTAATTTAAAAACATATGTACCTACATATTTTACATAATAAATGTATGCGAGTAGTATAACATAAAAAGCAAAGTTTTTTACTTTTCTTAAACCTCAACAAATCACGTATCACTATGTATTTCATAGTTAAAAACATCATTTGGTATAATTTCACATTTAATTTAAAACAAAAAACTGTTTTGCTAGTATGTATTGCATGGTTCTCCAATCTATTTTTTTGTTTTTCTACTTCAATATTTTTTCGCCATAAATAATATTTACTAAAATGAGGCCATTTTATACAATTTCCTGTTGAGATGGTAGCATTTGTCGTTCTGCCTCAAACATTGTGACTTTGTAGGCGAACGCGTGTTTTATTCAATATATTGATTCAGTCACGTTTCAAGTTACATATTTTTCATTTCAATACTTACTAAATTGTCTATAGAATGTTACAGCATACTACTGCTACTACTACTTTTTTATGTACTACTATTTATGAAGGTACTTTTGTATAAGAAAATCATAAGAAACTTTTGGTATTTTCATACTTTTTTTGTTGGTTGATGATTGATTTTATTACAGTGTCTGTTTTATTAATGCGAAACTATTGAGTCAGACATGTACGTATTGTATTAAAAGAAAATAATTAAAAGTGATTGGAAAAGTTTTTGTTCATAAAAGTAACGAACTTCTTAAATTAGCATCTTGTTTTTTAATATTAAACTTCGCACGTAACTAAAGAAGTGAATAGAATTTGTCTTGAGTCTTCAAGTTGATAATGTTTTATACTTTTCGATATTTGCTGTATATCAAAAGTTTTAATTTTAGATTAACGTATTCGTCATGTTTTCGGAATATTTGTTCTTGCCAACCATCTATCACCCAGAAGGTTGCGGGTTCAATTCCCGTCTTGGTCTGGTGGTTAATTCTCATAAACTTCTTATATTCACTATCGATATGAAGTGAATGAGAATTATAAAAAAGTGTACAAGTACACACCATGGTTGGTAATGGCAAAACCACCGAGCTGATAAAAAGTTGCCACATAGCCGTTCGGAATCGGCATTAAACTGTAGGTCCAACCATCGCCACTCTGCTCTAGTGGCAGAGTGCCAGACTCCTGACTCTGGAAAAACGAGTTCGATTCTCGGCTTGGATATCAGCGATGCCAACTTGCGGGGAATTCCCCAATTTGTGGGGAATTTTACTCGGGGAATGAGCTGTTTTTTGCGGGGAATTTGAAGTCTTTTAGCTTTTAGTAATTCAAGTCTGTAGAATATTTTTGTCGAATTTTATGTAATGTAAACGTACGAAATATTTCATATTTTGGGTCTTAAAATCTTCATCTTCTCTTAAGCAGGCCCTGAAATTTATTGGTTTGGAGAAATCAATTTTTAAAAATGTGTGCTATTTGAAAGTATTATATTTCGAAAGTATTTTGTGAAAATTTCAGAGAACGGAAAGTGCTTTTGTAAATATAGACGATTATAACTAATCTGTAAACTTACAAATTACGGTCAGCCATCATTAAGTAGATGAAGTATATTTTATACGTTAAAAACCGATAGCCAAACTTTGAACCCGTTTTTCTCAAAACAAAGTTTTTGCCATTTTTTATTTAACTTAAAAAAAATCCCATGTCTTCTCCTTTGAGAACTTTGATGTCCAAAAGTGGGCTGAAGCTTATATGTTAAGAATCCCGGAGTCAGAAAGTACATTTCTATTAGTCTACCAGTCCCATAAAAATTTGTTAAGTTTTGGACCGAGAAATTTCAGGGTCGCCTTAAAATAACACTCACTGAGGTCATTTTCGTTTTATCATTAGTTAACCCTCTAGTAGGCCAATCTTTTTCAGTAATACAAAATATGAGGATTGATTGATTTTAATGTATAAAACTCGAAAATGAAGTCAAAACCCGAATTGGAGTTTGCTCGAGATGAGAATTAATAATAATTTAAATTATCGCAAATAATTTTAATGTCAAAATAATTTGTTTTTTGGTTAGTTACTCGAAATCAGACCCTCAACTGGCGATAAAATCAAATTGTATCAAACGATTGCTCGTCTGGAGACGGTCTTGCATAATAGAGGGTTAATGTAACCTCTTCTTCAAATATACATTTTTAGAATAAACTATATGACCTTTGAAATATAAAAGTTTATTATGCAATGTATACAAAAATATACATTGATTACTTTATGCAGATATCAATACACTTGTGTACCTGACTGTATGTGCATATGAATCCTTATAATTTTTATCACTCCTTCGTAGTTTTAAAAAACTTTACTTCAAAAATATATGTGAACATATAAAATTGCAAAATATGCAGAAAAAATGTTCTATGAGTATTTTTATGAACGTCGCCCTTTTTATGCTTTATATATTTCTGTCTTTTTTCAATATTGATTTTGCGTACGTTGCACATATTGCGTAGGTGAATTTTATCATTTCATACTACATCAAAGTGTGTTGTCAGCATTTTGTATAAAACTTTGTTTTTGTATTGTTGTTGCTGTTGTGCCAGTATTTGGCTTTTGGCGCAATGGTACTATTCTCTAATAATGCAGCAACATAACAACATATGGAGGGAATTACTATTACGGTTGCTACCACATGCACACAGCTGATGCCAAGCTGACAAACCAACCAAACCTAGTACTATGCAAAGTGAATGATATTGCCATTGAATTTTATTTATACTTTTATTTTTTATTTTTATTCATTGTTTTTATTTTCGTACTTGTTTTCGAGGTACTGCAGTGTGCGTATTCAAGTATGTAGTAGTAGAAAAATATGACATTTAATTTGACGTTTAGGGAGCGTTGTTGTTGTAATACTTTTTTATATAATACAATACATACATACACGAAAACAAATATGCATATGTAAAAATTAAATTTTTCATTACTACAAACTATAGAAAGTTGAAGGATATTTTAAGTTAAATTTCCATTTACATACGCATAGGGAAAGATGAGGTAAACCCGGCATCCTCCATTATCTCAAGAACGACAAGACTCACCGAGCTGACATATATATTGTTGGAGGCGCTATTAGTCACTCACAATTTGTTAAGAATTTTTTCGTTTATTTTTGTTCCTGGTACAGGAAATTTAATGTTTCGTCAAATGCAAAATTAATGTTACATCGATCTTTAAAGGCAGCCGTACACTTAGGAGGCCAAAACAAGCATAATTTTCAAGAATTTTATTATTTAAACATCTACAAGGAAGTTGTGAATGTGTGAGAAACATAGCTCTTCAATTCAATTTAATAAAAATATCTATTTTATAATTTTTTTTAATACTGTTAGGATTATGATATTTGAATTGAAATTTCGGTGAGGTAAAAATAAGCTCGAGCGTCTTTTTCATTTATGCGCTATAAATTTCTTAAAGACTTAGAATTTCTCTCAGGAATAATTTCGTGTAAAAAAACTTAATTCCAAGAAGCAGTTTTGATTAATGGTTAGTTAATTATTAATTTAAATGCAATTATTTAAAATTAGTCAAGGTGATGCGACCTAAATTAAATCGAATTACATACATTCATGTTTTTTTATAATAAAAATTAATCAAATTGATTCTTTCCCCAAAACTAGAAGTTTCATTTCATTTTCTTTAGAAACTTTAGCCCCATATTTTCAGTAAAATTATTATGAGAAACTGAATGTTAAAAGACATACTAAATTCATTTGAACTAATAATGACATTGGGTGCGTTTCCCGGGTGCAAAATCAGAAAAGCTGCTTTCAAACGCGTCGCTGAGTGCTTCTGATTAGCAAAGCGGACGCCTTTTTTGTAATCATATTATTTTTCTGATTTTTTAGGTCAGCATGATTTCTCAAAACTTTGAGTTCGAAATCATCCAAAATGTATATAAATATATTTGTAGAAGGAAATTAAAACATTTCATAAAATATGCCGTTTCCATGATGCATACACTGATTACTCATTTTTGATCAATCACTTCGAAATCAGCTTTTCTGATTTGCACCCGGGGGGGGGGGGGGGGGGGGTGGGGGGGAAAGGTTATTTAAAACTATATTTTTATCGTGCATACAAGAAGAGAGTATTTACTCTCTCATGTACCTAATCTCTCTCCCTCTCTCTCTCTCTTACCCGCTAATCGTTTCAGAGTTTGGCATGTCTATTTTTCTTTCTTTCTCTCCATTATATTGTCGTTGTTATTTTTCAAAAGCAATCGAGATAATAAATAAAGTATAAGTTTAAAATATGGTTGAGGGTGCGTCCCTCGCGGACAACCCTAGGTATTCCCTGAAGAAAATGATTTACATCATAGAGAGCTCGGTTTTCTCAGTTGACGTCTCTGCTTGTACTACACAGTGCAACACAAATCATAATGAGGTTCCGCTCAACAATGGTAGTACTAAGTATCACCTCTATATCGCAGTATAGCTGAATTATGCAATTTTTTTTTTTTGCACTGTATAATTCGTTAAATACGAGCGTCGAAAAAATCCACTTTTTTGCCGGCAGGGTAGGTACAGGGTAGGTATTGATATTTCGTCTTATTTCTCCATGTATGCACTATTATCCTTTTTGTTTGCTACACTATTATTCTTTTTTACTATAGATGATCTATTTTTGATTCTATTTTTAAATTTACTCTGTATATTTTTGCGCTCATATATATGTACAATATGTGGATAAATTGATACAAGAGCGAGCTTCACCAACAACAGAAAAAACGAATTACAACAAAAAAGAAATGGTTGACTAACTTTTATTACTTTAATTGGATTTGTCTTATTCCATTTTTTCTTACTGTTTTCATCGAATTGGCTTGTTTTGTTATACTTATAATATCAATCTGTCATCACATATGTCTGTCTGTGTCTAAGCATTGTATGTTTATGTGTATAAAATTATATGTTTGGCAAACGAAAATTTCAAATCACAAAATTACTTTTTCAATCGCAAGGATTTACAAATTATTATATTAAGATTACAACGCACGACTGTATCTCAATATATATTATTTATATCTTTAAAAAAAAGGTTTCTATAACAATTTAAAAAATTGTAACTTGATTACGTTACTGCAATTTCATTTGCAATTGTTACATAAAAATTGCAATTTAATTTTCTTACTTTTTTATGGAGCTATTTCTTTCGAAGTCTTTTTTCTCTCTCCTTTCCTCAACTCCTCTCTCCTTATTCAAAATAGCTATTTCTCATTTAATTGCCTGCAATATTAATTCAATTCCTGAGCAACTGCTGCTAGCAATTTGCTATCTCAAACAGCATCAATTACGTGTACGCAGTTGGCAACTTCACTGGACAGTATTTTTATTATTCTGCTGTTTTTCAAATAAATGGTTGCATAATTTCAGTTTTTACAATATGAGTTTCAAGTGATTATGAATTAAAACAAAAGTTTACTTTTACAGCAAAACAAAATAGCACAATCGTCGAAATAGCTGTGCAAATGTTCCCAATAATTGCATATAAAAAGTATGGGATTTTGAGCTGTGAGGCTTACTTCGGATAGCATTCCTTATGTCTCGCATTCTGCTGAACCCAAGCAAAAAAAAAAATTGTTGAAAAAAAAAATTTGAACAGTATGAAAAAAACATTTCGAAATTTCATTTCCGACTTCAAGTAGTCTCTATTTTTTTTAAACTTTCACATATAATATTGAGGATGGCCTGGTATTGGCAATACGATAGTAACTTTAAAATTGTCAAGCTTTCTTTATGGAACTTGATACTTATGGAACTTCATTTATCCGTTGCCTGCAGATCCGAAAAAAAAATGTAAGTATATTCTTATATTTATTTTTGGAATATTTGCGAACACTACATTTTTAGCTTATTTCACAAGCTCTCCCATGTTAAAGACATTTGAAGAACTTATAATATCATCACAAAAGAAATTGAATCGACCTTTTTTTAAATAAACATGTGGATCCCAGGGAATTGGATTAACTCACTTATAATTTCATTGTCTGCCACAGTTGCCACACCAAAAATTTTTTTGGGGCCAAAAACAAAAGCAAAAAGGACCAAAATGAAAAAAAATGGACCAAATTTTTTTAAATTATTTGGTTTATTTAACAAGAAAATATAGCACATTGTAAAATGTGTATAACAATTTTATAATATTTTTTTAGCGATTGCTATAGAATACATACATATATCACATCAAACTAAAACAAAAAAAGTGCTTAGAAATTCATATAGCACATATGTAATAAAAGGTATATAAAAATTACTTATAATATTTTAAGTGATTATTATATAGTACAAACATAAGTATATCACATTATATATTAGCAGAAAAAACAAAAAAAGAAGTGCTTACAAGTTCATATAGCACATATGTATTAAAAAGTGTGTAAAAACTACTTATAATATTTTAAGAGATTGTTATATAGTAAAAACATATATCACATTAAACAATACCAAAAACAACTACAAAAAAATGGTTAGCAATTCAGATACAAAGAAGAACATTTTTGGGACACGATAAATAAATCAAGTATGTCGACAAATCAAAAAATAACAGGGCAGAAAGTATATTCTTTTATAGATGAATACAAATGTAAAGTCATTTTTGAAATAAGATATCAAAGAAAAAAGAAGATGTGTCTTGAAAGCCCCGAAATTAAGAAAAAAAAAACGGTATTCTAAACCAAAAAACAGTGCCATATACTCCTCAACAGAATGGCGTTGCTAAATCTTTACTATTCAGTAGTATTGAAACCAAAGTAGATTTCGTCAGCAACTTAGATGCTCTTTCTTCGACCGGGTCTGTGTTTACATCTTTATCAGAAGCATGCAAAGACTTGGTGTGACTTCGTCGAATTTTGAGTGGATTTAATCAACAAATGAGCGCACCAACTAAGTTGTACGAAGACAAAGTTGCTTGAGACTGATTGAAGGAGAGAAGTTTTCAGTTTTCTGGCCAATAAAAGCACAAAGATGAGCGAGTTCGTTTTCAAAAGGACTAAGTAGATAAAAAGTTGCGCTTACTGTCCGACCGAAAACATGATGGCAGACTTACTGACGACGCCATTGCCAGCAAGGCGGATTCAATTAGGCAGGCGTATGGGAAAAAAGTTATTCTATTGTTTTCAAATTATTGGTAAATGTTCAGATTACACTTCTGATTGGGGTTAAAAATCACTTTTTGACTCAAATTTACACTGATTTTTTAACATCACATTTTTTAGTCACAGAGTGACTCATACATTACATATGAAAGTTAATTACTTAATATTTTTGAAAAAGGACCAATTCAGAAAAAAAAGGACCAGCGGACCAAACGAAAATAAAAGGACCACTTTTGGTCCAAAAGGACCAAAGTGGCAACCGTGTTGTCTGCTCTAATATAATTTATTTCAGAGTCATTTCCATTCTTGGGATCCTTGTTATGGATATGTTCTCGAGAGCACCATTGCGAAAATCATGGAAGAACTACAATCACGATTGCCAAGATCACTTTTTAATGTTCCAGAAAAATGTACTTTACTTCTTGACTGCTGCATTGCATGAGCATTCAATTTTCCACGAATCGTTCAATAACACTGGAATACAGTGAAAATATAACATGAAACAAAGTATGTTTTCTAAACTAATTCGAGGTCGCTGAACGCGAAAATCACATTCATTATTTTTTCTATGGGTAAGTTTTCGAGATATGACAAAATAACGGTTTCTCCGGTTACAGTTTAACTTACAGGCTAATATCTCATTAGCTATAGTTTCTACCGATGTAGTATGTTATATGTCATAGGAAATATAATTAAATTGCGCGCTTAATTCTGCCAAGTTTGTTAAAATCTGATTATAAATGAGATATAGATGCTGAAAGTTTAATTTTGGAGTGATTTTTGAAAAATTTTCACTCAAGTCGTGGGCTAAGTTTTCTTTATCAGAAAAAGTATTCACAAAATCTGCAGTAATAAAATATTCTCGAAAACTAGAAATTTTTCTCCAAATTCATTCTGGTCTAGAAAATGATGAACCACTTGAAATTTTCATGCACACTATTATTCTGAATATGTTTGGCCGCAGTGAAACCAACATACATCGGGGGCACAATGTTATTAACGATGCACTCGTCGATAAAAACCAAATCATTCTTTCGCCCCTCCACATCACGTTTGGTCTCATGAAGAATTTCGTTAAAGCGTTGAAAAATAACGCTGGCGCAATGAAATCATTACAACGAGCGTTCTCAAAATTGTCACTACAAAAAATCAAAGCAGTTCCACAAAGATATGGCTGAAATCGAAAGATGATATCAAGGTTTCAGGGATGAGGGCATGATGGCAGACTACTGCTGGTCCTTGATCACGGAAGACCCGACAGCGAAAAATTGCAAAAGTTCAAGTGGTGGCTCATCATTTTCTACAGCAAAATGAATTTTGAAAAAATTCCGAATTTTCGGGAATATTTTATTTTTACTCAATCATTGATTAGTTTGTCATTTGTTATCCGATTGCTATCGTTTTATGTTTAAAAATTTTTGTAATGAATGGTCTATTGATTAAAAAAATAAAATTACAGATTTTTTTGAATACTTTTTGTGAGAAAGAAAACTTAGCCCACGACTTGTGTGATAATTACTCAAAAATCATACCAAAATTGAACTTTCAGCATCTATATCTCAATCAATTATAATCAGATTTTAACAAACTTGGCAGCATTAACGCGTAATTTAATTATATTTCCTATGGCATAAAATGTAAATCGGTCGTAGCTATATGTAAAGAGGTGAAACTGTAACCTGAAAACCCGTTATTTTGTCATATCTCGAAAACTTACCCATAGAAAAAAAAAATAGTATGACTTTCGTGTTCAGCGATCTCGAATTAGTTTAGAAAACATACGTTTTTCATGTAATATTTTAAAAGTAAAATTTTGTATTCCAGTGTAATCTGATATCACAAGTGGAAGAATCTGGTTTATACGATTATTGCCGGAAGAATTATAGTTCAAAAACCAGGTAACATTGAAAGCATTAAACCCCTCATTGTTTCCGATTTTTATTGGATATGGTTAATGCATAGTGTTTGCATGTCATTTGGAATTGTAGTGTTCGTCTTGGAGAATGTCTACTATACATAGAAAAACTATGAAGTGGCAAAATATGAAATGCATAATTCGAAAAATAGTTAAAATATAAATCGTGCACAAATATCATCTCAAATATAAAGCTCTTCATGTTATTTAGTTATTCTTATTGGCAAATCAAATCAAAATGGTAAGTAAGTAAAACACAATTACACCCAAAAAGAAGAGATTTTTACTTCAGGGTTTTATATTTGGCCTACATTCGATGCGGTCGCCGTAGCATAGTAATTAGTATGTTGGACTGCTACGCAGAGGTGCCCGGGTTCATAGCTCGGCACGATCAAGAATCAATAATAGAAAATTCAAATTTTTCTACACGGCACTTCTTGGTTGGCAATGGCAAACCTCCAAGAGTAAAAAAATGTCTATGAAAAGCTTTTCACTTCGCCGTACGGATTCGGCATAAAACTGTAGGTCCCTTCCATTCGTGTATAAATATAACTCACACAGCATGAATGTCCTTGGCTCTCCAGGGGCTGTTGTGCCATAATAGTAGTAGTAGTAGATTCGATATAATCACATATTAGTCAGTTGGTTGCGGGTCTATTTTAGATTTTGCACAAAACTTTGGGAGAATCTTTTTTAGAGTTCCAAGAAAGGAAATCCGCCGTTATACAATTTTCTCACGCTCCACTTCCCGCTAGTGGGAATTAGAAGATTTGAAAAGGGTAATATTTATGCTTTCCTATTTTATCCGCAAACTTTTTTTTATTAAAGATATCTACAAGTTTGAGATGGCGTTTTAAAGCTGAAAAATAGTAGTTTTCGTAAAACAAATTTAAATTCTAGGATTAAGCAAATTTGAAGATATAAGTCTCTCCAATAAATCGTATATTCATAATATATTTATTATTATTATTATCTATATTATATATTAATAGTAACACAGTATTCCACGGCACAGGATTTGACAGTCGTTTTTATTTATTTTATTTATTGCAATTACGTCTACCGAAAAAACTCTTTCAGATTATATACCAATAAAAAATAATGAATATCTTTAACACGAAACACCCTACATAAGTTTTTTCAATTTCCAAAAAAAAATTTTAGAAGCATTCGTTCGCATGTTTCGATCATGTACAGACATTATTATCGTCAGTTGCCATATCGCAACCACAGGGTTAACTTATATCTATAAAAGCTAACATTGAAATCAATGACGCTATTATAATAATTGCAGAGTCTAACGCATCTTGTGATTAGCTCATTTAAAGCATAGTTTTGGTAAAATGTAGGAAGCTGATTACAAATTTGACATTGAGTTCACTGAACTTTCTGTAATTTTGAAGATATTTGATGTAGAGTTATTTTTGAAAAATGTATACAAAAACAATAGATTGATCTAGAATGATAGACAGGGATGGCTAATAAAATGATAATCCTTCTGAAATGTTACTGCAAATGAAAATATGGATTTGTAAAGTTCAAGACTTGGAAATAATGAGATTGGCACCAAGTAAAACCTGTTCCATTTTCAATAAAAACTCCGGCTGCGGTAGCTACTGAAAGAGTTAAAATTTAATATTATTTTATATGAACTATATATTTTTTTAATAAGAGCTGCGATATCATTGAATAACAATAAATTCCATTGAAACTAAATAATTATGGAAACCATATTTGAAGCAATTCATAGTGTAATTTTAGGGAAATTGTCTGTTATAATTTTCAGCAACACGCATATGCAATTTTCATACACAATTACATGTGCAACTCAAGTACAAACATACAAAATATATGTAAATTCATGCATATTTATGAATAGATATATGGCAAAAACGTACACACACACACACACAATAACAACAGGCGACAAAACTCTATAAAAACCTGCTCTGAGAATGTGCACCAAACAGGAAATCGACAGCTACAATTCGCAACGGAAGTGAGAAAACTAGAAAAAAGTAAACCGGAAGTTAGCAAAAAAAAAAAAAACAGAACGCGAGTTGTGTTTGTAATAAAGTGTTGTAATTTCTTTTTCGAATTTCCATTCGAAAAACAAAAAAAAATGAAAGGATTAATTTGGTTTCTGTTCAAACGCTATTACTGGTTTATCTGCTGCTGTTTATGCATTTGCTGCTGCGCCGCCGCTACCACTTTGTCAACGCCAAATCCCAGTAATTTGGCAATAACAAAGGTGGAAGTCCCCTCTGATTCCTCAACGACAAATATGGCGGATGTATTCATAGAGTATTTTCGTTATCATGGAGTGCATAGTTTAATTGTGATTGTATGTAACAATGATATTGGTGAGGGTTAGATGTTAGAAGAATAACTTTAAAAATCATTGCAAATCTTGTTAGCACAAAACTCTCATTTGTTGTCTATCAGATAGCTTATTTAAAATAGATATTCGCAATTTACAACCAGAGTATTCAAAACTTTTTCCTGAAATACCTGAAAGTAAAAAGCGAAATAATAGAGTGATTATTTAGATTTTCAAAGCTTCTTATGGCGCTCACTCTGACTCAACTGTTTTCTCTTTAATTTTCTTTAGCCTTCCCCTGTTTATATTAAAATTATCCATTCAACATCTCTTTTCGAACAGATACTCAAGCAAAACAGCATGAATTGCAAATACTTATGCGCCATTTAAATGCCAACCATTTTTATGTACGTGTTTTTAGTGGCCACGATTATAGTGACGTCAGCAATAACGACTCCACCAACAACACTGCACCATCCAATGCACCATCCAATGCACCAATTACTTCAACCTTTGGACCACCCATATCTTTTCGTAGCGATAATGCAACAAAACGTCCACTTCGCTTACAATTGCAACCATTATCACACAAATCTGGAATAGTTATGCTACAATTTACCACATCCTGCGCTATGAATGTGTTGCGTTGGTCTGCGGCATCGGAGCATAACTTTTTCACCACCAATCGCTTTTGGCTACTTGTCACAAATGCTACAAAAAATATTGAACTTTTGAACGATAAGGATATATTTTTGCCGCCTGATAGTGAAGTGCGTGTTATGGTACAAGAAGAGCAAACAATGTTGGGGGCAGAAGCCAACTCGAAACAATTTTCACTTATCGATGTGTATAAAGTTTCTGCCGACCGACCAGTGAAACAACGCATTGTATGCGCTCAGTTGCAGAGTGTTGAGGAAATGTTGACTGCTTTACAACGTTTTGGTTCGGCCATAACGTATCGTCAAAATTTGGAAGGTATCACATTTAAGACTGGTCTGGTTATTGCATTTCCCGATTTATTTTCTGATATTGAAGATTTATCGCTACGTCATATTGATACAATTTCTAAAGTTAACAATCGTTTGACAATTGAGTTGGCTAATAAACTAAATTTACGGTAAGATGTTTTTAATTCTATTTTTTAATTTAACAGTAATGATGCAGATAAAGATCCCCATCGATACGGTGGATACTTGAGAACAAAGCTCCGAACCCAATGGATGCGAGCGCAACACTGCAACACAACGAAAAGATGGCGTCTGCAGCAAATGTTGTCGTGTTAATTTCAACTTAAACATAATATTATACTATATTCTTCACATTTTCCACCTATTATTTTTTTGAGAAATAAAAACAATAATTTTTTTAAAAATTATTTATTTTCAAGGAAAATAATATAAAGAAAATGGAATTATTTTACGGTTGATAGTTTGTTTATGTTACGTTCTGTTCCCTGTAAAAATACCGGGCGTCGTATTTTTTACAGTTGCCGTCATGTTGCATTGTCGCAGTGTTGCAACCAATGTGTTTGTTTTCATAAGAAAATATGACATATACACTTGTGGTCACATAATTAAGTCACTAGAACAATATTTTATGCTTAGTTTGAAAAAGCTGTTGCATTAGTATTCCATGAATTTTTCGTAACGTCATTTTACAGTACCATTAGTTGCTTTACAAAATATTAAGAGCAATTACGAAAGAGTGACTTTTTTTGCGCGCTGTCGGCAATTGTTTGTGATGGGGTAAGAGTGGAAGTGGATACATAATTAAATCATTTTATAGTTTTTCGCAATTAACTTAAAAAACTAATAAAATTAAGGGCAGTGCGGTGCATTGATTTTGTTTGAAACAGAATGCAATACTGCGGCTTTTTCTTTGCATTTGTCATTTTTACGTGTGAAACAATGTGTTAAAAAATAAATTATAAAATGTTTCATTAAAAAAAATTTTATTTTAACAGAAAAGCAGCTGATGCGTAATGCAGTATTTCAGAAATTTGGCTAACCTTCTGCAGTGCTACGCTATGCAGTGGGTCTTTGTTAATTCGTATGTATTTTAAAGAAAATGTCAAAAAACAGTACCGCACCGCAGTATATTCCATTTGAACAATTGTTGGTTGTGATGCGCAAAAATAAGAGCTCCACTCCCTCAAAGAGTTAGATCATTTAGAAAACTTACCATAACTTGGCGAGTATTGAAAAAGTCGTCAGGTTTTTCGCAGAGAAAGAGTGATCAATACGATAATATACTACAAAAATTTAAATCTTTTCATAATTTACCACGCAAAAAGCCGTTTAAAACGCCTACAGCTGAAGACAGCCAATTGATTAGGCTGAGCAAAGTAGACTGGACGCTTTCTTAACCTCCATCAAGCTAAGATCACAAATGTATTTGGTTACAATTTGAAAATATCAGCCCGAACTATACGCAAGCGATAAAATTAAAAAAAATTATTTGTACGAATAGCCAGACGTACTAAACATTTCAAAAAAAAGTAATGGTTTAACGATGTTTCACTTCATCTGGAGTTGGTCTAATTGTTTAAATTTATGGCAAAATTACTGAAGAAAGGTACAAAGACATCTTTAAAAGTTATCTTCTCTGAGGAAATGGTGAAAATTTACCATTGGATTGGATCTTTCAGCATGAAAGCGACTAGAAGTACACATATCGGCATTATGGACAAACTTATTCTTTTTAAATATTTTTTTTAACATTTGGCTTAACTATATAACCGCAAACTAAACCATGAACTTACGATAATTTGAAAAAATTATACTTATTTGATATTAGAACTGTTTATTTCAGTTATAGTCTTAAATATTTAAATATAAGTTTTTCATGAAAGTGAATGACTTAATTGTATGTTCACAAGTGTAAGTATTAACAGATGTCGTTAAATTGAAGCTCGTTCTGTTATTCATATAAATTTAAAAATTTAGAATCGGACGCACAATTTTTATAAGCTATAATCAAAATATCATATTTATCGCTATATCCATTGAAATCCTTGTGATCACAGATCCAAATTACCTTATAAAATATGGTCAAGACATTTAAATAGAACTTTTCATATACATTATCTTTCATGACTTATATTGTATTGTAAATAGAACAATTTCAATTCACATCATTTATGGAAAAATTTTGTTGTCATTTTTGTTCATAAGTAAAAATTATTAACTATGCTACTACATTCCTATGTGTCTACTTATAACATACCTATGTATATTCATATGCACACAAAGCAGCTTCAATACTCATCAAACGGACAACTATGGCTGGCATCAGCCAAATGGCTCTTTCGATGGCCTAATGGGACGCTTTCAACGTTACGAACTGGACTTCGCACAATGTGCCATCTTTATGCGTTTAGATCGAATTGCTCTTGTCGATTTCGTGGCTGAAACTTTTCGCATACGTGCCGGCATAATGTTTCGTCAACCGCCACTCTCAGCAGTGGCCAATATTTTTGCAATGCCCTTTGAGACTGATGTATGGATTTCGATATTATTGCTAATGATTGTCACCGCCTTTGTGCTGGCCATTGAGTTAATGTTTTCACCACACACGCATGAAATGGATTTTTTAGATTGCATTGTATTTATTTGGGGTGCCATGTGTCAACAAGGATTCTACGTGTCGATTTTCAATCGTTCAGCACGTATCATTGTCTTTACCACATTTTTGGTAACACTTTTCTTGTATACATCATTTTCAGCAAATATTGTGGCATTATTGCAGAGCCCATCTGAGGCAATACATTCATTGAGCGACTTAACACAATCACCATTGGAGATTGGTGTCCAGGATACAGTTTATAATAAGATTTATTTTAATGTGAGTGTCAAGTGTGCATTTGTGTGGTGAGTTGTTCTTAAAATATACATACTTCAACAATTTCACTTGTAGGAGTCAACCGATCCAATTACAAACCATTTATATCATAAGAAAATCGCGCCCAAAGGTGATAACATTTTTATGCGACCACTTATTGGTATGGAAAAAATGCGTACAGGACTTTTTGCTTATCAAGTTGAACTGCAAGCTGGTTATCAAATCATAAGCGATACTTTCAGTGAACCTGAAAAGTGTGGACTCAAAGAGCTTGAACCATTTCAATTGCCAATGATTGCCATACCAACACGCAAGAACTTCCCCTACAAGGAACTCTTCCGCCGTCAGTGAGTGCAATGACTATAGTAAAATTAATGAGATCCATTTAAAATTTGTATTCAATTTCAGATTACGTTGGCAACGCGAAGTTGGTCTCATAAATCGCGAAGAACTCAAATGGTTTCCACAGAAGCCGAAATGTGAAGGTGGAGTTGGTGGTTTCGTTTCGATTGGCATTACTGAGTGTCGTTATGCTTTGGGTATGTTTGGATTCGGAATATTATTGGGAGCATTCATGTTTGGCTTTGAACTCAGTTTGAATTATTTCATTGGGATTGTCAAGAAAATGAAGCGGAATAATAAGTTGAATATGTTCAATTAAATATTTATGTATGCATAAGTGCAATGTATATAGACTTACACATAAAAAGTAAAACTTTCAAGTTACATATAGCTCACAAAAAAAATATTAATATGTATTTGAATATTTTTCAGGCAACGAAAAAAAAAAAGTTTTGCTTACCTTTAGATGCATATAAAAGTTAATTTTACCCCCGAAAAATTTTCAATGTTAATAGAATGACACAAATATAAAAATTGCATTATTGTTTCGAATTTAATTACTATGGTTCAGCACTTAAAAATTTTGGTTATATGACTGACAGGCGGTAAATTTGGTATGGTAACTAATATTAGCATTAACCATCAAATATATAAATTTCATACCTACCTACATACTTATATCAATTATGTCAACTAAGTTATGGCACTGTTACCATTTCAGTTACATGGGAGGCAGGTGTACAGTAGCCCCAAGACGCCCATTTTTTGTGTGGTAGTTAGTATCAACAATATACACTCATTTTACCAAGTTTCAAGCTTTTGAAGCCCTAAGTTGCAGCTCTCGTCCCAAGCGCAACGTATTTAATTTATTCATAAAAATACATGTATGAAATTTTATTTTAGTCTTATTGTAAAAAATAATATTAAAAAAA
Source organism: Toxonevra muliebris (assembly GCA_963691655.1). Taxonomy (NCBI): domain Eukaryota; kingdom Metazoa; phylum Arthropoda; class Insecta; order Diptera; family Pallopteridae; genus Toxonevra; species Toxonevra muliebris. The sequence continues at coordinate 49,401,661 of OY829326.1, read as the reverse complement.
AAAATTCCAAATTTTTGCAAAAGATTGCGGTCCAATCATATTAACCAGGCTGGTCATGGCATTCCACTCCGGTACGCTATCCCACTACTGCCTACCACGGGAACTCTTGGCTGCTGGTTTTCACCCCTGGCCCGGTGCATCCCTCCTTAGCCAACCTGAATGCCACGGACTCCTCCATGGCACCCATATTGATGGCAAGCTTAGTGCGGACGTTCCGTCAACATGAACTGGCCCACAACACAGGAACCCCAGTCTCAGACCATTCCACAATCCGACTTCACAGAAGCGTGATTACAGAAGATGCCAACCTTCCAGTCGAAAAACTCCTCACTAAATTCTCAATAGTTGAAATATGTAAAAGCTTTCTCTATGTATAGACGCTATTTTTAGTATCACACATGCAGTGTGGCCAGCTTTAGTTTTTCAAAATCCGCTAAAATGAAGAATAAAACGCGTATTTTCTTTAAAAAAGCGTTCAATTTTTTTCCTCATAAAAAAGAGAAAACTCATTACATTTAAACTTTTCACTAATACAGGCACATATCTGATACTTCTAGTCCATGAAAATTTCTTAGATTTTTCGAAGATATGTTAAATTGAAAAAACGCGCTGAGCGGTAAACCATTTTTTTCCGCGTATTAATTTTCAAAAAGCACTAAAATCAGCGGGAAAAGTGCTGAGTTGGCCACACTGCACACATGTGTTTTGTTTCAAAAGCTTTTCATTATTGTTAAGTATTATAGATGTCGCTCTGTCACATCAAAGACACAAGCCACTTTGGGAATTTATATGGTTTTTTTGCATCATTTATGTTAATAGCTTTAGCTTAGCTTAAACAAAAATACAGAATTTTTACTTTTTCTGTCGATCTTCTGGAAACAAAGTTTGAGGATGAGCCTAATTAAATTACAATGTTAAAAAAATTAATGGAAATATTCTTTGTTTTCAAATTTACTATTTCTTTAATGTCGATAATGCAGTAAGAATGTAGGGCTGCACATAAAAGTACTTCCCCAACGTTATGAAAAATCAAATATATTTCACAAATCCGACAAATCTCTACAGACGTGACCAGCATTGAAATCTCAATAATAAATAGATAGATGCATAATGTGGGAGTATGGTACTGCGACCCATAGGTATATTGTACCATAATAGTTGCTTAATCATAAGCACTCAGATAGGCTAAACTTGCTAAAGAATCTCAATAAGGGTTTTGGCTCTAATGCGATGATGCCCAAACTATATGGCCTATGGTGCCCTAGATATATTTTTCTTCTACGAATGAATGCGTTGCAGTGCATGAGGATATGCCTCGGCTCTCATTTTCTTCTTCCTGTCCTATGCCTATATATTCTATGTGCCTCTGAAGTTTGCAGTTTCCATGACATTTTTAAAGTTGTTTTTACTTAGCTTTGAGGCATTCGGCTTCTCTTTTGGGTTGAAATTCCCAACTAGTAGCAATGATTTAAGTTCAGTCTGATGATCTACTGTTCCTTTCATATCTTCTTAGTTTTTTTAATTGTGTGAGCCCCTATGCCCACAAAGTGTTGTTTCCTGTTCTTCACTCACTCTTAAGACAGACTCAGCGTTCAAACAGCTTCATTTCGGCTAGTATGCATCGAGTATGCAAATATAGCCGAAATAGCATAAAATTCATCGAATTAATAAACTGGTTTAAATCAATCTAAAAATCAAAACATTTCAGTTTTTGTTCAACTAATTGATAAACTTACTGATATCGGTTCTCCAAATTGTCTATTTGCAATCGACAGCGATAAGCTTATCAACCAGTAGAACAATGCCGTCTGTAGCTGGCTTTACTATCGTTCTTTAGTTTGACAAATACGTACCTATATTATTTCTAAACATAGTTAGCTATTTACCATAGTTTAATTGTTTTGGTTTATTTGCTTCCATTTGTTTCAATGTAAGTACACAGTAGAAAATTATAAACACATTGAACTTTTGAGAAGACCTTGCCGAAATCTTATTCTTTGGTCTAATTATTTTTTGGTCTAAACGCATTGTGGTCTTAAAAAATTTCAATTTTCTCCTGCTATTCTAATGCGACTGATTGTTCCACCATCAGGACTATGATATACATTTTTGTATGGTTTCCACATGTAATAATAAATCAGGCTAAAGAGTTGGCGTTTAACTGCTACACTTTTTTTTCAGCTTTGCTATATTATAATGATTAAGTACAATTCAATGCAACACAGTACAATTTCAAAAAATTCGTTGTACACCGGAAACGTTTTGGTTAAATCGCTTCCTACTACCTTCACAAAATAAATTACTTAGTTAAACGGAAATAATGGCCTCTGCAACTGAAAACATAATTGATGAAGTAGAAATTGCATTAAAGGCACTCCATTTTCATGGCTACGAAGAAGAAGGCTACGAAGGAAATGAAGAGGTAGAACAATGGAATCTAAGACGAACAGAAACTTATGAACGGTCAGAAATGGAAAGTAATGGCAATGAAATTGAAACATCGTCAGGGCTTCACCGTGCATTGATTACCTATGTAATGCACGCTGGTCGAATTCTCTTCGCAGAGGATACAAAAACTTGGCAAAATTTTCATTATGCCAGTGCTGAAAATGCAGAAAATTTTTTAGATATAACTCCTGAAGTTTTATGTGCCGAATTCATGCAGAAAGTTTTGCCACAAATATACAAATTCAATTTGTCGACGGAAGAGAAACACTTATTGGATTTGGTTGAATTGCATCCAGAGTATGAGCGTGTTCAGAATGGCTATGTGCGTTTATCTAAAGAACAACGTATTGCAAATAGTCGTCAGCCAAAGGAGAACATTGACTTTCGCATTGTCACGGACGCAAATCGGAGTGAAATTGTAAGTTTGATGTTTTTATCTGAATACTATGTATTTACATTGAAGGTTTAAATTTTGCACAATAATAAACTTATTATTATAACCAGATGATAGTTGCACTTTCACCTAAATGAAGCTTAAACTTGATTTGCAATTTAACCACCACCAAAAATTTGCTCTAAAAGTAACAAGTTGTTTACAAGTACAAGAGTTTTTCAACGAAAATATATTCCAAAATATATTTTGAATGTTTCATTTGACCAGAAACTTCAGAAAAATTGTTCTTTCATTTGCCAACGGATAGATTAGATATTTTTCCATACATATGTGGAACCAATAATGTACGGTCTCTGTTTTGAATACGCACCGCATTCAATTAAGCATAATATTATGCTTATTTTTATTTACAGTTTAAATCAATTAACGCACCGATCTCAACAGACTGTGAGCTGGCTTCATTGCAAGCGCAACCACCTCCATCACAAACACTTTTTCTCACTACAGACGCACATAAGGAACATCAAAAATATGGTTATGATTTTGAGTTTTCAAAAGAAAATTTGGCATTAATATCTGCTGCGCTCTCCAATGACTTTGAGCTATCCAGTTGTGTTCTATTTGAACCTGAAGAAATACATCGACGACTACATTTGGCTAAACGTAATTTTGAGCAGAGAGCGGAGATGCCCGTCAATTGTATTAACGCTACACATCTACTGGAAAAAATTGAGGATCTTAAGAATTTGAGAGAAGCTGTAACGGATATTATGGCAAAAAGATTTTTATAATGTTAATAACGTATAATCTTCACATATTTCTTGAATTACTTATATTACATTTTATCCAATAGCTATAAAATTCACTTTTTCTCGATTTTAAATATTCAATCATTATTAATCATTTTTATACTTTTAATGAATGTAATTGTAAAAATTATGCTTGTTTTTATATTTAAAAACTTAAAGATGTCTGTGAAGAGAATTTTAACAATACCGTAATTAATTCAACTTTTCGTAGTCATTTCATTTATGTTTATTCACGAGGGATTGTCAACTTAATAATCATAAAAATTTTAAATGAAAAAGGCATTATATTTATTAGTCATGTACACATATTAACTCTTAATTTATTTTTATTCAAATAAAAGTCTTCTTTTATAAACAAATCAAAATTATATAAAAAGGAAATTAAGCATTTTGAAATGGATTTTATATTGGTATTGTTAGTTGTTGCACCACGCCTGTCAGTATCTCTGGTGTTTTAAAGCACCAATTTTTAATATGCTTACTAACACGACACCAAGCTTCACCATGTTTTGGTTCAGCAGCAATGCAACGTTCCAAAACCTCATTCTGTTGTTGCTCAGTCCCGTGTATTAATTCAAATTTGTAAAAATATGCCCATGCATCACCCAAGTCAGGATCGATTTTAACCTTGAAATAAAAAAAATAAACATTTATATAGAAATAAGCGGAAAATAAAGAAAAATTTACTTACTGTACGGTTAAACCAATCGCGGCATTTTGTAAATTTGTGTTCGGACCAGAAAAGCTTCGAAACGGCCAGTAGTACATGCGGATCGTGTTCACATTTCTTTAGAGCATCTACTGATTTGGTTTTACGTAAAGGTTTCGATTCCATAAATATCGCTTCAGCCCAAAGTTCACCAGCATTTGGACATTCCTGCAAAGCACGTGCCATCATAGTACTAGCAATCTCTTTCAGACTCGCACGCAATTCTACACGTATCGCTTCCAACCATAGTATGGAAGTTTTAGGATTACGCAAACGGCCACGTTCAAGTATGGAACGCGCTTTCGTTAAAGTTCCTTTTCGTTCTTCAAGATTTGCTGAAAGCAACCATAGCGTAATGGAAGTTGGGCATTTCCTAATGCCCTGTGTATAAGTATTTGCTGCTTCTTCGAGATGATGCTGCTGTTCTTCAATTTGTCCTTTCATCATCCATAGCTTGGGAAAATCAGGAAATACTGTAACAGCTTCATCCAATAGACGCAAAGATTCATCTAGACGATCAAGTGCCCATTCGAGTCGTGCAGATTTCATCATGACACGTGGTGTTGGCGCGGAGGCACGTGCCTTTGCGAGCAAACGTCTTGCACGTTCGTATTCGAAATTTTCCGACTCCAGTTTAACAGCTGCTAACCAAATATCTTCAGAATTAGGATTCGCTTGGAAAGCCAATGAAAGAATCCGACGAGCTGAAGGCACGTCGCCAGCTAACCACTTTGATTTGGCACCCATAAGCCAGAGTACTTCGGATTTAGGACAGTGAGCTACTGCACGTTGCAACAGCGCCTCCAGTGATTCACGTGTGCCGTGACTCTTCTCGAAGTAAGCGGCACGTAACCATATGCTTTTCTTGTCGGGGAATACTTGCAGTGCATGTGCATAAACAGCCCGTGCACATTCGAAGGCGTTTTCCTTGGCACACTGCGAAAAAAATTCATGTTAGAAAAAATTACGAAAAGTAAAAAAAAAAGATTTGGAAAAAAACTTACAAATTCTGCATCATCGATCCAAGTTTGCTTGCGGTCCTCTTCCTCGACGCTTACTCCGATAACGGCTTTCACAATAGCTTGACAGCAATGTACAGCCCCCGACTTCTCCGCTTCGATAGCTTCCTGAAACCAATGTTCACGATTTATTTCCACACCGTTGGCTGTTAGTGATGTCAGCGAACGGTCAATGATCTTTTCAACCATATGAATGTTGCCGTTGGCTTCTTCCAACTTTGCGGCCGTAGTCCAAATCTGACGATCGGTAGGAATATTTTCACGTGCTTTATTGAGAACTTTTCGTGCATTTTCGTACGTTTCTAGACGTGCTAAAGCAAGCCAAAGTTCCACACTCGTGTTACAACACTCAACAGCGCGAGAGAGCAAAATACGCGCATCATCTGGGTTCTCGAGTTCAACAGCAGCTTTCCACAGACGTACTGAGTTTGGAATATGTTCTAATGCTTTACGGTAGACGCGTCGCTTTGCTTTGGTCTCTGTCTCTAAATCGGCAGCCTTAATCCAAATACGCACGGAGGTGGGTATGTGACGTGCTGCCTGTGCAATTACAGCCTTCGCGGTATCGGGTGGCTGCAAACGTGCTGCTTCCAACCATAGATCTTCTGATAGGGGATTAATCTCACAGCCTCGCATAATGAGATTACGCGCCATCTGAACTTTTCCAGTCACTTCTTCCAAACGTGCCGAAGCAATCCATGCTGGTGGATGATTCGGATTTGTTTCACGTACACTTTTCAGCAATAGACGCGCCTTTTTAATATCATTAATATCACCACCATATGTGGGAATCATGCTTTGCAAATCTGTGAGATATCCTTTGGGATCGACTACCGTTTGACCTGTCACCGAGTCAGAAACCTGCGATAATTTAACATTCATCAACGTATTACGAGCTTGCCCAATTTTACGCAAATCCAAATCACCCGTAGGTGTAAGCATGCCAGGCGTAGCAACACCCGGCACCATTGAAGCCAAACCAGAAGTTGGATCAATTGTAGAAGATGTTTCGCCACCAAGATTACGGGACAAAACACTGTCGGGCAATGGAGTAAATTTTTCAGCGCGTGGATTACGTTGCTTGCGATTGCGACTATCGCCCACTTCGGGTATGGTGGACCATTCCTCTACTGTGACATTGGCTAGCGAACGTTTCAAATCAGAGAATTGCTGCTGAATTTTAGGTCTTTCTTGGCGATAGCGTTCCAAATCTTCACGCATCCTACGATCTCTGTACTCTTTCCTTTTCTCATCCATGCGCTTATCAATGGAATCATAAATAGCGTCTGCTTCTTCATCATCTTTATCATAGGGATCTTTAGAGAACAGCGAACCACTATAGCCACTAAATTCGTCATAATTAGAATCGTTCAAATCTTCATCCTCCTCTTCTTCTTCTTCCTTTTTCTTGCGCTTCGCTGCCGGCGGAGCATGGCGATCGTCAGATACATCATTGGCATCGCGCGCAGGACCAATATCCGAACGAGTTGTGAAGCCGGTAGCACTGAAAATATATAATACATATAAGCAAAGAGAAACGGTTTTTTATTTAAATAAAATGTGTCTTACCCTCGTCCAACGCCAGCCACATAGCCAAGCGGTGCAGGCACTCCCAGAAAATGCTTTTTGTTGCGATTTGCTATTACAGCTGCAGTAATGTTAGCCATGATTAAGCTCCTTTTGGTTTAGTTTAATCGTTTTTGAACGTTTAGTTTATCCTTATCTACTTATTTTCAATAGCTTGACTCGCAAACACTTACTTTTACTTTTTTGTTTTACCAAACTTTAAACAGCTGATATCAATGGAAAAGTGCTGCCAAGTGACAACTCAAAAATATATTTCGAAGGCAAGCAAAATTAATTAAGCCGTACCTTGTTAAATATTTCATATTTTCCGTTAATACGCAAATACTGAAAGGAATTTTGTTTTGCATCTTCTTAATGTACAATATTCCAAGAGTATTCTGGAAAATTTTCAAATCGATCTGATAAATAATTTTAAAGATACCCTACAATAAATGAAAGGCCATTTTAGTATCCATAGACAGCAGCAGACTTTTAACGCGTTTTTCTCAAAACTACGTTTTCAGATGTGGTAGTTACTATATTTTATTAACTACTAGATTGATTTAGGTGAAATTTATACCTTATATTCTTGGCATTAAAAGCTTAAGCTTGATTTTTTTTTAACCAAACTTTTTATTTTTGAAGTGAAACTTCTTTGGCGACGATTTGAGGGGTAAACTGAACAGGAAACAGAAAGTGGGGACGGAAGCCGTTGAAATAAGAAGAAGAACGGGGACGGAAACTATTCAATTCCACAACCACAATGCTTCCATTTGGGGTTATTACATTGCGAAGTGAAAAACAAAAGAGATGTAGAAATGAAAAATGTTGAAAATCCCTCAAATTGGTTTGGTATATTAAACATTAATTTACTGAAAACAATTTTTTTAGGTGATTATTTTTTAGAATACGTGTGTTCGTTATTTGTGTACAAAGAAGAATATTTGTTTTTACAATAAAACATAAATGACAGATTTGTAATGAGTGAGAAAGAGATGACTTGATACAATATTAACGCCATCTGTTGACTTCATAGTACTATGAAAAACATAAACAATTCAAATATATTTGTATCTACTACTATAATGAAAAGAACAACAAAAGCAAAACGTTTTCGCAAATATTTAGTGCAACAAAAATATAAAAAATTAACATGGCATTATGACTTGTTTAATACAAGTAAGTGTTGTACATCAAAAACTATTTATTATCTTTTATTAAAGTAGTTTTCTATAGCAACGCCATCTGTTGGCACTATGAAAAACTTTATTACGCATATATAAATAGCAATGCCATCTGTTGCTTTTATAGCGCAATACAAAACATAAACATTATAAATATATTCGAATGTACTACTATTATGAAAAGAATGTCAAAATCAAAAACTATTTATTATCTATTATTAACGTAGTTTTTCAATAGCAGCGCCATCTTTTGACAGCACTATGCTAGACATAAGTACGAATATATCAATAGCAACGTCATCTGTTGCTTTTATAGCGCAATGCAAAATATAAACAATATATTTGAATCTACCTTTTCGTTTACATTAAAAAGAAAACAGTGCAAAATCAATCTCAACAAAATTTCGGTAGCAATCAAGCTGGTGTGCGTGAAAATCCACACTCTCTACCATGACAGAAGATTTAAGAAGGTAGATGCATTTTGACAAGTAAGAGGAACATATTCTTCTTTTTGCAACAGAGTTGTACTTTCATAGTTAAGTTTTTAGGTGAGAATTTATAAGAAAATAATTTGTATAGTATTGCATGAACATACAACAGTTCACAAAAACTTCTTTAAAATTTATATTTTTCCACACCTTCGAGCGCACATAACCCTTTAAAATAATGCAATCAAATATTTACTATAATTTTAAGAGAATTTAAAAATATTATACACAACGAGAAAACCCCTGATTATATATTTGAGTATACGTCGAAAACTTTATATCTGTCATCAATAATCATATAAAAAAGAAGTCAAACAATTTAAGGAATACATTATATGTTTGTTAATATTTTATTAAAATTATTTAACATAAAATCTTTCATAAAAACTACTTCCCTTCTCTTTTCTTACGTGGTGTGTCTTATTTAAATTTGTTAGCTCTGGCTACCTTTGCTTTTAACGCTTTCACATCTAATTTTCGCTTTTGTGCTAAATTTTCTTCTGTTGCACTTTTTCGACTCGTTGAAGGAATATCATCTTCAGTTGGCGGTATGAAATCCTTATTGCGACGTTCTTCTTGCTTTTTAGCCACATCAGCTTGCTTCGCTTCACGTTCTTGTTGTTTCCGGGAGTATTTCTGTTCTTTATTAAGGAAATATTCACCAGATGCAAGTTGCTTATCAATCTTACTTTCCGGCTGTGTAGGTGGAAATGGTGTGTATTCTTTCTTTGATTTCTTAACCTTTGGCTGCTTACGTTTGCTGATGTTTTTATTTTTGAATTTGGGCAAGAAACGTGACCAATCCTCATTTGCCAGCTTGGGATCTTTCATCAATTCTCGTTTGATCATCAATGCTTTTATATTATAAATCGGATGCACATTATTCATTGTCTCAATAACAATATCACGCACCTGCTGTAATCCTTTATATGGACCCAATGCTGATACGGTGTTTCCCTGCACCAGAACATAACAGTCGGTGAGCAACTCAATAGATTTTAGTGTAGCACCATTTGGACCGATTAGACGTTGTCGTCTTTTTACGAATTTATCTTTTTTGTGCACTAGACTTCCGATTTTAATAATATCGCAACCGATTTCATCTTGCAGCACACGACGGGCCTGCTCAAACGGTACACTGCGTGCCATCAATTTGATCATGTCTCGTGCTTTGATGATAATATATGGATCCCAAGTTTTTCGGGTTGTTTTCACCACCATGCTACCTTCGATGAGATCTAACTCAGCTTTCAAATTTTGCTCTGACAGACATTGCTGTACTAGTGGCCAAACTTCCTTTAAATATCTTTCGCGATACTTTGGGAAGAGCGTGGCGAATGAACTTTCTTCGATTAAACCGTGTGGGTTGTGTTCTTGCTTGAAAGCAGGGATCTTCAATTCCCATGCATTATCTACAGGTTCTGTTGATTGTTTAGGAGCATCATCAGCTTCGTTATCACTCATTTTTATAATAAATAGGGAAATGCAAAAGAATTTATTAGTTTTTTATTTCCTCTGGCGATTGTACCACACGTGAATGCGTTTGTTTTGACGTTTCTTCTTGAACGAAAAAAACTGTCTTACCGATTTGTGAATATAGTAGTTCTAAATACTTTAGCCCACAGTGTTGTAATAGATACCAATAACAATTATTGTTCAATATTGATGAAATTTCAATTTTTCTATAAAAGATCCAGATTTAATAAGTAATGAATCTTGATTTTCGAAGCGGAAAGCATTGAAAATATGAAATTTATGAATGGAGTTTGGAAACCGATAATTTTTTATTACACCACAACGAAAAGGCACGCCAAGCGGTTGATTGTCATTTTACGTTCTGGAATTGGATAAGGGTCGGTGTAAACGCGGTGTATCTAAACTATTTTCGGCATTAATTAAGTGGTTGTGTAGATGTGAATCTAAAACAATTCTAAGATAGAACTGCAGGTCGATTGCAGTTGTAGGAAATTCATAAACAAAACTAATTGTATAAACTTTAAGATGATAAAAAATACTAGAATGTCGAGTACTCGAAAAAACAACGTTTTAAATAGAAAAATAACAAACGAAAAATGTGGCGAAATTTATTGCCACAGTCCAACTGAATTCATAATTCATTGCAAGTTTTGTGGATTGGAAAGTAGCGAATACGAAGTTTTCCTTTTCCATTTAAAAGTAACACATTCTGACAACATTTTCCTACAAAAAGAGGAAATTGATACAATTGTAAAACTTGAAGTGAACCCGGAAGAGCAGAATAGCGAAAATCCTTTTGGGCCAAAAACTGCTAAATTAAACAAAGGTAAAGTAAAAAACAAATGCCCTGAAAATTCGGAAGAAAGTGATTCAACCGATAGTGACAGTTGGACACCTTCCAAAGAAGAAGAAGTAAACGATGAGTATGAAGAAAACGAAGAGGTAAGGGAGGATCCTTAAATACGATGATTATAAACTCAAACCTACTTTAATTTATAGTTACAGACTAAAAAAACAAGGAATGAGCGCACATGCGAGTACTGTGGTATAATATATAAAAATAAAAGTGATCTCGAAAATCATGTCTCATTAGAACATGATACAAACGATGTACCATCATCATTGCCAGTTAAGTGCACGCAATGCTCAGAAGAGTTTCCAAACCAGCATCTACTTAATAAACATAGCATAAACGAACACAAAGGCATTCAATGCTCATATTGCCATCGAAAATATAAATGCAAATCAAACCTGTTGCGACACACGGCCGAGAAACATACCTTCAGAAAAGATGCAAAATTTGTGTGCGATTTTGAAAATTGTGCAAAAACTTTCTACTCGCGGAAAAACTTAGATTATCATAAACGCTCTCATAAACAACCAAAAGAATATGTATGCGATGCCTGTGGACATATTTATGCGTCGAAAAATACTCTACGTAGGCATTCGTATACACACACAGGTGAAAGACGTCACTCCTGTGATGTTTGCAAAGCGACATTCAAATTAAAACAGCAACTAGATAGACATATGGATATTCATACTCGTAGTAATGAAAGAACCTTTGTGTGCAGTTTTGAAAATTGTACAAAAAGTTTCTATACCGGATACAGATTAGAAGTACACATGCGATTGCATACAGCACCAAAAAAATATAAATGCGATATTTGCAGTTACAGTACAAAACATAAACAATCATTGCAATTTCACTATCGACAACATACCGCTGAAAACACCATAATATAATTGTAAAGATTGATAGTAAAAGTATCACGTATTAAACGTGCCATGTAGGTTGGAATACTACGTAGTTCGTAGTAAATCCTGTCAATTAAAGGTAAAACAGTGCAAAATAGATGAAGCAAAAGTAAAATACAAACTCGGCTTTATAAAAAAAAAGTTTATATGTAATTTTGCCTGAGAAATATATCGTTTGTTTCTTTTATTGATTGCGATAATCACGCAATAAATAACAAAAATGTAAATTATTTTAGTCTTTGTTGGCGTGCCCACTTTTCCCTGTCCATAGCGTCCATATCTATCCTTTTTTCTAAAAGGTGCTTTCTATCCTTATATGAATATAATAAATGTTTTTTTTTTTACATACATTAGTTATTGTAACTTATTTGTTATGTATGGGTTCTTTTCTCTTTTAGCTGTATTTTGCGTTATATTATTTTTCAAAATATTTTTGAACATACAAAATACTTATTGTTGCTATAAACAAATCGCTCTATCAAAAAACGCGATTTTGCAGAAAACGCGTTTAAAGTTTTCAATTGACTCCCACTTTGCAGAAAAAATAAGAAATCATATAATTCTCACGCGCAGAGTATACATGATATTAATATGAAATTTGTACACAATATGAAGCGTGATATATTGAAATTATTTTGCATCATTAACTCAAAATTCGTGGTTTTTGACTTTTGGCAGTCTTTTAGTAAATGAGGGATATCATCTTATATTCTGAAAATGTGCAGTAGCCCATGGCGACAAAATTACACCAGATGGTAGCAACATTGCAACAAGTACAACAAGTAATGATTTGATACAAGTAAAATACTCAATACTAAACTATAATTATTATACTTGGTATTGAAAGAAAAGGGTCAGTATCGGATACTCGATACTTTTGGAAAGCATTTTTTTATAAAGCTGAAATATTGCCATACAATATTTAAGATTGTGAGTCGTATTGCAATATTTTACAGCATTTAATAATATGTTTCAAAACGCTACTGCAAAATTATTCAAAATATTCCAGTCCATATTAAAATGTTCCAATATATAAAAATATCGTAGTACAGTATTGAAGCTCTAAACAATATTGCCGCCCGTGTATGTAGAATATAATGCATATTGCAACCTTTTCATTAAAATAACATATTTTTAACAATCTAATATCTGTTGTTTAGTTTTCCTACTATTATAAATTTTCTAGCGATTTGTATCTAAACATAATAAATATTTAATATTAATAATAATAATACAGGCACCTCATACGCGTGTTTTAAGTAGAAATATATCTCAAAAACATGACGTAAAGAACAAAACTCTGTGTACGCCATCGTGATCAGAGAAATGATATATAAGATGCCTGACGTCAATTAAGTAGTGTAATTTGTGTCTTTAAACGAGTATTCGATACAAGTACATAGATTAGGTTAGGTTGGAGTGGCTGTCGAGAGAGACACTTAGGCCTGAACGGCCCATTGTGATACCACATAGTTGGACCTACAGCTTAATGAACCCGAACCTCCCGGATGAAAGTCTAGTGCACTACGCACTTGACTATCGAGGTCGTCATACAAGTACATTTACGATACTTTTTTCCGATATTTTCGATAGTTCCCAAATAAAAACAATTAAATTAATCGATATTTAAAAAATTTACATTCATGTTGTAAAAAAATCATTCCAGTGATTTTGCTGAATAAATGTGCGATTTTTTGCTATTAGCGAAATATGCCAAAAAAATTTTCTGTAAACGAAATGTGCGTATAAATGAATTCGACTAAACAAATCGTTTGATCGTTAAAATCATTCATTCAGCCTTTTAATAGTTGAAATCACTCGATAGTTTTTATCTTCCTTCCTCAATCAACGCAATGCTTTGCTTTCGTAGATGTAGCCCCTGAGTGTTGATTGATTAAATAAAAAAAAAAAAAAAACTCACATGCGCAACTTAGTGCACTCGATGGAAGTGAAACTTCTTTGGTAGGTTTGTGACTGGGAATATGTAAGTGCAATAACAGCAGTCTGGGAGAGATAATTGTATGTATGCACATGGCATTTTAATCGTTAATATATGAGTCGGTACATATCCAAAGTGCCAAGGCCATAGACGAAAATTTCCAAGATTTTTAATGCAATACACACTGGCCGTACAAATAAATAGTTTAAACAAAAGAAATGAGCCTAATTAATGTTAATTAAATTAAAAAACCTATTTAATTTAATTATTTTTTCAAAAGTAACTAAGTCCCATCGTGGACGACCTCGATTGTCTAGTGGATAGTGCACTAGGCTTTCATTCAGAAGGTTGCGGGTTCGATTCCCGTCTTGGCCTGGTGGTTAATTCTCATAAACTTCTTATATTCACTATCGATATGAAGTGGATGAGAATTATAAGAATGTGTACAAGTACACACCTTGGTTGGTAATGGCAAAACCACCGAGCTGATAAAAAATTGCCATACAGCCGTTCGGAATCGGCGTTAAACTGTAGGTCCTACCATCGCCACTGTGGTCTAGCCAATCGCATTCTTTCCTCGTTCTGCTACTGCATTGTAATAAATTTAAATTGTTGGCTTTGCACATGGCCGCATTCATACAGATGCTTTATGTTTTCTTGTGCTTAAGTCCAGATGATTTTTTTTCAAAACTAATTAGGTCCATATGGTATTTATCAAAAGTGCTTAAGTCCAACGTAAAACTGGTTTATTTTGAATTTGGTTTACTTTATCATTGTTTTTTCTTCGCAAAATATTTCCAAAAACAGTTTTCTAGATTCTTTTACCCATGTTACAAGTATTTAGAGGTAGATGCTTTTTTCAAAAAGTAGCCATTTTGAATATTTTAGAGGTGCATTTTTTTAAATGGATAGAAAAGAGTGAGTTAATAGAAGATTATTAAAACTTCTTTTATGACTTAGTATTAAATTATATATTTTATTTATAATAAAAAACGTATAAATAATGCTATTAAAATTAGTTTTCTTTATTAGGAAATACCTTGAACATGTTAAGAGTCAAAAAATAATATAAAAAGTAACAACTATTTCTCCCTATGTTCATGCTATACTATACAAATTATTTTCTGCCATGGTAGAGAGTGTGGATTTTCTCGCACACCAGCTTGATTGCTACCGAAATTTTGTTGAGATTGATTTTGCATTGTTTTCTTTTTAATGTAAACGAAAAGATAGATTCAAATATATTTATATTGTTTATATTTTGCATTGCGCTATAAAAGCAACAGATGACGTTGCTATTGATATATTCGTACTTATGTTTAGCATAGTGCTATCAAAAGATGGCGCTGCTATTGAAAAACTACGTTAA
Organism: Toxonevra muliebris; assembly: GCA_963691655.1. Lineage (NCBI taxonomy): Eukaryota > Metazoa > Arthropoda > Insecta > Diptera > Pallopteridae > Toxonevra > Toxonevra muliebris. The sequence goes on along the minus strand of OY829326.1, from coordinate 49,386,502 downwards.
TAATAGATAATAAATAGTTTTTGATGTGCAACACTTACGTTTTGTTTTTGACATTCTTTTCATAATAGTAGTACATTCGAATATATTTATATTGTTTATGTTTTGTATTGCGCTATAAAAGCAACAGATGGCATTGATATTGATATATGCGTAATTATGTTCTTCATAGTGCCAACAGATGGCGTTGCTATAGAAAACTACTTTAATAAAAGATAGTAAATAGTTTTTGATGTACAACACTTACTTGTATTAAACAAGTCATAACGTGCTGTAAATTTTTTATCTTTTTGTCGCACTAAATATTTGCGAAAACGTTTTGTTTTTGTTGTTCTTTTCATTATAGTAGTAGACTCAAATATATTTGAATTGTTTATGTTTTTCATAGTACTATGAAGTCAACAGATGGCGTTATTATTGTATCGAGTCGTCTCTTTCTCACTCATTGCAGATCTGTCATTTATGTTCTATTGTGAAAACAAATATTCTTCTTTGTACACAAATAACGCACACATGTATTCTAAAAAATAATCACTTAAAAAATTGTTTTCAGTAAATTAAAGCTTAATATACCAAACCAATTTAAGAGATTTTCAACATTTTTCATTTATACATCTCTTTTGTTTTTCACTTCGCAATGTAATAACCCCAAATGGAAGCGTTGTGGTTGTGGACCGTCCCCGTTCTTCTTCTTATTTCAACGGCTTCTGTCCCCACTTCCTATTTCCTGTTCCGTTTACCCCTCAAAACGCCGCCAAAGAAGTTTCGTTTCAAAAAATATTGTTCGATAGTCAAAATCATTCAGTTACTATTTATCGATAGTTGAAATCATTTATAGTCCTCATCACTAATTTTCGATACTTTAAATCGATACAAATAATGAGTAAATGTGTCTATATTAACTGGGCATTGAATCAACAGTATTTCTAACGAGAATTGGTTTCTTGTTATATTCTTTGTATCAAGTTGGATATTTGTTGAAGTTGATAGCAGCAGTACAATTAATTTACCATGGCAGCAACCATTGCGGCCATAAAGTCTGAAAGTCAAAATCAGTTGACGAACACAGCTGTAAAACGCCGTAATGACCATGGATGCGTTTCCCGGGAGCAAAATCAGAAAAGCTGCTTTCGAAGTGTTAGAAACATGTCGCTGAGTGCTTCTGATTAGCAAAGCGAACGCCGTTTTTGAATTCATATTATTTTTCCGATTTTTTAGGTTAGCATGATTTCTCAAAACTTTGACAGTTGACAAACTCGACACAAGTTCGAAATCATCCAAAAATTATAAAAATATATTTTTAGAAGGAAATTAAAACATTTCACAAAATAGAATCTAATGCTTTTTTAAAATTTTACAACTAATGCATCATGCCGTTTCTAAGACGCAAACACCGATTACCGGTTTTTGATCAATCACTTCGAAATCAGCTTTTTTGATTTGCACCAGGGAAACGCACCCAATACATATTTTTTGTTTTGGTCATTATGGCGGGCGAAAAAAATAAGCAAACAATAAAACGTAAACAAACTTTTGACAACGTTTCTCCCCACGGAAAAAATGGCGCCATAAAAAAGAAGACGAAATTAGTTGCTGCTAACTTCACCTTATAGAAATTCACCTTGACTAGTATGAAAACAAACCTACTATATCTATGCGCCAATATAGTAGTTTATTGAAAATCATGGTTGTATAATTTTTGTAAGGAACCAAGAAAAATTACTGCAGCACTGGCTGCAAGTTGGTTTGTTTGTATCTACCATTTTCAACTGATTTTTTCATATTGCAAATTGCAATTCGGCTTTTTTTGTTTTTGTTGATTGATTGGTTTTCATTTAATAATAAGAAACTTATACCAGAAATGCAAGCAGAAATGACAAAGACAAAAATTAAAAATACAAAACGTGCTAACAGGAAGCGAAAGAAGCGCAGTAAGCGGAGGCAGGAAAAAGCTGCCGCAGCGGCGTCAGTTTCAACACAAAGAAAACCAAGTGCTAATGGAACCTTTCTGCCAAGCAATCATGACCAAAACACTGTTTGGGCATTGGCTGGTATACAAATCTGGAGACAAACGTATGAAAATGCTATAAAATGGCACAATGAACATCAATTTAATTTCTGGCGTCAACGTGCTCAACACTTCCAAAAGGAAAATGAAGTCTTAAAGCAATGGAAGGAGTCCTGCATCGGAATTAAAGAAGAATATGAAACATCAGACGATGGTGAAGAAGATGATTATGAACACAACTTTGAAATAAATATATCAACAAGTGAACAACCACAAGTGGATGAAGAATATATGAAGTTTCTTGAGATAACACAAAAACATCGCGAGGAGCTGAGAAAAGCACGTGAGCAAGAGCAAGTTTTATAAATGTAAGGATAATACTTAAATTTGTTTTAAGTTTATTTATATATCCTTTTTTTCCTATTGATATCTGTGAAATATCCGCTTTCTATTATTGACCTTAAAGAAATATATATTTTATTTTGCAATATTTTCTATTTGTTTCAAATAAAATTAAAAAGTATATGTGAAAGTGTACAGTTATATATACCGAAAGCGATTAATCTCAAATATACTGTTTATGTATGCAAGCAAGGTAAAGTTTTTCGAAACTACTTCCTACGCTGAAAATCCCATTTTCTAGACATTCTTCCATCTAGCTCGATACACTTTTATATATTTAATATATTCATAATGATGTAGCCTGCAGTAGTATTTAATATCCATTTCCAAATTAAGTGTGATTAAGCTTAATCGCTGAAATAACTAAAGCAATCATTTTCTTATAAAAAGTAAATTTTTAATAAAAATGTTTAATAGTTTACAAGAAATGTAATTTTGATTTTCTTTTACACTTTCACAGTAGTTTTCTTATTGTTATTCAGCAACTTCGTATCTAACATATTTAAATCAATCCATTTCCAATTCTTTGGCTAGCAACTCTGTACGCACTCTTAACATTTCCTTCATATCAGGTTGCAATTTCATAATCTCAACAGCTTCTTGTAAAAGTTGCATAGCCTCCATTAGTCTCTCCTGAAAATGCAAATACAAAACATTTATGAAAATACTCAATTTTGAATGCGACGCACATTCTATAAAGAAATACTCACTTGAGTAGCTTCACGCGTTAGTAGACCATTTAGAAATTCACGTTTCGCTTGTACCACCATTGCCTCTTGTAAGTCGAGTAAAAGGTTACCTCTAAATATACTCCAGCCACCATCGAGCACATCAGCAATATCGAGCAGCTCTTGACAGAGTTCAACTTTACGTTGCACGGCAGCATCATTCATTTCTAGTTTTATGTTAAATTAATTTATAAACGTTTTTGAAATGATAATGTTTTTGCATTTACCATGCATATGGAATCCTGCCACATTGCCATAAAGTTGTGTTAACGCATATTTCACCTGCAGCACGTGCGTGTTCTTCTCGTGCAGCGTATCACGATAGCGATGTATGAATTCTTCAAATTGACGTGGTGACGATTTATTCAAAGCTTCAACTTCTTTTTGCATTGCTGCATTACCCCAGTTTATTTGTTTGGCAGGTATTTCATGGGGACACAATTGGCACTTCCACACTGCCGTATTGTCTAATGGATTTGTTGATATTATCTAAATGGAAGAAATAAAATGAATATATTTTGTTTGAAGGGTAATCTATTTGTCTAAAATTTCATCCCAATTAGGCTGGTGTCTCAGCAATTTCAACACTGCCGATTTTAAACACGTGTTTTGTTCTAGTGCCAAGACACAGTGATACTACCTTATGGAATCTTCCCCGTGCATCGAAGTACTAATGAGTCTTAGAAACTCTTACATTGAAGCAATACTAGAACTCGAATTGCTCTCTATCTATTCCAGTTTAATGAGTAACTATAATTTGGAAAACACTCATAAAGTACAACAATATTAGTACCCTATTTTTTCTCTCTTTAAAAAATTTAAATTTCTCGATTAAAATAGTTTCAGATGCATACTTCATTCACTTCCAATAGTTTTGTAAAAACTGTGGAAGTGAATGTGTTCTGTGGAAAAAGGTTTCGACATTGAATATTATTATTATACATTTTATGATCAAGAAATGGAAAACTATCGTAAAATACACGTCCTTAGCCACTCTTCTTAAGCCTATAAAATTTTAGTTTTTCAGTCGTTCCTATGAACTGTTTTAAAGTTAATTCACTATATATGTAGAATCTAATTCTTTTGATTTTACACTTAACACTCTTCTTCTTTACCTTTCCAACTTTACATTTGCTGCATAGAATCGCTCCAGCAAATGTATCCAATTCGGTGGGGTCTTTGCAACGAGTACACATGCAGTCGAAGCATTTCGCTTGCAACAGATGCATACGTCGCATCAATGTACTCTTTAATGGTTGAGTATACGATATGGAAATGATGTCACCCTTGGCAATGTGTGTCTTGGCAATGAGTAAAAGTTGCATTTGTTCATCAAAAGTGTGGCGTGCATTAGAGACACAGTCATGAGAGATCATTGCAGCGGCCGGATAAAGAGCACGTACCTTACGCCCAATAGATGGCTGACGTACCTCAAAAGCGTTTGTATCGAGCGTGGCAGCAACACGTAGAATATCCATTTCATCCCATTCGCTCAAACCCAAAATTGTCTTTACAAATGTGCAGAGATTAGCGCTTAATATTTTATAGAGAGGCGTATCGATGCGTTCTTGTAAATGGTCTTCTAGTTCGTTGAGACGTTCAAATTGTGCAGGGTTTTTCTTTTTCATTAAAATACAACGCAAAGGTAGTATAACGCAATACGCTGATTCCTTTTTATTTGTTTGTGCTTTTGCGAGATCATAGTCGATTTTGGCACTAAATTTACGCGCTGCCATTAGTTCACATTCCTCTGTATGTAGCGGTGAGCTTTCACAATCCGAACCACACATAGGCCAGGCACATTTCCGGCATTTGTAGTAATTACGTTGCGGTGGTATGGGTGCTGGCAACATTCTGTGACAGCCCAGACACATAGGGGAACACGCCACCTTTGGGCCGTGTATTAAAGGCATTTCACGTAGGACTATCTCACCTTTTTTGATATCACGTGTTGCACGCAAATGGCGACCGAGTACGACGTCGGTTGCAATCTGTAAGAACCAAACAAAGCCCATATTAAATATCTAGAATTATATATTTCAGTAATGAGGTTCGTATGATAATGAAGATAAAAAATAACAATATAATATCAATGATATTAAAACTTCGAAAATACTTCACACTTTTGTTGCATCTTAAAATAAGATACATTATTTATTCATTTAGATGCCGGTTCCGAACCTGGATGACTAAACCCTATACATGGTAGCCACGAGTATCGACGACCGTAGATCCCTAATGCACTTCTCCAAAAAGGCAATTCCAAATGAAACACCCAGCCTAAACAAAGATCACTAAAGATATGAATGGGCTACTAGTGTTTGGTTAGCCTCTAGGGGTGTTAATGGGGTGGTGATGCGATTATATAGCCTCTCCCACTCAAATGTCAACCTCACCTACACGGTGGTGCACCCTGTTATTTACTAACGAGGCTCTGACGACCGATTGAAGGCGGTATATTCCCTCCCCCCTAACTCAGGGTGTCATGCGTTACCGTGCCCATGAGTGGTTTGCAGCCAGGGGGTTAACTCCGGCTGTATTATAACGGCGCCTTCCGGATACCTGTCCGCCTCCGGGAGTAACTGTGGACTTCCCGTGGCATGGGGCTCTGTCATGGAGGACTTCAGTTCCCCTTTTTTTTATTTAGGTCACCGGATTGCCATGTCGAGAAAGTGACCGTACGAACCAGATGAAATGAACAAAACTAACACAAGCCTTGGAAGAAGAGCCACTGAGCATGGCTTAAAAGCTCAAACAAATACAACATCTAAATATGCACCAACCAAAAAGATAAGCCCATCACTTCGTGCGTATCGGAATAAAAGAGCTGCTTACCGCTTGATTAATAAACTCGGCTCAATTCCTGTGCACGAATTGTACGATACTGAGTGTGAATCTCTCACATGGGCTAGAGAGGTCCTTGCTAATAACAGGGAATCCTCCTCCGATGATGGTACTAGAAAATCCCACAACGATGGTAATAATAGAAGACCTAACGACGATAGTAACATTAAGAAACCCCACCACAATGGTGGTACTAGGAGACCACGCGACAATAGTAGTACTAGGAGACCCCGCGACGATAGTGGTACTAGGAGACCCCGCGACAATAGTGATACTGGGAGACCCCGCGACGATAGTGATGATAAGAGACGGCAACATGCAAGTTACATAACCCCTAGGTCTACTATAAAAAGACGATTTAGCGGAGCAGCCAGGAAAAGGCTTGCTTATCTTCTAAAAAAAGGGATGAGTGTGGAAGAAGCCAAAATTAAAGCCATCGAACCCATGGATATGAGACGCGACAATAGATTAGAAACGTCGGTTCGACGTACTTCCTCTCAAACTGAAAGGGAAGCCAAGCGTCCTAGGTTGCCAAGGGAACAATTATCCCCAAGAAGATATGATGATGATCGCAGAAATACAGCGTCAACCAGAACTCCTAGAACTGTTCGGGGTAACACACAAGTAGCAATTCTATCATGGGATTTTCCAAATACAACTTTTACACCTAAGCAAATGGACACAATTCAAGAGGCCATTATGGATAGAGTGCTCCAGCAAAGGAGAGGAAGTGTAAAACCCAAATTTCTAGGGGCTTTATATAAAACAGGTTATCTAACACTAAACTGCATCGACGAGGATACTGTAGATTGGATCAAGTCTGAAATCTGTCATATAAAACCTTGGCGAGGTGCCGAACTTGTAGCGAAAGATGAAAGCCAAGTTCTTCAACCAAAGACCTACATAGCTTACTTTCCTGACTCTGTCAACACAGAGACCGAGAAAATTTTGGCGTATATTCAAAGCCAAAACGCCGGTCTAAGAATAAGTTCATGGCGTGTTGTCTATCGAGAAAACAGAAACACACATGTAAAGCTCATTCTCGCTGTAGACCAAATATCTGCGCTGCTGCTGGACGATGCCAACGGAAAAATCGCATTCAAGTTTGGGCAAGTGCAGCTGAAACGAGCTGCTGGTGACGAGGAACCTAAATCCACGCAAGAGTCAACGCATTGGAGGCAACCCGACTTTGCACCACCACCACCGCGTTGGGATTCAAGTCTTCAGTAAATGTGCCCGGACGAAACTCCACCATGCCAAGGCTGTCATGGCTAGATGGGGAAAAGGGTTTGATCAAGGGCAGCTGCTTACTACTACAATGATATGCAAGTGTAAGACTAAAGAGACTTAAAGCTAAATAGTTGAATGTCTAACTTTTTCCCCCCTTTTCCAGAACTTACAAAATTCCAATCCTACTATAAGTAGATCAACAGAAAGAAATAGAGGCAGTTTGCGCCTCAACCGATTTTCTTCGGAAAAGAGCATAAAGCGCTATCAGAGTGATCAATGGGTTAGCAATACTAAAAAACCACTCGTTCACTGTATCGCCCACAATGTAGTATGGGAACGCAGTCAACATATATAACGAAATAAAAGGTGAGTTTTGTTAGAATTTCTTAAACAAAAACTGGTAGTTAGCATGTCATCAAATATTTACGAAGAGAAACTGTTGAATCTATGAAATCTCTTAAATGCTTTCATAAGTTAAGATGAAATAATGAAACATATTGTTAATTAAAATCAAATTTTGGCAGGACTAGAATTTTGATTGGAAGTTTGACCCGAAATCTGCTCGTATTCCTTTGTCTATACGATTGTTCTTTTAATTTTTGTTGTACAAATTGTTTTAATTTTACTAATATTTATTCTAGTATTGCTGTTATTTTCAATTATTAATTTTTTAATTATTAAATTATTTTAGATCAGTTTTTGTTTACTTCCCTGTATTTTTAATAAATACGTATCTATTTTGTATCTGAATTTAAGGTTAATCACCTTACAATTTGAAATTGAGCCAATCAAAAAATAAATCAATAAAAAATCGGGGGATTGAAACATTAGTATATGTAAATATTTTAAAACCACTTGAGCCTAAAGAACTACAAAGAACTACGTCACAATGACCTAAATTTAAATTTAAATTTTGGCTAGTGAAACAGATTTAAAACTTTTCTATATGTAAATAAAATACTTAAAAATCAAATAAAATAATTTTAAACGTTTTTCTTTCTTTTTTTCTGCTAGCTCGCTAACCTCATAGCATTTGCACTGCGCTTTGTGGCCTTTTTTCCAATGAATTTTCTGATGCTCCTTGCCACAATAAACGACGCTTCTGCATCCGCCACATTTTTGCGTAGCCTCTATCCCACAAACGGCACACTTACAGGGATTTGTCATAATTTAAAAGACAAAGACTTTTTATTATTTATATATGATTGAATTTAAATTTTCTTCAGTTTACAAAAAAATTTTCAACTTAATCAAAAGAAAATATTTGGTGTTTGCGTAATCACTGCTGCCGAAATAAAGGAAACGAAGAACGATCACTTTTTAAATTTAAACTAAATTTTTATACATAAATATGTATAAAAATTTCTGTGGAACAGCGAAAATTAATGCAACAACGCGCAGCGCGAGTGAGCATAAACTAATTTTCAGTAATTCAGTCTTCATCTGAATGACTGAAAATATGCACCGAGAATACGCGGCGACAAGTGATGTTTCGTTTGCTTTAGCGGCAACGGCGATCTGCGGTGTATCAAAATTTGAGAGAACAAAATGATGACAGCGCGAGGACAGAGAGACATTCATTTATTATTGGCGGTCGTCGTGTGGCAAAACTTTAATGTGGTTTTATTAATAGAATCATTATTTTTCTTCGTTTTGATTTCATTTGTAAACATAAGCAGGAGCATGTAAAATAAAAAGATGCGATATTGTTTTTAAGTATTAAAATTCTGGTTTGTTTTTTATTTCGAGAAACACTCGCAATTGAATGGAAATTCGCACGTGGCTGTTGTGTTGTATTATTGTTAAGCATTAATAACCTTAAACAAAACTTAAAGGAAATTCATTTAAAGTAGGCATTCAATTCTTCATTTTTTGTTTAGGCACAGTTTTGAAAATGTTATTCGGAATTTAGGTTACATAGATTTTGTCCTTTAGTAAAATGTCAATATTGAAATGCACATATAGTCCGTTCAGAGAAATAAAATCAACAAGTTGTAGGTTAGGTTATGTGGTTGTCCCTCATGACACAGTCGGCTAAGAGTTGGCATGTTGTGGTGCACACTCCACCCCTTTAAAAATCTATGGTACTTATGTAAACCATTCAGATTTTATTATGCATTTTAGTAGGCCCAAGTTAGATAAGTTGTGGAAGCATTGACTTAGGATACTTTCCTATAGTGGCAGAAGCAGTGGGAGATGGTCTCCTGTTATAGACTTAACAAAAACATATTCTTGGAAATATCAATCAATGGTGAAAACCAGGCATAAAAAAGTGTTCTGTCGTCTCTTCATATTATTCCTCTGAACCGTAAGCTGTACAGGAAGGATTGCGCCCAGACCAATTATATTTAAATGTTTATCCCAAGAAAAGTGAACTGTGTATGATATAATCCTAACACCAACAATCGTGTTTGTTGAGTGATAACAAAGAGTTTTTCTGACGATTCAAGATTGTAGCACTTCAATTCCTCCCATTTATGATTTCGCACACTCGTTAGGACTGTTCTAATAGAACAGTCCGAATTCTAGATCAAAGAAACCAGTTTCTGAACTGGGTCAGTGGATTCATTCCGACGAAATCGTTGCTTTCTGACTATTATACTTTTCAAAAGCTGGATGTACATTTCCCAACTATGTAGTTTTGGCCTATTGCGTATCTCGATCGAATACCGATGAACGATTGACTAACTTTAGTTTGCCAATTATGAATTTCAATTTAATCTAACAAAAGTAGAGCTGCCGAATGCCAGTCGCTTGAAATTTGTTAATCGATCTACTTAAAAAAAAAAGATTAAAATGTAAGTATTTACCAGATATTTATACATTTTTAGTTGAAAACTTATTTTCTCATTTTTTTCTTAAAAAAATCAAAATAAATATAAAAAATTCGAAGCCATTTAAGAGATATTTATATATACAATCGGACTCTTCTATAACGAAATACACTATAGCGAAGACTTCTCTGTAACGAAGTTTTTTGAAGGTACTGCGATTGTTTCAGTTTTCTCAGCTTATAGCTTCTAGCAAACGATGGAAATAAACTAACAAGATGCCCTTATTAAATTTAAATTCACAATATGTAGTTCTTTTTTCAGTCGAATAAGCTGCACGATACAAAATGAAAATTTATCGATCTGGTCGATTATAGTCAAGTCGACCGTCTACCGAAATTCCCTATAATAAAATCTTTTGATGCTTTACATTAATTGATATTAATTAAGAAATTGATGGTAAAAAATATAATTCTTGTTTCTCCACTTTTCTCAGAAACCTGACGTGTTAAGAAAATTCTAACTTAGGATTCGTAATCAGCGCATTAAAATCTATATACAGTCGAACTTCTCTATAACTTCTACACAACGAGGTTCTCCCTCTATTGTAAATTAATTTTAAGAACAGCTTTTTCGTTCTGATTTTAGTATGCTTTAATCTTCTTATAACGAATTTCCATATGGCGAATTTTTCTCTACAACGAACAATTTTAGCAGTTGTAAATTACGCTCCCTTTTTGATCTCCATATAACGAATTTTTCGCATATCAATAATCTTCTTACCGAGCAAAAAGTAAACATATTTTGGCAATACCCTAACGTCGAAACTAACAATTGCAATAAAAAACACAAAGTGATCAAATTGAAAATTACGAATTATTTCCTTTAATTAAAAAAATCATAATTTCTCTACAATGAACTTTCTATATAACGAAGTAATTTTTTGGTTCCTTCCGAATTCGCAATAGGGAATTTTTGGAAAATTGCTGCAAAAATCCCGTGGTTATGACAAATGTTTTTTTTTTTCAAGCTGATGAAAAAGAAAATATCAGAAATGAATTCTCCATATCCACAAACATATGTATATGTATATAAGTATAATTGTAAGCAGATACAGTGAACACTCGGAATTCTTATGTTCGGAAATCTTAATTGTCCAGAACTTAAGCAATTTTTGACTTGTATGTAATTTCCTACAATTTTAAGATTTGACCTAAGTTTTCTGAGTAGGTTTGGAATTAATTTTTGTTTGATTGTTCATCTCGCTTTTAGTACTTTTACCTAATAAAATACTTCTGTATACAACGTACATAATGTATCTATAAATTTTCTATCATCCAAGACGTTATAATTATTTAAAACGACTATGAAGCTTAGAAAAATAATAAATGCAACGACTATGTAAAGTTACTTTTCTTGAAAAAATTTGATTTTAAAAACCGTCCAAAAATCTTAAGAATTCGGAATTCTTAAGTAGCCCAAGAATACACTACTTAAGAATTCCAAGCGTCCACTGTATATATATACACATGACCTGTGCGCTGATCATAAACTCACAAGTCGGCCTTTCTGAAACACTAACCATCTACATACAAATTCTTTTATGAAAATAAGGAGTTAAAACTTTTTCTTGTCATTGGATGTATGTATGAAAAAGTGCAAGCGTGATTCGTTTGATGGTCAAACTAGCAACATATATGCTGTTATTCGACAAATAGGCCAATTATTTATAAGTAATGGTTAATCGGGGCCCAAACATAATCAGCCTTATCGTGAGTTTCACGCAAACAACATTGCGCCCGAAATATTGATCTTTTATTTTTCCCTTTTCATGAATTATTGTAGATGTTCGGAAAATTTCAGTTTTAATGAGGTTTATAAAACTTTTAATATTTTTATACTTTTTTGCACAGCTGTCAAAATCCGAAATTGTTTTATCGAATTGGTATAGCTTATTAGAAATGAAATTTTATTTGGGTGAAACTCTCAATGCGTATTTAAATTTAGGGCGAAAATAAAAGTACGAAGGGAAATATTTTCCACATGGAATTCAGTATAAGGCTGAATATCGATGGTCATACGTTGACTCCTCGTAAGTACTTTTTCACCACTTTTGGAAGACAAGACAATAACGCAATAAATTTCTATGAAACTTATATTTAAATAAGTTTAAAATAAAACAAAATAATTCCAAAAACATGTTTTTCTTATTTAAAATGATTTAAAAATCAATTTTACATATTCCTTATATTTATTTACTACTTTTTTCCGTCTCTTTCAAAAGTGGTGAAAAACTACTTACGAGGGGTCAACGTATGACCATCGATATGTATATCCCATATATGACAGTAGAGAAAATAAAAACAAATTTGTGGCTTAAGTTTTCATTCGAAATTAATAATTTATTTAAAAATGTTCGTTTTTTAATAAATTGATAAATTGGAAATCAGTCTTTTCTATTTTAAAATTAACGGTTGCAGTTTGATTACAAAAAGAAAAAATTATGTATATGTGAATCAAAATATATAGAATGTAAATTAGCTATATATAATGAAATGTAACTATTACTATCTCAAGTATTTTTCATACTTATATTTTGTTTTGTTATAATAAAATCATAAAAAAATGAATTTTATGAAAAAATTATATATTTAATTATAAGCTTAAAAATAAATTTTAGCTAGCTTTAAGCAACATTATGTTCTTTTCGTGTATTTTTGTTTTTTTTTTCTTTTAATATTAATGAGTCATTTTCCACATTTAAATTCACATTTAAGTAATTTTCGTTAATTTTTTGTGTTTTTTCAATATAATTTTTACATTTAGTTATAGTTTTTACTTAATGAATTTTTTAAAATAAATTTTTACCTTTTTTGTTCCGTTTTTTAATAAATATATAAAGTTACACAACAATTCTTTTTATTTAGCACTTTTATTTTGCATTTAATAACATTTTTTTTAAATTATTTGTATTAATCAATATTTAAGCTGCATTTCATTTTAAATTGAAAGTAGGTATAGAAATTCAAGCAATTTAAGACAATATAAAAAAATGTTGCCAAATTGCAGTTTTACAGAAACGTATTTCTATAATTTCAAATTTTTATTTTATTTAAATACAAATTATGCAAAGCATCCATATTTTATAAGACTTGAAACTTATTTTTATTGTGACAAATATCAGCTTTAAGGTATTGTATGTCAAATCTCTAATATATGTAGTTGCCAAATTTTCTAGTTTCTTCAAGATATCTAGTCAGAGGCGTTAAAAAATGTATCTCTTAATTTATTACTCTATAAAGAATAGTTTATGGTTTTGTCCGTTGATTTTCTCATTTTTTGAATTTGCAGAATTTTTAAAGTCGAACTCATTTGTTAATGCAATTAATGATTTTTTCATCTGGCTTTAAAAACAATACCACTTTAAAGAATATATTCATTACTTAGTTCATATTCTATCATTCATGAGCATCGATCTCAAAGTACAGTTATTTTCGAGAACGTTGTTATTTCTACTGAGCATATGAGATTATACCAGTTTTAACTTTTGAATCAATTTAAATGTGTTTAGGTCAAAACTGTTTCAATAAGATGAAATTCAGTTAAATTAATTCATAGAATGGAAGTAGAATTTTTTGGGTTTGGAAAAGAGAGTTTTATCATGATTTTTGACTGTTTCTTTAAACAAATCAAAATATTGATCTCATGATACATAGAGAAACTTTGAAAAATGTCAATTTGAGGTTGGGTAAAAGACTAGTAAGCGGTGAGAAGGGTTTTAGTTCCCTAATGGGTTTTATGAATTTTCTTAAAATAGTTGATATTTATATGCGTAACACAGTACGTAGAGAATTTTATTCTCACTCAATGCCAACCAATGACTATGGTTGGTTAGTTGAAAGCGGAATAGGAAGGAAATATGTACACTTTCTCTGTGCGTAAAAATAACTATAAGAACCTAGGTATGCGAAAATTTCGAAATGGAAGTATGAGACAATGTATTTTGGAGAAATTTTTTCTATGTAAGATATTTGTAATTTATTTCACTAAGCTAAATTGGACCCGTTGATCTAAGTTACAGCGATTATAGTTTGAAATGGAAAGAAGCGAACTACAAAAATGAAATAGAATTCCCGATTTGTTTATCTTCTTATGCAAAATTGGACCTATAAATCTGTAGAAGACTTTATTCTGTAAATGAATTAAAGTTTCTTTCTACTGATTCTCACTAGTGACATTAAGATAATAATATATGAAGTAGATGATTTTTAAAATGGTAGATCTTGAAAAATATTTGAGCAACAGCTTGAACTAATTTTTTGGCACTGATTATAAGAATGAATGTGATAACTTATATATTTATTTAGCAAAACATGTAGGTATTTAGATCAAAGGTATTTTCGGCTAATTTTCAAAATTTGTTTAGGAAACCTATAAAATGTAGATATAGGCGCAAGTTGTAAATAAGTTTCAGAGCATACAAATTAGCTAGTTAGTTCTGTTGTAATATAGGAAATACATATTGAGTTACTTTTTTGCCACTGATATCAAGATTACTGTAGTGGAATGGAAGCTTTGAAATTAGGTGTTAATGACAAACAAAAGTACTTGGCAACTTTTTCAGTTTTAATTAAGAAATTATAATTATAATTTATAATCAGAAAATTTTAACTACTTATTTTTACAATTTCGTTTTCTAATTGATTCTAAACTGATGGTTCTTGTTTTGAAAGCGTAGTCCAATATTTGGGGGTCAGTTTGAGGAATTACGTTAAGATTTCGAGAGTTTATTTTGACTGAATGGATAAATTTTTCTGCATAAAAATTATAACATTAGCATAAAATGAATTTCAAAAATGTTATTGGAATATCCAACGTTGCCACATTTCAGTTATATAATTATGTATGCAAATCAAAATGTAAGCTATGGTTGTACTTCAAAAATCCGTATGATATGCGTGTGCAGATATGATGGCAACACTTTTGAATTAAAATTTAATTAAAAAAATTTCTAAGAAAAACTGTAAGCATACTTTAAGGCTTTTAAGCTTGTGATTAATATATGGCATAAATGCAACAAGCTTTCGCAATTAATAATAAAAAAATATTTATATATATGTTCGAATACTATAAACAAATTTACATATACTTAAAATTAAAAATTTGCTAAAAACGTAAAATTAATAACTACGTATAAAGAAAAGAACGCAGTGCTAAGCAACACTTAAACATTAATAATAATATTTTCAATATAATTTTTACTAGGTGTATTTTGTAAGTTTGTTTGTATATTTATGTACGATATCGATGCACTTCTTTCAAATACGTCAGAATTATATTTTTTCTCCTTTTTCCTCAAAATGATGATAATGATGATGAATATGCTCATGTACATAACGATGTATTAAAGATGATGATAATGAAGCAGCAGCGCTTGAATTATCAGCAGAGCCCCCAGCAGCATTTGCAATCGCATCATTATTTTCTGGGCTAATACTACCGCCACTTTCAGTTTCCTCATTATCTTCCTCCTCCGCGGCCGCTGCTGCTGCAGCCGCTTGGTAATTTTCGCGTAGTGCGAACTCAACAATATCATCGACATTGACGTCATCATCATCATCGTCGTTTAAATCAATTAAAGTGCCTTCAGCAACATGTGGTAAATCTGTCGAAGGATTGGTGCTCTTCAAATTTTCTTTCAGTTCATTTTTGAGCATTTCATGCTGGGCTATTTTGCTGGCTGCTGCTGTTATCAGTTCATTGGAGGTGGCAGAGGTTTCGTCATCATCTGTAGTCTGACCACTTAATAAATTTTCACATTCAATCGGATCACCATTTATTGGTATCAATGATATGTAGTCATGTTTTTCGCTCAGCACTTTGGCGATGCTGCCGTTTGAGCTGCTCGAGTTAATGATGCCTGCCGTGCCGCCATTCGGCGACGCTGCCAAATTTCGCTGCTGCTGTTGATGTTGTCGCTTATGCAATTTGTGTTTACGACGTTGCAAATTTTCTTTATTGTGGCATTCTGCATTCAAGGAGCTCTCTTGCAATTTTTCACTCAGCTTTGCATACAGTGAATTATCATAACTTTTGACATATTTTTGACGTATTTTTTGACTTTTCTCACGTGCTTGCAGGCATTTCACCAATTGTTCGCAAGGATTGTGCAAATTCAAGGCGGCCAAGTTTTGTTTACTTGTCAATTGTTGCTGCTGTTGCTGTTGATTATGATGTACTGCTGCCGAGGCCGCTGCCGACGATGACAAACGTTGATAACCATGATATTGTGGCGAATTTTGTGTGGTTGTTGCTGTACCGCTGTTGTGAGTTTGTTGTTGATGCTGTGTATATGAACCGCTGCGCAGAATTTTGCTCGTTTTGATTTGATTTGCTGCTGTTGTGCTTACAAAGATTTTTGGCGTACTTTGCAGAAAAAGATTAGGAACTACTTTGATGGCAGCTGCTGTCATTAAAGGTTGAACAGTTGCAATCGGCTGACGCTGCAGCTGTGGATGATGATGATGGTTAGTTGTGGTGGGTTGATTACTTATCGTCATTGCTGCTGGCAATGGTGGTGGAGGTGAATGACTATTACTGTTTGTACCGCCCCCACCACCACTGCCGGCACTGCCACTTCCTCCGCCCCCACCACTGCCACCGCATATGGTCGCGTGTAAAAAAGAATCATAACCACATAAATTAATTTTACTATGATGGCCGCCGATGTTGGCATTTTGTGCGGCTAAGACGGCCGGATTAATGGCCATTTGCTGATGGTAAATGGGAATGTGTGGTTGGGGATGATATAAGCTGCTGCTGTTGCTGTTGTCGTGTATGCTTAAGTCGATGCTGTTGTTGTTGCAAATGATGTTGCTGCTGCTGTGGTTGTTGCTGTTGTTGGCATTGTTGCTGATGAGACTGCTGTGGTTGATAATGGAATTGTTGTGGTTCGCAATTAATGTTGGTATTTTCGACACTGTATTTGAACGTTGTCGATGCTGCTGCTGCTGCTGTTGTTGTTGTTGGTGTTGTGACTGCTGAGACAGTGGCTGTTGCTGATGAGTGTGTGGTTGTCTTATGGGACTCACATTTGCTTGGGGTTTTCTGAAAGTGTCATAAACGAAAGGGTAATTAGTAATCTTCTTCTTTGCACGTATGCGTGTGTGTGGGGTGTAAAGAAATGTTATGTACATATGTAAGCATGGAATGAGATTTGTGAGGAGAGAGTGTCATCGTAAAATCGTTAAATACTTTATTCTAAAATTAAAGATGATGTACCAAAAAGTGCCAAGTTTTTATGAGAGTACATACATGTACAACTTTAAACTTGAACAAGATTTTAAAAAAGTTATAAATTGACTAGAAACTCAAAGAAATTTAACCGTTAATAGTTAGTCTACAGCTATTACGATGTCATGCAACGTTGCCGTGTTTCATTTTATTTCAAGTTTATTGAAGCTGATAGTAAAAAACACTTTGGAACTTCTATTAAAACATTTCTATGACAACCGCGTTGCCATTTTTTAAAGTACTAATGTTTCAAACCTAAGAATTCTTCGAATTTTCACCGGATTTGAATAATTTAATAATTTAACAAAGTCTTAATCATGCAGCTCCAACATTCACATAAAACTTAAATTAAATCAAAAGAAAATTTAACTAAAATTAAGACAAATGGGAAATGAAACGAAAATAAATGAAAATTATGAACATGTCAAAAACGTAATGCAATTAATAGAAATACACATGCAATATTTTTCGTACAGTATTTGTATTTTTTGTGCAATATTTTTTATGGTATATTTGCTGTTTAGATTTATTGGTATTTTTGTGAGGGAATGTATGTATATATGTATGAATGTGTTGGCGGTTATTGTGTGTATGTATTGCTTCTCTTACCCGTTCATCTGAAAACACAAACGATTTTTCTCCATGCTTTCCCTGATAATGCTTATCAAATCATTACGATTCAATGCGGTTTTCCAACATTCGGCTGAATTGCGTTTTTGTGCCATTGCTGCTGCCGCCGCTGTTGCACTCATCATCATTAAGCCATTTTTTCCATGTGGATTACGTAGTTGTACACCATCGACAACATCACCACCCACTATCAATTGCTGTTGTTGCTGCTGTTCTTGTTGTGCAATTTTTGTCATTTGTTGCTGCTGCTGTTGTTGCAGCACATGACGATTTTTCCAACATGCTTCATTGCCTACGGAAAGACTGCGTTGTCGTGTTTCAAGACAATGATCCTGATACTATTGAGATGTTGTAATGTGGTAGTAGTAGTTTGGTTGTTGTTGTTATGGTTAATATGGTTGTTGTTGTTGTCATGGTTGTTGTGATGCAAATGAAATGAAAAATAAGAAAAGAAGAAAAATTTAAATTAAAATCATAATATAAAAACAAAATGAAAATTAATGAAGTAAGAAAGAAAAAAATGAAATATGTAAGAGAACAATACAAAATAAATTCGTAATTTAAATATTGCACCGCTGCATCTATTGCACTTCCAGTTAAGTAATTCATTTAAATTTATTAACTACACAGTCAGCCAAAATGATGGCTAAAAGTTTTGGTCGGAGTCAGCGTATACTTGTTGGAAAGAAGAAGTGCTCCAGATCCCTGTCGTTAAGTCTGTTTTGGGATCCTACGTAAATTTTTTTTCACGGTCCTACAGTTTTCTGATTTCAGAACGAAAAAACAAAACGGAGTACGCGCCTTCTACCACTTAACAACAATGTTCTGGAGCACTTCTTCTTTTCAACAAGCCTACGTTGTTGCAATTAAAATTTTGTTCTCTACAGTTTTGTTTGAAGTTAAAAATTTGTAATGCAAGCATATGAAATTTGACAACGTTGCATCTGTTGTACTTAAAATTAAGTTAATTCTTAATTTGTTAACTGGATATTTGCTCATTGCACATTTTATGATCAAGCAGCTTGCAATCCATGCAAAATTCGTTAAATTCAAACGTATTTTTCATACAATTATATACCAATTTTAAATTTATCAAGGCCGCTAACTTTGGTAACATTCACTTTTGTGAAGTTGCATGCATCAGAAATGCAATCTGAATTTCTATATCAGATTTGCAAAGCCAATTTAAAGAAATATGCAATATGGAAACATTTGTTAAATAAGAAAAGAATTTTTACGAATTTTGAGCTGCTAAATTTTTCAATATTCACAATGACATTTAACGATTTTGTTAAATATAAAATAGATGTAGCCTATTTTAAACTGAATAACGCAAACCCGCAAAATCTGATAACATTCAATATTAAATAATACTTTACGGGGTTTTCAAACTTCGTTAAATTAAGATGAACTTCGAATTGTAATTCTACAACATATGAAATTTGGCAACGTTAAATTTTGATAAACATTTGAAATTTGACAACTTCGTAAAAAAAGAAATAAAACATATTCTTTTACATTACCTTTTGTTTGCGGGCCTTTCGCAGCATTTTAACACGAGATGACGCCTGCTTCATATACACATCAGTTGGCGATCTGCCATGTGAAGGATGATGTCCAGCAATAACTGCCGCTGCTGCTGTAGCTACTGTTGCAATTGTATTGCTCGTATCCACACCACAAACACCACGACATTCTTCGGGCATATTGTTGCTGGTTGTTATAGGGGTGGTAATGCTGGCATGCATATCACATTTCTTCAACAAAACCGCTGCCGACGACGATGTCGCAGCATCTTTCGTACAACATTTGAGATTCGTTACTGCTGTCACATTCTCATATAAACTGTCATGATGTTGACAGTTTTGGTTGGTGGTTGACGTTGACATTTCCATGTTATGCTGTTCTATTTCCTGTTGCCGCTGGCAACACTGTTGCTGATTCTGCTGCTGTTCTATTTTCATTTTATTATATTTGCTAGCATGACTTTTAGATGATTTGGGTCCACCAACTGCTGCTGCGGCTGAAGCCACTACTGTCGGTGTTGCAACCTCCTTATCCTTATCGCTATTGCTGTCATCATCTTCATCATCCGTTTTAATTAGTTTTCGCGGACGATAGCGATGTTGTCGGCGTGTGTGTCCAGTAGCATGTGTATGCCCAGCGGATGTGGTTGCAACACCACCACCATTCCCACTTCCGTGCGCTTTCGTATGATGTTCCAACATACCAATCCCACTGTTGGGCATTTTCTTTATTTTTCCACCGACACCATTACCCCCAGTACTAGCAGCAGTCGTAGCTGCTGCTGCTGCAGCTGCTGCGGCGGCGGCAGCCGCTTTAGATTTACCCTCTGGACTAACAGTGAGACGTACATTTATTGTTTTACTACCACAATGTGGTACAACTACCGACTTTCCAATCGACTCGTATATCGTATAGACAATGCCGACAATGTCGTCTTTTGTGATTTTACCATGATGACCATCCAGATCATAGAATGTGAATGAGAATTGTAGAGGCTGTGATGATTTGCCACCCTCAACAGAAACGTCACAAGTGAATTCCTGCAAAATGGAGAAAGAGAGGAAGGAGGTTAGCATTGAGAAAGAAATGAAAATTTATTAAAAATTACATTTTTCTTTTTGTTGATTCAACAATTTTCAATTTATGTATACTATCATACATATGCATGTAGTTGTAGAAGTGGAAGTTTCTTTAAAGCTTTCTTTTTTTTGTTAAGTGATAGACTAATACTTTTCTACTTTTCGTACTTGTTTTTTGGTGTGTAGGTTTTGATACTATTCTAATAATTTTTTATGGAAGTTTTATTTACTCTTGCGAAAAACATATTCGAAAAAAGTTAATGGCCAATAAAACCAAAAAACAAAAAAAAAAAATCTATAGTTTGTCTTGTGAATTTTTAAAATGAATTTAATACTAAAAGGATAAAACCAATTACAAATTACAATTGGACCACAGGAGATTTTTAAATACGACTGTAGTATGGAACACAATTTGATTCACAAGTAGGAATTAGAATCGATTACTAGTACCAGTCGGATCAAATTCAAATTAAGACGCCTATACTATTCAGATATTAAGGATATTCAGGACTTTGGCCCATTAAATGTAGTGATATAGCGCTTTTTAAACTCCGATTCCGGTAATCCTGTGAGTGAATAGAAATAATGGTCTGAAAATGCCCACTGTAGACTTCTTAAAGAAGAATTTTATATTGTACAATATATTCTGAAAGCAGTTTTTCTAAGCTATAAAAATTAATATAATATAATAAATTAATAATTTCACTTATTGAAATTTTTAGTAATTTCATTAAAAATATATTTCATATTGAATACGGATATATAAACAAGTATTTAAGTGTGTATATTTGATTTTATAACATCCTCAAGACAAAATTTTATTTGATTATGTTTCTTCGGCAATTGAAATCTATTTAATTAAGAAAAGCATATTTATTCTTGCACTAATTTTCTAAATGAATATTTTCTGGGGAAATTAATTTTTCTGTATCATTGCCAAAAATTATTTTCCAAATACAAAAATATTAATGTTTAATTCCGCCAAAAGTCAAAATTTATTAAATTATACACAATTTGCAAAGAAATATACGATCATAATCAAAATCTATTGAATTTCGCTAAATGAAAGTTTGACGTCAGCAGTAGGCGAGAGCAGAGAAACAAACTAAAAAAGATTCTTAGCATCACTAAATTATAGCATTTCAACACTATTATATCCATACATATCTACCGGCATGTATAAAAGTTTGTAACCCCCTATGGATATTTCTTCTTTTCCAGCTAATTGCACTATTATTCTTATCGAAAATTCAAATCAAAATAAATTGATTTAGGATTTTATTGAATTTACTACAACAACAGACATTACATGTTTATATGTACTCAAGTAGTATGTAGTAGCAGAGCCATTCAATGTTTTCTTAAACAAATAGAAACCAGTGCCGGACGCATATTTAATCCATTCATTCCATTTCATCATCAGATGAATCTCATCCAACCAACGACCAATCCACCCACTCATCCACTTGTAGTGCAAATATATAATTCAAATATAATTTTATGTATGCAGAGGAAAACAAAAGTTGAGATAAGTATATGTATAGTTAATTTTACATATAGTCTCTTCAAAAGAAATAATGAATGGTTTAAACGAATGAGGTTGCTATTTTCTAAATATTGAAGTGCAATGAAATTCGTTTTAAATATGCGTTTTTCGATTGTAAAAATGAAAATACGAGAACTGCCAGGTAAAGTATAGGTAGCGTTCGCGGAATGAATGTAGAAAACTTTAAAGTAGTCCCGTCCACAAACTGAAATGTTAGTATTTCGATTTGACATAATTTCAGTACTTTGAAGTTATATATAAACAGGCTTAATGAACAAATGTAGTCATCACAACAACAATGTATACAGAGACGGGCAAATCAGACGGCCGTTTCGGAATCCGCCACAATTCCTCATCAGTGATCTTAGTGATAGTTCTTAATCTTTCAATATCCTATATAAGCTACTAATATTTGAAATCATAACCAAGAATTACGGATTTGATTCCAAATATCTTCACTGAATAGAGATATTGAAAGAAACTACCACTACCGTTCTATACACTTATGTTGTTGTTTTTTTTCCCCATTGTAGCTAGTCTGCATAACAGTTCGTTATTTCAAAGTCTAGTACACGGGAGAGTGTGTGTGTTTGTGAGAAAATGATTCTAGGTGTCATTTTTTCTGAACGGTCCCCATTCGATCAGTTCATGATAGTTTTTTAGGAGACTATGAAAATTAAATCTAGAGGTTAATTTTCAAAGTCATGACTTAAGTTCATGCCAATTTCGTTATTTGAAGTTATATATAAACAGGCTTAATGAACAACTTCATCCCTGCTTAATAAAAATTCAATATAATGCCAAAGTAATATAATTAACGATGATATTAGAATAAAGTAATTTTGTGCTGTTGGCAGAAAGTATTGCCTTCCCCCATCACTAGGTGAAGGTAATATTACAATGCGGAGCTGGCTTCATTTGGCCTAAAGCCAATAGTATTCAGCTTGTAGAAATATTGATTGGTAGAATTAAGCAGATATTCTGTAAGCCAAATGAAAGAAAAATATTTGTCATCGGTATTCATACTTAAGCACTTTAGATAATAATGGCAGTCATTTAATTTTTGGGCATACCACGATTAAATGTTCCGGTTCTATGGATCATTTCCCAAGAGGCTTGACCAAAATTTTTACCAAATATAGCCATGATGTGTTAAACTCTACGAATAAATGAATCATAGCTGTATTGAAATATCATTGTAATAATATGAAGTACTTAAATAAAATCAAAATTAAACTGACGTTGTTTCAATTTAAAAACTTAAAATAAAATCCAAATAATGTGTTTGGGAAACTTTTAAATGGTAATATTAGCCTTTAGACTTATATTGGTTTTGAAGAAAAGCTGTAAAATATAGAGTAGGAAAATGATGTATAAGTGACGACCTCGATAGTCTAGTGGATAGTGCACAAAACTTTCATCCAGAAGGTTGCGGGTTCGATTCCCGTCTTGGTCTGGTGGTTAATTTTCGTAAACTTATTGTACAAGTTTACACCTTGGTTGATAATGGCATAACCACCGAGCTGATAAAAAATTGCCACACAGCCGTTCGGAAGCGGCGTTAAACTGTAGGTCCAACCATCGCCACTATGGACTCTTGTCTCTGGAGAAAAATAGGTCAAATTACACTTTAACTAACAATTTTAGTCAACTTATTTTGTTTCTGCATGTTGTTTTTTATTTTATCCAAAAAAAAGCGGTGTTCCGACCTAGACAGTGTTCGAAGTTTATTATTAAGAAATGGATTTGGTTATTTCAAACTAAGAAAGTTCATTGAGTGTTTCCTCAACGGTTTAGGTTCTTAGGTTTAAGTATGCGCGTGAGATGTTTTTTGTTTAGTTTACCATTGTTTTGGAACTAGTTATTATTTTTTACTACGCGTTTCGTTCTAAAATCATGCCCTTCTTCTTGATCTGATTAAGGCTAAAGTAATTGCCTGGTGGTGAAAATCCACATTATAAAAAAATTACTCACACCACTTTAGCACTCAACAGCTTATACATATATACCATACATAGGTAATCTGAAATTGAAAAGTATCTGTTGGCAAATTCATAGCGACCAAATTCTCTTTTCCTGCTGCAATATCTTCATATAGTTTTCCGAGTCTATATGTAAAAGTCTTTGTTAAAATTGTATGCTTTCCACTTGCATTCTAGCTAGTAAATTATAAACTTATCATTAATTCAAGTGGAAAAAGCATAACAATCATATTTTTTATAACACATACCTACCTACTTTTCATTTAAGATTTCATTAACGCAAGGGCGCCATTAGGCATCATTTAAAAAACAAAGAAAATACAAAAACAATTCAAGAGAGAACTACAAAAATATTTTAGCAATTAATGCGCATTAAAATCTCACTAAATATCAATAAGAAAACATAAAAACAAAATATATTCAAAACAAAACCACCCGTGGAGTATACGAGCGAGTACGAAGAAATAAAAAAATTTAAAACACAATTCTTTTTTTTTCAATCTATACGATTATTAAAAAGTGTAA
This sequence comes from Toxonevra muliebris, assembly GCA_963691655.1. Classification (NCBI taxonomy): domain Eukaryota; kingdom Metazoa; phylum Arthropoda; class Insecta; order Diptera; family Pallopteridae; genus Toxonevra; species Toxonevra muliebris. Next base: position 49,361,940 of record OY829326.1, on the reverse strand, counting down.
AACGAAAATGAAAATATTGAAAATGTTTGCGCATTAAAAAAATAATAATAACAAAATTGCATTTGCAGCTAATTTCATTAGCCATGTGCGGTAAAAAAAATCTCTAAGCACAAAGAAATTTTAAATAAAATTAAAAGTATCTACGAATACTTGAGGTGCCTAAATAGTTGAATGGGCTGGAAATGTGCATATAAAAATTGAAATAATAGAAACAAAAGAAAAAAAAATCTTTTTTATTGCGCGCATTTGAAGAAAAACATGCAAACGAACGGCGCTTAATGATAATAAACAAAAGTAATAATTATGGATATGAAATACTTTGCATACTTCTTAGCACTGTTTGACTATTGCTTCAGTTTATTTTTGCTGTGCTGTTGCTGCTCTCACAGAAAAATACAAATAAAAAATATTAAAAATAGATTTATGCAATTTTTTAGTTTAATTTAATTTTTTTTTCGTTTTTGTAGCATGCTGTCTTTAGTCAAACAAAAGATTTACTTAGCTAATCATATGAAGTTAGTAAGTGGTGGTGATACTCGTAAATTTCTGCCTGCCTGGCCTACAAAAAATTTAGTAGGTATTTCGGATATTAAATGCTTCATTTAAAATACGTTTTAAATGGCACAGCGGGGTGAATATGAATATGCAAACGTATGTATTTGAACATGTTTCACTACTTCTCGCATCAGTGCAGTTTTAATTCGTTAGAGGGTAACTCGGCTAGATTTTCGAGAGGGCGACAGAATTTCAGTAATTCTGCTGTTCTTCGTAATAGGTGAAGTGAAAATGTCAAAATGTTTTTTTTTTTTCATTTTTCGTTCGTTTTGAATTTAGAAAGGTCATAAATCTCAGAAAACATATTTGCAAAGGGAGCTTATTCCCTGCACGAGTAGAGTTACAAAAATAAAAAAAAGTGTAATGCGTAGTGCATTGGACCATAGTTTCCACGTTGGGGTAACACAAGCAAGTTTATTTGATAAGATATTGGAGAGATATTTTCAAGAAGGCACAACATTCACATAGAATTCTTGATTTAGACAAATTTTTAAAAGCGGCATTGAATAAAAAGATAGAAAAAAAAACCGAGACGAAAAGTTAAACTTAAAGAACTCCAGAAAATGATGGGAGTATAGTGTGTGAGAATGCTTGATTAATATTTCATTAGAGCTTGACCATTCAAAAGAGATCATTAGATAAAGATCTATAGATAAACTAGGTCAACTGACTGCTCAACAGATACTATATCAATATCTGATCTTGGTAATATAAAGGGAAGACTTTTTTTTAACTCAGAGGTCATAGCATTTGTGCTTGACGAAAATAATAAATTTCTCTGAAACGGCTCTGTCTCATGCATACGTTCTAGTGGCAGTAAATACACACTTGGAGATATGTACTTACATAAATACATTACATATTCAATGTAGTGTGAAAAATGTTGCCAAATACATGCTCATACAGCCACATATAGACTCACAGTAAATACAAAAATGCCTAAGTAAGTATATATGCATATACGCATGAAGTATTTTGGAATTTTGTTCTGTTATGCGCTTTAGCTTTTTTCACATTTTTGATGGTTTTTTTTTCTGGGTGCGACCTAAATGCCAATTTTCTATGCCGCATACTTAACTGAAAAAGACTTTTCTTATTTAAGCGATAAATGTCATTATGTTGTATGCAGCATCATCATCTCCTAGCTCCCCCTCTCAAGCATAGATACGATAAGTGCTACCAATGAAAAACATACGTAAATACCGTAAGTAAATAGCGCATACGTAAGCAACAAAACGCCATCTTTGAAATTACATTACGACGCGTCGTGCCATCTTCCGTAAATGTCATAAAAGTCAGCGTGGCGTAATAATTGTAAAAATACCTTAAAGATTATCACCAGTTTAAACTTCGTTATTTGCTTTTTTTTTTGTTTTGTTCAAGTGTTTACTCTGACACACATACGAGTATGAGTACGAGTACTTCCGTTTCCGTTCACTAATTTTATTACATTATTGTTGATGTAACAATTTTTGTTTATTTGACATTTTCATGGTATTTTACTTCTTCTTTTTTTCTATATTTTTGTGCTTTTACATCGACATTATAATTAAATTGTATTTTTTGGGGGATTTGTAATGAGATTTTATTTTCTTTTTTTTACAGTTTGATATTTTTAAAAATTTTAATTTGCATATAAAAAATTTGTTTAAAATAAATCCACATAATTAGTTTTAAGGTAATGAGATTTTATTGAACCAAATGTCATTGACATCAAAATGGAGGCTATCAAAATGGCGACAGTTTTTTCGTGTTGTGCATGTGAGAAATTTTTGACTTTCAATTGTTGATTGATAAATAAAGAAAACATTTGTGAATAATATCATCTAACCATATGGTTAAGGTATGAACCATGGAAATATATTTTTACTATTGAGGTACATAGACTGAAATATATTTTAAACAAGTCAAAAAAGTAGCGATCAATGAATGTTTTAGATAACTTTAATAACAATTTGTAAAATGTCAAACAGACCCTTTTACAACTTAAGCTTGATCCATTCAAAATATTTAATGGTCTGAAAAGTTTTGTAAATAAAATAGATACTCGTGATGCAAGCACGATAAGCGATTATTTTGTATATAGTATACCAACCTTTCTTGAAGTTTTTTAACCTGTTAAGGAGTACACATATATTTGTACTCAAATTTTTAAACATTTAAAAAATGTTTTAATTTATTTATTTATTAACACTATGCGACAAATTTCAACTTTAACTCTCGGGCATGGGTCGTACCATATGGAATGGAAGGGGTACGTACCCAGGATCAGTACCTTAGCTGAATTTTTTCGGATTAGCCAAATTTAGTGGTTTTTTGCCATTTTAGTTCCCGCTTTACATATTTTTCAAAACAAATTTAAAATATGGAAACATTAAGCGATTTCCGTCAGTGATATGCATACAACTTTATACTAAGTAATATAATATATTATTTTTTTTTGAAACATATCGCGTAAAGAAACCGAGCTCAAAAATTTAGTTTTCTTTTTGTAATTCATAGTAAAATTTGTTCTGAAATTTTGTAAAAAATTATGCAAAATTGCTGATAAATTCATATATAATAAACCGATAATCTGATTGGAAAATGTTGTATTTAGAGTTGATAGAAAATACAATTATCTTTAATTTGATATAAAGTTATTTAACCCTTTTGGGGCCGCAAGGAAACCAGCAAAGATATCGCAAAACCGAAGCTGGATTCGTATTCTCTGATTCCCATTAATTCTTATAATTTTTCATCAACACAGAAGTTTTTCGCCTTTGAAGACCTAAACTTTCATGGCTCACCGGCGACCCTGTGGCTCTTAGTGAAAATTTCGGCGAACTTTTTTAAAACGTTTTTATTAAATTTTTTTTAAAGATCAACAATGTTTTTTAGTATTAATTCTTCACTTAACACAAGAAACGATATAGAAAATCCGAATCTGGATTTGCTTTCGCTGATCCCCACTTTATTCTAAAAAGTTTAAGTTTCTATTGACGACTTTAGTGCCACCAGTAACCCATAGCAAAACCTAATTTCTTAAGAAAGTAAACAAAAATTTAAGAAAATGTTTGAGTAAATAATTCCATTACATAAAGAAAATTTGGCGTGTTTGGACAAATATTGTAAAAATTGTGAGCGATTGAAAACAGGTAAAAAAACAAAAAGGTAGAAATTTATTAAAATTATTAAATTAACAGTTTTTCAAAAAACTAAAAAAAACGGATTTTGGTTCACCGATGACCAATGGTCCCGAAAGTTTTAAAATAATTTAACAAGAACCGGAAGTATTGCCAATTAAGTAAGAAAAACCTTTTTTCAGAATGAAAAATAAGGAAATTTCGCAATATTTTGAAAACTGTTCCACTTAATTTTTTGTTTTGAATTCATTTTCGGATTTAGCGCCCGATTTTACAATATTTTTAAATTTTCAATTTACTTTTGAGAAATCAATTACTACACTTTGTTTTTTATTTAATTTATTCAAAAGTGCACACTAATTATATATGGGAAGCACTTTTTCTTTTCTTTTCTTATCTTACAAAACACTCACCTCTAAACGTATCCGTTCCTCTTTGCCATGTTGTTGCTGATGTTGTGCAGCATGACGTTGTGTCTGCTGTTGCGGTGGTTGTTGACTATCAACCTCATCTTGCTGCTGCTGCTGTGGTTGTTGCTGTTGATGATTCATTGCTGCTGCCATTTGTGAATTTACTAGTTTACTACTATTTTTACTATTCATTTTTATATGTTTACTAGTTGCATCTTTTGTACCATGTTGCTGTTGTTGTTGTTTTGTTTGTGCGTTCCCACTCCCACCACTATTGGTCGTTGTTGGTGAGGTTGTTGTTATTATATTGACAACAGGCGATCGTAATGGTATATTATTTTCACGATCACTTACAAGTAACAGATCAGGCGGAGCGCTACATGAGGATGAGGCGCGTACTTGATGATACATCAGCTCTTCGGAATCGGTGGTGCATTCTTGAACTGGAAAAAGAAGAGAAACAAATTGTTAGTTTAAAAGTAAGTACAAATTAGCCCCCAAAAGAGATTCACTTTAATTTCGTCTGTGCCGGACTTAATGTTTTGAGGTTCAAAAGAACCATGATTTTCATAATGACATTTAAGATCCATTTAAATTATGTATATTGAATTTAATTTAACTTTACTGAATTGATTACTTTTTAGAAGTCCGACAACTCAACATTAATTACAACACTGAAATACTTCACTAGGACATATTTACGTGCATATGTATATATGCCAAAGCAAACTTGGCAACACTGTTCCTCTAACGTACATGCAATCAATTTTCACACAATTTAAATTATCCTATATCATTCTTATTGCATTTTTGCGCTGATTCACCATATTTACACTAACTATACTATTTCTATATACACTTAGTGGAGCCGCTGCTACGACAACCGCCTCTTTTACTACATACATATATAAACTCCCTCATGTCATTAATTAGAATGTCGCACAGTGGCAACAGTAATCAATGCTACACACATACATGTAGAAATGGAATAGTAGTAGTAAAAATGAAGTAGTAGTGGTAGTAGAGTTGAAGTAGTGCTAGTAATAGCAAAAGTAGAAGTACCAGAAAAGTGTTTCCAAATTAGAAGTGCGGGTGTAATAGATTACAGGAAATAGTTGTAGAAAAAAGAAAAACTCTTTAGTGTTGCTGTGAATTGCATGTCTAAAATGCATAAGGAAACTAAAATTGCAATTTAAACACTTCATGGCAACGCGTAGTAAAAAAATAGTAAGCGGAAGAAGAAGAAGAAAAACGGAGTAAAAAAGAGCATCAACATAATGATAGTAGATGGACGAACAGACAGACAGACACATAGCGTAAAAGAGACCGCTAGTTCACTTATATACATACATAAATAAATTACTTGAGGGGCAATATGTCAGTATACGAGAGTATATTTATTATAAAAGAAGTTGTCGGCACTTTCATTAATTCCACAAAAAAAAAATAAAAGAAAAAAAAACAACAAAAGAAAATTGCAAGCAAAAATAACAATATTGCAGTAAACTTTTTGCAAAACCAGATCGGTTGTTATAAACAACAACAACAGCAACAAAAAAGTGTTGCTCTGTTGTTGTTGCTGCCTTTCAATAGCAACATACACAAAATTAACAAAACTACGGCGCCGCCACTGTTCACATACATTCACCACCATTAATTACAAATTCTTAATGTGTTGTTGTGATGTGGCAGCACGGTGCTGATGATGGTGGTGGTGGTGGTGTAGTTGGCACTGGCGTATGAGGCGTAAACGTTTGCGTTTCTGTTGTTGCTTTTGTATAAAAATTGCAAATAAATTGCATGTGAGTTGGCATTAAATTCAGTAGCCGCCAAAAAGATTTCGATTCACTGATAAGATAAAAATAAAGCACACACACACATATACACAAATTTTATATTCAGTTGTGGTTTTTTCTCTTTTACACTTTTCATTTCTGTGTTGAATATTTCTTAAAGTTTGAAAAGTGTGTTGGCAACCCATAAAAACAAAAATTTCTTGATGTGAGATTTTATGATGCCACTTAATGCATTAGTGTTGCCAAATCTCGTTTTGTTTTAGTATTTTAGTAATGTGTAAATTTGCAAAATGACTTTATTAAAAAAATATGATTTATGTACGCGAAAACTTTACAATAGTTGATTGCTAAATTTAAAATCGAGAAGTCTGTGCGCAAGTCCTCATTGAGCCCATGATTTAGTCAGATTAAATTGAATTGAAAAACTTCAGTTGTCTATAAAGACAAGAGAAAAATTGTCATTCTATATCAACATATCCTACAGCTGATACTCACTTTTTCGATTTGGCTGAAACTTGGCTAAAATATCGTTTATGAGAAGAAGCTGAAAAATTAGTCAATGCATTAAAAATGCAAGCGAATCGCTAATCACAACTTCAGTGAGAAACAATTATATACAATTGAATCAGGATTGGTATTCTATCGAAACAAACAATTATGTACTTTAGTAATGGCATGCAGTGTAAAAAAGCAGTACCAAACTAATGGGTTTACACTGATACAAATACACTCTGTCGGACTCAATTGCCCGGGGAATACAATATCTGCAATGAGTACTCAAAAAAAGTTGCTCTCAAGGAAGTGACGCCTTCTGTTATTTTTTTTTTTTTGTAAATCTTGGCTTCTTAATTTGTACTGTATTCTTCCTAGATCTCAATACCGAATTTTCATAGCATTCTATTTCTGAGATAAAATATTTTTATTCAAACATTTTCCTTATGACATTAGAATCAAAACTTTGGCAAGACAAAACCCATAAATTAAAATGACTTTGACTCAAAAAGGATGCAAAGTCGATTTTTAGCCGGTTTTTAATTGTTCTCTGGGAAGTGTTATTCATCTTCTGACCTCCTATAAAAAGAGTATGTCCTATTGGCTATATTATATTTTAAGAAATTGATAACTTTGAAGTATATACATATATGTATATTAAGAAGTAATGCTTGGTTTTCACCATGTCATATTCCCTGTCAAAGAGAGTGAAAGAGAGAACTTCCCATAGAAAATTGCCAACATGTTGGTAAATTTGGCATAGTGAAAACCAGGCATAAGTAAATAAGTGACAACCGGGACCTCTGTCCCGGTTGTCACTTATTTAAGACTGAAATATAAAAGACCTTCCATTCCATATTCCAGTATTCGCTTTTGGACTAATATACTCAACAATAACTTTTAGACTTAGAAAATTTTATTGCCTACTGCAATGTTGCCTAATGTAAGAGACAGTTTTGTGTGTGTTTTTGTAAATGTTACCCCCAATTATAATTGAAGCGTATGCTTGATTTTCATAAAATATGCCTAAAAGTTTTTCTTGTTTGCATCATATATTATCTTATCTCAATACATACATACATACATACTTATATGTATTGGAACAACAAGAGCAACATTTTTTTTACACAATTTTCGAGCTACTTTATTTAGCAATTCACTTTCAAAAATTACACAAAAGCTCAAAAAGATCAAAAAATGAAAACAAAAACAACAAAAAATAACAAGAAAAAAATTAGAACAAGTAAAAACAAAACAAAAGAAAAACAAAATGATTGATATTTGATTGACAAAATGGAAAAATGTCAAAGTCACGTTGTTGCTGTGTTCGACGACATCGTTGAAAGCCAAAGACATAATAAATACTTAAAAGTTGGTATTGTAAGCAATAGAGTAATTAATACAAATATGGAAGATGAAACAAACTGCTCCATAGAGGAGGATTTTGAGGAATTTAACCTTGGTGAAGGAATTTGACAGCACTGAGTCTGTCCGACATATATTTATTCAGTGATTCTAATCGATTCTCTAGTTGCAGAAAAATATCAACAGCCTCACTTATATCTAAACCAAAAGCGATTTTAAATTTAATAGTCAACTTTAAACACACTTTTATATTGAACAAAAGCTTAAAATTCGACATTTAAATTTAAAATTGCTTTTAGTCTAATAAGTAAGACTGAAAGTACATACTCAATAAAAAAGGACTCGAAAGTAGAGCATTTAAAAATAGATGACTCTTTACTAGTAATACCAGTAAGTGCCCATATCTATACCAATTACTTTACAATGTCAGTATCAAAAAATGCCAGGGAAGTACCTTTTAAACACGAACATATTCACCCAGATACTTGTGGGTTTGTTTGTATGTATCGTTATTGCTCTTGGAGATATGATAAAATGATGTGAACAAAGTATTTTACAATAATGATAAGCAGATATTTTCTCTTGTTTTTTTTATGTTAAGAAAAAAATGAGGTTAAATCTAATAAAAACGACGTTGATGACGATGGCGCCAATCAATGAATAATGTGAAGAATATGCAATTTAAAAGATTTTAATTTGTGTTTTTTTGTAATTTTGAATTTATAATTTCTTAAGCTTTTGATTATACATTATGCAGTTATTTGCATAATTGCTTTAATATTTTAAGAAATCTATAAATATTCAAGAGATATTCAACATTTTATAGCAAACATTTTTTGAAGCAAACGTAGGCCGACAAAAAAGTAGTAGGTATGTATGTTAAAAGCCTTAAGCCTATTCGTATGTGTGTGTATACAAGTTTGATAAAACTAAAACTGGCGGCAGTATTTAGAAAATCAAAAAACCTTTAAAGCCAAAGTGAAGATTAAGCAAGAGACAGGGAAAAAACTGAAAAAATTAACGCTTTAGAGATAATGACAACAGCTGCTTTTCTTCTTCTCATTTTTCAACTTTTTTTTTTTTGTTTTCAATATGGCGCGTTAAAGATGCCGCCAAATTAAAAATAAAATTTAAAAAAAAAATACTCTTTATACAAACTTACTTACAGATATTTCTTACATTCAACTAAACCAACCAACAACTGAGCACACACACACACACATTCGAATAGGGTGTTTCGAAAATCATTGGAGGGAGTATTTGAAAATATGAACTGAGCAGATATAGTACAAAACCTCTGATGAAATAAATTTGGCACTATGTAGGTTGTGTCTCAATTATACTATAATATATTTTAATTTATTTTTTATGGGCTCTATAATTTTCACATTTTTAAATGTCAGGTTCTGCCTGAAGCCCTTCGTCTTGACCTCAGAGATTTCAATGATCTCAATTTCAATGATATGATATGAATAGTTCTATTGCTCCAAGTATAAAATAATCGTATGCTTTTTTTTCAATTTTTCGATTTTGTTGGGCTTCCACTTTCTCGGAGAATTCTAGTAAATTGCATGCTCCATAATGCCACTACTGAATAAAGGGTGACTGATCCAGTCTCACTTCTTTCTTCATGTCTACATTGCCACTAGGAAATACAGGAAATTAGAAATTTCCTTAAAGGATTAACTAACAGCCCGAGTAACAGAAAAGTATATAGAAGGCTTTTCCTAATAAATAATAAATTTAATAAATAAGAAGAAGTGATCTAACAAAAAAAAAAGTATTTTAATGTTAATAAAAATTTTCAATTCAGCTTGGCGCCAATACTCTGCAACCTGCACGGTTTTTTTGACTAAATCTTGAATAGATTTTTTAGCTTTTTCTGTTGAAAACCTTAAAGAGTGTAACTTATTTTTTATTGAGTTTTCTTCAGTTGCTAATCAACACAGTTATTGGAATGTCTAAGGAAAACGTTCGGAACAAAACGTACGATTTTTTTAATTTAGAAATAAAATAACGTTCTGATCTAATTGTTCACCTACTTAACTTTCATGAAAAATTTCAAATAATTTTTATTTTATAATCCTACTGCATTGTTTGTCTGAAATGTTTCTTTAGAAACTTTAAAGCTTTTCCGTTCCTCAAACGGCAAATTAGTATCTGAAGCCATTGAATTTGGTTTTCTTTTTACTTTCATTACACCCTAAAATACAGTCCTCAGTGTGTGCGTTGTGCTGTTTGTTAAAGCGCTTTTAGAGCGTTTTTTTTAACTTTTCATCTTTATTCATTTGCTTGAATCTTGGTTGTTGTTGAATCGGCAAAAAGGCATTAACGCCGCATGTAATTAATTTCCGTTGTAGCCCGCAAACGTAGCAAAAGTTAAGTAAACCTTTCAAAAAAAAAAAAAATTACAAAAATAAAAACAAAATGTATTAAAAAAAAAAAACTAAACTAAAAGCCAAACCAGTTTCAAAGCACGATTTTTGTTGAATGCGGAGAGTATGAAAAAGGCATGCTTGATCTTTATAGCACAGCGTTTGTGTTTGTATGTGCATGTATCTCATCATACCGCCTGGTAGCGGCAACAGGCAACCAAAATAAAAGCAAGGCAAGCAGTCAAGACAGTCAGTCAGCCAAGTAACTCAAACCAAGTCAAGCAAGTCAGCCAGCAGCAGCGTTGGCGGCTACGTTTGTCTCACTTGATTTGTAAACATGAAAGTAAAACTATACAAAAAGCCGACTCAACTCGCCTCTTAGAGCGTTATTTCTTTATTTTTGTTGTATACTTTTTTTTTTTTTTTTAGTATTTGGTTTAAGATGAGAGGTTTGAGTTAAATGAAAAACTTTTAATTATATTGTATGAACATACGAGTATTCATATGCACATTCATTTATAGCCAATATTAAATTAACATTAATAATGAAATATATGTATAAATAGATGTATATGCAAGTAGGTATATTGTATGAATGTGCGTCGTAAGTACTATATGAATATTTAATTTTAAATGTTTATTGTTGTGACATTTGTAAAATGTGATTTTGAAATGTTGCCATTGGAATTGCAGAAATGTGTACAGAGTTTCATGTTATAAAATATGTAAGATTTTCTATGTATTAATAAAGACTTGAGAACAGGTCAGTATTTGACGTTTGTTGGAAATATTTTTCTATACCAACGACTTTAATTAACATAAAGAATATTTTTTTTATCGTAATTTTAACTGCTGCCATAAAATTCCAAGTTTTTTTTGCTTGGCTTTCAGTTTTATAATAAACATTTTGTAATTGAAAAAAAAACCGCTAATGCTTTTATAGCTTCAGCTGACAACTAAAATATGTAAGTGCTGTCAAATCAAATAATAATTAAATTTTTAAGTACTCAATATTTGACGCCATTTAAACTAATGGTTTTACAAGTATTTACTCTTTGAAACACCTCATTTCGAGAATACACCCTGTACTTAATTAACAAAATCCAATCACTATTTCGAGGATTGTTCAGTTGAATACCTACAAAGGAATACAATTTATATATACCTACTTTCATTTAAAAATATTACTTTTATAGTTATAGTTATTCAATGTGTGCACATTATAGTAAAATTATAACAAGTTACCGACATTTGCCAACAGATATACATCTACATTCAGATGTATTTATAATGCAATATATTTAAGCACGGGTTTATTTATGGGGTTTTTTCTTTTTGTTGTTCTTTTTCTTTTTTGGCGGTAAAAATGTCTTTAATCTTTCAATTGAAATCGAATTTAATTATAGCAGTTCAATGTGTTATTCGCAATAAAAAATTAAAAAATAAAAACAAAATATTCTTTTGATTTGTTGTTTTTCCCCACAGCAAAATTTATTGATCAAGTACTTATTGATGCCACACCAAAACAAAAGCAAATAAAACCCTATAAATGTTTCAAACAAGTTCAGAAAATTTATTTATAATTTATAGCTGAAATAAATATATTGTAAATTAGATCATTATTATTATAATGTTTAAAATTATAAATCATTAAATTCCTTTTTCTTTTGTTTCTTTAAAGAAAAATTACAATATGTGTGACTTTTTTTTGTTTCCATACCATAAAAAGCAGGAAATCTTATCGCCAAAAAAGAAATCTCCTCTTTGTTTTGTTATCAATAAAAAAATTAACAATGAAAAAAAAAAAAACAAAATAAATAAAAAGGTATTGCTAAATACCGGTAGCAATTTTAGAAAATTGTAATCATAAAAAACACTTAAACATGTCGGCAACCTGAAAAAATAATAACAACCGCAAACATTTGATGATAAGAAAATTTTTCGCAAAAAAACCGAAAAAATAAATAAAATGAAATGTTTTAAATTACCTTCAGCGTGGTAAACGACGATGACATTGACAACCGCTTGGTTGGTTTGCTGTGTCACACGATACCAATGTCAGCAACAAGAAAAGAGCTAACGATGTTGCCAGATTATTGTGTTAAGTAAAAAAGTAATAATTGAAAATGAATCACATCCAATGGTATTTTCAGTCTAAAAACTCCGTTCAAAATACCCAAGTGGTGATATGTAAAGAGCGATTTTATTGCTATTAAGTTTTTCAGTATAGAATTTTTGACAGTTCTCTTGTGATTCGTGACATGTCCCAAAGTAAAACATACTCAGTTAGCATTGTCACTCCATCATGGAAGAATTTACACTCGAATAAAGCTTACAAATTATTGAATTTTATTAGCGAAATGTTTTTCGAGCACTTCTACTATTTCATGGTCGTCATAATCAGTGTGGCCAACTCAGCGCTTTTCCAGCTGATTTTAGTGCTTTTTGAAAATTAAAACGCGGAAAAAAAGTGATTTAGTGCTCAGCGTGCTTTTTCAATTTACAATATCTTCGAAAAATCAAAGAAATTTTCATTGACTAGAAGTATCAGATGTGTGCCTGTATTAGTGAAAAAGTTTAAATGTTTTGAGTCTACTCGCACATTTATAAGGAAGAAAATTTAACGCTTTTTTTTAAGAAAATACGCGTTTTATTCTTCATTTTAACGGATTTTGAAAAACAAAAGTAGGCCACACTGGTCATAATCGACATACTCAGCAAGCAATTCAATCCATAGTAATATAAATCCATCTACCCGTGTGCATACAGAGGAAAATATTGCTGCCGTAGCCGCTAGTGTTGATGAAGATCGTTATTTGGTCATCTGTCGCCGTTCGTAGCATTTGAGGTTGTGTTATTTGACTACGTGAAAGATTTTTGCAAGGATTTTAATCTTAAGGCGTATAAAATACAGCTCGTTCAAGAACTGAAGCCGGACGAGCTGCCTCAGCATCGAAACAATGGACGTATTGAGAGATGAGTTCGGTGAGCAATTTATCTTACGCTTCGGACCAGTGAGTGGGCCATCGTGCGATTTGACGCCTCTAGACTATTTTTTGTGGTGTTACGTGAAGTCACTCGTCTATGCCGATAAACCAGCGTCAATTGCAATCTTGGAAAACAACAATGTGCTTTTTGAAAAACACGTTTAAATCAGTTTGAGTACTGAGAATACAAATGAAATTATTCGCTCATGGTTCTTCACATGTATTAAGCGCAAAGAGTGCTCAATGCCAGAGAAGTTTTCTTATCAGTGTTGCGAAAAATGCATTAATAATTTGTTTGGCATTTAAAAGTATAACGATACTTCAAAAAAGTTTAATTCATTTGGTATAAAATATTAATACATTGTCAGTTCAATTTCATTTTTTATAAAAAAAAAACTTTGTAACAGGGAGCTGTGCATCAATAAAATTGACATTTGAGTGCCTGCGCCAACGATAAATTTAAATTTGAAAAAATTAAAAATATCAATAACCATTAAAAAAAAAAATTATATTTCAAAATTTAGCTTAAAGTATTTAAATAATGTCCTTAAAATTTCAAAATGGGATCTTAATTAGTTTAGGAGATAGATACATAGGTGTCGCACTGAGCGTGGTAGTTATGAACTTTAATTCATTTATCTCCTAAACTAATGCAGATCCCATTTTTAAACTTTAAGGGTATTATTTAAATACTTTAAGCTAAATTCTGAAAAATATTTTTTTTTTTAAATGGTCGAAGTTATTATAATTCTGATTTTAAACTTTTACTTCCGGTTTGGCGTAAAAAAAATTTTAATTTTCGGTCTGATTCCATAGTTGAAAAGAACAGTAAATTACGCATTTAAGATACCATGTTCTATATTTTATTGTAAATTTGCTTAATTCTAAAAATTATTCTTAAAAATCCATATTTCAATAACGTCAATTCTTTAAGAACCCATAACTTGGCAAATAAGCTTAATAAAAAAAAATTGTGTGTCTACATTTATATTTTCTATAGGTTTAATTAGGCCGAATTTCAACAAATTTCAGAACCTTACTATTTTTGTCGTTGTCCGCTTCACATGAAATGCCTCATATGGTAAAAACTCTTCATAATATTATCAAAACCCTGGCAACATTGGCTAAACTATTCCTAATACATACGCTAACAACAACAACAAAATATACCAATAGTAAAAAACGCGTCATGAATTTGTGACATTGTCAAAACTGTTGTTGCCATGATTATCGGTGTCGCTATCGATGTTGTTGTAGCTGTTGTTGTTATTATTCTTGTTGTTGGGTGTCAAAGTCCCTTAAGCCAAATTATAATCGCACCTGTTGTTCAACGCTGTCGCCATCGTCGTCTACTGAATCTCGCCGCGTTTTCCGCTGAGTAGCGTTCACTCATTTCGCGCAAGCGAACATTTGTTACGCTTCGTTATTAGCAAAGAGCAAAAACAACAAATGCGAATTATTAACATAAAAAGCACATTTTTTTTTTGTCTGTTTCAGTGTGTTGCTAATATTTATCGTTGTTATTATTTGTTGTTGCCATTATTATTATTATTATTATTGTTGTTGTAGTTGCTGTCGTTGTCGGCGTCATCTGAAAAATAATAGCCGGCAATTTTGTTCTTGTGTTCGTGGGTACCTCTGTTGTTGTTGTGTTTGTCTACTTTACTTTTAAACTTTTTATTTTTATTATTAATTTTTTTTTATATTTTTGCCGACCGACAATTTAATTTACAAATTAATGCTATAAAATTATAGTGACAATGAATTTGCGTCAACAACAACAAAAAAAGCAAAAACAATAATAATATTAATTAGTGGTTGAAGTTTTTTGAAGAGTATAGCGTAAAAATTTGTGGAATAGGATTTTCAAAGTTGAATACTCTTTAATGTTAAATGAACTCTTTCTGATTTGTGATATAAGAATGTGAGCGAACCTTAGCAATTAAGGGTAGCAATAATTTATAGAGGCTAATCATATGGGAAACAGGAACTGTGTAAAGACAATGCGTAATACTGGCTAAAAAATATCTTTACAAATAGCATAGGGTTTTGTTTTGTATACTTGAACTATATTAAATTTGAAATTTCAAGTTCAGTTGATAAATGTCTTATTTTTAAATAGCTTGTTATTATTTTTTAATATCTGTTTTTTATCTTATTTTAAGTCTGGTTTTGTTCTAAATTTTGGTCGAAGTGTTGGTTTAGTTTTTCGTCTGATCTATAATTTGTATTTGATCTAAGTTTGTTTGATTTTTTATTTAAATTTTGGTGTAAATTTTGATCAGTTTTTTAAGCTGGTTTCGGTCTGGGTCTCGATTTTGGTTATCTTTTTGGTCTGGATTTGATCTAAACTATGGGTGAGTTATTACCCGATAACCATCCCATAATTTAGCATGAGCCTTTCCAAACTCAGATCATAGATTTGAATAGTTTCACAGTTCTGAAACATATATCTGCGATATTCTGGAATACATTAGGAATATCCAAAAGTTACTTTGGATATTTGTTTGCAAATAAGTTTCCAATATTCTGAAACCAATATGAATTCAAAGTCTAAACTTTAATTTAAGTCGCCTCAATAAATAACCATTAAAATTTTGTTACAATTACACCTCGATTTTGAGAATTTTTGAAAGAGAGTCAACGTTTTTGTGAATATAAGAAAGCTAAATGTGCCGCCAATCATAGCCTATTTCATTGATTGCTTTATAAAATGAGAAAGATAGTGAGTTTCTCTTTCTTTTTAACGAAATTTAAGAGATTTAAGATCAATCAGGTCAACAGAAAAAAATTGAAAATATCATAAGTTAAATGTTATTAGTTGTGAGACAGAAACTACGCATATTTTTATCAACTTATTTTTATATAAATAATTTGTTTTCATCTGAAATTATTTACATGAACTTAAATCTTATTTATCGAAAAAAATTATGTTCAATAAAAAATTATTAAGCTTTGCTCTAATCCAAGTACATTCAAATATTTGAGCATCTGCGTGTTAATATTTCGCAGAATTTTTATAATGATTACTAGGAAATCATAGAAAAATATTTTGAATGAAAGTAGAAATTAAATTATGTATCGTGAATAAAAAATTAACATTGCTTACTTTATTTAACAATACAATTAGTAAACATACATATGTACGCGAGCATACTAAATAAGTGGAATGAATGGAGTACACGTGCCGTAAATGGGTGCTTGGTAACGAACTCACAATACCGCTATATCCAACAAACATTTAGTGAATGAATGATTGTATGTATAAATGTATGAATGAATGAATGAATGAGTTAATGCCGGCATGTGTTTGATTTGTCAAAAGCTGCTTTTGCTAATTACAATTCGAATTTGGTAAAGTGCAATAATAAAAAAAAAAAAAAAATGGAAATCATAAAAGACAATTTGTTGTAATCATCGGCATCGGTTGTAAACACGCGCGTGTGTGTGGGCGATATAGTAACAATTGAACACAAAATATTGTTAGGCAATGAACAACGAACGGATGTAGGGTGTGGCGGCAGCAACGCAGAAAAAGGTCACACACAAATACCAATTAGTTTTCTATTGAAAATTATAAAATTTTCACAGGTTCGTTTGTTATAATTGTTTTTAAATTATTGTAGAAAATAATTTAATTTTACCAATTTGACAATTGCCGCAATGACAGCTTTCAGTTGACAATAAAATGACAGTTACCGCGTGTGCGTTAACTTTACAATTACTTTTCAATTAAACTTTTTGTAGGTATTATATCGAAAATTTATCTTTGAGACAAGAACTACATTAAAATGGAGTAATTTATTTGAAAATCTTTTTTTGTCTTTTTGTCTTCGGTCCTTATTAAATATTATAAATCATATTTTAATGTCATTTTATGTATTTTTTTATGAAATATATATTCATAAATATGGCACAAGAATATATGAGAAATTAAACCATATCATCCATTCAAAGTGCCAATTAATTATGCAAATTTCTATGCAGAGTAGAAAAAATTTCAATTTATTGTTTTGCGGCAATATTAAATGTCATAATTTGTTAAAAATTTATACATAGATATACTTTGAAAAATATGCACACATTTATATGTTTGTGTGAACATAGGTGTATAATAGTAAACCTGGCGCTGACTCAAAAAATCGAAACAACATTTCATTGCGTATTTTGAAAGTGCATACATTCGAAAATGTCTCCCCGAAATTTTATAAAAATCAGAGCATTCGAACCCAGGTATAGATGATTCTATGTAAGTCCAAAACAATTAATTTTATACGGAAAAACAAAGACCTAAAATTTTTAACGCGATTACCTCGGAATCATGTTTTTTGAAAAGTAACGTCGCAGTTACTACGATTTCTTAAATACCGCTTTACTGATCGATCCAAACTTTGTAAACGTTGTTTGTTATTACAACAGCCAGTGCTTGAACGAAGGAAGTTTCATTTGAACAAAATTGTATATACTTTTCACGAGTACATCGAAACATCGTACATCGACTTTATGTACTTTAATGTAATACAATTTTTATGACATGGCAAAAAATCACGAATATCCCTTAATTTATCCCCGCTGCAAGGTATATAACCCCTTAAGGAAACATGTCAAAGTATAGATATTTATTTCAAGATTTGTGCAGCAGTAACAATCAGGACCATGTAGAAGATGGAGGGGAAGAGAAAGACTGGTGCCCGGATCCCGACGTTTTAAAGGCATTTAAATTTGCTTATTTAAATGTTACAAAGATTAATGCATTTCCTAATTTTTGTATACTGCGAAATGTGAAAATTTCACAATATTTCCCAAGCAATACCCAAACAAGCAACAAAATTATCATTTTTTAATTCAGCTGTCCAAAATTACTCAAAAATAACAAAATAGCTACTGTTGATTAGTGTTTTTCTTTCTATATTTTTTTAAATTACCCAGAATACAAGTTTTTACCAAAATGACCTTAAAAGCTTCTTTTATTTCATTTTATTTTTGTTGTTTTGTTGCTTTTTGCCAACACTTTCCAATAAATCTTCATAGCATATTTGAGGCGTATTGAAATGTTTTTACCCTTCAAAAAATCAAAATCACCACACCAACAACACAACACTCAACTTCATTAACACTTTCAATAGTTGCTGCGTGCCTCGTTCAGTTCCTTCACTCCCCAAATCTTACTTTATTCCCTCCTTCTATTTTATTGTAGGGTCTCTTCATGTGCAGCAACAACATCATATGGAAAAACAAAACACATTATCTTTTGTTCATATCTCAAATATTTCTTAACACATCATCTGTCTAATAAATTGTTTTTGTTATGAGTATTTCTATTTTTTTAATTGATGTAGTAGTAGTTGTTGTTGTTGGAGCAGTTGGTGCTTTTTTGGGGTTTTTATAATTACATCGCCACATCATAAAGAGTCGGTAGAGTTGTAAATGGGGTTTGGTAAAATAACGAGAGGGAGAGAGAGAGAGAGAGGTACCAGCACGCTTTAGCACTTTATATGTATGTGTGCATACCCCTTCAACTATTACTACATATTACTACTACCACTTTGGATTCACTCCTCATCTCTTAGCTCTTCCTACCGTCATATTGTTGCATGCCTTTAGCAGTGCTCACTCATTGATACATACACATACATCCATACATATGCTCGTGCATTTTTTGAGAAGTTTATAAATTTTTGGTTTGCTTCAATGATTTTTTTATTTTAATTTCAGTTTTTAATTGACTCAACAAAATGGTTTTTATTATTATTTTTTTTATTTTTTATTCTTTTTTTGGTTAACAATTTTTTGAAATTTTATCTTTATTTGAGATGCTTTTGTTTTAACATCGAGTTTTTGCTTTTTTTCGCTTTTAATAGCTTGAAAACACGAAAAGTGTGTTTTATGAATAATAAAAGCAAAAACCAAATAAAAAATTAATTTTAAAAGCAAGAAAAAAAAAAACTTAAATATGCTTTTGATTATGGCGCCAAGATAACAAAAAACACGTTTTTTGAATTCTTTTACTTTTTTGTTTGGTATTTAATTTTCTTCTTTTTTTTTGTTTTTGCTGTGGTTGAAATTTTTATTGTTGAGTCATCTTAATATGAAACAGACAGATTTTCTGTGGATGGAATATGTTCATTTAATTGGCAAAAAGTAACTTAAATTGTTTAAAAATATTTATGTAGCTTTGTGTTTTATGACTATAAAATAAATGAGTACCTATAAAAAATAAAGCAAATCATATTAAATATTTGGTGGCTATAAACTTATTTGAGGAATATATACTTGATTGAAATGATTGTTAATAAATAAATGTAATGAATTTGATAAACTTGTTATGCTACCCAAACTAGTCAGGTTTTATGTAGTTTGTACATCAAGTTTTGGTTCAAGGGTTAGAATGGAGAGTCAGTACTGCTGCAGTGCCAAAGTGAATTAGACAACAACTTTTTAGAGTACATTTTTCCCCATTTGTAATCAGAAAAATCAATTGAAAATCTGAAAGCCTCATTTTAAAATCAAAAAGTATAATTTTGAAATGAGAAAAGTCAGAATCAGAATCTTAAAAAGTCGGAATAGTCAATTTAAAATCAGAACCTACCATTTGAAGTTTTTGAGTTTGAAATCTGAATGGACAACTATAATTCAGAAAACAACATTTTGAATTTTGAAAAGTTATTGTATTACAAAATTAAAAAAACGTTATTTTAGAGAGCCGTAAGTCTGCGCGATAGCTCAAAATTAGAATAGCCAATTAAAAAATATCATTTCAAAATAAGACCCCGACTTTGAAATCGGAAAACGGTAAGTTGGTTGCGTTCAGAAAACGATCTCTGCTCAGCAACATGTTGAGTTGAAGTATTAGAAAAATTATACGCTCAATGAAATGGCGATTGCTCAGTATAATTTTTGTTGATCATAAAGTGATCAATTTGCGTTCATAAGACACACTGGTAGCAGTGGCGGAGCGGAGGCGTCCTCTGAATGTGACAATTAGGAATTTCTTCTGCCTGTTCTGATTTTATATTGAAATGTTTCAATTTTGAATTGAATTGTAAAATGATATTTTCTAAATTTTAAATGACATTAAATTTAAATTTAAATGAAATATCTGATTATAAAGAAAAGCTTTCTGATTTAAAACTGAGAAAGATATAGAAACTAGCATTTTCAAGGCGATTTTGAAACTTCTTCACTTATAGGTTGAACACTTCAGAGTCATTTCGTTTGAAAAATTCGCAAAAATCACAACAGCCATACCTGCTAATATCACAGCTTTTCCCTTACATTTGTAAAGTAATTTTGGGTTGAAATGAGAAACTATCTGATCATCATAAAGAAGATATCTGATTTGAAATTCATTATTTAAATATGTATGATATTTTAATATGTAATCACATATTTTCCAAAATTAAATTATTAAAATTAAAACATTTAAATACTAAAATATTTCTTTTCAAACTCCACTCTAGCCTACATTTATACAACTAATTGTTCCTTTCACTGAAACTATTAACCCTTTAATACTTCGCACTCTTAATTGCATGAAATCATTTTCCAGATAAATGCGTCACTTTTACGAAATTTGAATGCAATTCATGGTTCTGAGTTAGCATTATATGAACATAATTGCAATTATTATTTTTTTTCTCTTCTTACTGTTGAGGATTTCTTTTTTAACACTTAACGAATGAATTGTGAAAGCAATTAGCAAAAACAATAATTGGGAGCATAAAAAATGAGCGATGAAACATTGCTGCAATAGCAACAGAAACTGCAGCAGTAGTTATGACTATGAAAATTTGTATGAAATCTTTTTAAGTAATTAGTACCAGTCAGGCATGCATACTAACAAACAAACAAACAGATAAACAGACAGACGGATAAACAGTCATGCTTTTGCTTTTATAAGCTTATGCTTTGTTTTGTATTCCTTTTCTTTTTTAAGTACTTTTGTACTTTGAAAAGAAGTAACATTGACCTCATTTTTATTTTACATATATAAATATGAAAGAAAATTACGATTTGTTTAAGAGTAAGAAATTGATTTTGATAAATGAGCTAAATGATGAATTTAAATATTTGCGCTGTCCTACTAATAAAACTAATATATAAATTTCATTGAATTTTAAAAACTTTTAAACATTTTCTCTTTACAAGAATTATAGTATGTAAATCTCATTTCAGATTTCATGTACACCAATGTACCTTACATTAATTGAACTAAGTATGAATGCCATCATCACATTTCCAGTTTTTATAACATAACATCAAATAATCTGACATTGACTCTGTTGTATAGTAGAATACCAATGAATGTTGCTGGTGCTGATGTTGCTGATTGTTGCTGGTACTGCAACAAATAATGATTCGCTGTTATAAATACTAAGCAATACATCATATTTAATTCATGCGCATTTCAAATTGTATATCAAGGGCTTGTGTAAGTATACGAGTTGAATGAATGAATGAAATACATACACAAAGTGATACATACATATGTACATATGTTGCCACAGAGACCTTAGTTTATTTTAGTTGGCATTTGTATTACAAGTATGTTGGTTGGTTTAATATTGCCGAAGCACAAAAATCCATCATACAAATGACGGTGATGTTGATGGTGATAAAGATCCTTTTCAGGCAGCATCACCATAATCATCACGATTATTTCGATTACTTCATTTTGGTCTTGGTTGCACTACTATTGGCTATTGGTAGGTACATTGCATAAATGTAATTTAATTCAATCAAATTTCGGTTTTTGGGGAAATACATATACTCACATATATACAACCACTAGCGGTTCCAGAGATTGCAAATGGAGGGGATTAATTTTTTCGTCTCTTTACAATTTATTTTGAATCAAGAAGAACAATAAATATGTATGATTAAGAGGGGGGAGGGACGGTTTATACCCAAAAAGCCTCCCCTTGGATGCGCTAGTGAATACATCAATTTAAACTTTTATGTATAGCTTTTTGAATTGTTGCTGTTTTTGTATGTATATTAAAGCGCCTTACGAAAAAAAAACTAAAGATTTTGCCACACAAACATTGCAAACATTTCAAAACAATTCAGCTCACGACAGCTTATCGCTAGAGCCAAAATATTTTGAGAATTTTCATAACATAAACAGTGGTTCATTTTCAGCTAAGGATAGTAGCAATGTTTTTTTTATGTATCTATGGAACCTGAGGCGCTTTAATGTATATAGGTTGATAGTTTAAGTAAATAAAAGAGAAGGCCATAAATTTTGTTAGTATTCCACAGCATAATATTAAAGGTAAAAGGTTAATACTTTAGAAATTTTAGTTGTAATGAGAATTTGAGTTTTTTTATGCTAATAAATAAACAATAAATTGATTGATGAGCATTTAGATATAGTTTTTTTATTGAGTTAACTAATAAGCTAAACGCTTGTGAGTGCTAAAGTCAAAC
Organism: Toxonevra muliebris; assembly: GCA_963691655.1. Lineage (NCBI taxonomy): Eukaryota > Metazoa > Arthropoda > Insecta > Diptera > Pallopteridae > Toxonevra > Toxonevra muliebris. Next base: position 49,339,406 of record OY829326.1, on the reverse strand, counting down.
CCAAACTTTTTCAAAAATCTGAGAATTTTCATTGAAAATGTGGCAGGTAAGTCAAGTTCACATCTCTCTTCCTTGTATCCTAGGCAAATTCAAATCTCTTTTGTAAGGGGTAAGGACGAAGAAAGTTTGTATTCTAAGGAAATACATACTCCAACACTAAATTTGACTGAAAATTATTCTAGTTTACTTAACATTTATACATTATTTTACTAGAGTAGAATTATAATTTATAATTCATTAATCAAAATTTTCTCCGAACCAAGCTCTTCATAGTAGTTGATCAATTTTCTTTTAAATTACGAATTAAATATTTTCTTTTGTTCTTTTCTAATTCATTTTATTTCATTACTTTATATTTATCTTGCTAAAAATTTTAACTGCAATTAAATTTAAAAAGAGAAACTCTATAATGAACTGAAGTAGAGTCCCTAAAAGTATCACTTGGATACAATGTAAAATAAATTGAATTTTCTTGTATGCTCGTCGTCTTTTGTTAAACAATTACATATTTCAATTGTTTTGTGTTTTTTTTTTTTTTTTGCATATATTTACTTTGTGTTTGGTTGTTTAAAAGAAAAACAAAACTATGTAGAATATTTTGCCATGGAAATAAATAAAAATAAATCATTTGCAAAAATTGTTTTTCATATCTCTCTTTGTTTGTTTTTTGCATTTTTAAGTTTTTCTGCTTGTGTTTTATGTATCTAGGTAAATGGAAATTTGGAAATTCTAATCTTCAACTTATGCCTGAGCAAATAAATTTCAAGCACATTTATATTTATCTTTTGAAACATTTTTTTTTTTTAAATATATTTTACTTAATCTGCATATAACAATAAATATTTTTAAAAGAACTTTTGACAAATGAAGTAAAGCGAAAACGAAAAAATATGAATTATTTGTAGCATTAGCATTACCAGCCAGTAGTATATTATAGTTTTGGAGGTATAGTAACATCAAAGTTTAAATTGTTCAATTCAATCATGACTAAATAAATATGAGATCAAATAGGAAGAATTCCAATTAAGAAATTCCAAGTGCCAGCTAAGTTTCGAAACGATGCTATTCTATAAAACCGACTTAAGGTTCATTTAAAAATATATCAAAAGAAAAAATGGTTGTATACTAGTATTGTGAGACTTGACTTGTGGAATATTAAATAACGCTCAAAAACTTTGAAATTTTCATAATTGACGTAACATTTTTAAAAGCATAAACTTACATGTTAATAAAATGTAAATTTAGGTCGAAAAAAATGAAATACCTTATTTTATGTTACATACTTTTTAAACATTTTTATATTACCTTGAAGTTTTATGACACATCAGAGAAATATTTGTGTGTGACAAGTTTTTCTATAATATCTAACTTTGTACAATATTTTATGGCATTTTATTTTATTACCTGGAAAGAGAAGAAGAATAAAAAATTAAATACATTTTAGTGCTTTTGAAAACTTAAAAATAAATAAACTTATTTAAAAATAAAATTTATTATAAAGGTCAAAAACCTAAAGTCCAGACCAAAACCCAAACCAGTTATAAGTGTAAGTACAATTTTTCTAATAAGAAACCTGAACCTCAATTTCAGATGAAAATTTTAACCAAAATTCAGACCAAAAGTACCAAAACTTTTACCCAAAATTCAACACTAGTTGGACATTTATAAATTGTTTCTGAAATTTCAGATTAAATGTAAGTTATTTAAAAGTTACAGGCATTCACAGTTTTGGGAAAGGCTATAGCCCTCATAGCTTCTGCTATGGATCTACCATAGGCCACATGAAGCCTACTTTAAATTTATATAGTAAGTACAGTTTTTCTAATGAAAACTATGTGAATTAAGATTTATGACAAAAGTGTGTAACTTGGCAATTAAACCTAAAACTTATATGTATTGCACATTTAATTTTTATTTGATTAAGGCTTAACTTAGATTAGTTAATCTAATATATACTTTGAGATAGACATTTATTAGATAGTTGTAGGTGTGCTGTCATAATTCTTCTTTCTTCACAGGGTAAAAATTACTTACTTTCTCAATGACAAATGACAAAGCTGACGCCAGACAGACAGCATCAATGGCAATAACAACAATAAGAATAGCTATAATATTCTATGAATAAAAAAAGATAAATTTGTTGTTTTTTTTTTACTTTGAACTTTTGCGCTTAATTCACACTTTTTTTCTTTCACTGTTACTAAATTCATATGAGTATCTAAGACTACATATAAATATTTTTTGTATTTTTTTTTTGTATATGATTATTTGCTTTTGGCTACAGATGAAATTTTTGTCACGTTTTTAATGTAGTCTTTTTCTCATCTAAGTGTCTAGATATGTATGTGAGTGTGTGGGTCTCTTTTATCCGTCAATGTTTATGATATTACTTTAGGTGTCTATTAGCACATTTTTCTTAACAAAAAGATATTCATACATATATAAATAAATATATATAGGAGAAAATAAGAAGAAGAAGCAGTAGATATTTTAGCATGTCAACCGCATCCACTTTGATCTTTATTTGACAGCTTTTATAGCGCTGCTGCTTTTATCTTCTTGCTTAAAGTTCTTTCTTGTTGCTTTCTTTTGCTTCCTCGATGATATTTTTGCTGTTACGGTTCTTGTTGTTGTTGTAGAAACGCCTTCTTTTTCTTCTTCTTCCCATTTGATTGATGCTAAATAAAAGCGTAAAGAATTCTTTTGAAGGTTTTTTTTTTTTTTCTTGTTGAAAATACAAAACAAAATCTTTTTGAAAGAAAAACTTTTTTGCCTTCTTCTTTAAAGTATTTAATGGTATTAAAAAGTTTTTCTTTTTGTGTTTTTTATCTTTTTGGAATATTTTAAAATTCAAATTTGCGTGATTTGTGTTGAAAAAAAAAAAAAAATAAAAGAAAAAAGTTGTCACAAAACTTTTCTTTTAAGTGTGTGTTTATGTGCGCGTGTGACAAATTTGAACAATTCGAATGAATTTTCTAAAATTTATAACAATTTGGCAACATTCATTAACTGACAAATCAAATTAATTAAAATATGCTGTTGAAAATTAGCTTCAATTAAAATAAAAATAAAATTTTAAAAATATTACAATACATTTAACACGTTTTTGTAGGGTCTGGCTTTCTGGTTTTTACCAAAACAGCTTGAAACTCAATGTGTTAAAAAGTACAAAGAAGATTTAATTAAAAAAAAATATACGTTAAGAAGAAAACAGCGTTTGGTTGCACGGTTTGACTTTCTAATAGTCTGGTTGGATTCAGTAACTTATTATCAACATCCAATACTAAGTTACGATAAGACACAGAGAAGTTACAGTCGTGTTCCTCAAATTTAGTTTGTAGAATTGGATTTCCCCCTGCAAGCATTACTGATTTCAATCCAAACTCCTTTTCTCTTTCCCTTTTAAAATTATAAATGCACATCCAATAATTTCCAAGCAAAAATTTTATAGACCACAATTATGCATACTCGTTTTACATATTCTACTTTAATATTAAAATTAATTACTGTTTGTGCCTCACAAAAGTGGAAACATACAAAAAAAAAAAAAAAAAAATAATTACTTTACACTACACTACACTTTAACACCCACAAAAGTAAAAAAAAACATCAGAAGTATATTCACTCTGAATTTCTATAGTACTTTCAAGTCTCAGTAGCATCATGATCATCATTTGTTGGCCAAAACACACACACACACACACACAATCATGAATATAGAGATACAACACACACGCATTACACTTTGTCAAGTTGTCAACATGACGTGAGTGCAAACAATTTATGAAAATTGTTAAAAAGAAACGACAACAACACCACCAACTAAATACATATAGTACAAACAACTATAAAACGGAATAAAATAAGCAAAAATATTAAATTCTTTTGAAAATGCACAAAGTGCAATTAAATACATTTCTATTTGTGTGTATGTGTATAAGTGTATGCCAACAGGAAATCTCTGGTATGCTCATATATATCTATTTTGGTTTTTTTTTGGTTTGTTTTTGTGAAAATTAAAATGACATTTGTGAAAACAAAACCAGCTAAAACAGAAAAAGCTGCAAATATATACTCTTCAAAAAAAAAAAACTAATTTTAAACGCAACAAAAGCAACAACAAAAACTAATTTTCTCTACGCTCCCACTTGAGTACTTGATGCTGGTAGTGATGCGGCTGCTGCTGCTACTGCTGCTGAGGCACACTCTATGCACATCTCCCACTGTTTTCTTCATCTTCTAACTCTCTTACACTCCCACACATTTGAGTTTTAACTATACATACTTCATTCGCTCATCTGTCAAATTAAATATTGCAAATACACACATACATACATGAATACACTGTGTGCAAAAAAATAGTAGTAAGAAAAGTTATGAAAAAAAAAAAATGATAGTATAAGTGAATTGGCAAAGGACTTTAGCAAATCACTTAAAAATAAAACTAAATTTGCAAAGAAGAATTTTTTCTTTGAACAAAATTGGTTTCCTAAAGCAGAGCTTGATTCTGATTGAAAACTTTGATGTTGCATTCTATCATGGGTAAAACATTCAGCAGAGAAGTGTGGATCGATATTCTACCAAGTCTTAGCCCTCAAAACGGTCCTCTTGGGCTTTTCTATGTAGTCTAGCCAGACCAATCAGCCGAAAATATGTTGCACAAAATATGTATGAGTTTGAGGGTTAAAATTGTAGTACAAATATAAAAGTCTTTTTTCGGTAGGGCATATACAGCGATATTCTACTAAGCCTCAGCTATCAAAACTATTCCCTTGGGAATCGAATCTTCCTTATACTTCATGATTTATACCAGTATTTCTATGTGGTCTAGCTAGGTCAATCAACCGAAAATATGTTGCACAAAATATGGATCAGGTTGAGAGCTAAAACTGCTTAGTAGAAATATAAAAATCTTCTTTAGAAAAAAGTTTAGTTTTTCCCAGTATAACATTTTCCAATACAGTAATTTGTGGAAATTTTGATTACTTTTATTTTTTTTTAAATAATCATGACTACAACTTATTTCCTCTAATTACTATATGTATATCGCTAAATAATTGAATTTGTGATTTGAAACTTTCACCTTATATAACTTACTATTTTTTTGCACACTGGTGTATAAATATGCATTCATATATGTATGAATGTATTTGCAATATTTAAGTACTATTTTACCTCTTAAGACATTAAACGCCTCACATACGCTCACACACGTTTACAGATATACATACATACACAACAGCTCCACAAATTTTCGCATATGACTAAAATCAGAGTTTGTTGTTGTTGTAGTTGTTTTTTTGGTCGGTAGAAAATTATTTCTAAAATGCTACTGTGCATTTATTTGACAGCTGCAATGACACTTAAGTGAATGTATATGCATCTATGTATGTGTATATATTACATATAAGAGTATGTAGGCGTGTTGTGTTTGCTTAATATATTTTTGTTTTTGTTTGTTAGTGCATTCATTATAAAGAGAAGTAGATGAGATGAGTTAAGTTAAAGAGGAGTGCTTGAGTGTGTGTGTGTGTGTGTGTGTGTGTACGCGCGCTTTTACGTCTAGAGAGTTAGCATAACTGTCAAAATTTTGTATAAACTTAAAAGAAAATTTATGACAGCAAATAATACTCAGTCATATGCAAATGCAATTTAAATAAGTGTAAATGTGTATATGCATATGTGTGTGTGTGTGTGATTGCTTTTGTTATGTATGATTTAAACATTAAAAATAATTATAGAAAGTTGCAAATTAAATTTGTTTATAATCAAAATAAATAAATATTAAATTTTATGACAGCGTTGTTTTGTGTTATTGCATTAATATTTATTATTAATATTTATGTTAATTTTGACAAGCAGCAAATGACATTTACTCGTACCTATATATAAAAAGTGAAATTTGAAATACGCACGTATATGATACAAGAATGTGTGTGTGGGGATGTGAGCAACAGGAATCGTCGGTTGTCATTTGGCCACATAGAGCACGTACATATATAAATATATATTTTTTTTTTTTTGCAAATATAAAATATTTGACATATCACGAGCGTGCAAATTAACATAGTAATTGAATTTTCATTCATTTTTACGAGAGTCCCAGTTGCACAAACAGTGAGTACTCCTCAAACGATTAATGATTTCTTTCATTACTCCAAAAGGAGGGAAAAACGAGCAATACAGTAACAAAATTTTTGAATTTCACTAACACAATTTCATAATTTTATATGGTCTATTTTTAGAAATAATGATAAACAAAGACAGCCTGATTGAGTATATCAAATTTGTATATCTTACTCTCTCTTGCCCAGTTAACCATTAACGGTAGGTAGGGTAAAAACTGCCCCGCATATTTTTTTTGTGAATAGTGTGATATATTTTAACCCACTTTGAAAAGTTGAAATAACTTATAGCCACACAGTTTAATATTTTATTAACAGTTTCTCATTCTGCTGATAATGATATAAACCAAAAAAATTTCTGTGCAACTGGTGTTTTTATTTTCTTTAAAATCGTGCGCATAAAAGAGTTTAAAATCAGTAACTAGTACTAGAATCATTGCAAGAGTAAAAGAAACAAAATTCAGTGGCAATAAGTTTGCTTGTGTGGCTCAGTTGGTAAGCGCGTCGTTTAATATTCGCGATGCGAATTTTTCGGCCACAGGTTCGGGCCTGGAAAAAGGCAACTCAAGAAAATAATAAAACTATAAAACGATAATAGTAAATAACAAAAAAAAAAATCAAAAATAATGAACAAAAATATATAACTATATAATTAAAAAAAAATGTTGTGGGATTTGAACCTTGGCACACACAAGTGCTTACTGGCGGTTTAGACAACAAGTCTATGGCGTCTTAAATTTTGTTAGGAACTACTTCGGAGTTTTGTTTTTCTATGAGATGCAAGTGATTTCATGCTCGTAATTGTGTCCTCCTTTATTAATCCTTTTGGAGGCTAAAACGGGTACTCCATGCCCTAGAACATGCAATGTTAAAAAGGAATACAAAATGCAAGAGCTCTGGAGCAATAGGGAGTAATCGATTGCTCGCTTTGGAGCGCTCAATGTTTACTCCTACGATCATCCAAAGTTCAACTGGGGTGTTTCAGTGTATGTTAGTGTGTGTGTATGCACAAGCAACCAAGTTTATGTAAGTGTCATTTTAATATTTTAATGAAGTCGTATAACTTGTACTACTCTGCTAAATACAAAAATTTTTTGGGAATTGTTTAACAAAATATGTAAATCTTTTTAACAGGATATGGTTTCTTTTATTTCCAAATTTTGTATAAATTTACAAGTAGAGCATAGTATTATCGAATATTTTTTAAGTAAACCTAAGACTAAGAGAACGAATCTGTTTTGTTACAATCTATCCATAGTTTTTACAATTCTATAATTAGAAACATAATACAAATTACTTTATATCATTTTTTGCGATGAAATAAATTAGATTTTCTAAAACGAAGCAAAGAGATTATAATCAAACTGGGCAGGGTAACTTACAACAACTACTGACGGCTTCCCTGGAAGCAACGTTTGATTATATTACTTCATTCTCCTTGATCTAACTATGCAACTGAAATTTTGCATTTTACACCATAAATATTCAATAAATAAATAATACTTTCATTAAAATATGTAATAACAGACCAAATAAATGCAAATAATTTGGCTTTGTATTCAATTTTATGACAATTCAGAATTGTATATTAACCACAATACTCACTCTTCCCATTTCACACCGACATTAAATTTTAATGCTTAAGGGATCAAAATTTAATAATGTCGCTACCCAGCAGACAAAGTATGTGCACTGAAAGCATTCTGTTCTTCTATTCTATCTTTTTATATTCTACTAATATGCATAATATACTTTTATTTTGATATGACCGGGATAAAATACTCTATAATTTTCTTTAATTGCGCACTGAAAGTTTTCAGTGATTCCAATTGTGTGCAGCTTTCTGAGTTTAATCGCTACTGGATTAGAGTTTGTTGACTCGTACATATATGTCGAATTCGAAGTGTGTTCAAAGTTTTTTTAAATAATGCGCTTTAGATGCGTAGTTACTTTTTGTACTTGGGTTCCAATGTGTACTCATGGAAACATATATATTTTCCCAAATATTTGCATACAGCGAATACTCATTGCATATTTAATTTATTCATTTAAATGTATGCGTTGAGTATTGCATACATATAAACATATACAATAAATACGTTTTTCATTTCAGTTTTGACTTTTTCCAAACAATATCGTATACGAAATTGTCATATTCAAGTGGTATCTCCGCGTATCTACAAATATTCGTGGAGTACATAGCATTCCAAAATATGCATGAATTGCGAAATATTCTCTGTATTTGGGGTTTTCTCTCTTGGGGAATTTATTGAATTTGCTGAATTTTTAATGTAATTACTACATTTATTCGAATGAACCACTTCAATTCGTTGTTTAAAGCAAAAAAAAAAATCAAAAAGAAGAAAAAATATAGCAATAATTTCAACGAATTTATTTTTACTCACGTTTGTAATTGAAATTGGAAATTATAACCCTCCTACTACGACTCACTGATCACGCATCCAAGATTTTTTTGGTTAATAGTACAACACCACATGAAAATTCTGCAATATTGTAAAACAGTACTGCAAAAATTGGATTATGTTTACAAATATTTGCACACATATATTCGCATATTTGTATATGCTAATGGGCGTTTTGTATAAAATAATGGGCGTTTTTAATTATTTTTCAATAAAGGTGAATGCCAATTTAATTAAAAATCCTTTACATTTCTCCTCCTCTAAATGAATTGAGAATCGTAATACATATTTTCTGAATAAGTAAAAAAAGGAGAGTTTTTTTTTTGCATAATTTTGACATAAAAATTTATTCTTACATCAGTTTTATTCCTATTCAATTTTCTTTAATACACCCCTGGTATGAAATACGCCCATAGATGCCTTAAGAAAATAGGTCCATTCCATAAATAAATATAATATTAGTGTGCATCATAACACAAGACCCAATTATTGTTGCTCAAGCTGCAGAGTAAAATAAAAATAATTGATCATACGCCATGTAGTCCCACAAACAAAGAAAATCTAAGCGAAAACTCACTGTCCTTCTTCCATATAAACAAATACAAATTTGACCTTAGAACAGTGGTCAGCATTTCCTTACTCAAAAGAGCAGTACGCTCATTACACGCATTCTTACGCTTTTGCAATAGTCGTTGTTCAGACAGCAACGAAGCAACATAAGCAGCTGTTGTGCTGATTTTTTCGTTATGTTCACAGCGAGATTTCAAATGCCTTTGGTAACATGCAATGAATAGATTTAAATAAATGCATTGGTAGCATACCTTTTGTTTAAGTTTTTTACGTTTTTTATTTGTCATGTGACGGCTTTTAGGTTTATTTTTATACAGTGTATGACAATTACTTTGCGCTCACCAACACAATCTCATTTTCAATTTTGCCGATCACTGCCCTAGAATTTATGCTGGCCTCTCACCAAACCCACCCCGTGCAGTTTAGGTGTTCTAGCAGATTCTTTGGACTGACTTCCGAGCAACTGGGCAAGTTATTGAAGAAATACTTTCCCAAGAACCTATATCTGGTCCTCGCCAAGATTGGACATTCACAAAGAAAGTGGGAGAGTTTTTCTTTTTCTTTAAAGTTTTCGCAACTTCTGCAGTGGGTGTTAACAGGGATGCCCAGTTTTTCTGCGTGGGTACCTATACACCAGTGACCGGTGTAGGCTGCTGTTAACCTAGGAGTGTCGGTACGGTTCCTGGTTAAAAAAAACCCCTCATTATATGAGGGGCATGTCGCACGCAAAGTAAGGCAGGATGTTAGTGACTTCCACCTCCGATTAGAAAGTTTAAATTTCTTGAAATTGAGAATTACTTAAATAAAAATATATAGTAAAAAAATTACTCTCTAAATAAATTAAAAATAAATTAGATTATTGCAAAGAAATAAGTTAAAAAAAAAAAAGTTTTACTTCAATGGATGAAACGTTTTTAATTGAAAAAAAATTTATTAAGAAAAAATCTGTAATCTTCACCTTAAATATTACCTTTTCTCTTAGTTTCTTGTAGTAAACATATCTAGAGGATTGCCGAAATAAATAAAATCATGAAAATTGATACACAATTTCTATGGAATTTTATTCACGATTTAGAGCTTTCAGATTTTGTTCACGTTTTAGAATAGTCAATGGAAGAAAAATATGTTTACGTTAGTGGATGTTCACGTTATCGAACGTTAAATGTATGCTCATTCAATGTAGCTCTAAAGCATTCTAAAGCATACGCTCTAATGATTATTTGCTCTTTGCAAATTATTGGTTTAAAGAAAAAAAACACCGCTTAAGTCTGCCTCTGACTTTTCAGTTGAGACGATGAATTATACAAATCTCATTTACGATGAAGAAATTAACACAGTATGTTTTGTATTCGCAATATAATATAAATTTACTAAATTTTATTAAACTTTATAATATTTAAGCTAAATTTCAAACAAATACAATTGGTTTGAAAATATTTATACATATGTAGGAGTATATAGATCAGTATCTAGTTTTGCTTTTCATGTTTATCATAAAATCAAATGTAGAAATTTTTTGTTTGTATGCTTGTCAAAAAACACTTAAAACACGCTCACTTTTTTTATTATATTTTTATATTTACAATCGACATGTTTCAGTCTGTCTAACTATCAATCTACGTATCTGTCTTTCTATCTAAAAATCTGTTGGCGGCTTTTTTGCTTTTAAGATTCACTTTTTTATTATGAAAATAATAAAGTAAAGAAGACACAACAAACAGCAGCAAAAACAAAACAATAACAACAGCACCAATGCTGCCATAATTTTTTTTTTATATAAATTTTTTTGTTTTCCTTTCAAGTTTTAACTTAAAAATCTCAAAAAGATATAGTGGTGACGTTTTAGCGATAATGCTAGCTACTGCTTGTTGTTGTTTTTGTGTTGTTGTCGTCATAGCAATATATTATTATACTATATACAGTAGAAAGAGATTGCAATAAGTTGCTATTAAAAATATTTACTACTTAGAGCGTTTTACTTGCTTTGATTTTTCATTATTTATTTTTATTGCATTCTTTTTGTGTGTTGCTGTGATTTTAAAAATAGTTTTGTTTTTATTTTAGCCGACACCACTAAAAAATTTCAAATGTAAATAAAAGTAATTTGTTATTGTTGTTGTTTTGCTGCTGCTGGGTAAAGTGCTGAAAAATTAAATAATTTGCCGAAAGTTTTATTTAATTTCAGATCTTTTGACTTTGATCTTCAAATATGCAGCTGAAAAGCTAAATATTGAAACTTTTTTTTTTCTTCTTAAATGTTTTTCTCATTAGTAATTTTGTGTCTGAACTGAGATTTTATAAAAAAAAAGAAAAAAAAATTTTATGACCTGCATTACTAATATAGTTCACATAATTGATAAATTCTTCACATTTTTTGGCTGATGCTAAGTGAAAGTAAACTTTAACCAACTTATCAATGTATTTAAAAAAAAAAAAACATCATATCGAAATATTGTGGTATCGAAACAGCAATAACTGTGCTAATTGTTCCGATGCTTTAATTGTAATGCCCTCGAACACTCAGTACGACAGACACTAACGATTTCACTGATAGATTCGATGATAAAAAAATAAAAATACTTAACCCATTAAGGACGGAATGGCCACAATTTTAAAGCTCATTTAAGTGGCTCCGTTAATTGTGAAAACGAACTTAAAAAAATTTGAGCCTTATAGGTTTTTATGCAAAATTTTATGAACTTTCGAAATATGCAGTCAAAATAAAAAAAAAATTAAATTTCAAAAAGTTATGCTCACTTATTAATCTAAAAACATGATTTTTGGATTAAAAATTTTTTTTCTTAAATTATTTTCGGAATGAAAAATTATCAAGAAATACCTTTATTTGATACAATTCCGCGTCCATGCATCCTCAACATAAAAAGTGTCACTTGGCTTTAGAAAAAAAAATATATACAACAAAAACTTCTTAAAACGAATCAAAAAATATGCTATAATTTTTTCAGAATTTTTTGAAAAAGTTGTGTTTCATAATTTTTAAAAATCAAAAAAGTCGTTTGAAAATTCTAAAAAAATTTTTAACGTATTCTTTGATGAATTCTAAGAAGTTTTTGTTCTATACAACTTCTTTCTAAAGTTAACCCAACTCATATAAAAAAATTCCTGAAAGCTTTGAAGCAACTTTTCACGTTCAAGCTTATTTACACGCTAAATTTTGAAACACCAAGTGACACATTTTGAAGTTGTGGATGCATGGACGCCGGAGTTTTATCAAATAAACGTATTTCTTGATGATTTCATTCCGAAAATAATTTAAGAAAAAAAAATTTTAATCCAAAAATTATGTTTTTGATCAATAACTGAGCATAACTTTTTGAATTTTTTTTTTTTTTTTTTTTTTTTGACTTCAGATTTCGAAAGTTCATAAAATTTTGCAAAAAAAATGATATGGCTCAAATTTTTTTAAGTTCGTTTTCATAGTTAACGGAACCACTTAAAAGAGCTTTGAAATTGTGGCCGTACCTTTCTTAATGGGTGGGTTAATGTGAAAGAACAACAACAAAATTTGCATACCGAAGAGTGTTTTATTCTCTATCTAGTACTAATAAGAATTATTTCAAACGATAGGATTTCAAACTCTTTGTGCTTGATATTAACTTAAGATTTTTGAAAACAATGAGTTAAATAATTTAGAATCAAAAAAAGTGGTGAGATTGCAATCACTCAAAATTGTATAGGGAAAGTTAAATTTTCAAATCGCACTTCGTTGTAACTTACATTTATTGTGTGACCTTTTACAAATTTGAAGTTGATTATATTTGCTAAAAAAATATAATATTTGAAATAAATTCTTAATGTTTCCCCAATAAATTTCATAAAAACTTATGTAAATATTTAAAAGCTCAAGTAATCTCCCTCGCCTTGCTGCATAGTTCATGCAGCAATAAAGCTCAAGAATTTATATGCAAACTTTTCTTAATACTTATACTTTGTACTTTATACATACTTACTCTATATAGAATGTGAATACATACATTATGTATTTATGTGGTTAAAAAACTTTAAGTGAATGTGACTTTTGTACTTGGAATAAACTACTTTTTAAGTAGTAGTTATGATTATTGTCGCTTTAAAAGGGAATTGAAGCAAAGCAAAAACTTTGGCTCATTATTGTCACTTTATAAAAATATTTTTGATGAGAGGAAGCAGAGTAAAGTGAAGATTATAGTAGTGAAAATAAGTAGAAACTAAATTACTATGCAAATTGAAACTTTAAAGGAAATACAATACAATTTAAGTTATCAAAACAATATAACAAAACTTTTTCCATTTTTTTTCATAAAAGAGAAAAAAAGAGAACTGTAAAAAAATGACCAAAGCAGACGAACAATATGAGAATCAAATGATGAGAGTAAATGTATTTCCGCTTTTGGGAGAGATAGAGAGAGAATCAAACTACTCAAGTAATTAATTTCATTTCACTCTCTCAGATGAAATAGTCATACAAAGGTAAAACGGAGTATCTCTCATTGTAAACAGTTTGAATATTAGTTTGAATGACTACTACTATATTCTGAACAGAACAATATATAGCGGCCTTTGTTTACAAACACTATATTTAAAGTTTAATATAAAAACTTAAAAAAAGAATTATTTTAAGTTTGAGCCTCTGTAGAGGATACCTAAAACCAAATATCACAATGTAGAAGCAGCAGCAGCAAAAAGAAACCAACCAAAAAAAAGAATACGTAAGAATAACAACTTTGAAACATGAAAAAATTCACAACATATTTCCTCTACTCCGCGGTTTTCTTTTCCACATTCCGCTCGTGCTGCTCCACTACCGTACACTTCCACCTTGATCCCTTCCACACTGGAAAACATAAACAAAGCAAAAAAAAAACGTTGAAAAAGAACAACAACAGAAGTAACAATAACAAAGAAGCATTCAAGCATTGACTAAAGTTTATGGCTACTGTTTTTCATGCACTTTGAAAATCTTGCAACTGCCGCGTAGAGTTGTGCTGTCATGCCGCCAACAACATAACACACACATGTATGCACACAAAAATAAGTGCACGCAATATGCCGCTGCCACCGTTGCCATTATTGGCGTTGTTGTTGTTGCAACTTTTACCAAAGAAGCGCATTCAGTCAAGCATACACAAACAATCAGGCATGACAACAACAACAACAACCTATTCTGTTGCACCACGCTGCTGGTGCAATTATGGTTGTAGTTGTTTTTGTTTTCGTTGCAACTTTTTGCGAAAACAAAATTGCACAAAATAAAATTTTACGTGTTTTTTCTGCTTCTTCTTTTCATTTCTTTTCGTTCTATACAGTTTTTGTTTTTTTTTTGTTTTTGGAGGGTAACTACGTAAGCTGCAACAAAAAATTATGAAGTAGTAGTAGTAAAAAAAGCAACAACAACAATTTATTCACTTAAATATGCGTCAAGCTGCATAATAAGAGTGGCATATGTGACTTTTGAAAGCTACTGTCATACACACATACACACATACACACACACACAGATGTATACATTTTACACACACTCATATACTTTAAAACATTGAAGAAAACGTGCTAAAATCAAGGCTCAAAAAGTGTGTAAAAAGTATGTCGTCTTATTTTTTTTTTTTTTTTTAACACATAGCTTTAAAAAAGTGGGTTGCCGTGCAGCAACATAATAGCAGCAGCAACAACAAAAACAAAAACGTGTTGATAATGACGATATACTGTAAACAAGCAGCTTTATTTTTAACACAAACGCCTTGTTTTTCTTTTTTTCTGCATATTTTTTCATAAATTAACAATGTAAAGAAAAAATGAAAAATAAAAAATACATAACTTTAAGAAAATGCAAGTACTTACTTTATAAAAATATATGACTTACTTTAAAATGTGGCAACGAAAAAAAAAACACATTTCGCACGCTTGCGGATTGAAACATTATGACTGCCCTTTTTTTTACTCAAAGAGTAAGCTTTGAGAGAGCTTCGGGATTCGGGAATATATTAGAAAGAGAGAGGCCACTAAAGTGGAGTAGAAACAACATAAATATCATTCATTAAGTTCCTATTACATGAAAAACTTCTACCATATTAAATTCCAAATAAGTATGCCATTAAGAAAAGATAAGCTGTAGAAAGTAATTAATTTCATAAAAATAAAACAAAATGGATGCTAGTTTAGTTTTTAGAAGAAAATTTTGTGTGGAGCAGGTTTTCACAAATGCACTTTTCTCATTACAATCAGCATCAGCTGAAAACTTGTTAGTAGTAGAGCATATTTTAATAAATTACTTTTAAATAATTTTTAACATTGGTAACGACAAACGAATGAACCAACGGGTGAAATGAAATGTCATTCAATCAACTGAAATAATCAAATTAAAAGTGTTGGAAATACTTCTTTTTTTTTCTCGTGACCACTTAAAAATTTCACAATTTGTTAGAGAAAAAACTTTACTTGCAATTTCTTGTAAATAAATTCAATTAATCAACACAAGAAAGTAATTTACAATTTTAAACTACAGTAAAAAAAAGGGGAAAAAGGGGAAAAAGGAAGGAGAGAAGAGCGTATAAAAATAAATAAAGTTTGCAGAGAAGGTGTCAAGAAGTTTTCAACTTCAGTCATCAATAAACCAATTATTCAAAAGCAAAAAAAAAAAAAAAGTAAACCAAAACTCATCACCAGCATCATCATCAACATAACTAACAAAAGCAGCAGCAGCAGAATCACCATCATCGTTCGTTATATTTAGTAGTCATCAACAACATTAAACCACAGCAACAACAGAAGGAGTTTCAGTCTTTACAGCAGCTGCATAATAGTGCATTGTGGGACGAAATGAACTAATGCGTTTTACTTAAAAGGTTGCTTGCTAAAACTTTAAAGAGTTTATGAAATACTTATATGTGACTCAGATTTAATGAAAGTTTATCTTAAGTTCAACATAATATTCATTTTCCCTTGAACATTCTTTTTAAGGCTGGCAAATTTAATCTATTGGATGCCATTTGTGTTCTAAAGAGAACAATAAAGAAATTTAAATATGAATGGAATACTCGCAACATAATTTATCGGAGAGTTTGAGTAATTCCACATCATGTTCTAAGAGAGTGACTTCAAATCTATGTATGCAAAAAATAAATTTATTCCAAAATATAGGTAATAAATAATAAAAATTTTTTTTTTTTACTTGATTACTCTCAACACGATTTAACACAACCAAAGTTGCCACGGACTAAAAAATTATGTAATCAAATTCTTCTAAAAAAGTCAACAATTTGAAAAAAGTAAACAAACATATATATTAGTAATAAGACAAGGAATGCTTATAAGACAAGGAAGAGTAGATGGCAAAAAAAAATCAACTTGAGTTCCCCGATTTTTAAATAGCAATTTGCAACATTTTATAGAAGAAAACCTACAAAAAACAATGAGTTTTAAGAAAATTTTGTATAGTGGCGCCCTCTAGAATCAGTTGTAAAAGCAAACAATGCCATATTCGGATTCGTTGACCCGAAAAAACGTTATATTGACTTCAATACTATAAAGATAGCTGAAAAAATATATTTTTCTATACAAAAAAAAACACAAAGTAATTAAATTATAATTTCAAAGGTTTAATCGAAAAAATTGGGGCACTCATTTTTAATAAACGTAATCTAACGCAGAGATGATAACTCAGTGCAACAAAAATTTTGTGCGCGAGATTTTCCAACGAGTTTATAGTAATTTAGGGTCGATGATCACGACTGCGTACTCTTTGTGCTTATTAACTTTGCTTCAGACATCACATTCGTATCTGCTGAAATAAACAAATTTCCTAATAGCGCCTGAAGACCCATTTTTATGACTTCAGGTCTATATTGTGGGAGAACTAGATGTGATGGAGAAAAACAGTGTTCGCAGTCGTGATCAGCGGCCCCGAATTACTATAAAACCGTTGGAAAATCTCTCGAAAATTTCGTTGAAAATTTGTGCCACTATGTAATTTTGGTACTACTTACATTTTTCATTCGATAACTTGCAGGGATGACACCAAGTATGCATGAACATAATTAGTGTTACCCAATCTTATCGAATGGAAAAAACTAAATAAAGGGAGTTATAAAAAAATTATACCATATATAAAAATTTTCTTGTAAATTTTAGTTCAAATATATATTTTGTAAAAAAATAAACAAGATGAGAAAAAAGTACACGTGTGCATAACCGTAAAAAAAGTAAGCAAATTTGCTTACAAATAAGCAAAGCGGCAACCCTGAACACAACTCAACAAAAGAGAGTGAAGGTAACAATTAGAGTAAAAGAGAACGACGTCATCGAGTGCGGGTGATAATTTTAGAACTAGTGACTAGATGTCTACATTCGCTACATGAGAAATGTTCGCATAATTTTGTTATCGGAATTCGTAATTTTTTAGCCGAATGTATAACGAATGTTTAAATTTGCCAAACTGAGCTCACACAAATTTTGTCAATTATGTTTGCGAACATGCTTGCTTAGCTTTTGCCAAGCAAACCCGAAAAAACACCAAAACTACTTTTTTTTATCTAAAGTTAATCCAAATATATTTTGTGAAAATAATAATGATTTACGTTCTTCAAACCCTATAAATAACAATAAACAAAATAAAGTATTCACTTAACTATGTAAAATGAGCAATTAGACTTAATTTTCATAATCACTAAACGTTTTTATTGTTTAGTTTTTTTTGAAAGTGTTATTCAAGCTCATCACACTGTGCGTGCTTTGTAAAAGTGTTGAAAACTTATTTTCTTCGAATTTTTTCTTCGAGATGTTTCTTTCTTCGCCCAAAAATGTAACTAACTTAAAAAATCACAAGATTCCACTTAAGTAGTGAATTTTAGCGGAAGCGAAAATGACGAAAGTAAGACTAAAAATTGCAAGAAGAAAGACAAGCAAAAATAAAAAATATCCAAAAGAAGCTAAGGAAAGGAAAACCCATTATCCCAGCTGTCATTTAAAATGCTTCATTATTTTGCAGTTTCGCATTCATTATATTTCGACACAAAAAAGGAGCGAAAAGATAAAAAAAAGCAAACAGCAGACAGCAGGCACATAAAAAGGAAGATCAAAAAGAGAATCCATACAAAGAATTGTGCTGCAGCACGAGCAGCAAAACCAACGGCAATTCATGAGGCAGCTGCAGCAGCAGCAATGATTGCTGCTTCTGCTGCTGTTACAGCATAAAGTTGGTCCATTGTGGTAGACTTTTTATACATTATGAGTAAGTACGTATACTTTGTGGCTGATTCACAGCAATGAACTGGCAAACTAAAAGCAACCAACTAGCCACCAAGCAGCAGTTCGGTGGTGTAACCAAAAGTTAGTTTACTTGGCTTGGCTAAAATGAAAATTGCCAAATGCTTCGCTCATCTATTCGTTTGTCCTTCCGTCTGTCTGTCAGTCAGTCAGTCTATCATACATCTACTACATAAAAATTCAATAATGACAAATCAGAAAATGTTAAAACTATAAAATAAGCAATTGCAAGCAAACAAAACAAAAAAACAGCAAAAGAAGAAATTACTAAAAGATGAATTTGTAGCTAAAAAGCTGAAAAAAGAACGAAAATTGTTATAACAAAAATATCATCCAAGGTACCTTAAACAACTAAGGAAATCTGTCTGTCTGTCTGTCTGTCTGCTTGTCTATTCTTCTTATTGAAATCTAGCTTAAGTAATCGCAGCTCGCTTGAGTGTTTTGTAACGTTCTATCGTTTTCTTATATTGCAATTTCTGGTATCTGGTAAAAAGCGAAAAAAAGAAATTTCAATTGTTTTCTTTTATGCTGCAGTGGCAACAATTTTTCCTTCTTAGAAAATAATTTACAGAAATGAGAAACAAAATTGCAAAATTGTTGAAGAAAAACTTTGTAGAGAAAAAAAAATTGATTGCTAAGCGGTTAAAGTAAAGCCTGAGTAATAATTTTGTAAGAAGAAATTCAGCGAAGTTATGAAAAGAATTACTGTCGATTATTTATAATGATGATGATAATGTGAACTTTCTCTTAAATTTCGTGGTTAAATAATTAAGCTATTTCGAAACGTTTAACCCTTCCCTACCCAACAACGCAAATTTTGTTTAAAACAATATTAAGGGATAGCATTCTTCATTCTGAAAAACTTTTGTTCTATTACTTTTTCAATATCTTAATTACAAGTGTTAAAATCTGAAATTACCTAACCGGTCATATATGGTTCGTTGGGCAGTATCAAGTAAAATAGAAATACATAACGGTTTTTTTTTATCACATTATTGAGAAAAATAACCAAAAACTAAAATTTATACCAATCATTCAGTGTAAAATTTATAGAAACAAAATCTTTAGGCTATATGTATAGAAAATCAAAAATTTCATTTTATTTTACTTTTATGTGAAAAACGTATTTTTTCATATAAAAATGGCAATAACTTTTGACAGTTGGCATTTTCTAATACCGTTATATATGCACATCGGTACAGAAAGCAGCAATCTACGAAACCCATATTGTGGTTTGAATGTTGGACGCAAGATGTTGCCACTATTACCGTCCAAAGTGGTGGGACCATACATGGTAGCATGGGCAGAGAAGGGTTGAATAAGTATATTCTGCGAATAGTTTAGCAACACTGACGAAAATAATAAAATATAATTTCCATTCTTCATGAATGTATTATTCATGTATTGCAAACGAATATAAAAAGAACTAAATTATTATATTGGAGAATAAATTTATTCGTTCCTCTTTTGCTTTTTTCGGGAATTAATAAATGAATGAAATATGCGAGGTTTCTAAGAATTACATGTATGCGCAAAAGCTCACCACATTTATTCTCTTGCGAATTTATCGAACTCAATATGCTCGTCAACCTTGGTCGCTCACGAATTTATGATCACATCATATTCATCCTTTTTTCGTAAAAAAGAGGATAAAGGAGCGTGCGTTATTTTTAAACTTGCTAATTTTTATGCTCTCTCGAAATTATCGAAAGGAATATGCCCGTTAACTTTTCTCGCACAAGATTGTATCGTCTTCAAATTATCGGTACAAGTTTATTGTGCAAACAAAGTATTTTGAATAGCACACGAATGTCGCACCCCGATTCCCCGAAAATATTGCTTTTAAAAATAAAAGCGCAATGGATTCACCCAGCACAATACATAACTTTTATATTAAAAAATAATATAAGCTGACTTAAATTTTTAAATAATTTAAAATATTCCAGTACTAGTACCAGTTACTAGTACCAATACATTAGCGATAACATTCTCCCATGGATCCGCCTCTGATTGAAATCCAATTTTCATGCTTCCTTTATTTTCTTTGACACAAAAACCCCAGGACCTATTTTCCAATTTTTTTGCAGTCCCTGCAGTTACGAGTTTATATTTTCTTTTTGTTCCTTTTATAAAAGCACACACAAAAATCTGAAAATTCCAAAAAATGCATGCCATATGCAGTTGGAAGTTATCATCAAATGAAATCATCATCACTACCTACTAAAAAAAAATAGATTCAACACATAGATCATAGGAAAAACAAACAGTCACAGAGGGAGAGGGGAAAGTAGGAAAAGCACAATTTACTAATTCCAATGTTAGAAAAATGCGAAAAATGGAAAAAATGAAATGTGCGCATAGAGGAATTCATTCATTTATATGCATTTTCTTTATGGCTTTATTGTGTACTGCGGGAGTACGAAATACTCGTAAAACAGATAGCTATTTGCCACACATCAGTACGAGTACGTATGGTTAACCAAGTCAAGCATTTGGTAGAACGGGAAGTAGCAGTAGCAACAACTATTAAATTGAGAGAGCAGGAACGAATGAATGGGGCGAACGTGTGGCGCCATCTAACCAGCATTACTGTGTCATCACTACCATAAAAGTTTTTATAAAGAAATGCAAAACTCTCTCTCACACACACGAACAATTTAATGTATTTTCAATTTTATGGATCACATGTAGAAGAGTGAATGAGAGATTGTGAGAGAGAAAGAGCGGCAGAAGTGAGGTAAATAAGTAAACACCGCAGGAGCAAAAGTGGTATGCAAATAATGGAACAAGTGGATGGGTAGATTGATGGTCGGATAAAGTAAGTGGTGAAAATCGCTGGAAAAAGGTAGCAGTATAAAAAAAAATACAAACAAAGAAACAAAATGGAATGTATTTATATACGTTTTAACTTTTCGTTTTTATGTACTTCATCTCTCGACGCTGAAATGCGTTCATTGATGCAAAACTTGACCCAGTTTATACAATATTTTTGTTGTTTTCAATATGTTTCACTTGCGCTCGTCATCAACTCTTCTTATTTCCTACAATATCCCTGACATCCATCCATCCATTTTCCCCAAAACAAACAATAAAGCACGTACGTACTATGTACTACTCTATGTGTTGGTACGTAAATATTTTTGTGCTGCTCTACTTTTATGTTGTTTGACGTAAACATGAAGAATATGATTTTTCATTTTTATTCTTTCACTCCCCCTTATAGACGATGAATGACTATAGCAACCCTTTAAAGAAAGAATAGTACTTTAGTAGTAAGTACGTAAGTAGTAAAAGTATGGCTAAGGAAATGAATTATTTTTTTTCTGTTAGATATACAATACACACATATATGTATGTATATGTAAACACCCCGTACATGAGCATATAAAGTTAACATGGACATGGTAGTGATACATCTTAAAGTACGTAGTAAATAAAAAAAAATCGAAAAAGGAGTGTATATTTCTGTACAATCAGCAACACAGAAAATATGGGGCAACATTTCATTGTACATACTTAAGCTATAAATTTAAACTTTATATTAGTTAAACAAGGCAAACGAGTTTTCAATTGGCCTAGACCGACTTATGCATACACCCTGCACATGCAAGCGACGGGCATAACATCCTCGACTTATATAAAAAGTAATGTAAAGAAAAGCCTTCGAGATATTCTCAACCTGAGGGGATAGAATTAAAGTTATTGGTTTTTATAACAAGCCAAAGCAAGTAATAGGACTACATTTACTTAATTTAAAACTTTACAAAAATATCTTACAATCTGAAAATTTCATCAGCTGAAAGGGTTCTTTCCCATCTTTCTTTCTTTCCCCTCTCTCCGTTGGATACACCGCTGACAAATATAGAGTACTATGCAAATCAAGAGCAGCAAATCTAGGCATACCATCCTTATTAAGTTTTCTGACTTTAATTAATTTTAAATTAAAAGTGGGTTTAATTCGTTTTTAAATGTTAAAATTATATAATGAAAAACTTAAAAGATAGAAAAAAAATTTCAAAAAAAATATGAATTGGGGGCTAAGGAAAATATTTTATTTTTGTTATGATATTACTTATTTTTATCCATTGCCTCACATCTGCAAGGCACTGACTTTGTCAGCTTGGTGAATGTACCCTTGAGTGCCATTTCCCTTTTTTATTTCCAATCTCATCGCTGATTTGAAAGAGGTCCCCACCCACTCTACTTTTCGGGGTCCTAAAGCAGGTTTTAACGAGATATTAATCAATTTATAAACAAATTCAATGTACGTTTCGATTCGTTTTCATGTCTAAATATTTCACAGAGTAACAATTTCCACTATGGCTGCGGAAGCATTAAAGTTTCCAAAGTTTACCCATGGATCAGGTGGTTAATATTTCCATTTACTTCATGAAAAGGATAAAGACCATGAACAAACTATTTTATGAAACTTTGACTTTACAGACCAATGTTTTAGTTGGTCCCCTTTGAATCACTTTGGACTAATATGGGACTAATAATCCAATTGAATTTCGACTCATTGAACCAGTTTTGGCCAAACTTATGCCAATTAGTCAGTAATTAAATGAAAAACGGTTTTGCTCAGACGTAAGTTAAAAATGGACCGATGATAGGAAAAGTATATGAGATTCTCTATTCTTTTCCTATTTAACTGCTAATATTATTTGATTCCAGTTTAGAAAGAAGTTTGTAACTTTTATTGGTATATTTTTATATGTAATATTGTTAATATTTTATAAGATTAAATGAAACAATTTTTAAAAACATTACTTTCGCTTGATATTGATCTTTTAATTACTGTTTTTAATGAAAAAATATATATATATTTTTTTTTCATTTTTAAAAAATATGTATGAAGCTCATACATATGTACATACTTATAAAAAAATTAAAAAAAAGTTTGTTTTAGTACTAAATATATCAAATGCAAATTATCATCATTGCAAATCGTGCGAAATGTGCAAAATGAGCGACTCAATTTTTGCTTTAAGTGAAAAGAAACTCGAAAAGAGTTTATCATTAAGAAAACCTCAGAAAGATAAGAGCATTTTTTGAAAGATTCAAACATATTAACAAACAAAGCGAGCAAAAAATTTTAGAAATCCGTAATGGAAAAGAAATGTTGATTTGTTTACACTCACTAGTTTTTAAAGTGATATGTTTCTGACCAGAAGTTAAGAGATAACCGAAAGATAACAGAGTAATTACAAGAAGGCTTTTGGAATTGTATGAAAATGTGTCACACCGCATTCAACATCTTTAAATGCTATGTTTTAAGCTCACTCACTCACCATTTATTTGCAGCAAATAGTTGGAGATCTTGCTACCTGTTATTAAAACAGAATAATTCATAGACTTTCTTCAGATCTGATATTAAAAGGCAGTGAAATGATATCAGAAAAATGGCAAAAAGGTTTGATAACTAACTTAATTCCGCTAAGGAACTTACTTTCTGGAATTGTTTGAAAATTTGGCATAGCATTGCTAGTAGTTATGGCGATCCAGTTTATCCTTATTACTTTCAAAATAATAGCAATTTACAAAAAGTTCAATATGGTTATCTGGAAGTCATGCATTTGCAAATGAAAAATCTTTCAATAATAATTCAATTCTGGCACATAAAACCCCAATAATAGAAATTGAACACCAAAATGCATATACCCTTAACCTTTGTATGCAGGGTATACGCTGGTACAAGTTCCAACAGTTGGAAAAAAGCATAAATAATAAAGGAAGGCAACGCTAGAAAAAAAAAACAACTTTTACATTTTATGTTTTTTTTTTTTTTTTTTTTGTAAAGAGTGCAACAAAACAAAAACAATTTATTGTTTTTCAACTCAACATTTAAGCTTTTCTTTTTTGTTATACCTTCTTCTTCTTCTTTTACTTTACTGCTGCATTTCAAAATAGGTTAAAGTTTGCTTATTTTTCTACTTTTGCTGTTGTTGTTTACTCGTTTACCTTGGTCATAGTTTTTGTTCTATGTAGGTTTGTTTTTCTTTAGAATTTACAACGCGAAACAAAACAGAATAAGAATGGAGTAAAAACTTTAAAGTCCTCTGCGCTATTTTCATTCATTGTATGTACTCTCATACATATATACATCAATTACATACATTATGTATTACATTACACATACAATCATACACACATACATTCTATTGTAAGACATTTTATTGTACACTATTGCATTGTAACTATATTCAGTTTTTTTTTTTCGTTGATAAGACTGCAGTAAGTTAACATACATAGAAAACAGCTGAAGAATTTAAAGATTATCTGCAATACTTGAAGGTTGAAATGAATTAAAAACCGTAAAACATTTAAAAATATATAATTTTTTAAATACCAGTGCTGGCTTCATATTATGGTCGCTACCCGCACGATTAAGAAATTGAAAAGCAGTAAACTTTGGCGATATCTTGAGAAGCTGAAAACATTTCGGTAAATCAAAATCATTAATTAAAACCAATATATGGCATGAACCACCACCGTTTCCCACTTAGATCTTCAAACTTTCGATTGCTTTATAATTATCTAAATTTGTGCAAAATATTTAATAAACAATTTTTTAGTATAAATCCAAACAAAAGATAAATCTTTATAAGTATATATTTTGAAAACGTGCTGTCACAATCAGTGAGTCTCTAGCAGCTAGTTAAAAAAGTTTAAAAGAATAATCCAATAAATTTTCAAGTATATATTTTGCTCAACTCATCATTTATCAAAATTAAAAACTCTCATCATTTTTTGTAAAATCAAAAAAAAAAAAAAAAAAAAAAATTAAACTTTAATGCAATTTATATTAAAAAGTTATTTACACGTCTCCCCTATTTCATATTCTTTAATTTTCCTTTAGATCGCAATCACTTCTCTCCTTTACTCCACTAAATACAAGATTTTTCCCCCCTCAATTTCGTGAAAAAAGTTTAAGTTAACAAAAACTTTTACTTCGATTTTTTTTTTGTGCGGACTTTTTCTTCTTAGCACAAAAGTGCAAACAAGATTTGCTCGCTCGTTCTATTAACAAAACCAAAAAAAAACTGAACAGTGCCAAAAAACGCAAACAAAGTTCAATCGAGTTAGTCCACAAACAAAATAAGAAAAACAAAACTACGATGAAAAAAATAAGTTCAAATGTGAATGTGAACACTTTTGACTAACAATTTCAGTTGTTTTTTTTTTCCTCTCATCATCTATCTCTTTTTTGACCCCACCCCACCCGGTAATACTCGTAACTTAAGTGTGGCTAAAGTTCCTACATGACCAAGTTTACTTTAGTTCAGTGTTCAGTGATATATTTGCTCATTGTTAAAACGTTTGTCGCATGTTTCCAACAATGGATATTCAATTTACTTATTTGGGGAGTATGAAAGGAAAGTGACAGTAAGAGTCGTTTGTCTATTTTAAGAGGCAAAAGCGGGGAGGAAACTTCATTGTTTGCTTTCGATTTTCTTTATTAGTTTTTTAGAGTGTTAGATTTGTTTAGATTTCGGGTTTCATTTTAGTGACCGCTTTTTTAAATTGAAATTTAAATAAGATTTTATATATTTAGTTTATATAAGTATGTATTTCATTTGTCAGCTTGTAGATTCCGTGCCGTTCCACTAAGACACATGATTCAAGAAAAAAAAATATTGGTTAAATATATGGTAATAAAAACGTTTATATACATATTGGAGAAGTAGCGAAATAGCATTGAAAAGGCTTATGCCTTGTTCATCAAGGAATGCTTTGGTTTCTTGTAAAATTTTCTTTCCGAGAACAATGTTAGGTTAGGGTGGATGGTTTCTTCCTCTTAAGCGCAAAGTAAATAACAAACTTTAACTATAGGAAGAAATAAAATAAAATTTTATTACTGTTCCAATAAACACAGAAAAAAATTATATGAAATTGTAGTAAAATCGATCGATTATAAATTGTCTAAAAAATGGGTAAAACTCATCCCCCTAAGTTTTTTGATAAGTTGCCATAGAAAACTTAGGTAAAACTTCGTTCAATTGATCTGGAAAAAGTAATTGGACAAATAATTAATTTAAGGCAATTTGTCAAAAAAATCACTAAATTTATTGACATTTTGCCTAAGCTTAGGTTAGACAAAATGCCCAAAAAACTTAGGCAGTTTTTCTAAGCAAAACGAATCATTTTTTAATATTTTTTTTGATTTCTATATCACACAAAGAGCCTAAGCAAAAAACCAAAGTATTTAGGTAATTTACCGTGGACCTATGCCTTAAATAAATTATTTGCGCAAGTACTTAGTTGAATCACAATAATTTTTCTACAATTTGCCCAGCTCAATTGAAAGAAGTTTCCTTTGGCAAGTTTTCAAAAAATTTAGGTAAATAAATTTTGCGCAAGTCTTAGGAAATTTTTACTCGAATTTACTACAATTTTATGTAAGTTTTTTCTGTGTGTACTCTCCGTTGTATCGCAAACTTAAACTTTAATGATTTTATTTTAATCTCATCGAAATTATGGTAAAAAAAATAAATTCTATATTTTTCTTTTAATAAATAATTTTTTATATTTTCTTATAACATTTTGAAAAGAAAATGTAAAATTTTTTTTTTTCCTCAAATCAATATTTGCATTTTTCTCCCCTTTTATTCTGGTAAAATTTTCATTTCCAAATTTCAATTTTGCTGCACATTTTTGTTTCCTTCAACATGGATATATCAAATTTTTCAACCCTGCCATTCCTATCCATACCCTACCACCCTCTCTTCCCCTTCTCAACCATACCCATACTTTATAAAAATGCAATATAGAACCCGAAACAGGATGACTGGCAAGCGAAACAATAATACTCCAAGTACCAGACGCAGTGAGTTTTCTGCTATAGTAAATCAACCACCACCACCACACCATTCCACCTTTACATATAACACCACCCCTTCCTCCCACTCCCACATATAATCAAATCTATTGTATTGTTTGTCAAAAAATAAAATTTTTCCTTTATATCTATGCAGCCGAAAATGTCATTGTCATTGAAACGAAAAGAAAGGAAATGAGTAGCAGGAAGAGGAAAAGGAAGAGATTTAAGTGGGGATTGGGAGGGAAAAGTTTGTACAAAAATATCAAATACACAAAAGTATCAAGAGAAAATCATTGAAAAATAAAAGCACAAAACAATAACGAAACAGCTCGAAGCATAGAACAGTAAAAATTGTATGCAACATTTTTTGGAGTTGGTTACAAAAATTTGCTTGGAAAGGGATTTCAGTTTTGTGTGAGCTGTTGGTTTCTGAAATTCTCAGTCAATTGAGGGTGGATGGCTGTTGTGGGGGCGAATGGTTGATTGTACAGCGCTCACGTCATCATCATTGTCTCAAAAAATTGCAACTATTGTGTGTGCTGTTGTTGTTGTTGCTTACGTTAACTCAGACGTCTGAGAGTTGCTGCTGCAATTCCCGTTTGAGCCTGCTGGGTATGTCTTTTGTCATATTTCCGATTATGAGCAAATGGCATCGTGCGTTTTGAAAAGAAAATGTCTGTTGTAGCGTGAGGCAGTGCAAAGAATGGATAAAAGTGAGGAAAGGGGCTATAAAATTCAAAAATTTGACATTGAATTGTGCTTTTCAGTGCTTGCTACTTGTCACACGAAGAAAAGTTACCCTGTTTTTTTGATTGTTGGGGAATTGTCAATAGTATGCGTCATTGTTGTCCTTCATAAAATGTCTGTTTGTTACTACGAATTCTTGAAACATATGAGTAAATATACGAAATGTTTTATGTACCTATTTATTTCTATGCTTTATTTATTCAATCGAATTGAAGTTGATTACACTTTAAGTGTCATTTTGACTCAAACGGGGTTGCTTATGCTATTTTTATGGTATTTCTCTCTCTCTCTCTCTCTTTTTTAGCTTCTCTTTAAGACTACAGGGTGTGCAGCATGTGGTGTTTTCGTTCAGCTCAGAAAAACTTAAAATCGATTTGGTCATCACTTTTACTAATACGATTACGAACGTTAAATGTACTTAAAAGTTTTACTTTAATTAATGTTTTGTTGTTGTTTTTCTTCTTTTACCACTGTGTGGTACTTTTTGAGGGTGTTTGTTGACATTTACTTTTTACACTTTAATGTTAGTTTGTTAAAGCGTGAAAATTGCACCCTTACAAACATTAATAAGGAAGAGACAGACAAAGAGACATGAAAGTATTGCCAGAAGGGAGGAAAGTTTTCCAGCATGTGTGTGTGTTTATAATGAAAATTATGGCATAAGTTTAAATTTTCACAACAAAAATATTTGTGAGGTTTATTTGTTGACTTTTCCCTATACAAATAAGGGTGTTGTTATTCGTAAATTTGAGGTTATGTTTAGCGTTGTGTGCATAGTGGAAAATTAGATTTTAATAGATTTGAGTTTAGAAATTTGACGCGACGCAGCAGTGTTGAATATGAAAAAAAGAAAAAGTGAATATTTTGGGGATTGTTGGTTTTCCAAATTAAATTGTTTGCTGGTTGGTTTTTTAAATATCCGTTAAACACTTACTTTTCATATACTTATATTTTTGTTATTACAAGTTAAAATTTCGGTAAAATACACACCTGAAATGAGAAAAAAAAGTTTAAATTAAAAGACATAATTAAAGAAATTTGTACTCAATAGATTAATTCTATCTGTAGAAATATAAATTTGAGCATATTTGAACCCTTAAAATTTTCTTTTTCGAAGGAGTTTTTAAGAATTCAGGGCATTTACATCCGATGTCATTAGGTTAAGATGGCCTTGCAATTTCTCGGTTTGGAAAAATCGATTTTTTAAAAGCATCCTATTCGAAAGTATTTTATTTGAAAAGTATTTTATAAAAATTTCAGGGAGAAGCTCCCGAGTACTCTTTAAGATATAGACGGATATAGCGCCGATTGTCAGACAGGCCAAATCGGTCGCGCGATCCTTTTAGCTATTCAAAAAATTTGAGATGTGATTTCGGCCAACACCTCCTGATTAATCTATACATTTATTAGTAGAACTACAATTTTATTCCAGAAGATCCAGAATTTAAAGAGCTTGACGAGTAGGTTAGCCAAAAATTATCAGATTTAAAATCGGTTAAGCCAATTCCAAAATATTAGCCTCGGAAGTTTTTTAAAATTCGCCCATTGAACAAAGCATTGCACTCGTCGTTGTGAAAATCATTGCTTAAGCGGGAGTAAATAACAAATGAGAGAGAGAGAGAGAAGACATGGGCAACGGCATTTTTCAGAATTATCTAACGAATTATCTGCATACACACAAACAAAAATAAAACAAACACCAACGTGTAGTTTGGTTCTCTTTTGATTTTTGTTTTTCCATAAAGAGATTTCTTGAGCAAAAAGAAAAAAGTCCAGTTACTGGGGCTTTACCGACTAGTAACTCTTAATCCTTCATGCCTGTAATCTGTTAACTTACAAGTTACTCTCAATCATATGTTGAAAACCGATAGTCAAAACTTTGAACCCGTTTTTCTTAAACAAAAATTGAGTCTTAAAGTTTGGTTAATTCTATCCTCAATTTGTAACGTTGTTTATACGAAAAAAGTACTATTTTTAAGGGAACCAATTTTAGAGGTCCGCCTTTCTGTAAATTGTTGGTCAAACAGCATAATCGGGGTATATCCTGGGACCACAGTCACATTTTTTTAAGGTTATTTTTTTCAGTTAAGGTTAACTTAGTGAAGAAATGGTTAAATTTGTGGGAACTTGTTTCAGAGCTTAGACAAGCTAATGGGTTTGCGGCTCCCCTCACCTATAACTATATCTCCTGTAGCAAAGCGATCATTGAGCGGGAGGGGTACGAAGGGTTCAGTTATTAAAAAAGCTTAGTCCATTCAGTCTCTGCAACGACTCAACAAAGATGCTAACTTTAAAAGCATATTTAAATTTAATGTCTATTTTTATTCTATTAATAATATTTCAATTCCTTCAAAAGAAGCGTGAAAAAGAATAATTGCAAAAAATAAATACATACAAATATCGTTATTTATAATTTTTGAAGAAATAGTGCCACTAGGTATCATTACAGTCAGAGATATCATGAGATATATGTCGAAGAGGAGGTGAGCATCTATTGTCTGTATGCAAATGAACAAATATATGTACGTAAATATAACGTAAACAAAGCTCAAAAGCGAATGTGCTTACAAGAACAACAACAGCAACAACAAGAACAATAAACAAACAAATGCCATCATTAATACCAATTTTAGCATTTGTGTAGCATATTAAAACAGCATCATTTATGACATGGTTGTATTTACACGCATTAATACAAGAGTACGTACTACATTTGGCGGTAGTAGTAGCAGTAGTATAAGGAGGTCGGTCGGTCTGTCGGTCGTACAAAATATATAATACTATAAATAATCTATGCATGCGTATTGCATACACAAATACGAGCATGTAGTAAATATACAACGCAAATGTACGCACCACAAGTATCGTCTATCTATCTGTTGAATTGAGCTCTGCCGGTTGCTGTTTTTAAGATGACACACAATGGTATAATACAATCAACATGTCCGGATTTTTTTGTTTTTCGGGAAGCCCTTTCTTCTTCTTCTTCTTCTTTTTCACCATCATCTTTTTGTATTACATACTCGTGTATACGCATCTGTATGTATAAGAATCCACATAAGTTATTTATTGTTATGGTATGAAATGAAATGGAACCTACATACATATATTGTCGTAAGGCTACAGCAACAACAAATATTACTGTCTAACTGTTTGCATGTATAAGTATGTAGTAGTATATCTTTGAGTATTAATCCAATTCCAGTGCCGTTGCCACTGAGGCAGAACTCGTAGATCTGCTTTGAATGAATACAAATGTTGTACGTGTGAAATTTTACCAATTAAATTTGGATTCATGCAATGCGTTTGTAAGTTGTGAATTGTTGTTGTTGTTTTTGTCTTTGTTGTTGTTAGCCTATGCCTAGTGTTTGTACTCAAGATATCAAATGCTAAAGTTAAACAATAGAACAATAATGAGATGCACATCGCATGCAGGCTTGACTACAAATTTTAGAAGCTACACTCTTTCATGTGCGCCCATTGAGTATTTAAATATTCAAGAAGATTTTCAGTCACTGTAGCTAATGATCAGTCTAATTCAGCCAATCAGGGATAGAACCACTGGATTTCAAGGAGCCTCTTGGCTGGCAATCGCAAGCGTCCAAGAGTAAAAATTGCCTAAGAAAAGCTTTTCACTTCTCAGTTGGGCACTACATGAATGGCTGCGAAAAGCTCGGTCTAAACTCTCCATGTTGTGCAGTAAAAGAAGAAAAAAATTGATGCCAATATGGGAGGAAACTGCGATTTTACATAATAAATTTTCTGAAACAAATTCTAAGGATTTCTATGCATTTGTTTTCATTCCGTTTTTCTCAAATTATTCAAGTTTCATTCACTGGGAGTCACTAGACCTAATGCAGATAAATTACTATAATTTTTAGTATAGCATGAAAAATTGGTTTTGGTTTTTTGAGAATTTCTTATAAATGAGTGCTATTAGAACTCCAAAATTTAAAATATTAGAAAACCGTCTCCAGCTTCAAATTCTTTAATGCAAGAATGATTCCATATTCATGATTTAGAATTCACAACCCTAGGTAAAAATTCTCATACGCCCAAATCAAATTTTTTAAAATTAATCTAAGGTTTATATTTTTTTTTTTATACTTGTAGTGTTTTTAAGCAAACTAAATATTATTATCAAACTGTATTGTAGGGTATCAACATTTGTGTTCTTTATTGTACAAAAAAAAAAAAAAATCAAATTTCCTTCACTTTCTGTTTGTGGGCTATTTTGAAGTAGAAGTAACTGATGTAATCAGTTGTAAGTGAATTGAAGTTATGTAAACACACAAATTTAAGATAATGTCTTTTATATTCAGTGCCAAATGTTATGTTCATGTTCAAAATGTACTTTTGTGGTCACATAAAGGCATTTTCATGGATGTGGTCACAGTGAACGTAAACATGAATGTGAACGTGTTATCACCTAATAATTATTCTAATTTCATTGAAGGTGAAGAAGTATAGAGAATAATATTTGAGAAAGGGCCTGTATAAAGGGATAAAGGTTGAAAGGATTAACCTGTGAGCTTTCTTGATAGATTATTTCGCCTCATTTCTTTCAGAAATAAAATTATGATAGCTTCAAGTTGAGTAGCTCTTTAATCGGGATTTTAATCCAAACTAACCACAAAAGTATAAAATTACATGGGACTTTTTTCATTACATTTTCGTCTCTTTCGGAGACAAATTCGTAATTTAGTTTTCTAATATTAAACTGATGAATCGTTAATGAAGATTTGTATGTACAATAAATTAGAATTAGTGTATGGCGTAATTCAAGAACTTATATTCTTCGCTCCTTTAGCATTTACATAAAATTTACGAGAGAACAGAACTTGATAAATATGTTAGCAAAGTGTGAAATTTTCCAACTTTCCAAAGCAAAATACAAATCCTTGGAGAAAAATTCTACTAAATAATACAATTCAAAATTAATGTGCCCCATTAGACAACAATAGAACAACAACAAAAACAAGAAGACCAATAATAAAAACAACAAAAACAACAATAATAAGATCAATAAGAACACTAGAAAACTTCCACCCAAAACCAAAAAAAAAAAATACTTCCTCTACTACTACCTCCACTACATACATATGTATGTATGTATGTGTATATGTACATATGAGAGTGTATGTGTATATTTGGGAATGCTGTTGGAGTTTGGTTCATTTAAATGATTCAACAAATATCCAAGTATGTATTCCCAAAACTAATGGCATAAAATTGAACTAGAGAAAATGAAATTAATCCACAATGGAGCATTCAAGGCACGTTTTGTCTCTACGTTGCCATACGTTGCTGTCTATTTATTTTTTGTTATTGCTAATATGACTTTTCAATACGTTTTTGTTTTTTTTTGTTATTCAAACAAAAAGCAGCAACAAAATAAAAAAAAAAAATAAAAAGAAAGAGGTTCCGTTCGTACATTTGATCTTTCTTTTCTTTCCGTTCGTTCTTGTTTGCTTCCAAAATTGTAGGTTAAACAAAAGTTTCCGTATTGCAAAAAAAAAAGCGAAAAATGTTTAACATAGTCTTAACCGAATATGAGATGCCCTATCTTACGGGTTGCTGAAAGAAAAGTAGGGTTGGTTAGTAGTCTATTCTGAAAGGGACACAAATAATATTAGATCAAACATTATTCGGCCCGGCACTAGATGCCGTGATCCAATTTTGAAAATTTTCAAAACACAATTTCCTTACTTTCAATAAAGGCCTTTAGTACTTAAAAAAAATAAAAGAAATTTGTTTCAGAATTTTGAAGGGTGTAGTAGTTTTCGGCCTACTCCGAGAAAATAAAGTGGCCAGGTGTAATAAAACTTTTAAACCACATCATGAGCAATAATTATTCTCTGAGATCAAATGAATTTAGTACAGTATTTTAGAGGTTATTATAAGTTAAAGACAGATAAATGTGGAAAATATGTATTTTTGTGGAAATTTGCCTATTTTTCTATGTTTTTTTTTTTAGTACAAAAGTTTAGTCAACTGTATAAATATATAAGGACCAGTGAAGTTATAATTTTATGATTTTCAAAACCACCTTCTAAAAAAGTATGTCTGTTTATCTGAACTTTAAGTAAGGCTAAATACAATATTTTTAAATTATCTAAATACAATTTTAGAGTCAGTGTATATAGAAATCTTTAAGAGTGATTACTTTTGGGGAAAATTTATAAATGTATTTTTAACGAGTTTTCAAAGTTCTTAGTAGATTAATCAGTCTTTATTTTGTAAAAAAATTATACAATTTTTTTAGTTCATATATGTATGTACTTGTACATTAATTCAAATAACCAAAATCAAGGAATCGGAAACATATTTTCTCCAAATATCATTTTTCGAAATTATGAACAAAAAAGGGATTGGGACTTTATTAACTCCCATTACATTTATTATATTTGATATGTTAAAGGTACGACGCGTACCCCTCGCATTCCTTTATGAATTAAAGCCCAACCGTCTTCGGATCAAAACCTTATCATGCTTCAAAATCACTTTTTGTCATATGATAATTAAAGAAAGGCATTTGTTGACCCTTTCTTCAAAACTGAAACTTACGACTGTACTGTTACGATATTTTCATCTAAATGATTTGGTCATCCGACGTTGTTTTGGGTCTCTCACAAGAATCACCTGGAAGCAGTTTCTTAAGAATTCCCTTAACAACTCATCATTTTACAGCCATAAAGAATACTGAAATGTTCTCTACTCTCTAATTTCCAGATGCGTTCCAGTTGAGTTGAATGGAAAATATGATAATGCTGTCATAAAAGAATTAAATTAGCGGGGCCAGAATTTTTTTAAGGAATGAAAACATTTAAAATTTCCCCCTAAGACAACTTCTGGGGCTGCTAATACCCCTCAGAAATATATATACCTCTATTATCTGCGACACCTAATATTCAATTCATCATCTGTATTCGTAGAGTAGAAAAAATTCTTCTAGTTATGATAACGAAAATTGTCTACAGCGATGAGTGAACGTAGTGTACATAGAATGACAACAAGAAGAGGGAAGTAATAAAGGGAGTGGTAAAAATAATAGGAAGCTTACACTTTATGCGTTTAAATCGGATTAGTACCAAGCAATTCAATCCAATCCAATCGCAAACAGTGCATAGTAGTAGGTGCTTCCTTACATCTTTAACTTTTACTTCCACATCCACTTCTACCTATTCCAATACGATTTCTGCTGTCATTTTGTAGGCATTTAAGGCATTAAAATAACGGACGTTATCTTCTGACAACATCGTTATGTATGCGTGTGTGCGTGAGTATGAGTATATGTTTGTGTGTGTGTGTGTTATGCGTGCGTGCATGCGGGTGTGAGTAAAATTTATATTTTGCGTTGCTAGCTGCTGCTGCTTTTCTTGTTGTAACGGTGACAGCTGTTGCCAGGATGTGCCTACCGGAAAATAAAATGAAATGTCTATTTTTATAGGATTATTTTTTTTTTTTTCTCCAACCAATGAAAGGAACAAAGCATCCAAGTATGTAAGTAAAAGATGAAAGGGGGTAGTCGGAGAAAGAAGGCAGCGCACCTTTATCGAAAGAAATTGGTATAATTGGTTTCATTGGTATTTCTCAACTGTTGGTATCATTTGGCATTTAGCAAAATGGCAAGAGTGGCAGCAGTAGCAGCAACAGCATCTTGTTGAAATGGTTGCTATAAGAAAACAAAAAGTTGGGATGAAGAGTAGGAGAAGATTGCGAGAGGATGATGCTGTATCTTAGATACGCTAGGGAACATAAAATTGACCTAGTTCGGTTAGTTTTTGTTGTTTTTGCTTTCTACTTAACATTTTTATCTCTATTCATTGATTCGACTTTTAGTTTCTCCACTGATTGTGCCAAATATTTGCTCACTTTTGCTATTGTTTGCACTTGTTTTTTTTTTCAATTCTTATTGCTGCTTTTGTTCCCGATCAGTCTTCATTTCTGCCTTTCTTCTCCTCCCTCTCCGCCTCCTTCCGTAATCGTTTGCGTTTACCAAAAAAAAGTAATTGGTAATTTTGTGTTTGCATTGGCAAATACCAAAGGTAAATTGTGGTTTTCATTGCATACTCAAAGATAGCCAGAAAAAATCTTAATTAAAGTGGATTTTTCCAAATATTCTGGTTTAGATTTGTACAGTTTTGTAATAACTATACATATTTATTGTGGTTATTTGCATTATTTATTTAATGTACTGGCAGTTATGCTGCCAAATTGGAAAATTGGAGTGGGCTTGTGAAATTTATGAGTGATAAAATCTAAATGTTAATAGTAATTGAATAATTTACAAGTATAAAAGTTAATTCGCTTTTGATTTCATTCTGTGCAAAGATAGCGAGTATCGCAGAAGGTCATTCGGATCATTAATGAGATATATGAGGATTCTGAATTATCAGTATTACACAATGGCAACATTAGTGACGTCTTCGCCATTAACGCATCAGCAGAATAGGAACACTTATTCTTTAACCCGAGGAGTTGGATTTCGCTGGCTATTATGACGATATCATTTAAGATTTCAAATAGAAATTGAAAATGAACAAAGATTTATCACTGCAGTTATAGAACACTTGTTTAACTGCTAAACAACAATTTAGGGCACAAATTATTTTGGAAACCACTGACTGATTAATTAGTTTTCTATCCAAAAAAAATCGTCAGCATGGGCTTACAAATAATTTTTTTACAAATAATTAAAATAAAATGAAAGTGATTAAAATTAAAGTAACTTCCGAGATAAAAATTGCTAAAAATTTGATAGCTCTAATTGATGATATTTTATTACAAAAAGAAAAGTTTATTGTCAAATAATAAATTTCTTTGAAATAAGATCAAACATTTTTCTTTTTTTTATGTTTTTTTTTTGTAGACTATGAAAATTAAATCTAGTTGTTAATTTTTCAAAGTCTTGACTACTGTTCCATGTATGTGCTTCATTAAATCATGTGTAACAGACTTAAAGAACGTATATGTGTAGTCATCACAACAACAGTGTACGGGCAAATCAGACGGCCGTTTCGGAATCCGCCACGATTCCTCATCAGTGATCTTAGTGATAGTTCTTAATCTTTCAATATCCTGTATAAGTTACTAATAATTTTTCTTTTTTTTGTGATGTCTTTTTTTGGTATTGCTATTAATAAATTATTCGTTTAATATTAGAGTTCCTGGATCTCAGAATTATGCATGAATGCTGTACATATTCTTCAAAAAATCTAATAAATTCTCAAAAATAAAAAGAAACCAAAAAAAAAAAAAACATTTTAAATGACGCTATTAAAAATTCTCATATAATTCAGATTTCAGCCCGCATTATGTTAACCCAAATAACATCATTATTGCCAACAACATAATGTACATACATTGCTACATATTCATACACATATAAAACCACATGAAATGTCAACATAATGGCAAAGGTTTCATACCATTTCAACGAAAATAACAACAACGATAATGGTTTCATAAGTGCGGTGAGAAAAGTAGTAGGAAAAAAATGAGTGTATGAATGAATGAAAAAGGAAGACTGGATGTATGTATGTAATTTCAACAGGAAGCATAAACAAGCAATTTTCACACCAACATGAAAGACGACAACGATCTTGAGGATGACGATGACGGTGCCACCGACAGAACAACCGCCATCATAATCATCAAAATCAGCAATCAACAATCGATTGCATCAACAATTTTCTACACGTAAACGTCACACACACATGTAAACATCATATACACATGAACACACACACACACACACACAAAGTCCTGCGTTAAACTCACATTTCCTTAGCATATTTCTAATATGCACACATTATTCGCTACCCTACATTCCAACCTCCTATGCTACAAACACTACCCTACATTCTATTCCACCCCACCCTTTTATTATTTTATTGTTTGTCAGCGTTAAAAGAGAAATGTTTTTGTTTCTTTTCCATTTAGTTTAACACTTATTGCTTCTTCAAAATGCTTCGATTTCACTACGTTTTTTTTTTCTACTTACTACAATGTACATTTACTCCTTTTTTCTCTGCTTTGTTTTTTGTTATTGCATGCGAATTATAGAAATGTGTAATGTTGGCAAAAAACAGAAGAAAATACATATTCCGCTTGAAAGTGCAAAAAAGCATTTAAGTGAGAAAAAAAGAAAAACAAGAGCAAGAGTTAAAAAAAAGTACTAGGTACGTATTCATTCAGTTATTTTCACACCATATCAAAGCAAATCCAAGTGAACTCAAGTGTATAAACAAAGAGGAGGCGCAGGAGCAGAAGCAGGAAATGGCGTAACGACAGAAGCAGCACAGCAGTAGCAGTAGGGAAAGGAGGGCAACAAAAAAATGCTAAAGTGCGCAGAATATTAGCCTATTTTTTTGTTTTTTAATTTTACTAAATATTGGCTGTAAAAATAGTAGTGGTGTTCCGAGTTTTAACCCTCATCCTGTATTTTGGGCGAATTTTGCCCAAACACCTGTTTAATGCTAAATATCTCAAGCGTTTTTTATTATTCCAATACAAAACTTCTTGACAATTACTTATTTACTTATAATTAGCGATGTGAAAAAATGGATTTTGTAGCTTTATCAGAGAAGCCACAGAAGCTACAGAAATAGTAACGAATCCTGTTTTTTGGGCAAATTTCGCCCAATGCATTTTGTACTATTTACAACAGCCAGAGTCCGCGTTGGCTCCTTGCCCTCTCCAGTCACTTATAATAAATCTAACGAGGTTTAGTACCCAATAATATTTTTGTTGCAGCCACATTTGCCCGCTACTGTACGTTTCTTTTTTAGGAACTAAAGCTTTTGGAGAAACTTGGAGGATATCAATCACGCATCCCTGAAGGCATATTTTGGATTGCTGCTTATATCGTATATCGCTCTTATGTGAAAGCGTTAGAAAGTTTATGGGACGATGAGAAAGGCAAACCCATATTGAAAGCAATTATGACTTCTCGTAGATTCGAAATATTGGCCGAGTTTTGTGATTCGATGTCAAATCTGATATGACAGATCGACGTGCTCGCGACAAGCTGAACCCTATTAAAGTTTTGTGGGATAACTGGATTACTAACGGGAAAACAATATACTAGCCAAAAGAATGCGTGACAGTAGATGAGCGGTAAATGCCTTTTCGCGAAAAATACCCATTCAAGCAATACATTCTTTTCAAACCGGCGAAATACGGTATGAAAATTGAGCACTATGCGACTATACTAACAACTACGTCTGGTCTATGCAAGTATACACCGGAAGAGACCGTAATTGTGCACCTGAAAATAAAAAAATAGGGCAAGCGTGTGGTATTAGAGCTAACAGAAGCACTCAAAGATCAGAATATAACTTGCGACAATTTTTTTACGTTGCACTACAACATAATTAGCTGAAGAAACCCAACATTATGCAATATTATAACCAGAGAACATCTCTCCCACATAGCTCTGTTGCGAAGAAGATTGTCCAAGTATCAAAAGAGAGAAACACCAAGAAAGCTAATTGACACTTCTGCCCAAATTTATCAAATACAATGCAAAATGTAAAATTTGTAATTTATTTGTGAGCAAACAACATTCTAGTATAGAAATAACTTGCGTTAACTGTAATATATATTCACGATATGCAATAAAAATGTACTGGGCAAAATTTGCCAAACGACAGAATTTGTTGCTTTTTCTTTCTTACAGGATGAGGGTTAAAGGATATGAAAATGAGAGTTGTTAAAACAATTGAAATAAAACTACAAAATAGAAATTTTAAAAGAACTGAATGCAATTAAAAGGGAAATAATAATTTTGGCAAAATAAAATTATTCCATGATAGTCACAAGCAGACAATATGATATGTAAAAATAAAAATTTAAATATTTAATGCATACAACTTCAGACAACTTTTATCTCCACTCATATCTCAGAAACTACAAATGATGGCGTCTAATTTTATAAGAATACGAATTCGTTGCCTTCAAAAAAAAAAAAAAAAAAAAAAAGGAACTGTGCCACAAAGAAAAAACGCTTTTAGTATAAACTATTCATTTATAATGAAGCGAATAGTGTTAAAAATTTGAAATCCAATCTTCTTAGAATTTAGTAACTGAATTAGAAATTTATGCTTTCATAAAAGTATATAAATGAAATATAAGAATATTTAAATATACTCTGCAGTATTCACAGCTATTAAGAAAAATTCTATGCAGAGTAAAGTGTTCTTTTCATAGATAAAAATAACATAGAGATTTAACGAGTATCAAAAGCAAAAAAAAAAATGAGAAAAAAAAATCCACTTCAATTGCAACTTAATAGCATTTTGGCTACGTACATACAAGTACTAACGATAAAAGTGCCCAAAGGATAACAATTTTCATTTTATATATAAATATATATAAATTTTTATTGCATTTACAATTTAATTGTGCAACTCGATATTCTACAATAGATATACATACACACACATACATACTACGTTCAATATTGTAACATGGAAGCAAATGTAGCTATGTATATAAGAGTATGGGTAACTATTAGAAAAAAAAAAGAGAAAAGTCCAATAGGGAACAATGTATAAGGTTAATGCAATTTGAACCCTTTTTTCTTCTACTTACTACTTTTTCCTTTACTTGATGTGTGTGTTATAACAAAATACACATAATCTTTTAGTATAGAATTTAAAAGATTTTTATTTTATTTTTATTCTTAGGATTTTGTTATTCATTGTCAACTTCCTATGACGAGTACTGTGCACAAGTAAGTACAACAAAACTATCGAATAGGAGAGAGTTCAATTTTATTGGCACAATATGCCAGACTAGCATTTAAGTGCTTAACTTAAAGTGTATAAATACATACTATACACACTTATATATGGTAGAAGAAGTGTAAGTAAAGTATGAGTAATGGAAACGTATAAGTCTAAGTGTTCATATGTGTGTGCGGGTGTGTGTGCGGAAGTTTGAAGGAAGTATCGATAATAGTATTAAAAAAATAAAGTATGATTTTCTTTTGTTAAAATAATAAGTACTAACTGAAAAATAGTTTAATGTTATTTAAAAAATATGAAAATTGAAGGACGTTAAGAGAGAAATATTTCTTAAAATTCGAATGAAATCAAGTGAAATCTAGCAGAAAAGTGCAACTAAACAATAAAGAGCACAAAGAACTTTGATTTAAGAGGAGGAAAGAATGAGTTAGATAGCCGCAACTAAAAATTTTGAATTTTTCCGGAAAAGTTTTTAAAGTTTTCAATTTTATACATTTTATATGAATGCAGCCACGAACACCTGCTTTAAGAATAGACTAGTAAGATTTTGTCAGTTTAAAGATTATCTCTGATCGATCCATTCTGCATTAGTAACTGGATATTTTCAGATTTTAAGTTCTGACGGTTTAGTCGGAAATGAGCGATATGTAAACAAGATTACGAAGTAAACTCCAGAACATTTCAGAATATCCTGAATAAATTCTATAAAACTCAAACCTATTTCACTACTGTTAACTACTACTGCTTAACTAGTATTAAAATTATATCGAAATAAAAGCATTGCAACAGAAACCAGGATAACACTCCATCATTTCTAAAGTGATGATAGGAAGAAACCATTCGCCTGCACTACCTAAGAAAAAATAATGGAAAAACGCAATTATCATCCACTATGATCTTCAATGCTACACTAACAGGCTCAACATTTAGGTAAGTACTGAAGCTGAGGTCCTTTGAAAGTCTCTAATTACTGCATAGTTTACAGAGATTCTCTCTATTGGTAAAAGTTAAGGAATAATCACGGTAACCTCGATCATCTGAGGATCACTCTCTTTGTGGACTGTCAGTTGCCGTTACGTGTTACTAATTTTACGAGCATTTTGTTTTTGTAAAGCTTTCTTAAGCTTTTGAATTATATTTTACAAAAACAAAATACAAGTCAAGAAAATTAATAAGTAACAGCTAACGAATTAACAAGTCTAGTCTGAATTCCATTATAAAATTTTCCAAGTATAACTAGTGACTTCACTAAATCAAAATTCACTTCAGAATATTTCAAATTGATTTCAGAATCTTCCAAACTCTTTTATCAAATAGATTTTTGCATATTCCAAATTGATTTCAGCAGTGAAATGCCTCCAAAATTTTGCAAGACTAGATATTTCAGGAAAGTAAAAATACATTTGAAAATACTTCTTCCAAATTTTTTTAAGTTCAAATAACATTTTTATCTCTTGAGAACATTGTTCAAAAATTAAAGCAATCAATCGATTTGAGAATAGCTCTCTCTGAAAATATTTCCTCCAGAGCGGTTTGTACTTGTTACTTAAAAACTAAATTAAATTTTAATATTTTCAAAGAAATTTATATATATGTAATTCCAAAACTATTTACCGCACAAACTCGATTTTTCAATTCCAAAGTACATGCAAATACATAAAAAATTTAGTGAAGGATGAGGCAATGGAAGTTGAATGTAACTTCAGCATACCCAAAAAAAAAAAAAAAAAAAAAAATAAGCGTAAAGTGAAATGTGCAAAATTTTCTAAACGTAGCTAAAGAGTTTTTCTTCAACCGGATGTTGCAACATTTATGTATTTACTATGTATGTCGACGTGCGGGTACGTACCCGCCATTGATCGTCCGTCCATCTATTTTTGTCGTCAAAATGGCATCGATGGTTGTGTATCTATCGGTTTGAATGCACGTAACTACTCGTATGTGCATAAAAGTGTATGCTGCTTTGATAGGAAAGAACCTTTCCAATATTTACAACAAACTCAGCTATACACACCTACAAGCATAAATGTGTGTTGGTATTTATGTACATGCATATGTACATCTACCTTTGAATGCATTTAAACCACTTTCGTTATGCCATATTTGAAAATTGACTTCTTTCACTTACTCTTTGTGTGTGTGGCTCTGTGTTTGTATGTGCATGTGAGTAATTTAGTCTGTTTGTATGTATGATTATGCTTGTTAAGGTAGTATACACTAAGGTTATGTTATAAGGCAAATGCACAGTATGACATACGGTTAATTGCCTTTGGCACAGGGTTTTCCCATTTTATTTTTGTATTTTCAATGAGGGGCTTCAAATAGTTTCACTTTGCACTTTTCTGTTTTTAGTTTTGGGGAAAACGTTTAATGTTTCTTATAATTATGTATGTATGTAAGTAAAAGTTTTATATTTTTTTTTTTTTTTTTTTTTTTTTTTTTTGGTAAGCTTTGGAATTTGGCTTTCCGCATTTGCTTGTGTATAAATGACTATCATCTTTTTTTTTTTGTTGTTTTGTGAAAAGCTGCAATATGTCTGCAAGCGGTTATCAAGATTTAATGAACTTCAGTTCAAATTATAGAAAAATGAAAAGAAAGGAAAAAATTCGAAATTTTTGATAGTTTGAAAATATGCAATGGAAAATTTATAATTTTTTTTTTTTTGTTTTTGTAGTTTGGTTTGGATTTAGTAAAAAAGTTAATTGATACCGAAGGGAATTTTTTCGTAATTGACATTTTAATTAAAACGTTATACAAAGTGAAGTTAGATGTATTCGCATGATTGTGACGTTACTCCCCTGCATATATATATATATATACATACAGCTACGATCAATGAAATAGCAATGACGACAAAAAAATGTTTCATATCACTTCAGCAATATCCTTTAGTGATATATGGTATATTATATAATGTTTGTGAAAAACATCTATTACTGATTCTTATAGATTCTTCAAAAATGTTGATATGATATGTTTTTAACAGAGTTAGAGTCGTGAGGTCTACAACTAGTAATGGAAACGAGTATTTTAAGAGAGGGAGCTAGCAGAGGGAAGGTCTTTAACAGTAGATATTTTGAAAGTATCTCTGCTAGCCACTCTACCCAGAGATGATATGAACAAAAAATATACCTTCGAAAAATTCTTCAAAATTATACTTAGCAATAAAGAGAATGGGACATCCAGACATTTCAAACCTTTCAAAAAAAACGCATATTAAGGCTGGTACACCGACGGCTCGAAAACAGACAACAGACAAAGAAGCGGGTGCAAGGGTGTATGGTTTAAATACTAAACACTCGGAGCCTGTGGGAAGCACTTTAAGTATTTTTCAAGCGGAGATTCTTGCCATACAGCTCTATGTACAGTTCAACCTCAACCTCAGATAGTCAAGCCACTTTCAGACCACTATATTCCTTTGAGCTACCCTCAAGATTAGTATGGGAATGCATAGAACTCCTGAATGCATTAGGCAAGGCTAATTAGGTCATCATAGTTTTGTTACCTGGGCACACAGGTATTCATGGTAACGAGGTAGCCGACTACCCAGCAAGGAACGTAGCGGTGTTCAAAAGTAATTAGAGTCAGTATATTTTGATCAAGACAATTATGTGCATATGTCGAAATGCACCTTGGCTTAATAGGCGCAGTCTTGATACCAAGCACTGAAAGTTATATGCCCCTCAAAAGGATATTTCATCAGGATAATGATCCACAAAATAAAAGTTAATTGCCACAAACTTATTCTCTCATAACAAAATTAAGTAATGCCCTAAAGTGACCTGTTCAATCTATA
Organism: Toxonevra muliebris; assembly: GCA_963691655.1. Taxonomy (NCBI): domain Eukaryota; kingdom Metazoa; phylum Arthropoda; class Insecta; order Diptera; family Pallopteridae; genus Toxonevra; species Toxonevra muliebris. The sequence goes on along the minus strand of OY829326.1, from coordinate 49,294,911 downwards.
GACAGATGAGATTATATTGAAAAAATGATTTTTAAAATCATACTAACAATTTTGATGAATCTGTGAGCTCCAATGTTAATATAATGTGCAGATGACGCCTGTTTGGAGGTGCGGAGGCTTAGTTGATATGCACTACTGATGTGTTACTTGTAGACCCAAAAGTGCCATGCTAACAAATTTTAAGATTACTTAGTAGAAAATTATTGATCCTATCCGTTTTTGCAATTCGGTTTTTATTTTTTGTAATTTTTCTGAAACTTTTGAACAAATTATTAAATATATTGCTTGCATGATACCAAACATTTTTCTTTTATCACTTCTTTTTCATTGAATGTTGCTGTGATTTAAGCTTTAGTAATAACTGTAAAGCTTGGGGTATACTTGTATAATTACAAAACGAAATTAATCAGTACTACAAACTATGTATATATAAAATTGATTGGAAAATTTATTGATAGTATGAGAAAAAAAATAGAGTTATCGAGAGAAATTAAATGTATTTAAAAACCTACTAAAAAATCCTTGCAATCACTGTAATTTAGAGTCAATTTGACTGGTGTGGAGGTTAAGCTGTTTAACTCTTTTAGATCCAAGCAATAAAAGTGATCAATATTTGCAAGTCCATGTATTATTAGATTAATTTTGTTCAAAAGTTCGCAAGTGTTACTCTATTGAAATCATTCTCTTTTAAAATTTAAAGTTCATATATAAGAGCACTACTAAGAAATGAGCTAGAAAGGACTTCAAAATTGGTTGCACGTATTTTAAAATTGTTTAAAAATATTGAAACTCAAAAATAGCATAAAGTATTTTCTTCACATTGAATATAAAAACAATGGTCTTAATAATTTGTTACAATTTAACTTACAGAAAAAAAAAAAAACCAACCAAACCAAATTAAGGACATTTAATTTTTTCAAGATTCTCTTTTATCGCTGTACGCAGAGCAAATATAAATCTAATTTTCTCTATTATCTACTACTACATACTATCCCACTTAAATATTTACGCGCAAACTGCCACACTACACCACACTGAAAAATTCAAATGTCAACTTGTCAACTTCTTCAGCACAAGCTTGACATTTTCGTCTCTCTTTGCAGATGAAATTTAACACACACTCACACGAAAGGAAAACGACCAAATCGAAAAAATGAAAATGAAATAAGGGAAAACATGTACGAAAAAAAAAAACACAAAATGAGTAAAAAAAAAAACTGCACACAAAATTTCATTATCGCGCGCAATGCCAGAGAAAATCCTTCTTTATCCGCGCGTTGAGTCTTAACGTCAAGTCACGTTTTTCATTTACAATTTTGTTAAACGAATTTACTAGGAATATACAACTACAAACAAAAACTATTCGTAAGAAATCCAAGTTAAATATTACAATTTACTTTAAATGTATTGAAGTTTGTGTGACTGAAAAAGAAAAGCTAAGGGCGGCTTCAAAGTATTGCAGCACATTAACACCTTGTTATGTTATATTTAAACTGTGGGCATCCCATATGCTTGTTAGCTTATTTCGACATTTTTAAACGTGCAAATCGAAAATGTAATTTACGAAATGTTTAAGATCGATGAAAAAAGGTTGAGCTTGAGAGTCACATTTGATAATTTCCGTAAATTATGCCAGTATCATTTTTAAAGTCTTTTTATGATCATGGGACATGCCAGTTTTGGAATTTGTTTCTGAATCACATTCAAAATAAATATAGTTTCTTTAACAATTGAGTTAGCAATATTAACAATAATTAGTAGTTGAATGGGTATACTGTTCTATTCCATTCTAAACCTAAATCTTAAACGTGAGCTTTACCAGAAAAAAACTATGGGCCTGACTAGAATAATTGCACCTCGGCGATCATTAGCTTGTGTCCCACAATATTCACTTTAAAATTTCTGGAATATTGGTTTAAATTGAAGCATGAATTTATAAAGTTTGGTGTAAGAGCTTTGGTTATCTAACATTATCAGCACAAATGACTTTTGCTGAAAACATAGTGAAGCAGCGATCAAGGAATAAAAACAACTCTGTCTTGTTTACAAAGAAAAATGCAAAGCCGCGAAAATAAATTGGTGCCGTTTCTAAGGCGGAGTTTACTTCTGGAAGAATTTGTTGAAAGTTGCTCTCAGCAAGTTTTTTTGAGAGTAAATTGCTAACGTAAACAAAAAAAAAAAAAAAAGAAGATAGTTGCGGTTTTTCGTTCAAAGCAGTTTACTCCCAAAAAGAAAGAAATTGCGGTAATTTCTTGCAGATATAAACAATATTTGTACAGACTGCTGATCATAAACTCAAATCTAGGGCTTTCGGAAGCACCCTCGTAATAGTGTGAGAGTCCCTATGTTTTCAGAATTACATTAATTACAAAAGATTTAATATCGTAATGCCTGCTTTTCACTATGTCAAACTCAATCAAATTTACCAGCATGTTGGCAAATTCTCTCTTTCCCTCTCTTTGACAGGGAATATGAAATAGTGAAAACCAAGCATAACAATCTCAAAATACATCAAAGTGAGGAAGTAGAAGTGAATCGGCTTCACGTAAACCAGAATAAATATGTATGCAAAGCATAGACTGTAATCTTCAAGCAAGCTGTAAATGATGCAACCTGAAAGATTCCGGAAAAAGAACCGAAAAGAATTGAATTTGAATATATTAAATGTCTCTGAAGAGTTTCGTTTTTAAAGAGTTGAATTGTGTTGTGCCAAAAACGGTTAAAAATTATAATGGGAACCGCCAAGAAGGGCACCCTGGCACCTCTTGGACCCGCGCTTGAGTGCATTATAAGAAGTCTTACCTTAAAATTTGTATGTTTCAAGTTCAAGAGCATCCGACTATCTGAACATCTGACATCTAGCCAAATTTGTAGAGTTATTTACAGTGTTTCCCTCTCGTCATCTTATAAATCCTTATTTATAAACTAATTATGTACAAGGCTAACAACACCCAGATGGTTTCCCCACCTTTCCTCAATACCCTTAATAAATTTTGTTCAAATATTTTTTCTAAAAAAAAAACCATAAAAAACGATAAAGTTTGTAAACATTTGGAATGTAAAAATATCTGCACATAAACTAAATATGCAAAAAAACAAAAAAAAATATTGCACGCTTGTGTTTTGCCCCTTTTCACCCAGAAAACCAAAAAAAACAACATAGTAGAAGAAAAAAGAAACGTGTGAAAGTATTTTATAACAATTTTCATATTTTTGTTGTTGTTGTTATTTGTTGCTGAGGTTATGTTAAAAGTTTTATGCTACCACAGTGACACTGAGTGAATAGTTCAAATGCGACTACTAGTAGTTTGCCTGCACACAACACAACACACACAAACACACTCAAAGAAAACTCTTAGTAAACACAGTAAAGGCATAAAGGTTTGTTAATATTATAAATATTTTTACAGTGGCGTATAATATTTTTCAAATTCTATTGGGAAATATTGCAAAAAAGCAGTAAAAAAATATAAACAAAAAACTTTATTCGTTGTTGTTCTGTTATTATGCTGGACGTTGTTGGTGCTAACTTACAGCAACAAACACAACAACAGCAATGGCGGGAAAATGTAGAAAAGTATTAACAAGTAGTAGAGCTAGCTGCCTCTAAGGTGAAATATTAAAAGTTAAAACGTGCAAATACTACTAAACTACACTACTCTGTAGTACTATTACTACCTTTTTTTATTATTCTTTTTTTTACTATTTTATGTTGTGGTAGTATTTTTTTTTAGTTTTATAAATATGTATGTTATATAAATTTGAGTTTATTATTTTATTTGCTGTTTTGTTTTTGTTTTTTTTTTATATATGTATGTAGGTACTATTTATGCAAGTTGTAAACAGTTTTTATGCAAGGTGCATTTTAAAGTAGGTAGTTAATAGGATATGAAAGTATTTTGGTAATGGAATTTGAAAATGCATTGCAAAAGTTTTATTATAATATAAAAAAAAAAAAATATTTCAAACTATACTTGAAAGTAAGTGTGCTGATGATTGAAGCTGTAATAAAAAGTTTAACTTGAGACTTTTCAGTAATTTCGAGGCTCATTTTAAATGAAGTCGGTTAGATGATAGAGCAAAAATTTTAAATTATTCAAAAAATGGGTAGGTACATTAATTTGAAATTGTTTTAGCTGTTATTTCAGTTCTACGATCAGTAACCTGACATCATTCAAACTTTATTGGTAGATGATAATAAATCCGGGGGCTCTGGTTATCGAAAAATCATATCCATCACTGGCAGCTTTCTTTTAATATAATTCTACTCTGCTACTAATTTCTTACTTAGTTCATTTGCTAAATATTTTCTAGTTTCGATGGTGCTTCTGCCTTGCTTTTTTTCATGACTGTGACTATAAACGGGAAATAACTGATCTCTACTCTGATTAATGAGTGCCAAAAACCGCTCTCAGTCATTGCAGTTTCTATCGAATTGACAATTATTTGCATTTCGTTCTATTGTGAATTTAAATTCTCTGTCAATGTAGAAGGATTAGTGGATGAGAAAGAGTTCATTTGACATTTGTCCGAAGACTGCACCGACTATTTTTCAGTCATAGCTATTTCTGGAGCGAAACAATACTTTCAAGCATATTTTTCTTATAAACTATAAACTTAATAATCGTTTCAAAAGCACAAACAACCTAAGAGATTTTCTATTAAACTCAGTAAACAAAAATGTTGAATTTATAAGAAATTCGTATAATTAGTAAAAATCGTATAATTTTTCCCTGAGTGTATTGTATTTTGAAAGATGTTTTTGTTCCAGCATAGGTTCATTTATCTCTGCTAAACTAACAACTCCAGAAATTCGAATATAAAAGTAAGTTTCAACTCCCTAAAACTTTCTTAATTTCAATTTTTGTAATTATTGTTTTTCATAAACATTTCATTCCATGAATGGCGTTTTTGTTCCTACTATGAAGCTATCCCTACAAAATTAAAGACCTCAGCGATAGGAACGTGACAGTATTTTTCAAACCGTTATTCATTTTCTAATATAAATGATTTTGACACATCAAAATGACAGCTGATTTCAAAAGATTTTCAAACTGTCAATTACAATTTATTGCAACAACGATAAAAACCAAAACGACAACGCTGAAAAACAAAACAAACCACCCAACTTGTTTTGCAAAATAATAAAAAACGAAACTATTATAAATGAAATCAGCAAAAACATCAAAATGCCAAATGAGTACAACACTGTTAGTGTTGCATATTCGCCCCTTGCCCACTTCAAACCAGCCACAAAAACAACTGTCAAATGCATGCAACAGTAGCGAAATAGAAACTGAAATATAAAAAATTGTTTGCAATTATTTAACATGCAAAACACAAGTGTGAACAAGCAACAATAAAAAAGCAAAGAGACAAAAATAAAATAGGCGCAAAAAACACTTTCACATGCACATATAAGTACCAAATTGACACGGGGGGAAAGCGGACGAGAAGTAAAGAAACGTCAAAGTGACAAAACGTTCGAACGCGCAGTGTAAAATTTCACAGTGACAGTTTAAAATATTAGATGCCCAAGTAGTGTGGCGGCATAATTTGCAAAGCAATACACAAACAAAATACTTACATATTTTCATTCAATGAATAAGCAAGACGGCTATGAACAAAAAGAAGAAGAGGAAGGTGTCAGAAAGGAGAGTCCAAAGGGGAGAGTTTTTTATTTTCTCCCACTTTTCGCGCTGTATTTTTCAAATGTTCAAAGAGAAGCGCACGTTTTTCAATTACGAGTATTTCTTTTCATTCTAATATTACTGAAACATTTACACCATTGAAATTGATGATGTTGTGTAGATGTAAGCACAAAGGCCAGACATACATATATACAGACAGACAGTTAGACCGATTTATAGATAACTCAACAGACGGACAAAGAAACTAGCAGACAGCGCGATAGATGGTCATTCGTATGAATTATAAGAAATTGGCGGCTTAGCTTACACTTACTCGCACTGTACAATGAACGCTCGAGCGAACGCTTATGACGTTCACTGGCTGGCTGCTGGCTGTTGTGTGCTGATAGATTTCTTTGTAGTACATGCAATAACTTTATGCATATGGCTTTATGTCCAATGTCTGTCGGTCGGTATGTCAGTTTATGTATATATGCTTGTGCTTAAGGTCTTGTGACAGTGATTGATTACTTTTAAGCATAATTTATTATTGTATTTTATATACATATCTATGGATGATTTTTTTCATTGGTATATACTTCAAAACACTGTGAGATAACATTTCACCGTCGTCTGGTGAGGTCTTCACTCTTATTAGGCGTTATTGTTATTAATAGTTTAAATAAAAGTTAAAAAAAATACAAAAATTATATGAAATACTTAATGAAATTTTAAAATACTTTTCATTATACGCGCATAGTACCAGCTCAAGAGAGATGAGCTGTCAAAAATGAGCACAAATTATAAACAGAGATTTTTTTAAGTTCAAGCGGAAATTAGATATTTGTATGCAGATTTTGAAAAGTGAGCACATAAATCGATGAATTACAAAATTTTGTATATTAAGGATTCTAAAACCAAAATGGCATAATTATAAATTGGTTCAGGTATATATTAAAAGTTGCTCTTTAGATGGTGCTCCCATTACTATGAAAACTTTCTTCTGATTTTTCTAGCTTTTATATTTTGATGATTCATTTTATATAACCATCTTGGGCTACAAAATCGATCCATACTAGTATATATGGGTAAAAAATCAACGTTACACGGAGCTTATGGAAGTGACAATGTTTAGTGGCGACCAATAAATAAATTTGTCTTGAACTCACTTTAGAATCCACACGAAAAAAGATGAGTTAAGGAGGCAAGAACATACTGTTTGACTCAGATTCATATACTTAGACAATCAAATCTATATTTGGGTCTAAATAAAAACAGCCTCTTAAGCGAATTACTAATTAGGGTTCTACAAATAGAGCATATGTAAAATGTAGGTGCCTGTCGTTTTTGTCTCCATGAAAATGAGGCACGCAAGCACGTCCAATTATACTCGCAGGTAAAAAATATCTGAACTATTATTAAGGCATGTTCTCAAAGCCACAGATCCTATTGAGATTCTTTAGGGAGATCGGCTTCTCTCCAAATTGAAGCATCATATCTCCAATTATCTACTTATCTTTGAATCCATTTTAATTTTACTATAAAGTAAAACCATTCACTTTCGAATAATTTTTCGCCACCCGTTTAACGTAAAAAACTACTTAAATTAATAAGATTTTTAACGATTGAAACAAGTAGCTATGAGTTTATATTTCAATACTTATGTGTAATATTAGAGCATGTGGTCAATTTTGCATTTTCAGTGCCTGAATTTATATCTAATGCCACACTTTCCTGTTCCAGTTTATAAAATGGCTCGAGGCTTACAAAACTAGTGGTTATTTACTTTCTAAATACTCAATATAAATAAATGTCTTCCATTTAGTAATGCCATTTGTAACTTTTCACTCACTGTATACAATTTACAAATCGAAAGGCTTTCAGATCGAACTATAATCTTATCACCAAACTTGAATCATTTGGAGCATTGCCCATTAAATATGATATGTTATCGAAAAACCTATAGGAATTTGCAAGTAAAATGAATACTGCTGTGAAAAAAATCAATTTCAGCATTAGAAAACTGAGAAAGCTCCATAAATAAAACTTACCATCAGAAATCTCTCAAGTTTTTTTAAACTATTCACTAGTATGAAGAATTAAAGAGCCTGTAGTTGTATGCTTGCTATGCTTACCTATACGTTATTTATTTCCCCCCAAAAGGAAAATTCTACTACCATATAATAAAATTTATTTAATTAGTAAGAGTTTTATGTTGTGGTTTTTTATTACTACAAACACACACAAAATAAATGCTTTAACTTTCTATGCTATCGTCCTTTTGCAACTGTCAAAAACATCTGAAACTACTACAACTACAATGACAATGTCACTATGACAATACTTTACGTATAGCTATCCAAATATCCAAAAAAAATGAAGTAAATTTCCGTATTTTGTTATTGTTTGTTGGTTGTGATGGTGAATGTGCTATAGAAGCCTAAACGAGATATGATCTGTTTGAGACACGTAGAGCTAGCTCTATACACAATCCAAGTTAAGCATTAATACCAAAGAACTCTCTACAACGACCAACCGGCAAAGGCATTCAGTGCGTTTGACAGTTGCATTGTTGTAGTTATTTCACATTCACAGGTGTGTCATATTCTCGTACTCGTAGTCGTACATACAATATTTGTATTGTAATAAAAGTGAGGTTATGTATTATATACCACGAGTACAATATGCGATTTTGGTTTATTGTATAAAAAGTTAAGGTGTGGCAGCTGCTGATTTGTTGGTAGTAGCTTAAAAGAGAAGGGAGGGAGGAAAAGGAGGATTTATGACTTTACCACATACCGTTTTTTTTTTTTTGGAGAAGTTTGTAATTTGATTTAAGAAAAAACAATGCTCGTATGAGTATATTGAATGACAGCTGTCAAATTTGTATTGTGCAATATTTTGCTATATGTATGTACTCACTAATTTTTCATATTGTAAAAAAATTTATCACATTTTTATCTAAATTACACTTCACAATGGAAATAAATTCCACAATTGAAAACGCGCTGCCGCACTCCATGGTCAATTTTTTTTTTGTTCTTGTTTGTTGCAAATTTAGCTTGATTTGTGGTTGCCTCAAACCGCAACATAAACAACTTCCTACGCGCGTTGCCTTATATTTTTTTCCCGTTTTGCCTTTTCTTCACGCTGTTATTTACTACTTTAACACTACCTTTTTTGCCTTTTTTTAATACAATTTTCTCATTTTTATGCGCTTATGCGGAATTTTTTCCTTTGCTGGCAAGCAACATGGCAAATATGTAGCAAATTCGTAATTTGAGCGCTACAAATCATAATTTAACATAATGATCAATTCATATACGTCAAAACAAGAAAAATTCCAGTGAATTATAGGCGTGAATTTTTTTACATTTTTACATTTTTTCTTTTTTTGGTAAGCACAAAGAAAGGGGAGCATAAAAATTTGTAACAGCCAACGAGAAAAATTGTTCGGTTTATTACACAGTGTATAATAATTTTGCATAGCAAAATATACATTTTTATATGGTTTAATAAAATTTTTAATATAGCGTAGAAAGAAATTTCTTTTGGCAATTTTTTACCACTTGGTGGTTTTGTCATTGCCTATCAAGAGGTGCACTTGAACACTTTTTTATAATTCTCATTCACTTTATATTGATAATGAATATAAGAATGTTATGAGAATTAACCGTCAGACCAAGACGGTAATCGAAATCACAACCTCCCGGGTGAAGCCCCATTTACAATGGAGCGAGAACGTGAGGCGATGTTCGAAAGCGTCACGTCGTCAAATTTTCATTCAATGCGGGCATATAGCGAGGCGAGCTCTCGTCTCGCCAGTGAGTTTCGAAAATTTTAAAAAACCTCGCGAGCGAGACGCGATGTTGATACATGTAGAGCTGCCAGATGTACGACATACTGTTGAAATGTAATAAAATATAAAGTATAAGGAATAATCCTTAGTGCAGCAATGATTGAAATTATTAATCTTTTTTATTAAATTTTCCTGAAAATAACTTGATTTTATAATATATACACAATTTTTGACAATGAATGATGGTAACTCTTAATAAAGTAAACACACTTGAAATAGCTGTTTCATATTAATCGCGCCTCGTTTAATTGTAAATTGAACAACGAGAATATCGACAAGTGCTCTCGTTTCCGAAATCGACTTCGAAACACACCTCGCGCCCTCGCTCCATTGTAAATGGGGCTTGAAAGTTTAGTATGCTACCCACTAGACTATTGAGGCCATCTCGGTACCTACTAAGTACCTAAAATCTTAAAATTACAACCCTGCCGAGACACGATTGATCGATAGATCTCTGGAAAGCAATGCTCAATACGCTCATGGGTTGGGATTGGACTGTGGATTAGACTTTCGAGCAAAAGCCAGAACAGTAAACTTGTATGGAGTTGAATAAACAGTGCAAATCAATATAAAATATATTCACTTTTGTTGTCATCTGCTTGCGTTCAGAAAACGACTTCTGCTCAGCAACATGTTGAGCTGAAATATCAGAAAAATAATACGCTCAATGAAATGACGACTGCTGAATATAATTTTTGTTGATCAGAAAGTAATCAATTGCGTTCAGGTAGCAGTGGCGGAGCAGAGGCGTTTTCTGAACGTGACCATTTTTTTTTTCAATTTTATTTTAAGAATTTTGAAAATGTAGGTACGTCTGGGTGCTTAGTGTGGAATAAGTGCTGGAGTCCTTAAAAATGCATTAGATTTAGTAAGTGTGTTTCTTCTACCGAAAATTTATGTGAAACAGAAATGTTAGATTTTCTCGAATAGCCAAGCCGTGATCAATACCATGATCTCAAAACCACAAAATCGAAACAACACAGTGAATAAGTAAAAGATATGCCTTTTCAGACTAGAACAACCATTCAAGATTCTTCTGTATTCCTGATCATAGGGGCATAGGTAGAAACGATAGTGTTAATACTTTGACTAGACATGAGTTTTCGTTGGATATATCTCAGTCGGAAAAAGTTTTAGCTTCGTTAAATATAATTACGGTCAATTTTCAGAACAGTTCTTATTTTCTTTAAAAAAGTGAAAATTGCAACAGCATTATATATTTATAAAAGGGACACTTTGTCATTGGCTCACATGTTGCGAAACTGTGTTTGCGAATATTGATTTCTATCGCGACTACCAATACTTCCTTGTAGTTGCCCGATTTTAGCAAGATTTAGATTCAAAACCTTTAATAAACCATTCCTCTGCGGAATATAGGAGGCTTTTACCGTCAAACTCAAAATTTATTCTTAAAGTTTTGTGATCTGGGACAGAGATATCACTTTCGAACAACTTTTCAAATAAACAAACTAATTACATTACGATTCTATGAAATTTGGACACATTTTCCCAATATTGGCGGCTTATTTTATTAAACCCTGATAAAAGAATAGGTTCTTTCTACTATCCAAACCAACCTTTCACTTTGGTGGTTTTCTTAGATTTTGAAATAAACTCACTTTCCTGAGTGTTTTGTTATTTCAAATCAATATCTTCGAAATACTTTCGATACTCTAAGCTTCAAAAAGTCAAAATTTTTTCAGCTATTTTTAGTCTTTTCTTTTTTTTTGTTCCTTAGTCGGAACTGAACAGATATCTCAGCAAATTCTTTTTCTACCAACGAGTAAAATTTTTTTAAAGTCTAACAATGTTGCTTCATAGAAACTTTTACTACTTCTGTTCGAACACTATTAACATCAACGCGAATAATTAGTAACCTTTTTTACCGATTAGAAATGGGCGACCAGAATTTTTATATATTTGCTAACTATACAGAATGTTGAAGTCTATGATGTTGAATATTGTAGCAACTATAAAGTATCAAACATTATTCTTCAAAAGAAGTGACAATATTCCATACTGGGTTGAGTTAGTGAATTTATGAATGCCCATAATGTCAAATGACACACACGACGTTTGAAAGAAAAAAATTATGATGTGTCATGCCTTGCAGTTACTTAGTTCCACTGTTTCCTAAAAACACAATAACAACAACAATAATAAAAACATACCCTGCAAATGCTCTTCTTTCGAGGCTCAGCATGTGGTATTAAGAAGATGACGATGACTGTGACGATGTCCTGTTCGCTGTTTTTCCTCCTTCTTCATCTCTTATTCTACTTGCTTCTTTTTGTAGCCATGCACACAGTATACACTGTTTTTACGCTCTGTTGTCAATGACGTTTTTATGGTTATGTGTCAGATTTCTTGGAAGTATATAGTATTCTTTATTTTTGTTCTGTTGTACGGACAGTTGCTTTTATTGTTGTTGTCTTGTCTGTCATCAAAGAAATCTGTCTTCCTTCAGAAACATTATAAGTTGCCTACTACTATATACATACATACATGTATGTGTGTGTATATGTATGTTTGTCTCCGAACTGTGTTAATTAGTGACATATCATGATTTTGCTTGAGAATTTTGTTTTTCTTTTTAAAAAATTTTCAACTAAACTGTTGTAAAATTTTAGTAGCATTTTAATTTATTTGACTTTGTTTTTGCATGTGTGTGTGTCTCAGCGTTTTTTTAATTAAAATTTAGGGCGTGCAGTAATGTTACTCTTGAAGGCATAAGATTCGGATGTTTATGTGTGTTTAAATAGTTAAAAGAAATTCTCATATGTTTGTGTAGGTCATTAAGGATACTCAGGCATATGTGTGCATGTAGGTGCATACGTATGTATGTGCTAAAGGATTTTTGGTAAATGTTGGAAACATTTTTCGTCTTTTGAGTTTATGTGTGTGTGTGTGTGTGTGGTCTTCATGTGTTCTAAACTATTTTTTCCAATTTTTTATGAATTTTTTGTTATGTTATGTTTAAATTCTGTTACGAATTAGAATAAAACGTGAACGATAGAACTATAGAAAATAGCTTAGAAATGATTTTATTCAAACACATATTGAACGCCATACGCTTTAGAATGATATATGGTATTGATATCACTATGATTGTCTTCAATTATTGGTAATGTTTCTCGTTGGTTGCCATTTTTTAACGCCACATTTCCGGACACTCTCTCCCTTTTCCTAATTTTTTATTACAAATACTTTCTCGAATAGTATTTATTAAATTTTCTTTGTTCTAAAATACTAAAAGAATGCTTATTAAAAAACTCCAAAAGTAGGAGAAAGCGGGCTAATGTAGGGGTAAAAATTCGAATTTTATAAAAAATAACTTTCTCTCACATATCAAGAATATAATATTTAAAAATAATTTTTTTTTTAGAACAATTTTGTTTCTCGGATTTATCTATCCGAAAATAACGGCAGAAAACCGGCCTGCGATTTGCGATCATAATTATTTCTTTAATCCCCATCTGATTATTCCTGATGCGCAGGGTATGTCTCCACTATGGAAGTCATATAAATTTGGGAAATTATGCGGTCTCAAATATACTTCTTTTTTTCCTTTAGAAAACTTACCAACTTAATCTTTATTAAAAGCGAAGCGAAAAATTAACATACCTGGAATTAAAAGAAAAGAAAGAAACAGTTAGTTGAAAACCCTGCAAAAATGTAGTTAAATAGTAGTAGCATAAATTAAAATTTAATGTCAACTAAACGCATTTGAATCAAAACTGTTAACTTTAAACAACTGCAAAAAGTACGCGTACAAAAAGCCAAAGCTTCTAAACTTGAAGCAACTTTTTAATTAATGTTGGAAACATTTTTTGCACTCCAAATTCAATAGCGAAACTTGCAGCAACTTAAAAATGCAGTGATAGCAAAATTTAAATTGCCACAGCAGCCGTAGATTTTTATGTCATGCACTAGATGCAACATGGACTTGTTTTTGCCTTGCCTATTGCGCGCCTTTTGTAATTACCAAAATTAAACAGTAAAATCAGAAAAAATGTGTAAAATAAAAAGTATTTGTTGAGTGAAAAAAAGTATAAAATTTTCACAAATTTGTAACTAAAAATAAAAAAGAACTATATAAAATTTTGTATAAAAAACTTTCTACTAGAATTGCAACATTGAATCGAAAAATAAAAACGCTACAGCATTCGCGCTTTCGAGTGCGAACGAATTTTAGTAAAAGTTAAACAGCACAGTAAAAAAAAATCATAAATTTTTTCCTGCAACCGATCAAAAACTCCCAGCATTCAAGTAGGACATTGCAAACCCCAAGGCAACGAATTATAGGGGCGCGAAAATTACACTTCTGCTATAGCTGCTGCTGCTGCTTCTTTACGGACTTTCCTACATTCATATACAGATACACCAACACTCTACATACATACAAAGGTCGGTTTCATTATCAGTTCTACTTCATTGTATCCCCAATGCCGCTTCAGTGTTTAAAGATGGCGGCACGGCAATTCTGATGTTTGATGGCAATGGCGAACGCACAGTGGAGCAAGTCTGCATAAAACTTTTATTTTCAACTAAAATTTTTTAGTTTTTCTTTTCTCTTTTCCAGTGTTATGCTCAAAAACTCGTGCCACGGTGCCGCTGGGTGCAGGCACGCTGTTGTGTGAAAAATACGCGCGGCGGCACAATTCAAATTCTCATGTAATAATTTATTATGTTGGCTGGTAGGGGTATACAAGCAGCACCGAGCGAGTGAGTGAGTGAGTATAATAAAGGCACCAAAAATCATGTTGGTGGCAAAATGCTATGCTGTTGTTGCAGTAATTCTGTATTGGCAACATCGTTTTTCTCTGGTAGCAGCGGCAAATGCAGCAACTCTACTCACTAGTGCACGATGCAGAGGCTGGTCCTACTATGACTGTGGTAAAACAGAACGTTACGTTATTTAATTATATGTCAAAATTCAACGAAATCGTAAACGAAAACCGAGAAAAAATAAAGGTGGCAAAGCAGCAACAACCTGCTCTGGTGTTGCTGCTATTGTTGTTGTTTATAGCAAGCTTCATCAGTGTAGCACGAAGTTGTTGTTGCCGCAGCAATAACAGCGAACAACGAAAAGAAATCAGTAATTTGAAAAAGCGAATTGAATTCGTGGAATTAATACGTGATTGCGGTGGTGGCTGTAATGTTGTTGCACATTCCTCTTAGATGGACGATTGAATGAACGGACTTATGGATAAATTATCGAGCGTATACATTCAATAAAATGCATTGATTTTAGTTTGCTAAAATTTGAATCACAAATTTCATCAAACTTTGGTATTGTTCAAACTGTAAAAATAGTATTTTCTTTATGTTCGGCCCCACATTGGGCGCCAAATAATTTAATTTTCTGTATAAAGATTTTCTTTCGTTTGGCTATATATTAAATGTCATAAGATCTTCAAGACATTACGGAATTGATATTATTCTGATTTTATACAGTACGCAATGCAATTCTTTTTGGAATATCACGCCTCAGTTTGAAATTATGTGTTATCTGTGATTGGAAATTCGTCTTTCTGGGCACTCTCACATTCGACACAATGTGAGCGTCATCTTCAAATCCTACTTTCAATTTAAAAACAATGTTAGTTACAAGAAGAAATGTATTAATTTTAAACAACGATCAAATCAAAACTAAAGTGATTCTGTGCTTTAAAGTGCCAAATTAAAATGAATAAATTTATAGAAAGTCAGTACTTATCAGAACAATAAAAGTTCATTACAAAAACCAAACAGATCCAAAGCACCTCTAGTATCATGCAATATACAGTGTCGGACAAAACTATAGCACGAACTCTTCCCTGTCAACATTTAGTTCAATAAAATTTAAAAATATGGAAGTATGCACATATTTTTTTTGTTTTATAAATTTAGTATAATTATGCACTTGTTGAAACAAAATAACATTAAAAACTGGGTAATGTTTTTCTTTATTTTTACTAAAATTGCGCAATATGCCTAAGCCTGCCGCGACAAAACTAAAGCACATAATGTTTTTCGCTTATTGTTACAATCAATTGTTAAAAATAAACAACAACAAACATCTTTAAACTAGAAACCCGTTATTTTGGAAAACAAAAAGCCTGTTTAAAATAAAATTGGAGGCGTATATAAGTTGTTGGTTATCATTCACCGTCACCATTCGCATTTCAAAATTCCGCTTCCCAAAATGGCTCGAAATAAGTATTCTGCACAATTAAGAGAAAATATTCTGAGTAGATTTAATAAAGCTGAATCAGTATCATGCTTTGTAAAACAATTTTGTATTCGCTATTGAGTTAATTCCCGAGCTATAAGCCGTTTTCGCGCTTCCCATTTTTAAATACTAAATATGGAGGTGGCAGACCACAGGGCACAACCAAACTTGAGGACCAGGCCATCATTCGGATTATAAAAAAAGGTAATTTTATATCTTGGAAATAAATTACGTTTAAGCATTTCACACAGGTTTATCCAGCGACGAGCTGTAGGGGGTGGCTTAGCAACATAGCAAAGCGTGAAAAGCCATTTATTTCTCGAAAGAATCGCGCACTGTAGCTGAAATACTGCCAAATGAAAGACCGTGCTTCTTACTGATGAATCTATATTAAACACGAAAGGTTGCGAAGGATTAAAGCTAGTGTCCTGACCAAAAGGGCAACGATGAAATCCGCGTTATTTGAATAGCACCGTATAATACGGGGGAGGCAACGTAGTGGTCTGGTGATTTTTTTCAACCATGGAATCGGTTCAATTCATAAAATAGGAGGTATAATGAACAGTCTGATGTCCAATGATATTCCCCAGAATGTTATGTTACCTTATATGGAGGAAGATCTGTTGTTAAAGCAAGTCTACCAACACGATGACGATCCCCAGCATGGTGTGTAAAAGAGTGGTTTGTTGCCAATAAGATCGGTATTCGATAGAGGCCCACCCATTCACTCAATCTCAATTTAAAAAAATATATTGGAAATTGTAGATCGGAAAATTCAGCGCATAAAGGATAAAATCAAGGATTCCATTTTCTACCAATCGGAGATTGCATGGAAGAACATTTCTGCAGATATTTTGAGCAATTTTATTGAGTCCATGCAACGAAAATGTTCAACAGCTTTGAAAAATAATGGATACGATACAAAATAGTGGAGAAATCGAACTTTTCCATTAATATATTCCATTAGTGCTTTTGTTTTGACACACCAGTTTTATGCATTTTGTTACTTTTGAGTTAATATTTCTATTTTATTTGAAAAATAATATTATATTTCTTATATAACATGTTCATGTAATTCCTTGGACATTTGCGCCATCTGTGTGTGAAATGTATAACTGTTATAAACTTTAAGATGGCGACGCTACTCATTGTTCTTTCTGACATAGGTGTGTGTGTGTGTAATTAATATGTTATATTGAATTAAAACTATTTATGAATCGTTTATTATATAGTTTGCTCGTGAATTCAGTTACGGAATATTGATATTTAGCCCCTCATGCACATTGCTCGACAAAAATATGTGGCATTGCAAACTTACTCTAGGGACAAGAGAAAAGAAGTTTCACTTCAAAAACCTCAATTTAAGCATGTTTTACAATATTACTGAACATAATGCAAACAAGGAAGAATCCGTGCTTAGTTTTGTCCGACACTGTAAATAAATAAAAATATTTATTACTAAAAATATTTGAAGAACTAATTTCCTCACAAACCAAACATTAAAATTATTGAATTATCCACTAAATAAGAAGTCCCATTTAGAAACGCATCCCGCACTTCGCTTTTAATATTTTCAAAGGTTTATACCATTTCCACTGTTATTACATAACCTTATCATTATCATCTTTCTAAGAACTCGTAGAAATCCCTTTTTAATAGGCAGCAAAGTGCGGCAAACCAAAAAAAAAACATTCAAAGTCAAAGATATACAAGAAAATTATGAAAATTAGACGTTTCCGTTTTCTTTGTCTTCGTCATCTTTGAATAACACATTCAAATTACAAATGTTTTTTGTAAGAGTAAAGAAAAAGGTATGTTAATAGTGAATAAATAACGAGAAATCTCTTAAACAAAATACAATAAAAACAAAATTTCCTGAACATAAATTTGAGGATTTTCAAACTTCGGTATATCAACATCTCTTTGGCATTTTTAAATATGTGTGCTTAAAATTTTTATGTCTACAAATAAAAACGATGCACAACGTAATTAAAAAGTAAATAAATGTTACAAATTTATGATTTTACTTTAAATATTTGGGAAAGTATTAAAAAAAAAGAAGAACAAAACAAGAAGTAACAAATTGTCTTTAAGCGAAATATTTGATTTATGTGCACATAAAGCCCTGGTTAAAAAAATACTTTCTTCATTAATTATACTTACTACTACACATATAGTGAGAGGGAGATTGAAAAAAAAAAAAAAACTAACTGGCTAATAAAAATGTCAGAGAAAATGGTAGTAAATTTTCTACGAAAAATTTCCAATTATGCTGAATAAGAAATGAAAAAAAAAAAAAAAAACAGCAAAGAAAAGAAGAACAAAGGAATGTTACACACGCCCACAAAGCTGAAACAAAAGTTACGACAATTTGATTAATGATACCAAATATTGACAGCTGTATCAAAATGAAATAAAGTACAACAATACGATAGTATGCCAAAATGTTATAGAAAAAAATGTGTGGATAGCAAAGTGTATCATCATGACTTCATTATGTTCCGGTTCTTCTTGTGCTAACACACGCGTGGTGTACACTTAAAGGTGGAGTAAAAATATGTTAAGTAAACATCAAGAAACTCAAAATTACCAATCAAACTGAAGCCAGTATTTAATTTAAATTTGATGCTTAATTGATTAAGGATTTGGAACTGTAAGTATTCAGAGAACCTCTACTTGTTATGACTAGCTATGAGGAGCAAATTCAACATGACGAGAATATACCTATAGATACGAATTAATTTAATTATGAAACATGATTGCGTAGATGTATCAAATCTTTTTCAACGGTATTTCAAAAAATTCCAAATGGGTTTCAAGATATACCAAATATGGTTTGGAATATTTCATTTGTATTTTAGAATAATGAAAAGTACTTCAAAATTAATTTTTCAATTCGATTCCAGATTATTCCAAATTGTTTTTCAAATATTCGAATTGTATTAAGGGGTTATATTCAGTGCCGTGCCTAGCATTTACTGATGAGGCAAGCCCAGTGCATTTTTTTAACCAAACCAAAAAGGCTAAAATTGAAAATAAGGATGGAATGCTCTAGATCCCGATTGAAGCATTGAAGAAGGAATATGGGAGCTCTGTTTGGACTTTACCAACGTTTTTAGACGTGCTAAAATATTGACATTAAAAATACAAAATGAGCATATAAATTCAGGAGGCTCCGCAAAGGTATCATTTAAAAAACAAATCGTTGAATGATATACTATTTTTTTAACTAAACGATAATTTCTCTTAATATAAACCTTATTAATAAAACTGCAAAATATCAAATATAAGAAAAGGTCAACGGAATGAAAAAATCCAAATTGCAAAGTAACTAAATGTATTGATGTATGTAAATAAGTAAAACTATTATTTGAAAAACCTTGTTTTGCTTCATTTTTATTTGAACCTGAACCGGAACTCACTGTTATTTTTTGCTTGAACCTGAACCTAAACACGAACCCAAATTTAACCGGTTTAACCACATTTAATTTTTTATTAGTACATATACGAGCTATTGAAAAACAGGGTAATACAAATAAAAAATTTTAAAAGAAAACTGTCAACAGCGCGCTACCCAAGCCGAGAATCGAACTCGGGTCTCCAGAAACAAGAGTCTGGCACTCTACCACTAGACCACAGTGGCGATGGTAGGACCTACAGTTTAACGCCGATTCCGAACGGCTATGTGGCAATTTTTTATCAGCTCGGTGGTTTTGCCATTACCAACCAAGGTGTGTACTTGTACACATTCTTATAATTCTCATTCACTTCATATCGATAGTGAATATAAGAAGTTTATGAGAATTAACCACCAGACCAAGACGGGAATCGAACCCGCAACCTTCTGAATGAAAGTCTACTGCACTATCCACTAGATTATCGAGGTCGTCCCTGCAAATACTCTTGACTAAATTTTTTGTTTGATTAAATAATGTTTGCGATTTTTTCCTATTCCATAATTGGATCAGAAAACTCAGTCTTTGGTACAAAGTGATGCTCAGAGAGCACTAAAACTTTTAAGAAATCAGCTGTCACAAAGCACAACTCAAAAAAAATTCAGGAAATAGCTACCAAAAATTAAGCGGTGATTGTAGGAAAGGATTGCACTAAGAAAAAAATAGGATCATATTATGTTTCAGTTTGGTTTTTGTGCATTTTAAAGCAATTATTTTTATATCAGATTCTTATTAATAATTTTTTTTTATATTTTTTTAAAAGAATTCAGAGAGGAACATTTTTTTAGTCCTTACTATTAGAGGCTGTTGCGGAAACTATTGTTTAAAATTTTTTCGACAAAAGCTGAAACCATATTTTATTTAAAAAATATTTACAAATCAAACTATTCTTAAGAAAAAAATTTGATATCAAAGTATTACCAGCAACCTGAGGTTTTCTACAGGATAAAAGCTCCAAAGCAACTTGAACTAAAATTTATTTTTTCATTACACCCTACGTTTTGTCTTTGTTTTCTTGAAATTCAGTTGATGTTGGTTTTTTTGGCAACAAAACATCAGAGTAGTAAATATTTTTAAACCATTAAATCTTCTTGTTTTCTCATTCTTTTGCTTCTACCATGCTCAAGGGTCAATTATGTTATGTGCGAAGAAACATAACAACAACAATGGCCTGAAAATGGAGTAAAAGTGTTGCCAATTTAATACTGAAAAAAAAAACAAACATAAATTTGCATTTTTGCAACGCTGCTTTATATTTTCCTCATCAGGTTTTTGTTTTAGGGATACGGTGCCTAACCATATACGAAAAGTAGGTAGGTAGGTACATATATGAAATAACAGGAATTTAATTCATAAATTATGATGATGATAATAAGTGCCTCTTAGTTGATTTTAATGGTGCTCTGTAGTGCGCGCCCTTTTTTTCAACAATTCTTTTTTTCTGCTGGTTTGCGTCCACTCTGCCTGCACACTGAACATATCCAACAGGTTAAATATGCGCAAAAATACCGCCATTATCAAAACTGACTTTGAGAGGAAGTTATTGTTGAGGCGGATGCTTTTTTTCTTTCTTTGTTCCTTCCTTTTACAATTTTTACTACTTGTTTTCTTTGCTCCTTTCACAAAGTATCCAAGGTACCTTTTTTTTCTTATACTTATTTTTAAAGCGACATAGGTGGGGCGAAGGAATGTGAACAGCCAAGTATTTGAACCTGCTCAGCTTTGCTACTGCTACTACTTTATTATATAATAAACTTCCGTTTATGCGGGCTTAAGCTGGCATTTGCAGCTGCGCGCTTTTCTGTGTGCTGCTACTGTCTGTCTGTATGTCTTGGGAGATGAAAGTTCAGCGCTTTCAAAGAAAATGAAAGAAGACGTTTCAATGAAAATGAACATTTTTCCTTTTAGTTTGTTTTTCTTTCTTTCTTGTGTGTGCCATTAAAAAAACGAAGACTTACTTGAAATACTTTTTCGTAATTTTCCTTAATTTCTTTCTTTTTGGTTATTGTAATCTTCTTGACATTACTAAGCTGCTGTTCTTCAGCTACTAATGCCGCTCCTGTTGCTGCTGTTATTCACAATGAACCACATTCTCTATAGCACATTAAAAAAAAAATAAATTTTAATGTCTCAAAAGGTTACAACATTTAAAGGAAAATTTATGAATAATAAATTAGAATTTCTTTTACATTTATTTATGTATGCATGTAGATAAGTATTTGTATAGTTAGTATGTAAAAATTTAAAAGAAATGTTAATTTCTTTTGCTGGTTGTGTGTGTGAGCATAAGGAAATAAAATTGGTTGAGTTTTTCTTAATCTCAAGTAAGTGGACAGTTAAATATTTACAGGTAGCTCTCTGCTACTTGCACCTAAGCCATTGTTCTTTTGCTTTTGTTTTTTTTTTTTTTGGTTTTTTTCTATTATGCTTTATTTTTGCTTTAATCTTGCCTGAATAAGCCGACTTGAAAGGAATATGAACAATTTCTAAACGTTATTCAAAAATTCAGTTCAGATTAATTTACATTAACTCCGAGTAGAACTTCAAGCGTAAGAAAGTTTCACATTCTAATATCGCTATCTGCTACATAAGTCTTAATTAGAACAAGGTTTGCTGATTTCATACCCCAATTTTTTTGAGTCATTTAGACTATGTGAAATAAGTTTACGTATGCAGATCCAGTTGATATTATTTTGTATATTTTTTTTCTCTCATTTTGACCGATCTATGCTTCTATGAAATTGGTAGAAAGTGTATTTATTTGTGGGGAAACAAATATTTGATCAGAAGGTCCCTAAAAAGTGGATTTTATATCACAGAACTCGTGAAACTTTCTAGCCAATGTTCCGATTGACATTAGAGCACATCAGGTAAAAAAAAAAAGAATCTGCCGATGATTTTAAGTAATTTTGTCCAAGAAACCATAGGTCTAAAATAAATTTCGAGCTTCCACGTTTTTATAAAAAGGAATGTTAATTTGAATTAATTTTTATTAATTTTCGAAATCCCGTTTACTTTCAAGAGGAGGTATTCTCTAGCGGTTTTCAATTATCACCGAAATATGGTAGTTTTTGTGAAAAGAAACTATGTGTATAGCAATTAATTACTTATTTGTAAAAATTCCAAGGGTCGAAAGTGATTTTGGACTTATAGTTTCATGGGCTAATTTACATAGAGTTATCCGAAGATTATTCTTTTACTATACGCTTGCGATTACGCAATTATTTACACAACACAGCTGATGCTGGATAGGAAATGGAATGGTAATTCTATTTTCATCTGCTCGGATAGCCAGGCGGCCACCAAAGCCTGTTCAGCTTACATAATTGCCTCGAAAATAGTGGACGAAGCAATTAAGCTTAACAGACTTGCGAGAAGAAACTCAGTAACGCTGGTATGGGTACCTGGCCACGCAGGTATCTTGGATACCGAGATGGCGGATATGCTAGCCAGAAAAGGATCAACAATGATTTTTACTGGTCCGCAACCCGCCTTTGGATGCAGCCCTTCTTCCATTAAACATGAAATGGAGATACGGTTGCGTCAGTTGCACTACGACTATTGGCGGGGACTGAACGTCGACAGTCGAAGTTGTTGATTGACTTTCGTAGACAAGACAGATCTAAGTATCTGTTAAGTCGGCGTAGGTGTGACTTAAGACTCATTGTAGGACTTGTCACAGGATTCGCCACAGTCAACGATTTCCTGTACAAAATCGGGGTCAAGGAATCGAGCCTATGTGATGCGTGTCTCGTCGATGATGAAACGGCAGAACATTTCATTTGTGAATGCCCTGCTTTCTCTTGGATTAGATGTGCTACACTGGATAAACATTTCTTGACTAGAGTGGACCTGGTCAACCTCGATCTGTCTGAGCTATGCAAATTTGCGAATGCTTCAGGCAGATTCAAGACCATTGACCAAGTTGCAGTCTAACAAAGTTAGGAGAGTGTCCCGCTTCGGGACAGAGTACAATGGACTCTCAAGCTTATGTGCTCTCCGCCTTACGTGGACTCTGTCAATACAATACAATACGCTTGCGAACGTTTTTTTCGCACGAACAATTTGACCCAGCCAACTGCACATGCTACCATTTCTGATGACCAAACTTTTCTATCCAACGCAGGCCTATTAATCTCACACATAATCTTTCATAATATTTCAAAATATTATTTTTTTCAAGTCGAACTTCTAGAAATTTATTAAAAATTCTACAACAAATATCTCATCAATAGACAAAATAGTTCAAGCTGTTATCAGGCAATCTAAAGGCTTTGAATTTCTAAGAGATATTGGAAATTTCCCATACAAATTTGAATCATTAAAAATATCTCAGAATGTAAATCAATTATAGCCTCTCTATTTTCTCGCCTTTCAATCATTGTCTGTGCAGCTGAAAACTATTTTCTGAGTTTTATCAACTCTTCAATCAAGTATATGGCAATGTTATTCACTTTTATAAATATATTCTCAAATGAAGCTAGCCTTTGTAAATGAGTTGTTTGATGATGTCGCAAAAGCTGTGATAGCTAACAGATGATAAAAACGCTGGAAAAAATGCATGAACATAAATAAAATAACAGCAGAAAAGAATGTTAAGGTTAAGATATAAGATCTTTTCTTTTTATTTTCATTCCATTCAATGAAATTCATTTGAATTTAAAATTTTTCATAGTGAAATGATTTTGTTTCCAAGTAAATTAGGTTTGTGTGTGTGTATGTGTGTTTGTGTGTTTGTGGGGTAGGTGGGTACTTTGAAATACGATTTAAAAGATGACGATAATGATGAGAATGCAAGAAGAAAGAAAGAGTAGAAAATGGAATAACTAATGAACAGATGGCATTATTAGTAGATGGAAGAAATTTAAATAACAAAGCAAAGGAAATAAGATTAAAATTTGATCCAGTGCTAGAGTGCAATGAGTAGTTGGCAATTTGTGTGAGTAATCGAAATGTTTCGAATTTCTAAGTTTTAAAAGATATTTCGAAAAATAAAATCTGAAAAGTGAAGATGCTTCTAAAAATTTGTGTTCCTATATATAAAGTTGTAAAGACTTTCTATAGCATGTTCCGGTATTACTAATAGTTATGATGATTTCTATCACTAAGAGTTCCTATTCCTTATCAGCCATCGTTTCTGCATCAATTTTAATATTTTTTGAAATTGCAAACTTATAAATAATTAAAATTAAAAGTTCTGTTTTATTTTCTGATCAATTCCTATACTTAATGATTCTGTTCTTCTCCAAAAAAATTTTGGTATTAGGATGGCGCATCTAGCACTCAGTTTTTATATAATAGTATAAAGAATTTTCTTCTGTTTCAGAGTTTTGAATTTAATTAGTTTTGAGTCTAATTAGTGCAATCTCTAATTCATTGCATTTACGAGTTCATCTGATATTTGCAATCTGTATCTTGATATCTTTATAGTTTATTCATACTTAAACGAAAAAATAAATAAATTCGGGAGCTTTTCTAGACAATTCAAAGCAGTTCTCTATTTCAATCAAGTTTCTGTAAATCTAAACTAAAAAGAAAATTAATTAGATTCTTAGGATGTTGTAAGTTATTCTTAGGATGACAGTTGAATATTTTTAAGCCGCGAATAATCATATCTCTAATACTACTTCAGCTACTGCCAGTAGTCGTATTTTATACTTTAGTTTCAGTTAAATAATTTTAAGAAGTTTTTCTAGCATTTTGCCATTCTGTCCAATGACGAATGTAAATTATATAAATCATTTGACTCAGCGCCACACCAATGACCCACCCCTCAAAAAAAAAACCTTCTTTTAGAAGTGTTACTTTTATATTTTATTTTTTTGCCTTTTTGCTATAACTACATAAATATTTATGAAAATTTCTGTTCAAAGTGAAACTTGCTTATGAAAATTCCTTAAGTAAGTATAACAAAATATAATTTACTATTATGTATTATTGAAACTGTAAAGCTAATATTTTTGTGAGCCAATTGCTTTGGCGAAAAATTTATGCAAATAATAAAAAGCATATTTATTAAAAGTTTATTATTTGCCACTTTGATGTTATCAGGAAACAAAAAAGTTGGAAACAAACATTTCTTTGATGTTTTATTAACATTACGCAACTTTTGAACAGAATTTAATTAATTCATCATTTTTATTTTGTACCTTCAACAACGGACGGACGAATGACGGAAACCCAAAGTCAAAAGCGTTGATGGAAAGAAATTTTTTTGTTTTTTACTGAATTAAAGATTTAAATTTCAGAAAAGAATAGTACATATATTTTTTATATTTCTGCTCTATATTTTCCTTTATTTTTACTATTTTTCCCTCATTACCTTAGGAATGTACTGTAAATTGTGCTCTGTGAAGGATATACATACATATTTGCTTTTTCTGTGAACTTCCTTTTGACTTTGTGTGTGATTTTGATGATGTTGCTGCTGACTTGATATGTTACTCATCATATGCGCGTATACACGTACATACTTCTAACTTGTATGAGTTCCATATACATAGTATGCGTATGCATCTACTTTACATTTCTTTCAAAGGAGTGTTTCATTACATTTGTACAAAGTACAGAAAAGAAAATATGTAGGGGAAAAAAGTATAATAATTTTTTTTTTTAAATTACTACCTACTCGTATCACCTCATTCACATACTTTAATGTTACAGAAAAAGTTATGCGCTCATGCTCGAATGTATGCATGCAACAATCTTTGCCATTTTTTATGATGGTGTTGCGTCAATGCTTCATACAAAATGTATACAAATATAACTAACTTGTTGCGTTTTTAAAGTTAACTTAAAGTGAGTGCACTTTTATCCACTTGTTTGTTTTTGTATAGTTAACAATAAACTCAAAGAAAGGTACAACTTTAAAAATTATTCCAAGTTTAATTAAAGTTAACCCTCATTTAGATAACCAATGACTCAATAGCGGATCTAACTCAACTGCTACACCAGTATTTTTCAACATATGAATCGCGATCTCTAGAACAAGCATGAATTCTTGGAAAAAATTGTTTTAACACTCTCAGCACTCTTTTTTTTTTGGGAAGTAAAACCTCTTTTCCTTCTTAGACCTACTGTGTAATGCCTCATATTATGTTGAAATGGAGTCGTTGCACATTCAAACTCAGTCAATATTGCCTTTCACTCCGTAAAAATTTCGTAATGGAAGCTCTATTCCATATGCACTAGAATTTCCCAATGGTCGGCCGTTTCTCCCACCCTTTCCATATCTTCATTAATGACCTTCTACCATTGGCAAAGAATTCTATTTACGCAATGGTGTATGACAGCACAATTTGTTAGTCATACTCTTACTCAAAACGCTCTACCTCTTTGGAGATGTTAAGAATGGCTCATTTTAAAGCTTTCAGGTTATTGTTCACTTTTTCGAGGAAGAAAAGAAACAGACTTTGCCTAATGAGTTTAAAAAGTGAGCTTATAATCAAAAGTAAAGTTCTACATATGTCTGGAAAATGTACTGATTTGTACTGATTTTTGATTTCGATTCATGTCCAATGTACTGACTTTTTTGATAAAAAATCTAGCTACCCTAATTGAAAGTGACGATTACGGGATCATTATTCACATTCATAGAGCAAAATTTATGTTGTTTTCTTTTTTTCTTTTTTTGATTCTTTGCCCTTTATTCGACATTTCCTCGGTAACTAATATATTTCTCCATATTAACCGATTAAAGCAATAAGAGCGAAATCAATAACCCAGTGAACAATATAATGCATCTATCAGTCAATTTAAAAATAAAATGAAAACTAAAAGTGATCAATCAATATTTTTAAAGCTTCCCTCCACATTTGACAGCTGTCAAACGCTAAAAGTAATATGCTTCAAATATACACACTATAAATATGTGTTAATAATAAAATGTGTGTATTCTACAAAAAACACAGTTCAATAATAACATCCAGCGGGTATCAAACAAGATGTAAGAAAAAAATTCACACGCTCACAAAGTTGCATACAAAAAAAAAAAAAAAAAATAATAATAATTTAAAAATGTAAAGAGTAATTGTTCAATTAATTGATAAACAACAATAGCAATCAATAAGAAAATATATTTTTGACATGAATTATTAAAAGCTGCAAAATGAAAATAGTGCATAATAAATAATTTATAAAAAAAAAAACCAAAAACAACAACAAAATAATAATAAAATGATTAATTGGCGCTACAAATTTATGATGTTGTTGTCACACATTTGCAAGGCTCTTTAGTTACTATTCGCTCCCCCTCAGCACCTTCCCACTATCTGCCCCTACTCCAACATATTGTAGCAACTTAGCACTCTTGTTGAGCGCCTTCATCGTCAGCAACAAAACCAATAGCAACATTGGGAGTTTGAGTTGAATGTATGATAAAGTACGTTATTAAATTACAAAATACCGCCATGGATTTAACTTTAGCGCCTCAATGTACATACATACATACATATGTATATATATTAAATGCCATCATTATTATTTCTTTCTCTTTCTTTTTTTTCATTGTTCATTACTGTTGTTGTTGTATGTATATTTAATGCACGTTTGTTGCTATAAAGTTAACCATAAATTTCGTGTATATTTTTTTTTTTTGGCTTTTATATGCACACAAGCACATACACATGGGTATAAATGTATATGCATTTATATTGTATAATAAATTATATAAATCATAATAATTTATACAAGAATATGACATGAAATTTACGCTGTCATAATTTAACGCGTTTTTATTTTCATTTTTTCTTATTTTTATTTATATACCTACATTTTTATTTTATCATATTACAGAGGAGAGAAGTTTGCTGGGACTGATTCCCATTTGTGTCTGCTGGGTTTTGCAGTATTTACAGTTGTTACTGTTGTTGTTGCTATCAGTATGACTCTTCTGCTTCTTCTTCAATTAACTTTTGCTTTTGTTTTGTTTTGTACTATGTATTATTATTATTATTATGATTATGATTATTATTGTTCATTATTACTGTAGCTGTAGTTGTTGTTATTGTTATTATTATTGTTATTAATCACTGAATATTACTGTTACTAGAGCGCCAATAATCATAATGTAAAGAAAAATGTGTATTAAAAAAAAAAATTGAAAGCCAAACAAGAAATCATTCATAAAATATAAAATAAATGTAGCATATTAACAACTCAACCGTAATAATTATCAAATATCAACATTTCAAATGACAGATAAGAGACGCAGTGGGTGGAATGAATGTGAGTAAAATAAATGCAGAAGAAAGAAAGTATTGTTTATAAAATGTGTTAATACGTAGGGGCAGATTTCTATATGCATAAAGTAACATCTCAATGATGATTTGATTTCATGCGCTTCAAGAACTCTCAATTGATGTATGGAACATTAGCGCTATTTAGACTGCTGGAACAGTGGACATAAAACTTCTGCACTTAAAATTAGCATGAGAATAATAAAAACAATTTGTTTTTTCGAGGAGAATTTTACAGAAAATGTTCAAAATCCCTAATACCATTCTTCGAAAAACAACACTACGTTTAAAATAAAAAAGAGTCAAGTAAATTGGTGAGCCACATCGTGCAAGTTGTAGTAGTTGTAAGTCTAATCAAATAAAAATAAAATTTTGTACTTGGAATTTTTTCAAAATTTAGACTTAAAGCCAAAAAACCGATTTTCAGAGGTCCAAGTATGCAATCTTTTTTTATTTAACTAGCTCTATAATATGCACTATGTGTCGCACCAAGTTATCCTTCACTGTAACGTGGTGTAATTGGAGCCAGCTATTCAATACACAAAAATATGACAGTTGCACTTATTTACATAACGCACCATGAGAATAGAAGTGTCGTAACTTCCAAAACATAGTTTTGAGATAATCGCATTTCAAACATTGTAACAGTGTGATGTGGGGTGGAAAACAGTTGCTAGTGAAATAGCGCTTAAACGATAAGAAATGGAAGTTTCAGCAATGTTCCATTGAACGGAGATGTTAAAAATATTTTAGATTCAATCATAACCTAAAAATTGTCATTTTGGAAGTTACGACACTTCTATTCTCATGGTGCGATATATTTCAGTGAAAGGAAAGCATTTCGTGGAAATGCTTTTGAGCTTCATATAAAAAAGAATCACAAATAAAGAGGGAGATGGAGAGGAGAGCTGCCGGCCGATTGGTTATATTTTCAACTTCATACAAAGTTAAGATTCGTATATTCGAACTTGGTGCAAGAATGTGTTTGGAAACTTTATAAGTGCGCTAGCAATAATGTATTAAACCTCATGTGGGTTAAAAAACGCATTGGTACTATGCTGTACGCGATGGCTGATGCCTTAAATAAATAGAAATCAAGCATCGAGTAATGTGGCTTGCAGATAAGAATTGAATTAAGCAATGGAATGATTAAGGTTATGGTCACAAACTGTAAAAGCTCAATTATAATTTATTAACAAACGAAGACAACATTAAAATTGCATCTTGGAAGCAAATCGAAAATTGTCTTAAATCTTACAATTCTCAGCTGGTTTGCTGCATTGGGGGTTGGGCATGGCAACTTCAGGTATAATTAAAACCTAATGAATTTTACGGAAGATGATACTGACATACGATGTCTCGTTGAAAGAAAAAGGAAGATGTTCGCCACATAATGTAAATATAGAAATTGGGAGTATGAATGTATAAACTCGTAATTGTGATTAACTTCATATCTATCATTTTTCATAATTTTACAAAAGTGTTTTACTATGGCTGAAAATGTCGAATTTCGTGCCAACAAAACAACATTTGCGGGAAGTTTTAATTTACTTCTTCCATTTAAAGAAAAACGCAACTGAAGCACATCGCTTACTCACTGAAGCTTATCCTGACTGTGCTATAGACGTTAGAATGTGTCAGGTGTGGTATGCCCGTTTCAAAAGTGGTGATTTTGATGTTGAAGACAGGGAACGTTCAGGCGGCCCGAAAAAGTTCGAAGATGAAGAATTGAAGGCATTACTCGAAGAAGATTCATGTCAAACGCAACAAGAACTTGCAGAATCTTTAGGAGTTGATCAATCAACCATTTCTAAACGATTAAAAGCATTGGGAATGATTCAAAAGCAAGGAAATTGGGTGCCGTACGAATTGAAGCCGAGAGACGTCGAACGACGATTTTTCACATGTGAACTGCTGATTGAACGACAGAAAAGAAAGGGTTTTCTGCATCGTATTGTGACTGGCAATGAAAAGTGGATACGTTACGATAACCCAAAGCGTAAAAAATCATGGGGACTGCCCGAACATGCATCAACATCAACGGCAAAGCCGAACATCTATGGATCCAAGCTTATGCTGTGTATTTGGTGGGATATGAAAGGTGTCGTGTATTATGAGCTGTTGAAACCGAATGAAACGATCACTGGCACCGCTTTCGACTACAAGCAAGTAAAAACATACTTGGAAACGCTGAAATGGGAAGTGCTACCCCACCCGCCGTATTCTCCAGACATTGCTCCTTCTGATTACCACTTGTTCCGATCGATGACACATGGCCTCGCTGAATAGCACTTCCGTTCTTTCGAAGAACTCAAAAAATGGGTCGATTCGTGGATAGCCTCAAAAGATGAGGAGTTCTTTCGAAAAGAATAAATTTATAATCAAATGTCCAAATTACAAAAAAATACGAGTTTATACATTCATACTCCCAAAATTAAAATATTATTTGTATTATTTTTTCAATCTTGATTATTTTTGAATTTTTTCTGAATCTTTTACTTGGAAATTTTCAGTAAAAATTATATAAATCTTTACTTAGTACTTAATTTCATCGAAACCTTTTGATAAAAAACTGGATCCGCGTCAATGGAATTATGTTTTTAGGATGAATAAATAGAAGGTAAATTAGAATTCTTACCATAGACTTTTAATCGATAAAATAACATACCTGAAATGAAAAGAAGAAGTAGAAATTAATTAATGCGTATTACTTATTATTGAGTATGTTCGAAGTTTACTATATATATATATATCTAACAAAGTCAGTAGCGCATACAAATGAGGAATAAAACTTCTGATAAATCCCTCAGTTAATATGATCGCATCTCTTGAATTAAAAGGTTTTTTGAAGTAAATAAAAATAAATAAATAAATAAAAATTTAAACACCTACTGAATTGGCATGGAGCCTCATTTCCCTCAGTTTGAATATGAAAAAACTTAAATTCGCTTAATTTCGAAAGTTCTTGAACGGTTTTCAAACGTTCTGCGAAACTACTCGGACCTTTCCAAATTATCTAAGGGTTCATAATTAATATTCCATTAATAAAATCTGTCATTAACTAAGATATTTGTATTCAAATATTTACTTATACGGGTGTAAACGATGAGGCATTCCTATTGCGTACAAAATTCACTCGAAATCATTGTCAATAACAAGTTGAGCATGAACCTAACCGACTGGGATTGCATACATTTTTAATATACATTTGTATGTACATATATGTACGCCTGTATATTTTGCATAAATAATGCAAAAGTTGCTTGTATAATAATTTCTACCAACACCAGAATTGCAAGTAATAAACTCTGCGACAAAAAAAGAAGCACAGCAATAACAGCATCAAAAAAAAAAAAAACAAAAGCTTAAATAATGCAGTCATATGTATATGTAGGTACGTATGCAAGCGGAAAAGGAAAGAGAATTAAAAGGAAAGGGTGTTGAATTGAAATTTTACACTAGCAACAATTGATGCCGCATAATGCTGCTATTTAAACGCCTCCCACCCACCTTCTACATAAAAATGGATAAAGAGAGAGAGAGAGAGGGAGAAGATCAGACAGCAACATCAAACGGGGAATGCAGTATAATAAAAATGTGTGTAATGAACATACACAAGTACATATAGACCCATACACATACATATGTACATATATGCATGTTCGCTTTTTAAAATAGAAAATTGTTGTAAAATTGCTGTGTGTCAAACGCCAAAATGTTGTTGATATTGTAAATGAAAGTATGCGTGCTTGTGTGTGTGTGTGTGTGTATGTTTGTAAATGTGTGTATATGCCTTACTTCCCCATGCACAACATCAAACCGTGGGAATAAATTGTTCCAGGCGGATGTCGCTTTAGCTGATGCGAAGCCGAAACGAACAAATGAAGTGTACACTTCAAAGTTCGCATATCTAACGTACATTCACACATACTGAGTGTTCGTGCACAAATAGAGAGAACGAGAAAGAAAGAGTAAGAGCATGCGAGGAAGAAGTTTGATTGAAGAGGCGCTCGCACGTTTACTCATTTATTGTTATTATTATTATTATTTTATTTGAATTTTTTTTATCAATTAAAAGCCACTTAAATAGCGGAAAGTGTAGCTTTTCAAACAAAAAACTAGACACACTTGTAAATGCCGACAACGTTATCAGTTTAGTTTGGATGGATGTTTGTGTGTGTGAATACACCCGCTTGTTTTCAAAGCAGTCACTTAGTTTTTTTTCCTTATTTAATATTTATTTATTTAACACTTTGTTGACTGACTGACTGTAGACGCTGCTTTTGTGTTGTGATGATGACAAACACAATTTTTTCATTCAATAAATTGCAGCAGCGTTTTTTTCCCCCCTGAGTTTTGTATTTTTATTTCGTTCGTTCGTTTATGTCAAAATGACAGCACAGCGACACATATTTTTTATTATTGTTTCATGCTCCCTCTTTAATTCTTCTATTATGAATGACCGTCTGTCTGTCTACTTTGAATTATATTCACACATGTGGTGTCATCATCGTCAACATCATCATGATTATTGTCAACAACATCACACAATTGCCCATAGTGTGAATTTAAAATAAAATTGATAATAATGCCCTTTTAAACTGAAGCTAATGACCGACAAAGCACATTTTTTCTACTTTCATCGGCACTATTCTATTGTTATTATATTTCTTGTTATTATTGTGCATTCTTTTCATTTTTTTCTTTCTGTAAATAAACTATTGAATAATACTCGACAGCGATAAGCGCTTACGACAATACGCTTTCCATTAACCGCTATTTGTTAGGCGCTTGAGGCTTATCAGACCTCAAAAAAAGAAAAATATATAGGAGGTATTTAAAAAACAAAAAAAAAAAAAAAATTTTTTTGAATAAAATCGCTTCACATGCAATTGATTAAAACAAAACAGTAAAATAAAAAAAAAAACTTTTAAAAAACGTTTTGTATACGCTTAAATGCGATTGCGGTAAAAATACATACATTCAATACACTAAAAAAAATTTGAAATGAAATATGCAAAAGCTAAACATAGGCTCGCGAACCGAACCCGAATTTTACAGAAGTTTCAGAATAAAGTTCTATCATTTACCTTATGAATAGGTTCTGGGTCCTTATTCTCGAGCTAACTCAAGCACGAATTTGGTCGATTTTTGTATGTGATGTTTTTCGTATGACATATGTACAACGAAGTTTCGTGTACGAATAAAGTGATTTGAGTAAATTTGAATATTTATTTCAATAATTGTAAAATAAATAGTTACTTTTGTTGTAAAATTAAATTTAGAAGCATTTTTCAATAATGCTACTTAATTTCTACAACGCTGAATTTCTCTAAGTGATCGAAAAAGTGGAAAGATTTGCCCGACATCCAAAACGCCAATTACACGATCTCGAAGACCCATTCGATTACAGAGAAACAAAAATACTTGCTTATGGTAGTAAAGCATTTAACTCGTACACAAACTGTCGCATGAAATAAGTTTCGCATCCCACTCTAGAGGAAGTGAATACGATCGCACACGAAACTTCCTATACGAATTTTTTCCGTGTATAACCAAATTCGAGTGAACTCGAAAATAGGTGCCCTGATTGGTTTCGACTATTTTTTATGATTTCGATAGGAATAATAAATTAATACAAAATCTTGTAACTCAATTCAATTGCATTTGGCACAGGAGAATCTGAAGCTTAGGTTAAGTTAAAAGTGTTATCGAAAGCCTCACATAGACCGGAAAGATTCATAGGTTTACCACAACTCTGCAGAGCCAATTTTAACTTCGCAAAGTTTCAAACAGTGCTTTTGGAATATTGAATATGTTCAAATCTTTTTTTTTCGTATGAGCCTAAAGTTTTTCGTTTTCATTTTTTGAAGACGGAAGACTTATGTAGTTCTTGATTCGTCTAAGCTACACAGGTATGCAGAGGCTTCCAGCAGACTTAAGGCTATAGACGAAGTTGCAGCCTAACTGCTTAATTATTGTGTCTAGTTCTAAAAAATCATTTTACAATTTTTGTAACTTTTTCTTTCAGTGTACAAAAAGCATTCAATATATTATGAAAAAAAAAAGAATTGCACTTTAAAGTTAAAGTGGTTAACATGGTTTTTCCATCATTTTTAATTGATCGTTTCGATTTGTATGTGTGCATGCATTATTTAAAAAATAAAGTAGACATAATGAAGCTGGTTTTATTGGAAAAATAACGAGTGCATTTACGAATGTTTGCAGGAATGTATGGATAAAGACGGAAGTTATAGATTTGTAAATGTTGATTAAACAAGTAAACATATTAGGGTGTAGCAAAGTCTAGGAATATGAAAATTTCGGAACTCTTTTCTTTTATGCCAAAACCGAGTGGAAATTTGAAATGAACAAAGCTGTGTAAATGCCAATTAACTTCCTTAATTATAAAGACGATTTCGAATTTGAAAACCAACTTTTTGACTTTTACTCGGTTACTTTTTTTTGACAATCTCGATAGTCTTGTGGGTAGTGAATTAGATTCGCACCTGTAAAGTTGCGGATTCGATTTCCATCTTGGTCTGATGGTTAATTCGCATAACTTTTTTATATTCACTATCGATATGAAGTAAATGAGTAAATTGCCACACCGACGTTTGGAACCGGGTGTGTCGTATCACAATGTACTGTTCAGCCCAAAGTGTGTTCCAAAGTCAGTCCAACCTAACCTACTTTTTTTAATGGGAACTGAGATCATTGCAGGTCCGAAATTATATTTTGAAAGTATTATTTTCATTCGTATACAAACATTACTCGCACAACATGAATGATTTCAAAAAGCTCAGCCTAGGCTTGCGCTATAGTGTCATAACTCTTCCCTGCCCATTCTGCACATATATGGTCCCACCACTTTGAACGGTAATAGTGGCACCAACTTACGTCCTACAAGCAAACCACAATATGGGTTTTGTAGATTGCAGCTTTCTGTATCGATGTGCATATATAACGGTATTAGAAAACGCCAACTGTCAAAAGTTATTGCCATTTTTATATGAAAAAATACGTTTTTCACATAAAAGTAAAATAAAATAAAATTTTTGATTTTCTATCTAGCCGAAAGATATTGTTTCTATAAATTTCACAGTGAATAATTGTATTTTTCTCAATAAAGTGATTAAAAAAAAAGTTATGCATTTCCATTTTACTTGATACTGTCCAACGAACCATATATGGCCCACTAGGGAATTTCCGATTTTAATATTTGTAATTAAGATATTGAAAAAGTCATACAACAAAAGTTGTTCAAAATGAAGAATGATATTCCTTAATATTTTTTAAAGCAAAATTTGCCTTGTTGGGCGGCGAAGGGGTAATAGTAGTCGTAGTAGTAGAAGCATTTACTGATAGTTCAAGTTTTTTTAAATATACTACAATGAGCCCAGATGTTGCCAAACCAAAACTATCGTAAACGTGCTTAACCCTTGAATGTATTATAGAAATACAACTTTTATAGTTTATGAAACTTCTGAGGATTCTGTATGTCCGTGGTAATTCCAGTTGCATTATGTTCAATACACCCTACAGCAGTATCTACGCATTGATAGGAAGTTGTTAGCTACTTGAAGTCAACTTTACAGTTAATCGTAGCAGAAATCTAGTTTTAACGCCTTTTTAATTTTAATAACTTAAAAAGTTCAAGCTCTTCAAATCTGCTGATCTTGTCACCGTTTCTGATAGGCATACAATACAACAAATAATTAATAAATACAATATTTGCAAATTCCAGTTGCATTATGTTCAATACACCCTACAGCAGTATCTACGCATTAATAGGAAGTTGTTAGCTACTTGAAGTCAACTTTACAGTTAATCGTAGCAGTTATAAAAGAAAAACTCTCATTAAAATTCGTGTACATGTATTCAAATTAAGTTTATATGAAATCTAGTTTTAACGCCTTTTTCATTTCAATAACTTAAAAAGTTCAAGCTCTTCAAATCTGCTGATCTTGTCACCGTTTCTGATAGGCATACAATACAACAAATAAATAATAAATACAATTTTTGCAAATTACCAATCAGTTCTCGGTCGAAGATTCTTAGAAACAAAACAAAAAAATTCTTTCTGCTGCAACAGGTTAAAAAAAAGAAAAATAAATAACGCAAATGCAAGAATATAATTGCTGCGATCATTTTCGATCGTTTCTTTACTCGACCGTATTTATTTATTTTTGTTTTTTTTTTTACCAATACTATGATTTAAATTTACATCAACAAAAAATGCAAACACCAGACCGACACTGACTGAAGAAGAAGATGATGTTGTGTGATTCCACTTGAAGTCGAATCGAAGATAAAAGCAAGATACAAAAAAATCAGAAATACTATACTACGGACACAGTCAGCAGCCAAAGAATACCGACGACCATCATACAATAATACTAGCACAACAACAGCAACAGCCATAAGCACATGGCAGCAACAGCAACAGTGTTGGCGGCATTGGCGGCTATTGCCAACAAAAAGTGAGGAAAAAACCTCAGGCAAATACCAAAAAAAAAAAAAATAAAAACAAAAAACTTCTACAACAGCGATGAGCGGATAGTTGAACAGACAGACAAACAGATTTACACACATACGTATTTATATGTAGTGTGTGTGTGTACTATTATGGACAGACAGATAGAACAGACGGACATATGCACACATAATAAATGTTTTCTACGTTGTGTACCGATCAAACAACCAACGTAATGGATAAGCAATGTTGAAAAGACGAAACGCGCTCCACGACTAGAAGGTATCGGTAAGGAACGAAGAGGGAAAAGATGAAATGAAGCACAGAAAGTTGTAGAAGAAATCAGAAAAAATTATTATAAGACACAAACCGAACAACCGAAGGACGGATAAACGGACAGACCGATAACAAACTTCGATCCATGGAACGTTGTTTGCGCCATCATCGTAGTACAATCACGTTAGATAGAAGTGCGAGTACTTGAGAAAAGATACACCACTAAAACTATAGAAAATATTAGACAAAAAAAGAGAGAGTGAGTTAAAGAAAGAGAGGTATGTATGGTGTGAATAGTGAAGCGAAATATTATGCAACGATTGTTGCATTTATGATTGAAGTTGTATTGCTGAGTATGATAAACCAAAAACAAAATTTTACACTTTTGAAAGAAAAAAAATAATAAATAAATAAAAATGTAATGTCAGTATAAATTTTGTTATTATAGTATGCTTAAATTTTAATCATCTTTTGATCTTTTGCATTGAAATTGAGAATTGAAATCGCGAACTTAGAGCAAAAGTGTTTTTAATCTATCTCTATACAGAATACCTCGCTAAATCATAACTAATTGAAACTTTGATGATTTGAAATAAGACACAGAAACCTCCAGTTTTCACTAGATCATTTGTCCGAAATTTCATTATGAATTTTTCTGGAGCATCGAAGTGAGGGTTTCAAAAGACCGACGAACGAAAATTTCTGTGGAACTACGGTTTATCGCTAAAACAGTTGCAATCAGGCAAAACGAATACAGTTTTCCATCCAAAATTAGCAACTGTTCAGCATCAATAAGTAGTAAAGTACATATAACTCAAAATTCAGAAATATTTTTTTTTTTTTTTGTTCTGAAAGTTCAGAGCGGACTGAGTTATCACATTAATTAAAAAAATACAATAATGTCCTTTTTATTTTATATCATTCATTGCGAAGTCACTAACAATGGTTGATTTTCCCAAACTCTATTTCATGTTCTACAAAATTATAAAAAAAAGGTATACAACAAGGTTGCAATTTTTATGTAAACTTAATAAATTCGTAGAAAGCATTTTTATGTTAAAAGCTTTTGAATGTGGCTATTTTGCCTCTATCTATAAAGGATATACTTACGTAGATATAGGTTAATATAAAGACCAAGAAATGGAATTATTTATTTTGAGGGGTAATGAATTTAATAGCCCTTGTGAAAAAGGCGGTAACTAACTCATCAACAAAACCACAAGTTTTGTCGCTATTCCAAAGAAAAAAAAAAAAGAATCAGTACAAAAACAACGAACCTAATGATCTTGCCCAAAACTTGCCAATCATCATTATTGCCACAACAACAAAAATAATAATAATAATAATGATGGCAACAACAACAAAAAAGAAGTAAATTTTGCAACTTCTATACTATAAAGGTTCAAAGAAGGCAAAATAGAATAGGCAGAGTAGAAGTTGAAAAAGAAGCGAGAAATCTCAAAAGCCATTGCACAATATTTTATGATCACTTGAAACCGGATCACAGCAACTTTGTGCTGCTCTCTTAAGGTCTTCTTTTGCCTGTCCTCTGTTTTGCTAGTAAGTTGGTTAGCTTGGCTTTGTTTTGAGCAAACGTTAATGCTGTTGTTGTGTTGTGTCGGAGATCTCGTCTTGATCTTTGTTGCAAAATTCGCCGAAAAGGCGCATACAAATGAAAAACGTTTGCAAAAGAAAAGTAAAAGAACTGAAAATAAATGCAGAAGCTACAAGCTAACAGCTTTTTTGCCTGCCTGCCGTGTCTGCCTTGTTTTTTTTACCCTGTTGCCGCTGCTACGCTCTCATACGATCAATGGTAGTTTTTGTTGTGCGATCGATCGAGCCGTGTGTCGATCGGTGCGTTATCAAAAGGGATGCATGCACGCGCGCTTACGATGTGCAAAGTAATAAATGGTTTTTGTTTTTCTTTAAATATCCTAGTAGCATGGAAACTTTCGAAATTAAATTTACTCATGGATTAACAGAAACTGAATGAAGATTTGAAACGTTCCGGAGGTTTTTTCAAATCCAACACAAAAAAAACTCGAAGCAAGAGAATCTAATTCACACTGGTGATCGTGCAGTTTCAAAACATTTTAGATTAGTCTATTGACCGCTTGAACAGGTCAAATTTATCAAACAGTACCGGACATTTTTTAAGCATAAAAATAAATAAACTTTGTACTTTGGCATAAAAAACAATAGCAAAGCATTTTTAAAATCAATCATGAGTGGTATCACTCTATCCATGTAAAGCTCTAGATTCTCAACATATCTCGTTTACAGAATATAATAAGAGCTGATGGTAAGGCAATGACAGTCTGTGGCAAAGACTTTTTTCTCGTAAGGAATTTTAACATTTTTGTTAAATTCTATGGCCGTTTCTAATTATAATATTCAAAATATTATAATTGGATAGCTAAGTACCTTGGAAGCTTTAGGTTGATTAGATCCGGTCATTCCGGAAGAGTGTGTGTAAAGAGTGACATTTTTCCATAGAAATCAACAATTATGGATTCACTGATTGATATACTACATATCTAACTAAAAGTGGTAAAGTGGTCCTGTGGTTGGATCCCGAAGCAAGCGAAGCTATTCTATTTTATATTTTTACCTGAATTGCAGTTACAAAGACCGTACACTTACTGCTAAATCTTATGGAAACATTTAAAATGTTTGGAAACAAAACAAAAATATAAACATTTCTTAAAATTTTTTGCTGCTCTAAATCAGAAAATTACGCACAGCAGCGTTAAACAAAAATTGCTTTCAGGGTGTGCATGCGTCCAATTTCTTAGATCCCGCTTAAAAAAAAACTAACAGGAGCAACAACAAGGAGAAGAAGAGGAGAAGCAGAAAATGAAATCCTGTCTTGAAAGCGCACATGCATGCCTGCTTGTTTTTCTTCCGCAATTCAATGAATACAAAAACAACAGCAGCACACAACAAAAATAAAATAAAATCTACTACAACTTTGCAACAACAACAACAAAAACAATAATAATTTCAACTTAAAAAGTTGTGAAACTCGACTCAATATTGTCGTTGCAATGTCGCTGTCGTCGTCGTCGTATCACAGTACAAAAACAAAATGTGAAACCAAAGTCGTTGACTATGGGGATGGAGAGGCAAAGGGAAGTAGGGAAGATAAAGTAAGAGACTACGATGGTAGCTAACGGCGGACCTTGTGTAGATTTATATGTGCATATCTGTGTGGATATGTGTGTGCATTTATACATAGAGCATTTGTGTCGGCATCACGAAAGAGTCAACCTTAGTATTCTTCTTCTTGCTCTGATGCTGAAGCTGCTGCTGCTGCATCTTTTGCTACTCCTCTTACAGCTCCACCTCCTCTTCATCCACCATTAACTCTGATTCTTCAACTCCACACTCGATTGCGATTGTTGTTAGTGTACAATCTGAATCGCTTTAATGTAGCGGCTTGAAAATGATGCCGACATGCAACAAAAAACTCAAATGCACAAATGAACGGACGGACGATTGAACGTACAGACGAATGGATGAAGGAACGCAAATGGACAGACACATAAACCGACAGACGACGTTTTTCTGTGCCGCGCGCAAGCGCTCAGTTATTATATTATTCTGCTTTCGGCATTGCAGCATTGAGCTCTGATATTTTGTTTTTAGTTTTTGAAAAAAAAAGATTATATATATATATTTTTGTTGTTGTTTTACTAGTTTATTTTGTTTTGTTATTGCTTTTTTCATCACCGCCATCTCAATTGTTGTTTCTGTTGTTGGCACGTTTTTAAAAGGTTTTTTGTGCGGCTTGGTGTTACTTGTTGTTGTTTTTTTGTTGTTGTTATTTTTCTTTCTATGTATGTATATATTACCCGCGTATACTATACTTATATTACCTGCAACAGGTAAAGTATAAAATTTTCGGTATTTCGTTGTTGTCTTTCTTCTTTTTCTCTTTTCTTTTGTAGTATCTCTCCCTTTTCACTTTATCCTTCTTCATGCTCCTGCTGCTCCTCCTTCAACTTTGTTTTCAGCCATAGTAAATGCACATACATACATACCATAGATTGCATTTTAGCAGCAGCAAATACATTTATGTATTTAGTTTTTTTCTTTTGAATTTTGTTGCATCTGCAAGCAATTAGTGTTCGGTTGTGGTATTTTAAGTTGGTATCCTTGCCGCTCGCTCTCTTCATCTTGGATGCAATGCACTCTTGAATGATGAATGTCAGTGGAAAATTTTATTATTGCTTTGAGAATTGAATTCATAAATGTACGACAATTGCACGCACACACACACTCATACTAATATCTACATTTGTGTATCTGTGTTTGACTTTCTTCAAATCTTAATGAATTATGT
Organism: Toxonevra muliebris; assembly: GCA_963691655.1. NCBI lineage: Eukaryota > Metazoa > Arthropoda > Insecta > Diptera > Pallopteridae > Toxonevra > Toxonevra muliebris. Next base: position 49,253,420 of record OY829326.1, on the reverse strand, counting down.
GCAGAAAATCGGAATACATGTTGTAATTAGTTTTCTAATTGTTTTCAGTGGTTAAAAGCGAACAGAAGAAATCAAGCAGAAGAGTTTCCAATAGTTGATTTTGTCTTTGCTTAAATTATAGATTATGTTTTTTCAAGGCTCCTAAGTCTTGGAGGTCCTTAATCTACATTCGTTGCTTTAATTTTCATCATAATAATTGTCATATCTTAAGTATTACCCCTGGGGAAGCGTAAATCCTCAATAAAACGTTTCCAGTGATTATAGTCTTTAGGGATGGCTGAGATTTGACCACATTACTTTCTTGACCCTTAAGTTTTTCTTTCAGACGTACACTTTTAAATCTACCTCACTGACTACTGCCAAGGGGTTCTATTCCAAGGCCTGGTGGCAGATTTTTGACGTCGCTGGCGTTTGAAAATTGTGGCCGATGCAGCTTCATTTCGAAAGTGACGGAGACCTAAAGCAGTTTCGTATCATTTGGGAATATCAAGTTTCTAGGATGGCTCGTAGATGTTTTTTAGTAGGTACTTGAAGTTTATTTGTGACAATTTAGTAACCATCTACGTTTCGCAGCCGTAGAGTATAACCAATTTGGCATTAAAATTAAGGACCTGTGCGTCCAAAATATTTGAAGTTACTGATGTCTTCCATTGTGATACTCACAGTGTTGATTAAGTCTGATCTTCGCTTTCTTCTTTTATACAAAACCTAATCGATTCATATATCCTTTATGACACAAAACAATTGAATAGTTACTACGAACTCTAATTATTAGGATTTTTATTATCATTACGTATTGCTACAATAGAATAGCGAAGCTGGACCTCAAACTGAACTAGAGTTACTAGACCATATTCAATACAGAATGAGTTGTATGGTTTACAGTTATATTAACTACTTGGGACACCGTAGAAACTTGACTTACTTGTATTTTGTAATTGTATCGCTATTCTCATTTTGGATGTTTGCAGAGATGCGTGGTCTTATGAAAACTATTCTATAACTAGACTAATTTTTAGATCGATACAAGCGCAACAACCACTATTATGTAGGTTCCTTACCTACAATTTTATGCTGAATCCCAACGGCGAAATGAAAAGCTTTTCATAGGCATTTTTTACTCTTGAAGGTTTGTAGAAATATTTTATTTTATATTTTTGATTTTTTGAGCGGGAAGAGATTTGAACCCCGGCACCTCGGCACTAAGCTAAGGCGACCACTGCAATACAAGTAACTATGATAAAGGTAAATACGCGATACTTTTTTCGAGTACCGAGTACTTTTTGTACTCGATGTTTTTATGCAATACTCAGGCTTTTTTTTTAACGAAAACTGTAAAGTATTCTTTATTACACTGTGGGACAAATCCCATCCCATCGTATGGGTCATGAATGATTTGAGTACCTACCAAATGAAAGAAGACATACATTGTAAAGATGAGCGGCGATGAGCCGGTGACTTTATACCACCGACCACTGTATGTTTGTAGTGACTGAGAGCTGCGGTCACTTTCAATATTTCAAGCTTTTTCTTATGAATCTTTCATTTTCAACAATATTTTATACTTAGAAGAAGAAAGTATATTTATGTTTTTGTTTTTCTTTAATATTTTATTATAAATATATCCTTTTGTTTCGTTTTATTTTGTTTTTGCTTTAGAAGATAATAATAATATTAATACAAATTTTTATGTCCTGTCTGTTTCGGCTACCTTTTCTTAGTAAACCAGCGACCTTGGTCGCTGTAAAAATTAGTGGTTACTTCAAAATCGCTGTCACCAAGTCACTGCTAAGCTCATCTCTATTACGTTGCAATTAAAAATCTCAAAGAGTTTGGTCTGGTCAGTTTCCAAATGAGCACTTGAAGTTTTAGAGATTCAAACTCTATTTTTTTTTGTATTGACTCTATCTGGAAATGGGTGGGGGATTTATTCATACTCTTTTCGCTAAAGATACTCAGATTGACTTGCTCCCCAACTTTTTTAAACATACTACGTCGTCTACGAAGCAAAAAACCGAAAATTAACTAGAAGCTGTTTTTCGATGAGAAATTCAAGTGTTCATAAAAAAAATTTAAAATTGACCAAACCAAACCCTTAGCAAAAAGCGCAATATATTTACGGCAAGACTCTTAAAAAATTTTGAGTTAAGTAGGGAAAAAAAGCATAACGGTATTTTTTGAACTTTGCGCCGTTATTACGCCCTAAGAATTTGTAGTTCATTGAAAGCTTCACATGCAATTTTCAAACATTTTTTTTTTTTTTAACTTATGCCACGCTTGCAGGCCCTTGTGTAAAACTAAGTTTTAATGTAAAACTAAGGGGCTAATGAAAACTTAGTTATTGGTGAAAAAAAAAATATATAACATTTTATTAAACAACAAAGTGCTCATATCGAGTACAAGCCGGTATCAGAACGAAACTATCTGTAACTCTTTAAACTTCAAAAGCTAAGAAACCCTTTTCTTTTTCTACTTATTTGACACAAAAGAGCCTCATCAAATTAAAGCGTACTTTTTTCAATTCTTTTATTTTTGTTGTTATTTTTCTTTAGATAGCTAAGATTGTTTTGTACTTCACCGATCCATTTCAACAAAAAACAAAAATAAAAACAGAAAAAAAAACAACAGAAAAACATTGATTGATGGATGGATGTTGGTTTGGATCGCGAGTTGAGTTGTTGTTTGGTTGAATTTTGTTTGGTTCGTTTTCTTCTTATTTTGCTCTTTAGTTTCCTATTGTGTTTTTTTTTAGAGGTCTTCTTCTCTTTGTGTTATTGTTGCTGCTGTTGTTGTTGTCGTCATCATTATAGTCATCATCGTTCGTCTCGCTGTTTGTAGTATATTCTCGTCATCAGTTTTTATTTTGTATTATTCTACTACCACTACGCGTACGAATACGACCAACCACTACACTTTACTCCACCACTACACTCTTGCATTTGCATCCATATCGCTCTTGCTGGACTATTCTATTTAATTCGACTCTACGTTCGATATTTCCAATTCTTTTTTGTTGTTACTGTTGTTTTTCGTATTGTTTACTTTAGTTTATGATAGTTTTTTATTTTGTTCGTTTTGCTTCTTCTTTGCCTTCTCCTTTTTTTTGTAGTTTTTTTTCGGTTGTTGTTTGTGTTGTTTGTTGTTGTTAAAAAGAAGGTTCTTCTACTTTTCCACTCTGCTAAAAACTATATCAGCAAATGGCCTAGTCGTACTTCTCTCTGCGCTCCACTCTCTGTTTTCGTTACTTACTGTTGTTGTTGTTGTTTTTACTATAGTAGACACAGCAGACATTCCCGGTACGTTCTATTGATCACGGCATGTATTCATTTTATTTAATTTTTGTTGTTGTTTTTGTTGTAGTATTTTTAATTTTCATTTTGTCGAATTTTTTTCTTACGTAGCCCATTCTTTTGATGTTTTTCTTCTTCTCCGTGTTTGTTGTTGGCTGGTGGTGGATGTATTCGGGTAATATGTGGATGGATCACTGCCTAGGTTCGTTGCACGTTTCTTTCTTTTTTAACTTTTTTTTATTTTTCTGCTTCGTCTTCATCTATTTTTGTTTTATAGACCACAAGCGTCTTTGAAATAAGAAGAAGCAATAGTAAACGAATACAACAAAAAAAATGCCTTCATTTTTTTTTTTTTGTTGTTGTTTTTTTTTCATTTTGGAATTGTTTGGCGAGGCGGTTTCAGAAAGCAAATGATCAATCGATTCTTTTTACTTTTGAATGCCGTATGCTTTTTGTGTTTAATTCTTTTGAAGATTTTCAAGTGTTTTATATGCATGAGTTTTGATTTTTCATTCTTCTTCTTCTTCTTGTTTGGCTTTAGATCTTGTGCGATCATGACTCAGAGAGATTTGGTTTGTTTTGAAATTTTCAAAAAGCAAGAACATAAAAAAAAGTTTTTGAATTTTTGTTGTATTTTTAATGAAATTATCTAATTAATATTTGTTCGTGAATTAGATAGACAGATGCGATACTTACGTATATTGATTTTACATTAGCTTCTTCTGGGCTACGCAATGAGGAAAACAATAACCAGTTTAAATATGCATATGCTCTTTATAATATATGTAGTGCACATTTAAATTATTGGAATGCCATTTTTAATTGTCTTCTATTTCATGATTCTAATAATAAGTTTGAATGATTTCTAATAATAGTTATAATAAGTCTCTTGATGATGGTGTGCTATGGATTACGGGAATTTTGTTTAAACAGCTTCAAGATCCAGCAATTGTTGCTCCTGTTCAACATTAACTTTTGTGCAAAAAAGTGAAATTTAGTAAGGAAAGGTTTGATTAAAATGACTACCTGCGATTGTTAGCGTACTTAGATCAAATAGACCCATTGTGACCCGGTATGAAAAAACATAAGTCCTTATCACTCAACTTTATGTAATTTTAACAAACCATTCACTGTTTTAAGAAGTCATGTAGGTGTCATAAAATGTCGAGAAGACCCCAAAGTTTTTTTTTTTTTAATTTGAATTAAAATTTGAGTTAAAATCATGATTGTACGTTTAATTTTTTTATTTAATTGTGGGGGAAATTTTTTTTTTTTGTTTATTTCAAAAAATCAACGAAAAAGTTTGGTTTTCTTGACATTTTAGTCGAAAACACTATTTGAGTGTAATTTTTTTGTATTAGCTACAACTTTGCCGAAGACAGTAAAGTGATATTCAAAACTGATTCGGACCTATAAACATATATGTAAATATCTGAAGTCTTTAGCTATAAATCCGACTGAAATCAGCAAAATTCAAAGACGAAGTTTTCTTAAACTAGAGCCAATCCTGCCAAAGGTCCATGGATCTGAGCTCAGTCACTAACTAGGTTCCCCGTTTGTTTCTATTTTTGAGTACTAATTTCAAGTACAGTGTCGTAGATTTAATTGATATTTTTATTTTTAATAAGGATGTAAATAAAACTGTTAATATACTCGTTATAAAACTGTTAATATAATCGATATGAACTACATACATAGAAATTAAGAAATTAAGTTGGCATCCCTGTTTCATAGACGGTGCGATACATTCTCCATCTATGTACATACACCCATGGTAATAAATATACTTCCACTATAAAATATTCAGTGAAAATTCACTATTACAACAAATTAACTGTTTTGTTAATTGATTTTCATATATCTTTTACTCCGACGCATTAATGCAAAAAAAAATTCATTTTTTAATGTCCTTGCCTCGATTTAAATTGAACTTAAATGTTTAACCAGAAGGAAATAATTATACTTCCAAATGATGCAATCGTAATATTTATAAACTTTACTTTAACAAATTTTACGGACAACGTATTATAGACATTGCACAACATTCCGCCACAATTTATTTGAAAAATGTTACTTGTAAGTCATTGTTAGGAAAAATTTCTGCGGAAGAAATTGGAAAAATAATGCCTCATAAAAAATGGGGAATGTCTAATCGCGAAATTGCATGAAGTATCAACATATCACATGTAGGCGTGGTAAACGTCAAAAAAAGGAAGTTAATATATGCCAAAAATAAAGCTGCTTGGACGACTTATAATCATGACTACACTGAAAAAACCGGAGATTGTCAAAGCTACTAGCTTCAAAAAACTTATTATATCTGAAATTCGAAGTGCTTTGGATTTAAATATTTTCACAAGACGTATTGGAAAAATTTTGCATGATTGTAAACATCTTACAATAAAGGTTAGCTTTCCCTAAACACTCATCACAAAAAGGCATGCTTCGAATTTGCAACACCACATTTGTAATGGACTGGTCAATACGAAACGATTATTTTTGGCAATGAAAAACGTTCACATTAGATGTTCCTGACTGTTATAACCTTTTTTGGTACTATATATCTAAATCTTCGTCATCTTTCGTCAGAAGTAAAATGAACTCCCATGACTATCTACCTCTTCTGGAAGAGGTTCTTTTTAATGTTCATGTTAAAATTAATAAGTGCAACATAAAATTCATTAAGATGACACTTTTATCTATCAATCAGAGTTGAAACTGAATGTTTCATGGGCTTGAACTCCATGGAAAATCTTTGAAGTGTTTTTTTTTTTTATTCAGATTTATTCACATGGCATTCAGATTTCCAGTTTAAGTTAATTACGAGCATAAATAAAAAAGACTTAGAAGGAAATATCAACATTAGAGCTAAGAAATCTTATGAGCTCAACGACAAACGAAATAGAGGAGAATATAAAGAATTAGAGTTTTTTGAAACTTACTTTAGTACTTGGAACCTTTCAATTACATTATTTCTTATTCTTAAAATGGAAGTATAATTATTTCCTATGAAGCTTTTTTAAAGTTTTGAATTTAATGCATTTAAGTAACAGAGTTATATTTATCATTTTCGTATTTATTGAATAAAACTTCGTACTTGCTATTTATTATAAAATAAATTGGGAATAAATAAAAATCTTACAAAAAAATCGCACTTTGTGACTGGAAGTATACTTATTACCATGAGTGTATATTCGTTTTTCACAATATCTCTTAAAATGTCAATATATATTTAACAAAAAATTATACTTTTATGAGCCAAAGACAAAAAAAAATTTTATCTTTCTGAAAATATAAAACAAATATACCTACTATATGGATATATAATTTAAAAATATTTTTATGCGCTTATGTATATATGTAAATAAACTAATAAATTACCTGAAAATTGTTTATAACCGCCGAGTATTTTATGTTTCCACCATTTAACAATATTTCCAGCCATTATGAATGAATGATGTATGTCTGTATTAGTAGCTTTAGTAAAAATTCCTTAATAGTTACGTTCTCTTTATTTATTTTGTTGGGTTGTTTTTGTTGCACAAAAATAAAAATTTTGTTGTTGTTTCGCTTTATTTTATTCCATGAAGCATGTGATTTATGTGCATTTTGCAAAGCAAAATAACAATCAAAAACACAATGAGAGGAAAGTGACAAGGGAGCAAACAGAGCCGTAGTTGAAGAAAAACTAACAACAATACGCGTATTTTTTACAGCACCAAAAAACAAAACAAAAACATTCCCGAAATATATACCCTTTAAAAATTAATTTCTGTACTACGTTTGTAATGTGAAATGTTGAAAAAAGATAGCAATATTTTGTTGATGTTGCTGTTGTTTGTAGCTTATATAACTTTTAACTGCTCTTTATGCAATAGGAATAGTGGAGTTGTAGTTGATGTATATGTTTCTGTTGTTGTTTTGATATCCTTTTTACACACAGTCGCAACGACTATGTATGTGCACAGGTAAGAAATTGAGAAGGAAGGAGTTTCTTCTTTACAGGAGCGATGTTATTTTTTATGCGCTTACTTATTTTTTTTACTTTCTGCTTGCGCTCGCTCCTTTACTTGTTGTCGTAAAATTGTTTTACTACTTTTGTGCAATTCACGAAATGGCTTGTAAATTTTTTATAAATTTGTAAAATTTTCATCAATTTTTTTGTTTGCTGGTTTTTCACTTTTACTTTTTTGTACACAAGTATGTATGTATGTAACTTAAAGATATACTATATCTATTTTCTTTTTCTTCTTCTTTTCCGATTCTTATTTGTAAACATACATTTTTTACTATATGCATGCAGCACACTACTTTGTTCTTGTTTATTATTACAATTTCTTATATGATTTTTGTTGTTGTTTTTATTTTCGTTGATTGCGTCGTCGTAACGTCGCGACGTAAATAACGTGCTTGCAAAAAATAAAAACTCAAGAAGAAGAACGGAGAATAAGCGCGATGTGATAAAACTAAAATATGTAAAATTTTATTTCATGCGATTTATTTCTTTCAAACGCAGAGCAGCAGCGCACACCGTCAAAAGATAAAGATTCAAAAGCGACGCGCGTTCGAGCGTACGCACTCGCGCGTATTCCTATGATACTTTTATTTGTTTTATATTTTGTTTTTGAGTATGTATGTACATATATGTATGTTGTTGGACGTGATGATTACGTTGCTGTTGTCGTTCGTCCAATTCGTATTTATGCCAAAGAACCTCACAGCCGATAGCTGCCGCTTTTGACGCTGATGCCGACACCAACATTCAATTACAGAAAAGTGAAAAATTCATTATTAATTTTCTGTGTCAATTTGCACCTCATCAGTCAAAATGGTCTGCTGCTGCTACTATTTTTCCACTTGACTGATTGTTGTTCACTTTTTACCTGTAGTTGTTATTGTTTTGAATTTTAGGCAAAATTTGTTGCTGTTTGCTTTTTGTACTCAATTAAAAACACAATTTCTACTGCATTTTCTTTTTTGTTTACTTCTTTTTTTTAATTATAATAAACTTTATTATTGTCGTTGGTATATTTTCTTTGACATTTTTATTTCAAACAAGATTTATTGTCTTTGTAATCGGAAACATTTCCTTTCCATTCTCTATTTTCACATCCGACATTTTTCGTTTCATTTCACTTCATTCTCTGATTCCCGTTGCGTATACTTCCGCTCAACACAACTTTCTCACTCGGCATACGAACACTAACTGAATTCAATACAATTTTTCGGTTCATAATGTGCTACTACTATTTTACTTTGTGATAGAGAGCAGCAAACAAAATAGTATTTTTGTTCTTTATTAAGTACTTTTTTATGGTTTTATACAAATGATCAGTTCCCCAAGTATTAAAATTGCATTGGTGGATTACAGATTTTTCTTTTTAAATAAATCTATTTCCAAAAATATTAAATAATATTTTATTTAAAAAGCATGAAAATAATTTAGACAGCAATTACAAATATTTATCTAGAAAGCGCTGACTTCCTGTTATGTAATGGGCAACAACTACCAGACTGCATTTTTCATGGGAATGTGGTTTTGTAATCTTAAACTAAAAGAAAGTTTCAGGCACCAAAAGGTAAATGATTTTTTGTAATTTTTATTTTGTATTAATCTAAAGCTACGATTATAATATATGTCAAAATATCAAATGTTTAACATTTTCTAGACTTAAGTGCTTTTTCCCTACTTTTCCAAAAATACATTTTCACATTGTATTTTTAGTATTATTGACGATGCAGCCTTGGTTGCACAAAAGTGGTTGTGTGAGTTTGCTGCTTTTTGTTTATTCGAAAATAATTTATTCTTTTGCTCTTATTTTGTAGCTCACACATAGTGACTCTCTTTAACACAATCTTATGCATTTTCTCATTTCTTTAATAGAAAAGTGAAAAATACTATTTTAAGAGCATGAGCAAATGCTCTTATGGGCTGTGGCAATATAAAAGAGGAAAGAGTAAAGTGTTTTTCGAAATTAAAATATAAAAGATTGAACAAAATGTTTACTTAATAGTTTAATAAAAACGAGGAAATTTATTGTTTATAAGAAAATACGTTAAATTTAAAAATTAAATGTGTTTATGAGTGAGTTTATGAGGGGCTTATTTTTTAAGAAGAGCTTACAATTGGCCCATATGCCTAACAGCTGTTGAAGATTTAAGAAGTGGGCACAGTGCTGAAAAAGACTTTTGCTCCGTTAGTCTAATATCCTTTAAATTATTAGAACGCATCAAAGACATTCATATACGCATCAGAGACTTTTACGTATCTTTTAAAAGACATTGAAGGGGAACCATTCCTCAAATCACAATGCTTACCCACAAGGGCTAGTCTACCAAAACCTTTCTACATGAGATGGTCGATTCAGGAAGATTATAAAAGAGATCAGCAGGGAGACGTGGTAGACGTGGTTGTTTCAATTTTATTGCCAGCCATAATAAGCAGAAACTGAGAGTCAATCCAATTAAATCCGAGTGTTCACTACAAAGACCAAGAGTCCAAAGTTTACACCGTGAAAATCAACATTGAACAAAGGGTCAATAAGGCGTCTATAGTCCCGTGTATAGTTGCAAAATAAGCTGTGCTCCACGACATATTTTTCTCAACTAGAGCAGAAATTGTGGGTGGCTTCGAGATAGAATACTACATTACCGGGTTCATAAGGTTCTGAATGGTCAGTACGGGATTAAGTTCACCCAGAAAACTTTAATATACCTTCTAGAATTTCCAGAACTTCTGGCAATCAAAGAAGGATACAAAAAATTACAATACTTTTAGATGAGGGGCAGGTGGTTTTATTGACAGACAGCCAAGTCACTAAGCGTCACTTGGCATGACATTGACCTAATCTGGATTTCACATTACACCAAGCAAACATTAAAACACTCCATTAGGACTCCCACTTAGCACGGTAAGGAGTCCCAAATAGATATTATTTTAGTGTTTTCGGAGGACTCCTATTATATTTAAAAAATATTTTGAATAAAATTTAAATTATGAAACAATAATAAAATAATTCAAGTATTTGATCGCATCTCCTGCAGTTTAAAATCATTTGGCCGATCTCAGAGTAAATTTGTGTGGTTAGCACCTATAGAAAATAGGATGAATAAAACAATGTATTATAAAATATTTACAGTATCTGTCCAACGAATTACGAACGATGGAATTTTTTTATAATATGCCATTTTACGACCAGGTTTTCCATTAAAAAAAAAACAATGCAGAAGTCTTCGCTAATATATCAGATATCTAGAAACGGTTTCAAAATTTAATTAGGTCCCCTACTTTTTGAATAATGGTTCAAAACTAACGAAACTTTTGATTTTATTCATTCGTTCTTAAAGTCATAGCGTATGTATAGCGATTTTTCAGGAAATTTGTTGCAAAAAGTGGCGAAATTTGTAATTTGCGAAACTTGCTAAAGATTTTGACAAACGTGAGTAAAAAAATTTGGATTTTAGTTAAATGTAATTTTAGCCAAAACGAGTTTGTTTTTGTATTGAAGTTTTTTTTAGAAATGGGTCGAAAAAATGACATACAGTTGGATAAGAAGAAGCAATTTGCGACTCTTCTGAAAGAGAGAAAAGCTCTAGATATTCCAAAATAGCCCAAATCATTGGAATTTCAAAAATATCGGTGGCTGATATCACGGAAAAGTTCAATAACTCGTCTGATGAGATGACGACTTTCCACAATAATCGGCAAAATTTCAAGGGCAAACCTTGCCTTGAGAGAAGAGCTGCAACCCCACAGAATATTTTAGAAGCGAGAGAGAGACTCTGGTGTTGATATATCGCTTCATACACTGCGTAGGCAATTTTATGAAAGTGCTTTAAAATATAGGAGGGCAACTACAACGATGGCGCTTTTTGTGGGCTAAGCTGCATAAGGATTATAATATAAATTATTGTAACAATATCGGTTTTTTATTAAGTATATTTTTGGATTTTTATATTTGAAAGAAAGAACACCATTAAATTTTAGCTTTCTAATTTTTTTCGTAGATCATCTTTAGCGGCGAATGCCGTCTGAAGGCCATGACTGAAATCGAAAGATATGTGCCGAGAAGGGTGGGGAAAGGTTTTCCAGCCACTATATCCTTCTCATAATTAATTATTCAACTGCAGTAATGGCTTGTTGCTTCATTTCCAGCGAAGGACCTGGCCCTATACAGTTCGTTAAGTGATGCGCTCTGGACAGTATATTACTGTTCTAGAAAATGTTTTGGTACAACACCCAGACCACCTGCAGCTTCCGCCAGAAGAATACACCTTTATGCAAGATGGTGCGCCTTGCCATACATCCAGGGCCAATATTAAATATTTAAATTTATTGAATTTAAAGGTGCTTCCATGGCCTGGCAATCCTCTGGACCTTAACCCCATAGAAAATTGCTGGGCTTACCGTAAACGAAAGATCTATCAATGTAGAAACATCAGAATTGCAGATCTAAAAGATAACCTTAAAGACGTGTGGAAAAATGGACCGGACTTAGGAGCAATGATAGAGAATTGTATATAAAGGTTGTGTTGAAAAATAGGGGCAGGGTAACAAAATAATGAACATATGCAAGAGGTTTAGTAAGAAAAAAAATTACATGTTTTGATGAACAATTAAAGTCCAATTTTGTTAATTTAGACACAATACTACTCAAAGTTAAAATATTGCATTTTTTTCATCGTTCATAATTCGTTGGACAAATACTGTAAATTATAACTAAATATTAAATTCACTTCAGTCTATAATTGCTATATTTTTGAGTTACTCATCAGTGGATTTGAGCACTAAGCTCAACCAAATGACTTTAAAGGAGAATTGATGTTTCTATAAAAAATTAAGTTAGCTTACAATTAAACTATATCTATAAAACCGTAACTTACCAAGTTTCACATAATTCTCCAAACTATGTAGGTCGGTTTCATATTTTCATTAAGACTCCGAAAATGCTCAGAAATTCAAATTAAGAATGCATTGCCTACTGTTTCAAAAACAGCTCCTAAAATCCTAATAAATTTAATTTTCTAGGATCTCATCCTGACAATATCTTAAGAAGTGCTTTTTAGGACTCATATATTCCTCTTTTTTAGGCGCACTCCTAAAATTGCTAAGTCTCTCACTGTCTCTTCCTGGCAGATTAGAAAAGTAAAAGACTTTTCGCCTGCATTACACAAAACAAAAAACAAAAATTGGGAACATATTTGATCACACCGATCCTAACGTAGCCAAACTGGCACCCAGACAGAGATGATTAGTGTTAATAAAGGATACTAACTTTGCTGCTCAATAATTAAACTGAATATAATTTTCTAATATTCCACCGATCTATTCTGGTATATATAACTAAGATTAATATTTTAATGCATCTCTATTATTATACATATATATTAATGTATTTCTATTAAGTACTTAAGTATTTAATTCAATTAATTAAGTATACACTCAACATTTCAAACAAAAAGAAAACTTTAAATATTTGAGTAATCAGCAAAATTTTTCGTATCCTTCTGCACCTTCAGTTTCCTTTTTCTTCTTCCTATTACTGTTTCTTCTCGCTGCATGATTTTAATGAATTTGTTGTTATTTCTGCTATACAGAAGCGTAAATGGAATCGTGAGCTAGGGAGGGAGGGAGGGGATCGTCATCGTCGCATGCTGAGAGCGCTGTACACGCATATGGGCAATTACGAATTCAAAGAAATTGAAATCGGTTCAAAAAAATAACCACTACAAAAACAACAAAAAATTAAATGAAGTAAAAAGAGTTGAAGAAAAAGCAGCGACGACGATCAAAGGCTTAGAAGGACAGACGGAATTAATAACAGAGCAGAGAGGATCCTGAATTACGCTGCAGGTTGAAATGGAAAAAATTAAAAAATAAAGAAATATATTGGCAATGGAGCGAGAATATAAAAACAAAATAAAAAGGGGAATGGGGTTCTTAAACTTGGAACTCTTTATTTTTTTATGATAAAATAATATTTACCAACATAATTTATTTATAAAAAGAGAGGAGTGTATTAAGACAAGAAATATTTTTCAGTACTTAAAAATAAAGATAAAAAAGATTTGATAGACAAGAAGAATATAAGCAAAAATTAAAATTAATTTGTAAAAATGAAATAGTAAAGGGATAAAAATTGTGTACGCTTAATTTTGGATAAATATTCGAAAAGGAAACCTGGTTTAACTATGTCTCTCTATTTGATGGTTAGTTCTTTGACTGATACATGTATAAAACTTTAAGAGAGTTCAGATATTAGAATGAAAATTTATTAACTTGAAGCCTTAACCTATCACCAAAATCTTATGCATCGGAATTTTTAAAATTTTGGAACAGTTTTCCCAAAGTAAAAATTTTATAATCCATTAACTTTAGTTACGAGTTCATTAATGAAAAAAGCTTATAAAAATGTTTGAATACCACTGTCTTGGAGAATTGATTCTGCTGTAAACTGCAATTGCCTCCCCTCCTTAAACCCATGCGCGTCGTGCGGCTTCTTTGGAGTCGCACTGCATACATACACAAAAAACTTATGTATGTATGAACGTACAAATGTAATGTACAGTATTGCATATCGGTTGTTTGCCGTCAAGCGTATCTTTTATACCATAGTTTTTTTATTTTTTTGTTTATTATTATTGTACGTTCTTTCATTCCGGTCGTCAGTCGGTTTTTTTCTTTCTGCAGTATTTTCTTTCGATCCGACTGATCGTGTATAGAGTAATCCTGCGGCATAATGGCGCAATAATTGAAGAAACACACGCGAACACCGTACAAAACAACAACAAAAACATCAACAAGGAAAAAGATCAGCAAAGGGCTTAAGTTTTTTGTGTTCTTTTTCTCAAAACTAGTGGTTTTCTGTGGGTTCATTTATTTCGTTCATTTAGTTTGAGTTGTGCTGGATATCTTTTGTACTTTAATGTCTGACTGATCGTTGATCTGTAGTGATCCACATAGAGTTGCTGCTTTATTTCATTGGTTTATTTTTCATGACATGTGCGGGTAATGCAGGATCTTTTTTCTTTTAATTTTATTTTATTAAATTATACTATAGGTTCGCGTGTTGTTTTAGTAGCTTCTGTAATGAAAACTTTTATTTTTTATTGCTATTTAATAGTTGCATATCAATTTCATAACATTTTAAATTAATACAGGCCGCAAGATTAAACTACAAATTTTATTATTTTATTTCATATTTTTTGGCAACCGAAATTTCTATATATTTGTATTTTATTTTACATTTAACCAGTGGCGGTTCTAGGATTTGGGTTTTGGGGGGGTAGGGGGAGGCTGATTTTACTAAATTAAATGATAAATATCAGACTCACTATCGACCAAAACCCAAACCTAGACCAAAAACTAGTGCAAAAATTTTATCAAATACAGGTTGAAAATTAAAAGATAACTGGAACAAAACTGAGACTCAAAAACTCAAACTAAAATCGGATAGAAATTTAGACGGAAATTTCGACCAAATTTCAAACTAAAATTCAAACCAAGAAAAGAACTAAATTCAAATCAAAAATCTAAATCAAAATGAGACCAAATTCAGATCAAAATCTAGATTATGATTTTTCTGATGGATTTATATTGTTAAATAAACTATTTTGCTAAACTATTTGAAAGAAATTTTAATTTCCTTTGAGAAAAAATTTTGAAGAAATATTTGATACATCTTTATTTTTTGGCTCATTTTTGGTCGAAACAAAAACCCGAAAAAAAATTAAATTAACAGTTGATTTGGATAGTACTTTAAACGAATTTTTAAAATATATATTCATATCACTATTAATATCGGCCTGGTGGTGAGTTTACGATCTCACAGCTCCATAACCAAGCACTTTATTTGTATGAAAAATTAAATACGTTCTTTTAGAATGTTATACATTACTTAAATATATTTTAAATATATTTTAATTTGACCAAAAAACCAATACCAAGCAATGTTCAAACCATGAATGTTCAGGCCAAAATTCCAACAAAAATCGACCAAAATGAGATCAAATTCAGGTCCAAACTGAGACTAAAAACTCAAAACTCAGACCAAATCAAAATCAAAATTAGTTTTCAAATTCAAAATTTAAAAAAATGTTTAGGCCACATTCGATTTCGGACCGAAAGTCAGACCAAAATAGTATCAAAATCAAGCCAATTCAGACGAAAATATTAACCACAACTAAAAACTAAGAGTGAGTTTAAAACTGAGGCTAAAAAGACGCCAAATAAAAATTAAAAGCAAACCAAAATTTATACCAGAAATCAGATCAAACGCTGGTCTGCAAACGCCGGAAAGCAAATCAAAGTTTGGACCAAACATGTATTAAAACTCAATTCAAAGTCAGATTAAAATTCAAACTAAAATAAAACAAAATTCTGACTTACAATCAAACCAGAATTCATATCAAAAACGGGCAAAAACGGAAAAGTTGAACCAATATCAGACTAAAATTCGGAACAAAATTCAATCCAAAAACTAGACCATTATCAAGCTTTCTAAAAGTAAGACATTTATAAGCTTGCGTTGCGGGGGAACTTTAGCCCCTATAGCCCCTCCTCCCTCTGAATACGCTACTGCATTTAAGGAAGGCCTTAAATTTCATGATAGGCTTTCGAAATAATCGCCTCTTGAAGGTCTTAAATTTCATAATAAGTTTTCGAAATAATCGCTTCTGGAGCGGTGAAAAAACCTTACTGTACGTTTACGTTGGATGCTTTATGGTATTTTGGCCTATTCTTTAATGAGCGCTTTTTAAACACAGAATTCAATAGGATTCAAAATGGGCAAATATGGCGGCCAAAGTGAGGGCGGTATAAACACTGGGACATTTTTACTCAGCCAATTTTGCGTCGTTTGGGCTTTGTGAGACAGTGCGGAATCTTGTTGAAAGACATATCGCCGGTTTTTACAATATTTGGTAGCCCAGGGTTTCGGACAAGTTTCCACCCTTGTGGCGGTTATTTCCACTCCTACAGGCACGAATATGAGCGGAGTACGGCCAGTTGGGTTTATTCCGGCCCACACCATAACTGAGGCAGGGTTTTGCTTTCGATAAATAACAAATAAAAATAAACAAATGATCCGTATTGATGGAAGAGCGATTCTTTAACCACGGTCGATTTGTTTGTTAACAAATTACTGAAAAGTAAACATTTTCTCATCAGTGAAGACCATATCGTCAAGTTCAGCTATTTTTCTACCGCTTCGGCGTGGATTTCGCTTCAGTCGCATCTTCACTTTTCGCGTGTTCTGCTGCGATATTTCAGATGGTTTACGACTACCACCATAAATTTATTTTACACTGTTTGTATCTTTATATCGTTTCATGATCCGAGAGACGAAACTCTTATTTACATTTTGATTGCATAGCTCCCGAAAAATTTATTGATTTGATTTTCCGCTCAGAAGGAACGAGCGCAGCGTCTTTTTTTACTACGATGTTCATAATTTTTAACTAAGGACGAAAAAGGCGCGTTTAAAGGTGAATTCATTTACCGTTACGGCTCGACTCAGTTGGGTTACTGGTACGAAAACAAACAAGAAATAGAAAACTATTGGCAAACTCAGAAGTAGAGTTTTCCTTGCTTTCTAAGACAATGCTAGTATTTGATTACATACCCTTTCCTCCTTTTTCATTAGGAGGAAAAGGGTAAGATGCCCACGGCTTCCCATAACTTTATGAGGTTTAGAAGATATCATCCCAACAGAAAAATGTCGCTGCGAATTTTTGAAATATCACAGTACTCCTTGATCCACCATTGGTTCTGGAACCTATTTATTGATCAAACTAGAATCGTTGCATACATTTGTACTTGGTACAAATGAAACTTTTATGAGAAAATTTCAATTTCAATATTTCAGCTTATTTCCATAAGGTAGCTTGTTTACAAAATTCTTGCTTACTGTAGGTGGCTGTGGGGTCAAAACCTTGAAATTTAGAAAGTTGGCCCTAACTTTTTGTTATCAAACTTCCTTTTCTATCGCTGTGATTATTTTTTGAGGGTAGACAATTTGTTCAATAAAAATTGTCAAAACAGCGTTGTTGCAGCAAAAGAAATAGAGATAAGGCAATTTTATCTGCCTTCCCCTACCTGCTGCTACTCAAGACCCACAGCTCTGATTTCTCTGATTTTTATGATTAAATACTGTCTAACGAAAAATTCAGGGATCATCAAAAATTTAACATGCATAATGGAAACAGCAATACATTTTTTTTTTGGTGAGGTGTGGATACAAGAAAATAAAGAAATTTTCAACACTTGCCAACATTGAAAAAAATTAAATATTGTATAACAATCAATTCATCACTTTCCAAATCCACAGGAGAAAAAATGCGTGGGTGTTAAAATCAAAAATAATAATGAAAATGTTGAAATTTTTGATTAATGTACATAAATAAATATAAAAAAATATGAAGCAAGAAACTATAAAATATTAATTGAATTAGGAAATTCTTAGTTTGAGTAAAGCACAGCAAAGCAAAAAGAAAAAAACCAAAGCACAACAACAACAATAGCTGTCAGCGTCAACCAACGCATATGTCAAAATTTTGACAGATGAGCCTAACGTGAAATATATACACTTACATAAAATGATATACACATATGCAAGTATATTTTGTGCCATATTGTTTCAAATTTAATTTCCGGTGTGTATTGCATAAAATTTGATTTGAAATTTCTTTCGCTACGTTAGTATTAGTGTAGCTTTAGCAGCAACAATAAATTGTGGAAGTGTGGATGCGAATGTATATATGTACAATATATAGATGGTCTAGTGAATCCAAAAGGGGGAGTTTTGGGGTGAACCACCCTCTTCTTCCTCCCGCCTTACCAATGAAATTATCATACATTTTGATCGTTGGTCATGAATAAAAAAAAAGTTAAAGAGATGAAAAAATAAAAGCTCCCCCTTAGGTAATCTTTGAATCCGCTAGTGTATATATGTGTGTATATCTGAGTGTCGGTATGATTTTGGGTGCGAGTATGTATAGTAAATAATAGCAAGCAAAAAGAGAACATATGATGAATGTGACTTAATTTTCCAGCACGAACAACAAAAACGATGAAAAGCAACAACAAACTAAATGGGAGCTATTACATTTGTATGCATATAGGGGCGAAAGAGAATGATGGGTGTGCGGATCATATACTCATAGGCAAAAATGCATCAACTGCATTTGACTTTTATACATTTGTGTTAGCATCTGCATGTTCATGTGCATGTAAGTAAATACTTGGATTTGTGTGTGTGTATGTGTATGTGTAGCATCAATTGGCCTCTGCCATCGAATTTGAAATGCAATTAATTTCAACATAAATCAACGTAAAATATTTGTTCGTCGTCGTTTCGTTTGATTTCGATTTCATGTAAATGTCAAATGCAAATTTTCGTAAATTTACGCAATTGATGTGAGCATAAACATGCATGCAAGGATATATGTACACATACATACATCTATTTGTACATAAGTTCTTATGTGCTTATAGATATGTTCATATATGTATACATATCAGTGAATGTGTATTTATAACAACATTCAATTGTTTATAAGTAGTTGTATTTTAGGATATCAATCATAATTTCAATAAAGGGCAATTGTATAAAAGGACGAACATTCGAATTGGTCAGAAAAGCAAGCAGATAAATTTGATTGCTGCAAATGTTGTTGACTGATTTTGAAATATGCCAAAAAGCAGAACGGGAGATACTAACTTTTTTGTGTATGCGTTTGTGTAAAAACAGTTATGATTTATATAATAAATAGAGATAAATATACATTTATTCGTGGTTCTTGAGCATACAAACCTTTTTGAATTTATCAAATTATTTGACCGGAGCGTAAGCATTACAAAACTGTAATTGCTTTTGATTCAAGATACCTAGGCTATTCAAATTGGCAAACCAAAGACTTCCAACAAGTGAAGGAAAGTTTTTTTTTAATTCAGGAGCAGATCCGCTAGTATTTATACAACTATAATTAGTTATTTGTATGCTACATCATACTTTAGATCTTCTTTTCATATTTCATATTGCTACATAAACTTTACACAATTGTTGTTGTTTTTTTTTTTTTTTTTTTTGTATGATTTGTTGCACCACAGTGAGACAATGCAACAGCGTAATTGTTTATTATATCATAAACAGCTGATATCTGTCAAAATGAAAATGTATACAGCGATGACATCAGAGAGATCATAAAATAGGAAACGGTTTTACAACCATACGCCTGCTGCATTGCATTTGTCGTAAAATTATAAAAATGTTTGCTTTTTAAATGGAAACTCATGTTATTAAAATCGTAAATATTTATATCTCATAGATTAACAACAACTACAACAACAAAATGCTGTCTGTCGCCATGATTATGCGGAATTTGAATTTTCCTCCTCAAAAAATATGTTTTATTATATGTGCATTTATGTCGGTATGTTTATAAAAACCAAAAATTTTCAAATAATTATGTTTTATGTCACTACATTCGAGTATTCATGATTGTAGTTGTGGTAGTTTTTGATGTTGATGATTTTTGATGTTATCAAAGTTGTTGGGTTTATATTGTCGTAGTCGCTGACGTGGCGTACGTTGTTGTAGTATTTTATTTTTTGACAGGAAATTATTGTTATACAATTAAAATGACAACAGCAATACATGTGACATTTTGGACGCTTTTAAATACATCGATAATCAACATAACCAACACCATTACAATCACCACCAATCCCATAATGTTGTATACATAAAATATGTATAGTGCATTTGTGCCTTGTTGTCTCTTTGATGTATGAGTATGTGTCTGTTTGTCTGTCTCTTCAATTCTGTGAAAAATTTGATTTAAAAAAGCCATAAAATTCATTCAAATTTCCTTCTAATTTTGATATACGGGCGCAGTTTTTAATTTCCTTATGAATAAAGTTGCCTGCAATTCATAAACGATCGATTGCTTCATTTATGTATTTACATTTTTAGTTTTCATGTTATTTTTTTCATTCTTGAGCGGAAATTGTTAATTAATTCATTTGAAAGAAGTCATAAAATCATAAATGAATACAATTTCGTGATTTTATTAATGAATCATTCGAGTTTAGTTTTTATTGTTACTTTTCAAATATATAAGTTTTTTTATGCGTTATGAAAACGATGCATTTTTAGGTATTCCAATGGCGTACACAGTCAGTGTATTCAAGTGTTTTTCACTTTACTTACAGATGATAAACTAACGATACCCAGAAGTTCAATTCCACAAAACATCAAACAAAAAATAGGTTGGTTAGGTTGGAGTGTATGTCTAGAGACACCCTTAGGCCTGAACGGCCCATTATGATATCACATGGTTGGGCCTACAGTTTAACACCGGTTGCGAACGGCAGTGTGGCAATTTGTTATCATTTGGTGGTTTTGCCTTTGCCTACCAAAAATTGTACTTGTACTCCTCTTGTAGATAAAGTGAAAATATTTGTATTGGTTTTATTTATTTCCAATCTTTATTGAATAAAATAATTGATTTTATACAGAAAATGTATACACTTGATAGTAAAAAAAGAATTTCATGCACTATTATTGGTACATTTGGAGCTAATAGAGTATTGATGTTTGGGACGAAATTTTACAAAATTTCTACAAAAACGGAAGAGTTTTTACTTCTTTTTCGTGCAACGAAATATTTCACACTTCTAACAATATCAATACAGAACAAAAAAATAGTACACAGAGAAAAAACATATGTTTTCTAAGCTTGTATACGTGCGTTTAATATAGGGACCGATTAGGGATTTTCTTCATTGCGGCCATTTTGAGAACTAGTGCCATCTCCACAAATAAAGCTATTTTTGAAAATTTCATAAAAATCGGTAAACATTTTCAATAATTTATTAAAGAATATAACAGCTTTGTATACGCTCGTATACAAAGGACCGGTGAGGGTTAAATGAGCTTGAGTCCTGGTGCAGTCTTGATAAAACCATTTTCATGACTTCATGTACCGTTATCTCGAAAACCTGACGTGATGGAGCAAAATTGTCTTCAGATTCGAGCTCAGCGACCCCAAATTACTCTAGTCTACTACTATATGTCAAATCACCAGTCCGATGGAAAAAACTTAATTTTGTGGCACAGTGTTATGAATAAAATTTAAACATTATTTCGCTTATTGTTTATTAAAAATGTATGGTAAAGTGAACTCTATTAAAAACGCTTCAAAACCTGAAATCATAATCTATTTCAAAACTCCGAAAACCCATATGCACTGATTTTGTGAAGATCGACGAGATATTTGATCAAAATGTCGGCCATAGTGTATCCGCCATTTTGAATTTTCAAAATGGGATATAAAATCAGATATCAAAATCGTTATCAGCGACCCCAAAAACCCTTAAATATAGTCATTAATTGCCACCATTTCTTGATTTTGGCCAGGTTTTTTTTTTTATTTCTTTTTTCACCAGTGTGTTTTCACCCAAATGCGAGCCGTAGAGGGTGTAAGATTTTTGAGTCTGGTTCTACTCTTTTCGCTATCACATCTAAAGTTCATCATTTATGAAAAAATCATTTCTAAAAGCTAATAAAATCATCTTTCGAACGATATGAATAAAATTTCCTCAATCCGAAGTTTAAGTTTTGCAACACTTAATGATTTTATTAAGACACTAAAAAAAATCGTCAAACTAATATTTTGTCAACGTGTTTTTTCCATGAAATTTTTAATTTTGCAATTTCTATTTCGTATGATTTTTTTTTTCGCTTCAAAAATATTTCGTTTTTTTGTTAATGTATTTTGAGTATCGTTTCAAGTTATGTATTTCTCAAGAAAATTTCAATAATTTATTACTTGTTTCAGTATACCATAGAGCTAAATTGATGTAATACAATTTTTCAAAAAATGTGCCAATTAAGAATTTGGAAGTGAATAAGAGAAACTAAGCATTTTTTTATTTTCCAAAAGCAATTACTCTTCGTCTGGGAATCGATTCTAAGGCATGTGGGACTCCAGTCTAGCTCTCATTCAACAGGCCACCGAGATGTATGCGCTGTTAGTTTATAAATTAGCAATGCCTACAATGCGCCCCAATCTTACGCTGCTTGGCTATACCCAAGCACTCCTAAGAACTTGAATACACAATAAAATGCATACCATCCTTACACATATAAATTCAGTTTGGTTTTATTTTTATACACCTATTTTTAGCACTTTAATATTAAATTATAAATATTTAAGGCTTTTGAAATTAATCACAGCTAATTTTTTTAGCTTAGCTTATATTTTATTTATTTTAAAATAGTTTGATTTACAAAAACTAAGATAATTTATTCTTATCAATTCCAAGTTCTAATGGAAATTAAAAAAGGTTTTTTTTATCTCAATAATAGTTTTAAGATACTTACTTCTTTTTCTTTATTTTTAAAATTTTTTAAATTATTATTAAAATTTCAAAATTATGAAAGCTTATAATTTATTCCTTTTTTTTCTTTCTTTTCGTCTTTATTTATGCGCGCGATCAATGAAAATTATTGCTTCGCCAACATTGCCATCAACATCATCATCACCATCAGATCCAACATGATCATCATCATTGCCACCACAATCGGTGCAGTCGTTGCCTTTTAATTAAGCTTCAGTGCCGCCACCGCCGCCATCGTCATTGCCGCCGCCAACAAAAATCTTATAATCGTGCCGCGGCAACCATTAAACAAGAAAACGAAGAAGAAGAAGGTCGATGACGGCCATTGTGTGTTGTAGAACTATGTTGGGCTTATGTGTATATACATATTAGTATGTGTATGTTTCCATAATTTTTTTGACAGCTGCAATGTTAGCGGTTGTCATTTCATTTACGATCATCATCGTCGTCATCAACTTCACTCACCATCATCATAGCCATAGCTAAAAGCCACAACCGCAGCCGCCGACCTCAAAATCAATTTGAAGTGCACAAAGTGTGAAAAATTTTGACTTTTCTACTTTTTAACACATTTTTCTTTCTTTGTTTTTGCTTAAAAAATTGATTTGTTGCGCAATGAAATCAAATACATCAAAGTCCATGCGAAACATGAACATTTATAATATTTCTACATTTTCTTTAATCCATACATAACGAATTGTAGTATATTCATGTGTTTTGTGATCTGCACACACACAATGAAAAATTGCATGGTGACCCCATAGCAGGGTTGTGGAGAGCCATATAGTTCATGACTAGGCAGGCCATTTTCAACTGAATTGTGACTGTCAAAAACAATTTTTTTTTAGTTATTATTAAATATGAATTTTCGAAACTTAACTTTTATTGAAAAAATGATGTTAGTCCGCAATTCTGAGAGGGACTCCAAATTTTCCACCGGTTTACGAAGTTTGGCATTAACCTGAACAAGAAATAGATTAGGAAAATTTTGATGAATTGTGGAAATCTCAGAGAGGTTCAGTAAAAAATTTACATATATTTTTGCCCTAAGTTCGAATCGGAATGGAAAATTTTTTTATCACTCGAGAAATCTTAACTTAATCTTAAAAAGGCCGGTTGCAGGAATTTTGTTTTTATTTTTAATAGTTTCTTCAGAAAGCTGCAGTATTTTTTTTTTTTAACAATACTATGGCAGTTTTCGAACCGAACGTTAAAGTCATCAGAATTTTGAAAACCAAAATATGTATAAATCAAGTCTTAAAATTTAATTAATCAATTAAAAATGTGCGAAAGTTGAATGATTGTATTGTGCTTTGTCATGAAACTATATTAAATAAAACAAAAATCGGCATTTTGCATTATAAAGCTAAAGTTTTTCAAAATTGTAATGCATTTCAAGATCGGAACCTATATCTGCATCTTTTATGTTGGTGACAATGCACTCTCCAAATTGAATAAATCAAGTTTAAGTAGCTAGACAGAAGTTTCTGTCGAAATCCTACCTTCCTGTTCTGCTAATGCCTAAAAAATTGTTGTAAGATTCTACGGATTTGAAATACATTCAATCTAAAAACCCTCCAATGAAAATTTTGAAATAGGTTGATATCCAAAATGGGTTACTTATAATGGAAGAGCAGAACCAACGCTCTGCACCAGTAGGCATAAAAGCTAAAAAGAACATTAATTGTATATTCGAATCGGAATGATTTAAATATGAATCTATCCATATCCCCCTCCCATAGGTTATCTCTGGTTCCATTTGTGCATACAGTGATGGTCACTAAAATAAATACACCACTTAGTATTTGATAAAATTTAACATATTTTTCAACCCTTACAAATTTTATTAAATCCCTTACGTTACCTGTAAATTTTAATGCTATTTTAAATACAGGGAGAGAACCCAAAAAGTAGCCCAAAAGGTCACACCTCCAAAAAATTCACTGAAAAAGTTAAAAAGTAATTGAAAAACACAATTTAAGGTAATTTTGTTTAGTACTTATTGTTTTTCATTCATAAGAAACTTTTGCATTAAAATAAAAAATTTACTACTATAAAAAAAGTTGGTAAAACATTTACTAAAAAATAAGAATTCAATGATTCAATCATCTGAGCTAGAAATTTATTTAAGATAATATTATAATTTTCAGGCCACCTACGGATTTAATAAAACTTATGATTTAATTGACGATCACTGTATATCAATGTACTCATCCATCGGCCCTACATAAAAAATACTGTATATCGGTAATACAATTGTAATACACGAGCACCTACCAAAAAAAGTAAAACCGCGCATGCGCATTGATAATAATCGCGCTGTAAACCGTTTTCTTTGAAATTGTTTTACCTATCAGCGTCATTCACCTCAACTCGTATTCAGAGGTGGGGTCAACAGCTGCTTTTATATGATTGCCGCGAACAGCTTTTGTAAAAATTTAAAAGCCTCCGTTTTTTGTTACTGTTCTTTTTTGTATTGGTGTTTTAAAAAGAGTTATTTTGAAATTTACCAAAAAAAAGAAGAAAATTTAAAAAAAAGAAAGGCTTATTTTTAAATCGCAGACTACAGAGTCATGAATTGGCAGTTTCTTTTATAAGCGAAGCGCTTTTGTAGTAATCGAATTAAATGATTTTTTTTTTTTTTAACTTTATATGAAAGGAACTCTTTTTTTACAGCATATATATCGGTGAATAATAACAAGAAAAAAATACAAAACAAAATTTTATTGCAGACTCACGTAGAAACCATAAAAAAGAAGAAGACCGCCCACCGCCGTCTGTGTCGGCGCTATTGAGAAAATCTTAGCACATAGCGGGTGAACGATGGAGCAGAAATGATGACGATGATGGTGCTGTGGATGCTGCAACATATCAACAACAGCATCAGCAACTCCATTGTCGAACAATATTTGGCAACAGCTGCAGTAGGTTGCGGTGATTTGGAATGATGAAAGCGATTGACAGGAAAAGTGAGGAGATAAGGAAACGTAGCCATTGAGTCGCCATTACGACATCCATTCTACTATACTATTGATCGTGTGTGATTAATTTGGAAATGTTGTGATGTAAAAGCGAAGTAATGTAAGAAGAATCTTCAGCTTGGAAAGGCTACCTGAACATTTTTAAAGGGAAGTTGTTAAAAGATTTTTGATTTTTAGAGTGGACTTTCTCCGGCATGAGTCCCTATGACTTGAGTATTCGCCATGTGCCAGTGTCCATTTATGGTAAATGCATGCATATGTAAAAGATGTAAGCCCATTAATCTAATTCAACATTATTCCAACTTCTACAACACCCACTTCCTGATTTGTCATCATTAAAATTTTATAATATTATCAAAATCTTCTATTGTTATGAATGATTTTTTAAAATTTTTTTGCGGTGAAATTTTAACTGGCATTTTTATATTTACCTACTCGTACATTTTGAATACTTGTCAATTTTTGTTCCGCTCTTTGATAAATAACCTTAACGTGCTCCAGCGACGTAATGTCTTTATTAGTCGCCAGCTCTGTTCTTTGCTGACTCTTTATCCCATACTCTATCTGTTCATTCGTTCTTTCATCTTCCTCCTTGCCAAGTACATAATGCAGCAGATGCTGCACCATTGTTACTGCTGCTCCTTTTACCATTTGCGTGGCGTAGGAGTTGATGCTGTTTTTGCTCCCTTTTTTACTTTTTCTTTTTGCTTTGATGCTCTTCGGTCGCGGTTGACTTTTATCTTTTATCTGGCGTTGCAATATTTACTTACCATCGTACTTCTTGCGCTCCCCTTTGTTATTTTCCGTCTCTTTTTTTGCATGTTGCACCTTGAAATTTTGATTTATTGCAAATCTGCTTGTAAATGTTGTTAGCCAACCGTAAGCCAATTTGTTGGCAACATATGTTAACACTTTTAGGTTATGCTGCGGTCTTGTGGGTGGCGCTGAACTATTGTTTTGCAGGATTTTTGATATTTTATGATTTGAGGTTTTGTATTTTTCTTCGGGGAAAAAAACTTATAAAATTTTAAACAATTTTAATAAAGCTGTGGGGAAAGAAGGCATTCGACTTGGTAAATTTGCTGAGATCCTATGCTACTACACGAGGCAATTAATGTCAAACCGTTTCTAAATTGTTACTTGGTCTAGTGTTGAAGTATCCCAGATTGGGGATAATCTCACTCTTTTGCATTTAGATCATTGGTAATAAACAGAGCTGGGTAGAAATGATTCTTTTGGCAATTTCAATTTCACCTTCATTCTAATTCCAAAAAATAGTAATTGGCAATTTTTTTTGTCAAATCCTTAATAAAGGAATAGGAAAAGTTTTAAAAAATTTAATTACGTCTAATGGAATTAATTGAAAACTTTATTGATTCCATTACATGGGATTGTATTTTATTTGCAAGAGTTAGGCCTGATTCTCTGATTAGATTTTTCTCAAAAAATCGTTGATTGTAACGAAAGCCTATAACGTACCTTTAATGAATCTCAAGTTGCACCTTCGCAGATTTATTCTGTTGAACCGGACAATTGCTTTGTCTACAACTTTTGAGACAACAGTAGGAAAATATTCAGCAGGGAAATACTGTCACGACATTGGAGATACTGTAGACAAGTGATATTTCTGGTTTTTACCACTCGTTCACTGTAGTAAGTGGGGTCACATATTCAGGCCACTAAACCGGGTGCAAGGAATCTGTGGCCAGCGAGAAGCTCCTAGCAGTTGTCTTCCTATTTGGACGATCGTTTACTTCGATCGCCTTCCCGAGGTTACCCGAATAGTTTGCTCCAGCGTTGCCAAATCCCCGGTCACCACGAAAACACCACAGTTGCCATCATCGGCATATCCCACAGCCGCCGTCATCAGCTCTAACACCCTAGCGGCCATCATCGGAGTATTCAGCTAACACCCCTGAGGCCATCATCGGAAAACATCGGCAACTAAATTTGTATTTAAAAAAAGAAACAAATTCTCAAATAAAGCCTTCAACAACAAACAAAATGACTACACTGCTTGTAGAAATTTTGGGAACCGCTGAGTTTACCCCTGCTATAAACTTACGCCGTTACATTACACATTTATCAGCAGGGAAGACAAAAATATGCACGAAAAAATCAAAAATAAAGTTTGCATTTCAGTATTTTTGCCTTACCTGCTTATCAGTGATAAGCTTAAAACTTTTCGTTCGTGAGCACAGAAATTGCCATTCAATTTATTAAAACGCGCTTTTCACATCGGTCTTGGAACATGAGTGGAAAATACGCATAATAAATTTTATAAAAATTAAAAAAAAAAACATAAAACTTTTACCATAATTTTCTGAATCGTTTCGTACATGACAATACTGTGCGTTTGCAACATACAAACTGACAGTCACAATATAGCATGCAGCTTGCCACATTAATGATTGTTGTCCGTGTGTAGTGTGCGCATGCGCATATATCCAGATGCAGATGATGATGAATGCTTTTGATTACTGTGCCTCTATGTATTTATGTACACTTTGAAGTTTCGCCGCATTAAACACCGATGAAGGATAAAGATAGGCACACATGTATACCATACAGTGTCCAGAATGTGAGTGAGAACGTTTTTGGTTTTTTCAAGCTGACAGCACTGCCACGTCGTCTATGCGGTAAATTTAACTGATATGCCAAAAGCCATGTGGAAAAATTGTCAAGTCAGTCATTGATAAATATGTATGTTTGTAGATATATCCATGTATGTATGTGTACGTTTATATACTTTAACCATTGAACTCTATATTCAGCAATGTTCCACCCTGTTCACATTCATTCATTTGTCGGTTTGCCTGTCCCTCAGCCGCACTATCTAAGTGTCTATCAGTTTCATTTCAATTGCGGCGTTAATTCTGATTTTTCACCGCTTTTTTTTTTGTTGTTTTTAATTCAACGATTTTTTTTTCGTTTTTGTTTGTTATTTTTTGAAAAATGCCGCCATAATTATTGCCACCCATGCGAAAATTGCTTGAGGGGCGTATATTTTATAATTTTCCTCTCGTTCTCCCCTCTCCTCACTCCCCTTTTCATACAAACTTTTTTATCTTTCCTCATTTTATAGGTTTATGTGTGTGCGGTCAAATCAATTCGCGATGCCGCTAACATCTCAAACGGACACGGACACACAGGCGAACAGGCGCAAGCGCAAGCACAGACACACAGTCGCGCCCAACATTTGCCGGCATGTTCTCATAGAGGGCGCTTTTAATACTCGCACTCGTACACGTATATTATTATTATTATTAAAAAAGCTACACGGTTGGTTGTTTGATGTCGGCACAATTACTTTGTTCTTTTGTCGTGTCGGTACGTTTTATTATTATTTTTGTTGTTGCTGCTGCTGCTATTGCGGCTTTATTAAATTATTATTTGCTTTATAATGTATTTATTTCTCAAGTGTTTCTCGAGTATATTGACGCTTGATGCTGTATAAAGCGATTTGTTCTGCTAAACGTCTCTCGCAACAAATTTATGTTTTTCTTAATGTCGTTGTTGTTGTTGTTTTATCAATTCTCAAACTCAATTCGTAATGCATTGTGATCAATTTCTTAATCATCTTCTACTCCTTCCTCGTCGTTGTGAATAATTGATTTTTATCTTTGATTATTGTCATAAAATTTTCGTATTTTGATGGCTTTGATATGGTGTGGAAAGAAATTGTATTTACAAATTATGTAAAGTGAAATCGAAGTATATAAAGAGTTAGGAAAGAAATTTGCATTTAATTGTGAAAGATATATAGAAAAAATACTTTCTAAAATCAGTCTTTTACTCATTTAAACATCGTTTACAAGACATTATTTGTATAATAATGGGGGATTTCATTTCAAGTGAACCCAATTTTAAAATCGATCGGGTTCAAACTTGTCCTATTGGGTAGTAGTTACATCAAATTTGAACGAGATCGAATGAATGGAGGGAGTAGAATTCTCACATCTAGGCTAAACATTCCCTATTTTGGAACCATGTTATTAATCACCTAGTAATTTTTTTGACCTTTTTCAAAAAGGAACGTTTTTTTACTTATTTATCTATCAAAATGAACGTCGAGTAACTTGAAACATCCATGAATTAATAAACTTTGATTTTTTAATTCAAAATTTTAATTTTTTTAATTTCAGTCCGTGTTTACTATAAGATGTTTTAAGAACTTGTGGAGCTATTGTACTCTTTAACGGCGTCTTTGGTCCCACGGATAACCAGTGGCACTTTAGACTGCGCCTCTGGTGACCACATACTTCAATACAAAACAGGGAAATTTATGTATTAAATATCTGTAAGATTATTTCAAGCAATGTCTTTTTCATTATAATTAGCATTATCGACTGTTTGTACATTTTGACCAACTGGATCCGTAAATGCGAGAGACCGAGACCGGTCCAGACAATACATGGACCGATATGTTATAAAAGACGAATTTGGGTTTATTAAGCAATTTATTTAAAGTTACATTTAACATATAAAACAATGGACGATAAAATTGTACTTTAATCAAAATAACTTTAATAAATATTAATATTAAGGATATTAATCTTGTTTGTCCAAATTCATTTTTGATTCTTACCCATTTGTTGGATAAGATAACTAAATTACTCTTTCTTCTTTCTGAAGTAGATATTTTCTAAAACGAATACCACAATTCCAAATGACACGCTTACACTGTACATCAGCCATATCCAATTGAAATCAGCTGCAGTCAACGCATTGACGTTTTCTAAACTTTCCGCATTTCCAATTTGAATTCCTCCAGCTGTTACCATGTCGTCATAAGCCATGTTTTGCCAATAATCGAATAAACCAGATTCTTTTAATTGTGATATCAGATTATTGAACGATTCGCGAAATATTGAATGTTCATGTAACGGAACAGCCAAATAGTATGATTTGGTTACGTAAATGTCCTCTGGAATATAAAAAAGTGGTCGCTGTTGCAATCGTGTCTGCAGTCGTAAGTAGACCGACCAAGTGGAACTCGTGAGAATGTATCCATAACGCGGATCCAATGAATTAAGATGATTCCGATATTCACTAATATTATTGCTGATAACTAGATTATTATTGAGTTTTTCCAATGTGTTGGAGTTCAAATAAGTAGTTAAATAAATTTGAGAAGCCGAGAAAATCAATATCTTTTGTGGCGACTTTATAAGTTCTTCAAATGTTTCAATATTCTTTGGTTGTGGAGAGCTCGTGAAATAAGTTTTCAAATATGCTGAAAAAGTTGTATTTACCAATATTCCCACCAAGAATACAAATAAAAATATGTATTTTCTGAAAGTTGTAGAGACGGACTTCAAGTGCATACTTTGTCCCAAAACGCCACGTAATGTTGTTGAAATAGTAATAGACAAAAATGTTTGAAAAAACCCCTCAGCATATGAACTTTCAAGTGTAAGCAAAACTGTGAAGATCAACATTAATAATATAACAATCATTGCAAACGATGACTTGAATAAGAGGGGGAAAATATATTTCTCAGATATTGGTGCAGTTACTGGAATCATAAAGCCCATAGTGGCCTGTTCAACAATTGCCGATAGTTTATGGGGATTATCCAGAATCGTAGTACTCATTGATATGTCAATCGTGTCATTCATTGTTAATTCATGTATGCATAACCGGCTATAATTAATTTCAGGATCAATAGGCAGTGGATAAACTAAAGTTGCCCGGTGCTTTTTTGCAAAGGTTTTTATAATTTTAGATATATAACCGATAACATGAATTTTACCACTTTTATCACGATACACTAGAGATCGCGGCTCACTTTGTCCTGGTATAGTACGAAGTGCTGCCCCTTTCATATCGGCTATACGATTGGAAAAACACTTTTCCTTTAAGTTCCTTCGTTCCATTTGAAATTTGGGAAATATGGTGTATGTATAGAATTGTTTACTATTAGCAAAGTCATTGAAAACGCTGATCACATTTGGCAGAAAGTTTAGCATACTGTATTTAAACAATTGTTGCAGTTGTTGATGAGAATTTTCATATGATTTATTCAAATAGAAAACAATTCTGATGCTTCGAATGTTCCCCAAGAAATTTAATATTTCTTTAATATAGTGAGACTCGAATTCAGTACCAAGGCAATATACCACAAGTATTTCACTATTCATACTTTCTTCTCTCTCCATTGCTTTCACCGAAGTCTCCAGTAATATTACTGGTGTATTCATCATTTTTATTACATGAGTTTCTAGACAATCTTGTTTGCTTCTGCTGAATATTATCAAAGTTTCAAAATTTCGCTCCACTTTGATCTTATATAAAAAGTTTAAAAAATGAGTTTGATTTTGCTGGAAACTCTTAGATGCCACAACAATTGCGAAACATAAAATTTTTAACTTGATAATGTTTGTGAATATTTTCGCAACATTTTTCATGTTTCTCTTATTAGTACCACTGATATTTTTATAATGTAGTCCACAAGTGAATGTATTCTACTAGTGTGTCACGAAAACTACAAAATTTAAATGAAATCAATAGAAGATATATTTACACAATTTAATATTACACAAACAATACATTTTTTAAAATTGTCAGTATGATTTTATTTACTTTGTACTTTGTTGGGTGGCAGGGCGTGGGCGGAAACTAGAGTAGCCAAGCTACTGATTTTGCAGGGTATGTACTGATTTTCTTGGATTTTTTTTTTTTTAGAGAGTTTTATATTTTGAAATCAGTACGTAAATCTACTCATATTTGAAATGTGCATTCTTTTAGTACCAATTTTTTTTAATCTTAATATTATTTTTAATCAAAAATTTCTTCTTTATAGTTTTTATTGAAATTTTATTATTTGGCTTCTTGATTTGAAATTTGGTTGTTCGTAGGTTTTACAACAAAGAGAAAGAATTGCGGGCGCTTGTCGGTTCAAAATTCAATTGTTGGTTGGCCAAATCTAACGAGTGATGTTCTGTAGTAGCACATTACACTTAATGAATTTTTCATTAGTTTCATATCTGTTGATGAAAATGTAGGAAGAAATATAAATACATAAGTTTTGAAAAAATGGAGCTTATAATAATAATAGTTTACAAATTAAAAAAAAAAATTGTCTGATCTATAATATTTGTCATATGTGGAAATTTAGCAATATCTCGAAAACTGTTCTATTTTATTGTTTTTTTTTAACATCGGAATCACTGTAAACTAGTGTAATAAGGAAAAACGTTGAAAAATGTGGGGATTTGTACTAATTTTTTAATTTAAGTCAAGTTCAATGTACTGATTATTTAAATGAAAAATCTGGCTACTCCAACTGAAGCCTACCTTGGTCATCGTGAGTGCCACAGGTCGGCAGTATTGATGACATAACAAATACAATGAGTATTCCCACTAGGGCTGGAATTGTTGGTTTCTGTAGCCAGCCGGCTGCCTTTGTGTTTGGAAAACAACAACAGCAACAAAAAACGGAAATGTCAAATTTGTATCGTTGTGTGAAACGTGTGGTAATGCAGTAGAACTAGGGCAGGGACGATGTTAGGTAGTAGTGTTGCCAAATTAGTGGTTTGCCATGCATTTCTTTTGTTAAAAACGCCCTAAAAGAAAACACAAAATTTAGTGCTTTTCTTACTAACGATGTTTGTGATTTCATTGCGGTTTTCATTTATGTTTTTCCTCAATTTTTCACCAATGTAATTTCTATAATTTTCTTTTTATAATGAAGCAATTTCTGAAAAAGCTTGCATAGAATTTCAAAAATATGTAGGAAAATTTATTGAGAACTATTGGGTAGGTCTAAAAAAATATATGGTGAAGAAGAACTTGAAAAACATATTTGAGTATAAGTCGGCAACAACAGAAGCCTGGAACAGCAAAATAAAGACACTTGGTAAAATCGATACCACGCCTGTTACCAAAGCATGAGGTGAATACATCAAACTTAAAAGTCTTTAGTTTTTCTATAAAATAGATATAATTAAAAAATAAATTAAATTAATTAATAAATTAAATAAAATAAAAATAAATAAATAAACAAAATCCAGTATTCAGCGTCTACTGACAAAATCATCTGGTTTTTAAGAATTCTTTTTAAATTATTGTCACACTCGGTTTCTTTCCTCAAAGCCGAATTTCGCCTTCTACCAAATAATATTTTTCAACATGTAATCTACTACTATTAAGGTAAATATTTAGGTAAATATATAGACATTTTTTGAAACTGATTTTATTTGTTGCTTAATTCAAGATATTTTGTATAAATGGTTTTCGAGAATTCTTTTTACAGATTTTTATGGTTCATTAAATTAAAAAAAAAAAAAATTAAATATACAAAATTCCCATAGTTTTAATAAAAATGAGCTTAATACATGATAAAAAATGAAATATTTCTGTAGAAACAAACAAGGAATATACGAAAGGAGTAAATTTTCAGACGAATAGCCCGTCAGTGTTGGTAAGCGGTTAATATGTGTATTTGTGGTCGTCGCGGCGTAGAAACTCATGTTGGAATTTATTAAATGAAACAATTCTTGCTCTTAATATATTACACTGTGTAACAATTTTAGGGTCATGGAATCTAACGGAGAAGCGACCAACACAGGTCGATAGTACTGCTCTAGAGTAACAAGACCCTAAGAGATTTTGACAAATTTAGCTCGTTTTTAAATGTTATAGCCTTTCAAAGTTGTGCTGTTTCAGTGTATTTTTCAATTTTATTTTCTGTTTATAATAAAACATCAATTTGAAAATCTAAACTTTTTTAAACTCTATACATTTATGTTAATATTATAACTTATATCATTGTATTACTGCTTATTTTTTACAAAAGTCATGCAATGGATAGTTTAAACTTCTTAATATGGAAAACTAATACAATGTTGAAATTGTTAATGACATTATTTATTATTTCGCTGAAGAAAGTAGTAAAAAATATCAAATATCTTTCGAGTAATGATTTTTAAAAAATAAGTTTCAAGAGGCAAACTTTGAATGCCTATATCTTTGGAAAGCGAGCTAACTTTGCTCCCTCCACCCTCTTAGGGTTTTATTATTCTACACCAGTACCATCGACATTTGTTGGCCGATTCTCTATTAGAAAAATGTGTTGCACAGTGTTATTAACAGCGGGCGGATTATGAGGAAATCTCCTTTTCTTCTGCAAAATCCTACGCGATTCTACGTTTCAAGCCGCCCTGATTCCAAATATATAAATTTTATTTTACCTTTTTGGTGAATTTCAAAAAGGAACAAACAAATGATAACTTCTTGGGGGCAAAACAAATGAATTTTACAGCGACCCTAACAAAAATTTATTGACATCCACAGTCCCAAATTCAAAAGCTGTTTTAAGAAATACATCAAGTCTTCGATTAGTCCACAGTAGGGGAAAAAGTTGGTGAAAAACAATTTTCGTTTCGATTGATGAAACGACTGACTGGACGTCATGTAAGCCAGGTCAATGTTGGCCCGTTGGTTAAAAATGGAATTTGGTGTATTTTGCCTGTAGAAATTTTGAAAAAGGTAAACGCATCTGCAACATTATTTGACTGCTTCCTTAGTCTTTCCTTGGCTGACGCCGTGCCATTACAAAATATGCGACTTCGTTAGCCTTGCTTCCTTTAACTTAATTTTTTTTTTTGCTTTAAAAACTCAAATTTTTTTGTAAGTGAGCCTTTAATAATACGAACAAAGATTTTCTTTAAATAAGTGATTCGTTTTAAAAAGTATTTAAAAAAAAAATTTTTTAAATTGAAACTGATTTCTAATTATTGTGTGAGTTTAAAGTTTTGCATCAAAGTAACATAGATTTCTTGAAACCGTTTATGTTAAAAAAAAGCAAATGAGTATTGCTTATGTATTTTTTTATGCTAAACACGATCAACAAAGTAACTTGAGAAACATTTTTTTTTAACCTGGCTCAGGAACGTCTCAGCGACAAGGTGCCATATGGCACCGCTAGGCATTACTGGGTTAAGCTTACAACGAGATAAAAGTGAACGATGATAACGAAGATGAAAACAATTACGAAAATATAAATTAATTTAAAAAAAAAACGAACCACGGATTCGGACTCAGCATTTGTCCCATCTCTGCTCGTTTTCAAAAGTTTCCATTTGTAGAACAGTGTTATAGTTTATAGAACATAATTACAATAAGCTCGGTCTAGGTCCCCATTGAGCATCGTGTCATAAAAGAAGAAGAATTGGATTTTAATAAGCAATATATTTAAAGTTGCATTTAATATATAAAACAATGAACGATAAAATTGTGCTTTAATCAAAAAAATTTAATAAATAATTCCTCATTTGAGAAATTCACGAGGGATATCAATCTTGTGTGCCCAAATTCATGGTTGATTTTTACCCAATAGTTGCTTCTTTCTGAAGTAGATATTTTCCAAAACGAATACCACAATTCCAAATGACACGCTTACACTGTACATCAGCCATATCCAATTGAAATCAGCTGCAGTCAACGCATTGACGATATCTAAACTTTCTGCATTTCGAATTTCAATTCTTCCAGCTGTTACCATGTCGTCACAGGCCATGTTTCGCCAGTAATCGAATAAACCAGATTCTTTTAATTGTGATATCAGATTATTGAACGATTCGCGAAATATTGAATGTTCATGTAACGGAACAGCCAAATAGTATGATTTGGTTACGTAAATGTCCTCTGGAATATAAAAAAGTGGTCGCTGTTGCAATCGTGTCTGCAGTCGTAAGTAGACCGGCCAAGTGGAACTCGTGAGAATGTATCCATAACGCGGATCCAATGAATTAAGATGATTCCGATATTCACTAATATCATTGCTGATAACTAGATTATTATTGAGTTTTTCCAATGTGCTGGAGTTCAAATAAGTAGTTAAATAAATTTGAGAAGCAGAGAAAATCAATATCTTTTGTGGCGACTTTATAAGTTCTTCAAATGTTTCAATATTCTTTGGTTGTGGAGAGCTCGTGAAATAAGTTTTCAAATATGCTGAAAAAGTTGTATTCACAAATATTCCCACCAAGAATATAAATAAAAATATGTATTTTCTGAAAGTTGTAGAGACGGACTTCAAGTGCATACTTTGTCCCAAAACGCCACGTAATGTTGTTGAAATGGTTATAGATAAAAACGTTTGAAAAAACCCCTCAGCATATGAACTTTCAAGTGTAAGCAAAACTGTGAAGAGCAACATTAATAATATAACAATCATTGCAAACGATGACTTGAATAAGAGGGGGTAAATATATTTCTCAGATATTGGTGCAGTTACTGGAATCATAAAGCCCATAGTGGCCTGTTCAACAATTGCCGATAGTTTATGGGGATTATCCATAATCGTAGTACTCATTGATATGTCAATCGTGTCATTCATTGTTAATTCATGTATGCATAACCGGCTATAATTAATTTCAGGATCAATAGGCAGTGGATAAACTAAAGTTGCCCGGTGCTTTTTTGCAAAGGTTTTTATAATTTTAGATATATAACCGATAACATGAATTTTACCACTTTTATCACGATACACTAGAGATCGCGGCTCACTTTGTCCTGGT
This sequence comes from Toxonevra muliebris, assembly GCA_963691655.1. NCBI lineage: Eukaryota > Metazoa > Arthropoda > Insecta > Diptera > Pallopteridae > Toxonevra > Toxonevra muliebris. The sequence goes on along the minus strand of OY829326.1, from coordinate 49,216,222 downwards.
ATAGTACGAAGTGCTGCCCCTTTCATATCGGCTATACGATTGGAAAAACACTTTTCCTTTAAGTTCCTTCGTTCCATTTGAAATTTGGGAAATATGGTGTATGTATAGAATTGTTTACTATTAGCAAAGTCATTGAAAACGCTGATCACATTTGGCAGAAAGTTTAGCATACTGTATTTAAACAATTGTTGCAGTTGTTGATGAGAATTTTCATATGATTTATTCAAATAGAAAACAATTCTGATGCTTCGAATGTTCCCCAAGAAATTTAATATTTCTTTAATATAGTGAGACTCGAATTCAGTACCAAGGCAATATACCACAAGTATTTCACTATTCATACTTTCTTCTCTCTCCATTGCTTTCACCGAAGTCTCCAGTAATATTACTGGTGTATTCATCCTTTTTATTACATGAGTTTCTAGACAATCTTGTTTGCTGCTGCTGAATATTATCAAAGTTTCAAAGTTTCGCTCCACTTTGATCTTATTTAAAAAGCCTAGAAAATTTGTTTGATTTTGATGAAAACTTGTAGCTGCCGCAACAATTGCGAAACATAAAATTTTTAACTTAATAATGTTTGTGAATAGTTTCGCAATATTTTTCATGTTTCTCATTACATGCACTGATATTTTTTATAATTTATTGAATGTACTCTACATGTGTGTCACAAAATACAAAATAATAAAATGAAATCAATAGAAAATATATTTTCACAATTTCATTTTACACAAACAACAAATTTTCCGAAATTACCAGTATGATTTCATTTTAATTTAATTTGCACTTTCATTCAAATTAAATTGAACTTTACCAGTTGGAAATATTGGCGATTTTATCTGGGAAACTATATACTAAATTTATTTTTCATTAAATCTCCACGTTATTCGACAGTTTTAGTACCTTAGGAGGTTGAAAACAATGCGCTGAGATATGAGTTTAGATTTGAATTCCACTAAAAATCTTTTGTGCTTGGCCTCTAGTTTATCTTTGCAACGATATTATAAGAACTGGCTTCTGAATCTCGAATATATATATCTCTGGCCTAAGAGGAACATTTCTAATAGTGGAAGAAACGTACAGCTGTATGGAGCAATACTTAAGATATATAAGTCATGTACGTTTTCAAATCAGAGGTGGCAAATTTCCAATTTCGCCCAATTTATGTTTATTAAGCCCTATTATGTAGTATCCCGTGTCTATGGACAAAATGAACTAGTTTTTAAGAAATTTCCGTTCAATTATTGGCACATTCACTTTCTTTCTTTAAAGCTTAGTTCCAGTGATCTCAATATTGAATGCCTTTGTACTTACATGTGGGGAAAATTTGGAACTAAATGGTTTTTCATGACAGTTTTTTTAGGAGACTATGAAAATTAAATCTAGAGGTTAATTTTCAAAGTCATGACTTAAGTTCTGTCAATTTCATTATTTGAAGTTATATATAAACAGGTTAATAAACAAATGTAGTCATCACAGTTTTTCTATATACAACGGTACTCTAATTTCTTCGAGAACTATTAGTATGAAGGTAAAATTGAATTCTGAGCAAATAGTCATTAATTGTCTTAGCTCGAAACTTAGACAAACATATTTTACAATATGGATACAACAATGTAGCATAGCATTTTATTTATATATGTACGTAGAGGTTGAATTGGATCTTCAAGTAAACAAATTGCTATTGCACCAAAAAATATTTTTTCTTTTAAATAACTTGAATCTCGTTTTTTTTTTTTTGCAAAATTTTTTAAATCAACCTTGCAACTTCACTATAGAAAAGCAACAAGGAAAAAAACAATTAAATTTATTTTTTCTTGCAACATATGCACACACAAGTTGCTATCATATTAAATTAAAAGGGGAGGGAACTGCAAGGCAGGGAGAAGGAACACTTGAACTTCAAAGTAAAGCAAAAGCAAATACAAACATATCTCTTTGCTAATAAAAACATTTTACCCTACCCAAAAACACAAAAAAAAAAAAAAAAAAGCAACAGAAAATGCACAAAAAAAATTTCCGACTTTCAACAGCAAGCAGCGGCAATTTACAAAGAGCATTTTCAAGAGCTCCAAAGTGGAGGAAAAAAAGAAGAAATTAAAAATAGAGGTACCTCTACTTAACATGAATGTGCTCGTCGTTCGTACTCATGTTTGTAGTAGTTAATGCTTTTAAGATTTCGACATGCGAAATGCAAAAAATTAAAGAAAAAATATAAGTACCTACACACTAAATTAATAGTAAAATGTTGTTTCAAATGTGTAAATATACATATATCAGTACATATGTGCGATAAAAGCCTGACAACCTCTTACTCACATTGAAATTTATTTTAATTGCGGTAACTACGGCAACAACAAAATGCTATATAAACCGAAATGGAATAGCAAAAAGAAAAAGCATTATATTTTCACATGTTGACCATAACGTTATAAAATAATAAGACCAAAATATACTTTCTAATCTCTGCACAAAGTATCATCCCCGAATACCGAGACCGTTGATTTCTACAAATTTAGTTAACATGTTTGTAAATAAAGTCAAATTGTTCCCGTAGTTATTGTCTGTCTGCATACACAATACATTGTGCTGGTATACTACTACCTACATTGCTGTCACGCCCCTGCATTATAAATGCGCAAAATATTACTTTATTGCTGCTGGTTCTTTCTCAATGCTCTTTGCCCTTCGTTTTGCAAACACACATACTTATATATAACCACAGTTTTTTTATTATCCTGAAAGCAACAACAACACAATTCGTTTACTGTCAAACGAAACTTTTGTATTTTACCGCGAATATTTACTTTTATTTTTTTGTATTCTCTCATAGTAAAATGCAAGTTTATTTTGCATGGTTTTTAACCCCTATCTCCTTTTCTTTTTCACGTGCATTTTCACTCTCTTTCTCTCTCTTCACTTCCCAGACGAAACTCTAACTCTATTCTTCGCGTACTCTATCCTCTGTTGCTGTAACTAATTGAAAACGAAATATATAAATAAAAAAAACTTTAATTCGGTCATAATTCTACATGGAATACCCTAATAAAAAATATAGGTCGCAAACTGCACTCAAAACCTCAAGGATGTAATCCTGAAATCATAAACCTTACAGGGAATGAATGTGCTAAATGTATATATTGCGACACTCTGTATTCAGAAGTTCGTTTGAGTGAGGTATAGGAAAAATGCGTTTCGTAGCCAATTTCCAACTTTTCCTTCTTAATATGGGTAAGATCCTTTTCTTTAATTCCTAATTTTGTATAAGTTTACCTTGTGTTTTAATTGAATTATAAAGAGTTAAACTGCTTTTTTAAAAAAATTTTAATAAATTAAATAATCACAGACATTCCATATAATATATGTGTAATGAGTTTTTTTTTCCAAAGCGTATATACTAGGTACATAATAACCTCAAACCGATGGGAAATGGGTGTTTCAAGAATTAGTTCTAAGCCACAGCATGTACAGCAGCGGTGTAACAATAAGAACTAAGATTTAGGATCCATATTTTGCCAGTGAAGTTTTACTAACAAATTTAATTGAAATCCCAAGATATTTGCTATGAAACACTGCACTAAAACAACAAATCTGTAATTTCTACAGTTCATTGGCGTTGTTCTCAAGATCTGTTAAATTATAATTTTATGGTAGTTAATTACTTATAATTTATTTTGGAAATTTGATATCCATAGGATCAGATTTAGCTGCCTCTAACTATAAAGCTTTACCGGTCGCCTCTGCTAGACGCGCTCTGGCGCCAATTGATAAGGCTAAGGACAATCAGGTTCCCCTGAATCTAGTCTTTCCAAAGTAAATTAAGTCGACATCTTCTGCTTTACTATATTAACGCCAAAGTATATACACCTCACGATTTCATTTTCGTCCACGCCATTAATCTCCCCAATGGTCACAATACATCATTACCAATAAATATGGTTTCAATTTCTAATGAACTCCTCAGTTAAAGATTGTAACTCAGTAAAATACGAATTGATTAATATTGGATAGACAATTTCTGGCATATGATATTAAGTTTTGGCAATTAGTGATCTAATATAGAAATAGGTTGAGTTCCCATTTGTAAGCAGATTGCAATTAAAAGCTTAGGGTTTATCCCTTCTATATGTATAGCAATAGCCATTCGGTTCAAATTCACATTTTCATTTTTGCGTATAACTTAATGGTAATGAAAACTGCTAGCAATTTATAAACTCTTACGTTGTAGAGTATAACAAAATAATGTTGCTTCTTTTATGTCGGCAACATAAAAGCATCACACATCAAAGTAACTCATCTCGTCACATTCATTCATTGCGAATAAAAGGAAGTTCACCATTGATTTTTCTATGTGTGTATACTATATATGTATGTATGTATGTATGTATACACATGTATGAGTGTATGTGTACCTTTTGTGATTTACAAATTTGCGGTGAAATTAGGTTTTGTGCCTTTAGGATTTGATATGGTTGTCATAGTTCTCTTCTCAAGAAAAGAACAAATGGAGAAAGTAAAAAATCGTTTATGCATAAATGTAAATTTTATATTATGAACGAACGCAGAAGGTAATCACGTGTATTTAATTTTATCAAAAGTAAATCTCTTAAATCAAAAAAGGAGGTGCGACAAATCACAGCTTGCTGTTGATTCAAAGAAATCAATAAAACAGCATTTAGTCTTTGAAGATTCAAGACATATTATATAAGTTTTTTAGGTATAAGATGGTAAGGAAATTTTACTTGGAACCAAATGAACCCAATTTAGAATAGAGAAGGGGAGGCTCTGAACTGACTTGCTTTGCATAGAGGTTGAGTGTGTCTGGAGGACGATTTTCATAGCTCTCCCATAAGACTATTTATGCATCACCCTAAGAAAGTTGAATTTGATTGACGATGAAATGATTCTATTTACCGAGATATGTATTGTTTTGTCGATAAGTATTGCTGAATTTGTTTTTTCGCGATTTTTTTAAAGCAAGCTGAGAGGTTTTTTGACTTATTTATTTGCTTCTTAAAGTGAAACTTATTTACGCTCGCTAGGTAAGTGTAAAAGCATATAATCGAAGTAATTTTTTGCGTTCTGTGTGCACCAGATTCCTAGGGGATCTAAGGGGGAGAAGAGGATTTTGGGGTTAAGCTTCTCCTTCCCCTTTAAACAAATTTTAAAGGGATGAAAAGTTAAAATTCTCCCATTAACCACAATCACTGGATCCGCTAATGAACCAGACTTTACACAATTCAACTTTCATACAACCGAATTAAATGTGTGCACTTGTTGTATTGTCTACGCTCTGATTTACATTCCACAAAACTAAAAATGTTGACCAATATAGTTGTTGAAACTGTACAAAAAATAACTCTGTGCTATAACAAACATAGCAATAGAGTAATTTGTTGCTCACCAAGTCAGGTTTTGAATATAACGGTACATGAAAAGTAAGAAATTAGGATAGTTGGAGGAATTTAACATTCTGCCTCGATCCTATACTTAAAAAACTATCAAAATGTGGTATATGGGGTGTAAATGAAGAATTCCTGCCTTTTCTTACCATAGATAATAAAAAACAATAAACTTCAAATTAAAATTAGGCTAGTGCCTAGTCTTATTAACGTTTTTTTTCTGTTTTCATGTACCGTTATCTCAAAAACCTGACATCATGAAGCAGAACAGTCCTCAGTTTCTAGCTCAATAACCTCAAATACATGTGAAATAGACCTTCAGATGAAAACAAAACTAAATTTTTTGGCACAGTGTTATTAGTCTGAAGTCCATGAAACCCCTTTACTTTGGCCGTCCGTCCATCTGTTGCCGAATTGAAATTCGACACAAGCAATCATTTCAAAGTTTAAATTTAATATTTCATCAACTTAACTCTGCGTTGATACGTTTACTTTATGCACATACAAAATACTTATATATAAGTGTACCAAAAAAGAATTTAATTAATTTTCAATTTACAAAAACTACATTCAAGCCACTTCTATATAAAAACACATAATTGTAAAATTAAAAAAAAAAAAAATAATAACAAAATTGCGCACTTGATGGAAAATGAGTTTTTAATGTTTCGTGCATCAAATTATTTCGTCATTTTGAAAAAGTTTCACTTACCCATACACACTCAATCATGCATTCATTTGTATATGTGAATGAATGTGTGTTTGTAGTTGACAAAAAAGTTTCAAGCCATATGCTTCCGTACTATGCAAATATGAAGGAATAATACTCTGAACACCCTCTGGGTATAATTAACATCGGCAACAACAGAAACATCAAAAACAACAACAAGATCGAGAGTAATTAAAAGTGAAGATACAAAAATTTAAGTGAAATTATACAAAAATAAGTAAAATTATTGAATGGATAGATGGATAGTTATGTGTACCTATGTGAAATTCAATTTAAATTTAGGAAATGAAAAATCACATGAAATCTTAATGTACTTTGCTAGATCGTACTCGTCATTGTATTTTTTAAACCTTTTATTACCATTTTGTATTTTTTTGGGGTCTTCCGAAGGAAGGTAGCTTCAATCGCGGCTTTCTTCGTTGCCCACTAAGCAATCTTTGAAATTTCTTTAATATTTTTGTAAGATTAGTTGAAAATCTCATTTCAGCACACAATTTATAAGCTACCACTATAATAAAAAAAAAACACACACACATTTCTGGGTTTAAAATCAGCTCTACAGTTTTTCCCTAGTACTAGGCGGTTAACATTTCTCTCTTCCGCTGTTGATGTGGAACTTAGTACCTCAATCTGGTTAACGCCTAGTAGGGTAGGGTATTTTTTTTTGTTTCATTGCAAGTATGTAATCTTAAGCTTTTATAAAGCACTAGTTCGAGTCATCAGTCACATAAACTTAAATATTTAAACACAATTATCTCAGAACTGTTTTTACAAAAGCCGTTGCGTTGATCATAATTTCTCAAAAAATACTCCACTGATCGATGTGAAATTCGGAATCTCAAACTATTGTCATTTGTATAAAAATCAAAATTTTATCGAGAAATTCGTAGTGTTATACACTAAAGAAATGTTCGCCTGATTTTGATAACATATAACCAGAGTTGGGTAGTAATGATTCCTTTAGGAATGAAATTCTATCTCCATTCCAATTACAAGGAATTTTAATTGGTACTTTAATGTACTCAATTCCTTAGTAATGGAATTGATAAAATTTTTCAAGGTTTCATTTCAAGAAATTGTAAAATTAAAATTTTTAAATTCCTAGGTAATGGAATTTTAAAAATGTTCGATTCCATTACATATATCAATTCCTTAAAGGGATTGAAAATGTTATTTAATAGAAAGGAATTGGATATTTAAGTGTAATCAATTACTTTCTTGGAATTAAATTCCAATTTAGTTGGAATGATTCCTAAAAAGTAATTATTTCCTTTAAGTTCAATTCCAAAAAAACAAAAAAACAAAACATTGTCCGAAAATATTGTAAAATGCTTCTAATAAGCCATTACGAGCGAATCAGTATAAAATGCTGGTCACTTCTTTCGTAACGGCTTATTAGAAGCATTTTACAATATTTTCCGAAATTTTTTTTTTGCTTTTTTGGAATTGAACCCCCCTAATCAATTACTTTCGAGGAATTATTCCAACTAAATTGGAATCTAATTCCAAGAAAGTAATTGATTACACTTAAATAATAAATTCTCTTCTTTTCAATTACATTTTCAATTTCTTAAAGGAATTGATATAATTTTAATTACAAAATACAATTCCCTGTAATGGAATTCCACTACCTAGGAATTTAAAAATTTTAATTACCGATTTCAATTCCTTGTAATGGAATTGAAACTTTTATCATTTCCATTACCAAGGAAGTACCAATTACAATTCCTTGTAATTGGAATCGGGATTGTAATGTAATTGAATTTACCCAGCTCTGCATATAACCGGTTCTGGATGGTACATCGTGGTCACCGCAAGTGATGTAAGAGTGACACAAAATTTCTTTAATTTTTATTATTTTTTATGGTAAAATTTGTTTATATAATTTCAATACTTTTAGTAAATTACATATAGATTAAACCAACAAACAAATCTTTAAAATTACGTAAAATTTTCGAACCCAAATACACATAACCCCACAAAATGTCTAATTTGTAAATCATCGTAGTTGAAAGTTTACAGAATTTTTGGTAACAAAACAACACATTTCTGCATTTATGTTAAGCCATTTACTAATTTAATTAAAAATCAAATTAGATGAAAACAAAGTGTGAAAATATTTTGGTAATATTTTAGCAAAGAAATTAAAATGAATTCTCGAAATTAAATGCAAGTGTACGAATAAAATGCAGAGACAACGTCACATAAATTACAATAACACAAAAATGAGAGAAAAGCAAATAAAACGCAAGTGATTTGAAGTAATTGGAAAAGTTCGAGTATAGAAATAAAAACAGGAAACAAAATCCAGATGGAATGCAACTAAACGCATGAATGCATGCAATCGTATGTGAATGAAAATAACAAGAAAGAATTGAAATAAAAATATTTTAAAGATGAAAAATTTAAAAGTTTCCTATATACAGAAGTTGACGAGCAAATTGCGCGGCGATAAATATTTCCTATGAAATAATAAAATTCTCATTTTTGGAGAGGCAGTAGAGAATGAACAATGAACATAAATACATATTTGTACTCATGTACTTAGGTAAAATAAAATAGTTTTCTTTAGAATTTTCCAATATTTAAGACAAAGCATACAATTTGTATACATTTTAAAGCTTTTCAAATATAATGCTTGCTTGGTGGTTTTTTCTTCATTTCCCCTATCTTACATATGTATTAAAAATTTTCTGCCACTTTTTTTTGGTATAAGTCCAACTTGAAGCAAACTGAAAAATACTGCAACAAACGCAGTATTAGTTTCTGTTCACAATGTGGTGATGAACGACAAAATTGCGATGTGTTTTTTTTGTTTTAATTTTGTATGACAACCAGGGATGCCAACTAACTCATTTGTTCTCTCTCCCCGATAACCCTCGAGAAATTCCCCGATTTCCGATCGAATTCCCCGCACTGGTATAATTTCATATTATAACAGCGCGACACGCACTTTCAGTATAAACACTTTACAAAAACGAAATTAACCTCAGTGGGTATTATTTTAAGGCGACCTTGAACTTTCTCGGTCCAAAACATAACAAATTTTTATGGGACTGATAGATTAATAGAAACGTACTTTCTGACTCCGGAATTCTTAACATATAAGCTTCAGTCCACTTTTGGATATCAAAGTTCGCAAAGGAAAAAACATGGGATTTCTTTTGACTCAATTAAAAAATGGCAAAAATTTTTTTTTGAGAAAAACGGATTCAAAGTTTTGACTATCGGTTTTTAACATATAAAATATACTTCATCTTCTTTATGATGGCTGACGATAATTTGTAAGTTTACAGATTAGTCAGCAATGATTAAGAGTTATTAATCAGGAGGTGCTTGACGAAGGCATAGCTAAGCCTTTCTGAACGGCCGAAGGGGAAGTCGAAGTCGGCTGTTTTGGCCTGACTGGCACTCGCCGCTATAATCGTCTATATCTACAAAAGCACTCTGCATTCTCTGAAATTTTTACAAAATACTTTTGTAAATTGCAGGGCCTGCTTAAGAAAAAATTAAGATTTTGAGACCCAAAATATGAAATATTTCATAAGTTAAACGTTTTACATTACATAAAATTTGACAAAAAATATTCTACAAACTTTAATTACTAAAAGCTGAACGACTTCAAAATCCCCGCAAAAAACAGCTAATTCCACGATTCCCCGCACCAAGTTTTCTGGGGGGAAATTGAAACCGTTCAGCTTTCAATATTAAAATACCCCAAACAGTCTGTAGAATATTTTATGCCAAATTATATATTCCTAAATATTTACAATTCTGGCACATTCGCAACCAACACCATAAAAACATTGCTTTATGCAACACTGTTTACGTTTAATATTCAGACAGTCCAACACGATCGCGCAGTGCTTCGGCTTCTCTTTCAGCCATCCAGAAAGGCTTAGCTGTGCCTTTGTTCGGCACCTTCTAATTAATAACTGTTAGTTCTTGGTGACTGTAACCTATAAACTTGCAAATTATGGTCAGCTATTATAAAGAAGTATATTTTATATGCTTAAAACCGATAGTCAAAACTTTAAACCAGTTTTTATCAAAACAAGTTTTTTTCCATTGGCCTGCACGATAACTGAAATTTAAATATGTTCTTCTACACAACAATGGCCCCAGGATGTAAGTTTGGTTAATTCTTTCCTCACTTTGGAACATTGTTTTTACGAAAAAGGTCCAATTTTTGAGAAAACCAATTTTTGCGGTCTGCCATTTTGTGAATGTAATCTTAGTATGTCCTGAAAGTACAGTTATAATTTTTCTAATGGTATTTTTTTAGATGTTCCAGTGAGCCGCAATCACGCACGCCATTGCGTTTGACCATTTTCAAAACGTCTTCCATGAAGCTGCAAAAAACCTTTAAATAATTTTTTTTTTAATTTTTACACAATTTTTTCTTGTACTTGAAGTCTTTAAATAGATATCAGAAAATTTTTTTTTATCAATATATCACTCCAAAAAAAATTGATAAAAAAAATTTTAACCAAGAAAGTGCTGGGCCCCTTTAAATAACTCTGACCGAGAGTAACTCTAAGCCTACGTAAAGGGTATTTTTCGTTTATATAAAATGTTTATATGAAAAGTGTGTATCGTTTTGTTATAATATGAAATTATACCGGTGCGGGGAATTTGGTCGAAAATCGGTGAATTTTGCGAGAGTTATAGGGGAGAAAGAAAAAATGAGCTGTCATCCCTGATCTGCATACACAAATAACAAAAAAAAAACACCAACGAGTAGTTTGGTTCTCTTTATATATTTGTTGTTCCGTAAAAAGATTTCTTGAGCAAAAAAAAATAGCCCCAGTTACTGAGGCCTTACCGACTAGTGTTATTTAATTCAAAAAGGCATTAAGATGCAGATCAATATTAAGTCATTTTTAAGTTGCTAGTTGTTAGTCTTCGAAAATACGGTGCCTCTAACGAGCATGTTTGTTTCCCCTCTGGCCTTAGGAGCCCTTTTTCCTCAAAAAAATTCTCATATATTTCCTCAATTGTTTCAAAACTTTTCAATGATCTTGGTGAATGGGAATAAAAAATATTTTAATTTATTTATGTATTTATTTGTCATCCAAGATATTAAATCTTAAGATTAAAGTACCAGTCAGGAATAACAACATTGATTGAAAATATAAATTTTTTTACTAAATTTGTCCAAACTACTTAGCTAGTCAGTAATTTACAAAAACAAGATATTGACTTAGATGATATTTCATTTGACATTATCACTCCCTTATGACTTATTGTAATCGGATCCAAAGGAATTTCTTATTTTTTTTTTATTTTTACTTCTTCTGTGCATTCACTACCATTGTGTGATAATCACAAAGTTGCCACTGTGCTGTGATACATTCCCCATATGTGAATGCGTTTGTGTGCATGTGCATGTGTGTGATCTGTCATTGTATATCTTGCGGTTTGCCACTGACAACGCCAAATGACAAGTACAACTGACATTTACTCGTATGTAGTATGAATGTATTTTGCTTCTTTCTTTGGCGAAGACTTTTTAGCTTTTTCATACTTGTGAATAATTGCGGTTTTCTTTTGATCACTGTTTTTTTTCTGTTTGTTTACTGTTTTATTATAAATATATATATTTTTTTAACAAATTGTGGTTTGTTTATCTGATGAGAAACCATTGCTGGAATTTTATTGGGTTGATATCAAATTTCTAAAAAGTTATTTAATAAAATGCATAAAAAAAACCTTTCAAGTAGAAGATAATTCGTTTATCCTTTTTATGATAAAACTTTTTATTCATGATTCTCAAGGTTCTTGAACGTATGTAAAAACGTGGTATAATATTCAAAGATAAGAATGAATGAATGCAAGACCGCTAACTCCATAATGATATTAATAGCATTCACGAAAAAATTATTTTCTCCATGGGCTCCAAAGGTGTTTTTTTTTGTTAGTAGATATCCAACTAATATATTTATAAAAAATTGTTTAGCCTAGATGTGGGAAATATTTTTTCTACCATCCTGCAAGGTCGGTAAAAGAGGTTTAGCTTAATACTGTTATAAAATGTTCAACTTATTTCAACCTCAACAACTTTTAACGAACTGATGCAATTACAAATTTTTTAATCGAAGATGAAATTTTCGTTATTAGAAAATATAAAAAAAAATGGTTGCTTTTGTTATTGTGACCAAAATACTGAAATGAAAATATGGCAAAATAAGTTCAGTTTACCAATGCAATAATGCTTTTTTTTTTGTTTTAACATAAACACAAATACAAAACACTATACAAAACATTGGAAAATTAATTAATATATTGTTTTTATGTCTTAGGTTGGTTCAGTTTATGTTATGTTATTTTTTATATACCTTATGCAAAAATTTCTGTTGAAATAAAGTATCTCATTTTGCATGTTAAGGAATATTAAAAAAGGACAAAAAGTCCTTGAAAAAGGGGGTAGAAGGATTAATCTATTAAAAACTAAAATTACTTCCGTTTAATTTTCGATGGGGTCACTGAACATTAATAAAGATTAGAGGGGAGGTAATTTAAAAAATTAAAATTTTCTACTCAGTTACAAATATTTTCCATTTTTGGCCATATTATTAATTTAATAGATTTCTTTTGTTCAGAGACTTATCATAGAATTTTATGGGAAATATATTTTGCAACATATTTGTCCTCTATCTTAATTATGGGACTTTTTTACAACATGGGTCAAAAAGTCACATAAATAAGGGTAGCAAAGTGTTAAAGTATTCTAGAAAAATATTTTTCATACAATTTTATTCTAGGTTCTTGAACACAGTATTCTTTTTAGACTTGATTCAAGATATTTTACGCATTTTTTAATTTATAGGCTTTTATCACTTTGTATGGCAATACCCCCAAATAATTGCCCCTTTTAACATTTGTTTTATTTTACCTATAAGTGTCTTAAAATAACAACGTGTACTAAAATTCAAGTCATTGGGACAATTCTTTCTATTTTTTCCATATTTTGTATAGAGGCAAACCACAGTGCGTCGTGGCAGTAAAACCAAATCAGCTATTCACTGCCAGTAAATTTAGAAATGGAGCGCTGCAAACTGTCGCTGCTTTACTGTCATGACCCTTATTGTAATTTAGTCTTAACCCATTAAGGACGAGCGGGAACCAAAGTAGATAGATCAAGAAAGTAACTTGGGAAAAAACTTGTTTTTAAACCTGGTTTAGGAACGGCTCAGCGACAAGGTTCCTTCTGGCACCGCTAGGTATTTCTGGGTTAATGAGTAAGGACAAAATGTCAACAGAGGCTCCGCCATTAATTGAGATAATCACCTCTATTCCTGAACCCATGGTAACAGTTACGAATTCGTAGCCGATTAAACAAATCCAAATAAAATTCATACTGGAATCGAAAGCAACCACTTACGAAATAACGATTTGTGTTCAATGAGACAATACTAAATTTTGGGCTTAAAAATGCAACTACGAATTCGTAACTTTTAATGCGGATTCTGGAATGGAAATGTATACTGTTGGAGAATGTAGATGAATCGATGTTTTTAATAACAGCACTTAACCTTTCTGAAGTTGAGCTTGCTTCGCACAGTGAGATATTTTGTTGTAGAAGCTGCCCAAAATTAGGTTTTCTTTGTGAAATAAAGAAAACCGGTTGTAAATTGAAAAAAAAAAAATTATATCAGGGAAATTGCTACAAGAAACTCAATAATATTCAGCAGAAATGCAATAATATTCAGCTAACTTATACATCTTGGTATAGAGAACGTTTCATGTCAAGGATCAACCAAATCAAGCAGTTATCACACCTACATCACATACAAGTGTATTTTCAATGAGTGATAAAAACACAAAAACATAATAGCCTTATTCACGATAAATTGCAAAAGGTCTTGCAACATTGCCATTGCAAAAGCAGAAATTTTTAGCATTAGGAATGATGCAAGACCATTTGCATCATATCGTGAATAAGGCTACTATAAAATCATTAAAATAATACACATTCATCAATTACAAATACACTTACATGGCCTATATTTTCTTCACTTTGTATCCTATGTGAAGCCTATAATTATTTTCCACTCATCTTGAGCTTTTATAATTAACTGTAGCGCCTAAAAGCACACAACGCAAAGCAGCAAGCTATAACGAAGACAATAAAACAAAATGTAAACGAAAATTAACGCGTTCAGAAAAAAAAAAGTGGAAAACACTAAGAAAAAAGCCATAATTATACAATACCTACCTTTATTAACACAAAAATAAAAAAAACATGAAGATTGTGATACGGATATGTTTAACAAACACACACGCACATACATTATATTATGAACGCAAACAGGTGCTTCCTCTTTGATGGTGATGGCAGCAATGGTTGCATAGGCAACGGATATGCCGAAACGTATACACAGGAGTATAGAATAAATTTACATTCATACGTATCCATGTATGCAGATGTGTGCGTCTGCGTATAAAGTGTAATAAGTGGGAGGAAGTGTACTTTTTGTTGTTGCATGTGTATGTATGTATGAACGTTATAATTATGTGCATTCAAAAGTTGTTGTAAAAACATTGAAGTATGTACTTTTTACATACAAAAAAAGCAAATGAAAGAAGAAATCCTTTGTGAAGTGCTCTCGTTTTAATGAAGTGTGCTTATGTTGTAAAAGTGTAGCGGCGAAAAAAATAGTAGTAGCACCGAAAAGAATAAAAAACAAAAAATGCTGTAATTAACTTAATTATTGACAAAGCAGGCATTTGATTAGAAAACCTTTGATACATGCATTTTTAAATTTACCTATTATTTTAAAATTTATAAATTAATCTTGCATAAATAAAATTACACTCTAGTTTGTTTTAAAATATATTGATATATTATAAAATACAGAATACATTATAGAAAACACATTTAAACGCGCGCTTGACATTATACATCATCGTATTTCTTTTTCTTTTTAATTATTTTTGCTTTTGTTTTTTGAAAATATATTTTCAACTTACAATCAAAGTACAATAGTATCGTAGTAGTGGTAGAAAATTGTACAACACAATTTCTTTTAACAATTTCCTAATTTCATGATATTTTATTACAATTTTACACCAAAATAGAAGTCATTACAAATATGAGCAATTAATTTAAGTAAATTGGCAGCGTATATGCCACATGTACCACAACTCGAAAGCCCTAAGGTGGCTACATAAAAAACAAAATAAAAATATGATACTAATTTTGTATAAATGTACATATCACTGGGTAGCTACCTGAACCACGAATGTGCTTATTACTCCCTTCCCTAATTTTAAGTTAAATATATTACGAAGTTTGAAATTGGTCAATGTCTCATTTTTAGCTATGCAATTTTAAATTTAATTTATGCAACTGTTATTTTATAAGCAGTTTTGAATACGTTCAAATAGTTCAAACTCCAACACTTTGATACATATAGAATTTTTGCACATTCGTGGTTGTGGTAGTATGCAGACGATATGTATTTACATGCATGCATTTGTATATATTTATATATCTGCTGCAATAAGACATAACTTTTCTAGCATAAGCATGAGTAAAAAAATTTAATTTAATTTAAATAATTATAATATCAAAAAATGGGCAGTCACCACTATCATGCCTCAGTGCTCTTGCTTTCTCGTTCCGTATATACATCTTTTCTTTTTTTTTTGAAGCATTCATTACTAGACTAACATCTTTGACATATTTCTATTGCTAACTGAAAATCTCTGTGCAATTTTGTTTGCGCTGGTTAAAACCACCGCCGCTTAGGTTCTCAATTCTACGGTCCTTCTCGTAATACTTTATGGTATAATAAAAAGTTTTTGTTTAACCCTTAACTATTGTTGTTGATCTGTTTTCCTAATACAGTGTTTAAGGGTTAAACTCATACGCGGAAATGTTTTCTTGCTATTGCAAAAAATTAATTTGTATACTATCTAAGGAGCAATCAGACAACTTCTACATCGATGTTGGGGATTCTTCGATGAATAGCACCGTTTACTACTATAAAAAATTCACTACAATTGTTGCACACAGTATACATTGTTTATTTGAGAGCAGCACTTTCTGAGAATATTTATTTTTGATTTACATTTAAATCTCTTTGTTCCATAAAATTTGAATTTCCAATAACCACTAGAACCTATTTTCTTAACCCATTTTGAGCATCTGTACAATTTTTCATATAGTAACTTAGGAAATTTGATAACAATTAATTTATAATTTTTTTTTTAAACCGCTTTTACATAATCCTATTTTAGATTAGGGTTCACCTGCCTCAAAAGGACAGTCAAACATACACACTGTTTTTGGAGATGTTTTGCGAAAATTAACAAGAAACAGTAAATTTATTTAATTTTCATTAAAAGCTAGAAATCATATAATCGCACACACAGCTAACTAAACATTTCAAAAACAGTATACAAAAATTGGCAAATTTCGGCAATAGCGCCTATTTTTCTTTTTAATAATTTAATTTAAGGAAAAGCTTGCTCCTTATAATGTAGTGTACGAGCAGTTGTGCTTCGTCCTACAGTTGGTCAACTCATTATTGTAGTTGTAGGCCAATTACTGCTCAAACTTTTAAAATACACAAACAATTTTTTATATATTTTTTGAAACTGAAATGTTTTGTTGAAGACAAAAGCTAATTTTTGAAATTCTATCATTTCTATATCTATGACTTATGCAATTCTCTAAATATGTAATTTAAAAATGAAATGTTAATGATTCCATTTTTTTAAATCTGTATCTATTCCCCTATAAATAGCAATCACAGTAAATGCATATATAAATGTCGCCGTACTATTTTTTAAAGAACGCCTTCGCTTAATACACAATTCAAAAAATTCTTGAAAATTCATCCAAAAGTAATTCGTATTCATTTAAGTGAAATCTTTTGCCGAATTAATAAAATATTTGAAAATCAATGTAGTATTTATGAAATTTAATTATCTCTTTTTAAGAATTCGCCGAAGCTTTTTCAAATTAATTCTTTTTAAAGAAGTCGTTTCAAATTAATTCTTTTTAAAGAAGCCGTTTCAAATGAAGCCTTTTCAAAGAATATAAATTAAGCAATTCGAATGAAGGATTTTCAGAATTCAATGGACCATTTTTTTATAGTTATATGAAGCATTTTAACAAGTCAAATAAATGCATTCCATAAAACAAATTTGGTAATAAAATGTATTCTCTAAATATAATTTTGAGGAATAGGATTCGATTTTTAATTTATCGATATCGTCAAAAAGATTCAATAAATTGTAAGCTCCTTGCACTATTATTTGGAGTGAAAATAAATAAAGCTAATATGTTATATTCCAACAGATATACATATATACAAAATTTTTAAACTTAATAACAAATTAAATACAAATCTATTACATTTATATAAATTAATACATAAATATTTAAAAAGTAGACCACTCAACCAATTACACATCGATGGTTAACCTCATAAATGTGTGAAATGTCAAATATAAAATTTTACAGGAACGCAAGTTTTATGCAACAAATTTAAATTTTTAAGTACTTAACAACGACTTTAACTTCTACTATTATTGGTTAGATACTTGATACATTGTAGGCTTGGAAAATGCAGTTAACTCATTTTCGCTTAAAAGTGCGCTTAACCATCGACATAATATTTTGTTTTACTCTCTCATAAAGTTTCATATAATTTTCGCATAATTAAGAACACCGGTCGTCTATTGTTCAACATATGTAGCTACATCAAACTTGGTTTATTTTATGATGACTCCCAAAATATTTTGGTGTGTGTCATGATCGTTTTAAAAAAAACTCTAAAATTGGTTTTTTGACTTGAAAAATTTTTTATTGGGCTATTTGTGGTAAAATAAAAGTTCACAAATTATAGAAATTCATTAATTCCATTGAAACAACCATAATTCAAAGTAAGCTAGCTGGAATTGCACGGATTTCTCGAATCGGACGGAAACTGAAGATCGTTAAATAAAATAATGGAAATCCATTTTTTATTATTATCTCAATTTTTATGGAAACTGCATTAAATGCCAGTACTAAAAGCTCTAAATATTTTGGTGGAAAACCAAATCATTTGTGAATTTTTATTAGGCCAAAAGTAACATTATGGCATATGTTGCCATACAGAAGACGATTTTTAGATTTTTCTTTTTTTCAAAACGATACATCTCATCGGTAAAACCGAATTATTTTGGGAATCCAGTTTCCATATAAAAGATGTGAACAGTGTTCTAAAATTAAGTGAAAGTTATATAATAAACGTTTTAACTGATTGAACAATATTACATATTTTCTTTTGTATTTTAATTTATCGTAAGAAAACATAACATTTAAATAAAAAACAACAATCATTAAATTCAGTCACTTTGCTGTGATGATTGTGAATTTCTAACGAAACTTTCACGTTTTTGCTTAATACAAGACATAGACATTGACATCTGTGGCGGTGGCGATCCTGAAGATGATGAGGCCGACGACAGAGATGTTGAAGCGCGTCTGCACCGCACACCAACACCTTCTGGTAGGAAATTATCGCCACCTGCTGATAAGGAACTTGAGCGTCCAATCGGCGCTTTTAAAATAATACCACCACGATAATTCAATGGGCCACTATTAATTGCTTGATTATAATAGGATTTTCTTAAAATACAACAAGTAACAAGAAATGGCACTGCTATTATACCGAGTAAACCTACAGTGATTATAGCAATGACATCAATCAATACAGAGCGCATAAAATTTAAATTATTTGCATGTGATTTAAAGAAATCACTTCCTTGAGTTTTCAATACCAATTCGATATAGTGTAAAGATTTTGAAATTGGGGTACCATAATTCGCTGTAAAAATGTAACTTAATTTTTGAGTGTTGTCTGCAAAACTTGCATTGAATGTCAATTGCTGTATAGCGTTTAAAATTGAATCGTATGTAATGGCATCAAATGACATTGTCAATGCGACTCCCTGCTTTTGTAAACGTTTCGCAGTAACTTCCTGTTCTGGATAAATGGGTATGGCAAGAATTGGCGTTAAACCACTTAAAGCCTCAATGACACTCATGAGTCCGCAAGAGCTGATGAAAACTTTTACATTGGAATGAGCTGTCAAGTAAAGAAGCAAGAATATTATTTTCTCTGAATGACATTAAAAACTTCAATTTAAAATAATTTTGATACAAAGAGTGCACATATATCGCACCCTAACAACATAAATGGCATAACTCAAAATTTACAAATTTTCAGTAGAGGCAAAAAACTGTTCTTGTAAAAGTAAATTAAATGTTATAGAAAAATTGTATGTAAAGAAAGCATAGTCTGGAGCATAGATTAATAATCCATGATCAGGAGTAAGTTAAGCTGTTGTTCAATTTTTTTTTTTTTTTTTTTAATTTGAAAATTTTGAGTTGTGCCACTAGTTGTTAACTTGCTGTGTCTATTGCAAAAAAATAAATCAATTCCAATCATTTCACTTACCTAAAATAGCTTCTTGTGGGAACCATTCATCTATCATTACATTATCTGGCAATTGAGTCTCATCGAATTGTAGCTGCTCCCACTTGAGCAAAAAGCGCATTTCTTTCAGGTATGAGAAGGCATCTAAAATTGCATCCAACTTTTCACGCGCCAAATCTGAGGTATGTGCATCAGCACCTAAACTCATATACACAACGCCTTGTGAGGCTGCTCTGATAAATTCGTCTAAATGCTATTGTGAAATTGAGGAATGGTTACTATTTAATTTAGAAAAATTGTATCAAAACTCACATTTGGCAATTTTAACTCTGAATTCAAATGCGCTCCAGCAATTTCCAACATATTAGGCAAATAAGCACGCGGATATTGAACTACAGGATGTGAGTTGATTAAAACCAAACTGAGATTTTTCGTTAGATCACGATGATGTGGCAATGTGATATTGGCAAGTTGGCATAAAGGTTCGAAATGCTTTTTATAAACGGCTTGTTGTGAGATCATGTGGAAAAAGCTGAAATTAATAAACAAATTTTAAAATGTCAACAAATAGACGTTGGTAGTTTATCACATTCATATTTTGGCAATACTTTTGGATAGTGGCAACGAAATTATATGTTTATAACTAAATAATCTGTGTTCTTATGAGTTAACCTTTATACTATTTTGATGCCATATTGCATTTTCTTCTTTAATGGTGCATGTTTACTTTATATTAATTATATTCTGGAAATTCGGGACCATGTTTTTTAATCTTTGTTACATGTGCTGCATGGAGAATATGCCTTAGTCAATCATTCTCACTTCTACTACTGTAACAATATTTTTTCTTATAGCTCATTAAAAATCGACATTATCTTTGGTATACAATTTAAATTTTAACTCACATTTTCGACAATAAGTTAATCCTTGTCCGAATATAAAAATAAGTAACTAGTAAAATCCTAATTTCTCCACTCTTTGGCTGTCGAGAGACACACTTAGCCAGAACGGCCCATTGAGATACCACATGGTTGGACCTACAGTTTAATGCCGGTTCCAAAAGGCATTGTTGCAATTTGTTTCACATGTAGGTGTGTACTTGTACACTTTCTTATAATTCTCATACACTTCATATCCATAGTGAATATAACAAGGTTATGAGAATTATCCACTAGACCAAGATGGGAATCGAACCCGAACCTCCTGGATGAAAGTCTAGAGTACTACTCACTAGACTATCGAGGTCGTCAATTTCTCCACTTACTTGTAAGTTAATTTCTCAAATACGCCCATCAAGGTATTCACGCTGCGTTCCCAGAAACTCATACGTTCTGAATATGACAAAAAATTGCTAGGATCCAAAGCAGAACTTTGTGGGTTTCCAGTCATATGATTGAGCCAAGTATTGGCACCAGTAGGACTAATAACAACGGTGGGAATTTGATAGTAAAACGCGAAGCTGTGATGAATAACAAATTATTAGAAATAAATTAATCAATACTACACACGTGCACATACCACACAAAATATCAGGCCATCACACACTTACCCCAACAAAGAATCGCTTAGAAACAAATCAACAACAAGCAAATCAAAACGTTCGCCACTACGCAGTAACTTCCGCACCTGTGAATTCGCAAGCAGTAAGTCCACATTTGCTGTTCCCGCATAAATTAACCGCGTGAATCGTTCCATTATCGACTTTGAACGTATTTGCTCGACATCAAAACTCAAACCCATTTCCAGCCAATTCTCCATCAAGCCCTCAATACGTATCTCACGTATTTTTTCAGGTGATGGTGGTGCATCGTAGTCTCCTAAGCTCGCATGTGGGCTGATTATTGTAACAGAGTAATTTTGCTGTGCCACCAATTGTTCGAGTAAACGCCGTCCAAATAAATAATGCGATTTCCAAACGCTTGGCAGCACCGCTAAAACATTAGCTCCATGTGTGTACAATGGCAGATTTAATAGATTCACCCAGAAGAACAATAAAATAATATACAATTTTTTCGCCATTAATTTAATTTTAAAGAATGCAACAAGTTTTCATGCCACCTCCACACTATTAGTTTAAAAATTTTTCCGTTCCGTTCTACGTTTTTCACAAGCTTCCCTCCTCCGCGTAGTTTTTGTTTCCTTTGACTCAATGGTTGTTATTGTTGTTGGTGCTATTGTTTATTGCCATTAAATGCAGTAAACTTTTAGTAGTCGATATTCCGGTTTTTCTAATATCGTCTTCGCGATTGCGAATATCGTTTTTTATGTTTTTGATGCGATTTTAACTCGCTCGTAATTTCTTAACATTTTCCTGTGTTTCTGCATAAATTATTTTAAAAATTATACAATTGCTCAAGTTTTAATTAATGTTAATTTTATGAATTCGTATTTTGCAAAACTTAATTGCGAAAACTCTTCGTAGCAAACGTGCACAACCAAAAACAACAAAAGCACACAAATAAATGACAAATGTTCCTTGGCCAAATGATAGACGTAAACAAAACCGAAAATTCGTGTATGCAGAAATGTCAAAACAGAAACAGATGTTTGCATGCAGCGTTGGAAATTAAGTGCTTCGAAAATATATTTCTTAACCCATTACCTCAATCCTAATTCTTTTGACTCATTTACTTACTGAGAGATCGAAACAACGTCTCTTGTAAATACCTTTTTTTAGTAAGTTTGCGTACGAATTAAATTACGAGATTTTGTCGAAATGGGATTTTGATTTAATGTTTTCTTTCTTAACAACAACAAAGTAATTAATAGTGGTTGTTCACACGCCAGCAAGCATGAATGCCAATATGGACTTCAATTGTTAAACACACGTGCAACAGGATTTTGAGCACGATGTTTTAAGACGATCCTGCCCAAAATATTTTTGAAAAAACATTCAAAATCTTCCAATATTCGACAAAAACTTATCCAAGATTTTTCGCTTGTAATAGTACTTGGCATCTAGTACATTTGTATTTTTTCCAAAAGAAATTATTGTAATTTTTTCAATCGGATTTCAAATATTAAACAAAAATTGAGTTTGCTATTATTGTGAAAGTCATGCATAAACATTTGTTCCCACTCATATTATATTTTTTTTTAACTGTTATAATAAAAACAAGACGATATAGCGCCTATTCACATGGGCGTCGTAAGAAAGATATAGAGACTAACTACCTATTTTTTTTATTTCTCTCTTTCAAACAGGCGTTCATGCTTGCGCCCGTGTGAACAGCCACATAGAAATAAACTAAAAATGGCATCGTGTACAGTGTACTCGAATTATATAAGGAGCAACTCGTTGAAATTATCGAACTCTTCTACTTGTCGTAATTTTTGATCTCGTAAAGTGCTACATTTTTTTCCAATTAATTTTATTCAATAGCAAATGCACATTTTAAAATAACAATAAGTTATAACAAATCGCCGGTTCAGAATTAAAACTCAAAAAGTGGAATGACAACTACAAACGTAGAGAGTGCCCTTAATGTGTAAGGGGCTCTGCACTGCAACCCCAAGTGTAGAAATTCGCGCTGCAACCCTACTTATAAGCAAAAGCAGGAACTCTACAGCTGTTGTTGACATCGACATGCGCGGTAAACAAAAAAATCACGGCAAAAAAATCATGTAGATAATTACAAGTGAATGCAGTCAGGGGAACATTATGCATTATTGCATTTTGACTAGAATTTAGTGAGTCGGCAGAATTTTCCTAGTTTAATGTATAGTAGTGCGGAAAATATTAGTTAATACTTTAAAAGTTTAGCAAAGATTTGTGCCATTAAAGAAGCTTAAATATCTTTAAATATAGTGCAGCTTCCAAATAATTCCCTTGCTTTATGCACAGGCTTGTTTTTCTCATAAAAACAATTGTTTTTTTTTTTTGTTTTGTTTTGGCTTACAGCCAATAATTTTGTAGTTAATTTGAACAATTTTGTTTAAGCAAAAACCAAACAAAACCCATCACCTGTGTATCTGTATATGATGCTTAATTTTTTATTTTGGTAATTTTTTATTGCTCATATTTTTATCTATATTTGCAGCATTCAGTTTAGAATCATCTGCCGTAATAACAACTGCTGCTGGTTACGTAACTTCCATAAAAGTGTGTAAAATATTTGTAGATTTGTAAAAAGTTCCAAAAATGATTTACGAAGGTAAGTTTAAAGTTTGTGATAAAAATAAAATAAAAGTAAATATTTGCAATTGCAGATAGAATTGATGTGGACAAACCACTATACGACATCAATACTTTCATTGGACGCTTCAAGCATTTCGCATGGATGACCGATCCGCGTACTGTTGTGTTGCCCAGCGAACGGCTATTGCAAGCTAAAACTTTAGTAGAACAATATCGTTTGGGCAGAGAACCTGCGGGCACTTCACGTGACGATGTTAAATATGCCATGAAACTGTATACATCTGCTTTTCATCCCGATTCTGGAGAATTACAAAACTTTTGCGGTCGTATGAGTTTTCAGGTAAAATAAATATTTCCATTTGTATAGAATACACTCTTGCCTCTTTACAACAATAGGTAGAAACTATACCAAATCAGCTAAATCGAACATAAATTATTTTTAAAGATTATGAAAATGGAATCTAGATGTTCATCAGACTTTCAGAAAGCGTTCTGTTTAAAAAAAAAAAAATGGCAATAACAAAAATAAGAACTAAATGAATTTAGTTATAGTTGAACAAATATCAACTAAATGTCAATAAATTCATTGATAGAAAATTGTCCTTTTACTCTTCATTCATTTCTAGATATGTTCTATCAGAATTCATCAAAACACCAATTATAAACAATTTATTTTTTGTCTTTTCCGAATTGTAGTTCCAATTTAATTTAATTTTAATTCTTACTATTCTTTGCTTACATGTTTCTACATAACCATCGTCTGTGTGTATGTTTCTATTTTTAAGCGGTTATTTTAATTTAATTAAATTTATACGCGAGGCACGTTTCGTTTAGATAGTCGCGTGACATTATTTGTTTTATTATTGTTTTTTTCGCCACTATTTAATTTGTGCTTTTACTTTTATTTATAAATAAGCGGTTCGACACAGCTGGTATCGGCAGCAACCTTTGTTATTTTTCTCAACGAAGCGACGAATGTTGCTCTCATTTTTAGTGACGTAAACATATTTTGTTGCCAAAATAAATTTATATTGTTTTTTATATGAATCATTAGCAAAACGCAAATTTTCATTGAAGTGCAATTGAAGAAAACAGTTTCCACTTTCTACATCTTCATATACATACATACATATATAAATAAGTATACATGCATATGTTGTATTACAAACATTTGAGCATTTTTGATATGAATTGAATACATTTTTAATTGCCTTGCATAGTAGACTATCAAATTAGATAGTGGAGCCAAATTGATAAGTAATTACTGAAGTGAAAGATTATGGCTTTTTCTTGTACTCCAGAGTATTCTTGAAATATTATGTTTAATAAAAGCAATTAATCTGTCTGGGTAGATAATGTCATGGTGAGAGGACAATTGTTTGATAGCTAATACTGAAATATTATAGTAAAAGAGACGTCCTCTTAATACAGAGCTTCGCCCATTCCATATCAATTCATTTTATCACAATCCATCAAAAGTTGAAAAGAATTTTCTTAAAATGTTCCCTAGAAATTCTTTAAAACTTTTGCATCGCCTATATCAGATAGAACTACTGAAGTTCAATCATGAAATTCCCAAATTCCATAGGTTATAAAATCAGGTTTTTCCTCTCTGTAATCTATATTTACATTTATAGATTAATTTTATTAAATTTATTGTAAAAATTTGTTGTAACAAATTATTTAACAATTATAGGTACCAGGTGGAATGCTCATTACTGGTGGTATGTTGGCATTTTATCGCACTGTGCCAGCAGTTGTCCTCTGGCAATTTATAAATCAATCGTTTAATGCTGTCGTCAATTATACAAATCGCAATGCCAACTCACCGACAACAGTGACACAATTGGGTGTGTCTTATGTTTCAGCAACAAGTGCAGCACTTATTGCGGCAATTGGCTGCAAGAATTATTGGGCAAAAAAGGCAACTCCGTTATTTTCTGTAAGTTTCGCACCTAAATATCACCCATAAATGTGTTATGCATAAAAATTTTACTATCTTTGTCATAATTTCACTTGCAGCGTTTTGTTCCCTTTGCTGCTGTTGCTGCTGCTAATTGTGTTAACATCCCATTAATGCGTCAAAATGAATTTATCAACGGTATTGAGGTGAAAAATGATAAGGGTGAAGTGGTAGGACATAGTCGAGTGGCAGCTATTAAAGGTATTAGTCAAGTTGTTATATCACGTATTACGATGGCTGCCCCGGGTATGTTAATCCTACCGATGATAATGGAACGTGTTGAATTGTTACCTGCTTACAAACGTATGAAATGGATTAATGCACCCTTCCAAACAGCTTTAGTCGGCTGTTTGTGAGTATTCAGTTTAAAAGCTTTCATATTTATTTTTCAGCTAATATATTTTCCTCAAATTTTCTTTTAGCTTGTTATACATGGTTCCTACAGCGTGTGCGTTGTTTCCACAGACATGGTGAGTAAATAGAATTTATTTAAAAAGAAGACTTTCAGTTGCAACTAACTCATGCATGTGTCATGTTAAAACAAAAATCATAAGATCGTCTATCTTTAGTCCCAAGCTTAGTAGCATTTGGATCATTCCATGATAAACGCGAATTTATTATGATAGATAACGTTCAAGTTAAAGCACTTATTTTCGTCTTAAAAGACGAACTTACATTAAGGGAGCTCTTCTACATAAATTAGCAATGTTGGAAGTGCTATACAGCTAATGATCTAAATATAATGCTAATGATCGAATATAATAATTATATGCGGATATCCCACCCAACTCCACAGAAAATAATTAAAAACAAATATTTATATATAGTTAGTATAAGTAACTTCATGTATCATCCAGCAATCACAACAAAAAGCGTTACTTTGGCTGAATTTTAAGATGATGTTCACATACCTCAAAGATGATGTAATTTTTGTGTCCCAACCGACTCCGCTATTAAAATACAAATATTACTAAATTTGTTTTGCTTTTCTCATTTAGCTTTTTCTCTGGCACTCTTTAAAATGTTTACGGTATAAATATTGAAATATGCACAAAATAGGAGTTGAAATATCCCATCCTATCATCCATCCTTTTTTTTTTTGTTAAAAACATACCTATGTGCTAGAGTGAATCAGTTTTCTAACTTCCACATGGATTTTTGTCGCATTTAAATTATTCTACTCGGGTCCATATAAATGTAGGTACATAGTACTTTTTCTAATTATACGTGTAATAGCTAAATGTATACTGAAAGTTCTATTTTTGGTCTATACGGTATGACCCCGTCTTTCTTATACAGATCTGCGTTTAAAAACATCTTATAGGATTAGGCAAATCCTTACATGATAAAATGAATTCCAACTTCAAGAATAACCTCTGTAAAATTGCTTTAGTAAGTCAGATTTCCTAAGCCTCGAGATTGTTTTTGTAATTTGAATTCCCTATGCCTCTATTATAAAATCAAATATTTATTATCTATATATTTATATTCACTACAGTTCCCTGAATACCTCAACAATGAAAATGTTTGAATCGGAATTGTATGCTGATATGGAGAAGAATACCAAAGGAAATGTACCAAAACGTGTCTACTTCAATAAGGGACTTTAAACTCAATGCAAATATATAGATGCAGTTTTGACTAAAAAAAAAAAACAAAACACTCCTGGCTCTGAAACAACACAAAGCAGCAAAACGAATAATAAAAACGCTACAATATCACCACGACAATACTTTTACGAAATGCATTCGTGCATTAGTTCAATTAACAGAAGCATTTAACACTGAACAATAAATATATATATTATATATATATGTATAGTAAAATATACACATACATTCTGGCACATATACAGTAGAACCGCAGTTGTTTGGCCATTATAATCGATGTTTACAATACTGAGATTAAATATTTTCGTTAACAAATGTTGTTTAACCTTTGAAATCCTTAAATATTAACGTTAAGAGAAATAAAAACGTTTCGGCGTATACTTATTAAGCAATGTTTTAAAATCCGACTACACCCAAATAGATTGCTTTCAATTACACCTTGTAGTTCTACTGTATATTTTAATTATTATTTATTTTCTTAAGAAAAATTCTCACACACTTGATATACATATGTATAAATACTTAACATTCTAAGACAGAAAGTATAAGCACATTACAAATATTTTTAATAATTGCTAAAGTTTATCTTTTTTATTTTTGAAGATTATTTAAGTTTCCTAATTTTAATTTGTTTTAAATTGTTTATGTTTTATGTTTTTTTTTTTATATTTTGATTGGAATTCACAAATAAATTGTTTGCTTGAATTAGGAATTTATCAACAATATGTATACTCACGGGTTTTTAGCACAGTAAGTGCGGATATGTATGAATTGTTATTGATTGTTTATTTCTGATTTAGAAAGAATTGTTAAGCTCAATAAGCAATAATAAGAAACGTTGTATAAATTTCTGTACTGTCATTTTAATTGTCAATCTTGCTTATATGTTCTTTTAATGTATTAAAGCCAAGATTTAATAAATAAATATGTATGTGTTTGTGTATTATAATTTGTACGTTAAATTAAGCGTAAAATTGTTTTTGTCAACAGTCAATAATTCAATAAATGAAAATGTAATAGGTAGACAATTGAAATTTGATCGTTGGTTTTTTTTTTTTTAAT
This sequence comes from Toxonevra muliebris, assembly GCA_963691655.1. Classification (NCBI taxonomy): domain Eukaryota; kingdom Metazoa; phylum Arthropoda; class Insecta; order Diptera; family Pallopteridae; genus Toxonevra; species Toxonevra muliebris. The sequence continues at coordinate 49,187,878 of OY829326.1, read as the reverse complement.
TTGGTTTCGTTATAAATGTGATATATTTTAAAGGTAAGTAATTCCGGTGCTGACAACTGCGTATATTTGCAACGACATGATCGCATCGTTATCATCAGAACAAAAAGAAAGATGGGCTTGAATATTAAATTTTCAGAATGAATGAGTTTTTTCGTAATGCTTATGTATCCCATACTATATTTAAAGATAATATATAATAAGGAGGTAATAAATGCCTGACGTATCATCAAAGGTGTTGTCACACTAATGATATGTTCATTGGATTTTCATCAATAAATGTGGCTATGTATTAGTCGCCAGTTCTCTTCGTTTGCTGCCACTTTTTCAGCAGCAAGAGGTCCAGTTTGTCTTCTAGCGATCTTCGTTCTTCTCCACCTAGTGCTTAGGAAAAAGGTGTTGTATATATAGTCCTGAACAGGTATTTCTGAAAGTACCCATATCTGCATAGCATCTGCGTTATGTAGTAATTAACTTCGCTTTTGATTAATGGCTCCGTGATAATAGTTGGGGAAAAAGCTGCTTAAGTTTTATCGACAAATTCATCGGTAAGGACTGGCTTTTTTTTATTTAAGATTGTTTTATTATAATTTTGAATGAGTTGCAAATCGATCTAGCTTATAAACTTACCGATTTTTTTTTTTGCTACTTACACTGACTGGTCTTAAATGACAGAAATATTTTAACGTAGAAGTGATTATTGACGTCTATTGTCGTTCATTTATTTGAGTATAATTTACTTTTGCTTTTTCGTTGTCATTTCGTTTGTAAATGCAAAACAACCTTACGATTCAATTAATAACTGTTAAATACCTGCAATACTTCCCAAAATTGAATTTCCGTTGGTTTTCACTCATGCGCTAATTAAGAGTGATAGTTTACTTTACAATCATCAGGAATACGTTTAAAAACAATTACCTTATAATCACTTATCAAAGATTCGACACAGACAAAAAGTTAAACCTCTTCACACAATGACAAGGTCGACCTACAGGCACATGGAAGAGAACGCTTGAAAAGGAGATAAGTGCTATCGGAAAGTCATTTAAGGAAATAAAAGTCATTGTGAAGGACCGTACGCGATGGAAACGTTTTGTGGAGGCCCTATGATTAATTCGGGACAAAAGGAATTGATGATGATGATGACACAATGACAAGCCTCTGAGAATGAAAACTGACATAAAATGTTTTAATTTTAGCTCCTAGTATTTGACTGAAATGTTTTCACCATTGAAATCTCCGTTGTTGAAAATGGGAATCTTTGCTACATAATTTCATGGAAAATTGAATGAAATTTCTTCACATAAATGTAAGTTACAATAAAAATACTTTTATTAAAACTTTTATTTGTTACATATGAATGACTTGATGATTTATTAGAACATTATTACAAATTAATGGATCAGGGTTTTGACATTTATTTTTATTTTGTTTTATTTCAAGTTGTAACAAGTTTTTTTTTTTTTTTTTTGCAGGAATTTTATTTTTGAATCCATATTTATTTTTCCGTATGATTCAAATGTATTTCTTAGAAACCAAATTAAATAATATATTTGGTTTTTCAATTTTAATTATCAGCATTTCTTTTTCACACGCTTTAAGCAAATTAAGTGGGTGAATAACAAAAAATTTAAGCAACAAACTTTTGCATTAACTAGTATAATACATTTTAAAAACATGCAGTAACTCTCAAAAATAAGCTTCACTGGTTAATTTAGCCAGTAAACATAAAAAAATTGCATATATTTATAATGTTGTTTATAATCAGAAGACTTCATTGGCCAAGTAAAAAAAGCTCTATCTAAACCATTTTGTACCAACTATAATTTGTAAAATATTCTGCATCATTGCATTTTTTTAAAAAATCGTTCTTTTGTATTTATGCATGTACTAAGAAATGAATTAATTAACTAGTTTAACTCTCTGTACTATATTAATTTTCCTATAAAGCAATATGTGCACTGATAACAATACATTTTATGCAGTTCTTCACCAATATCTTCGCAATACTTTCTTTGTCTTCGTGATTTTATTGCATCCAGTCAAGCATTTTTAAGCACTAAGTCACCGAAGTGATTCATTTTATTAAAACAATCCATTTGGGCATTTTTTAAGAATTTAGCCCCATCTGGAAGTCTAACCTGAGGCAGCTGGAACCCCAGTCTAACACTCATTCACCGAGATGACCTGATTTTAATGCATAATGGCTTAAAAGAATTACTGCCGCAAAACAAATCCATTACATCTCCGAATACAGTCAGGTCTTACCTTTCCCAGAAGTTCAATATTTAGAGTTCTCTATATTTAAACAGCTTCGTTACAAAATTAACATGTTTCCTTCCAAAACTATGCCAAAGCTCAACCTGATACGAAGAATTATTGATTTATTTAAAAACGAGCTATAGCTATAGTTTTTTTGGGATTTATAATGAATATAGAGTCACACAAATCAAACTTAGATAAAATCCTAATAAACTTGATGTCCCACAAATTTGCTTCCTTATCTCTCAATTCAATTTTGTTTATGTGGTTTTAATTGGGGTTGGCTCTTTTACGGAATCAGCAGTCATTTTAAAATAATATATCTTTAAACATAGGCTTACCGGAAAGTTATATTATGACTTTTCACCGCACGATCAGCACATTCTTTATCCACTATAAAGAATGAGAGCGAACCATTTATAGGTATATAATTCACGAGTATAGTTTAAAACACTCGTTACCTCTCAGAGTATCATTGGAACGTAGCCTTCGTAATGTTATTCTACCTCTATGTTAATAATATGCTTGCAAACGTGTTACGTCTCGTCCCCCCTCCACCCTCTTCCACCTCACGATAGCGTATTAGTAATCCCTTTTTAACGTATGTCTTGTTATTGTAGGAATTAAATTATCCTGTGAGTGTAGAGGGTGCAAAAATATAAGTTTAAGTCTATATATATTAGACCTACATATGCCAGCGTGGTGATTACTTTGCATAGCTTTTTTCCTTCAATATCTTTCTTTTAAATTAATTCCTCGCTAATGATACTTTCTCCCATTACTAAAAATGATTACCAAAAAAATCGATTTTTTCTAACACAGTTTTAGAGCCACAGGAACTAACTGGAACTTTAATTTATGTGTGTTGGTTTTTTGGGCTAACTTATGGGATTTCCTTGATAATAGTTTTACGTTAAAAGAAGTAAGACGAAAAGAAAGATTGACTTCTTTTCATAAATTTCTTTACGGTGACTGCATACATATGACCCAAAAAAATTATTTTTTTATTAAAAAAATAAGAAATGGATAACAATTAGATGTGCATGATATACAAATTACACTCAAACGTATTGTTAAATAAAATGTTTAGTGGACAACTATATATATAAATATATTTTTTGTAAATATGTATGTATAACACTTATGTATTTGGCATAATCTTATTTATGTACTTGTATGTTTGTAATTTTCTAATTTCTTTTGCAATTCATGTTTTCTTTTTTAAAAACTTCATTTTACAATTTTACATTAAAATTACTTACGAGTACAACCATTTTTACTTGTCTAATTTCAGTTTTCATCTTTGAAAATTAACAATTTTTTTTAATTTTTCTTTTTTTCAAATTTTTTGCATTTAAAATGCTCTTTCAGTATTATCGTGTACACGTTACACGTTATAAATTTATAATTCATAATTTTTTTTTATATGCACAGCCCTTTATTTGTTTCTTATTTTTTACATGACATTCACCTGATTTTGTTTTATTCTTGTGTTTTGTACAAATTCTCTTCAGAAAAACTCATTCCGTATAAAAAGGTTTCGCGCAGATTTACAATGCATTCATTACATCAAGGTAGGTACGTAGTATGTGTGCACTCTGAGTGTTCTAAATCAAAACAAAAAACTTAAGCAACGAACTTTTGCAAAACAAATTTCTTTGGAAAAGTTTATATTGTGCATAATAGATATATAAAACATTTCAACTCATATTTGCGTAGCTTCAATTTAATCCAAATAAGATATAGTTTACTTCTTTAAAAGAGGTGGGGTGATTTTTCTTGATTACAAATGGTCTGAACATAATATCATAATTTCGAAGGTGAGTACAAACCTGTTTAACCTTAAAGAAGGTATACGATTAGAATTCATGGGCAATCACGAAAGAAAATAATAAATAACCAATAAACAAATTTAACTTTTTAGTTTAAGCTTAATTATTAGATATTTCAGAATATTCCTAAACGAATCCACTGTTGAGGATTCTGGCTATTTGAAATAAAGGCAATATAATTGTAATGAATTTTAAAAAAATATGTTATTGGTGATAGTATTATATATAAAATATTGAACGTACAAAATTTTGATCAGAATAATGAAGCCTGAAAAAACGTTCGTCTGGCATAAGTCGAAAAACAAATTTCTGAGAAAGTCACATTTCAATTTTTAATCAACAACCACACATCTACACATACTATTCTCACAAGGAGCGTTCGGAAAATACCGTTATGATTTTTTTACACAAGACAAAGCATTAAATTACAGTTATTTCTCTTTTAAGTAATTCTCATAATCACTATCGATATGAAGTGTATGAGGATTATAAGAAAATGTACTAGAGCATTTCTTGGAAGGCAATGGTAAAACCACTAAATGATAAGAAATTGCCACACTGTCGTTCGAAATCGGGATTGAACTGTAGATTCAACAATGTGGTAACAAAATGGGCCGTTCAGTCCTAAGTGTGTCTCTAGACAGCCACTCTAATCTAACCGATAGTCTCTCAGCAAAAGAGCGGTATTTATAATTTATTTATAATCTGCAAAACAAAACAAAAAATTCTTCAAGCATTTCGTTTACAGAAAATGATATACCATAATGAATATTTAAAAATGCGAGCCCATTTTCAAAATTGGTTGTTAAATTCGAAGACTCAAAATTTAAACTTTGTTAGCGGACGTTGAATGATGAATGCCAAAATTTTCGCCTATGGAAGACAATTTATGAGAATTAAACTTTTGTACAGTTCAAATTTTGCATAAATAGTTACAATTCAAATTTTGTATTCAAAATTTGGTATCCATAAAAAATCTGGTTGCTTATATAAGAAATAGAACCAGAAATAGAAAAATTCATTTTGTTTAGAAAACAACAATAAAAATTTGACTTGGCAATCAAAAAATTGTTCGTTTAACAAGTGACACATATAAACAATTATTATGCAAGAAATTTATAAATGGCATTTCTACCAAAACTGTACAAAATCGAACCCATAGTTGCTGCAAAGGATGATAATCGCCGACATGTTGTAAGAAACACTTGTACTTAAAAACAATACAAATTTCGGAAATACTCTACATACTTATAAGAGAAAGTTAGAAGAAAAGTTACATAAAGCAAAATTTCTACTTAGAGCAAATGATTGAGTTTTTATGATCATTTTTGAAGGTGCTGAAACTTATCTTGCAATTTATCGATGAACAAAAGTTCTGCAATAAATTCTGCTACATAGTTCAGTTGTTAATAATCAAAAATACGTAAAATAAGAAAACACGCAACTGAAAATTATTTTTTTTTATTTCCCCAACAAAATATACATATAATATTAAGAAATTTAATTTTTTATATCAAACCACGGCAGTATAACAGAGGTAGCCGAATCCAACATGACCCTTTCTTTTCCATTCTGAACTTTACGGTCAACACAAAAATCAATACAAATAATTCAAATAAAATATTATGTATATAACGTCTGTGTTTCGTGATTTCAATTTATACAAAAATCCCTACATTCTGGGCTTTCGCTTCATAAAGTGTTTTTCTTTTTTTAACTCACAACACGAAGTAGAGTACGAGCACATCGAGGACGGTAAAAAGGAATAACGGCTTAAGTTCATTTTTTTGTCAGCCGAATTTAAAAGCTTTGCACTTTTTCAAAAAACACAATTCTCAAATCAACGATCATTCTTGAAACAATTTATAATCCCAAAAATTCGCATCAGCTTAACATTTATAGCCAAAAATACATGATAAAACTTTTTCTATCTTAAGTCGACTTAGGCTGTTTTTCATTTTTACCGCAGAATTTTAAAACGCAGAGAGCACGAACTGTCAGATAACAGTTGTTTATAATTAATTAAGTTAATTTTTATAAATAATTAAGTTAATTTTTCAACAAAATGTAATTGTTTTTTTTTTTTTTTTTGTGTAAAATGGTTAAATTAATTATTCTTTGGGAGGCATTCCATACATTTTTTATGACAATGAAAGCGAAGATGAAGATGGGCTTTCAAACGAGAGTGGAAAAAATTAAAATTATGCCGAAGTGGTGACTCGAAGATTTTCCAGCAAAACCTTCAAACAGAACTTTCGGATGAATCCAGATGCCTTTGAATCGGTTTTAAAAGACATTTTTTTAATGCCCTTGTCTGCAATTTCAAATTTTTGTGTCTTCTGTCAAAATATTTTTTTCAATCGTGCTCTGTCAGCTCAGTCAATTTCTTCTGAGCACGTAGAGTACGCTCTCAATGCGCTCTGAACACAAAAAGAAATATAATTATGTTTGCTCTGAGTACTCAGAGCTAAAAAGAACACGATTACGTTTTTTAACAAGTCGTGCTCTGCTCAGAGCTAATAATAGTCTGACAGTTAAGCTTAGTTTTTCTCCCGGATGCATCTATATCTATTATTCTGCCATGTGTAAACCAAATTTGGGATCTACAGTAATGATCAGTTAATATTATAGATTTTTTCTCCAGATTGCTCTGTTTTTGTAACCCTTAAATTCCACCAGCAGAAAAATTCATGTCCGAACGGATGAAAGTCTTTTTCACATTGGTCACGTTTTGCAGACGCAATTTTATTTGCCACAGCTGCATTACGAGACACACATACGCGCAATATTCTAATGCTGCATTTGCATGCATGTATGTCGAGACTTGAGGCAAAAAAAAGCTTTCAGTGTAGACAGAAAGGGACGGTCGCTGATTTTACTGCAACGTTTTATAGTCACTTTTTGCCTTTTTTGTATTTTTGATTCTTTTCTTTATTCTTTTTCTGATAGAAAATGACAAATACTAATATATTTTTTTATTACTTAAAAATAAATTGTTGGATGAAACATAATGATTGATGAAGGAAATTAAATGAATTGAATAAAATATTCTAGTTTGAGGGAAAACAGAATTAAGAAAGTAAGCCAATTAAACATCGAAGTAGAAGGTTTAAAAGAGAACTACCGAATTAAATGCTACGTGTATCATGATCTTTAACTGTTTAATGTTACATTTTGCGTCTGTGAAATGGCTTGCTACATTTAGACAACTTTGAGAGAAAATTTTATTAAAATTTAGTTAAACACAATGCCTTATGGGATAATTTATTGTCGATGCCATAAAAATAAAGTTTACTCATTACTTGTATGGATGTTATTGATGCCACCGAAAATATCGAAAAAAAAGTATCGAGTAACGATGTGCTTTTATCGAATACTCGCTTAAAGAGACATATTACATTACTCAACGCGATATTTGCGTCTAGCACCTCATTCATGGAGTACATGAGATCATAGTAAAATAAAGAAGTAGACTAAATAGGGAGAGTAGTATGAAAGTAGTATGGATTGTCAAAAAATATGTACAAAAAAAGTCATTTTCTTTATTAGCTCTGAGCAAAGCGCGAGTTGTCAAAAAACTGAGCAAAAGTAATTGTGTTTCTTTTCGTGTCCAGAGCGCACTCAGAGCATTCTCTATGTGCTCAGAAGAAATTGACTGAGCATAGAGAGCACAATTGAAATATTTTGACAGAACAAGGGCTCAGAATAATTAATTTATCCAAAACTTTGTTAAAAAATAAACTTAATTATAAACAGCTGTTATCTGACAGATTGTGCTCCATGCGTTTTAAAATTTAATCAGAGTTGTCAGAGCGTGTTCGATGCATTCGTGCTCTACTCTACTCCGTGCTCTGAGTTAAAAAAGAAAAACGTCTATTGACAGAGTTTGAGAAAACATTTTTTTATAGCTAGAGTCGCATTTTTCTAATTTGCATTGTAACTTTATTGCATTTTGATATTAAGTGAAATGCAACCATGTGGTATAAACATTCTGAGTAAAATGTTTGACAACCATTTGACATTAAAATCAAATAAACTTTACAAATTATGTTCTCTTAAATAAAGGAGAATTTAGTTTAACTGAGAGAATCGACGTCAGGGGTCAAGTTTTATTCATATGAACATATCGCTCATTTACTAAAAGACTGTCATAACTCAAAAAACGCGATTTTGCAGAAAACGCGTTTAAAGTTTTCAATTGACTCCCACTTTGCAGAAAAAAGAAGAAATCTTATAGTTCTCACGCGCAGAGTATACAAGATATTAATATGAAATTTTTACACATTATGAAGCGTAACATAATGAATAATTCTGCATCATGAACTCAAAAATCGTGTTTTTTACTTATGACTAATCGCTAAAAAATTTTTGATACCAGGAAAACCAATCAAAAGATTATAGCTTATTAAAAATATTTTATTTATTTTATTTATTTATGAAAATGTTTCAATACACACTTCCTTTAAATATACATACACATGTGTATATGAGTATAAATATAAATAAAGTATTTCTAATAAAAGAAAAATATTTACTGGCATTTATATTCCACATGCATGAGCGACAATATTTTCCAGAACTACTGCAGTACAATATGCATTATTTTCATGCATTGAAATATTTCAATATGAACTCAAATATGTTGAATATTGAATAATTCTGCAGTACGAGTATTATGATATGAAAATATTGCAATAGCATTTTGCAGAATCATCGAATCATCACTACATAGAAAAAGTGGTGATGAATGCAGTGCATTTTTTGGTGAACAACGTAATTATTTTTCTTTCTATTAATTCTTTAAACTGTCACACTCATTCACTAGACATGCTCAGCTAAAGAAACAGAAAAATAATATTTCCGAGAAAATAACGCTCGCTGAATAATATTTTCGTTGATGTGACAAATCCACTATGAAAATAAAAATTATAAAATAAACGGTCATCTAATCTGTTTGTCTATATAAACGCTGTTGTTACTTCTACTGTTAAATCATAACTATGAAAATTAATATTTAGATTTAATTTTGCATAGTCTCAATATTAAAAAAACGCAAGTTTTTTCTTTTGTTTTAGTTCGGGAACTTGTATTTTCAATGCCTTATATTTTTCCATACCACTCAGAGATGGGTTTTAAAGCATGTGGCCAAAACTCAATCAAGGGTTAATTTGCCATTCATTCAATCGGAAGGTTTAATTATTATATATGTATTTTTCATTTACAAAATATGATCGCTTTTGATAAACTCTTTGAAACAATTAGCGGCTCAAAATGTAAACACTGATTTTTCCTCTAGCTCACAAAATTTGTTACTCAAATGGTTTTAGATTATGCCTAAAATTATTGAATTTTTAACTTTCTATCCAGCTAGCAATGTAAAGGCATAATGGATTTAGCTTTTGCAAAGTTAGCAACTACTCTATTTTCGGTATTAGAACTTGTCTCCTATCATTCAGTGTATCTTTTTCTTAAATTAAGATGCATAAATTATTTGAGAACTCTCCATTTGTTTTGCTTTGCTTTGCCCTTTCTCCCAAAGATTTGATTTAATTATTTTTAAAAAGAAATTATGGCTCTCTACTTGTTATCCTCTTAGTAACTAAACACTTTTGGAACAAATTCATTCAAAGTAAAGTTTCCACATCATTTGCTGCATATTTCATTAATTTTGAATATGAAATGAAAATATGTTGTATCAGCTTTGTTGTCTTAAATGTATTGCATTTGCATTATTCGCACAAAACATACTTGTAAATCCATTGTTTTATAATTTCACAGATTACATACACGCTCTGTACTATGTATTTCTGTGCATAAGAAAAATATAAATTCATACCTATAATTTTAAATGGTGAATGCGCATAAATAGTTTAAATAAAAAACAATTGCACATCGATCAATTAATCATTATGTAACTTCAATTATGTAAAATGAAAAAAAATGTAGCATATTTTTTGGCAAATTTTATAATTTATTTCACATTATATTTTTTGTTTTTTTGTATTTTTATTTGTTTGTTTATGTTTATGTTTTTATTTTTATTTTCACTTCGTCAATACATATAAATAATTCTTCTCTGCATTTGTCTATGCAAATTTCAATGTGTGTATTTGTGTGTTTTTTTTTTTTTTTTTTTTTGTTTAACGAGGAGTAAAAGCATTAAAAGCCAAAAGTCAGTGCGGGACTTTCACCCGCCAAACATCTCCTCTCGTCCGACGGAAAGCTCCTCCCGGAACCACCGTTAGGTATTTCGTCGGGAGGCCGTCTGAGCATTTCTGCTCAATCGTCAGTAATTATTTTGGTCGGTCAAGTTTGTTACCGTCCACGCTGCATATATCTGTTACGCTCAATTAATCGAAGCGTTTTCATCACTTTGGCTGCTGCTGCTTGAACAGATTGCCACTTCTGAGGTGTATCGCACATATGGGGCACCATGTTCGTTGTTGTTGGGGCTTCGCCGAATGCTTCAGTGATTTCAGCTCTCTCCTTAGTGAAGCGGGGACAGTGTAAAATGACATGTCGAGCGTCTTCAATTTCGTAGGGGCAGTTAGGGCAAAACGGATCGTCCTCGTGTTTAAAGCGATGGAGATATTGCTTAAAACATCCATGCCCACTCAGTAGCTGCGTCAGATAGAAGTCGACTTCTCCATGCTTGCGGTCTACCCATCTATCGAGAAAAGGAATCAAGGAAAACGTCCATCTCCCCTTCTCAGATCTTTCCCACTTTTGCTGCCATTCATGCATACTGCGTCTTCTCTCATCTATTTTCGATGCTCCTGGACCCATTGTGTACATGCGCTGGAGTTCGCGCGCCAATAAATCTATTGGTAGCATACCCGCAATAACCAATATCGCGTCATCAGACACTGTACGAAAGCCGCTGGCCACTCGAAGTGCACTCAGACGATATGTCGCCCGGATGCCCGACATGTATGTGGCCTTATACGTTGCGTCAACCCAAATCGGAGCAGCGTAGAGAACGATGGAAGCTGTCACTGCTGCCAGCAACTTCCGTTTACTTGCGCGTGGTCCACCTATATTCGCCATAATACGTGATAGGGCTCCATTTACTTTTGCAGCTTTATCATTCACAGCAGTCAGATGATCCTTAAAGGACATTCGAGTGTCGATACGTACTCCAAGGTATCTGATATGCGGCTGGGAGATAATTTCATGGTCACCAACTTTGAACGTGAAGACCTCACGCACTTTTCGAGTGCTCAAAAGGACAGCTTCTGTTTTTTCGGCTGCTAGCTGCAGATCTGCGCTGTTCAGCCACCTCATGACCTCAGATGTTGCTTCATTACATAGCTCCTGGATTTTGTCGGTTGTTTTTGCGACTACTACCAGTGCAATGTCGTCCGCATAGCCCACCAGCTTGGTGCCTGCAGGAAGGCTAACCCTCAGTACTCCGTCATACATTGAATTCCATAATGTAGGTCCTAGCACCGAACCCTGTGGAACGCCTCGAGATACACTGTACTGCCTCACACCGTCATCTGTGTCGTACAGCAGCACTCTGTGTTTAAAGTAATTTGCAATGATTTTCACTAAGTATGTAGGTGTATGCATATTTGTGAGTGCATCTATAATCCTCGGCCAGCTTGCTGTGTTGAAGGCGTTCTTGACGTCAAGGGTTACTACCGCGCAGTACTTCTTGTCGCCCCACCTCCATCTTATTCCACTTGTTGCATCGCGCGCTATATCCATAACCGTTTTCACAGCGTCGACAGTCGATTTTCCTCGCCGGAACCCGAATTGCGCAACAGATAGGCCCTCATTACTTTCAAGAGTTTCTTGTAAACGGTTGACGATTATCCGCTCAAGCATCTTTCCCAGGGAATCGAGCATGCATAGTGGTCGGTACGCAGAAGGATGGTCTGGTTGCTTGCCTGGTTTGAGTAACAGGACAAGCCTTTGACGTTTCCATACTGCAGGAAATGCGCCCTTTTTGAGGCACGTTGTAAATAGTTTTGCGAAAGTTATTGGTTCCGCTCGGATTGCTGCTTTAAGAGCAATATTGGGTATACCATCTAACCCTGGTGTTTTGTTGTCTCCCATTTTTTTCAGTGTTTGATGAACTTCTTCTATGGTTACGGCTGGTACTTTGCCTATTTCCGTGGGCTGGTAATCTGGACTCTCTCCAGATGGTGGGAACAGTGTGGTAATCACATTTCCCAGGAGTACCGGATCTGATGGTTGTACTGGTCTGGGACCCCTAACCCTGCTCATGACAACCTTGTATGCTTTGCCCCATGGATCGATGTCGGCATTTTCCCGCAGGTTTTTGAAGCAATCATCCTTACTTGCTCGGATCACATTTTTTAGCCGACTACGGGCCATCTTATACTCAGTGTGCAGCTCATCCAAGATTGGGCGGTTTCGCGCACGTTGCATTCTCCTGCGCGCTCGATTGCAGCACCTCCTGCACTCGGCAATTTCTTCATTCCACCAATATACTGACTTTCTATTTGGCCTTTGAGTTCTTCTGGGCATAGCAGCATCGCACGCTATGTGAATTCATGTATGTGTGTATTGTATTTATGGGTATGTATGCATATAGTTATAACAATAATAGGTAATAATAATAATAATAATAATAATAAATTTCATATAGGTTTTTTTAATATGTGTTTTTGTTTTTGTTTTAATACATTTTGTTTTTGTTTCTTTTTTATACAATATGAATAAAATTTAGGTTTCACACATTTTCCAATGTTTAATTTTCCATTTTAAATGTTTTTTTATATAAATATTTCATTGTTTGTTTTTTGTTTTTCTTATATATATAAATATTTGTTTGTATGTATGTACATATATATTTCAAATATATGCAAGTTAGACTAGCCCTTATTTCATAATCCATTTGGGAAACCTCAAATTATTAAAATGGGCAGAAAAGAGGAGGTGTGAAAAATTTTTGAAAATTGGATCAAAAGAAAACATTAATTCATGAGTTAATTGAAGTTGAAGTGAACCAGAACTGCGTTTCCAAATTTTTGTTGCAGGGGCATCAATTTTCAGTTTTTCATACAGTCTTTGGAAATTCATTTAGCTGGAAACACATCTAAGGAATTCCAAAAATTTCATCTACACATAATTTTTTTAACCAAAATTTTTGGGTTGCCCTTTCTGCAAAATCGACAAAAAATTCCCGAAAAAGAGCATATCTAACGCATATCGTACAATATAATTTTTTTTAAACATTTTACAAAAATTTGTTATTTCCTCATTTCATTCAATTCTCAACAACATTTTCATCATCATCCAATAATAAAATTTTTTTATTCAGCAACCAACAAATTTTTGTGTGTGTGTGTTTTTTTTTCTTTTTTGTAACAAATATTTCATTAATTTTAAAGTTATTTTTGTTATAAATTCATGTAAATATGTAAAAAAAAAAGAAAAATACATTTAGAAAAAAAAAGTATTTTTTGTGCTTAGTCATACGAAATCTTACAACAAGTGGGAAAAAAATTTTGAACTGCCTTCTAGTTTATCATAAAATTTGTTGCCAACGACAATTTGCTATTCACCACTACTCACTTCATTCATCATCCACCAACAAAACTTCTTCATCTGCTTCTACGGCTATATCTTTGTTGCTGGTGGTTCTGGTGAATGTTGTTGTCAAATTCGTAGCAGAAATAGCGACATCGTCATTCACCAAATGGTGGCTCGGCGGCAGCACAAAACTCTTTCCCACAAGTTGATCTCATTTCAGACCTCCGGTATCAGAAGCCGGTGTCCATCTATCGAATTCAATACCCGAATCAGGTGATACGCCAGTTGCTGCTTTAGCCAATTGCGCCATATAGCCACCAGTTTGCATGCACTTGCAATCGCTGGCAATGCAATTGCATGTAAATTTGGAACCCATATGGCCGCAACAACGACTACTACTAGATGCTGCCGCTACTGTTGCTGCAGCTGCCGACACTGTAACAGCAGATATGGAATTGCTACCAATGGTAAGAACACCACCACCACTACCGCCACCGCCTCCACCACCACTCCCAATTATTGATCCAGCACTGTTACCTACAACACCAGCACTGCTACCACTTCCACCGCCACCGCCAATAATGCCACCGCTCTCATCCATGGCGTTACAATCGTTGGGACTGATACGCAACTGCCGCTCGAATGAATGCAATTGCTGCATAAAATGAAAATTTGGCGATACATCTGGCTTCCGATCACGTACCAATGAAAAGGCGTCATTGAGACATAACGCACGTGTATGCATTAGATAAGCGAGCGTTACGGTTACAGAGCGGGAAACGCCGGCAAGGCAGTGCACTAGCACGGCTGAATTTTTTGAGCGAGCTTCCTCTGTAAAAAAAAGAAATATATAAATAATTTTAATTTCAAGTTTATTGTAAAATCCTATGCACATCTCTTTTCTATGTAAATTAATAAATACATACCTATAAATTGTATAGCAGCTGGAAAATGCATTGCTAGATCCTGTGAATAATGATCGGTAATTGGAATTTGTAAATATCGTATGCCGCCCGTTGCTTCGAAGTAATTTGGAAGATCCGGTGTAACATTTAAGACATACTACAATTATATAAATAATGTTGAAATTAATTAAACTCTTATATTTATTTACAATAAATTCGGGTACACTGGCGGATCCAGAGATTTGCAAAGAGAGGGTTTTAATTTTTTTATCTCTTTAAAATTTCTTTTGATTCAAAACCAACAATCAAAATGTGTAAGATAATAATCTTTAAGGAAAGGGTTTTATCGCCAAAGCCTGCCCCTCCTGGTTTATGCCAGTGTACTTGTAGATGAATGTCTGAGTACTCACCTTAATATTATATTTTTGCAATGCACGTGAATCACAACTATGTGATGCATTGCCCAAAAATAGACCCGGTATAATCTCTACTGGTGCTTCATTAAAATTATGGTGAGTTGTACTTTCACAATCTGAGGATTCAGCGGAACTACTGCATGCAGAATCGGAATGTGGAGTTGATATTCGAAGGGATCTGCAGAAATGAAAGAAAATATTAATTCAAGTTTTAATTTAGATAAAATTTCAAATAATATATACATAGTGGCTGTTCACACGAGCGCAACCATGAACTCCTGTCTGAAAGAGAGAGGTAGAAAAAATAGGTAGCAAGAAAGGGGTAGAAACTCGCCACTCTTTTTCTAACTACCTATTTATTCTACCTCTCTCTTTCAGACAGGCTTTCATGTTTGCGCCCATGTGAACAGCCTCATACTTAGATTGCTGAAAATATATGTTTTCAATTTTTAACTTTTATTTTGAAGGTTTTAAGTGGAATAAAATTAAAAATTATTTTTGTTCTTAAAAAAGTATTTACCTAATAATATCTCAATCCCTTAGTTAATAAGAAAAATAATTTCAAATTCATGGAAATTTGTGGTATGGGGGGAGATTGTGGGCCCGATTCCTTTCTTGGTCTGGTGGTTAATTCTTATAAACTTTTTATATCCACTATTGATATGAAGTGAATAAAAATTATTAGAAAATGTGCAAGTACACCTCTTGGTAGGCAATGGCAAAACAGCCAAGTGATAACAAATTGTCACACCGCCGTTTAGAACCATTACCTTTATGGTCTAATGGCAGCGTGCCAAACTTATGTCTGTGTACAAAGTCAGCCGAAAATCAGACACTGCGACCTATACGATCTAGGTCTCAGAGTCTGACTTTCGGGTCGTCCCATCCTTCAAATTTTAATAATAATAACTGGAGTAATGCGAACTAATTAAACGGCATCCGTGGAGATTCTATTAGAGCTAACACCTCTTCACATTAACATCTAGTCCCAAGAGAAGAAGGCCGTTCTTAGGATGAATGGTGAGATATCGAGGCAGGAGGATATCAGAATCGGAAGATGTTTGATATTCTAGGGAGAGAGCATCCTAAAAATGCTATACAGAGAAAGAGCATGGTACACAGACGGGTCTTTAATGGATGAAGGAACTAAATTCTTCAACATCTTTCAAGCAGAAATACACACAATTAATGAATGTGCATACCTTAATCTCAAGCGCGATTACCAGAACCAAAGTATTGAGAGCCTAATCGACAGTCAAGCAGCTATCAAGGCACTTAAATCTCAGAAGGAAATCTCAAAACTAGTGATGGAGTGTCTTGATAAACTAAAAATGCTCGGCAATTATAATCAGGTTTGGATCCGGTGGGTTCCGGGGAATATTGGGATCGAAAGAAATGAAGTTGCTGGCACAACTAGCAAAAAAAAAGAAGTATCAATTCCTTTCGTGGGACCGGAACCATTCTGCGGAATGGAAAAATGAACCACCTCACTATTCATTAGGTAAAATGAAGAAAAGCTATTTTCATAATTTCTTCTTACCTTAATCCCATCAATTGATCGGCTTGTGTGCTACGACTAGATTCCATTTCTTTATTTTGTACGCCATCATCTTCACACCATTCCGGAAATGTTTGACGAAAACTGGAAAAACCATCTGCAAAAATAAAAAAAAAAAATTTATAAAAAATTATTTCTATTTTTAAAACAATATTATTTTACTGTTATTTGATTATGGTATAATCATTTCATATGAAAATACAGTAGCATTCACACTCATACTGCTATTTAATATAATACACAAATGTACACATTGACATCCATTATTAATAATTTTATTATTATAATTACTTAAATTCCATGTAGAGACACTGACATCATATCAAATTTAAATGGAAATCTTGCATTATATTTATTTGTCCGTATATGTAGTGGTAGTAGTTTCTTTTTAACAAAATCATGCATACATAAATACATATCTACGTATATATTCATGTGAAACTTAATTCCTTTTATTTGCTATTAAATACTTTTTTGTATTTAACAATAAAGCGTGCAAATTAAACATTTCATTCATAACTTTGATGTTCACTTTTTGCTTAAGTTTTTGTATTTATTTTATTTCTCGTTGTTGTTGTTGTTGTTGATGATGCTGTTGCTTTCAATAAAAATGCGTCATAACCGCTCACTTTTAATATAAATTTTAAATTAATTTTTTGTGAAATTGATCGTTTTTGTTTTACGTATTTGTTAATTTATAAAATGTGAGAACTTCCGTTTCTTTTCAAGCATAAGTTGATATGTATATAGAGAAATTTAAGAGATACGAACAAGAAAAATAGGCTTTAGTCTCCTAATAATCATAATATCAGGCAGCATTCAACATAATGACGTCATAAAATTGATGAAAATTGTGTTTAAAAAAGCTGAAGGAACTACGTGCTGACCTATGATGGTTCATCTATAATTACTCAGAAAACTTTCGAGAAGGATTTTAATTTTGAGTTAGGGTTTTATACAGAAATTAAATAAGTGATTTTCCCCTCAAAATTCCTTTCAAAATATCAGATTTGTAGTTTATGATAGATAATCATTGCAGAATGCTTCCTGGACTTATATTAACATTGGGGCATAGTGGTCTTAAAATATATTACCGAAGATAGCATTGCATATTACAATGGAAGTGACTTTACTAGAAAAAGAGTAGAAATATAATGGAAAATTATAAAACTTTTATTCGATTATACTGTCTCAACTCAAAATCAATAGGCTCATTTTGCATTGATCTGAGAAATGAAATTTTTTACTTGTACTTGAAATAATTTTTTGTTTGTCTCGCAGCTAAAATTGTATGGCCATTACAGCTCATTGCGTGATAAGCTTGTCGTCGTGGATGACTCCACGGTCATGAGGACAATTTCATTGACGTCGTTTGCATAAAAAACAAACAATTGTTAAAATTCCCTAGCTATCAATTTCAGCAGCAAATGCTTCATTGAATATCTGTGTCTCAATCTTGGCTTTTTTTTCTGACAGTGAAACTATCTTTACTCAGAAACTACAGTCATAACTTTATTTTTCTTTAAGACTAGCTTAGTGCATACAATAACAACAATTTCTTATGTACATAGTATAAGAATGAAATCGTATATAGTCGCTCTTATAAAATTAACTAAATAAGGCAACTGAAAAAATGAAAATCATGAGAATTGTGGCATTAATTTGCAAATAAAAAAAATATAGAATAAGTACCGTTATTATTTGTATGTATATATTTTATACATAGATAGATGTATATACATCTATCTATGTATGTACAAAAAAGCAAACAATATATAATTTGCAATTCAAACAGAAACGGAAGTTCCCATACGCAGCGGCAGCGACAGCAGCAACAACAACAACAAAAATTTTAATTTTAAATACAAAAATGTGAACATAAAATAAAGCAACTGAATTGTTTACTTTGCTGTGCATGTAGTTGTTGTTCATTCATTCAATCATTCATTCATTCATATTTGTATTCGAAAGCAAAAGGAAATTGTCATCAAATGCAGTTGTCAAATAAGGTTGTCAACAACATCGTCATTATCAGGCAGCAACCTTTGTTGTTGTTGCTGTGTTGTTATTAGTTTAATGTGTGACGATTTTTGCTTTATATGGTACATATCGTTGTCCATTTAGCAGAACCAAGTATGTGAATTTTATACCGCTTTTAAGTTAAATACGCCACGCTCAACTAATCGCAAATCTTCTTCTTTTGAAAGTCTCAATTTACATGGAGCTTTAAAAAGTTCAGACATCAAAATGGAATTTTTTCACAACAATATTTTTGGATATTCCAGCACCTGATAGGCCCTGGAAATAATTGTATCTACAGTGTCGGACAAAACTTAAGCACGAATTTTTCCTTGTTTGCATTTTGCTCAGTAATATTGTAAAACATGCTTGGACTGAAATTTCTTTATGAGTGTAGAAAAAATATACACTCATTATAATAAAACACAGAAAAATCAATATTATTATTCAAATAAAGTAAAAATATTAACTCAAAAGTAACAAAGTGCATAAAACTGACGCGACAAAACTAAATCACATATGGAATATATTAACGAAAAAGTTCGATTTCTCCAGTATTTTGTAGCGTATCCATTATTTTTCAGAGCTAATACACATAACAACAAACCTGCTCAAAACGTCCGCAGAAATGTTCTTCCATGCATTTTCCGATAGGTAGTAAATGAAATACTTTTTTTTATGGTTTAGGCGCTGAATTTTCTGATCTACAATTTCCTAGCGATTTTTTGGGATTGAGATTGGGTGAATGGGTTTTTTTTTTTTTTTTTTTTTTTTTTTTTAACGAGGAGGAAAGCATAAAAAGCCACCCAGTCAGTGCGTGACATTCTCACGCTAAAACCACCTCTCGTCCGTACGGATATTCCTCCCGGAACCACCGTTAGGTATTACGTCGGAAGGCCGTAATGAGCTTGAGTGCTCAATCGTCAGTATTGGTTTCTGTCCAATTCTGTTCGGTTTTATCGTCGGTTGACGATATCTGGCTCCATATTTGTAGTATTTGCCGTGCGCTCGACTTTGCGCGCACGTTCTGCATTATACAGAGTGGTCATCATATCTGCAGCAACCTTGCATGCTGCATTCCATTTTTCCGCTGTGTTACACATCTGTGTCGTCAGATTCCTTTCTGTAGGGGGTTCTCCAAAGGCTTTCTCCAGCTCATCTCTGTTTTTGTTAAAACGTGGGCATATAAAAAGTATATGCTGCGCGTTCTCCCGTTCCTCTGGGCATCTTGGGCAAAACGGGTCTTCTTCTCCGGTGTTGATTTTATGCAAGTACTGCTTGAAGCACCCATGGCCACTAAGCAGCTGCGTAATGTGGTAATTCAGTTCACCATGTCTGCGTGATATCCACTCTTCTATATCCGTAATGAGATTGTAGGTCCATCGACCCTTCTCGGATGACTCCCATCTTCGCTGCCATTCCATGATGGTACGCTGTCTTTCTTCTCTTCTTATGGCTTCGGTTGATTTTGTGTCACGGCCATATAACCGCTTCATCTCTTGTGCCTGTAAATCTATGGGCACCTTACTTGCTATGACACAAATAGCATCGTCCGAAACTGTGCGATACGCGCTAGCAACCCTCAGGGCACTGAGCCTATATATCGCACGGATATCCTTCTGGTGTGTTTTCTTGCTGTCCGCCCAGATAGGTGCTGCATACAAGATTACTGACGTAGTAACCGTTGAAAGCAGCCGGCGCCTGCCCTCACGCGGGCCTCCTATATTCGGCATGATGCGTGTTAATGCACTGTTTATTCGTGCTGCTTTTCCACTAGCAGCTTTCAGGTGATCCTTGAACGTCATTTTGGAATCTATAAGTACTCCTAAGTACTTAATGTGTGGACACGAGATGATGTTATGATCACCAACCGTGATGACCAGCTCTGCACGTGCTCTTCTGGTACTCAATACCACGACTTCCGTCTTCTGCTCCGCCAATTCCAGCTTCGAGTTGTACAGCCATCTTCTCACTCTTGAGATGACATCGTTACATATAGCCTGTAGCGAGTCCAGGTTCTTGGCTACTGCCACTATCGCGATGTCGTCTGCATATCCTACGATTGTTGTATCCTCCGGGAGATCCAATTTGAGGATGCCGTCATACATTGCGTTCCATAGTGTTGGGCCGAGAACGGAGCCCTGCGGAACGCCTCCTTTGACACGATACTGCTTCACGCCGTCATCAGTATCGTATATTAAAATTCTGTTGTCGAAGTAGTTTGCGATTATTTGCAATAGGTATTCCGGTACTTCGAATCCTCTCAGTGCACTCATAATCTGAGGCCAGTTCGCCGAATTGAAGGCATTTTTGATGTCCAACGTCACTACGGCGCAGTACTTCTTCTTGCCGTTTCCCCATTGGTTGCCGCTGGTGGCCACGCGTGCAATATTCATCACTGTTTGTATTGCGTCGACCGTGGATCGTCCTCTTCTGAATCCAAACTGTCGTGCTGATAGCCCTCCTGGCTTTTCAAGCCACTCCTGGAGCCTGTCCCCTATAATGCGTTCGAGAACTTTGCCCAGTGTATCCAGCATGCATAACGGTCGGTAGGATGCCGGTTCATCCGGCGGCTTCTTTGGTTTTAGTAGGAGGACTAACCGCTGTCGCTTCCATGCGTCTGGAAAAACTCCTTCTGTCAAGCATGCGCTGAAAAGCTTCGCGAACACCTCCGGTGTAGCTTTGATCGCCGCCTTGAGCGCAACGTTGGGGATGCCATCCAGTCCTGGGGCCTTGTTATCCGCAATCTTTCGTAGCGTTGCCAGCACTTCGCTGGCGGTGACTTCTGGTGCTTGCACGCACTTATGTTGTCGTGGAGCAAGTTCTTCCTGGGGGGGAAAGAGTGTGGTCACCACTTTTCGCATCAGTGTGGGGCAGGTGGGCTGTGGGGCCCTTAACCCTCTGACCTTCCTCATAACCGTTGTATATGCCATCCCCCATGGATCGGTTTCTGCGCTGTCGCGTAACTGTTTAAAACAGATGTTTTTGCTGTCTCTGATGGCCTTCTTGAGCTCGATTCTACAAACTTTATAGTCGAGCTGCAGGGCTTCCCACGCGGGAAGAGAGCGAGCTCTCTGCGCTTTCCTGCGTGCTTGATGGCATTTCTTCCTGGCTGCCGCTATCTCCTCATTCCACCAGTACACTGGTCTTCTGATCAAGACTGCACGTCTTCGGGGCATCGCAGCATCGCACGCTCTGGAAAGTGCTGCGATGGTATGCACTGCCATGTCTGCAGCTGGTTTGGTCTGGAACATTGCGTCACTCCAAGCTATGTTGAACGTGTCCGCCTCGAACGCTTGCCTCTTCCATCCATTTTGCTGCGCCTTCTGTATCCGAACCGCGAGGGGTGCCACCTTGTTATCCACGTCGATGATGATGGCCTTGTGCCCATCGCTATGCGTGTACATGTTGCTAACGCTCCATTTGGCAGAGCGCGCAACTACGTTGTCCGCAAAGGTGAGGTCTATTATAGACCTACCTCTGCCGTTGTCGAAAGTGTATGCCCCGAACTCATTTAGTAGCTCCAGCTCTAAGGGAACCAGGCTCTCAAGGAGTATGTGGCCACGTCGGCACGTGCGGGCGCTACCCCATGTTGTGGACCATGCATTAAAGTCCCCGCCGATAAGAAGTGGATGCTTTCCGCGTGCTTCTTCCACTAATGCTGTCACCATGGTCTCAAAAGCTTCCTCGCTCATACTAGGTGGAGCGTAGCAGCTGAAAAAGTAGATTCCACCTACTTTGACCCACGTGAATCCTTCTTTGGCTGTTTTCATCTTGCCTTGCAATGAGGCGTTGCCTAGCGCCCAAATGGCAGCCTTATTCGCTGCGTCCGTCGCCCAGCCATGTCCATCTAGATTTGTATACTGCTCCGAAAGTAACGCTAAGTCGAAGCCATGTTCGGTCGTCAATTGCTGCAGGAGATCCTGCGCCGCCTGGCAGTGGTTGATATTGAGTTGCAATATCTTCATTGTCACCTCAAATTTTTTCGCGCCTTTTGGAACAGGGGGCATTTTGTGCTCCCTGCTGCATGTGCTCCTTTGCACAGAGCACATTTCTCCTTATTAGAGCAGACTGCCGCCAAGTGCCCTCTTTCTCCGCATTTCAGGCAGTGCTTCGTCCTGTCTACCTTCTCTGTGCAACGTTGAGCAATATGGCCGTAGCCCCAGCACTTGAAACAGTATCTGGGCGAATCCATCTCTCTTATCCTGCTCATCACCCATCCGATGCGTACTCGTTGCGCATCTATCACCTTCCTCGCGTCGTCTACGGGTAGGCAGATGAGAGCTGTTTGTGTGCCGTTGTACCTCTTTCGCAGGCTTCTAACAGCAGTTGTCTCTGGGCGTCGTATTTTGCATTGCGCATGAAGTGCCTCGCAAATTTCCTCCGGTGTGGTGACCTCGTCTAGGTCTCTGCATTGTAGCGTGACCGTGTGAGTTTTGGCCGCTACTTTGGCCGTCTCCTTTAGTACCTCTTCGATTGCTGCTTGGTACGTCGTCGTCTGGTTTTCTGGAGCTCTCTTCAACTCCAGAAGTAGCTCGCCTTTGGCTGTTCTGCGTATGGCCTTGACATTTTCTCCCATTGTGTGAATGGGTGGGCCTCTATAAAATACCGATGTTATTGACAACACATCACTCTTTTACACCTCGTGCTGGGATCATCTTCGTTCTGGTATACCTACTTTAACAGCAGCTCTTCCTCAGTATGAAATAACACAACATTCTGGAGAATTTCTTTGCACATCAGACGGTCCATTTAACATCTTATTTTATGAATTGAACCGATTCCATGGCCGAAATAAATCACCAGACCATTACGTTGCTTTCCTCGTATTTTACGGTGCTTTTTAAATAACGTGGATTTCATCGTTTCTCTTTTGGTCTGCATACTAGCATTAATCCGTCACAACTTTCCTTGCCAAAATTTGGATTAGTCAGTAAAAAGCATGGTCCTTCATTTGCGCTTTGGAATGTTGCTAAGCCACCCTCCACAGCTTGTCGTTGGATAAACTTGTGTGAAATGTTTAAACGCAATCAAGATATATAAGGATCTCTTTTTATAATCCGAATAATGGTCTGATCTTCACGTTTGGTTGTGCCCCACGCTCTGCCACCTCCATATTTAGTATTTAAAAAATGAGAGGAGCGAAAACGGCTTATAGCTCGGGAATTAACGCAATAGGGAATACAAATTTTTTTGACAATGCATGTCACTGATTCAGCTATATTAAATACACCTAGAATATTTTCTCTAAATTGTGCAGAATACTTATTTCGAGCCATTTTGGGAAGCGAAATTTTGAAATGCGAACGGTGACGGTGAATGATAACCAACAACTTATATACGCTTCCAATTTTTATTAAAACCTGCTTTTTATATTCCAAAATAATGGGTTTCTAGTTTAAAAATGGTTGCTGTTGTTAATGTTTAACAATTGATTGCAACAGTGAGCTAAAAAGATTATGTGCTTTAGTTTTGTCGCTGCAGGTTTAGGCATATTGGGCAATGTGATTAAAAAAGTGAAAAATAGTAATCAGTTTTTAATGTTATTTTGTTTCAACAAGTGCATATTCATACAAAATTTATCAAACAAAAAAATATTTTCAAATTTTATTGAACTAAATGTTCACAAGGCAGAGTTCGTGCTTTAGTTTTGTCCGACACTGTGCCAAAGTATAGAATCGATGTAACCCATAGAGTGGTGGGGAGGGAAACAACGGAAACAGCCGGATTTTATTTTTGGATGTGCTTAGTGTTGCCATAATACAATAACAAAAATTATGTCACTCTATGAAAAAACAAGAAATTATGTTACTTTAGTACAATTTAAGTTAATTCTAGTATATTTTTTTTTTTTGGAAATTTTATAATTTTGCTTTAAAATTCTGTTACGAGCGGGATCTCTCAAATGACTCCACCCTGTTAAATACGCCTTGAGATCAATGTCGGCTCTCTCATTGTCTCTTCATGTACTATTTTCTATTTTGTTCTCTCATATTTAAAAGGAACAAAAGAATTTCGTAAGTGTCAATTTAATAATAATAATAATATTTATTAACTTAATAATTAAAAATTACAAAGTTAAATCAATTTATACCATATACATATGTAGAGAGCTTAACTGCCAGGGCTATCAGCTCGAGCAAATTACATTTAAGTTTTGTGTTACAAAGGTTTAAATGACTGGGTTTTAAATTTAATAAATTTAACGAATTCAAAGATAATTCCAATGTTGTTTTCTATAACTTGTGTTAATAGTCCAATTGGAGTAGTGTGGATGAATCGGGTTCTAGCGTTGGAGAGGGCAGAACAGTCTGAGAGAATGTGTCTGACAGAGTGTTCTACTCTTCCACAGTAAGCACCCAGAAATTTAATCAGAAGTATGTATTTCATATTCTAGCAATGATAAGCCAATTTCCTCGAAATTTAAAACATGAATTCTGAAAATTGATTTACACAATTTTTAATTATACTTATGTACGAATTCGAATTTAAAGTATTTTATTTTTAATGTGAAATATTTTGAAGTGAACTCTTTTCTAATGGCACTTCATGCAGGACTGACTTTAAAATTATTCTTTTGGAAACCAATTGAAATTGTAAGTCCTTTCGTTTTGTATTTTTTTTTTTTTTAACACTACCACGAACCTAAATTCACATGGAATCAAGCTGAAATCAGTTTAACTAACAAATTTAAACAAACACGATCTTTTACCCGGGGTATGTCTTCCAAGTTGTCAAAGAACCTTGCCCCAGTGCGTGGAGACGTCATTCTGGCAGTGCAGGGAATTCTCAGTGTAAATTTTGGATTGATTCGACTTCCTTTATAATATTGCTTTTGTTTAGCTTCAGCTATAACGACTGAGCTGTAACGCTCAGTCGTTGTAGTCGTCCTGTTACTCCAAGCGCTGTTGAACATAGCTTTCACGGTATTATCAATCACATTGTATAATTAACCCATCGGCGGCAGTATCGTTACATCTGCTTCGTTATGATGCCCTATCCATATATATATAGCTGTACGATCGGAGAGCGCTTAGCGCTTTCCACTTCCAATTTTGAATAGTCGGTAAAGATAATGATTTCACAATCATGCGGTGAAATAGAAATAGGATTTCAATGGACCCATAGGAAATAATTGGTTTTATGGATAATGTATGGTTGCAGTCCCCAGTTCGTTCCAAATGTTCTCTTTCTTTTTGCCAGTTTGAGACAATGGACCCATTCATTATATGAAGTAACCCACTGATATATCACTAACGTCACGGCAATCAAAGCAAAATTCTTATGCTCGTGCATAATTTATTGTAATGCATTTCACTTTATTTTTTCACAGTTAATTATATTTTTTCTATTTATTTTATGTTCACTCTTTTTAAAATTTCATTATTATTTTCTACACACACACAAACACATACATGCTATATATATTTACAAGTAGATGTACTTTTTCGCAAGAGGAAATTGCTGATTCCGCCTTAGTTACATTTTAAATATACATAGCTACAATTTGCACAACTTCCGTTTTATGTTTCTGGTTATTTATACTTTTTTGATTGAAGTTTCATAAAAGGTTATCTATAAATAAAAATGGTAGGTATCATATTTCTTTTCACTTTTTTCATTTTTCTTTGATTTATACTATTTTTAACTAAAAATATTATTATAAATATTGCCAAAGGAAATTGTAACTGTAAACTTTGAAGAAAATAACAAAGGAAAGTGCAAATATAAATATAAATATGAAAGCGGAAGTAAAATTGAATTAAAGAAAGTAGCATGACAATATTACCTGAAATGTGATTAAGAGAACCGGAGGGTTCATTCAGTTTATAATGCATATGTGACACTACCGAATACATGGCCAAGAAAAAATATTGTACATGCTTTGGTATAGTAATATTTAGAGGCTTAAGGCCACCTTCTGATCTAGATTTTTCAAAAAAATTATTTTTTTTTTTTATATTTCAAAAGTATAGGCTTTTAAAAGTATACCGTTTCGTATCAATATTTCCAGTATTTCGACTTCTACAGCCTATTTAGCAGGTTAGCACAGAAGCAGGTAAAAGGGCAAACCGAAGTTTAAACTCGAAACTTTATTTTCTGCACGGTGGGACACAAAAAACAAAAACTACTCGACCGATTCGTCTCAAATTTTACTATATTATTCAGAAAACTAGTGCTCATCGCAGTAACTAAAAAAAACTCTCTACGTTGAATATTTCTTACTTTTTACATACAAAAAGTAGTGAAAAAACGGTCTGTTTTCGTAAAGTAAATTTCAACAACGCGCCATTTTGTCAATTTTTTTTTTTGTCATTTTAGTTCCTACGACAACTACACACATACTGATTGAAATTTTGTTTATTTTAGATCAGTAGAAATTCCAAAACATGACCCACCAGCAAGATCCTTTTTTTTTTGAAGAGGGCAACTTAACACCAATTTTAGTTTACTTAAAATTATAATTTTTTTTTTAATATTTTTGTATATTGTTAAAGTAAATAATAAAATATATCTACAAAGTTTAAATACTATTACTCATTATTTTAATTAAAAAAATAAACCCTAAAAACTCGTCAAATTCAAGGGCGCTAGACCAGAAGGTCCCCTTAACAACACATTTAAATACCATTCTATAGAAATGAAGAAGTATACATATTTTAGTGATATCAAGAACAATTGCTGGTCAATCTTTTTTTATGCTATAAAGGGATTAGTTTTTTATATGCACTTAAACTCGATAATGGAGGTTATGCGCACGATTCGATTCTTCAGAGTGCTAGTTTTCTCTTTGAGAGAACTGTGAATTTAAGTAATTTAATTAAATAGTAAATTTTTTCCTGAAGTATTTTTGAGACATGCTAGAATTATTAAACAGTCTCAAATTAGCCAAATTATTTTCATGATACTTTGTAAGAGCTTTAGAATTTAAAAACGGAGGTGACAGAAAAAGTAATGGAGGTGGAACGCTGGTGCACAAGCTTCGGTTTCGCAATAAATAGATTAGTGCCAATAATTTTAATCTAAGAAGCGTCTATTGCAAAAAAGTTTTGTTGTATTGAAAAAAACAGTCTCCAAATAGGAAGCCATATCGTTCAGGCTTCATTTTCTATACACAATAGAAGCTCCTTTAAAAAAAAAAGCAAATTTGAGTGGGCGAAATCAAGTGAGCAATGTACCTTCCAAACTAAACTATTTGAAAGTTTGTGTTAAACTCGGATTTCACAAAGGATCTTTTAGTATGATGATCTTTGTGTGATTTCATAATTTTTTATTGGCTTTAATTTTTTTTGGAAGATTTCGTACGAAATAAACAGAATCACATCCTGAACATCACAATTAAAGGACTTCAGAACTTTGGAGATCGGGAAGATAGTGATTCTCATCCCTAGCTTTATATTGACTGTCATACAAGCGATACTTCTAAAATCTATTCGATTTTAGTGGGAAGTCAAAATTTAAAGTTTTAATAGCCTCAAAAATAGCTGATGCAAAACATAAGTCAACCAGAAAATGTTTGGATTTTTTAAAAATAATTTTAAGCAATTGCTTGGGTTTGGAGAAAAAATTAAAACCTTCCCGTTGATAACCTCTGGGTCCACTAGAGCTCAGAAGTAAACTACAAATATTGTCGTAGTCGTTAATGAGGCATTCTTAATGCTAAACGTTTCGAGTGGTTTTTCAAACTTAGTATTCTAACAATAAGGTTAAGAACATTTGAAAAACAATAGGTTGGTAATTAGCTGTACTATTGCTTGCGTAGAGTGTTTCGAATATCTCAGAAGCACTGATGCATAATGTTGTTCCGATACCAGCATGTAACCGGTACCAGTATTTATTAAAAGTCTCGTTGGAAAATATCGACTCATAGTGATCACCGTAGTTAGTTTGCTGGACTCCTACGCAGAGTCGAGTTCGATGCTAGGCACGGTCTAAAAATCAAAACTACATAATAAAAACTTTTCTTCACTGCACCACCTCTTGGCTGGCAATGGCTAACCTTTGCTAGCCCTTGCATTCGTGTGCAAATATATGTAACTCAAACAATATGAATGGACTCGAAAAGCTAGGATTAGACCCTCCATGAGTTGTTATATCATAAATGAAGAAGTTCAACGAGTAATTGAAGTAATGACGCAAACAAACATTTTCGTAAACTGTGTAGTATTATTATTATTATTTGAAAGAGGACGACTCGAAAGACAGGCACTCCGACCTATAAGATCTATTGTACCAAAGCCCCAAGAAAGAAAGGCAGAGAGAAAGAAAGATAGATAGGAAACATACCCAAGCCGAGAATCGAACTCAGGTCTCCAGAGGTAAGAGTCTGGCACTCTGCCACTAGACCACAGTGGCGATGGTAGGACCTACAGTTTAACGCCGATTCCGAACGGCTGTATGGCAATTTTTTATCAGCTCGAAGGTTTTGCCATTACCAACCAAGGTGTGTACTTGTACACATTCTTATAATTCTCATTCACTTCATATCGATAGTGAATATAAGAAGTTTATGAGAATTAACCACCAGACCAAGACGGGAATCGAACCCGCAACCTTCTGAATGAAAGTCTACTGCACTATCCACTAGACAATCGAGGTCGTCTTAAACTGTGTAGTAAAATCTGGTTGCTTTATTTATTTACTAACTAGCACAATGAACTCGATTCTCACCAGAGTATTTGCATAAAGTCATTGAGTTAAAAAAAGTATCAAATATTTACTCGTAGTTACTTGTATCGGTCCATTACTATTGATGCACAAAGTATGTCAAAGAGACTAGATAATCATTCCTTGATTAAGTTTGTAGAAATAGTATTATACAAATTTTCAACGATCACTAAAATAAGACACAATAGAACTCATAGATTCAAAAAAGACACCCGAGTTTCATAGGAATATCCACTGGGATAACTGTTTTTCGGTATCTGTTGACTAATGTAGTCTATTTGCATTTAGAATTATAGAAATTAAGATTTTTTATTTTTAACATATTTTGCTAAAAATAACATAAATGCTTTTAACTTATTTTAAAAGAAAAGTAAATTTATTTTAAGATGAACTTTTTTTTTTTTGCTAGTTTTTTGCAAACCTATAATTTTAACAATTCATTTAAAAAAAAAAAAAAACATTTCAAGCACAAAAAAGATTTCAAATTCTAAAAAAAATACAGAATTTCGCGAAAAAAAAATTAAAACAACAACAGCATGTCATATTTTCATTTGCTTCGGTTTTCATTTTTTTTTTTTTGTTTGTTCATTATTTCATTTCATTGATGAGTTCACAAAACGACCTTCATGCAAAATGTAAGTAAACTTGAAAAAAAAAACAATATTAGTATTATACAGATATGTACACATATATGTACATATATACATCTATATACACTAATCTATATTCATGTATTTGTGTATAATACATACATACACATGTATACAATATATAAAATCGTTTAACGAAAACATACCAAACCGGATTTTGAGGCACTACACAACGTCATTATCACAATGAGAATTGAGGGTGCTGGCGAGGCCGGATGGCGGATGGCTATGATGATGATCATCATCATTTCATACAACTGCCTCATTCATATCGCAATGAATAATAAATTTTTGTTTCTTGAATTTTTTACTTGTTTTTACTTTACTTTTTTTTTGTTTAATTTGCCAAAATATATAATAAAAACAAACAATAAATTCATTTTTACAACTCTCGATGGGCACAACCAACAACGACAACAATCCGATAATTGATCTGCTGCTACTGTTCTCTCATTCACATTTCTGTTTTTGTTCTTATTGTTGTTGCTTTTTTTTCAATTAAAGCACACGTTTTTTAATATTTCATTGTTTTTTTTTTTTTTTGTAGTATGTACATATAAATCGTAAAAGTGACAAAAATTCATACATGCATACATCCAGAGAAAGAGATTTGTATGTTTCTTTTTTTGCTTTTTATATTTTATTATGTATTATTATTGTAGCTGTTGTTGTTGTTATTGTTGTTTATTTACAATTGCTTATATTATTATCATTGTGTAAAATAAACAATATAACAACAATAATAATAATAAACAGGCAAAAAAAAAAAAACAAATCTACAGCAAAAAGTTAAACAAAACGTGCTTTAACTATCTTTTTGTTGCTTTTGACACAAGTCTGTTTGCACATATGAATAAACCCAAGTACATATAAGTATACATTTCCCTATAATCTTTTATATGCTTACAACACAAGTACGCGCATATACATATATATTGCACGCTTATGTGTATTCATTTTATCTTATCTTCACATTCATACATAGTATAGAAATTTTGTTGAAAAAGCAAAATATAACATTTATTCATTCATTCATTCTTTCAGTCATCCATTCATTCATTCATGATTTAATCGACCGGAAGTAGGTAACACACTTATAGACATATATTCTTCAAGTGGACACTGGCATAACGTGCGCTTTTGGACTTCTGCTTCAGCAAATAGTGCATGGCTCTTGCTATTTTATAGTAATGCAATTTTTTTGAATGTTATTTTATTTTTTTCATTCACAATTTGAATTTTTCAAAAATTCCATAATCTTAACCGCATGTTGGTATTTTTTTTATCATTCATAGATTTATTAACAATTTTCCTTTTATTATATTTGTTTGGTGTGGAATATTTCTAGTCTGAATGAAATGTAATATTTGCTGTTACTATTAATACATACATATGTATATCCAAAGCTAATTAAGCTGCACAGCCCAATACAAAATATAATATGAGATTCTAGTTTACTTGAAAGAACATTCACAATCTTTGTAGTTTGCAAATAGGTATATAGATACAGGTATAGGCAGATCTTGGATTTGGATTTTAAGTGGACTGATTTTGCTTAATCATAGGTATATATTAAACATTGATAATTGATATTCTAAAAGCGTCGATTTTCTTCATGGCGATCTGAAATATGTTTTCAAACGTTTTCGAATTGAAAATTTTTACTTTGCAGTATGTCTTAAATAGCTAATATCCAAAGAAATATAAATTGTCTGGAACAATGGCAACAAAAATGTGAATTAAAAAAAAATATAGGCAAAAATCGGACCAATAACGAGCTCCAAATCTAAGTCAAAAGGAGATACAAAATCAGAACAAAATACAGGCCAAACCTCAGGTGGAAATTTGGACCAAATTCATACCAAAATTCATACCAAAATTCAGACCAAAAACCGAAGCAAGCAAAACGTAGAGTGTTATTAAGACTAAAAATCAAACCTAAAAAAAGTTTAAAAATTAGAATATAAAATTAGACCTAAAACAAATCAAAAACCAGACTCAAAACAATGGTTATGTTTATAATAGGAATCCACACAAAAAGAAAATATTTTTGATGATTCCAAAAATATTTCGACTCTTAATGCTACAGCATTAATCTGTCGTTAGCTGGATTGTTTGTGAAAATCGTATTTTGTATGTGAGACTACTTTACACTAAATGAAATGCCACAAATAATACAAAGCTCAAATTGTAGGTATAGTCAAGCAGAAAAAAACTGCATACTCAGAATTTTGAATTGACCCTCAAAATCTGGACTTAGGGTTGAAAACTACATTTTTGCCTGTAACTTTATTTTTAATTATCCGATGAGAAAGTTTTCTTATGTTATTCAAAAGAGAACATTGGGCTGCTTACAGCGATATATATATACACTGGCGGTCACAAAAACCGCACCACTTGCAATACTGCTGCAATTTCGGTAATATTTCCTAACTTAGCCCAAATTTCCCTTCCATTGTAAAGGAGATTCTCTTGTTTATGTTTTAAGAATGTATTTAAATGGCATGTACCATTTCTTGTTGCGCTTGTTTGGCGAAAAGAGAATTTTTGACAAAGTGCCAAAAACAACTGGAAAGTATAAACAATTGTCGCCGCGCCACCAAAAGGTCGAAATTTTTGTTCGCAGGTATCAAGGAGTGTCATAAAGTTAAATACCTGAAGAAATCTCATGCCTACATTCGACTGCTGTTGGACTGATCCAGAAAAAAAGGCAATTTGTACCCGCTTGAAAGAACAAAAGGATAAAGAAGACTATGAAAGACAAATACGAGAGAAAACAGCATAACCTGAAAGAAAACCATAAATTATAGATTCAAAGGTGCAGTCACAATAAGGACTGAGCTGAAGAGCTATTACATCGTGAATATAAATGTCGAAACCTTACGCAGAAAGCAACGAAAGTTCGGTCTGTGTGGGAGATCATCAGCCAAAAAGTCGTTGTTGACGAAATGGATGGAAACAAATCGCCTGGCAAGGACTAAAAACTACAGCAATTGAACTCTGGCAGACTCGAGAAAAGTTATATGATCGGGCAAATTAAACTCAATTTTTTATGCGCATTTAATCTTTGGATTTTTCATACTACATCCGGGGTCCCTTATGCTATATTAAAGGGATGTGAGCTCCCAATAATATGGTTAAAATTTTATGGAGCCATTGCTGTAAGCAAATTGTGGTGCGCTTTTCCTCATTAATGACGTTATTTTCCCGGAAGACTTCTGCGGCAAGGTTTAGTTAGTAATTATTGCCTAATGTTTGATAACTTTAGAAATAGGTAAAAAGTTAGATTATTGATTCTTATTTGTTTGCAGACTCAAAATGTTTCCGATGATGTTAGAATTTACTGGCGGGAATGATCAAGTAGCACGGTTTAAGTCCGATAGAGCACCTCTGTCATATAATGAAACGGAAAATTGCTCAAAACATGCCAAAGAATAAAAAATTCCTAGTTAAAATTCTGAAAAACGTTGGGTATTAAAAAAAAAAAAATTCCATTCACGATAACGGCCATAAGAAAGGCTAAGAGAGGGGCACCATCAAAGTAAACAATTTTGCTTAAGACTTTATTATGAAACAAATTAATCTTAGTTTACACCTTCAAAAAAAAAACAAATATATTTATTTTTACATACTTTTAATTAATACCCTCAAAAACGTGAAATTTTGTCCATATTTTTGTTTTATTTAAAAAGTACTAAAATTTGTGTGTATGTATGATGTTTCTTTCGCAATTTTGTTCATTTTATTCCCGAATATAAAAAAAACAATTACATTCACTAAAACAAAATCAAGTTTAGGTCCCATTTTAAACGATTTTCTTGAAATTGGTAGGTGGTGCGGTTTTTGTGACCGCCAGTGTATATACATATTTCCATTTTCACTCATATGAAGTTTTGAGTTATGCCATACCATTTTTCTGCTAGAATCATTTTTCTGTATGTGAATATGGAGCTAATCCGAACCTTGGTAAGTCTTACCGTTCTCTAGATAATGGGCGGTATCGGGTTTGCCTAAAGTGTTGGATTTAGCTCATTTTCCCTTACACATATTTTCCATATTGTTTTGGGAAAATCTCTGGTATTGGATTTATATTTATAGGCAAAACAATCGCAAAAAAACTATTTTAACTAAATTTAAAGCCTATAGATAAAAAAGTTCTAGAAAGTATGGTTTCTATCATGGAGTTACTGGTATCACATGAGTAATCACAATTTCTCAATCACTAAACATCAGCAATGATTTACGCGCTAATTAATGATTTTTGTTTAATGTGAGCAAAAGTCAAGTATGTTGATTATTTCATGATTTTCATTTCAAATATTATTTGCCTTTATGCAAAACTACGAATATATTTAAAAATACCAGAAAGGAACTGTCAAAAGTTCACAGTTCTTAGAAAACTTTCAGCTAAACTGAAATGAAGATTAATTAAAAGTTTTGTCTCGAAGGTATATGTACATATGTATGTATATATGTTTATATATGTAATATTGTAGTATATAATATTTAAATTTATTCTTAAATCAATCTATTAAATCAATTATTTATTTGAATCGCAAAAACGCAGCTATGTAGCTTTGGAAAGCTGGTGAGTTGAACTTTCTGAGTGTGAGCCCAAAGATTCCACAATTTCATACAGAATCTTTATAAAGTTTCACAAAATTTAGTATTAAACTTGAAATAAAAAAAATTCAAAAAATTTAAAATGAAAAAACTAAAAAATGATTAATTACTTTTGAGCATAAATTTCGCTCATCACGAACTCATTAATTTTGCATATCAACTTTCAACAGCACTTTTACTGTAAAACATATTATTAAATAAAAACTTTAACTAAAAAAAAAAAAGAAACAAAATATAATTATGTTGAAAACAAAACTTTATTTTTTGGATGCTAATTTCCATATGTCATTTTTTAGTGGTATGTAGATAAAACTTTCAAACGTTAAAGAAATATATCTAATGAATTTTTTAGCATTTAAACAAACGAATTGATTTAAGTTGCTAAGCTAAACTTTACTCTAAACATAGCCCAGTTTGAGAAAACTAACTACTTTCCAAATATTAATTAATTAATTAATTAATTAATATATGTAGAGCTAGTACTATGGACAGTCTACAGCACTTCCCCTCAGAAACACGAATCTATTTCGAAACAATTTATATTTAGGTAGTCGAACCACTTGCTATATCTAATATAGTAGAATAATATATCCTAACAATAGTCAGTTACCTCCGTTCAACATACATATATGTTCAAGTAACTATGTGTGTGTGTGTGTGTGAGCATATTTCATTGAATCGAGCAGCATATTGAGTGGAAAATGAAACAAACAAAACATCAATCAACTTCCGTTCCACAAAAAACACAAGCATAGCATTTGAGCAAGTCTTTGGTAGTTGTAAAAACTGTAGTAAAATTGTTAAATAAAATGTCACCAATCAAAATTGTGCGACAGCAACAACAACAACAGCATGAGTATGAATGATATCAACATTAATGTAAATGTGTTTACCCAGTGGGCGAAAGAAAACCATCAAGCGGAACTTTTACACCAATCTGGAAGTTTTATTGTTAGTGTATTAAAAATCAACGAAATTTCAACGAATGCTTCTTTTTTATGCAGCGAAATCGAATCAATTAAAAAATAATAAAATTTAATATAAATGAAATTGCTCTTATTCTTACACATTGAGCTTTAATTCGTTCCTTTTTTGTGTCGCTTTTGGGTACATGTGCTATACACATAAGAAACGATGCAGAATTGACTCTTATTCGATGTGCTTCCAAATTACTTTAAAATGTTGCGCTTTAAATGAGCATCCCATAAATGTTTGCTCTTTCGCGCATCTATGAATAAATAAATATTGTACATATATTATTTTGATGAACGATGATGCTAATGATTTCTAAGGAAAATGAAAAATTTCGACTTTTCCATTTATATTTATTGAGCAGGAGAAAACGAGTGGTGAGGAA
Organism: Toxonevra muliebris; assembly: GCA_963691655.1. NCBI lineage: Eukaryota > Metazoa > Arthropoda > Insecta > Diptera > Pallopteridae > Toxonevra > Toxonevra muliebris. Next base: position 49,152,087 of record OY829326.1, on the reverse strand, counting down.
GTATGACATAGGAAATGAGCATAATTAATTAAAAATGGTTGGCAGAAAAAAGCGCAAGGCAAAAACCGTAACGCGGCATCGAAATTAATTAAAATTGAGCGTAACAAATTGAAAATTTCTTTAGGTTTCAATAAAAAAAAATTACTGCAAAATGCCCTAAATTTTAATAAAATTTTATATTTATAATGGAAATTATTTGCACTAAGTATAGCAGTTAAAAAAAAAAACAAACAAAATGAGTTGAAAAGATTAAATCTAAAGTAACTTTTAATGCATTTCATATTATAACTTAAATGAAAATTGGCAATACTAATCTTTTTTTTTGTTTTGTCCTATTTGATGAATGTAGTCTATTTTCTGTGTATTTTCTTTTTATTCAGTATTGAATATAATAGTTTCCTTCTCAAAGTGATTGAAAATAAGAAAATGGAGTAATAAGGTTCGATAAAATTTGTAGATAGTTTGATATTGGCTTGTGATTTTGTACAAGCACTTCTAATGCTATTATGGTTTAGGAGAGAAACCCTTATCTATCTCAGGAAATATTTTTCATTACTCAAACACTGATTTCGAAATGTACATTCATATCTATGTATATCACTTGTAAAATTAACTTATTTTTATAAACAAATTTAATTGATTGTGAAGCGATCATTAGATATTGCTTTTTGAAATATCTTCATTAGAACTTATTGAAAGATAATAATGGATTTTTTGTTTTGAGTAATGTTGTTGGAATTATAACTTCTAAACTTTCAACAAGTACGCGGGGGAGGCTTTAGGAGTTTAAACCCCTCACCAAGGCAGTTCTATTTTCATTTTGTGTTTTTTTTTTGTGAATGCAATATAGTTTAGTGAAAATCAAACCGACTTTTATGCATACTGAATATATTTGTAGTTGTGATAGCTGAAATATCTTGCATTTGGAATGATGCAGGACCATTTGCACCATATCGTGAATAGGGCTAATGTAATTTAAATAAAAGTTCATATTAGTCGCACTGAGTAATTAATACCTTAAATGATATATATTCGTACAAATAAATCTCTTTTTCTCCTGCTACAATAGCAGTGCAAACTTGAACAATCTCATAGACGTGAGCACCATTGGTATTTATTAGCTCACGTTATCGCGAGTTGACTGTATATTGTTGTATATTCATGAAGGTCGCTTAGGAAGATAGTAATAGTGGGGAGTGGATTTAAGTGTAGGCAAAGTAGGTTAGGTTTTCTTATACAAATGTATTTCTATCCAAAAAATATATTTATTCTTAAGAAAGATGAGAATTTTAGTCATATCTATGAAAATAAAAGAAAAGAACACATATTTTACCTTTTTAAATAAAAAAATTTCTTAAGTTTTCATAATATAAAATATTTTTTTAAAAAAAAATTGTATACTTATCGATATGTTTATAATTACGTCATATAGTATTTCTTTAAGGTATTCAGAAATTTTTCATAATTCAACGCTTTCATTCCAAACCTACATTTATGGAAAATTTTCCCCTCTCTTTCTCTTTTAGTGTATGGCATTCCATTGTGTTTGCCTTGTTAAAAGCTGCGATTCCAGTTATAGTTTATGGAAACGAAAAAATGTACATTTTTGCAACAGATTTTTTTTACAATGATAGTCACAATTCTCATTGGAAAAGTTTATAAGTTGATCTATTAATTCAAAGGTCATATATGTAACTTATAACTGTAAAAAGTTCATCTATTTACTTTGCAGATTATTTTCCGTGAGTGTAAGTTTCTCCGTAAAATTAAATCGCCTCTCTTACAAAACATTTTCCATGAGTGTAAATTTCTTTAACACATCAATTTCTCAATATTTCTTTGAATTGAGTTGAGAAGAAGAAGAGGAAAGAGTGACGGGCGAAAAATGTTGCAAAGATGATTTTCAATAAAATTTCCTGGTGTGTGGGCGGGCGCGTTCAACGGAATTCTTCCTGCTTCTCTAAAAGAGGAGCAAATCGGCAGAGAGGGAGGCATTTTGAAGAAAATTGATGCAGGTTGTACGCATAAGAGAGAAGCGTGTATACTACGGGATTTCATACTCACATAATTTCGAACAGCAAAATAACAATAAAAACAACAACAACAACAGCAAAAACAAAATAAAACAATCATAAAGAAAATGAAATAAATTTCATAAAGGAAATGGCATCCATTAATATTTTCAGTTGTGCGTTTATTATTCTTTTGTATGTTTATACAAAAAATAAATAAAAATAAAAACAAAGAAAAAACAAGCAAAGAAAAATTCCTAAAACCGATATTTTCCATAGGAAAAACAAATTCATTACTTATAAGTGTAGCCATATGCTGAAGGGAGAGTGCGAAGGAAGTGGGTGGGGTTAACAAGGAAGATAAGGGGTGGGATGTGTGGTGATGTGTCCGCAAGCAGCAAATAACGAAAAAAGAAGCGTTCTTTCTATAGTAGATTGTTTAAATTATGGTATGTAAACAAAAGAAAAATTTTGTGAAACATTTTCAGAAAGAACTTTTTCTCTTCCTCTTTTTTTGAATTTTTCAATATGTTTCGCCGATTCGCTTTAAGCAAACTGTATGTAGTAGTGGCACGATAAATAAGTTGTAAGTATTTTTGGTATTTTAAACATTTCTTTTCCAAATAAACAAAGCAATTGTTTAGAAACTATGAAGTCATAAAATCTTATTGATACAATATTTTTGTTATTTCAGAGTGATGGTTCATTAATGCAGAGAAGTAATAGCAGCAACATATTGTAACTATCTCGTTTACCCCTGCATTCCATAACAACTTGCACTTCCACTACTACATATATGCACTATTGACATGTGTGAATGCATGCTTGTATGTATGTATGGATATGTAATACTACTTTAATGTCAGATGATGATAAAAATGACTCATAACTATTTGTAGTAATTAAAAATGTGTGCTGCAGTTTCTTATTTAAATTGTTTTTTGTTGTTGTAGCTTTTTTGTTTTTGAATGACTAAAATATGTACATAAATAAATTGTTTATAAAGTTTATTTTTGTCGTAGGATATATCAGCAGCACCGGCAGCGGCAACACGAGAAGCAACAAAGCGGCAAGCTTGTTTAATTTCAGTATTATTTTTTTTTATCTTTCATACACACACAATCAAACACGCCTTTTTCTTTCAATGAAATTTTAATTGAGTAACAATTTTTTCTTTATTATGAATCATTGACAATTCATTGAACTTGCAATAGTTGTTGGCCGTTGTTGATACAAGTGTGAGTTTTGCTCGTACACATCGTATTTGTCAATATTCATTGAATAAAGATGATATACTAATTTGTATATACGGTGTAAGCGGTGCGATGTTGTCATATTTCATTTATTAAAGCAATTGAGATATAAAAGGCTGGAAAATAACTGTAATCGTTTAATTGTAATTCCGTGTAAAATGCTTATTTAAAATGTTTAGCAATTTAGATATTAGAGATTATTCAAATTTCGAAAAAATTGAGCGCAGAATATTTCATTAAAAATAGTTTATCTTACTGTTTACACTGCTTAGCTTCAATCTTCAGTGTTTTGCTCTACCAGTTTTCAACTATATCTAAGATTTAAATTTGTGCACTCAAAATTTTGTTTTTGGCCAATATATCATCAAAATGGCGCTCCCAATCATGTTAATTAAATTAGTTTGCAACTAATCGAATTACTTTAGCCAATGATGTGATGTAATGGCACCAATAAATCAAACCTGCAGATGAACAGAAAAATCCTTTCACCAAAAAAAAAGAGAAGACATTTAATAAACTCACAAATAAACTAATAATGTCACTTGCTATGTTGCCATATTTCCAATGACCTAATACATTTCAAACTTTATTTTTGTTCTGTAGTTTTGTTTGGTTGAACATTGCAAGTATTTTTCATCGCTAAAAAAAATACGAAAATGTCAAACAGTTAATCCGAGACATTTTGTAAAAAGCATACGTTCGAATGAATTAACGAGTATACGGGTATGTACGTGAATATATAGACAAAAACTCATCTCTCACAAGGGACTTATTGTAGGAAAATGCCATAAATTTACTTTGAATTTTAGGTGTAAGGGGAAGTTGCGTCATATGCGTAGCGTGTGTGTTTTGTGTGTTTTGAGGGAAAATTTCTATTTACATTTTGATTGATGGCTAAAAGATTGACCTTTTCTCGGACAAAACCACAATATAGAAAGTAAGCACACACACACACCATAATCTTACGATGAAAATGTCATTTGCTCTTGTAGATTATTCGCATAAAAGGACATTTAATGAAATTTTGATTGAAAGAAGCTTTTATTGAATGAAAATGTTAACTTTAAAATTACAATGCAGTATGTATATTTTAAAGCGTGTTGCGTTGTCAAGTTTCAGATTAGCAGTTGTGTACAATATTTAACTAGAATGTAGGCGAATACTGCTCAAGTTCCTAGATAGCTGCATAAATTGATAAAATACTTAAATTATTTGAAATACTTCTATTTAAATTATTATTTCGTAAAATACCCGAAATTTGATTAAATATATCTTAGAAACTAGAGGACCCAAAGGAGTGCGATGTAAGCAACTCAATGTTATGTTAAAAATATAGTAGAAAGTATCTAAATATATTAAGAAAAAAATTGAGACATTAAAATAATTTAATATAGAAATTCCTCAGTTTCTTTTATATATGTCCGTTCAATATTGCAGTTAACATATTTACGTTTAACATCGTGATGTTGTCGAGTTTCATTGTCAAATGTTGCATATTTTCGACGTTTTATAGAATTCTAGTTGTTTTTGCAATGCATGAGAGAAACACTAAATAACAAACTTTGCGACGTTGCCTATTTTCAAACTGAGTGTTGCCCAATTTCAGCATACAAATATTTTAATGAAAATTCCACTGAAAAAAGCTTGAAACATTTAGAAGCATTTTTTGAAAATTTAAAATTTAGAATGTGGCGCCAATCAATAACTCATATTGATGGACACCACATTCTATTTCGCTAAAAATCTCATACATTATAATCGTTGCTCATAAATAAAAAGCATTTCAAAAGAATCATTCATTTTGATCTCTAGCGACGCTAGTGTATGCAACTAAGCATTGAGATGTTGTCAAAATCTCAATTCGAGCTGCATTTTTTCGCAGCTTTAATTAGTTTACTTCACGTGAGTTCATGTGAAAAAAAAAAGCTAAATGAAAATTTGCAGTGTATGTACTTATAAACTACAACACACAACGACAAACTTAATCACATTGCCATAGCAATGTTGCATATTTTAAAACTTTTACACCAAGAAAAAAAAAAACTGTGATTTTAACAGTTCACCGCTGTTGTTAAGAAAATCTGTTGTATTGAACGAAATTTGTTTGATTCAACAGTTTTTTATTTTGTATTGACAATTTTCGTAACATCTCATCTGTTGAATATTTAGTTCATAACCCTGCCAGACAGGGTTAATGGAAACTCTAATACAGTAACAAAATTGTTGGCTTCCACTAACACAATTTCAAATTTTTATACGGTCTATTTTTAGAAAGAATGATAAACAAAGAGAGCCTGTTTGAGTATTTCAAATTTGTATATCATACTCTCTCTTGCATAGTTAACTCTTTACGGTTAGGTAGGGTAAAAATTGTTCCAACTTTTGCTTAGTTTTTTATGCATGGTGGGATATATTTTAACCCACCTTAAAAAATTGAAATCACTTACAGTCATATAGTTTAACATTTTATTTACAGTTTCTCATTCAGTTGTCAATGCTATAAACCAAAAAAAAATCTGTGCAACTGAAGTTTTTATTTTCTTTAAAATCGTGTCCCTCAAAGAGTTAAAAAAATATTAATTAGTGCTTGAAGCATTGAAAAAGTAAAACAAAAAAATTCGATGGAAGTAAAGTTGGTTATGTGGCACAGTTGGTAAGCGCGTTGTTTGACAGTCATCATGAGAATGTTGTTCGGCCACAGGTTCGAGCCTGGGAAAAAGCATTTCAAGAAAAAATAATTTAAAACGATAATAAATAATAAAATAAATTGAACAAAAAACAAAAGTGAACTCTGTTATATTAACAGACAATGTGCTGTTGCTGTTGCATCGTTTAGAAAAATAGTAACTGCCAAAATTCTTTACGCTATAGCCTAGAGTTTAGAGTTGTGGGTGGGGTGGACTTAATTTATTAAAAAAACAAAATGTAAAAAGAAAGTTGTGGGATTTGAAGCTTGGCCACAAGTGGCTGCGTGTTTGCTTGCGCACTAGACATCTAGGCTATAGCGTGACTAACATGGGCGTCATCACCGATCGAATTTGCCAATCGTGTCTTGAGGACGACGATACTACGGAGCATTATCTTTTTTAACTGTCCGGGGTTCGCCAGAATCAGATTAAGGCTATTGGGTAGTGATGTATTGAGTATGAATGATGTCCATAGTCTCCCTCTTCCTGAGCTTCTACGGTTCATCAGTGAAACAAAGAAGTTCGAGGTTGAGAGACCCTAGACATTTCTTCTTCCCATTCATCCCCACATAACTTTCCTCTTTCTCTACTCTCTTCTACTGGTTCTATCCTTGGGTATAGCACAATGGTCCTCGTTGACTGAGTGCTTTGGTTAAGTCCACCCCACCCACAACTCTAAACTCTAGGCTATAGCGTAAAGAATTTTGGCAGTTACTATTTTTCTAAACGATGCAACAGCAACAGCACATTGTCTGTTAATATAACAGAGTTCACTTTTGGACGGGATTAAACAGCAAAATCTGTTGCTTTAATATCGCTTCCTTTTGATATAACAGCATTTTTTCCCTCAGTGTATTAAGTTAATTCCCAACTTTGCTTGTGAGAAGAAACCTCAATGAAAAAGTTACATGCACGATCAAAGTTAGATGATTTTTCTCTATTTTTGTGTTAGTTAATGAATGAATGAACAAAAAAAAGAGCACGAAAATGGCGCACAAAAATGAAGCGAAAAATAATAATGTTATTATTGTTATTTCTTTTATTTTTTTGTTATATAGTTAGTAACAAAAGCTACTTATACATACGTATTTTCTTATTAGCATGTGTAACGAAGTGTAACAAGTAGTTAGTTTTTTTTTGTATGGTATCTTTGACAACAATAGTAACAACTACTTGAAAGAAATGTAAAATTTTTTATGTTTTCAATGTGATAACACTAATATTATGAAAATTACCAACAATAATGGGGTATGATGAATGAAATTGCTTACTTTTCACAACAAATTTTTCTCCTATTTTTTCTCTCTGGCTTTTCTTTTTGTGCGAAAGAGTGAGGGGACACCAACCAATTTAAGATTTCATTCATAAAATTTTTTGTAGTTTGTACTTTGTCTTTTACATTCATAAGTATATATGTATGTAGAGACTATTGTAGCTAGCTAATTATGTAACTTGTGCAAGTGGAAAGAAAGAAGTTAAATTCCATTACACAATATTACAAGATTTACCTGTGTATGTGAGTTACAGAAGATTTTTTCGAAAAAAAAAATATTCATAAAATGAGTAAACAAATTTTGTTGAAGAATTTTTATCTTAATGTATTTTTTTTTTTTTTGTTACTACCATTTAACTCACTTTAGATTTTGCTTCTCAACCATACTAACTGTTGTTGTTTTTCATTATTTTTGCAATATTTTCTTGTAGGCGTTTATTATTATTGTAGGTAAAGCTTATATAAATATAAAGAAGCATGTTTGATTTTAGTAGCTTTGCAGTCGTCAGCGTCATCATCAGCGTTGCCGTTTATTTCAACTTATTTCAACTGAGTTTTTTTGTGCATTTATAAATATGACTGTAGGTGTATATTTTTACATACGTACATTCTCTACATCACGGCGTTGTTGCTTTTTTCTACTGTGTAGGCGTTTTCTATCAATTTATTTTTTTTTTTATAATTTTGCACTTATATAGGTACACATATTGAAAAATAAATTTAAGTATTAGAATTTTGTTTTCATTTTATTTATAAAAGGATTTCTGTCAAAAAAAAAAAAACAAAAACAAAATGATGTTCTTTGTAAAAACTAACGCACTTTTTTGCTTGTTCGCTAGAAGTGTTTATGGTTGTTGTTTTCTTATTTCTGGTAAGTTTCCAAATTTGGTAAACGGAAATATAGCTTGAAGGCGTTTATGTTGAAGACATACTTTTTGAAACTTTTTTTACAATTTTGGAATTTTTCACGTGGGAAGTAAACTTTTTCTTGGAATCTGAGCAGTAGAAGATTTTGTTATTTTTAGCATTGCACACAATATTTTACATAACTTCAGACACATGTTTCATTTGCATAGACTCTATTCCATTTAGCACATTGAGTGGCACGTTCGATGTTTTTGTACGATCTAAATAAGTTTCTGCGAACGGGTAACGTATGAAATGTTTTTTCTGCGATTCGTTCATCAACAGTTATACCGATCATTCTTGAAACTTAAGGAATTCAGCTTTCTAAGTCAATCCAAATTTAAATCGGATTTATATAACTAGGTGAGAGCTAATAAGACTCTCTTCTCTCTGATATCTATCGTTTATAATCTATAAAACAAACATATCACACATTGATTCTTCAACAAAAGTTGCAGTTCAACCATAATCTACTTTTTCAAAAATAACAAAGTTCTGAAAGAAGACCCTGGGAGAGCACAAAGGAAAATTTAGCGTGTCCTGGTAATTTAAATAAAATAAAACATAACATATCTTGGTTACTTTTGCATCTAAGATAATTTAAATGTTCAGCGATTTACAGCAAATTTTGTATAATATTTATGTGGATAATATATGGTGGGATGGCGTCTAGGTTGGAACACTGCCTAGGTTGAAACACCGCGTTTTTCCGGTTTTTTTACATTAGAGCTATCTACGTTTGAGTGCAAAATTGTTTCTCGCGACGACAGCAAACTTTTCATATCACTTAGATTTCAGAGTGCGAACAGTGTTGATGTGTCACGAAACCGAGTAAATGTAAACAATATACTACTAATTTTCTACTACTCGATCTCATATCATTGAAACTTAAGTACATTGTTAAATAGTGAATGAAGTGTTTTTTTCGACAATACGAAAGATTTTCTATTTATCATTGTGTAAATGCTTAAGTATGTTAGTGAGTGTATAAATAAAATGGGAGAAAGAGAAGGTACATAAAAATTAAATAAACATATTTGCGCATGTTCCGGAAAATTCAACTTTAAGAAATATGTATGTTTGCTTGTGTATTGTATTTGTACTTCAACAAATTTTTTCTAGGAAAATAAACATTGCAAATTAGATTTAATTTGAATTTCATAACTATTAAAAATGATATTCTTTTTTCAACAATAGCAATAAAAAACATTTACACTCATCATGACAACAACTTTATGCCTCCTTTTTCACACACACACACATAAACACAGCGTAAAGTATATATATATATATGTAAATGCTATTACGAATATGCCCAACGGTCGGTTTCTGATGCATATCTGTGGAAGCGTTTAAACTCGACCAATGCCTTCTTCTGTTTTTTGTATAATGCATGCCAGGGAAAATTCGTATTTTTTGCTTCCAATAGCAGCAAACTGAAAGTAGTATTGTTGTCGTGTATATAGAACCAAGAAGCGATATTGAATGAAATTTTCAAACACTCATATCGCTGTCTTAATTTGCTAAAGCCCTGACACGCATTTTTCAAATTTTACAGGAATAGCAAAAAATATTTTCGTATTTGGAGTATTGCTTCAAGAATTTGTAATTTAAAATAAAAGAGAATATCGTAAGTTTTCGGTACATATGAAAGTGGACACGCTTTACCATAATCCATCAAAAACTGGATATTGAAAAATTTGATGTTAGCGCCTTAGCAAATTAAGACAGCGATATGTAATGAATTTAAACTGCTTCCAATATGTTCTTGATGATTGCGCTTTAGATGCTCACCAACGTGAGAGTACATTGATTTTTACCGCTGGGTACATTGCATGCAATATGTGCGAGTTGAATTTTAATTGAAAGAGGTCAAGTTTGATGTCCATTTCCTGTTGACACCACAATCATTTCCACCCTCTCCATTTACCACCATCACCGCAAACATCATCATGCTTATCGTAATAACAATAGTGATGAACAAAAACAAATATTTAATTTAGGTTAAATGGGTGGGTGTATTGAAACATTTATAAGAGTAAGGATGATTAACCTCAATTTAAATTTGACTTGGGAAAGACGACACGAACTAACTACGATAATTTAATTTTGTACTTGTAAGTATATAAATTTTGCATGTAATTGCAAATTTTCAAGCTACATAATCATAATATTCTAGTACATATGTATATGTAAATACTTGGAATATATAAAATATTAAAAATATTATAAAGACTAAATATTTTTCAAAAATTTTCAAGGACCAATGAATCTAGCCCAAAATTGTAAATTTTTTGACAGAGTCTAATCTAAGAGATGTGTTGCTAGTTCAGCATGACAGAGTTATATATTAGCGCCTAATTTCCAAATAAAAAAATTCTTGAACTACTAGCAAATATTTCATTGGTGGTGTTTTTATTGATAGGACCACAAAACGAACGAAAGCTGCATTATATTGCTGGAATATTCATACCAGAGTGATTACAGCTTCCAAATGAGGACTTTAAACATCTTTGGTATATTTACTCACCTGAAAGTAAAGAAAAATAAATAAATATAAATTAATGGAAGTCTATGCAGAATTTATTAAAACTTATTCATCAATACTGAATTCTTCACAGTAGAATTTCAAATTAAACTTGAAAAACTTCTTCAAAATGTTAATTTTAAAAGTTTTAATAGAATATTTATATTCCAAACTTAGTTATTTTATAGTTTCTTATGGAATTTCTAACCTGCATGCATATATGAAACCACTAATGGATCCAAGGGTATGACTCCCCTTCTCGATAGATATGGTATTTTTTCTGCCATTATGATCGTACCCTATAACGAAATTTCTGGATACTCTGCTAAGGAAGTATAGTCTAGTATAGTATAGTAAAAATGTCACAAATCTTTGCCTTAGAGACTGAAAACTTCAATATTGATAAGTATTATGGACAAAAAAAAATTTCTCACAAGAAAAATAAGCTTCATTTTATTACGGATTGAACGTCAGTAATAATCGCTGTCTATAAATATTCCTTGGCAGTTCAGGTTGACTCTTTATGAATATAGGCCTAGGAACATGGGGTGCAGTTAGCTTCACGTGGTCAATTCTGTGTCCGCAATGTCTGTTGGAAACTTTTACTTACGTAGCTTATAAATCATTTTCCACCCATTCAAACATTATCCCATAGGGTGGATATATTACATTTTCCTTAATGGCTTAGTTGCATAATTTTTCCGCACTAGCATTTTTTAGTTCTTTGACTTATTTTTCGCTTAAGCTTACAATGAATACAAAAAAAATAAATGAAATTTTTGTTTATTTTTTGGTTCTGCAAATCTCAATGTCAACTAATTTTTTGTTGTGTTTACCACCCCGTGTACGGAAACATTTAAAAAGTCAAAAAGTGTCAAAATAAAGTTTATACGCAAAACGTGACCTGCCTAAAATAGCCGAAGCATTGAATTTTTCATTGAGACAATTCTTGCAAGCGTCCAACGTCCAAGTAGCACTCCGTACACTACAATATAAAAGTGAATAAAAGAAAAAGGTAAGGTGTGTCCAAGAGAATCGACATAGAGAGATAAGGCAGCAAGGAAAGAGAGAAAAAGCTAACAAAAAAAGCTACAAAAAAAATTAAACAAGAATTGCAAAAAATCACAAAAATATGCAAAAGTCAATTTATTTATGTAGGTATGTATGTAACCTAATTTGCATAATAAAATAAAAAAACAAACAAAAAATAAAAAAATGAAAGAAAAAAAAAAAGTATTCTTTAATAAACCATTTTGCCATTGAGAAACGTGTATGGAATTTCATAAATACATCTTCCCGCTCCCCCTTCCATTCAAAGCAATCTCTTTCTCATCATTCTTCTTTGCAAAACGACCAAGAATATTGTTAATATTAAAGCAACAAAGAAAATAATGGCGTGGCGGCGGGAGTCGTTAAAAAGCATAACAGAAATAAAGAAAAACAGCAGCAGCAAAAAAATAAAATGAAATCAAAAACAGGAAAGAAGCAAGACAATCTTCAGTTAAGCTTCCACACTCAACTTTAATTTGCACTCTCGCTGATAAAATAATGTACATAAATTGTTGTTTTTGCTGCTGTTGTTGTTGCTTTTGTAGCTCCTGCTGCTGTTGTATGTACATTTATGCATGTACACAAACATTATTATTGTTGTTGTTGCTGCATTTTATTACTAATTCCAAGAAAATTTTGAAAGAAGAAGGAATAAATGCTCGCGCTCATCCACAAAAAATACAACAACTACACGAAAATAGAATAAAAAAAAATATGTAGTAATTCAAATAAAAACTTGTGAAAAGAACAAATTTAAACCTCAAAGTCAAATAGCAACAAAGGGTATCCATTGAATTGCTGGCAAGGCAGTTGGGAAACAGGGTGCATCATTTTCTGGAAGAGCAAGATGACAAAAGTGTAAAAAGTAAAGTAAGGGGAGGAAGGAGAGTGCGTTAAAAACTTCTTTGATAAATTTATATTTGAAGAGCATATAAACAAAAAATGATTCCTGTTGAAGTTATAGACTATTGCAGTCTTTTTTTAAAAAGAGTTTTGCAGAAAAATTAATATAAAATTATACATTTTTAATAGGCATAAACATCGGAAATTGTAGTCGTTGTGATGGCTAGTGTACTGGACTGCCCGGTTTCTATGCTGGGCACGATCAAAAAACAAAAATAAAAAATACAATAATTTCTACACGGCACCATTTTTTGACTGGCAGGGGTAAACCTCTTAGAGTAAAAATCGTCTTAAGCCCAAACTCCACAACACCCGTTTCCGCGTTCTGCGTTTTCACTCGATTGCCATGGCTTGTAAAACGCATAGAAAAGTTTAAAATTATCAAAATTTGAACGCGCAGAGCGTAGAACGAGTGTTATGGATTTCGGATTTTAGTGCGCGGTTATTATTGAATTTTTGCTCTGCAAACACCATGAAATTATTGTTGCACCAAACACGAAGTGAGAAACTTTACTTACTTTTACATTGAATGCGATATGCTGGGTGTATCACATGCCAAGCACGCCAAGTTTTTGGCATGGCAATGTGCATTTCAAGAAAAAGCAACTCTGCAGCCAGCTCAATGTAACAAGCTCAGAGCAAATCTGCATTTAGCCTGTGAGACTAGTCTCATGAAACTTTTTGACATTCCCTTTTCTATCCCCCTGTCGTTTCTCTCCTCTTCCCCACACTTGTGAGAGTTTCATGCAACTAGTCTCATCGTCTAAATGCAGAACAAGTAGACCGAACACGAGAGTAAAATGTGATGTGCTCGCCGAGTAAAACTCAAGACCTTAGAAAACGTTTCACTTCGCTGTTCGAGTAAATAGCATTAAACAGCAGGTTCCTTCTTTCGTGTACAAATCTATACAGGGTTGGATTTTCTACATATTAGTTTAAGCAGGGGCGCCACAAGATTTAAAATGATTAGTACTTAATATTATTTAAAAAAATTGAATTCTTTTTCTTTTGTTATTTTACCGCAGTCACAATTTTACAATTTTTGCTTAACATTACATTGATCACCCTAAAAGTTAAATTCTTCCCTTCGTCAACCTATGTATTTCATTTTTTACAGCAGCAAATATTTATCGTTTTTCTATTAAAATACAATTTGCTTACTAGGGTTGCGGTTCAGAACCGAGCAAAATTTAATAATTTGGGTTTTAGCGCAGAACTGAAAGCAATAAATTTAGGTGGTTTTTGTGAACATCTACTTAGAAATAATAGTATGACCGGAAATTTAATTTTAATAAATAAAACTTTTGCCACATATTCAAATCCATACCGAATCAGAACGACCAAACTCCAAACTATAGGGTATTTGATTAGCAATTGCGCGAGGGATACGTTTGTAAGGAGAGCCTACCAAGTGTGGTAAAGTAGACCCATATGTACTGTAAGTACACAGTACATTAATTGATTCCCTTTAGGATTGATTAGTAATTTCTTAAAAATTAGCCAATTTCTTAGGACCAAGCAACTTTCTGGTTTAAGGATAGGTATGATAGTCTCATCTAAATTGAGCACTTTTCTATCTATCCCTTTGAATTTTAGTCCAAAAAAGTTTTATTTTACTGCTAAACTCACCAGTGATGCTTCAAACAAAAAGGCACATCTATTTTGTGATGCTTCCAAAAAAGAAGAGGATCATAGGGATCTTATTTCATCCGTCAATTTATTTAATTCAAAATGTGTATGTCTTGAATTTCAGCTTGTTTGGTTGAACGGTTCTTGGTCACAGATTTAGAACAACGTTTTGAGAAAAACGTGTTCTTCCTTAAGTACAATTTTCTTTTGTTTTGTAGTATCTCGTATTTAAAAATAAAATAGTAACCCCATGGTAAACTTCTTCCAAAAAAAAAAGCCTGGCTTCGGCCTTGCTACCATTTATGCAAATACAAGTAAAGGGAGCACAGAATTTTACGCCTTTCATTTTCACTGATCACGTTTAGTATGGAAATTTTCAAATATATGCAAAAATCACTGGATAAGAAATAAACTTTTGTGCACATACTATCTACATGAAACAGTATTTTCCCTATTTGTGCTACAAAACACATACATATGTATGTTACACACACACACTTAGTAAAAAGAAAACAACACATAGTGAAAGAGAATTGAACTGCAGGCACGAACGTTCGACCGCTCAACCGGTCGTTGTACGATGGAATTTTGTCGGATGTTCTTCTTCATAAGAAGCTCGTTGGTTGTTGGGGCTCACTTTCTCACTACACACGGCTACCCCGCCTTGCCTCACGCGCGTATTATAAACGACCGGAAATCATCAACAACGCCATCAATTGTTGCAAATTTCCTGCGTTTTTTCATTATTAGTATTGTTGTTGTTGTTGCTCTCATGTTGCTGCTGCTGTTATAGTTGAAATTTCTGTAGAAGCAAACTTTTTTTTTTTGCATGTGCTGACATGTACAATCATGTGCGACTTAATTTTCTTTTTTTTTCGTAGCAAACAAAAATTTTTACAAACAAATACATGTATACATATTTTATATGCCTGCATATAGTTATATGTATATTCTTTTTGTAATAAATAAAAAAACAAATATTTTTAACCCACACAGTTACTGACCCCAATATTGTTTTGTAACATTTTTAATAAGTTTCTAAATACTTTTTTTATGCATTTTTTTTTTCTCTTCAAAGAGTCGATAACCAAATATGGTTACTTGTCATTAAACTTGTCGCTTTGGCTTTTTTTAATTAATAATTATTTATTTATTTTTTTTTTTTTTTGTTTTTTTTTTCTTTTTCAATTTTAGTTACTACTAAGTAGTAAAATGTAAGCGTTGATTTTATTTAAAAAGGCGTCGTTGATACATTTCAACTTTGAATGTATGTGCGTGTGTGTATAGTATATAAATGTGGTGTTTGTGTCATTGTGTAGGCATTAAATTTTTAAATTGGTGGCTTGGTTTAGATACTGAAAGCTGCCAAAATAGCAGTAAAATTCAATTTATTAACTATAGCACTGAGGTTTTTGAAAAATATCAATTTTGGTAGAGAACTTATTTTTATTTCGTTGTAAAATATAATTAAGAAAATATATCATTTATTTTCTGTTTGATTCCACTTGGTTTCCTTCTTCAAATAACATACAACAACAAATTTCATCTTTCCTTTTGGCTCAAGGGTGACGTAGGGTGATTTTCATAGGATTCTTCCGCTTAAAACGAGAATCTATATTAAATTGTTCTATTGCAGTTCTAGAGATTTCCACCATTAAAATTGTGAAAAACGCGAGTTTCCCTAAATTCAACAGTTTATAAAATCTGCAGAAATCTGCGTTTCCATGTGCATTTCCATTTAATTTTTACAATTTGGTGAAGAAAATTAGCTCGAACAGTGTGAACCCTTCGCTCTCACTTTGATTTCTGAGGGAAATAATGGAGGAAATAATTCGCTACTACTACCAGATTAAACTCAGAATCTTCCAATTCAGAACTTAATATTCAAACTAAAAATAGTTAATTTAGTAGAACCAAAAGAAGTTTTATCGCTTCTTGGTATTTTTAAGCCGAGGAAGCTCATATGACAGGCTGAGAGGAAGAGCGGGATAAAATTTATAAAACAGCAAAAGTGAAATAATTTAGTGTGTCAGTGCAAGAATGGCATAAGTAATACGGTTTAGAATGAAAATAAAACGTAACAACAAAAATTGTATAACAATTCTTTCAGAGCAAGAACAGCATAGTTTTTTATTCCGTTTTCGCTCTGAATGTATTTCGTTTCACTTTTGCTCTGAACACATTTCGTTTTGCTTTTGCTCTTAAGTAAAATTATTCCACTTTTTTCTGAACGTAGAAGTTATACCACTTTTCCTCTCAGCCTCTCATATTTCTGAACCCTATTCAGTAGGATATAATTGGTAAATTTTTTGCTGGGCATTGATTTTAGTAAACTATACATACAAATATTTTACTAAGGGTGTTTTACCATATATTTTCTAATTTTTGCACCATTTTGTAAAATTTTAAACAACTAAAAACATTTGTGTTCTAAATTATTTCGAAGTTTTCGAATTTATGAAATCGTAGTTAAGTAATATGATGCAACAAAAACAAAACGATAAGTATGTACATAGTCACAATTATTTCTATATTGCAAAGCATACAAATTATCTCATTATAGTAAAGTAAATATTTTTATTTTCTGTTATTTCTTTTTTAATTGCCTATAAACTTGAAGTGTAGGTGGTTGAAATAATTACACTGTAAGAAATAAATATATGAAAAAAACAGAAGTCAGAATAGCTTAGTGAAATTATTTAGTGCTAGTCAAATATTTAGCATTAGTTTTTGTTGTTGAAAAAGAAAGGCCTAACGGATGCCGAAAAATTCCGGTAAACCATCCAATAATGCCAATAATATACTAAACTCAATCCTTCAAAGAGTCGAGTGCTTTAAATTATTATTATTATTTTTTTTTTTTTTTTTTTTTGAAAACGTGAAGTATTTTCTCATTTTATTATTCATATGTACAATGAGAAACAAAAGTCTGCATACACCGCAGCGCATTTTCAGTTTCTGTAAAATTAAAGAATCTAAAAAAAAATAGAGTTGCTGTTTTTTAAACAGTGACTAATTATTCATAAAAAAATTCTTCAACGGTAAATCAAACAAATTTGGTGCTGTTTTAAAGGTAAAAGATCAAATAAAAAAACAATTTTAAAATAAATAATTTTTGTGAACGGTACAGAACAATATTGATAGTGATTTTTGTACAAAAATCATTGTTGGTTGTAAATTGTTGAGCAAAAAAAAAAATTCTCAAAATTATATTTGTGGCTAGAACAAGGTGAATAAAACATTTTTTATAAACTAAAGCATTGTAAAATATATACTTGTTATTATTTAAAAGAAAACAACCAAAAATGTAACGCGATTTTAAACTTGAAGATGAAAAAATAGAAAAATTATCTCAAAAATTCGAGAAATTTTATTCCAATTTCATTTAGCATAGACTTTTACGTAGTAGAAAAATGTAAAATCTTCCCCACTTTCGTCTAATTCTCGTCTCTTAAGAGCTTTTAAGCTATTGAAGTAATTTAATTTTTTTTGCTAATAAATAATCATTCTTTATAAAACTGCAAGCCTAATTTTTCCTTTAGATTCTTAGTTTTAGAGAAACTTGAAACCCGGTGGTGTACGAGTATGTAGACTTTTGCCCTTCACTGTATATGTAATACGGATATTATTCAGAATTTTTTTATCGCAGAAACCACAAATTACATTAGTGCATTCCATGGTTGATTTAATAAAACGATGTTCAATGTCCGATAAAATAAGCCCAAGTTTAAAAGAATTTTGCTTTGCAAAAATATATAATACGAAATCAAAATAACAGCAACAACAACCACAACAAAAACGCTTGAAGTTCAATGATGCCATTTAAATCAAGCTCAAAAATTTCTTACCTTCTTTGTGTTATTTAAGAAAGCGGTTTGGAAAAGTTAACTACCACTACTACAAGCATACGTAAATATATGTATGTATGTATAAAAATATATTGGTATGCTGTACATATATACCCGTACTCCCATTGTAGAATATCTATGTATGACATTTTAAAGTGACGCACCTTTTTAAGCCGATTTGAAGATTAGCAACCACAACAAACACAGCAACCAATAATAAACATTTTTTCCATAATTATATAAGGAAAATCCACTTGATTTCCTTGACTTTTCTCTTTTTTTGGGTACAACAAGACATTTGTTATTATTAAATAAATTATAAAAAGATGAAGAAACAGCTGAATGAAAAGAAGAAATTTTATGCAAAGAAAAATTGGAAGTTATAAAAAAAAATACATATGCAACAATTCAGTATGACACAGTTTTTATGTTTGAAACAAAAAGCAGAAATCAAAAGAATAAAGGGAGATACAAATCAAAGGTCTTCAAAAGAGAAGAAGATATTTAAAAATTAAATGAAAACATACATCATTTCCAAACTTAAAGCTTAAGCTTGTGTTAAAAATTAAAACGAGTAATAAATAATAACAACAAAATAACAACAATCACAAAAAAAAAAAAAATAGTAATACTAATAACTTGTAAAACACAATTAAAGCTACATTATAAAAAAAAAACTCAAAAGAAACAGAACAGCAACAACAACAGTGATGACGATCCAAACCCAAAATTTCTTCATTAAAAAAAAAAATAATAAAAAAAATATTATCTGCTTATGGAAATCTTACATTTTAAATAACAATTTAACATTTTTATATGGGTTTGAGGTGGCAGGGTTGGTTATGCTTGCGTCTAACAATTTCTGGCTAGCGCGCATACATACATCTGCACATATGTACATACATACATATAGAGAACTAGTGATGAGTAAAATTATTAAACAAATATCCATGGTATTCATGGAAGATTACTGGGTAAGTCAAACTCAAAACTCAGGAAGAAATTACCTTTAAACGTACATAAATACATATATGCAGTAGTACTTTAAATAATATATAGCCTCTGAACACGTGCAAATGTATCGAAATCAATTCGCTTCATAAAAGATTTCAAATGTATCCGAATTCGGATCACCCGTACTCAGAAACCAGTTTAATATTACTAAACTTTACTGCTATTAATTTGACGAATTACCAAATTATGTTAAATAAAATGAAAAAGAACTCAGTATTGTGAATGAGTGAGGTATATGAGCCTTTTATTTTTTTTTTGTTTGTTTTTACTAAAAAATAAAAGAGGAACCAAAATAATATAGAATACAAGAATGTACTACGTAAATAAAGTAACCTCAGGCTAAATGACAATGAGTTTCTTTTCCGCGAATAATTATTTTTTTTCTTACATTCTTACTTCTGATTTTTTTTTTCGAAGAGTTTCTCGTGTGTTTTTTTTTTTTTTTTACTAAGTAGTCGATTTTGTTTTTGTTTTTTTTTTTGGTCGGCAGCTTGGCACGTGTTTGTGGTTACCATACCAAAAAATTCAACAACAACAAGTACGTACCTATAAATAAATGAGCATAAGAAGTGTTTTTTGCTTGCTTTGTCATACTTGAGAAAAGGGAAAAGTGAGCAGGCGAAAAAAACTTACGATATGTATCTAAGTATACGCATATGGAAGTAAGTATGTATTTGTTAAAAATATGAAATAAATATTTGTATCTTTGAATAGATTCCAAGGAAGTTTTCTTGACAAGAGTAGTCAAGAGACACTTCTAGCAATTGTCACTGGCAATTTTCGGTTGATACAATTCCGAAGGTCAACGTCAATGTTATGTGAAAGATGAAAGCAACCTCACAATTTCGACACAATGACTTAAATGCAAAGCAAATGCCTACAATGGTTCTTAGGTCTGACAAGTCACAACAATAAATAAATTAATAAATTGATCACAAAAAAGAAAAAAAAATAGAAATTAATATCAAACCAAGTTGTATGTATAGGAAAAAGAAAAAACCAGCACTTGTCAGTGGAACGAACCAAAAAAAAACAGAAACAGAAACGAAAAAGCACAAATCGACTAAGTTAAGAAAAAATAGGAGTATCTCATTGTATTGTATTGGACAAGGTGAGAGTCAAACTAAGTAAACTTGTACAAAACTGCCTTGAAAGATCACGTGAAGTAAAACAACAACAACAATAATAATAACAACATCAAAAGCATAAAAGAAAAAAGCCACGAACCAAATGCACACACAACAAGAAGAAAAAGTAAAATAAAAGCAAAAAACGCGTTAAAAAAGACCAACTATTATACGAAGAAAAAAAAAAAAAGAAAAAACAAACAACAAAGTGAAACAAAATTCCAAAGCCTTTTTTGAGCGTATGGCTTAAATTTCTATAAAAGGGATGCAATGCGGTTTTGTGTCTGTTGTTTTTATTGAAAAGAAAACGAAGAAAAAGTGAAAAAAAGTAGTAGATAACGAACTTAAAGTCGTAGTAAAGACGCAGAAAGATAGTACTATTATGCAAACTGTTGATGCGTAAATATCAACTGTGTTTGTACAATATATACATAAATTGCCCAGTCGGAAAAAGTAGTCGTTGCTAAAGGATGTTGTAAATGAACCCACGAAAGTTACAAAATTTTACATTGTGTTGTCTTAGGAAAATTCTTCATAGGCATTTATTATCGAGTAAGGGAAGATAGGGAGCAGCTATTTGACTATTTGTTACGAATTTATGTGCTGGACTACTACATAGGGAACCCGGCATGATAAAAAAAAAAATAGAAAATACAATTCAACCACCTACCACCTCTTGGCTGACAATATCAAACCCCTAAGAGTAAAAATTGCCAAGCAAAAACTTTTCACTTCACTGTTCTGGTTTGGCATATAACTGTAGGCCCCTTCCATTCGTGAGCAAACTTAACTCACACAGCAGGAATGGAAATCCATGGACTGTTGTGCTAGTAGTATGTAGTTTTTAAAATTTTTTGAAACGTATTAAAAGTGAAATGAATGAACAAATTTTAACCCATAACCTTTTCGTTATTTTAACATTTTCATAGGTTTTATAAATAATATAATACATGATTCCTTTCATCCATCATTTTCTTCAGTTCTTCAGTTAATTTACGTAATGTATTACTCATTTTTCGACTGGGCAGTGTTTCTTTACAAAGGTATATGTGTGTGTGTGCAGCTGCATCAACTCCACCAACACCACAACAACAATAATGTTGATGTTGATGATGACGTTGAACTACACACCAAAAAAAGTTTAATCTGAGTTTATGTTCAAAGCACCAAAAGAAGTAGGAGTAACAAGAAAAATAAATAAATGATGAACAAAAGAAAAGAAAAACGCATTAAAGCCAAAAGTTCTGATTTTTCAGATGAATTTTTGAAAATATTGTAAGTAAGAAGTATTATTCTAGAGGACAGCCATTTCAATCAAACCATACACTTGTAATTTCTTAAAGTTAAGAGAGACTCGCAATTATAATTTGGAAATTTCTATCGCCATGATCAAGAAGAACATATTTGTCTGCCCTCATTTTGTTATGATGGCTTGATATCCACTTTAAAATAGCAGGATGGATTTTCCAACCGTCCAATTAAATTTCTTAAAACTTTTCTAAAATACAGGAATGCAAGCTAAAATAATAAAATACATACATATGTAAATGGAATCGAATCTATTAGGCAAACAGCATACTTAACATCTTACAGACTATGCATACATACACATTTATCCCGAATAAGTAAGGCTTACCTAGAAAGAAAAATAAGAGAAAAATATTTATAAAATCTGTTTAAATAATAGTGTGCAAATTTAATTATTTAAATGTAAAGTGTAAACATTTCGACTTCTTGCATATATTAATAGATACCATATACTTCCTTTCGTTTCGATTTCAACTTAAATTGCAGAACATAAGAAACTGATTGTTTCCAGCCTTTAACTTTGTTTTATAAAAAATTAGGTTGCTACAAATAAGAGTGACTGTAATATGTAACACCCAAACTAATATAATTGTTGGGTACCATCTGAATGTCAGCATAGAAAAATTCCCAAGGAGATGCACTCAAAATAAACAATACCATGCAGCCATTATATGAATTTCGTTGATTTCTACTTCTCTTAATCTGAAACCAAAGATTTCAATTTAAGGGTTTTCGACTCTCAGATCAAATCATTTGTGAATAAGCCAAGCCAAATTATGAGGGTTTCTTCTTACGGTCCGAAAAAGCACATACCATGGGTCCAGGGATTATGGGTAAAGCAGGTAGGGCTTCTAGTATTTTTGTTCCTTTATTAAAGCTTTTAAATCTAGAGCAACGATCAACGAGATATTTATAGACAAGAGGCGGATTTTACTCCCAAAACACTCCTTGGATCCGATATGGTATACGTGATTACATATTTGGTATTTTCAAGGGCTAACTTAAACAAATATTAGCAGTTACAAGTATAAATAAATGTTTCTCAACTCATTCAACCTACCAATATAACCTTTGGAATGGTTTGACCTTTTAAAAATTTGCCATTTAACTATATAATAATATGTATATGCACTAACGGATTTAGAGATTTCCTAAGGGGAGCGTTTTAAGTTTAAATTTTTTCGTTCACTTAAAATTTTGTTTTGATTGATGGCCAACTATCAAAATGTATGAAATTTTCATTAGTAAGGGAGGGGGCGGGGTGTTAACCCCAAAAGCCCACTTAGATCTGTTAGTGTAAGTATGTATGTATATATAATTGGAGATTGTATAAATAAAAATTTCTGGGTAAAATATATTTTTTATTTTTCTTTTCTACTGTTAAATAATATGTGAAAACCTTAGAGATGCCTGATAAGGCACACATTGCTAACTTATACAGTTACCACTCGTATAATTATTTGTTAATTTAAAAATATCAGGAGTAGGTGATTTAAGAAGACGAAAGGAAGTTGAGAAGGAGCATAATGAAGAAAGCAAATGGTAGCTAGGAGATGACAAGAAAAGTGTGGCAATAATTTCGTATTTAAATATAAACTCAAGGATAAAAAGCAAAATCGTTCCCAAGGTGAAAGTTAATAAGAATTTTTTTATAGTTTTATACAAATTAACTGCTTTCAATTATTATGCTAATTTTAAAGCTGGTTTTGATTTTTTAACTGTATGGTTAGGTACATGAGATATCAGAAGTAATTAATCGTTCCTTATTTATTTTTTTCTATAATTATATTGACTGGCTCTTCGAAAATGTTTAAGTATGCGTTAATCATACTTTTCTGTCTACGATTAAAACAAAAATATTGCACACTACATACATACTTAAATTTTACATTAGTTTTCTACAAGAATTGCAAAATCTGCTCAACTAAAAATAAATTAATTTCAAAAAGGGCAAAAAACTTACAAAGCAGCATCATTAAAAACATGTTCATCTTCTCTTCACTACTACCATTTTACTACATCTTTTTACATGTTTTCGCTTAGCTGCTGTATTCCCTTCATTAACACAACTACAACAAAAATAACTATAATAATACATAGTAAAAATACGCAATTTATACACACTAGATAGAAAACAAAACATACTTAAGTCTTATTAATTTAATACAATGCGAAAAACTCAGCGGGTTAATGTAAGAAGCTTTAATAATAATTATAATAAGCTACTAATTATGAGTATAAACGAGATAAGGTATATTTACAAAAATCTACCACAACAGTAGTGTATAATTTTAATAAATATGCATAGTTACTATATTTCTAATAGTTTATTGCTACTCAACAGTGATTAAATCACTACGATTTTTATGCAACATCAAAACAATAACAACAGAAACAGTCAGCATCAATAAAATATAGTAACCACGTACAAATTTTGTAAATGCAACTCTGCTGCTGCAAATTATGGATACCAATTAGGAAACTCGAATATTTCGTCTGGCATTTCATTTGATGTTGTCTTTCTATTATTTTTATATTTTTTACTTTTTTGCAACGACAAACGGAAACCATTTTGTTCATAGAGATTAATTTATATACATACACAATGTATCACACATAAGTAAGAAATCAAGAATTAAATTCATGGTTCTGGTAACCACTCGACGATATACATATGTATAAATTGTAACAATGAGTATTAAATGCAATTTATTTATTAAAATTTACTACTGCAATTCTGATACAGTATAAAAATTTACTTAATTGCTGAAATTGATGCGCGCGCGAGCGGCATATTAAGTGGAATTTAATGAAAATGGCTACGAAAAGTATGGAATTAATAACATCTGGCATCATTGATGCATGCGGAGGGGGCGGAGAGGGAGAGTATGAGAGCATACATATAATACAGGGTGTACATAGTTGGTTTCAAAATCACAATTGCAACTTTGCTTTTACATGCACCTATTTTTGGCAGTTTTAAAAACTAGAATAGTTGATTTTAAAACAGTTGATAATTACAAATATGATCTACTTATTACGTAAGTGTTGGTCATAATCCACCTTGATTCACATGCAATATATTCAAACCGTGCTCCATTGTGGAAGAAAATCAAGTTGTGGGACAAACTTTATTTCTGCTCTCAGAAGTCAAACTAACCGAACATAGTATTACGTTTTACAGTATGTACATTAGCATAACCATACTTTATTTTCCCATAGGACAGTTTCTAAAAGACACATATTACTGAGATTATTCCCATAAAACGTTTCTTTGTACTTTTTGTTATTATATTTGTATTCATGGACATATGTATATTTCTTAATTTTTAATATATGCTGTAACACCCTGCATAAAAAGCATTGTTTTTTTTTTTGTTTTTGTATTATGGAAAAAGCGCACATATTTTTTTATTTCACTGTTGTTGTTGAAGCCTACATTCTTTTTGTTTGTTGTTGCTGTGCACATTTGTGTATATCTTTTTTTATTGAAAAAATAGTTTTCATTTAAGTAGGAGAGATCCACGTGGGAGTTATGTATATATGTGTGCACCACTAGTGGATCCACACATTTACGAAGGGGGTTTCCTTCTTTTTTTTTTATCCCTTTAAATTGTTTCTCGATTCATGGCGAACGATCAAAACAACAAATTTCCATCGGTAAGGGGGATGGGCAAGGTTAACCCCAAATGCACCCTCTTGCTACACTAGTGGTATGAACACCTATTAGTAGCATGTAGTAGCAGTTTTAAGTAGTTATAGATATGAATATGTGGCATAACTAACAAAAAAAAATATTAAAGTTAAATATTGATTTATTTATTGAGATATACATACATTTTCAAATGTTACTTAAGTTAGTGCTATGAGTTTAAATTTTCAATGAAGGTAAAAAATATGTTAAGTCAGTCGATGTAAATGTTCGTTACTTTCAGACAATAAACTAAATGCAAAATCGGCTTGCACATTTCTACTAAAAGTAACAAAACACTGGCAGATAGGCTGGAAAGGTATCACAGGAAGTTTCTCTAATTAAAACGCAATTGTTTTCTTTATCAATAATAAATTTTTTACCCCTTCCAGCAACAAACACATAAAGAAAAACACACAAAACTTAATTGATAAAAATTAAATAAAAAAATAACTTTATCACAATAGAATGGCGAAAACAAAAACAAAAAATTATTATAAATTTTTATTTGACATATTAACTGATTATAAAAAAAAACATTCATACGTCATAAGGTCGTCTACATTTTGCTACAGGCAAACAAACAAAAGTTAAATAAAAAATGAAATAACTGTATAATTGTGACAAAAAAAAAAAAAAAGACAGTTTTTGTCTAATAATAAATAATATACTACAATTTTATCAACAAAAACACAAACTCAAACAAAGCTGTTGTGAGGAGTGATAAAAATAACAATCTTAAATCGAATAATTATGACGTGACACTTGTGTATATCAAGCGCAATTTCCGATTTGCGTTATTATTATCTCTAGTGTACATACGCATGAATATTTATGTATAAATTGCACCCAGAAAGTTATACAATAAAATAATAAAAATTAAGTACATATAGTAAAAAAAAAACTTAAAAATTCAAAATAAAATCTTTGTAGAGGCTATGAAAATAAATTCATAGTGTACATTTTCTTTAGTAATGGCTTAAATAGTTCTTTTAATTTGATTTTTGTTTGTTTTTTTTTTTTTGCGTTTCTAGTTTTTATAAAAATGTTTGAAAATCTACTTTAAGTAATATAACGTTCTTTTTTTCCTTTTCTATTTTCTTTTTATTTTAATATATTTGGTTAATTATTATTTATTTGTTTGTCATCTTATTTATTCCTTTATTTTTCTTCTCTTTCTTTGGTGTTAATAAGTTAGTTCATATTTATTTTTATCATTGCAATTTCCTGTTTTTTCCGATTTTAAATTAAAAAAAATAATAATAAATAAATAAAAGGAAAGAAAAGAAAAAAAGAAAGAAAGGCAAAAACAATATTTAAACATACGTACATACGTACAAATATGTAGATTACAAAAAAATGTGACGTTTCGTTTATTGACATGTTGGCTGTCAATTCATTTTTTTTATTGTATACCAAACAATTTGATAGTTTGCTTAGGTGTGCTTTATATACATATTTATGTATATGTATACATAGTTTTGCTGCTTATTTGTTTATTTTTTTTTTGTACAAATTAATAAAATCGAGTTTTAACATTCCTGGTTTTTTATTTTGGGTTGTGTAAAAAATTAACATATGTTTTTTTTTTTTTTTTTGGTTTTTGGTTTAATTCACATATAAAATCTGAAATATTCAGCAGTGGATTTAGATACAAGTAAATAAAAGTAAAGAAATATGTCACAAAGTATATAAATAAAGCACATTAATTGTATTGTTGTTTTATTGTGACTTCATATTTTAAGGAGGGATTCCGGTTCCTAGGGCAGCAGATTTTAATTATTTATTTGACGAAATCTTATAGCTTATAGCTGCCAAGCTATAAGAATGGAAACGATTGCTTTTCGGCAGCAAGTGTTCGTTAACAAAACAAAAACAACAAGTGCTGATATTTTACTCCTCAGGCGAGATGCTGACAGTCGGGACCGTTGGGTTATACCCAACGGGAAAAAAGCACTCCAAAAGTCCTTTCGGAGTGCTGACAAGTCACTTTTCATAGTCTACTAAATATCAAAAAATCCAGATGGTTCTCAACGTTTGCGACACCAACTGATTCGGCATTTTTTATAAAAACTAAAAATTTGAAATGCGTTTTACTCGAAGCATATTTTTCACGACTGGTTTTCACAATACCTCTGAAACTACAGAATTTATTGATACCATATTTTAACTATAATATAATATATAATAATATAAGAACCAAAAAAGAAATGTATGTACTGTTTTCGATTTTATGCAATAAAATTTGGCTGAATTTTGATGTGAATGTGATATTTTTATTTAGTAAATCGTCAACTTTCGTTATTTTTTGTTCGTTTTTTACCAGACGTTTATTGTGACTGAAACTTCATTTAGGTTTTTTGGTGTGGTTAACCTGAAGGTTAATTGTATGCAAACCAACGGTTGAATACATTTCCTAATAAAAGTGTCGAAAGGAAAATAAGTTTTTAACCAATAAAACTGGCTAGCGTAAATTTAACATACATATTTCCCCAATGACATTTAAAGTAGAACTCTTCTTAAACTAATGAAAAGATTGGACTTGCATTTCTAAAATAGCAAATCTAAGGACTAATGAACCTAATATATTGCTCTAAATCTGGTTTTATTGACTATGATGTAAGTCAATAAATTCAATGGCTCAAAAAATAGTAGGGTTTTTACATCCCAAGATATTGATATATATAGTTTATATTGTACATGTAATATTAATTTGCTTAAGTGTTCGCATTTTAAATGAAAGTTTCAGTTTTTTGAAAAATATTAGAAAATAGAAGAAACGGAAAATTCTTATGAGGGACAAATGTCAGTTTTGTTAACGCAAACTAAGTTGTATATATCCCTCAAAAGGATATCGATCCCCAAAATGAAAGTAAATTGCCAAAAATGTATACTCTTATAACAAAATCGATATTCTAAAGTTTCCTTCATAATCCACAGACCCGAACTTTATTCAAAACTGTTCGAGTGATATTGAAAAATTGGTTTTCAAAATAAGACCAACAATTTTTGTATTCCTGTAGGGAGATGCGGAGGCTTTATTGACAATATGCTCTGCCGATGTTTCGCTAGGACAGCCCAAATGAGTCATTTTAATAAATTTTATGATTACTTAGTAGAAGCATGAAAGTGGTTTCCAAAATATTGTTCCTATCCTTATTTTTATACTAAGCACTGCTCGCTCTTTCCATAGACATATGTAAGATAACATTTTGTTTTGTAAAAATTGGTTACCTTTTTCTCTACTTATGTAGATACATCTACTTGAAAGTATCCTTTTGAGCACTTTCATATTCCAACTACAAAACTGTTTTCCTTTTACAACTCTAGCTGCTATAGATGTGTGCATGTGGGTGAGAGAGTGTCTATTGTTATAATGGACTATACTTTTGAAATGCGCATAAAAATTCTATTATTCATAAAATTATGCTTATTTTATTAAAGGAATAAAAAGAAATGGTTTTATTTAATTGATTGCACATATAAATTTGTATGCTATTGATATTGTTTATTTAATTATCTTTAAATATCTAACAATTTATGTATCGCTATCTTAATTTGCTAAAGACTTAACATGCAATTTTTCAATGCCTAGTTTTTGATGGATTATGATAAAGCGCTCCCACTCTCACCTGTAATTTTAGAGGCATACATCGAAAACTTACGTTCCGTTCTTTTAGTTCAAATTACACATTCTAGAAACAGCACTCTGTTTTTTGCTTTTGTTGTTTCAAAAATGCGAGTTCGGTCTTCAGGAAACTTAGGTAGCGAAATGAAATGAGCGAATGAGCTTGGCTGAGTTCGATTCCCAGACAAGTAGTAATTTCTTCAAAAACTTTCTGATGTTTTGTGGTTGAAAAAGGCTAAAAAGTAATATATTTAAATCCAACCTTTAAGTTAAAATAACAGATAGTCTTAATATGAATTTAATCGATTATTGAAAATAAGCAGTGGTTTTCTATATATTTGTGCACTATCATAAAACCGAATTGAGATGCGAAATTTTTCTATCATGTCAGTATTTCGAGAAATCTTAACCCAAAAGTGTGAAAGAGAAATATTTTGTACATTTTCTATAGTCTATTACAACGATTCCAAATTGGCATTGCGTAGGAAACTACTCCTTGTTTTCAATAATTAAAAAAAGTTTAGCGTGGATTCACCTTTCCTAATAAATATATCGAACATTATGAACTTTACTCCGCAGTTAAAAGACTAAGAGCCTTTTTCTCAATTTTCGGGTAAGCATTAATTTAAACGTTAGCCGAGGGTTAGTAGTAGCAGTTAGTTCTGATTAGTGCTTAACCGAACATTGAGAAAACGGCCCCAAGAATGGAAAGATTTCAAACTCAGCCCCCTACTTTTAATTTGGCATTTTCTGTTGACGCAATCATTCTGTGGATTTTGTCATTCAAACTTAAATTCTGTTAAATTTAAGTTAAGAAGTGAAATCAAAATTTTTAAAAGCAATTTCTTAATTTTATTTTGTTTATGTTGATAATGTTTTACATAACTATTGAAACATTATTTATACTAACTTTAATATTTTATTTAAATGAAGTAACACAACTCCAGTTAGTATCAGTCATATTGATTTCAGTATATATTTATTTTTTTTTGCTTTAATGAAAATACTGTTTTTCATTACACAAATTAATGCAACAAAATTTCATCAAATTATTTATTATGGAAAACAGAAAAATATCATATTACGAATGCTAAAAATTGCAATCCTGAAAATTGATACATTAATGCAAAAATGCAAATATCTTCTCTATTAAATATACATACAGTACCTAATACAAAATTGGAAAGATTTTATGCCGAACAAAAAATGACTATGTACTATATGTTTCCAATTCTATCATTTGAATTATGAAATCATATTCTCGAGGCAATTTCACGTTTTCATTTCATATTTATTTTGCTTCTTTTGAATTTTTATATCCCATTCAATACTAAAATGAAGCATTCTCGTATTTATTGCCAGTAGTTTTAACCCTTTCAGGATAGTTGGGCTAAAAATAAAAAAAATCTGCCGATTATACTTTTTTAGACCCAAATAATCTGTTTACAAAATTTGGAAACCATATGTCTTTCCTACAACCGCCTGTTTATAAGAAACTTTGGGCTTAAGAGAGATTGTATCTTTTTTTTTTTTGAAATGTTTATTATGTTATTAACATTTCGTTACACTACAACTAGTTCTTAAGACGAACAATTAGTTAGGTTTTTAATGATAATCTAAGCTTTTTTCATTAAATTACTTAGTTTCTATTATGTCCTTAACAAATCTAAGGACCAGGTCCGATTTAGCCTTCTTATTCGCCCTTCTGTAACAAGCAACTTTGATGCTTCCTCGTGAACATGTTAACTCGCTTTCACTTCTAACAGTGGTTCTGTTCATGTCTCATTGAAGAGCTTCATTTCTTATGAACCATGGAGCATTTATCGGAGAGCGTTATTTTGGAGACGTTGTATTATTATGTCAATATTTGTTTTGCTGGCGCAACCCAATTAATTATAAATTTTTCGTGTAATTTATCGCACACGTAAATTTAGACTCACTAACGATGCAAAGCACAAAATACAATCACATTTTCTCTTTTAGCTTTTCTCTTCTTCTCTCTCTCTTAACACGCTCGCGGACACTCAAAATTGTATCGAGGTGCAAAAAGAGACAAAGTAATTGTAATATTTAAATTTTGATTATACACGTTTTTTCCAGGTTCTAACAATATTATATTTTACTAGTTATATATACTGAATACTAAAGCATTCACTTCGATACATAGATCAGTTCAGTTGTGGATTATGTGGATGCTATGTAAAATTTAATGTATTATGGATTTGAATGCTTAAGCATTCATATCATATTGATTGCAATTTACTGTTTTAAATCAAAGTCACAAAAAAGAATACTATGGTAATAAAGTCAGAAGTTGCTTTTAAGCAACTACTTATTATCCTGAAAGGGTTTAGACTTAATTATTGTTTATTTCCTTTTGTGGTCAGATTAAAATTTTCTTATAGTTAGTTATTTGGCTTTCTTTTGTTATTTTGTTTGCAATAAATAAAAATGTATACTTTTTTTTGCTTTGTACTGATTTGAGCAGTTTATTGGGAATGAACTAATTTCCTTCTTTTTATATTTGGTAACCTTAACCCCTGGTTTTCGAACACACCCACTTCAACATTTCAATTGATGAAGAAATCGGTAAATCGGAACTTGGGTTATAGTATTTCAACGATCATGCTAAGTATTAAGTTTGCCTCACTGAAATAAGCTCATTAAGTTTATGTGTTTTTTAAAAAGTCCAACTATAACTAAGTAGTTATACATATTTATCTTATCTCAAAGTTAAAATTTGTTTTTATTTGCAAATATGTGTTTAAGTATTTGCAATAAAATTATTGCAACTTCTAAAAAAATATTGAACACTGCTGTTGTGCTGTCCGTCTATTCATCAGTCTTATCAACAATTAATGAAACAAATTTAAAAATAAAACTTTATATAAGTATAAATAAATTAATGCGTCTAAAACTGATAATAGCGTATGTGTGAAAAGAGAATGAAAGAAGAAGGAAGAAACAAAGAGAAAAAAACGAAAAAGCGAAATAAAAAGTATTCATTCATTCATTCAATAATATAGAAAATAGCAAAAGTGGTAGGGAAAAAGCAATTAAAAATTAACAGAAAATGAGATAAGATTTTTATTGTTGAGTTTTTTTTTTAATAAATATGCAAAAATTATTAACAAACAAATTCATTCATTGAAAATTATTATAAACAAATAAAGTAAAAAGAAATTTATTTTTTAACTTTTTATTTATTTTTCAAATTTATTTTAAGATATTTTGTTCTTGCATTGCTTTTAAATATTTATATGCCAAAATTTAATAACTTTTCTCCCTTTTATTTCTGAATGAAAGAGTTTGCACCAGACTCCATAAATTCCCAAATGGAACCGAAATTTCCAAATGGAAATTGATCAAATAGTTTTAAAAAATTTTACAAATAATTTGAATCCAAAGTAAAAACTCTATAATTTGTACATATATATAAAGGTGCCTACAACAAAAGTATATTTTCCTCATTCCTCCCCATAGATATATTTCCAAAAAAAAAAAAGGTATAAAACTTAATAGTTAGTAGAAAATATCCGTGCATAGTTAATTGTTAAACCAAATAGAAATGCGTTAATTTTGGTTTGTTGACTTTACAAGTGTGTTCAATAACATATCGCGATATTTTTCTCTTCAACTATGTAAAAGCAGAGGAACAAGAAGAATAAGTATAAGAAAAAGCACGGTAAAGGTTGCTCTATCGGTTATTGTTGTTCTTTTCAATTGTGGTGAATCAGGTTTGAATGTTATGACATTTTCTTTTTTTTAGTGCACTACGGCAACGAACGAATTGACGACGATGATAAGATGTCAATAACCTTTTACGAATGAATATAAATAGTAGTTTTTTAATACTTATCGAAAATATTTGATGACTTTTATTTATTAAATCTTTGGATTTGGAAGTAACTAAATATTTTAATAGTGCATGTATAACGCGTCCATAATAATGTTTAGATTGAGGTAAGTTCGAGATGAAGAGGTAGATTTAGTTAAAGGAACCTTTTCTGTTTGTGTATAATTTTTTATTAATATTGCGTGATATATATTCATTCATATCCCTCATGCAAATGTAAAATGAAGTAGGAAAGCACACAGAGTCTGGTTTTTGCAAGCGCCGGACACTTACAGAGAAGGTGTTCGACTGTCTCTTTCTCAATGGTTTCGTTGCAGTTGCGACAGTGGTCGTTGAAGGGGATCCCCATTTTAGATGTATGATCTCCAATTGGCCAGTGATCTGTACTGACGGCAGTTAGTCTTACCACATCAGTTCGGGTTCTGGTGAGTAGGTTGTCTGTTCTTGCAGGACTGTAACAGGGTCAGAATTTTTTTGTTATTTTACATGTCTGTATGCCCTCCCACCTGAGGTTGGCCTGGTGTAGGAAATGTTCTCGTATTTTCCTCTGAACCTCATTTAGCGAGGATTGCTGAGAGGAACCTTGCTTAGCAAGTGCGTCGGCTTTAACATTTCCCTCAATGTTCCTATGGCCAGGAACCCAAATTAGGGATATGTCGAATATGTTTGCTAGTCTTGTGAGACGCTTCTTGCACTGCCAGACCAGTTTGGATTTGGTGATAGGTGAATTTAAAGCCAAAATCGTAGCTTGGCTGTCAGAGAATAGTTTGATGTTTTTCCCTGCTATATCTAGCGATTCTAAGATACTGCACGCCTCCCTGATTTCTATGACTTCTGCTTGGAAGATACTAGCATGGTTTGAGAGACTAAGGGATTGAGGTGTATCCAAGTCAGCTGAGTATATCCCCACCTCTACTCCGCAATACCGTTTGAACTCGTCGGTGTAGAGAGTTATATCGGACTGTTTGTGATACTTGCCGTCCTTCCAGTCATTTCTAGTTGCAACGGAGGTCCTATACACCTTTTCAAGGTTGACTTTCGATGTGAGGTAGTCTGTAGGTTCTTTAAGTTCATTGGGTAATGCGTTAAGGATGTTAAGGATGCTAATTGATGCAGTGCATTTTGGCCAACAGCACGTTCAGAACGTCAGTGGGATATGATCTTATTGCCCCCGCTGCCCCTGCACAAGCTGTTCTTTGAATTCTAGCTAACTTTTTCTGGTTGTAGCCCTTTCTAAGAGCTGGCCACCTTACTATGGCACCGTATGTGAGAATAGGTCTAATTACCGCAGTGTACATCCATTGTACTATAAAATTTTGCAGATATAAAAAGCGATACAGGCCTTTTTAACCCATTGATCGATATTTATTTTCCAGTTTAACTTAGCATCAACTATAACCCCTAGGTATTTAGCTGTTTATGAAAGGGATAGTTTTTGACCATTTAGGCGCGGAAGATTGAAAGGCGGTACTTTAGTCTTAGTAGTAAACAGTATCAAGTCTGTTTTTCCTGGATTTACTCCCAGGCCACTACTTGCGGTCCAGTTACTCAGCAAAGCAAGAGCCCCTTTCATGATTTCGCTTATCCCTTCAAGTTTAAGGCCGTGCTTTCATATTTGTACATGAATGGAAGAATCCAACAATGGCAACTTTCAGTCATCTTTTAGTATACGTTAAGCTTTTTCATCTAAGCGGGGTAACGAATCCACACATTCTGCGCAGTAGTCCGTACACATACCAACTATATTACGACGACCAAAAAATGTATCCAGCACTGAAAGCCGAGGAGGGTTCAGTACCCAATATTCAGCACGATCAAAAATGGAAAATAAAATTTTTTCTAAACCGCACCACCTTTAGGTTGGCAATGGGAAACCTCTAAAAGTAATAATTGCATTGAAAAGCTTTTCACTTTGAGGTTCGGATTCTGTAGGTTCCTTCCATTCATGTACAAATAAAACTCGCAAAACACGAATGGGCGTTAAAAGCTCGCATATACCGACATTTTATATTTTATATTTATAGTTGATCTGCTAAATAACAAGATTATAATGACTTGGAACTTGGTTTGCGAGCAATTGAAAGTTGTGTCTAAGAGGCGGCCTTACAGAATAAGCGGTTAAAAAAATAACAAACAATGTTTTTCAAGAAAAATATTATTTATAAAGAGTTAGATCTGCCTCATCCCTAAATTTTCAGAATTAGCTGCTCAAAGAAATTCATATATATACAACGTTATCTAACGGTATTTCAAAAACATGAAGAGCTAAAAAGATTCTAACAAACGACCTAAAATTAACCTAAAACTCTTTATGAACCTCTAGTTGATTTCCTCCTGTTGCACAGTGTAATTTTTCCATTTTAGAAATTAAGATATCTAAAAACAAGCTGGTGCATATTAAACACTTACCTTGTAATGAAACGACGCGACACCCATCCTGCTTCAAACGTCTATGCAAAACATTAATGGTACTATCACCAAGACCGCCGCCACCAATAACACCATTTCCGATACTGCAACCACCACCACCACCACCGCCACTACCACAACCGGATGCAACAACTTCCGCTGATGTTTGTTGCTGCTGATGCTGTTGTTGAATGATGCCTATATCATTATAAAGTATAAATAGACTAACTCTATAGCCGCTTTGTATGCGTTCCTTTAAATCTGGTGATTTTATTGTGGACATCAAATCAATTTTTCCAGCAGCCAAACGCCGCAGCATTATACTGGGTATTGAAAAATTAACAGCTGATCGTATATGACATTCGCTAAACTCGTGTGAACTGCGGCAATCCAAAATTATTAAATCTTTGGCGTTGTGGGCGGAGGAAGCAGATGTGGAGCGCAATTCAGCTTGCAGCCACTCCTTGGTAATGCATTCATATTCGGTTTCGGGCATTATGGCGGATTATTTAGATTTTTTCTTTTGCTGTTATTAAATTTTACAGTTGTGTCTAAATTCCTAAACAAAAACCTATGTATTTATAAAATTGCGGAAGTGTCTGGGTTCATTGGGTTACTTGAATAGTGTTGGAAAACGTTTGTTGCGTTCTTTGTTTATTATGACAAATGTATGTTTACTTAAAAAACAATATTGAAATTATTATTTTTTTTTTAGTATGCAATTATTAAATTTACTTGTTTGAATTTGTTTTATTTTATTTTTTTTTTTTTTTTTTTGACACTTAAAAAAATTGAATGTTTTATTATTTTAAACGAATTTTTTTCGGTTTTTGACACTTTGTTGATTAAGAAATTCTTCTTATTTTATTGTAAAAAAACTGTATATATTTAAAACGATAAATTTTTTATTTATAAATATTTCTTATTAAAATGTTCTTATTTTCTGTAATTTACTCTTATATAAAATTGAAAATAGTTCATTTATTATTGTTTATCTCCTTTTGCAAATTTTATCTTATGAAATTCATCATCAATTTGTCATTTTCTTATTTCTAAACAAAATATTTATGTAGATACATACGTAGGTATGTATATATATATTATTTTCAGCTGTCAACATGAGATTTGCTCATGCTCTTGTAATGATTTTGGTAATGCCAACGATTTCTTTTTGCTTGCTAAATTTGCACACTTTTCCACTAAGTTTTCTGCGGATTTTTAATAATCAAAACAATATTCAATAATTTTCATACATTTAATACAAATTTTTATATTTTACATCATCATTTATCTGCTCGGGCATTTTCTTTCTACACAAAGTAGAAAAGTTTTGTATATTGAAAAAAAAAAAACACACGATATTTTTTCCTTTTTCACACTTTTTTGTTTGGAGAATTCCTTCCAAATTTTGTAGATTTATTTTGTTGTTTTTTCTGCCGCTGTTGTACTTAATTGTTGTAATAATTATTGTACAAAGGAGTATATGTAATTTTAGTGAAAAAAAAGTTTTATTCACTTGAGTTGTTAAAAAACTGACGGTTTCTCTTCTTTTTTTCACACAAAATTCTTATGAATATAAAATTTTTACACTCAACAAAACCATCATCATTTTATTTTCTTCTTCTTTATATCTCCTGCTTCTTCTTGTCTTCTCTCACACACTCTTCAAAACGTCAAACGACGCGTACCAACAGAAAAAAACTAACAATGACAGCGAAGATGATGACGACAACCACGACCAGCAACTGCGACAACCACGAACAAAGTGATTTTCAATACAAAATAAAAATTCTACTCAACTCAAAATACAGCAAGCAGCGCTCGAGCCAAAAAAAAAAACAGGTATAGTTGTATTGCACAGATACAAACATACAAATAAAAGCATAAACATACAAGTATGTATAGAGGGTATACATATGTATTTAGTATAAATACATGTACATTCCATGTATCCAACTATATACATTGCCTACTTGTTGTGTACATATCAAGAGAAGAGACAAAGAGTCAGACAGACATACAGACAAAACGGCAATAATGAAAAAACAAACAAAAAATCAGATTCTATTCAATGAATTGTAGAGTTTTTGCTATACCACAAATGCCCTTCACTTCTCTTCTTCGCTCACTGTCTCTGTATCGCTCAAATACAACAAAAAGTCTACAAAGTGTGTTCGTTTAAATACTTGTTTTCGATATAGATTTGCCTATATAGATTGAAGTATATCAGTTTGTAAATTACCGGCGTTGCCCGGTAATTTTAAATTTAAACGTTTGCGTTGCCGCATTAACTCGAGTTTAAGGGTTAGTGTTTACGAACAGCTGATTTGCGTTCACAGTGGATTGTTTAAGAAACTCCGAGTTTAATATGACGTTGCTTTGCTAAGATTTTTCAAAATGCCTTCCAACATAAAAATATATTTGTTTATTGTGAAATTGTATTTTATTATAATTCGGAAATACGTGGAAGCTGAAAAAACAATAAAAAACTTCAGATTGTCTTTTTTTTTTCTCTTTTTTTTTTTGCTTGGGTTGAAAAAAATATCCTGTAGTGTGGCCTAATTTAGCCAGAAAATAAGAACAGCACACAGGGTTGCATGCCTATAAAAACCTAATAAAATAAAGTTACAAGCGTGTTTAAAAGAAAATTGTGTATGGTAAACTCAGAGTTTAACAATAGTGTTTAACGTTAAACACAACAATGGCCCATAAACTTGAATTTATGCTGCAATGTGTGCAATTAAAAACTGATTCGTTCGTTGGACTAGTGTAAACCCTACACAAATTCAGAATTGGCAAACAAACGAAGAAACGTCAGTTCAACCAGATCAAAGGAAATTCTAAGATATTGGGTGAATACGGCTACTGCCGGTGTAAACAAGGGTACTTAGCTAAGATTATTTCATGATGAATCCTTTATATGATTGATTGGTGAAAATCTATAGGAAAATGACGTTTTAAGTTAGTCCCTCGATTTATAAATTCATTATTTGTCGAAATCCATACATTTATAAAAGTCGCCCTAACTCTTAGTGACATAAAATTCATATCACCAATATAGCGATATATTTAAAAAAAAATGTTCGCGTGTAAAAAAGAAAAAAATTTAGAACAGACTTTTGATTTGTCTGATGTTATTTTGCATGCTTCAATAATTTTTAAGCGTAAATTGTACATATTAAATGCGCTGGTATGGATTTTATACCATGTCCTTGCGCAAAACCCACCGAGAAATTTGTTCTTCCTTAATTCTATTATCAAGTAAGTAATAAGTTTCATTTAATTCTTACCGTTGTCTAGTAGTGCGCCTGAAAGTGTTAAACGTAGTGGCCCATAGAATCCATTAATTCGTGAGTGCAAAATGTACGACTGATACTGACGCAAATTGACCCAATGAATATTTTGCCAACAGATAAAAAACGCTGCCGAAAGTAAACAATTAAGGATTGTTATTTAAGGAACTTTATTTAAATAACGACCATAATTTTCTGTTGTCAAGGAAGGTAACAGATTTTTTTTAAAATTGTTTACATATGCTTGTGTTGGCCGAAAAAATCGAAAATTTTTTATTTGCACTAGAGCCGAAGTTACAGCAATCAATAGCGACCTACCTCAGACTACCCGAACATTGTGCCTAAAATTTAAACGCGAAATGTTGTTTTTCGAAAAGTCCCGTTGCGGTGAGAAAGGTTTCTCAAGAACCATTTCAGATATCGATCTGAACTTTTACTGGCTAGCTTATAACTGTAATAGCCTCTTAGTGAACGAAGGAATTTTTATTTGGAACAGAACTTTTTTTTCTGCTACCAAAACCGAATTTCCAGACCCTTGAAAGTCTGGAAATCGTCATCATTTTTGTAAAAATGTAAATTTCACAAAATCCTTCGTTCACTAAAATCGTGACGATGAAAACTAAAACATGTTCTAGTTTTTGTCAGATAAACCGTTCTTTATTTATCGCTCTCACCGCAAGGGGTGACGAAAAAAAGGTGTTTTGGCACAACCGTCATATCGTTCCTAGTTGTCAACATGAAATACCTTCCAACATCAACAAATAAATATACGGTGACACTTTCTGATAAAATGATATCGTCTTGGCAAAAAAAAAAAAAAATAATGAAAATACCCTTTTTTCCAACAACAGGTGTATATAACCCCTTAAATAAACAATAATACCAAAAGAATACCAAAATATCATAGAGCTAGCAGATCAGACGACCGTTTTGAAGCATCATCAGCGATCCTTGTGGTAGTTCCCTCATTTCAACCATCTATATAAGTGAAAATATTGTAAAGTAAATGAGAATTTCAAAAAAAATACTCTCACTGAATAGTATTATTGAAAGAAACTACAACTGTTCTATATTTTATTATTCTTCTTTGACACTTCTATTACATATTGGTTTTAATTCCTTTGATGTTGTATACTAACGATTCTTAGCTTCAAGTAAAGAGTCATCTTACTGGTTTAATGGAGGCAGCCAGTCAGGACAAGTATATTTGTGAATAAAGTAGATATATAAATATGTGTACATATAAATGAGCAACAGTAATATTATTTTATAAGTTCTCTCGAAAAATTCTTCTTTTTCTTCACAATTTTCTATTCTCTCTAAGTTAACTATATTTCCACTTTAGTGTATAGTAGCAGCAGCCATCTTTACATTAAAGCACAGTGCAACACAAGTCTACATAAACTTGCATATGTATGTATCTCACATTCTCTCACTGTATTGAATATGTATGTATGCACATATAACTTTCGCTCTCTTGATATATCTTTTTGCATAAACAAAAAAAAAAGTTCATTGATATTTTTAATGCATTGGTATGCGTTTTGATTCATTGAATTTTCGTTGTTTCTGCGCGACGGCGCTCTCGCACAAGAATAGTATTCAAGTACATATTGCTTCACCCTCTCAATTAATGTAGGCAAATCTCTACACAGATCCACTCATTTTTTTTTTAATATATACTTTTTTAATTTTCTACACTTTATTAGCAACTATACTAACTTATTGGGAGTATGGACAGATATTTTTTGCGCGTTGCCAGATTTCTCTAAATGAAAAAAAATATGGTATTGTTGTGACAGGTAAATGAATTTAGAAATGGTTACCACGTTCTGTGCGACGCCTATGTATCTATCTCCTAAACTAATGTAGATCCCATTTAGAAACTTTAAGGGCAGTGGTTCTCAAGTGGTGGTGTGCGCCCCCCTGTGGGGGCGTAGACAGATTTGAAGGGAGGCGCGGAGATATTTCAATAAACAAATATTTGAATACTCTGTAATGCACCATAATCATAATATTTTGTATTTAACAAAATAATTTCTTTTTTCTTTCATATTATATGTTAATACCTACAATATGCACCTTTTAGTTTCACATTTTCCATTTCTGACTTAAGGTACGCACACACAGTTACAATTTATTTGGTGCGAATCCGCAACGTAAGAAATTACAACAGTGCAACCCATTATCTCATATGAGCGTGCATACACATCTGCGATTTTGACGCATCGTTTTTTTCGAACATTCACCTTTCCCCTCTTTTGTCATCCCGAAAACGTAAACTGCTGCGTTTTCATACCGACAAGTAACAAAATAAAGAAAAAGAGGAAGTGAAATGAAAAAAGTGAACAAAAAGAAGCAAATTCAGAAATGTTTGATATTATTTTGTATATTAATACTTTTATTCTAATATTTATATTTAACTATTGAACTGTTAAAAATCTCAACTAAAAATCTTTTGTATGAAAATCAGCTTCAATGCGAAGAAATCGCAACAGTGTGTGCCTCTTTACGCTTTCGAAATTCGCTGCAGAAACGCATCAAAAATGGTCCGAATTCGTATCGATAATAGCTTTAAACCGCAAAATATGACAAATTGTTAAAAAATATTATTAAAAAAAAATCCAATTCAAAATACCATTTTCAAAGAACTTTAGTTCAAATAAATTTTAACAGTGTTTTTTTTTTTTGCCTTTGGTTAATTTTTCGACTACCTTTACTATCAAAAACTTTAACTTTAAGAATCAATTAAGATAATGCATGATTGACTATATTTATTAATTATTTGGTTAGTTTAAGCTTGCGAATTTCCAACTAAAACGTCACTAAAACTTCACCATCCTAGTTTTCCTCACGAGGAACAATTCAACTACTGAATAAATTTACTAGCCTAGTTTATATTTGACGCAAACTAATCAGAGCCTCATCCAAACTATGGAAAAACCAGAATTTTATCAAGGCGGGTAAGATTTAATTTAAAAAATAGTAAACCAGCATAAAAAACGGTTGTGTGGAAATCAAAGTAGGGGAGGCGCGGATTTGCCACGAATTCGAAAAGGGGGGCGTAGGATGAGCACAGTTGAGATCCTCTGTTTTAGGGTATTATTTAAGTACCTTAAGCTCAATTTTTAAATTTGCATTTATTAAAATTCTGATTTAAACTTTTTTTTCATTGTACGCTTCACAAAAAATGCCCCTCATGTTAAATAGTTATTCCTTAGATATATTCGTACTATATGATGGCTTA
This sequence comes from Toxonevra muliebris, assembly GCA_963691655.1. NCBI lineage: Eukaryota > Metazoa > Arthropoda > Insecta > Diptera > Pallopteridae > Toxonevra > Toxonevra muliebris. Next base: position 49,110,426 of record OY829326.1, on the reverse strand, counting down.
TGTTATTGGATTAAATTTTTTTTTTTAATAGTCATTGTTTATAAAACTGCAAATTTAAGTTTTCCTTTGGATTCTTTAGTTTTACAAGAAACTGAAAATCCGGTGCTATGTATGTAGACTTTTGTCCTTCACTGTTTGTTATTAAATTATTTAATTTTAATGGAACTGGATACATCAAAATAATGTGATAATTAAACCAATCACCGTCCGTACTTTCGCTTTAATGTAATGTGCAAAAGAAAGAAATTTTAAGATTGTCATCGAAAATATGAGTGATTTTCCACTGTCATTCCTAACTGCACTAAATTTTATTACATTATGCTATATATATGTTTATGAACTCAAATTACTATTCTAACCGCTTTCGGTCTTAAAATTTTTGGAACTTAAATGAGTTTTTCATCTATATCTTTACACAAAGAAGATTTAAAGTCCAGTCAGACGTCAGTTCCGAGAGGTTTCCTGATTATGAGTACGAATATGTAAACTTAAAAGTTAATATGTTTGTTGATCAATTGTTATTTCCTCTCTCACAAAAATATAAAATTTGCGTTAATTTAATTTATTTTATTACTTTGTCAGATGTTTGCATTAATACATATTGAAATGATTATGCAATATTAATTGATAAGAAGCAACATGAATGCAAAAACAACAATATATAATGATAATATATATAAACAATTGTAGCACATTTTCAAATAAATTAGCATTTATTCAATTCTGATTGATAGAAAACAGGGGATCACGGGGGTTAACAAGCAGCCTTATCAACTTCAAGGAAAGTTTTCATATCATTATCATTTGACATTTGTAGGGATTTGATTTTTTGTGCTAAATATAAAATGTTTTTTTCTTTTCTATGTTTGTCATCAAAGTTTGAATTCAAATATAGCTCCCTACTTTTTTATATGTCTGTACACTCTCTCGCTCAGCGTGGTGAACATACAATTGAAAAAAAAAATTAAATAATTCTTTTGGATAAAGAATCAAGCCGATACAGCATAGCAAAAGATCATTGGCAAATCCAAGATTTTGATATGAGGCAGATAAGGAAGGGAGATTTAAATTATAAATTGAGAGAAAAATAATTCACTGTGACTGTAAAATTCTAATTGCTCGTAACAAAAACCTTAATTAAGTCAATGTTACTCCTAGAGTAGATGGATTTATGGCAAAAAAAGAAATCATAGGCATAATAAAAAAGCAGTTACAAATTCGAGTTTTTGTTAAAGTTATCGAAAAAACAAATGTCGAGATATAAATTTTGATAACTAAGAACTCTTAATCCATTTATGCATGGCCGTATGCAGGAGCTATGCAAAGGGAGAATACTCAATTTATTATTCAATTTGCTATGCAAAGTTTTAGTACTTAACGTATTGTGAATGAAATCCAAACAAACACAAAATATAACACACGATTTACAATTATTTTAACATTTTATTAAAAAACATTTATATTTAATTAAAATTTACAAGAAAGTTTCAATTACGTTGAGGTTTGATTTCCGGACTTTTTGGTCGATTCTATCAATGGTTTTCAAATTGTTTTTTGAATTTTTTAATTAAACAATCTATATTTGTGGGTCAAAATTCTGATTGGACTGAATTCTGAGGCATTTAATGAGGTACATATTTAAATTGGTACATATTTAAATCCAAAGCGTTTGGATTTGTGATGTAATGTTAAGATGCCAGGTTTGGCCAAGAAATTAGTTTATCCTAATAGTGATGTTTACGAATAAACTTTCCTAGCACCGGTAGGAACCTTTCTCTGTAATTCTGTGAACTCACCGCCAACCATACGGGATCATTGATTCCATGTTCGCTAATGGCAAACCACAACGAAACTTTTTCTGGGAGCTTGGTCTTATAGATATTTTTTTTCTTGTCTGGTGCTTTCATATTGGGAGACTCAAAGTAATATTTCTGCCTTCAGTGGCAAAGTATGACTCATCATCCATCACAGAAATGTACGAAGAATTGGGTGCGAAATAAATTTTGGAAACGGTGCCCAACCTGATTTTAATGATTTTTAATTAGTTTTCTGTAGTTTTTGGGAAAAAACTGTTTACGATTTTTTGAATATCCAATAAATCCTAATACTTTTAATTTTTATTTTTAGAAACTTCGTATTCAGAAGAGTTCGAACTTTAAAGCCATTAATCACACATTTTATCACCGAACCTTTTCTTCTATAATTTTTGTATTCTCTAGCACTTTAATTTTAATATAAATTTGTATATAATTTTTTTTTTAAAAACTCATTTCTTAAAAATTGTGGAAAACTTCGTTTTTCTTCTTGTTTGGACTATCTGATGTTATGACTCGTTTAGTGGTATTTCGAAACTAATTACTTTATGGAAAACTTAAAAGTATTTTGTAAATAACTAATAAAATATGTACAACGGTTACTTTGTCAGTTTAGTGTTTTTGAAAATAATTGCATATGATTTTGCACGGCTT